>OX336397.1:129539523-131939523 GCA_946902985.2 Meconema thalassinum | reverse complement strand
ATTTACTATTTCATCAACGAACTTGGTCTCAACGTGCTCCTCATGAAATAAATAAAGAAATACGAAGACAAACATGTTGGTAGTGAACGGTAGTCGAATGTATAGTGTGAGCCATTTAGAACGTATGTGCTCTGGGATGGGCTATCCAACCTCGATATATTTAATGGGACCCTGCAGAATGCTGTGGTGGGACGAGAAGAGGGAAGAAATTTGCCATCCTACCGCACGTAAACTCAGGTCTTGTACTTATAATTGAAAGTGGGAGATTAAATTATCCGTAAGCCTGTGGGTGAATGAAATGTCTCTGGCGGGAGATGAATCTCTTTGTAAGCCTGTTTGTGAATGGAAGACCTCCGGCGCTAGATTAATTTCTCTGTAAGCCTGTGTGTTAACTCCACCTCTAGGGTTGTGCCCTAGTGCCGTCTGAAGCCCGGGTAAAGGAAGAGAGGCACAATAGGTTTTACTTTTTTAAATTCAACTGAATTTGTAAACCTGAGCTCGTTGTGCGTGGCGGTCATCTTGCACAGTAGCCCCTGCGCTAGCTTTGCCTTACTCTCTATAAGACTAGCATGGGGCAGTGGCGTGTGCCCCGTGTACATTGGGTGTACGCATTAGCCCCTGGCTCAGCTTTGGAGTTAAGGTTAGGTTAGCCTAGATTAGGTTAGGTAGACTAGGTTAACACGCCATTTATTCAAGTGTTTGCGCGCGGTAGCCATCTTGCGTAATAGCCCAGCGCTAAAAATAATAAATTAAATATTAAAATAAAACAAGATGTTCAGAAAAGAACATATAGCCTATTTTCTACTAAATGCATTGGTATTGTCATAACTCTTTGTCCTTTTCAATGAGTATAATTGGATGTTGGTTGTAGTAGCTTGTTGAAATACAATGTGCTATACGGATATTAACATGAATATAAGGTGCTATTTGCTAGTGCTACCTCTGTAAATAATTTCATTCAATTCGGTTTCACCGTGTTTGAATTGATATGGGGAATCGATTTGCATACATACATGCCCGCTATCTGCAAACTATTGGGCTGATGACCTTGTACTTCAGTCAAAAGATGCTTCCCACAATAGGGTATGTTGTTGCAAAATTTGATAGAGATCAAATGATTAGGTTGGTCGTAATTTGATTTAAGCTGTAAACATTTGTGTGGCCGCCATTCCGTTTCCGTCAAGATGGCGGCGATATAAAAAATGACACTGAGGTGCCCTTTGCTAGTGCTACCTCTGTAACAAATTTCGTTCAATTCGGTTTTACCGAGTTTGAATTGATAGGGGGAATCGAATTGCACACATACATGGCAGCCATATGCAAACTATTAGGCTGATGACCATGTAGCTCAGTCAAAGAACGCTTCTCACATAAGGGTATGTTGTTGCAAAATTCAGTAGAGATCAGATGATTAGGTTGGTCGTAATTTGATTTAAGCCTTTTACATTTGGGTGGCCACCATTACAGTTCGTCAAGATGGCAGTGATATAAAACATGATACTCAGGTTCCCTTTACTAGTGCTACCTCTGTACCGAATTTCGTTCAATTCGGTTTCACCGTTTTTGAATAGATAGGGGGAATTTAATTGCACACATACATGGCCGCCATTCGCAAAGTATTGGGCTGATGACCTTGTATTGTAGTCAAAAGACTCTTCATACATAAAGGTATAATGTTGCAAACTTTGGTAGAGATCAGATGATTAGGTTGGTCGTAATTTGATTTAATCTTTCAACATTTGGATGGCTGCCATTACGTTTCTGTCAGGATGGTCGCGATATAAAACATGACACTGCGGTGCCCTTTGGTTGTTCTACCTCTGTACCAAATTTCGTTCAATTAGGTTTCACCGTGTTCGAATTGAGAGGGGGGACAGACTTTCAGAGTACACACACTTACACACACACACACACAAACAGACACACAATTTATCGCCCTGTGTAAATCTCATAAGTATACTTTCATTTTTTTTGCAAAAATCGAAAGTAGGCTAAAAATAAATAACTAAAAGACTGAACTTTTAAAAATGTATACGGTACTTGTGCAATTTTGGCATAAATCTAAATCTAAAAATAATAATAAATAATTCGTCACTACAACACTGTCATCAAACCAGTACCGCTATATGTATCTGAATGCCTTATCCTATCCGAGAAATGTTTGCTCGCGAAGTTAGAGAGAAAAGAAAGAAAGAAAGAAAGAAAGAAAGAAAGATCCTACACATCATACTTGGCCCAGACTACAAAAATGGCATCTACATCAGAAAATCCAGGCAAGAAATTTACTCGAGGATAGAGAAGATCACAGACACAATGCGAAAACGCAGAGTTTGCTTCTACGGTCATAAGCGACGGATGATCGATTCCCGATGGACGAAACGTATCTTCAGTATATTCGACTCAAAACCAAAAACGACAATGCCATGGTATGTTAACGTCAAGAAAGATCTGAAAGAAATGGGGATACGAGCAGAAGATGCACAAGACCGAAATCTTTATAGAGCAGCCATCAAGACGTTTGGGACTTTCCGGGACGAAAAACGGACAACTGGTGCGAAATGGACAGAGGAACGACGTGCTAAACACAGAGAGCTCATGAAGGCAATGTGGATCAAGCAAAAAATGAGCAAATGCCAGAATGTAAAATGAGGCTTATCGTGGTCCCTAGTTGGCCGATTAGCGAAATTGAATGAATGAATAAATAATAAATAAATGAAAAATAATTTTAAATAATTAAATAAAAGAAATTAAATAAGTACATAAATAGTAATAATAATTATAATATCTAATTAATAAAAGTTGAATAATGAACAAAAAATATAATTAAATAAATAATAAATAAATAGGCTAATAATTAATTCATAGTCAATAACGAATAAATAATTATTTGAGAAGCCCGCCATTTAAAAGTTCAGTTGGGCGCGGTGGCCATCTTGCGCATTAGCCCCTGGCCCAGGATAGGTTTATTTACCCTACTATAATTACCTCCTATAGATCCCAAACTCATGAAAACAATATCAATTACTGTAACTGTCGTAAGCATAGACGAGTGACGTAACGGTCTTTCAATTAATTCAAGCGATCAGCTGTGACCTCAATTTGTATCATAACTTAGCATTGAATCAAACATGCATGGGGACAATCTGTCGTGAGTTTAAAAGAAAAACTGCAGTAGTCTCTCTATAAGAATCACTATGAATGCTGGGTAATATCAGCTCGTAAAACGCGGCTTGACCTTGAGTCAACTGGCTACACACCTCCACTAGAATGACAATGTTAATGGAGCGGCATCGCCTTTTCAAATCAGAATGCATTATTATATTTTGAGCTTACAAAACGACAGTCCTATTTGTTGCTCATATGACTTAAATATACACTTATTTACAGGTTTGTTAACGCTAGAGATAGTCTCAAACTAAGCTCATCAGAGAATCTGAAGTTGAAGTTAAAAAAGATAAAACGATAGATATGTCAGTGCACACCAAGTGCTTAGGAATATGTAAAGTACTGTTAGCCCTCTCGGGCTTCGTTCCAAAGGCCTAATACCTCCTCTAATACAATCACAACTCGTATTATGTTCCAAAAATGCTCAGTGTCCTCCTTGACACAAATATAAGAGTACAAGCAGCACCTACACCTTTCGTGTTGAAAACTGATACGTTATTGTAGCGAAGACGAATACATGGCTTCTGAAGCCGAATGCATGAATCCAGCTGATTCCAAACACTACAATAATGTAGCATCAGAGCTCATAATCAAAATTAACCATGATTAAAGTGACAGGGTGACCCTTACCTCCGCCAAACGATCCGATGATGATTAAGGGTGATCAATGAGTGGTGAATGCCTCGGCATTCCATAACCAAAATAAGCATATGCAGGGAGTCTGATAAACAAGTTGTCTACCTTGTAGCCTCGAAATGTTGCTTGCAAGGACTGTAGGAGTTTTTAGGTGCCTCCTAAGATTATATCAATGGACGATAATTGTTACGTGGCATAGTCGCGCCACAGGTTGTCACAATACTTAGTGATCGGAGCAGGTCTGACCCAAAAATCTAAAAACAGTGAATATTTGAATACATCTAAACGGTCCTATCTAAATGGTTGCTATTGAGTGTGGTTCTGCAACTACTCACCTGAAGCAGAAACCTTAACAGGTTGAAATGGTTGAACTCACATGGTTGGCGTGCTTGATCTCATGTTACTTTGGGATTAGGATCGTATCCAAGTCCTGCCTTCGATCCTTTACCTCCTTCCGATCCTTTGCTTCTTTATCCTCCTCATTGTGTGGAATTGACCTCTAGCAACCCCCTCACCGGGTAGTTTACTCCATCTCGACAATCATCTTAAGGTCAGTAATCTGTGTGTCCGCGCGGTTGTTGGGTAGTTTCATCTTGGTAGTGGAAAATCGTGGCACTGAATTTACAATATTGTATGCAAAATAACCAACCACTGGCTTTAAACTATTGCAGACTTGCGACAAAAATGGCTCTATATCTGCCACTGGCGTTAGTGATCACGCGGGGGGTGTCTGCTTACAAAGCTAGTACTTTCCTCAAATATCGCAGAAAATCGTTGCGATCATCGTCCAATAATCTTATATATAAAAGTGAAAGTCTGTATGTATGTGGGTGGACTTGTTGCGTATACAAATCCAATCCTTTCCACCAATCTCAACCAAATTTTGCATACACATTGTTTGGACCCAGAAGGAACGGCTGGACACATGTATTTTCGATAGTCTTTCTCATTCTACTGATTTCGGCCCATTTGCACTCGAGCAAAGGCTAATAAATAAAAATAAATTAACTCACGAAGGAATGGCAAGGAAGATCGTTTCCTTGGCAACATAGCTCAAGTCGAGACACGGCCGAATGGATGCGAGTTGCGCTCTGCACTACCGGTATAGAAAAAGAGGCTCTTTACATGAAATCCCATTAGTTACTCAACTGGGCATACAGCACTGTCAACCCAGTATAGCATAACAAAGACTTGACACTATTTGTCAATACAATTTCCGCAATATCAAAATGCAAATTATATCCCAAGATAGAATAGCGTGATATTAAATGTCAGAAATTAAACATAACTTTGAACCTTATTAAAATAGAATTCCATTAGGTTCACTCGATTTTTATAAAACTTCGTGAACTTTCCTGCTGAGTGTTTAGTACAGAAGTTATTTGGAAGCAACCGGTATTTCGGCTTCCGCTATAATATTCGTAATCGGTGATACCAATTTCTCTGCAATGACGCTGGCATGACTGCTGCTGCGGTCAGGTTAATGAGTAGAGAAGATTAGAGTTCTGAGAAATGCAATCCAAACATTTCATACAATAAATTATTTCCACTGTGAATTCAACTTAAACCTGACTATCAGTTTCATTGTCGGAAAAGTGATTGGTGCAATATTTCGGTGGTATTGCTGGAAAGTTTCTCTTCCAAACTGCAATAATGCCAATAGCTACCTACGGACTTTACATTATATGGGATACTCTTACTGTCACATACCTCTTAACACTAGAAAAAATCAAGGCTCGCTACGTAAAAAGAGTGCTGGGAATAGGAATAACAGCACCATCAAGACTGACTTATGTTATGCTTAGTGATAACTTCTTTAGAAGATATGAGGTTGCAGTTGCATCTTCCAAACACAAAGGTATATGAGGAAACCTTTCTAATATTACTTGAAAAAAAAGGCTTATGATTGCATTCATAGAGACACAATAATTAACACCTTACGTGAGTTTGGCCTAGACAATAAATCAATTAATTTGTTCAAAGCAAGCATAGAAAACAACATTTCTAAGGTCAAATTTCGTGGTGAATTGTCCAAAGCCTTTGCAATTAAGACTGGCTGTAGACAAGGTGATCTGGGATCACCGATGCTGTTCAACTGTGTCTTGGAAAAAAATATGAGAGTGGTTAACAATCTTACCAAATAATTATGGTATTCGAATGGGTTATAAAAATGAAGACCTGAATATAAACTGTCTCGCTTTTGCAGATGACATTGCTTTGTTCTCTAATACAATGGAAGAGGCCACTGACCAACTTAATAAACTACAAACCATAGCTGCTAACACTGGACATCCACAAAACTAATTTTATCATAAATGTCAAAGATGCCTCAAAATTCATCACGATTGGTCTGCAAAAAATCAAAAAAGTCCGAAAATTTAAATACCTAGGGGAATGGATTACCCATAATAATTCAGAAATAGCTGCCATTGAGAGCAGATGTAACAAATTGGAAGGTGACTTTCAAACCTGCTAAAACATTACAAAAGTAAAAGCTTGTCCCGGAATGTCAAACTTTGTCATTATAACACAGTAATTAGGCCGTCAGCACTGTATACCGCAGAATGCTTACAGATGACAAACAAAGGTCCATTGAGAAAATTAGAACTTAAGGATCGGAAAATTCTAAGGAAAATATTAGGACCTGTTAATGATAATGGTACTTACAGAAAAAGACATAACAATGAATTATTTGAACATATAGAAGATTTGGTGAGTGTGATGAGAAAAATGAGAATGTCTTTCTTTGGACATTTGGAGCGGATGGAGCATCATTGACTTTCATATCGAATCCACTCATCAATATCTAAAAAAAAATTCATATTGTAAATGGTCGATGCAAGTTAAAAAGGACCTAACAGAAGCTCGAATCAATCAAGCTCTGGTTTGGGATAGGAACCTGTTCAGAAAGGCGGTTAAATCAACCAGTAATCTACACCCTTTAACATCTGTGATGCCTCGCCCTCACTGCAAGTGGACGGAAGAAAGGAGAGCAGAACATTCGTCAAGAATGAAGATCCACTGGCAGACAAGAAAACAAGCATTACAGTGATCATATGAGTGAAGAACATTGTGGTCCATTGATGGCCGAACGTCTCACAAAAAAAAGAAGAAAAAACTTCAAAAAAGGAACAACATTTGGACCGAGTTTTATACAACAGACGTTATACTGACACAAAACTGGAGACAGACCAACTATAAACTGAGACACGCCGTCACACGATTTGCAGTACACGGGTTTCAACACAAGCTATGCACCAACAAAGATTTCATTACCCAAATGAAAACTGTGTGTTTGAATTATGTCATAATCAATGTTCCCGATATCATGTGAATATGTGCACAAAAAAGACTAATATCACTAACAAAATTGTGCAGTGATTAGATTTAGGCAAATCATATTATTTTCAGATGTATTATGTATTTTGTCTGGCTATTTTGCTGCAATAAACATTTCATTCATCATTCATTCATTCATCATTCATTCATTCATTGTCAGAAAATATATTGCTGAAATTGTAATTTGATGATGATTGTTGATGTTTAAGTGCCTAACATGGAGGTTATAGGCCTCTAATTCTTTGGGGTGAAAATGATAAATTATGATAAAATGAACACTAAAAATAAAAATAACTACGACTTACAACCAAATTACAGATTAGGAGAACAAAGAGACAAAAATGAAGGCATAAGGGAAATAAAATGCAGGTAGAAATATGCTCTCAACCCTCAAAAAATGGGAATTGACGTATTTGGAAAGGTGTGCAATGAAAGGAAGATGCGAAGGGAAATAGGAGAGAGTCCGCCCAAGAATCACTGGAAAAAGGCAAAAAGAGGTCCAGCTCAGGTATTATCCCAAACTCAACAGCCGTGAGCCATTCAGGGTGTAGCACCTCCAGTGGTGGGGCTACACACACCCTGCCTCCTTTATGACCCTGTGCAGGAGGCAGGATGTATGATGGAAAGATAAACAAGAGATCTGACCCTTTGAAGAATGAGGGTATCAGGAAAGATGAAACAAGGTCCAATTGAGGCGACAATTTGAAAGACTCCTTAGACCTCGGATATCCTAATACCGTCAGGGTCGGAAGAGAACAAGAGTTGATCAAAGGAGGCCGACAGTAAATATGCCAGAGAGGACGCCGGCACAATTAAGGGAAGCAATCGCGAACTCAGCTGGGGCCCCCTGATCGCTAACCAGTGTTCCACAAGTTGTAAGCCCCTGAAGGAGGCGGAATGTGGTATTGCCGTAAGTGAACGAGAGGTGACCAAGGGTGGTCGACAGGAAGATAACAGAAGGGAGCCCGGTACAGGTAAGTGGAAGCAATACCGCACTCAGCTGGGGTCCCTTTGTCACCAAACCCACATGCCATTAGTCGTGAGTCCCTGGGCGATGTACCGAAGAATGATTCAACAGAATCGCAAGAAAACATTATGACACACATTTTTCAGAAGATAACTTATGGGTATGCTCTGGACGGTTGGTTCCGTAGTTAATTGGATATCATCGTAGGTCTCAGAGACTAAGAAGTCCCTATCATGAGCGTTACTAGCAGTGGTCAAGTACTATCCCGGGATTTGCCTGGGCAGAGTGTAGTAAAACACACTCAAGATAGTTTATCGGTGCTGGGTTTCGAACCTACGATATCTTAACTTGCTAGAGCTGCCCTCGCAGCCGTGGCGCACGATTAAACGATCACAACTACGGCGCGGGACTCTAAAAGTGACGACTACATACAACAGACGAAGGAGCGTTTGTGTCCGATACAAAGTTATCGGGGGAAATCACGTTAAGACAATCATCACACCTATCACTGTCTCACGTTAACTCGGGAAAGGAAAGCACTTCTCCTATGTTCTTCCTTTTTAAAGTGCAAAATGACAAACAACAGAATGACTTACTGAATTTGAGCAGCGGCGTTCATATCATTGTTTATAATTTAACCCGGCATTTTACAATTTCATCAGCAAACATTCCAAACAACGTAGGAATTCAGTATATCAATACCGACTACTTACAATAATTGAAACTGAATCAAAACATCTTGTAACTCAGACCTCCAAGGCGAAAGTCGAAAATGTTAGCGGCTAATACACGTGGTCGTCTAAATTATTTTTTCATTTTATGTATAATTTTATTTAACCTTCAGTCCTTAGGTCACAGAAACCTATGTGACATTTTGGGTCTAGTCTTATACTCTAATGCCGCTGCTGTTACGAGAGATTTTGAATCCTTACCTTATGACGAAAGGTATAATGCGTAATATATTGTATGTAATATCTACTAGAATCGAAGATTTATACTCTCCGTTAAGGTGTGTTCTACTACTGATATGTTGACGTTTATGTTTTATTTATCATTATGTCCTTATACTGCATTCTTTTATTGTTGACAGTGTCTACGTCTACTAGCTATATTTTGTTTTACTAATCAGATATACAGTAACTTTTGCGTGAAAATGCAGATTGTTCTATGAATAATATTTCCTTCTGTTATTCGGGTTATATTGTAATTGGTAATTATCCTGCTCTATGACTATGCTAATTTGTAATGGAACCGGATGTTAAATTATGAATTTAGTTGATAACATGTCAATAACATACGGTAATTAAACTACAAATATATATTATTATGCGATAATTTTCCAAACAGGAAGTAATGATACTTCGCCTTAAGAATAGCGGACCCCATTAAATGAAAAATAAACACTATGAGGGAAGTAATTGTGAGACTGAGTTCTCGAGGAATTATGTGTATACATCCCTTTTTACTATTGTTGCATTCTTCGCTACGTTATTGTACTCCACAGTAGTGTACCTTTCGACTATTTACAGTGAGTTAATATTGAACTTGAGTAACATCAGAATCGAGAAGAACCACGTTCTAAACTCACTTAAGGGCAAAATGAATACACACTGTGAAATATATTGGCATGTACACACATCAAAAAAAGTTTTGCATCACCTCGGTTCCAAGAGTTCCGGAACCTTTAAATACAAAGGGAATAGAGATCAACACAAACAACATTTCAGCTCGTTTTATTGCTCATGAGACCCACACATTGCATGTTGTACCATCATACAGCTAGACTTTCAGCATTTGTGGTCCAGATTGCAGTTCACACCACTACCTCTAATACCCAGTAGCACGTCCTCTTGCATTGATGCATGCCTGTATTCGTCGTGGCATACTATCCACAAGTTCATCAAGACACTGTTGGTCCAAATTGTCCCACTCCTCAACGACAATTCGGCGTAAATCTCTCAGAGTGGTTGGTGGGTCAAGACGTCCATAAACAGCCCTTTTCAACATATCCCAGGCATGTTCGATAGGGTTCATGTCTGGCGAACATGCTGGCCACTGTAGTCGAGCGATGTCGTAATCTTGAAGGAACGCATTCACAAGATGTGCACGATGAGGTCGAGAATTGTCGTCCATGAAGACAAATGCCTCTCCAATATTCTGCCGATATGGTTGCACTATGGGTCGGAGGATGTCATTCAGGTATCGTAAAGCCGTTTCCGAGCCTTCCATGACCACCAGTGGCGTACGTCGGCCCCACATAATGCCACCCCAAAACATCAGGGAACCACCACCTTGCTGCACTCGCTGGACAGTGTGTCTAAGACGTTCAGCCTGACCAGGGTGCCTCCAAACACGTCTCCGACGATTGTCTGGTTGAAGGCATATGCGACACTCATCGGTGAAGAGAACGTGATGCCAATTCCGTGGGGTCCATTCAGCATGTTGTTGGGCCCATCTGTACCGCGCTGCATGGTGTCGGGGTTGCAAAGCTGGACCTCGCCATGGACGTCGGGAGTGAAGTTGCGCATCATGCAGCCTATTGCGCACAGTTTGAGTTGAAACACGACGTCCTGTGGCTGAACGAAACGCATTATTCAACATGGTGGCATTGCTGTCAGGGTTCCTCCGAGCGGCAATCCGTAAGTAGCGGTCATCCACTACAGTAGTAGCCCTTGGGCGGCCTGAGCGAGGCCTGTCATCGACAGTTCCTGTATCTCTGTACCTCCTCCATGTCCGAACAACATCGCTTTGGTTCACTCTGAGACGCCTGGAAACTTCCCTTGTTGAGAGCCCTTCTTGACACAAAGTAACAATGCGGACGCGATCGAACTGCGGTATTGACCTTCTAGGCATGGTAGAACTACAGACAACATGAGCAGCGTACCTTCGTCCTGGTGGAATGCCTGGAACTGATCGGCTGTCGTACCCCCTCCGTCTAATAGGCCCTGCTCATGCATGGTTGTTTACATCTTTGAGCAGTTTTAGTGACATCTATGAACAGTCAAAGGGACTGTATCTTGGATACAATATACACAGTCGACGTCTATATGCCGGAGATCTGGGAACCGAGGTGATGCAAAACTTTTTTTGATGTGTGTATATTTCTATAAAATATAAAGATACCTCCCGGGCAACGCCGGGTACAATAGCTAGTAATTTCTAAAATCGTTCCAGTCCAGTCCATCGGCTGATTTAGCTCAAAATAGCCTAAATGAACACTTCACAAGGTTTTATGTTATGTTAGAATACCTCGTGGCTTGCCCATGCGAAAATTGCACACGTGGTAGCACAAGTTCCAATGTGCTGATGGAAATACACTTTTACAAAACATCGTGCCTCCTTCGCACGCCAAACTTGTTCGTAGGATGTAATAATCCAACCGTAGGACATTTATAAGTAAACTGTTCTCAATTCACATGGGACGTCGTCCCAAAAGCACGCCTGCACCACTTTCAAGTGGACACGATTGTGACGTCAACCTGGTGGAGGTTCCGGGCTCGTGAGGAAGCCCATCAAGTCGCGTAGCGACTAATTAAACATGATTAGCGTATCTACGAGGAAAAATTGGGATCCGGTATTGCCATAAATCCATGAATTCAGATTAATGTAACGGGATATTCATAATAGCATTAATAAATTCGTAGAATTCTAAATCTTATACATCCTATTCTTATATTCTTATCTTATACTAGCTGTAACCGGCATGCGTTGCAATGCCAATAAAAGAAAGTGTTGGCCTCGTAACTTTGTTTGTTTAATGCTTGTGATTCCCAATATTTATTTATCTTCCGTTAACCACCTGTAAACTATTGTAAAATTGAATTGCTATCTCAAAAAAACATGGGAGCGTGCTCAAAAACTCACCAAAGTTTCATCGCAATGAAATGAATGGTATATGAATGCATACGCGACTTTGTTGAAACGATTCGAGCGCCGTCACCCATTTGTTGAATATACTCGTACGCTACCTATTGTAAAATGGATTTACTAAGTCGAAAACCTTCCCTGGTGTGTACACAACAACTCATGAACGTTCTATCGCAATCGGATGAATGGCGTATGAACGCATACGGGATTTAGTTTAAACGATTCACGCGTCTTCACTCATTTGTTGAATCTTCTTGTACGCCACCCATTGAAAAACGGATTTACTAATTCATACACATTCGCAGGACTCTACTCAACTCACCAACGTTTTATCACAATCGGATGAATGGTATATGAACGCATACGGGACTTGGTTGAAACGATTCACGCGCTGTCGCTCATTAGTTGAATCTAATCGTGCGCTACAAATTTTAAAATGGATTTACTAAATCAGAAATCTCTGCGGGAGTGGAAACAACATTTCTCTAAATTTCATTGCAATCGCATGAATGGTATATGAACGCATACGAATTGTTTTAAAACGATACGCGCGCCGTTACACATTTTTTGAATTAACTCGTGCGATACCTATTGTAAAGAGTATTTACCAAGTCAGAAACCTTTCCTGGATTGTGCACAACAATTCAACCAATGATTCATAGCAATTGGATGAATGGTATTTGAACACTACGGGACTTTGTTTAAGCGATTCGCGTGCCGTCGATCATTTGTTGAATCTACTTGTGCGATACCTATTGTAAAGTGGAAGTACTAAGCCAGAAACCTTCCCGGAAGTGTACACAACATCTCACTCAAGTTTCATCGCTATCAGACGGATAGTATATGAACGCATACGGGACTTTGTTGAAACGCTTCGCGCGTCGTCGCGCATTTGTTGAATTTACTCGTGCCCTACCTATCGTAAAGAGGATTTGCTAAGCCAGAAACCTTGCCTGAAGTGTACACAACATCTCACCCAAGTTTCATCGCTATCGGACGAATGGTATGTGAACGCATAAAGGACTTTGTTGAAACGCTTCGCGCGTCGTCGCTCATTTGTTTAATCTACTTGTGCGATACCTATTGAAACGTGGATTTACCAACCCTGAAAGCTTCCCTGAAGTGTACACAACAACTCACCCTAGTTTCACGGCTATCAGACGAATAGTATATGAACGCATACGGGACTTTGTTGAAACGCTTCGCACGTCGTCGCTCATTTGTTGAATCTACTCGTGCCCTACCTATCGTAAAGTGGATTTACTAAGCCAGAAACCTTGCCTGTAGTGTACACAACCTCTCGCCGAAGTTTCATCGCTATCGGACGAATAGTATATGAACGCATACAGGACTTTGTTGAAACGCATCGCCCGTCGTCGCTCATTTGTTAAATCTTCGTGCGCTACCTATTGTCAAGTGGATTTACTAAGCCAGAAACCTTAACTGAAGTGTACAGAACATCTCACCCAAGTTTCATTGCGATAGGATGAATGGTATATAAACGCATGTGGGTTTTCTTGAAACAAACGCACGCCATTTTGTTGAAGCTACTCGTGCGCCATCTATTGTAAATTGGATTTACTACGCCTATAACTTTTCCTGGACTGTGCACAAGAAATCAGCAAAATTTGATCGCAATCGGATGAATGGTTTACGAACACATAAAATACGAACAAACAGATATTCCTTTTTATATGTGTACAAGCTGTACCCGGTATGCGTTGCAATGCCAATCAATGAAAGTGTTGGCGTTGTGATTTTGTTAGTTGAAGTGCTTTTTGATTCCAAATATTTTGTTGTTTTTCCGTTTACCACCTCTAAACTATTACAAAATTGATTTAGTATCTCACAAACATTCAAGGGAGCGTGCTCAACAACTCACCAAATTTTCATCGCAATGAAATGAATGGTATATGAACACATAAGGGACTGTTGAAACGATTCGAGCACTGTCACCCATTTGTTGAATCTACTCGTACGCTACCTATTGTAAAATGGATTTACTAAGTCAGAAACCTTTCCTCGGGTGTACACAACAATTCAATAAAGCGTCATCGCAATCGGATGAACGGCATATGAACGCATACGGGACTTTGATGAAACGATTCACGTGACGCCGTGGATTTGTTGAATCTACTCGTGCGCTACCTATTGTAAAGTGGATTTCCTAAGTCAGAAACCTTCCCGGAAGTGTACACAACATCACCCCCAAGTTTCATCGCTATCGGACAAATGGTATATGAACGTAACGGTAGTAGTGGAGTAAGGGGGGTTCTAAATAGTGACACGAACCGCTCGGCTGGGCTGACCTCTCATGTGGATTACTCGCGCCCCCATGGTCCGATCTTGACATGCGACATATCGTTGGCTCGGGTTGACGCCCTCTTTCCAATGGACCACTCATTTCAACCCCTAAATAAAGCCTACCCCTACTAGGGGGTGAAATTGTAATGTTTTGTGAAAGACTCTTTTCAAATGCGACATGTATAAGGTGCGCTGCTAAAATGAACTTAAACGTTGTTGCTCATATAGCGCATGCGTTTTGTTGGATGCCGCTATGGACCAGCACTTTTGTTTTTGTTTTGTACGCATGCGAATTTGGGATTTTTGTTAGAGGGCGAGCTCTTTGAAAAAAAATGATTGATAAGAAGGGGTTTTGGTGGTGAGGAGAGAGCCAGATAGTCGCCTACGTTCCTACGAAGTTTGCCGATATCTCTCGAACGCAAGGTCGGATTTAAACGTGTGACGTTTGAAATCGCTTATCTCGAAGCCCTATATATGTTATTAATAGATTAAAGTTTTGAGAATGAGGGAAACAGGCTTTTTGGGGGTAAAACCATGATTTTAGACTTTTCCGATATCTCACGAATGCATGGTCGGATTTGGTCCTATGACGTGTCAAATGGCTTGTCTCTTTATTTTGGAAAAAGGTTAAAGTTTTTGAGAATGGGGAAAACAGAATGTTTTGGGGTAAAACCGTGATTTTAAACTTTTTGCTATATCTCGCGAAACAATCATGCTAGAGGCGTGTACGAGGGGTCCAAGGACTCGGACTGACGGCCCTCTTTGCTATGGACTTTTAGCTTTATCTCGCAAACCCATAACGCTAGAAACGTGTACGGGGTGTCCTAGGACTCGGGATCACGCCCCCTTTTAGAAACTATGTTTGACATTTTGACAAAGGGCCTAACGCCATACATGTTGAAAAAAAAATCTTTACCGATACCTGTTTATAATGTTCATGAAGCGTGGTGGTTGAGAGAGACGATATTGCTGGGTGTGTGTGTTTCAACGAACCTGTCGCTAACCACAAGGACCATGCTTAATAGAACAATCACTATTTCGGCGGGTCGGTGTATGACAGAGCGAGGGTTCGTTTTCTGATATTTTACAGTACCTTTAATGTGTAAACGGTGATGAGAACTTGGTTCTATGTTGGTCGAAGCGAGTAGAGAAAACAAACTTGCCAAGGAGCAGGAGGTGAATGTCATTTGAGCTTATTGGAAGGCGCTGATCTGACTTGACAACAGGTGCAATGGAAAAATGACAATGACGCTTGAAGGTGAAATAATCTGACCATCGTGGTGGTGAGGAAGAGCGAAATGCATGTGAACACATGTGAACCACTTGAGGGCTAAACCAGTGACATCCTGTTTGCTTCGTACGTGACAAAATGCAAGTTCATGTGAAATATGATACAACACTGGTTTTCACCTGGGACGTTAGCTGTCCACGTGCACGATAACTGTTAACAAGTCACATCCTGTTTGCTTCGTACGTGACAAAATGCAAGTTCATGTGAAATTTGACCTGGCACAGGTGTTCACCTTGGGTGTTAGCTGTCCACGTGACCGATAAAAGAATGGTCAAAGCGTGGGAAAAAATGATTATACATGCAACGTAACATATATAAAGACATGTCGTTATCATTTCCACTCTCACTCAGGTGACTACCTTTGAATATATTGCGTTCGTGAAACCCCTGTTCTTGTTTAACAGTTTTGGTGTTGGTGGAAAATACTTATCCTTGTTGTGAGGTAGGTATATATTTATTCATTTATACATTTATTGATTTATATATATTTACAAGCAATTATTTATTGATTAGGTAATTATTGATTTTTTTAATTTATTTGTTTGCAGATAACTGGTATACCTTACATGTCTGAGAGAGAAGAAACCATTGCACTTTTGAGCCCACTAGAATGAAACAGCAATAAGCCACTGCAAGTGAAGGTGGGATTATTTTTTTAAAACTAACTTGTTTCATTTTTTGTTTCATATTTTACTTTATGAAATGCATGTACTAACCTGAATTTAGGTATTTATAACGGTTTATTTTATTTATTTTTAGAAACTTGGATAGAAAAGCCTTACCGCCGTAGTAATCGCTGAAAACCCGAGACGCAGTCAAGTGCAACCATTGTTTCCAGGCAGTGAACTATTTAAAACTCAGGTAAGCCTAACATAAAATGCTAATCCATTTTACCAGTACTGAAAACTCGTAGACAAAAAAAATTCATTACCTGTACATGACTAGGACGATGATTGCTTTCTTGATTAATGACTATGTATTGGCAACCGGTACAAGACCATATTGGTTGTTTACCGGGAAAGTACAAGGCCATATTGGGTTTTGTAAAGAACAAAAAAATTAATTTAAGTGACAGGTCGTTCCCTATAATAATAATAATAATAATAATAATAATAATAATAATAATAATAATAATATCGTATGGCCTTGGGTGCCAGATGCAAGATTTGTTATTTGACACACAGAGGGTAGCTTGCATGTCGAATTTAGTTGTTCCTTGACTATGAAAGTCAAGGAGGTTAGATGTTAGATATCTAATCTCCTTAAACTCTATAGCGCTTTCTAGTAGAAAAATGAGGAACTTTGTACCCTATGAACTCAACGAATATATTGACAGGTTAGAACATGATAATCTGAACGAAATGACATGACATTATTATTTTTTGTTTATGTATTGCTTAAAGGGGGATGTAAATGACTGCAGCTAAATAAAAAGAAAATAAGTACATGGGTTACTGTTAGTGCCGACATACAGTTTATTATAATTTTTATGGTGTTTTGATACATTAATGGCAATTAACGTTAAAGTTTTATTTACAAGTATTGATTGATTGAGTGATTGGTTATTTTGTTTGCTTTTAGGTGTCGTCCTGCGCCATTAACGTAATGAACAGACAGTGAACAAGCATACATTGTGCTTTAAAGTACTGTGTGCAACGTTAATAACTTACAATAAGAAAAAGATTTATTATAACACATGGCGTTAGTACCAAATACAACAAGTGAGCAAGTTGGTTTACCACGTGGGTTAAATTTAAAATCAGAACATGACCGTTGGTTAACATTTGAATCCTGGCCTGAAGGCTTTTTGTCGACCCATGAACTTGCAAAAGCCGGTTTTTTTTAACTTGAACCGAGAAGATGTGGTGCGCCAAAAAGCCAACACAAAAGCCAACACGAAAAGCCAACACGAAAAGCCAACACAAAAAGCCAACACAAAACGCCAACACATAAGCCAACACATAAGCTTATGGTAGGTCACTCCATCAGCAAAACTGTTGTAACCTTTGTAGTGTGAATATCGTACTGACAGGTCAGTTACTACTATGGATCTTATTACAACCAACAAAGGTAGGCTACGGGCACTCTATCAAGGCTACTCCTATAACTATAATCGCCAGAATGTGAATGGAATAATATTCTGGCGATGCTCAAAAGAGAGGTCAACAAAATGTCGAGGCAATCTGGAAAGTAAAAATGGAAAGGTTTTAAGTGTGAGTGTTCATCAATGGAGTGCTCTAAACGAACCACGCTTGCTGTTTACAAACAATTATCAAAATGCTAAAAAGCAAGTTCAAGAAAACGATATTGCGGCTAAAGATAATACAGTGTTTTTTTCAAAATGACTTATCATGTCCTCAAAACGTCATGTTAAGACAGTTGTCAACGTCCAAGAAACCTTCAACACTATCAAAATCAACTCAGACTATAAATGAAGTGGTATTGCAAGAGGATCAAAAAGGACTATATAGTAATAGTGATGATGGTCATGATGATAATGATGATCATGATGATGATGATAATGATGATAATGATCATGATAATGGTAATGCTTTGTTTACATCTAAAAATCCATTTGTTAAATTTGAATACTGGAACAAACCCAGTAAGCTAATTTAACGGCTTCGACAATTGCATGCTTTACAACAAGCTGGGCATACCGGTCACGATTGGGAAATCAAAGAAATTGAACAAGAGCTTCGTCATGCTGAAATTATTGTGTAATGGGTCTACCACTTTGCGACCACTTTTACCCCCACTCTTGTTTCTTTTATTTGCTTATTTGCTTCCACATTTACCTGAACTCTTTGTATCCATATTTGCTCTCACATTAAACTATTATTCTTATTACCAAGTTGACTTTACTAGAGCATAGTCTATGCTTGACAGTTGACATGGAAGTATCAGTGACTAGGTATGGTAAGCCTTACGCATACTATAAAGGATATTCATATATTGTGAAACGAACCAATAAAAATGGAACTGTTATTTGGCGTTGTTCAAAGCAACGTTCCAAACATTGTCGTGGTGAACTAAAAAGTAAAAATAGTGAGGTTTTAAGTGTCAGTGATCATCAATGTAGTGTACTGCATGAAACACAGTTGTCGTCGACAAAAATCAAGAAAACCTTATTGCTACTCAAAATAGTGCATTGTTTAATGAGCAACGTATAACCCCTTGTTCTAAAAGTTATTTTTAATCCATCTTCCACGTCGCAAGAGCCATCAACATCACAAACTATGCAAGAGGCAGTGTTGTAGTTTTCGTTTTAAAGAGTGGAACAACTAGGTCATCTGCTCTTGATATGCAAGAGGATCAAAGTGACTAAATAGTAATAACAATAAGGTTTTTAAGCCTATACAACCATTGCGGCTTGCCCACTTTGCGAAAACAACAGTGGATGGACATTGCTATAAAATGATCTACAACAAGCCTTGTGTTTAAAACTATAACAGACTATTGTAAAGTGAGGAAGGCTTGTATTCATTGTGCATTTATTGTCATAATCATGTATACTCTGCAATGTTAAATATACTAACTTTGTATAAAATAAAACAGCATTGTAACATCATTTTGCATTTATTTACAAACTGTATATACATTTCTTGTTTTTTTGGTTTCATCATAATATTTTTAAAGACAACACTAAACACTAAAACATTACTATTCTATACACATATTTTCTTTCTTTTTCAGTATATTGTCATCACCTATATTTTCCATTGTTATTTCACATTTTTTATTTAATTAAAACGAACCATGCTCCGATTGTTTTTAAAACCTTCATAAATTAACAGTACAGGTTGCAGAGCATTATTGATTTCATCAAAAACACTCTCCGACATATCATTAGACCGTATAGGCAGAAATGTCTCAAAGTTTTCACACACACAAAGTACACGATCACCATATGCTGTTTTCAATTTCCGAATCTTGATAATGCGGAATGGAATATGCGTTGGCAATTCGCTGAGCTTCTTTGTCTCTAAGCCACATGCTTGACCCTCAGCATTCAAAACATTCATTGTAGTAGTCTATAAACAAATGAGAAGCATATCTATTACACTCTAAAACAGCTTTAATAATATTGTGCAATTAGGGATTTTGCACTATGCATGGCTGATAAATTTTACTATTTATGCAAGAAATGTCCTAACTGTAGCAGATACTGCTTTTCTGCATATAGCACAAGTGTTGAGTTCTAATGAAAACTTGACACAGGCTATCATGTGTCCACAAGGCAAAAATACAACACCTAGTGCATCTTGATAACAAATTTTACATAATTGTTGATCACACTTTTGTATCTGTTCGTGAGACAAGTCTTTTCTTTCAGCCTCGTGTATTTGCTCCGCGTGTTCTAACTCTAAAGGCACTTTTAAGTCTTGTGCTGCACTAATGTTTTCTTTACGAATAGTGTTCACAAATTCCTGACCTTTAAGCAACACCATGTATTTGCAGTTAGGTAACCAACGAGCATGTTGCACAAAAGGTTCATCAGTAATTTGCCAATCCTTTAATGCAAATCCACAATAAAACATATTGTTTTATCCCCTTCCCCAGTATAAAAAGGTCCAGCTCCACTTAGTTGTTTGGTAAGGTGTTTTAATATTAATGGCCAAATATTTTTATAAGATTCTAAACGTTTTTCAACAGAGCTGTACTCTGGGTGTGCTTTAGTCTTGCAAACTCCCAATTTTTCAAAAGCACATGCCAATTCAACACTGTCTATGGCATATGGACCACATATATCAACACTACCGTTGTTGGCTGGTAATACATCATTATTATTTATTTGTGATTCAGCAACGTAAGTAGCGGCCAATGGTCTTGTGGTTCGGTAAAATGAATACACAGGTACGTTACCCTCTTTATTTCGAAGCATATAAGGACAACAAGGAGACCATCGCAAATGGTCTCTAATGGGATCATCACCTTCTTTCCAGTGTGAAAGTTCAATACGACAAAACACACAGCGCACCACATCTTCTCGGTTCAAATAAAAAAAACGACTTTTGCAAGTTCATGTGTCGACAAAAAGCCTACAGGCCAGGATTCAAATGTTAACCAACGGTCATGTTCTGATTTTAAATTTAACCCACGTGATAAACCAACTTGCTCACTTGTTGTATTTGGTACTAACGCCATGTGTTATAATAAATCTTTTTCTTATTGTAAGTTATTAACGTTGCACACAGTACTTTAAAGCACAATGTATGCTTGTTCACTGTCTGTTCATTACGTTAATGGCGCAGGACGACACCTAAAAGCAAACAAAATAACCAATCACTCAATCAATCAATCAATACTTGTAAATAAAACTTTAACGTTAATTGCCATTAATATATCAAAACACCATATAAATTATAATAAACTGTATGTCGGCATTAACAGTAACCCATGTACTTATTTTCTTTTTATAAAGCTGCAGGCATTTACATTCCCCTTTAACCAATACATAAACAAAAAATAATAATGTCATGTCATTTTGTTCAGATTATCATGTTCAAACCTGTCAATATATTCGTTGAGTTCATAGGGTACAAAGTTCCTCATTTTTCTTCTAGAAAGCGCTATAGAGTTTAAGGAGATTAGATATCTAACATCTAACCTCCTTGGCTTTCATAGTCAAGGAACAACTAAATTCGACATGCTAGCTACCCTCTGTGTGTCAAATAACAAATCTTGCACCCGGCACCCACGGCCATACGATATTAATATTATTATTATTATTATTATTATTATTATTATTATTATTATAGGGAACGACCTGTCAGTTAAATTAAAATTTTTGTTCTTTACAAAATCCAATATGGCCTTGTACTTTCCCGGTAAACAACCAATATGGTCTTGTACCGGTTGCCAATACATAGTCATTAATCAAGAAAGCAATCATCGTCCTAGTCATGTACAGGTAATGATTTTTTTTTTGTCTACGAGTTTTCAGTAGTGGTAAAATGGAATAGCATTTAATGTTAGGCTTACCTGAGTTTTAAATAGTTCACTGCCTGGAAACAATGGTTGCACTTTACTGCGTCTCGGGTTTTCAGCGATTGCTACGGCGGTAAGGCTTTTCTTTCCATGTTTCTAAAAATAAAAAAATAAAACCGTTATAAATACCTAAATTCAGGTTGGTACATGCATTTCATAAAGTAAAATATGAAACAAAAAATGAAACAAGTTAGTTTAAAAAAATAATCCCACCTTCACTTGCAGGGGCTTATTGCTGTTTCCTTCTAGTGGGCTCAAAAGTGCAATGGTTTCTTCTCTCTCAGACATGTAAGGTATACCAGTTATCTGCAAACAAATAAATTAAAAAAATCAATAATTACCTAATCAATAAATAATTTCTTGTAAATATATATAAATCAATAAATGTATAAATGAATAAATAAATACCTACCTCACAACAAGGATAAGTATTTTCCACCAACACCAAAACTGTTAAACAAGACCAGGGGTTTCACGAACGCAATATATTCAAAGGTAGTCACCTAAGTGAGAGTGGAAATGATAACGACATGCCTTTATATATGTTACGTTGCATGTATAATCATTTTTTCCCACGCTTTGAACATTCTGTTATCGGTCACGTTGACAGCTAACACCCAAGGTGAATACCTGTGCCAGGTCAAATTTCACATGAACTTGCATTTTGTCACGTACGAAGCAAACAGGATGTGACTTGTTAACAGTTATCGTGCACGTGGACAGCTAACGTCCCAGGTGAACACCTGTGTTGTATCATATTTCACATGAACTTGCATTTTGTCACGTACGAAGCAAACAGGATGTCACTGGTTTAGCCCTCATGTGGTTTCACATGTGTTCACATGCATTTCACTCTTCCCCACCACCACGATGGTCAGATTATTTCTCCTTCAAGCGTCATTGTCATTTTTCCATTGCACCTGTTGTCAAGACAGATCAGCGCCTTCCAATAAGCTCAAATGACATTCACCTCCTGCTCCTTGGCAAGTTTGTTTTCTCTACTCGCTTCGACCAACATAGAACCAAGTTCTCATCACCGTTTACACATTAAAGGTACTGTAAAATATCAGAAAACGAACCCTCGCTCTGTCATACACCGACCCACCGAAATAGTGATTGTTCTATTAAGCATGGTCCTTGTGGTTAGCGACAGGTTCGTTAAAACACACACACCCAGCAATATCGTCTCTCTCAACCACCACGCTTCATGAACATTATAAACAGGTATCGGTAAAGATTTTTTCAACATGTATGGCGTTAGGCCCTTTGTCAAAATGTCAAACATAGTTTCTAAAATGGGGGCGTGATCCCGAGTCCTAGGACACCTCGTACACGTTTCTAGCGTTATGGGTTTGCGAGATAAAGCAAAAAGTCTAAAATCATGGTTTTACCTCAACATGGATTTTCATTCCTGCTCAACACGAACAACCTCGGCAAGAGGGCAACGCGATGAAAAAAATGACACCTCGCACTTGTCTCTAGGCTAATTGGTTCGTGAGTTATCAGCAAAAATCACAAAAAACACTAACTTGTTTACCCCAAAATCGAGTTTCCAATTTTTTTTTTAAATATAACGAGTGGTCCATAGCAAAGAGGACGTCAGCCCGAGTCCTTGGACCCCTAGTACACGCCTCTAGCATGACTGGTTCGCGGGAAATAGCAAAAAGTTTAAAATCACGGTTTTACCCCAAAACATTGTTTCCCTCATTCTCAAAAACTTTAACTTTTTTCCAAAATAAAGAGGGTTTCGAGACAAGCCATTCGACACGTCATAGGACCAAATCTGACCATGCATTCGTGAGATATAAGAAAAAGTCTAAAGTCATGGTTTTACCCCCTAAAAGCCTGTTTCCCTCATTCTCAAAACTTTAATCTATTAATAACATATACAGGGCTTCGAGACAAGCGATTTGACACGTCACACGTCCAAATCCGACCTTGCGTACGAGAGATATCGGAAAACTTCGTAGGAAAGTAGGCGACTATCTGGCTCTCTCCTCACCACCAAAACCCCTTCTTATCTATCATTTTTTTTTCAAAGAGCTCGCCGCCCTCTTACAAAAATCCCAAGTGCGCATACGTACGAAACAAAAATGTTGGTCCATAGCGGCATTCAACAAATCGCCTGCGCTATATGAGCAACAACGTTTAAGTTCATTTTAGCAGCGCACCTTATACATGTCGCATTTGCAAAGAGACTTTCACTAAGAAATTACAATTACACCCCCTAGTAGGGGTAGGTTTTATTAAGGGGTTGAAATGAGTGGTCCATTGGAAAGAGGGCGTCAACCCGAGTCCAACGATATGTCGCGAGTAATCCACATGTGAGGTCAGCGTAGCCGAGCGGTTCGTGTCACTATTTAGAACCCCCCTTACTCCACTACTAACGGTACTTTGTTGAAACACTTCGAGCGTCGTCGCTCATTTGTTTTATCTACTTTTGCGATACCTATTGTAAAATGTATTTACTAAGCTAGAAATCGTCCCTGAAGTGTACACAACATCTTATCCAAGTTTCATCGCTATCGGACGATTAGTATAAGAACGCTTACGGAACATTTTTGAAACGCTTCTCGCGTCGTCGCTCATTTGTTGAATCCATTCGTGCGCTACCTATTGTAACATGGATTTACTAAGCCAAAAACCTTGCCTGGAGTGTACACATCCTCTTACCCAAGTTTCATCGCTTTCGGACGAATGGTATATGAACGCATACGGGACTTTGTTGAAACAAACGCACGCCATTTTGTTGAAGTTACTCGCGCGCCATCTATTGTAAATTGGATCTACTATGCCTATAACCTTTATTGGCGTATACACAACAACTCACCAAAATTTGATCGCAATCGGATGAATTGTCTATGAACGCATCGCCAACTCTCATTTGTTTAAACTACTGGCGCGCTATCTACTGTAAATTGGATTAACTTAGGCTATTACCATCCCGGAAGTGTGCCAAACAACCCACCAAAATTTGGTCGCAATCGGATGAATTGTAGGCTGTATGAACGCATCGTCAACATTCATTTGTTTAATATACTCGCGCGCTGTCCATCGTAAATTGGATTGAATATGCCTATAATGATTTCGGAAATGTTCACAACAACTCACCAAAATTTGATTGCAATCGGATGAATGGTATATGAACGCATACGGGTCTTGGTTGAAACGATTTCTGTGCTGCCACTCTTTAAAAGAATATACTCGTGCGCTACCAATTGTAAAATAGATTTACTAAATCAGAAATCTTTGCGGTAGTGGAAACAGCATTTCTCCAAATTTCATTGCAATCGCATGAATGGTATATGAACGCATATGGCATTTTTTTAAACGATACGCGCGCCGTTACTCCTTTATTTGAATCTACTCGTGCGCTACCTATTGTAAAAAGGATATAATAAGTCAGAAACCTTTCCTGGAGTGTACACAACAATACAACCAAAGTTTCATAGCAAACGGATGAATGGTATATGCACGCATACGGGACTTTGTTGAAGCGATTCGCATGCCCTCACTCATTTGTTGAATCTACTCGTGCGCTACAACTTTCATATTTATTCACCTTTGAAACCTTCTCTGGACTTCCACAAATAATTCAAGACCAACATTAGCCAAATCGGTCCTGCCGTTCTCGAGTTTTAGCGAGACTAACGAACAGCAATTCATTTTTATATATATATATATATAGACTAGCTGTACCCGGCATGCGTTGCAATGCCAATTAAAGAAACTGTTGGCGTTGTAACTTTATTTGTTGATGTGCTTTTGAATTCCCATTTTTTTCCGTTAACCACCTCTAAACTATTGTAAAATTGATTTATTATCTCAAAAAACCATGGGAGCGTGCTTAACAACTCAACCAAGTTTCATCGCAATCGGATGAATGGCATATGAACGCATACGGAATATTGTTTAAACGATTCGAGCGCCGTCAGTCATTTGTTGAATCTACTTGTGCGCCACCCATTGAAAAACGGATTTAATACTCATACTCCTTCGCATGACTGTACTCAACTCACGATAGTTTTATCACAATTGGATGAATGGCATATTAACGCATACGGGACTTGGTTAAAACGATTCACGCGCTGTCGTTCATTAGTTGAATCTACTCGTGCGCTCCCTATTGTAAGAAGGATTTACTAAGTCAGAAACCTTTCATGGAGTGTGCACAACAATTCACCAAAGTTTCATAGCAATCGGATGAATGGTATATGATCGCATACGGGACTTTGTTTAAACGATTCGCGTGCCGTCGCTCATTTGTTGAATCTACTTGTGCGATACTTTTGTTACGTGGATTTACAGCGCCAGGAACCTTCCCTAATGTGTACACAATAACTCGCCCAAGTTTAGTCGCTATCGGACGAATGGTATATGAACGCTTACGGGACTATGTTGAAACACTTCGCGCGTCGTCACTCGTTTGTTTAATCTACTTCTGCGATACCTATTGTAAAGTGGATTTACTAACCCAGAAACCTTCCCTGAAGTGTACACAATATCTCACCCAAGTTTCATCGCTATCAGACGAATAGTATATGACCGCATACGGGACTGTTTAGAAACGCTTCGCGCGTCGTCGCTCATTTGTTGAATTTACTTGTGCGATACCTACTGTAAAGTGGATTTACTAAGCCAGAAACATTCCCTGAAGTGTACACAATATCTCACCAAAGTTTCATGGCTATCAGACGAATAGTATATGAACGCATTCGGGACTTTGGTGAAACGCATAGGGCGTCGTTGCTCTGTTGTTGAATCTACTCGTGTGCTACCCATTATAGCATGGATTTACTAAGCCAGAATCCTTGCCTGTAGTGTACACAACATCTCACCCAAGTTTCATCGCTATCGGATGAATTGTATGTGAACGCATACAGGACTTTGTTGGAACGCTTCGCCCATCGTCGCTCATTTGTTGAATTTACTTGTGCGATACATATTGTGATGTGGATTTACTAAGCCCGAAACCTTCCCTGTAGTGTACACAATATCTCACCCAAGTTTCATCGCTATCAGACGAATAGTATATGAACGCATACGGGACTTTTTTGAAATGCTTCGAGCGTTGTCGCTCATTTGTTGAATCTACCCGTGCGCTACCTATTATAACATGGATTTACTAAGCTAGTAATCTTGCCTGCAGTGTACACAACCTCTCACCCAAGTTTCATCGCTATTGGACGAATGGCATGTGAACGCATACAGCACTTTGTTAAAACGCTTCGCCCGTCGTCGCTCATTTGTTAAATCTACTCGTACGCTACCTATTGTTAAGAGGATTCGCTAAGCCAGAAACCTTACTTGAAGTGTACTGAAATCCTCACCCAAGTTTCATAGCAATGGGATGAATGGTATATGAACACACGTGGGACTTTCTTGAAATAAACGCACGCCATTTTGTTGAGGCTACTCTCGCGCCATCTATTGTAAATTGGATTAACTACGCCTATAACTTTTCCGGGACTGTGCACAACAACTCACCAAAATTTGATCGCAATTGGACGAATTGTATATGAACGCATCGCCATTACGCATTTGTTTAAACTACTCGCGCGCTATCTATTGTGAAATCGATTAACTATGCCGGTGACCATTCTGGAAGTATTTACAACAACTCACCAAAATTTGATCGCAGTCGAATGAATGGTTTATGAACGCATGAAAGACGAACAAACGAACATTAATTTATATATATATATACTAGCTGTACCCTGCATGCGTTGCAATGCCAATCAAGGAATGTGTTGGCGTTGTAACTTTGTTTGTTGAAGCGCTTTTGGACTCCCAATATTTTTTCTTTTTCCGTTAACCACCTCTAAACTATCGTAAAATTGATTTACTATCTCAAAAAGAGTAATGGAAGCGTGCTCAACAACTCACCCAAGTTTCATCGCAATGAAATGAATGGCTAATGAACGAATACGGGTCTTTGTTGAAACTATCCGAGTGCAGTCACCCATTTGTTGATTACACTCGTACGCTACCTACTGTAAAATGGATTTACTAAGTCGAATACCCTCCCTGGTGTGTACACAACGACTCATGAAACTTTATTCGCAATTGGATGAATGATATTTGAACGCATACGGGATTTTTTTTAACGATTCGTGCTCTGTCGCTCATTTGTTGAATATACTCGTGCGCTACCTACTGCGAAATGGATCTACTAAGTTAGAAACCTTCACGTAAGTGTGCATAACAACTCATCAAAGTTTGATCGCAATCGATGAATCATATATGAAAGCATACTGGATTTTGTTGAAACTCTTCGCGCGTCGTCACTCATTTGTTGCAATTACTCATGAACTACCTATTGTGAAATGGATATACTAAAAGCCTTTCCTGGCGTGTACACAACGACTCATGAAAGATTCATCGTAATCGGGTGAATGGCATATGAACGCATACGGCATTTTGTTTAAGCGAATCGCGTACCGTCACTCATTTGTAACATAGATTTACTAAGCCTGAAACCTCCCATGGAGGGAACTCAACGACTCACCAAAGTTTCATCGCAATCGGATGAATGGTATATGAATGCATACGGAACTTTATTGAAACGATTCGCAAGCCGTTGCTCATTTGTTGAATCTGCGCGTGCGCTACCTATTGTAAATGTATTTTCTCAGCCAGAAACCTTCCCTGGAATGTACACAACATCTTACCCAAGTTTCATCGCTATCGGACTAATGGTATATGAACGCATACGGGACCTTTTTGAAAGTCTTCGCGCGTTGTCGCTCATTTGTTGAATCTACTCGAGTGCTGCCTATTGTAAAATAAATTATTAAGCCAGAATCCTTCCCCGGAGTGTACACATTATCTCACCCAAGTTTCATTGATATCGGATGGTATATGAACGCATACGGAATTTTGTTGAAATGCTTCGCACGTTTTTGTTTATTTGTTGATTCGACTCGTGTGCTACCTATTGTAAAATGGATTTACTATGCCAAAACCCTTCACTGGGGTGTACTCAACATCTCACACAAATTTCATATTTGTTGATTCGACTCGTGTGCTACCTATTGTAAAATGGATTTACTATGCCAAAACCCTTCACTGGAGTGTACTCAACATCTCACACAAATTTCATCGCAATCGGTTGAATTGTGTATGAACGCATACGGGAAATTGTTGAAGTGATTCGCGCATCGCCGCTCATTTGTTCAATGTACTCGTGCGCTACCTATTTTAAAATGGATGTACTACGCCAGAAACTTTCCATGGAGTGTACTCAACATCTCACACAAGTTTCATCGCAATCGGTTGAATGGTATATGAACGCACATGGGACTTTGTTGAAGCGATTCGCGCATCGTTGCTCAGTTGTTGAATGAACTCATGCGCTACCTATTGTAAAATTGATTTACTCAGCCAGAAACCTTCCTTGGAGTGTACTCAACATCTCACCCATGCTTCATCGCAATCGGATGAGAGGTATATGAACTCATAGAAGACATACCTACAGACCCGCAGATCAACAGACAAACTATCACGTAACATTGATTTTTAGCCTATTTTCAATTTTGAAAAAATAGGCTTATGAGATCACCTTTTGTCCGTGTGTGTGTGCGTGTGTGTGTGTGCGCGCGTGTGTGTGTGTGTGTGAGAGAGAGAGAGGTCTGTGTGTGTGTGTCCCCTAATAACGTCTAAACGGGTTGAGCGATTTCAATGAAACTCGGTAAGGTCATAGCATTATTCCGGACGACCCCGACCGTGCCCTTTGCATTTTGTTACGACTCACCAATCCAACATGGCGGCTGTGCGAATTATTTCACCAGCATTCAATATCTCCGAAACTATTACCCATATCACCCTGGAATATGTTACAGTGATAAAGGGAACTACTAGAAGTTCACCCATGTGACTTTTGAAAACCAGGTAACTACAAAACCAGCATAGCGGCCAAGCGAAGTTGCGACTTTTAAATAGACGTCTCTCGTGATTTTAAAAACCAAACGCAATAAAACTTGGTACAGTATATGTTTTTACACATTGTAATGCACCGACATCTAACTTCGTACACTTGTTAACATAACCTCAAGATGGCGGCTGTGCGATATATTTCACCGGCATTCTATATCTCTGAAACTATTACCGGTATCATCCTGAAATTTTGTACGGAGATAGACGGCAGTACTGGAAGTTTATCTATAAGACTTTCAAAAACCGGTCTACACAACAAATATGGCGGCCAAGCGAAGTAGAAAATTTTAAATAGATCTTTCTCGTGATTTGATGATCCAAACGGAATGAAACTTGTTACAGGAAAGGTTTATACACATTGTAATGCATTGGTATCTAATTTAGTTCCATTTTTTACATAACTTTAAGATGGTGGCTGTGCGAATTTTAAAATTAAGTTTATAATTCTTGTGTCGTAATCATGCGATCGAAATGAAAGTTTGAATAATGAACCTACGCTATAATTTTCCTTTAATGGTACATGAATATACGGCATATACAGTACATATAACAATCCAACATGGCTACCATCAGAAATATTTAGATGGATCTCAATATCTACGAATCTATTACAGCAATCAAACTGAATGTTTTCATGTTCATAGGGGCTATGCACCAAAGTTCACATATAGAACTTTAAATAACCTGGTGATCACAAATACAACATGGCGGTGACACTAATTATAAATATTCACATGGACGTTTCTCGTAATTTAACCATCCAAGTGCAGTGAAACTTGGTACAGTAAATCCTTACACGAATGTTAATCCACTGGCATCTAATTTATTTCAATTGTGTCTATAACCACAAGATGGCAGCTGTGCAAAATTTTAATATCTTCTTGTTACTTCTTGTGTCTTAATCATGCGATTGAAGTTTGAATGCTACACGTACACAATAATCTTCATGTAACAGTACATAACTCTGGGACTTACATATATAAAACCCAACATGGCGACCATCCGAAATATTTAGTCGCTTCTCAATATCTACGAATCTATTACTAAAATCAAACTGAAATTTTGTATGTTGATAGTGGCAATTAACATGAGTAGGATATATGAAAATAGGCTGTATATTTCTTCACGGAACGATAAATGCGTTCATAAACCATTCATCCGATTGCGATCAAATTTTGGTGAGTTGTTGTGCACACTCCTGGGAAAGTTATAGGCATAGTAAATCCAATTTACAATGGATGGCGCGTGATTAGCTCAAACAAAATGACGTGCTATTCGGTTTCAACAAAGTCCCTCATACGTTCATATACCATTCATCCCATTGCGAAGAAATTTGGGTGGGATGTTGTGTACACCTCAGGGAAGGTTTCTGGCCATGTAAATCCACTTTACAACAGGTAGCGCACGAGTAGGTTCAACCAATGAGCGACAACGCGCGAAGTGTTTCATCAAAGTCCCGTATGCGTTCTTATACCATTCGTCCGATAGCGATGAAACATGAGTGGCATGTTGTGTACACATCAGGGAAGGTTTCTGGCTTAGTAAATCCACTTTACAATAGGTATCGCACGAGTAGATTCAACAAATGAGCGACGACGCGCGAAGTGTTTCAACAACGTCCGGTAGGCATTCATATACTATTCTTCCGATAGCGATTACCCATGGGTGATACGTTTTGTACACTTCCGGAAGGTTTCTTGCTTAGTAAATCCACTTAACAATAGGTAGCGCAAGGGCAGATTCAACAAATGAGCGACTACGTGCAAATTGTTTCAACAACGTCCGGTGGGCATTCATATACTATTCGTCCGATAGCGGTTAAACTTGGGAGTGATGTTGTTTGCACTACAGGGAAGGTTTCAGGCTTAGTAAATCCATTATACAATAGGTGGCATATGACTAGAATGCCAAATGAGCGATGACGCGCGAACCGTTACAAAAAAGTCCCGTATGCGTTCCTATTCCATTCGTCAAATAGCGATTAAGCTTGGGTGAGGTATACACTCCAGGGAAGGTTCTGGCTTAGTGCACGCATTTTACAATAGGTAGCGCACGAGTAGATTCAACAAATGGGTTATGGCACGTGAATCGTTTCAACAAAGTCCCGTATGCGATCATATACCATTCATCCGATTGCGATGAAACATAATTGAATTGTTGTGTACACTCCAGAAAATGTTTCTGACTTAGTAAATCCATTGCACAATAGGTAGCGCTTGAGGAGATTCAACAAATGAGCGATGGTGCGTGAATCGTTTTAACGAAGTTACGTATTAGTTCATACACCATTCATCCAATTGCGATGAAACTTCGGTGAATCGTTGAGTACACTCCAAGGAAGGTTTCAGGTTTAGTAAATCCATTTACAATAGGTAGCGTACGAATATATTTAACAAATGAGTGGCGGCGCGCGTAGCGATTAAACAAAATCCCCTATGCGTCCATATGCCATTCATCCGATTGCGATGAAACTTTGATGAGTTGTTGTGCACACGCCAGGAAAGGTTTTCGATTTAGTAAATCAATTTTTCAATAGGTAGCGTACGGGTAGATTCAACAAATAAGTGACGGCACGCGAATCGTCTAAACAAAATCCCGTATGCGTTCATATGCCATTCATCGATTTTGATGAAACTTAGATGAGTTGTTGAACACACTTACGTGAAGGTTTCTAATTTAGTAAATCCATTTTACACTGGGTTGCGCACGAGTATATTCAACAAATGAGTGACATCGCACGAATCGTTTAAATAAAAGTCCTAATGCGTTCATTTGGCATTCATCCGATTGCGATGAAACATTGATGAGTTGTGCACGCTCCCACGAACGTTTCTAAATTTGTTAATCCATTTTACGACAGCTTAGAGGCAGGTAAAGAAAATTGAAAAAGACATTGTGCATTCGAAAGCACTTCAAGAAACAAAATTACACCTCCAAAACTTTTTTTGATTGGCATTGCAACGCATGCCGGGTACAGCTTATTAAAGATATAAATTCACTTCCTCCCACTCAAAAAGTTAGAATTCATAACTGGAATCAAAATAACGAAAGGAACTAGCTCAAAGCTATCGGGGTGCGTTCTTGGGTGGAGTACCAACTTATGCTCATTTGTGATCATCAACATGAGCCTTTCGGGCTTAATGTAGTTTATCATTAGCACTAACCATTGACCAGAAATGTGGGACAAATGGAGTTTTGAGAGAGAAAATATTATACCCCCCTTAAGAGCCATCTGGAACTTGAATCACTTTGGGCTCATGGCCTTTTTGACCACGTCTGGATAAAAATCAAGAATGATAGCTGTGGTGTTTTTTACTCAGAAAGCTTTTGATCCAATACAGTGACCAGGAATGAGGCGAGATGGTAAGATGGTAGTTTTTACTGGATTGACGAAATAAATAGAGCAGGGTGAAAAGTAATTTGTTGCCTTGTAATTTGAACTACGTGCACGGGATACATTGGCGTCAGAATTTGGTATAAGGCTACAATAACTTTTTGAATACATTTGTGCATCATTTTGGCAGTGAACATGGCTTTAAAATTAGTGAGTTAAAGTGATCTGAGAGTGGCTGATTTAAAACGTGAAAAGCAGGAGCGTGAAATGGACACGTCAGGAATGAAGTCAGTGCTTCAGCAACGTTTAAGGCTGCCCGTTATGGACCCTGGCAGAGACCCACACAACCTCGTATTTGAGATAACCTGCGGGACCAGTGATATGAGTATGTTGTTCATAGAAAGTTCTAAAAACTTACAAGATAAATTAGAAAGCTTAGCAGATAACTTAGAAGAGAACGCTAAGAAATTGAAAGAGGAATTGAGTGAAACATGTAAAGTTTAGAAAATAAATTAGAAGAAAATTCTAAAATCCTAGAAGGAGAATACAGAATTTTGAAATTGCCTTCAAGATTGGAGAGGAAGTTGTCAAACGCATTAAACTGTTAGAAGAGGGCTTGAAGCAGCCAAGTAAAGATTGTATTTTAGGTAGGTTGGTGAAAAAGCTGAGGTCCAGTTTCCAGTGCTGTACGTACCCATGCCCGATGGACACTCTGGCCTACCCTCGTTTGATGGTAAGATGCCATGGGGCGAATAGATGGCACTCTTTGAGACAGCGTCAATGGTACACCAGTGGTCGACGGTTACCAAGGCAGCTAAGTTGAGTCTCGCTTTGCGCGGTGTTGCCTTGGCAGTTTTACAGACCGTCCCCTTGCCGGATCGCCAGTGCTACGATGAGCTGGTTAAGCGTCTTGGGTTGCGTTTCCGCCATCAACATATGGAGCAGCTATACCGGTCGTTGCTGAATAGCCGCCACCAAAAACGAGGTGAGAGCCTACAGGAGTTTGAGACAGACGTTGCTCGTCTGATAAAGAGTGCCTACCCCATGGTGCCGGATGACGTACTGAATGTGAACGCTGGGCAATCGACAGTTTCCTCGATGGTCTAAAAGAATCTGTTTCACAACAGGCGGTCAAGCTCGCACGTCCCAAATCCTTAAGTGAGGAACTAATGCAAGCCATCGAGGTTGAAGCTATCAGGCAGTCCGTGTGAGGTCAGGCCCGAGTGTGAGCTGCCAACGCAGAGTACTCGGAGGTTCAATGGACCAAGGAGGAGATGGTCCGGAAGGTTTTGGTGGCATTGAAGACTAAGAGGAAGGAGTTTCGCTGCTGGTGCTGTGAGGAACTGGGCCATCCTCGGAGTACGTTCAAAAATAAAGGTGCTCAAAGACAACAGCAGGAGGAAAACTAAGGAGGGCTGATAGGACGGGGCAACTGTCAACCTGCACGAAGAAGGCTTCGTGTTTAAGTGTGACTGTTGCATCTCTGGATGGAAAATCGGACTGTTTTTCCGTGGACGGTGTGATGAATGGAAAGCTGCAGTGTCGACTTCTGGACATAGGTTCAACGATGACTATCTTTAGCTCAGAGTCAGTATCGGATGGTAAAAGCATCCAACCATCGTCATGGACGTTGAAGATGGCTACCGGAGATTATGCCGAGTTCTACAGGGAGATAGTTGCCAACTTCCTTATCGCGCCACCAGCTTCCAAAGTCATGCACCCCGTATTGCTGAAGACGTTACTCTTGGGACAGACGTTATGACGCGATTTGGGTTTTTGCTAGACCAAAACAGAGGAGTTATCACCATCGGTAAAGAAGAGATAATTCTTTAGCGTGAGAAGAATTTGACAGCACGTTTGGTTCAGATGACACCAAGTTGCCAGAGCGCAGTCAATTATAGCTAAGGCTCATCTGCACAGGGCTGTTCCTAAAGGTCAAAGGGTACTGTTTGTACCGGATTTAAGTGTTGAGAAACTTGGGCGTTGTTTACTCGTTGCCAGAATGGTACTCATGACTGGGAAGAAGATCCCAGTAAGCCTGTTGAATGGCAATAGCTATCCCGTGATTCTGGAGAAAGGGAGCGGTCTAGAACATTGTTCAACCATCTCCTCCGTTGTGCAACGCTCTGTGAATAGCACCCCAGTATTTAGAGAACTCCCGGATTCATTAGAACCCTTCGCCCAGGACACTTGCCGTGAGTTACCTGCTCAGCATAAAAACAAATTCAAGGATTTTATTACGCGTTACCAGGACATCATAGAAACTGGGAATGGGCCAAAGGAAAGAAAAAATATAGTCGAACACCAGATAGACACTGGGGACTGGAGACCTATTCGACAAGTTCCCAGACGATTGCCATTGGCGAAGCGTGAGGAGGCTGAGAAAATCATCCAGGAAATGGTGGCAGATGGTGTGTTCGAGCCTTCAAACAGCCCGTGGATTTGTCCGGTTGTACTTGCTAAGAAGAAGGACGGAACTTCAAGATTTGCATGACTATCGATTACTTAATAACGTGACAAAGAAGGACAGCTACCCTCTGTTCCGAATGGATGACTCTATGGACACGTTGGTTGGCTGTGAGTTTTTCTCGACTTTGGACCTTAAGTGTGGATACTGGCAAGTCGAACTCGCTTCCAAGGACTGTGATGCGATTCGATCTTTGCAACGCTCCAGCAACATTTGAGTGAATAATGGAAAGCGTGCTCAGAGGACAATTCTGGAAAACCTGTTTATTGTACTTGGACGACAATATTGTGCTGGTAGGTCAGTTAGTGACCATTTGCAGAATTTGGGGTCAGGTTTTCCAGCGACTGGGAGAGGCTAACCTGACACTTAATCTGAAGAAGATTGACCTCTTCCGGAGGCAGGACAAGTGTTTGGCCCATGTGGTCTCTGCAGAGGGAAATTCAGGATGGCCAGTGCATAGGGACAAGCACGAATTGAGAAGCTTTCTAGGGTTGTGTACTTACTACCGTCGTTACGTTCCTGTGTTTGCCAATATCGCTATGCCATTGACGAGACTCACCGAAGAGTGAAAGGTTTATGAGTGGGACTTCGACTGTCAACGGGCGTTAGAGGAGCTTAGCAGTACGTTGGGCAGTGCACCAATTTTAAGTTACCCTAGGCCTGAAGGGGAGTTCGTCCTTGACATGGGTGCCAGTACCAGGTCCAACCATTCGCATCCACATAGAAACAAAATCACTAGAACTTGGCAATCTTTTAATCCACGACACGAGGATGAAAAGCATGACTGACAATAGTAGGGGGGGGGGGGGGTGATGCCGATCCTGCCCCACTTGTAGCCATTAGCGTTGAAGCGCGCACTGCGACTGCATGTTTCAACTTGGCAACCCGATATCTTGCGAACCCAGGGTCTGATATTGGACATATGAAGTATCAAATTACTCGGGCCGACGCGCCATTTCCAATGGACAACATATTACCACTTACAAATTAAAAATACCCATATTAGAGTGTGAAATAGTATTTTTCAGTAAACTTTGCTTTGCACATGCAACATGCGTGCGGTTGAATACTATCATGAAATTTAACGTTGTTGTTCATAAAGCGCATGCGATGAATGGAATGCCTTTATGAATAAACATTTTTTATTTTTTTGTTTTTCGCATGCGTACTTGTTTTTTTTGTAAGAGGGTGGTCATTTTGAATAATGATTTATAAATGAGTTTTATATTTTTTTAATTTAACAAAAGATCGGAACCAATAGGTCATGTGCTTTTAATATCTTGTGAACCAATAAGGTTAGGGAATTGTATGAGGGGTCGTCGGACTTGGGGATACGCCCCCTTTTTGAGTGTATTCATTAATTTTGACAAAGGGCCTAACGACACTTTTGTTGATATTTCCTGAACCCGTGATCGGATTTTCGCCTGCGAGGTATCGTTGGACTCGGGCAGATCCCCTCTTTTTGAATCTATTTTTCAAATTTTGACAAAGGGCCTAACTGCATTTTTGTTAATATCTTGCGAACCAATAAGGATAAGGAATTTTATGAGGTATTGCAGGACTTGAGATTACGCCCCTGTTTTGAATGTATTTTTAAATTTTGACGAAGGGCCTAACTGCACTTTTAACGATATATTTTGAAATCCATGATGGGGTCGGGTAGCCTATAGCCAACGACAGACCTGGGCTGTGTGTAAAGCGGTGTCTTAGACTGACGTTGCTCGCCAGTCCTAACCATGACAATTTGATAACGATATGAAAGGAAAGTGGCGAAATGCATGTGTACACGTGTGAAATGACATTATTGCTGACCCTTGTGAAACAACATGTAAGCTAACAAGTCACATCCTATTTGGTTCGTACGTGACAAAATGCGAATTGATGTGTAATATGACCCGACACAGGTGTTGGTTGACCTTGGACGTTAGATGCCCACGTGCACGAGAACAGGATGTGCAAGCGTGGGAATCACTGAGTCAGTAAAAAGTATAATGCAACTTGTGAACAAGTCACATCCTGTTTGGTTCATACGTCACAAAATGCGAATTTATGTGTAATATGACCCGACACATGTGTTGGTTGACCTTGGACGTTAGCTTCCCACGTGCACGAAAACAGGATGTGCAAGCGTGGGAATCACAGAGTCCGTAAAAATCATGATGCAACTTGTAAACAAGTCACATCCTGTTCGGTTCGTAAGTGACAAAATGCAAGTTGAAGTGTAATATGACCCGACACAGGTGTTCATTGACCTTGGACGTTAGCTGTACACGTGCACGAAAACAGAATGTTCAAAGCGTGGGAAACCAGAATGATGATACATGCAACGTGACATATAAAGTCACGTCGTGTACATTTTCCTCTCGCACTTATGTGGCGACCTTTGAACACGCTACAGCGTTTTGTGACACACTTGGTCTTGTTTAATAGTTTTAGTGTTGGTTGAAAATACTTGAAATAGTTGTGAGCTGTTTGCAGATAACCTGTATACTGTGCCCGTTTGGACCGAAGTCCGGACGACCACATATGCATTTCACCAAAAATCAGTCAGCACGAGAATCAAAATATCCCGGGGCGCCAGATGGGTTAAAGTCGAATGCAATGAACCACAAAAACAAATGCTTAACTGATTTTTGGCTCGACGCAAAAATAAGGATAGAAGGGGATTCATGAAAACGGTGATTGCGTACCATAAAATTATCTCATTTTATTAAAACTTTAAAATGACATGAAGAAAATATGCCCAAAATGGCATAAGAGATGACTGGAAAATAATAAATTATTTACACAATATACAATATCGCCAACACATGAACACTAACAAAGTTGAAACGAGAGGTCAGAATATCAGTTCTGTTGACTTCGTTCAACATAATTATGTACAAGGGTAGGGTTTTATCAGCGCTAAGTCAATCGTCCATACTGATCCCTAAATTATTTAGCATTCACATGTTGAAGATCAATAAGAAAATTTATCACTGGTTGGAAAATCACTTTCACTGTTCATTTCTCAAAATTATTATCGTAGCATTTCGACTAACACTTCTTAGGCAATAGTACTATTAGGATTTGTCAAATACAAAGTTGTTCATAATAAGTGAAATACACTATGATTTACATGGACCTTGAGCATTTTTGTGGATTCAAAAAAACAGAAAATATCTATTGAAACATAGATCTCAATCCAAAGTCTGTCAACATAATTTTGACTTAATCAAAATATAATTATCACAAATATAATTTCCATTCCATATGGATTCAGTCAACAAATTAATTAATTATTCCTTGAAAACATTAATTAGGAAATTTGAAATATCATTTAACATGTTTCATAATGAAACAAATTATCATTATTATCATCAAAGTGATTTTGACAAAATGTCAAATATGTTCAGCATCAACTTATTAAAGAAAATGTATATTTATTTTTATAGGTTCTGAAAATCCTTTCAGCTTATAGTGGTTGTTAATAAGTAACAATTTCAAACAACAGCATTGACCCATATGATTGACACGTGATAAAAATCACAGAATTATAAATCAGCATTAGACAACGGTAAAGCTTTCCTGAATGAAAGGAACTATTAGAATAATAATTTTCCGGGTAAGCAATTACTAGAAATATTTTCAAACTCGTGGATCAACGGTAATTTAATAATGATGGTTCACAAAATAACCTGTGGTTATATTACGACGAAAGTGTGGCGAAAAACGACTCTCCTACTACATCAAAAACATCCAACCTACAATTTGAATGGTCCTCCATTTTACACAACCTCATTCCTGTGACTTAAATTGCGCACTCAGAATGGCATATAATTATCTGCACACACACAATGACATCTTCCCAAATTATACAAAATAATCAAGCCTTTGCTTGTTATGACAAATGGAAGATTCAAAAATCAGTAAACCTCACCAATGAGTTTACGACAATATCCAATATAATTTCACCATCAGAAATTCCACACAGTGTTAATATTAGCAAACGTTGTGAAAGACGCTGCGTCATAATGATTTTTTTATATAAACTCTAGCAAAAAACCCTGCTTTATACATGCTTAGCTTCTCATTTCTCTTCTTTCCGTGTCTTTATCAAAGCTTTAAATATGAAATGCAAACGTGAAACAATTTCACTGAATTTAAACTGTTCATTATAGGTGGGCATGTGTTAACCACTACCCTTCGGAATTAACAAATATCCGATTTAGAGTATGACTTCAAATGTCAACTGTATTAATCATACGACCAGAAAATGATTATTATAAACCACAAATGTTTATTATTATTATTATTATTATTATTATTATTATTATTATTATTATTATTATTCCAGAAAAATAGAAAAATAATAATTATTATTAAATCCCATTATTATTATTATGTTCAAAACTAGGTTTAAAGTTATCAAACTGTTCGGGGAATATCACCCTCGACTCCATAATGATGGATAACTATCCATTCCTCAACTTAGATTAAATCTTAAATCTCAAATTATGACGGCTAATGACAGCAATAAGAAAAAAATATCGAACTAAAATAAATGCTCGTTCTGCTCGTCCAGAAATATCGAATCGTATAAATCTGAGTAAAAATCAACTCAGGTCCTAGCTCAGGTTTCGAAAGAAAATATTTGCAAAAGCAAATAAACATATCGATGACCCTAGAGAAAAGAAATGTGTTGGCAAGTGTGTAGAAAATACGAGAAAATCCAACTAACTACGCATAGAAATAATGTAAATTGCAGCTTACATTCTTGTAGGTCTTGATGGTAGAAATCTGGACTGAACCAGTCTACTCAGTCTTCCTGTTGTCTGTCCCATTAGGACGCGTACTTATATTCTCGTATCAGCTTCCAGGTTATACCCACAAGCTGTTTGCGCAGATATAGTGGCGATTAATATGTCTTGCAGAAAAATGTTGGCAACTTCAAGAGCTGAAGTGTAGTTGACAGGGGTCTGATCTAATCGATCCATGATGAAATAATTACCAAGCCCCACTGCGATATAATCAGTATTCCAATACTCTTACAATCTTTTCAGCAGAATTACAAATTCTGTCGAGTTGGCTGGGCAAAGCTTCTCACAAGGCTAAACCTGTATTCCCATTCGGCTTTCGAATTGTAATATGCAAGACTGGTTTTGAAGTTACTGACTTATCTTGGCTGGTCCAGCTATTGGATATAAATAATCCAGCTCTAAGTGAATGTGGGCTGAAGAAAAATTTGTAGACATAGTCTCCCATATGTTCAAGTTTTAGCGGTAAGAATTACCAAGTGCCACAGACTTATTTCACCTCTGTGAAATCGAAGAAAAAGTTCTAAACACACTCGAAATAGTTTAAGGCTTTCAGTAACCATTTACTGTCGAAAATTCTAAGTCCACAGCTTGTGATGTAAGTTGAAGTTTAAATGCAACCATGTGCTCGGCGATAATAACGATGCTCGAAGTTCGGTGATAATCAAGCGGCTAGAGCGCTTACGTAGCGTAGCACGACCAAGTCAACGGAGTGCTTGTGATGAAGTGAACATCCCTCTGCCTGCGAGGCTCGCCTTATATACCCATCCGCTTGCTGGCTCGAGGTCACTGCGGCGAAAACGCTGGAACTAAAACAGCTCATAACTCGGCTTCTGTTCGATCAATTTCTTTGAAACAAAGCTCATTCTTCTTCTCTTGTTCTTGCCAGTAATCTGATATAGGTTTCATGTTTCCATATCAACGGGAAATATTTAGTGACATATAGCCTCGACTATGACGCTCTCCTCCTACGTCATTTACCAACTTCTTGGCTGTAAATTCCTTCGAAAATCTTCTAAGAAGGTTTGGAACGCGCTATTCAAACATCCATATCCGAACATAGAATCGTGGCCTGTTCCCTCAAATCTAGGCTCACGGCTTGTACCCTTCAATCTAGGCAACTGGATTTGGGCACAATACCTACCATGTCTGAGAGCGATACCATTGCACTTTTTAGCCCTCTAGAAGGAAACAACAAGACATTACAAAGCAAGGTAATATTTCCTTTTAATAACCTGTTTTATTTTTGTTTGATATTATGCTTTATGACATACATGTATTAACTTGGATTTAGGTATATATAGTGGTTTATTTTATTTATTTTTAGAAAGTTGGAAAGAAAAGCTTATCCGCTTTAGCAGCCGCTGAAAACTCGAGACGCTCTAGAGTGGAACCATTGCCAGGCAGTGAAATATTCAAAACTCAGGTAAGGCTAACTTATAATGATATACCATTTTACCACTATTGAAACCCCTAGACAAAATGCATTACCTGTACTGAGACAATTACTGATTCGTTGGTTAATGGCTGTTTATTGATAACCGGCACAAGACCATAATGCCTGTCAATGAAATAAAAAGTACAAGACCATGCTTGATTTTTTTAAAACAAAAATTTGAATTCAACTAACATGTCTTTCCTTATGGACTTAACTAATAACCTGTGGATAAACTGGACTATTCTTGTTGGTTAAGGACCCTTATCAGTGATGAAATAATGAATCTTCTTTATACTACAAAAGAACCAAAACGACATGACATACATTTTTGTTTTATATTGGTTGAAGGGGAATTAAAAATTTAAGTAAATGGGTAACTGTTATTGACAATATACAGTTTTTTGAATAGTGGTTTGAATTTTTAAATTCTAATTAACGTTAAAGTTTTATTTACAATTGTTGATTGATTGATTATTTTGTTTGTTTTTAGGTGTGGTAATTCGTTACTACCAGTGAACAGACAGAGAACAAGCATACATTATGCATTAAAATACCCTGTGCTCTTGTTAATATCTTACAATAAAAGTATTATTATAACACATGGCTTTAGTACCAATTACAACAAGTGAGCAAGTCGGTTTACCACGTGGGTGAGATTTAAAATCAGAAAACGATCGTTGGTTAAAATTTGAAACTTGGCCTGTAGGCTTTTTGTCAGAACATAATCTTGCTGAGGCGGGTTTTTATTACTTGAACCGAGAAGATGTTGTGCGATGTGTGTTTTGTAGTGTTGAACTTTCACCCTGGGAAGAATGTTTGCGATGTTCTCCTCGTTGTCCTTACATGCTTAGAAAAGAATTACCAGAACAGTTATAACCTTTGTAGTGTGCAAATCATACTAACAGGTTAGTTGCTACTGTGGAACTTAGTACAACTAATCTTATAACTATAAACGACAAAATGCAAAAGAAATAATATTCTGGCAATGCTCAAAACAGGGGTCAAAAAATTGTCGAGGCAATCTATAATGTAGAAATGGTAAGGTTTTAAGTGTGAGTGATTATCAATATGGTGTATCAGATGAAACACTATTAGTGTCAAGAAGAAATCATGACAATGCTAAAAGCTAGTACAAGAAAAACAAGTTGCTACTCAAAATAGTGCAGTGTTTATTGAGCAACATTTAAACCCTGTTGTAAAAGTTATGTTTAATCCATCTTCCACGTCTCTAGAGTCATCAACATCACACACTATGCAAAAGGTGCTAGTGTTGTTGTTTTCAGGGGCTGAACTACAAAGTTATCTAGCCTTCATATGCAAGAGGATCACAAAGGACTAGATAGTAATAGCTAAAAGAGAAATGTATTTTGTATTTTAACTATTGTACAAGTACTTACATTAAATAAATAAAAATATTGTATGGGTATTGTCTATTTTTCTTAATTGCTATCCCCACGTCCTACTATTAATGCCATTGTTAACCATCAGCAGTCTCTACATATGTTCGGAAAGAGAGTGGTTTTAAACAATATACTCTATCTGTGATTTGGTACCGAGGATCATAATAATAATACAGCACAGGGTCGTCAAGCCATGTTCAGGCAATAGTTATGTCAGGTAAGGGGTTCGAACCCTTGCTTCCTTCTACTAGAAGTTTGAACTTAAGTCAATCGCCTTAACCACTCGGCCTACCTGACAGTTAATAATTTACAATATAAAACAAGTAAAACATAAAGTGTTAAATATTTCCGAAAAATGGTGGTATGGCTAAAACATTTAGCTCACCTGACCTGACTTCATCTAACCTAACTGTATCTAACCTAACATAACTTGATCTAACCTATATTTTATATACTGTATATATATATATATTTATTTATTTATTATGTTATTATTATGTTATTTTTTAAGGGTTTATCATAATGTAACTACATACTGCGCCCGTTGACGCATGTTTGCTCAGACAACAGAGACTAAAACTTATGCTGAAATGTAATTGAACATACCCTGCGAGCGGCGGGAAGAAGCTGAAGCAAATCGCTTATGATTATATTTTTACTTATTTTTCACATTCCAAAAATCAACTATAATTATAACCAAGTAATTCTGCATATTTGAAGTACAGCATACTTCGTGAATCGAAGAAACTATCAATTTACGCGGCCAGCTCATGTACTGAGAGCACGCCATATTTGGTAACACCAGTTCCTATTTGTCTGTGGAAGAGACAACATGTGAATGATGGAGCACAAGTGAAAGGAAACCATGTGGCAGGAAAAATCTACGAATAACTTTCGTATGGATAGCCATCATGGCATTGTGAAATGATTGAAAGATTGAAGACATTCACCACTATGAAAACTGTGAAATATTTTTATTATTATCCGAGGTGAAATGAAGGACTTGTGTGAAGAAAACTTTGCGACCGCATGGTCTCATTCTAACGCACACACCCATGTTTCAGTGTTATATAAACTGTGTATTTAATTAACTTTATAACTGTACAAAATCTACAAGTACAATCTTTATTTGCCGGATGGGCAGTATTTTGATTTAATTTTGTTAATATTTTCTTGTGTAAATATCAGTGCAAGTCACGAGTGAGTGTCGCACAAGCAACAGAGGCTAAAGCCAGTGGCGGAGTGAAAATGGGATTTTTTTTTACCGCATATTAGCTGCAGTGCGCGACAGTATTATTTAATTATGTGCTACATTTTTACCAACGCTAACATCGCAATAATGATAAACCAGTAGATCTTCAGATACAACTCCAACCACGCGATGGCATGTGATTGCTAAATCATGCGTGGGGAATTGGCGACGGAGGATGTCCAGGCACAATGAAATGGTAACCTAAAGCCATACACGAGACCGCATACAACATTTCATGGCGGGACTCGAACCAAGTGACGCTGAATCTGTAAGTCAGATCAAATATTTATAGCGTATTGTAAGAGTTGGAAAACAGTAGACTTAGTTTATTTTGGTTTCATTTATTTAGTGCACAATGCAGGTAGCTAATTATAAGACGCGTGTGGAAATTAATAGTTTTATTAAACATTTATAGAAGCCAGAAAGCCTGGATTTTCAATGCTCATTCGTATCATTTAAAACAGGTATTATCAACTTTTATTTTTGTCAGGCTGATGACAAATAAACTAGTTTGACAATGTTAAATCAAGGCCAAGGTCACGAGCCAAGTTCACTACACAGCACACTCGATTCTAGGGAGTGGATTAATATTTTGTTGTAGAAGGCTGTGAGATTCTTGACATTATTACAAGTGGAATGCAGAGTTCCGTTATTCACATTTATTGGCCAGATCAATACTTGAAAACAGGTTTATTTCTTCAAGAGAAGCCACACAGGCAATGAATGCAATTGTATTTTGTAACCAAATGAATGCAGGTTCGATTTATTCAGGGAAGAGGCAATCTTATAAACGCTCACTCATAGTTAGCTTGTATCAGAAACCTTCATGTTTATTTAAAGCGTTGTCAGGATGCGTTTTTTGTACACATAATCTTTATTACCAGCAATTCAAACGTGTATCAATTAGGATTTCACACTTTTATAAATTAACGATATAATAATATTATATGAGTCGTGACGGTGGATGATTACCTCCGACATTGTTATTGTGGTTATATCGGTGGTAATGAACTAACTAAAGTCGTACCAAAACCGAAGGCGCCTGGGTCAATGGATCCGAAATAAGAGTAAAGTAATTGGTGAAGACATAGGATGTCTAATAAGTGTGATGAAATATTGGTGAAGACACAGGGTGTCTCGTAAACTATTGAACTATTGAGTTATTTGCTTAAGCTGGATACACACGTTACCTGAATACACTGAACGCTTTTAAAGGTCCATAAACTGAACAACAATACTGTCAGGAATAAATAATTGTGTGAAACATTAATAAGCAAAAATAGGGTTTTGAAAACTAACAAATCTTATAATTCCCCCCTGAACCTAAATAAAATTTATAAATATTTTTCTGGACCAAATGTTAACACTTAGATATTGTTAAGCTATTGTAGATACATTTTGATACATTTTCACATGATTAGTCGACCACTAATCACACACATCAGATTGGTAGCAATATGAGTCAATGTAATTGTTTAATTACTATCGCATTTGCAGGCTTTCCTATATTTTCTATTTTCTTAACACTTTGACGCTATGACCGTTTGTTACAAACAGTAACAAATCGAGTACGTAGGCAGTGCCAATTGCACAACCATAGGAGTGCTGAATTATTGTATGCATTTGTGTTCTATTAGCATAGTTTTTTTATATTCAGCAACATTGTGCACATAGCTTGATTTTCTTAGTAATAAACGCATCTCGTTTATTAATTAATGATATTTAGGACTAGCTAACACTTACCTCTAAAGATAAATGTTAGAGATGGCACCATCATAGCATAGGACAAATTTTCCCCTTGCTACTAAATGTAAATGTTCTAGTATTTGTAAACAAGTAAATGTCTTGCTTTGCTGTAAATTCTTTTGATGTTTCATCCACCCGTAAGTTATTTCGATGTAATTGCTTAGGGCCGATCTTACGTGCCATTCTCTTAGCTTGTTCATTTTGACGAATTTCGTATTAGGACCATGAGAGTAATTTAGATCTTGTTTAGGACTTTTTTATATTTCTTTCAGGGCAGAATAGTATCGGACTAGCCGCTTGCAACTCTCATGCTAGGCTAGGGATCTTTTCTGAATAAAATTTATTTGTGATTTTAACCTAAGACTGACCTCTCTTTTCTTGTTTAGTTTTGTTACGATGCATTCCTCTGAGCTGGTTAAAGATCGAACCTCACTAATTCCCGACACCCCCGAGTGCAGACTTTTGTGCTACACCAGCCTATGAATGTATCATCCCCCATACTTGTGTGTTAACTGGAAGAGGGTCTCGGAAGAGTCATTTGAAACCGGTGGCTCCACGAAACCTTCGGCCAGCGGGCACATATAGTACGTTGGCGCCCCACGTTGGGGTTTCAAATTACTCTTCCGAGACCCTCTTCCAGTTAACACACAAGTATGGGAGACGGTGCATTCCTCTGAGCTGGTTAAAGATCGAACCACACTAATTCCCGACACCCCCGAGTGCAGACTTTTGTGCTACACCAGCCTATGAATGTATCGTCCCCCATACTTGTGTGTTAACTGGAAGAGGGTCTCGGAAGAGTCATTTGAAACCGGTGGCTCCCCGAAACCTTCGGCCATCGGGCACATATAGTAAGTTATTGCCTACGTGGCTTCTCTTCGGGCCCCACGTTGGGAACGTACTATATGTGCCCACTGGCCGAAGGTTTCGGGGAGCCGCCGGTTTTCAAATGACACTTCCGAGACGCTCTTCCAGTTAATACACAAGTATGGGGGACGATTCCTTCATAGGCTGGTGTAGTACAAAATTCTGCACTCGGGGGTGTCGGGAATTAGTGAGGTTCGATCTTTAACCAGCTCAGAGGAATGCATCGATAACAAAACTAAACAAGAAAAGAGAGGTCAGTCTTAGGTTAAAATCACAAATAAATTTTATTCAGAATAGAACCCTAGCCTAGCATGAGAGTTGCAAACGGCTAGTCCAATACTATTCTGCCCTGAAAGAAATATAAAAAAAGTCCTAAACAAGATCTAAATTACTCTCATGGTCCTAATACAAAATTCGACAAAATGAACAAGCTAAGAGAATGGCACGTAAGATCGGCCTTATGCAATTACATCGAAATAACTTACGGGTGGATCAAACATCAAAAGAATTTACAGCAAAGCAAGACATTTACTAGTTTACAAATACTAGAACATTTACATTTAGTAGCAAGGGGAAAATTTGTCCTATGCTATGATAGTGCCATCTCTAACATTTAATTTTAGAGTTAAGTGTTAGCTAGTCCTAAATATCATTAATTGATAAACGAGATGCGTTTATTAGTAAGAAAATCAAGCTATGTGCGCAATGTTGCTGAATAAAAAACTATGCTAATAGAACACAAATGCATACAATAATTCAGCACTCCTATGGTTGTGCAATTGGCACTGCCTACGTACTCGATTTGTTACTGTTTGTAACAAACGGTCATAGTGTCAAAGTGTTAAGAAAATAGAAAATATAGGTAAGCCTGCAAATGCGATAGTAATTAAACAATTACATCGACTCATATTGCTACCAATCTGATGTGTGTGATTAGTGGTCGACTAATCATGTGAAAATGTATCAAAATGTATCTACAATAGCTTAACAATATCTAAGTGTTAACATTTGGTTCAGAAAAATAGTTTATTATCAATGTTTATAAATTTTACTTAGGTTCTGGGGGGAATTATAAGATTTGATAGTTTTCAAAACCCTATTTTTGATTATTAAAGTTTCACACAATTATTTATTCCTGACAGTATTGTTGTTCAGTTTATGGACCTTTAAAAGCGTTCAGTGTATTCAGGTAACGTGTGTATCCAGCTTAAGCAAATAACTCAATAGTTCAATAGTTTACGAGACACCCTGTGTCTTCACCAATATTTCATCACACTTATTAGACATCCTATGTCTTCACCAATTACTTTACTCTTATTTCGGATCCATTGATCCAGGCGCCTTCGGTTTTGGTACGACTTTAGTTAGTTCATTACCACCGATATAACCACAAAACAATGTCGGAGGTATTCATCCACCGTCACGACTCATATAATATTATTATATCGTTCATTTACAAAAGTGTGGAATCCTTATTGATACACGTTTGATTTGCTGGTAATAAAGATTATGTGTACAAAAACACCTCCTGACAACGCTTTAAATAAACATGAAGGTTTCTGATACAAGCTAACTGTGTGTGTGCGTTTATAAAATTGCCTCTTCCCTGAATAAATCGAACCTGCATTCATTTGGTTACAAAATACAATTGCATTCATTGCCTCTGTGGCTTCTCTTGAAGAAATAAACCTGTTTTCAAGTACTGATCTGGCCAATAAATGTGAATAACGGAACTCTGCATTCCACTTGTAATAATGTCAAGAATCTCACAGCCTTCTACAACAAAATATTAATCCACTGCCTAGAATCGAGTGTGCTGTGTAGTGAACTTGGCTCGTAACCTTGGCCTTGATTTAACATTGTCAAACTAGTTTATTTGTCATCAGCCTAACAAAAATAAAAGTTGATAATACCTGTTTTAGATGATACGAATGTGCATTGAAAATTCTGCCATTCTGGCTTCTATAAATGTTTAATAAAACTATTAACTTCCACACGCGTCTTATAATTAGCTACCTGCAATGTGCACTAAATAAATGAAACCAAAATAAACTAAGTCTACTGTTTTCCAACTCTTACAATACGCTATAAATATTTGATCTGACTTACAGATTCAGCGTCACTTGGTTCGAGTCCCGCCATGAAATGTTGTATGCGGTCTCGTGTATGGCTTTAGGTTACCATTTCATTGTGTCTGGACATCCTCCGTCGCCAATTCCCCACGCATTATTTAGCAATCACATGCCATCGCGTGGTTGGAGTTGTATCTGAAGATCTGCTGGTTTATCATTATTGCGATGTTAGCGTTGGTAAAAATGTAGCACATAATTAAGTAATACTGTCGCGCACTTGTAGCTAATATTCGGGAAAAAACCCATTTTAAATCCGCCACTGGCACTAGCCTCTGTTGCTTGTGCGACACTCACTCGTGACTTGCACTGATATTTACACAAGAAAATATTAACAAAATTAAATCAAAATACTGCCCATCCGGCAAATAAAGATTGTACTTGTAGATTTTGTACAGTTATAAAGTTAATTAAATACACAGTTTATATAACACTGAAACATGTGTGTGTGCGTGAGAATGAGACCATGCGGTCGCAAAGTTTTCTTCACACAAGTCCTTCATTTCACCTCGGATAATAATAAAAATATTTCACAGTTTTCGTAGTGGTGAATGTCTTCAATCTTTCAATTACTACACAATGCCATGATGGCTATCCATAAGAAAGTCATTCGTAGATTTTTCCTGCCACATGGTTTCCTTTCACTTTTGCTCCATCATGCACATGTTGTCTCTTCCACAGACAAATAGGAACTGGTGTTACCAAATATGGCGTGCTCTCATTACATGAGCTGGCCGCGTAAATTGATAGTTTCTTCGATTCACGAAGTATGCTGTACTTCAAATATGCAGAATTACTTGGTTATAATTATAGTTGATTTTTGGAATGTGAAAAATAAGTAAAAATATAATCATAAGCGATTTGCTTCAGCTTCTTCCCGCCGCTCGCAGGGTATGTTTAATTACATTTCAGCATAAGTTTTAGTCTCTGTTGTCTGAGCAAACATGCGTCAACGGGCGCAATACATAAAACCTAAAACAACACTATAATCATGCATCCTCTGCAATGTTCAATATTCTAACTATTCTAAAATAAAACAGCATTGTATCATCATTTACATTTATTTACAAGCTTTATATACATTTTTTCCTGTTGTAAATTCATGATAATATTTTTAAAGACAATACTAAAAACTAAAACATTATTGTTCTATACACATATTTTCCTTTCTTTTCAGTCCATTGTCATCACTTATATTTTCATAATTATTTGACATTTGTGTGTTTTTTTATTAAAACGTACCATACACTTATTGTTTTAAAACATTCATAAATTAAGTGTACAGAATGTATAGCATTATTCACATCTTCACACACACTCTTTGACATATCATTAAACCGTGTAGGTAGAAATGTCTCAAAATTTTCACATACCCAAAGTACACGATCACCATATGCTGTTTTCAATTTTCGAATCTTCATAATGCGGAATGGAATATGTGTTGGCAATTCGCTGAGCTTCTTTGTCTCTACGCCACATGTTTGCCCTGTAGCATTCAGGAAATTCATTGTAGTAGTCTATAAACAAAAGAAAAGCATACCTATTACACTCTAGAACAGCTTCAAATAATAATGTGGATATAGGTATTCTTCATTGTACCATTCATTGTTAATAAATTATACTATTTACGTAAGAAAAGCCCTAACTGTAGCAGAAACTACTTTTCTGCATATAGCACAAGTGTTAAGTGCTAATGCACACTTGACGCATGCTATCAAGTGTTCACAAGGCAAAAATACAACACCTAGTTCTTCTTGAGAACAAATTTTACATAATTGCTGGTCACACGTTTGTATTTATTGGTGAGACAAGTCTTTTTTTTTCAGCCTCATGTATTTATACCACGTGTTCTAGCTCTAAAGGCACTTTTATGTCTTGGGCTACAATAACATTTTCTTTACGAATAGTGTTCACAAATTCCTGACCTTTAAGCAACACAATGTATCTACAGTTAGGTAACCTACGAGCGTGTTCCACAAAAGGGTCATCTGTTATTTGCCAATCCTTTAAACCAAATCCACAATGAAAACAAATCGTTTTGTCCCCTTCACCAGAATAAAGGTAAGGTAAGAAAGACCCGTCTCGTGCGAAAAAAATGTTTTTCTTTGCGTTTTTAGTTATTTAGAATGTAGAGAACCGGAATTTGTCAAAAGTAGTAAAAAAGTATGAAAAAACGGTCATTTTATAAGTTATAAATGACTATGCTGCACCATGAGTGTCGACGCCCACTTTTACAGAGATTCATGTTTGTGCGTATAACTTCTGAACTATTATAGGTAGATTTCTGAACTCACTTCTTGTCTGCTCTGTTGAGCACGAGTTGGTAACAATGACAACTTCCTGCATTGTTTATGTTACTAGTGGATTCTGAACTTTGTCATAATATTGTAATCACTGTGATTTTGCACTGATCTATTGACGAAATATTGTTTAAGTGGCGTAAGAGCGAAGTCATCTGCCCCAAATATTAATAATTGAATCGTTGATTAGAAGAGAGAAACAAGTCCACTTATTTGTAAATGGATAAGTAAAAATACGCATTTATTTATTTATACCGGTATATATTTTGTTTTTGTTTACTCATTTATTTATTTATTTATTTATTTACTTATTTATTTATTTATTTATTTTAAAGCTAAAGGAAGTAGGAGAAGCAAAATAACCCGTGATGGATGAAATGTTGCAAGTTAAGGGAAGGAATGTTCTAAGAAATGTCAGAGGTAACAAAATGTAATGAAAAACTTCAACCTCATTTTTCTCAGTTTACCATTTTTCACTACTTTGGTACCAATTGTAAGAAAACTAATAAAGATAGGTCCATTATTTTTTAAATGTATCAACATCAGAACAGTAATAAGAAGGTATATCGCTCTTAATAATATACAAAATGAAATATAAATATTTTTCAACATAATTTTGGATTACAGTATCGTACCTTAAAGGAAAATTCTTATTCGAAAAAGTATTTCGTTTTTGTCAATAATCCTTCTTATTATTGCAGATAATGATTCAAACAAAAATACCTGAAAATTTCATTTAGCTAACCCAAACAGGTTTAGAGTAAAGTGTACCAAAAATTTGAAGATTTAACATGGGCGAGACAGGCAGGTCTCTCTTGCCTTAATATTAATGCCCAAAATTTTTATAAGATTCTAAACGTTTTTCAACAGACCTGTACTCTAGATGTACTAGCATTTTAGTCTTGCGAACTCCCAATTTTTCAAAAGCAGATGCCAATTCAACGTTGTCTATTCCATATGGACCACATATATCAACACTTCTGTTGGCTGGTAATACATCATTACTATTTATTTGTGATTGAGCAAAGTAAGTAAGAGCGAATGGACTTGTGGTTCGGTAAATTAGATACACTGGTATGTTACCCAATTCTTTTCTAAGCATGTAAGGACAGCGAGGAGACCATCGCAAATGGTCTCGGAAGGGATAATCCCCTTCTTCCCAGTGTGAAAGTTCAACACTACAATACACACATCGCACAACATCTTTTCGGTTCAAGTAATAAAAACCCACCTCAGCAAGATTATGTTCTGACAAAAAGCCTACAGGCCAAGATTCAAATGTTAACCAACGATCGTTTTTTGATTTTAATTTTAACCCACGAGGTAAACCGACTTGATCATTTCTTAGCCTATTTTCAATTTTGAAAAAAAAATGGGCTTATGAGATCACCTTTTGTCCGTGTGTGTGTGCTTGTGTGCGTGATTCGTGCGTGTGTCCCCCCCCCTAATAAAATCTAAACGGCTGGAGCGATTTCAATGAAACTCAGTAAGTTCATAGCACTATTCCGGGTGACCCTGACCGTGCCCTTCAAATTATGTTACGTCTCACCAATCCAATATGGCGGCTGTGCGAAAAATTTCACCAGCATTCAATAACTCCGAAACTATTACCGATATCATCCTGGAATTTTGTATGGTCATAAAGGAAACTACTGGAAGTTCACTTATGTGACTTTGGAGAACCTGGTAACTACATAACCAACATGACGGCCATGCGAAGTTGAGATTTTAAATATAATTTCTCGCGATTTAACCATCCAAACGCAATGAAACTTGGTACAGTATATGTTTATATACATTGTAATGCACCGACATATAACTTCGTTCAATTTTTACATAACCTCAAGATGGCGGCTGTGCGAAATATTTCACTGGCATTCTATATCTCTGAAACTATTACCGGTACCAACCTGAAATTTTGCACAGAGGTAAAGGGCACTATTGGAAATTCATATATAAGACTTTTAAAACCGGTTAACTACAAAACGAACATGGCGGCCAAGCGCAGTTGAAAGATTAAATAGACTTTTCTCGCTATTTTAATGAACCAAACGCAATGAAACTTGGTACAGCAAATATTTATACACATTGTAATGCACTGGTATGTAATTTAGTTCAATTGTTTACATAACCTCAAAATGGCGGCTGTGCGAATTTTTGAATTAAGTTTTTATTTCTTGTGTGGTGATCATGCGATTGAAGTGAAAGTTTGAATAATGAAACTACGCTATAATTTTCCTTTAAAGTTACATGACTCTATGTCCTATACATATAAAAATCCAACATGGCGACCATCCGGAATATTTAGAGTCTACTAAAGCAATCAAACTGATTTTTTTACGTTCATAAGGGTTATGAACATAAGTTCACCTATAGGACTTTCAATAACCTGGTGATCACAAATCCAACATGGTGGTGACGCGAAGTATAAATATTCTCATGGTCGTTTCTCGTAATTTATCCATCCAAGTGCAGTGAAACTTGGTACAATAAATCCTTATACAAATGTTAATCCACTAGCATCTAATTTGTTTCAATAGTTTCCATACCACAAGATGGCAGCTGTGCGAAATTTTAAAATCTCTTTTTTACTTCTTGTGTCCTAATCATGTGATAGAAGTTTGAGTACTACACGTACACAATAATCTTCATGTAACAGTACTTAACTCTAAGCCCTATATATATAAAAGTCCAACATGGCGACCATCCGAAATATTTAGACGGTTCTCAATATCTACGAATATATTACAGCAATCAATCTGAAATTTAGTATGTTGATAGAGGCAATTAACATTAGTGGGATATATGAAAATAGGCTGTATAGTTCTTCACGGAACTCCTTGTTGTATTTGGTACTAAAGCCATGTGTTATAATAATACTTTTTTATTGTAAGTTATTAACGTTGCACAAGAGCACAGGGTATTTTAAAGCATAATGTATGCTTGTTCTCTGTCTGTTCACTGGTAGTAACGAATTACCACACCTAAATACAAACAAAATAACCAATCAATCAACACTTGTAAATAAAACCTTAACGTTAATTTGCATTTAAAAATTCAAACCACCATTCAAAAAACTGTATATTGTCGATAACAGTTACCCATTTACTTCAATTTTTAATAAAGCAGCAGTCATTCACATTCCCCTTCAACCAATATAAAACAAACATGAAACAAAAATGAATGTCATTTCGTTTTGGTTCTTTTGTAGTATATTATTCCATCACTGATAATGGTCTTTAACCAACAAGAATAGTAAAGTTTATCCACAGGTTATTAGTTTAGTCCATAAGGAAAGACACGTTAGTTGAATTCAATTTTATGTTTTAAAAAAATTAAGCATGGTCTTGTACTTTTTATTTCATGGACAGGCATTATGGTCTTGTGCCGGTTAGCAATGCACAGCCATTAACCAAGGAATCAGTCATTGTCTCAGTCATGTACAGGTAATGCATTTTGTCTAGGGGTTTCAATAATGGTATATAATTTTAAATTAGTCTTACCTGAGTTTTGAATAGTTCACTGCCTGGCAATGGCTCCACTCTACAGCGTTTCGGGTTTTCAGCGTCTGCTACAGCGGATACATTTTTCTTTCCAACTTTCTAAAAAAAACTAAAAAAACACTATATATACCTAAATCCAAGTAAATACATGCATTTCATAAAACATAATATCAAACAAAAATCAAACAGGAAAGGAAATCCGACCTTTCTTTGTAATGTTTTGCTCTTTCCTTCTAGTGCGCCCAAGAGTGCAGTTGTATCTCTCTCAGACATGGTAGGTATACAAGTTATCTGAAAACAGCTCACAAGTATTTTCAACCAACACCAAAACTGTTAAACAAGACCAAGTGTTTCACACAAGGCTGTAGCGTGTACAAAGGTTGTCACATAAGTGCGAGAGGAAAATGTTAACGACGTGTCTTTATATGTCACGTTGCATGTATCATCATGTTTGTTTCCCACGCTTTGAACATCATATTCTCGTGCACGTGTAGGACTAGCGTCCAAGGTAACCTTCACCTGTGTCGGGTCATATTACCCATCAATTCGCATTTTGTCACGTACGAACCAAACAGGATGTGACCTGTTCACATGTTGCATCATAATTTTTACTGACTCAGCGATTCCCATGCTTCCACATCCTTTTCTCGTGCACGTGGGCAGCTAACGTCCAAGGTCAACCAACACCTGTGTCGGGTCATTCTAAACATCAACTTGCATTTTTTCACGTACGAACCAAACATGATATGACTTTTTTACAAGTTGCATCATACTTTTTACTGACTCAGCGAATCCTACGCTTGCACATCATGTCCTCGTGCACATGGGCAGCTAACGTCCAAGGTCAACCAACACCTGTGTTGGGTCATATTACACTTCATCGTGCATTTTGTTACGTACGAACCAAACAGGATGTGACTTGTTCACAAGTTGCATGATACTTTTTACTGACTCAGCGATTCCCAACTTTTGCACATCCTGTTCTCGTGCACGTGGGCAGCTGACGTCCAAGATCAAACAACACCCGTGTCGGGTCATATTACACATCAATTCGCATTTGTCACGTACGAACCAAACAGGATGTGACTTGTTCTCAAGTTGCATCATACTTTTTACTGACGCAGTGATTCCCACGCTCGCACATCCTGTTCTCGAGCACGTGGGCAGCTAACGTCCAAGGTCAACCAACACCTGTGTTGGGTCATATTACACTTCATCGTGCATTTTGTTACGTACGAACCAAACAGGATGTGACTTGTTCACAAGTTGCATGATACTTTTTACTGACTCAGCGATTCCCAACTTTTGCACATCCTGTTCTCGTGCACGTGGGCAGCTGACGTCCAAGATCAACCAACACCCGTGTCGGGTCATATTACACATCAATTCGCATTTGTCACGTACGAACCAAACAGGATGTGACTTGTTCTCAAGTTGCATCATACTTTTTACTGACGCAGTGATTCCCACGCTCGCACATCCTGTTCTCGAGCACGTGGGCAGCTAACGTCCAAGGTCAACCAACACCTATGCCGGTATATTACACATCAATTCGCATTTTGTCACGTACGAACCAAACAGGATGTGACTTGTTAGCTTACATGTTGTTTCACAGGGGACGGCAGTAGTGGTTTTGTACGGGTTCCGCAGCCACCTCCACCTCCCCACCTCACAAGATGGCGGCAGCCCGATATCTCTCGAACGCATGGTGGGATTTTGACAAATGAGGTGTCGTTGAACTCAGGCTGACACCCCCTTTCCAATGGACAACATATTTCAACCCCCAAAATAAAACCTACCCCTACTAGAGGGTGAAATTGATTTTTTTAGAGAATCTCTGTTACCAATTGCAACATGTGAGAGTTTGAATGCCGATATGGATTTAAACGTTGTTCCACATAAAGTGCATATGTTCGGTTGATTGCCACCATGAATTAACATGCTTGTTTTTGTTTTTTACGCATGCCCACTCATGGCTTTTGTCAGAGGGTGGGGGAGTGGATCCCTATGGATGGGTTATTGTTGACGGGTCATTGTTGGCGGGGTCATTGTTGCCGGGTCATTGTGGACGAGTCCTTGTGGACAAGTCCTTGTGGACAAGTCCTTGTTGACAGGTCCTTGTTGACAGGTCCTTGTGGTCGAGTCCTTGTGGACGAGTCCTTGGCCCTTTGGACTGATCCCTTTGGACGGGTCCCTTTGGCCTGATTCCTACGGACGAGCCCATGAATTTATTTAAATTATGTCAAAGGGCCTAACTACATTTGTGTGTGTGTTGAATTGACGTTGTTCACTAATCCCCCACTACTATAATGTAATAACGATATGAAAGGAAAGTGATGAAATACATGTGAACACGTGTGAGATGTCATTATTAGCATTCTCCTTGTGAAACAAGTCACATCCTGTTTTGATTCATACATGAGAAAATGCGAGTTCATTTGTAATATGATCTAACACTCAGGTGTTCCCATGTGCACGTGTACGATAAGAGCTAACAAGTCACAACCTGTTTTGGCAGTGGTGGGAATAAGGCTAGAGACATGTACGAGTAGTCAAATTACTCCGGCAGACAACCCCTTTCCTATGGATAACTTATTTCCACTCAAAAATAAAATCTACCCCTACTAGGGGGTGAAATAATAATTTTTAGGTAAAAGTCGCTTTCCATGTGCAACATGTGGGAGTTTGTATGCCAATATGAAATTAAACTCGTTCCACATAAAGTGCATGCATACAACTGAATGCCGCTATGATTTATCATTTTTGTATTTTGCTTTACGAATGCGCAATTGGGGTTTTTGTAAGAGGGCGGGCTTTTTGAATAATGATTTATAGATACGTTTTTTCTACAAATTAACCAAAGATCCAAAAACTAATAGGTCATCGGCTTTTTAATATCTTATGAACTAAGAAAGCTAGGAACTTGTATGAGGGGTCGTTGGACTTGTGGTGACGCCCTGTTTTTGAATGTATTATTCATTTTTTGTCAAAAGGGTCTAACTGCACTTTCGTTAATATCTCGCTAACTAATAATCACAGAGGGTCGAGTGAGGTGTCATAGGACTTAAAATGGCCAACCCCTCCCCATGACCAATGAATTTACCAAAAAAAAAAAAACAGCAAGGTCATTAACCTAAGATTGTATCAACTAATAATCAGAGAGGGACAAGTGAGGTGTCACAAGACTCAGGATGGCCAACCCTTTTCCATGACCAATGAATTTACCCAAAATACCCAAAACAGCAAGGTCATTGACCTAAGATTTTATAAACTTATCAGTAGAGAGGGTCAAGTGAGGTGTCATAGGACTACGAATGGTTAACCCTTTCCCATGACCAATGAATTTACCTCAAAAATTCAAAACAGCAAGGTCATTGACTTGAGATTTTATAAACTAATAATCGGATATCAACATGTGAGGTGTCATAGGACTTAGAATGGTCAACCCTTTCCCATGGCTAATGAATTTACCCAAAAATACCCAATACATCAAGGTCATCGACCTGAGATTTTATAAACTTACAATCGGATATGGACATGTGAAATGTTTACAGTGAGTGATGAAACATAGCTAGGTAGTGAAAGAATTATTGTAGGCTACATGTAAGGTGACTGACAAATCTTTCACCATTGGAATTGGTTTTCAGATCAAACTGCAGTACAGAGAGAGTATAGGTTGTAGGTATGGGATAATAAATGACAAATGGTGTATACAAAATCTGATTAATCGATTCAAGAAATAAGAGTAGTCAATCTTTAATTGATTGGTTAAATAGGATAGCTAAAATCCAAAATGGTGACTACATTGAACTAAACTGAACCAAGCTGAATCAAATCCAACCAAACCGAACCAAACTTAATCAAAAACAAGCCAATGGTTTAAGTGTAAAACTTGTGGTTGAATGTGGGCATTGGTAATGTCAGAAAGGAAAGGGATAACGCTCTACCTATAGAGGGCAAGGTAAAGCTAGTGCATGATGCTAATGCACACACACACACAAGTACATGAACCACACACAACCATCCTATGCAGTTATTATGGGTTGACTGTTAAAACTTGCTCAGTGGTTACTGGGACAAGATAGTCGCTACACACAACAAGCTTTAAATACCTGAGGCTAATAATCTATACACACACTCACACACACTTGTTCTAAACTAAACTGTCTTGCTGGCAGAGCTCACACAGTAGGTAAATGACGGAAATGCTTGGCTAACAGAAATACAATCATTTTCGGTTGTCTAATGTTACCAGCTAAACATTACGTGCTATAGTGGTGAGCACATGTGCCTCTTTCACTGGAGATCTTAACTCGATTTCTAGCTCTAAGGCCTAGAACGAATCAAACTAAGAAAAAAGGGTATGGTGACGCAGTGGTTAAACTGTTAGCCTTTCACTAAGGTAGACTAGGGTTTGATTTTTGGTTAATATGCATGTCATAAACAATCAAATAAAAGCAGAGATAATGTTTAAAAACTGATTACACTTGTCTCTTTTCAAATTATTACTTAGATTACAAATACAAACGTGGACTGGGTTTGACATACAGTTAATGCTTCCTATCACATACCAGACTGCAAGAAAGCCAAACAAGCAAAAGCAGTGGTAAAATCGCTATGTGTAGAGAAATACCTAACGGTTTTATGAACTGGCAAAGGTATGTCGCATAAACAGTGCAGGATACAATCCAGCAACCATAATTTTTATCTCGTGGACAAGAGAAAACATATATATAGAGAGAGATATATAGAAAGCTTGTGTGTGTGTGTGGGTAGCATTGGTTGTTTGACCAGAGAAAATACGGTGAGGTAGGGTGGGGAGAGGGAGAATTAGCAATTATATATGAATGGAAAATAGATTTTTTTCAATCGTTTTGTTTTTCAAATGTAGTGGTAGATAGTCGTTTTTTGTAAAACATTCCTACTTGCAGTAGTAATAAGCCTCTATGGTTCCGCTAACATATAGATAGACTGTATTATTGCCATGGTCAAGCACTCACATTAAGATCATTTACAAAATCATAAAATGAAAAATAAAAATCTTGTTTTGGAAATATCGTTTTTCAACATAAGTTACACGCAAAATAAATATATAAAAAATTTGTAAACAGCAAATTGGAAAATCCATGTTTCCATATAGACAAAATTTAAAAACCTTAAACGGACATTTAAGAAAATATATGCAAATGGGAAATTGACAAATGTGTAAATATGAAAATGGAAAAATCCATGTTTCCATATCATGAAATTGAAAAACATCAAACTGTCATTTTAAAAAATGCAAATGGAAAATTGACAAATTGCAATGTGTGAAATGTGAAATTGAACAAATGGCTATCATTATATAAAAAAAAGAACATGGTGCTCTATGGTTGAGGTGTGAATCAAACCCTCTCTACTTATTTGGACCACTCGAGACTGAGTAGACTAGTTTTAGTTGTCATACCACTTTTAAAAGTTTTTGTTAAATCTATGAATTGAACCCAAGAGCTTGTAGGGGGGATCCTAGGTTATAATATGTTAAACAGATAGCTTTGAATGTAGGGTGTGGTAGTTATATAGAGATGAGACGTTTCGCTCGGGGCAGGGAGGCATAGAGATCTGCATCAAACCAGTCAAAAGACTGACGACTCAAACAACAACATGTAGAGCTCACCAAAATAATGTTGTGTAACGGTAAATGTTAGTCAACGAACAGTAATGCATTACTAAAACCCATGACACGATACCTAAGAGCTTTTCTAAAATTATTTTAAAATGCCTTTAACCCTATATTAAACACCCAGTTCACAAGACTCATAACTGCAATGTTATGGTCAAACAAAACAAAATCTATATTTCAAAACAAACAAGTGGTTTAGTCAATGTATACTGGAAAAAGTTTTATAAACACTCAAGTCCACAAAAATAATTAAATTAGTAACTGTCAGGTTGACCGAGTGGTTATGGTGTTTGACTTAAGTTCAAATTTTCTGTAGAAGAAAGCAAGGGTTCGAATACCTTACCTGATATAACTATTGCCTCAACATGACTTGACCACACTGTATTATTGTGTACTCGGTACACAAACCATAGATAGAGTGTATTGTTTAAGGTCACTCTCTTTGCGAACATAGTCAGAGACTGTTGATGGTTAATAATTGCATTAATAGTGGGACATAGGGATAGCAATTAAGAAAAACAGACAATACCCATACACTTTTTTTTATTTATTTAATGTAAGTACTTGTACAATAGTTATATACAAACTACAACTCTCTTTTGTCTATTACTATCTAGTCCTTTTCGATCCACTTGCATAACAAGGCAGATGACTTTGTAGTTCAGCCCCTTAAAACAACAACAACACTACCTCTTGCATAGTCTGTGATGTTGATGACTCTTGAGGCGTGGAAGATGGATACAACATAACCTTTACAACAGGGGTTAAACGTTGCTCAACAATCAATGCACTATTTTGAGTAGCAACATCTTTCTCTTGTACTAACTTATTAGCATTCTGATGATTTTTTGCCAACACCATCAGTGTTTTGTCTGGAGCACTACATTGATGATCACTCACACTTAAAACCACACCATTTCTACTTTTCATATTGCCTCGACATCTTGTTGACCTCTGTTTTGAGCATCGCCAGAATATTATTCCTTTTACATTTTGTCGTCTATAGTTATAAGAGTAGCCTTTATAGAGTACACGTTGTTTACCTCGGTTAGTTGTAGTAAGTTCCATAGTAGTAACTAACCTGTTAGTATGATTTGCACACTACAAAGGTTATCTCTGTTCTGGTAATAGAATTATTTAGCGTTGGCTTTTATATTTAATATGTACTGTTAAAAGTGATAGAAAAGTGGTAGAAACGTGGTAGCAAAGTGGTAGACAAGTGGTAGACAATTGGTAACATAGTGGTAGAAAAGTGGTAGCAAAGTGGTAGCAAAGTGGTAGCAAAGTGGTAGAAAAGTGGTAGAAAAGTGGTAGAAAAGTAGTAGAAAAGTGGTAGCAAAGTGGTAGAAAAGTGGTAGCAAAGTGGTAGCAAAGTGGTAGAAAAGTGGTAGCAAACTAGAAAAGTGGTAGAAAAGTAGTAGAAAAGTGGTAGCAAAGTGGTAGAAAAGTGGTAGCAAACTAGAAAAATGGTAGCAAAGTGGTAGAAAATATTACATGTATTGTTAAGAAATAGTTTAAGCGGTTACATGGATTCATTACACTATAATTTTAGCATCACGAAGCTCATTTTCTATATCCAAAAGTTCTTCCTCATATTTAGTATGACCAGCCTGTTTACAGGTATGCAAGTACTGAAGCCGCTGGATTAGCTTATTGGGATTGTTCCAGTAAACAAATTTAACAAATGATTTTTTTGGGTGTAAACCATTATCATCCTCATCATCATCATCATCATAATCATCATCATCATGGTTATCATCATCAATATAATTATCATCAATATAATCATCATCACTATTACTATCTAATCTTTTTTGTTCATCTTGCAATGCAACAACCTTTGGCATAGTTTGTGTTGTCTTTGATAGTGTTAGAGGTTTCTTAGACGTTAACGACTGTCCTAACATGTCTTTTTCAGGAGATAATAAATGCTCTTTAACAAACAAAGCACTATCTTGAGCCACACTATTTTTTTCTTGGTCTTGCTTTTTTACCTTGGTTAGAGTATTTTGTCCATTTAAATGAGTATTATTTTGCGATTTACAATGATGATCGATTGAAATAAGTATGTTGGAGCCTTTTGTTTTAATCATTCCTCGACACTTTTTAGATCGTTGTTTCGAACAGCACCAAATAACAGTTCCATTTTTATTAGTTCGTTTTACAATATATGCATATCCTTTATAGTAAGCACATGGCTTACCATAGCTAGTCGTTGATACTTCCATGTCGACTGTTGAGCATAAACTAATCTCTAGTCAAGTTAACTCGATAATAAAAATGATAGTTTGTAGTATGTGCAGTTTAAAGTAAGAGCAAAAGTGAGAGTCAAATGGTAGAAAAGTGTTAACAATGTGGTGGAAGAGTGGTAGCAGTTTATAGTAGTCATGATCTTTTTTACCAGAATGTGATTTGAGTAAATGTAATTTCTAAACCTTAGCAGTGAGTAGTCAGTTAGTCTTGGTTCAGACAAGCGTAAACAGTTCTCCAATGAATCAGAGATCAAGATTTTCATTATGAAACAGTTGTGTGTAACCAATTAGGTATCGGTACTTGATAGCTTCACACATGAACAAAAATTCCAACATATCTGACATCAGATTTTCATTATGAAACAGTTGTGTGTAACCAATTAGGTATCGGTACTTGATAGCTTCACACATGAACAAAAATTCCAACATATCTGACATGAAATACATGATTTGAAAGTTGACAAAGAATATCCAATCAACCATTGTAGTTGCAATGTCAAACACAAAGACAAAATCAGCATGAACTTTTAAGTTACAGGAAAATTCTATGAAATAGACTATGCATGAAATTTGGAAATACACATTAGAAGTTTGCAACACCATCCTTCTAGCCTATATAAATTATCGACATGGAAAGTGTGCACTGCCCCTAACATTAAACCAATTTATCAATAACGCAAGTCAACAATCAAAACATTTTGCCTTGAGTCTATCATTTAATGCATATATTCTGTCTACATTGAACAGTAACAAAAAACGCCAAACATAATTAATTAAGTTTGCTTTAATTCGTTATGTAATGATAAATACATATTTAAAGTTTTGGCTGACTGTTCAGAGTGAATCGCCTTTGAACACATAAGAGAGGGAATATTTTAAGACTTAACCTCTGCTCACCTAACATAACCAAAATTTACCTAACCTAACCTTGTCATATAGGTAAGAAACGGGTCAAGCTATGCTTTCGACTACCGAGTTTCAGCTACTTTTCAAGGTTACTATCCCGAACATTGCCGGAGACTGCTGATAAACACCTATGTTCCCACGGCGGCGGCGCGCAACGACTTACATGATGCGCTTCCCCCTTTTCATTGATCCCTGTTGATTTGTTCCTTTGGACTGGTCCCTGTTGACTAGCCCCTTTGGAAGGGCCCTTTTTGAATGGAGTCATTTTTGACGGGTCCCTGTGGACAGGTCCTTTTGGCTGATCCCTTTGGACTGGACCCTTTGACATAATTTGGATAATTGCATGGGCCAGTCCATAGGTACCAGTCCAAAGGGAACGGTCCAAAGGGATCAGCCAAAAGGACCTGTCCACAGGGACCCGTCAAAAATGACTCCATTCAAAAAGGGCCCTTCCAAAGGGGCTAGTCAACAGGGACCAGTCCAAAGGGACAAATCAACAGGGATCAATGAAAAGGGGGAAGCGCATCATGTAAGTCGTTGCGCGCCGCCGCCCTGGGAACATAGGTGTTTATCAGCAGTCTCCGGCAATGTTCGGGAGAGTAACCTTAAAAAGTAGCTGAAACTCGGTAGTCGAAAGCATAGCTTGACCCGTTTCTTACCTATATGACAAGGTTAGGTTAGGTAAATTTAGGTTATGTTAGGTGAGCAAAGGTTAAGTCTTAAAATATTCCCTCTCTTATGTGTTCAAAGGCGATTCACTCTGAACAGTCAGCCAAAACTTTAAATATGTATTTATCATTACATAACGAATTAAAGCAAACTTAATTAATTATGATTGGCGTTTTTTGTTACTGTTCAATGTAGACAGAATATATGCATTAAATGATAGACTCAAGACAAAATGTTTTGATTGTTGACTTGCGTTATTGATAAATTGGTTTAATGTTAGGGGCAGTGCACACTTTCCATGTCGATAATTTATATAGGCTAGAAGGATGGTGTTGCAAACTTCTAATGTGTATTTCCAAATTTCATGCATAGTCTATTTCATAGAATTTTCCTGTAACTTAAAAGTTCATGCTGATTTTGTCTTTGTGTTTGACATTGCAACTACAATGGTTGATTGGATATTCTTTGTCAACTTTCAAATCATGTATTTCATGTCAGATATGTTGGAATTTTTGTTCATGTGTGAAGCTATCAAGTACCGATACCTAATTGGTTACACACAACTGTTTCATAATGAAAATCTGATGTCAGATATGTTGGAATTTTTGTTCATGTGTGAAGCTATCAAGTACCGATACCTAATTGGTTACACACAACTGTTTCATAACGAAAATCTTGATCTCTGATTCATTGGAGAACTGTTTACGCTTGTCTGAACCAAGACTAACTGACTACTCACTGCTAAGGTTTAGAAATTACATTTACTCAAATCACATTCTGGTAAAAAAGATCATGACTACTATAAACTGCTACCACTCTTCCACCACTTTGTTAACACTTTTCTACCATTTGACTCTCACTTTTGCTCTTACTTTAAACTGCACATACTACAAACTATCATTTTTATTATCGAGTTAACTTTACTAGAGATTAGTTTATGCTCAACAGTCGACATGGAAGTATCAACGACTAGCTATGGTAAGCCATGTGCTTACTATAAAGGATATGCATATATTGTAAAACGAACTAATAAAAATGGAACTGTTATTTGGTGCTGTTCGAAACAACGATCTAAAAAGTGTCGAGGAATGATTAAAACAAAAGGCTCCAACATACATATTTCAATCGATCATCATTGTAAATCTCAAAATAATACTCATTTAAATGGACAAAATACTCTAACCAAGGTAAAAAAGCAAGACCAAGAAAAAAATAGTGCGGCTCAAGATAGTGCTTTGTTTGTTAAAGAGCATTTATTATCTCCTGAAAAAGACATGTTAGGACAGTCGTTAACGTCTAAGAAACCTCTAACACTATCAAAGACAACACAAACTATGCCAAAGGTTGTTGCATTGCAAGATGAACAAAAAGGATTAGATAGTAATAGTGATGATGATTATATTGATGATAATTATATTGATGATGATAACCATGATGATGATGATGATTATGATGATGATGATGATGAGGATGATAATGGTTTACATCCAAAAAAATCATTTGTTAAATTTGTTTACTGGAACAATCCCAATAAGCTAATCCAGCGGCTTCAGTACTTGCATACCTGTAAACAGGCTGGTCATACTAAATATGAGGAAGAACTTTTGGATATAGAAAATGAGCTTCGTGATGCTAAAATTATAGTGTAATGAATCCATGTAACCGCTTAAACTATTTCTTAACAATACATGTAATATTTTCTACCACTTTGCTACCACTGTTCTAGTTTGCTACCACTTTTCTACCACTTTGCTACCACTTTTCTACTACTTTTCTACCACTTTTCTACCACTTTTCTAGTTTGCTACCACTTTTCTACCACTTTGCTACCACTTTGCTACCACTTTTCTACCACTTTGCTACCACTTTTCTACTACTTTTCTACCACTTTTCTACCACTTTTCTACCACTTTTCTACCACTTTACTACCACTTTGCTACCACTTTCCTACCACTATGTTACCAATTGTCTACCACTTGTCTACCACTTTGCTACCACGTTTCTACCACTTATCTATCACTTTTAACTGTACATATTAAATATAAAAGCCAACGCTAAATAATTCTATTACCAGATCAGAGATAACCTTTGTAGTGTGCAAATCATACTAACAGGTTAGTTACTACTATGGAACTTACTACAACTAACCGAGGTAAACAACGTGTACTCTATAAAGGCTACTCTTATAACTATAGACGACAAAATGTAAAAGGAATAATATTCTGGCGATGCTCAAAACAGAGGTCAACAAGATGTCGAGGCAATATGAAAAGTAGAAATGGTGTGGTTTTAAGTGTGAGTGATCATCAATGTAGTGCTCCAGACAAAACACTGATGTTGTTGGCAAAAAATCATCAGAATGCTAATAAGTTAGTACAAGAGAAAGATGTTGCTACTCAAAATAGTGCATTGATTGTTGAGCAACGTTTAACCCCTGTTGTAAAGGTTATGTTGTATCCATCTTCCACGCCTCAAGAGTCATCAACATCACAGACTATGCAAGAGGTAGTGTTGTTGTTGTTTTAAGGGGCTGAACTACAAAGTCATCTGCCTTGTTATGCAAGTGGATCGAAAAGGACTAGATAGTAATAGACAAAAGAGAGTTGTAGTTTGTATATAACTATTGTACAAGTACTTACATTAAATAAATAAAAAAAAGTGTATGGGTATTGTCTGTTTTTCTTAATTGCTATCCCTATGTCCCACTATTAATGCAATTGTTAACCATCAACAGTCTCTGACTATGTTCGCAAAGAGAGTGACCTTAAACAATACACTCTATCTATGGTTTGTGTACCGAGTACACAATAATACAGTGTGGTCAAGTCATGTTGAGGCAATAGTTATATCAGGTAAGGTATTCGAACCCTTGCTTTCTTCTACAGAAAATTTGAACTTAAGTCAAACACCATAACCACTCGGTCAACCTGACAGTTACTAATTTAATTATTTTTGTGGACTTGAGTGTTTATAAAACTTTTTCCAGTATACATTGACTAAACCACTTGTTTGTTTTGAAATATAGATTTTGTTTTGTTTGACCATAACATTGCAGTTATGAGTCTTGTGAACTGGGTGTTTAATATAGGGTTAAAGGCATTTTAAAATAATTTTAGAAAAGCTCTTAGGTATCGTGTCATGGGTTTTAGTAATGCATTACTGTTCGTTGACTAACATTTACCGTTACACAACATTATTTTGGTGAGCTCTACATGTTGTTGTTTGAGTCGTCAGTCTTTTGACTGGTTTGATGCAGATCTCTATGCCTCCCTGCCCCGAGCGAAACGTCTCATCTCTATATAACTACCACACCCTACATTCAAAGCTATCTGTTTAACATATTATAACCTAGGATCCCCCCTACAAGCTCTTGGGTTCAATTCCTAGATTTAACAAAAACTTTTAAAAGTGGTATGACAACTAAAACTAGTCTACTCAGTCTCGAGTGGTCCAAATAAGTAGAGAGGGTTTGATTCACACCTCAACCATAGAGCACCATGTTCTTTTTTTTATATAATGATAGCCATTTGTTCAATTTCACATTTCACATATTGCAATTTGTCAATTTTCCATTTGCATTTTTTTAAATGACAGTTTGATGTTTTTCAATTTCATGATATGGAAACATGGATTTTTCCATTTTCATATTTACACATTTGTCAATTTCCCATTTGCATATATTTTCTTAAATGTCCGTTTAAGGTTTTTAAATTTTGTCTATATGGAAACATGGATTTTCCAATTTGCTGTTTACAAATTTTTTATATATTTATTTTGTGTGTAACTTATGTTGAAAAACGATATTTCCAAAACAAGATTTTTATTTTTCATTTTATGATTTTGTAAATGATCTTAATGTGAGTGCTTGACCATGGCAATAATACAGTCTATCTATATGTTAGCGGAACCATAGAGGCTTATTACTTCTGCAAGTAAGAATGTTTTACAAAAAACGACTATCTACCACTACATTTGAAAAACAAAACGATTGAAAAAAATCTATTTTCCATTCATATATAAGTGCTAATTCTCCCTCTCCCCACCCTACCTCACCGTATTTTCTATGGTCAATCAACCAATGCTACCCACACACACACACACAAGCTTTCTATATATCTCTCTCTATATATATGTTTTCTCTTGTCCACGAGATAAAAATTATGGTTGCTGGATTTTATCCTGCACTGTTTATGCGACATACCTTTGCCAGTTCATAAAACCGTTAGGTATTTCTCTACACATAGCGATTTTACCACTGCTTTTGCTTGTTTGGCTTTCTTGCAGTCTGGTATGTGATAGGAAGCATTAACTGTATGTCAAACCCAGTCCACGTTTGTATTTGTAATCTAAGTAATAATTTGAAAAGAGACAAGTGTAATAAGTTTTTAAACATTATCTCTGCTTTTATTTGATTGTTTATGACATGCATATTAACCAAAAATCAAACCCTAGTCTACCTTAGTGAAAGGCTAACAGTTTAACCACTGCGTCACCATACCCTTTTTTCTTAGTTTGATTCGTTCTAGGCCTTAGAGCTAGAAATCGAGTTAAGATCTCCAGTGAAAGAGGCACATGTGCTCACCACTATAGCACGTAATGTTTAGCTGGTAACATTAGACAACCGAAAATGATTGTATTTCTGTTAACCAAGCATTTCTGTCATTTACCTACTGTGTGAGCTCTGCCAGCAAGACAGTTTAGTTTAGAACAAGTGTGTGTGAGTGTGTGTATAGATTATTAGCCTCAGGTATTTAAAGCTTGTTGTGTGGAGCGACCATCTTGTCCCAGTAACCACTGAGCAAGTTTTAACAGTCAACCCATAATAACTGCATAGGATGGTTGTGTGTGGTTCATGTACTTGTGTGTGTGTGTGCATTAGCATCATGCACTAGCTTTACCTTACCCTCTATAGGTAGAGCGTTATCCCTTTCCTTTCTGACATTACCAATGCCCACATTCAACCACAAGTTTTACACTTAAACCATTGGCTTGTTTTTGATTAAGTTTGGTTCGGTTTGGTTGGATTTGATTCAGCTTGGTTCAGTTTAGTTCAATGTAGTCACCGTTTTGGATTTTAGCTATCCTATTTAACCAATCAAGTAAAGATTGACTACTCTTATTTCTTGAATCGATTAATCAGATTTGGTATACACCATTTGTCATTTATTATCCCATACCTACAACCTATACTCTCTCTGTACTGCAGTTTGATCTGAAAACAAGTTCCAATGGTGAAAGATTTGTCAGTCACCATACATGCAGCCTACAATAATTCTTTCACTACCTAGCTATGTTTCATCACTCACTGTAAACATTTCACATGTCCATATCCGATTATAAGTTTATAAAATCTCAGGTCGATGACCTTGATGTATTGGGTATTTTTGGGTAAATTCATTAGCCATGGGAAAGGGTTGACCATTCTAAGTCCTATGACACCTCACATGTTGATATCCGAGTATTAGTTTATAAAATCTCAGGTCAATGACCTTGCTGTTTTGAATTTTTGAGGTAAATTCATTGGTCATGGGAAAGGGTTAACCATTCGTAGTCCTATGACACCTCACTTGACCCTCTCTACTGATAAGTTTATAAAATCTTAGGTCAATGACCTTGCTGTTTTGGGTATTTTGGGTAAATTCGTTGGTCATGGAAAAGGGTTGGCCATCCTGAGTCTTGTGACACCTCACTTGTCCCTCTCTGATTATTAGTTGATACAATCTTAGGTTAATGACCTTGCTGTTTTTTTTGGTAAATTCATTGGTCATGGGGAGGGGTTGGCCATTTTAAGTCCTATGACACCTCACTCGACCCTCTGTGATTATTAGTTAGCGAGATATTAACGAAAGTGCAGTTAGACCCTTTTGACAAAAAATGAATAATACATTCAAAAACAGGGCGTCACCACAAGTCCAACGACCCCTCATACAAGTTCCTAGCTTTCTTACTTCATAAGATATTAAAAAGCCGATGACCTATTAGTTTTTGGATCTTTGGTTAATTTGTAAAAAAAAACGTATCTATAAATCATTATTCAAAAAGCCCGCCCTCTTACAAAAACCCCAATTGCGCATTCGTAAAGCAAAATACAAAAATGATAAATCATAGCGGCATTCAGTTGTATGCATGCACTTTATGTGGAACGAGTTTAATTTCATATTGGCATACAAACTCCCACATGTTGCACATGGAAAGCGACTTTTACCTAAAAATTATTATTTCACCCCCTAGTAGGGGTAGATTTTATTTTTGAGTGGAAATAAGTTATCCATAGGAAAGGGGTTGTCTGCCGGAGTAATTTGACTACTCGTACATGTCTCTAGCCTTATTCCCACCACTGCCAAAACAGGTTGTGACTTGTTAGCTCTTATCGTACACGTGCACATGTGAACACCTGTGTGTTAGATCATATTACAAATGAACTCGCATTTTCTCACGTATGAATCAAAACAGGATGTGACTTGTTTCACAAGGAGAATGCTAATAATGACATCTCACACGTGTTCACATGTATTTCATCACTTTCCTTTCATATCGTTATTACATTATAGTAGTGGGGGATTAGTGAACAACGTCAATTCAACACACACACAAATGTAGTTAGGCCCTTTGACATAATTTAAATAAATTCATGGGCTCGTCCGTAGGAATCAGGACAAAGGGATCAGTCCAAAGGGCCAAGGACTCGTCCACAAGGACTCGACCACAAGGACCTGTAAACAAGGACCTGTCCACAAGGACCTGTCAACAAGGACTTGTCCACAAGGACCTGTCCACAAGGACTTGTCCACAAGGACTCGTCCACAATGTCCCGGCAACAATGACCCCGCCAACAATGACCCGTCAACAATAACCCATCCATAGGGATCCACTCCCTCACCCTCTTACAAAAGCCATGAGTGGGCATGCGTAAAAAACAAAAACAAGCATGTTAATTCATAGTGGCTATCGATCGAACATATGCACTTTATGTGGAACAACGTTTAAATCCATATCGGCATTGAAACTCTCACACGTTGCAATTGGTAACAGAGATTCTCTAAAAAATCAATTTCACCCTCTAGTAGGGGTAGGTTTTATTTTGGGGGTTGAAATATGTTGTCCATTGGAAAGGGGGTGTCAGCTTGAGTTCAACGACACCTAATTTGTCAAAATCCCACCATGCGTTCGAGAGATATCGGGCTGCCGCCATCTTGTGAGGTGGGGAGGTGGAGGTGGCTGCGGAACCCGTACAAAACCACTACTGACGGCAATAAATTCATTTCAGCTGTGTACACATGCGTTTCGCCACTTTCCTTGCATATCGTTATCAAATTGTCAAGGTCAGGACTGGCGAGCAACGTCATTCCAACACACTGCTTTACACACAGACCAGGTCTGCCGTTGGCTATCGGCTACCAGACCCCATCATGGATTTTAAAGATATATCGATAAAAGTGCAGTAAGGCCCTTTGTCAAACTTTCAAAAATATATTCGAAAAAGGGGCAATATCCCAAGTCCTGCAATACCTCATACATGTGCTTAGCCTTATTTGTTCGCGAGATATTAACAAGAATGCAGTTAGACTCTTTGTCAAAATTTCAAAAAAAATGATTCACAAAGGGGGCATCTGCCCGAGTCCAACGATACCTCGTAGGTCAATATCCGATCACGGGTTCAGAAAATATCAACAAAAGTGTCGTTAGGCCCTTTGTCTTAATTTAAAAATACATTCAAAAAGGTGGCGTTACCCAAAGTCCAAAGACCCCTCATAGAGTCCCTAGCCTTTTGGTTCACAAAATATTAAAAAGCACATGACCTACTAGTTTTCGATCTTTGTGTTAAATTTTTTAAAAATATAACGAATCTATAAATCATTATTCAAAAAGCCCTCCCTCTTTAAAAAAAACAAGTACGCATGCGTAAAAACAAAAAATGTGAATTCATAGTGGCATGCCACCCATCGCATACGCTTTATGTACAACGTTTAATTTCATGATAGCATGGAACTGCAAGCATGTCGCACGTGCGAAGCATACTTTACTAAAAAATTACGATTTCACCCCCTAATAGGCGTAGTTTTTATTTTGGGGTGGAAATATGTGGTCCATTGGACAGGGCGCGTCAACCCGAGTAATTTGATACCTCAAATGTCCAAACTCGGACCATGGATTCGCGAGATATCGGGTTGCCAATTTGCAACATGCAGTCGCAGTGCGTGCTTTAACGCTCATGGCTACAAGTGGGGCAGGATCGGCATAACCCCCCTACTGACAATATTTAATTGTAAAGGCAACGTTATTTCTTTATGATGATAATTAATGACTTATCGTAATGCACACATCAACATTAATAACGAACGAACTTTAATGGAAGCCCGATACTGGTATATCCATGTTTTGGCACCGGGAATTAAGTTAGAAATACTTTTAACATAGTATGAACTTGTTGGATTGCAAGTCAGTTCTAACATTTGTAATACTACTTCGGAAGAAGGGGATTAAGTCGTTGTGTTGAGAAAAGTGGACGTATAAACGAAAGGTGCCAGCCAGAAAATGGAACGCTCAGTTCAAGTAAATCAATCATATGCACACAATCGGCGTAGCCCTGAGTTCTGCTATCCATTCATCCGTTATGTATTCAACAATGAAATATAATAACACTTATGAAGTCATATGGCCTGTATATTCCAACTAGCCAGAATGATCATTATATAGTGAATTACATGTGGATTAATTTTTGTCACTTGAATGTGCGGACAGATCGCTAGTTACTTGGTATTCAGTTGCCAGTTTCAATGAATTAAACTTCATGTCCTTGTAGAGCCTTTCTTTTAACGTAAATTTCTTGTGTATCTCGTTACAAGAAAAGAATATCAATGACAACATTCCCCTGTAACGAGTGATAGAAAACTAATTTGAATGCTCGTTCGTGAGATATAAAGCAGTACCCAATGACTATATAATTTTATTCGACTCGATGAAAGAACATTTTGATCTTCAGGAATAAGTGAATGTTATTATCCTTGCCCAATGCTCAATATTCTTTTTCGTGCAGGAGAAGGAATATCAAGTTTATCCAGAATAACTCTCACTCCAAGATCTCCGACATATAAAACAGCATTGTCTATATAATATGTATTCAAACAGCATGACACTTCATCAGTGATGATTAGAAACGCGCTCAGTTCCTTATATTTGAGGAAATCGTACATAGTAATGGTACTGCTGAAAGTTACACTAATTAACTTTACACTAGTTAGATCTCAGCATCATCTTACTTATCGAAATTAAATGCTATTCAGTCAGTCAACACGATTGAACCCACATTTTAATGGGTGTTATTCCTTAAACCTAAGACAAATTATATGAGAATACATAACTTTCTGTCAACAATTGTTTAGAGAAAGGGGGTATGCCACAGTGGTTGAGGTATCCAAAGTAAATTCTCTAAAAAGGGAAAGGAAACACAGAAGATCCCATCTCCTATCGAGGTATCGCATTAGAGAACAACGGTTCCAAAGTATTCACCAAAATCCTATGTAATAGATTGACCGAGTTTTTTGATATCTCTATTCCGTACTGTCCCCGTTTACCCGGATAGTAGGCTGTCAGATATCCGCCCCCTCAATCGGATTGCCAACAATCAATCGCACCGGCTCAGCTACATCAATGAAAATGGCACTGACAGATACTATCGAGGTTTAAGCACAGAAGTTACCAAGAAAATTATTGTGGAACACACCAAAATAGACGGGGGTTCATACTTACTTCTACTTACCTCTTATAAATATCTCGGGGATTGGGTTGACAACAGGATCACTAAAGTATGCTCCCACAATAATCTTGACCATGACATTTAAAAATGAACCAAAACGAAGGCAAGAACTTTGAACTGTACAAAAGCTTTATTTCAAATAAAGGGTATGATTTTAACAAACTCAACAAAATAAATGTGGCTATCAGTAGCCCATGTCAATCTGACTACGTCCTCCTATAGGACTTGCAAAGTTATCCAACAATATGTTAGCTCCCATGAGCTCAAATAACGTAACATTCAAAAACACATTTGGATTGGATGAGGAAGTCAGGAAACGAAACATATATATAGAGAGCATTTGGTTTCCTTTAATAAACATGACACTTGTATTAATAGGCGCAAGGCCAGAGTATCGACCTCACCCGCTGATAACCAGATGTCGAGCCAGCTGGTCTACTCTTCAACCTGGCGCATGCCTGTCAAATGGGGCTCACTAGTCACGCCACACTGCGTAAGAATTCAGCTCCTCTCAAAGCTTTAAATGTCTACAAGACAACTCATATATATTGACGCAAATCTTTTAAATGCTTAACTCACATACCACTGGATTATTCTGACAATCCCTAAACTTGTTAAGTTATCATCCAAATGTTTAATCAGTATAGTTTAGAGTATAAAACACCCTCTTAAATGTTTATAACAAAATCACATAAATTATTTATAACAATTAGAAATTGTTTATAATATTATCGAAGATAATTACAAAAATTTTAAACACGCCTTTAACATTACTTTCGTTCCACATTATTGTCAAAGATATTTACATTTATTATTTAAAATATTAACATTTAAATTATTTAAATTATTAATTTAAGAAATACATTGAACCACATGTTTTATCCGGTTGGTAATTTCATAATCGTTTCCATATAATCGACCAATGAAGGTTAGTTATACATGTAAATGTCACAATCTGGTTTAATAAAGGTTGTAATAATTATTATTATTTGTGACGGTAATCTTCATTCAAAATCTTATCTCAAATTCTTTCAAAACTCTTGTTAATTATAACAGAAAAATTCACTTGATTAATTTTCAACGAACTATGACAATACACTCTAGCGGAAAATACTTCGCTTACAAAATAATGCACAAAACTGCATTAAAAATTAGGCCCAAAATTCATCATATATTAAAATATACGGCATCAAAATCAACCACAGAATTTACAAAAACCTCCATTAACACAATCTTTATCATCTTTAATTACTGTGGGAATCTCCTTCATTTATTTAAGGCCATTATACATCAGCGACTTTCAACATGTCCGCTGCACTATCGATTATACATTCATAGTTCCACTTAAAAATTCTTATAATCATTGATTGTTTCAAAACTGTTGTCATTTAACTTTCGTGGATTTCATTCATGAATCGAATTGAAATAAAAATTTGCCAATCACAAACAAATTTAATAGTGAATACGCTTATATACGCCTGTCTGGTCTATCAAAATTTAAGATTAACATCTTCAAAGAATTGTAGTATAAAAATACTATCATCAAACAAAGTGCGATTAACTGCAAAATAGTCGAATAGAATCCAATTAGACTGGGGAATGCAAACATCGTTATATAAATCTCTAAATGAGAAAAAACTCCTAACACAAGTTCACGACTTTAATGCATTCAATAATTCATAATTAAAGTTCATCTTTCACAAAATGGTCTATGATGCAATGATCGTTTATAACTGACGATAAATGTCTGTGTTGCAATCAATTCAAATAACGACTAGTATTTCCAAGATCGTCGACAACGTAATGGATTTTAACGCTCTAAAATCATTTAAATGTTCTTCCTTCTTGATGATGACAGAAAATTGGTCAAAGTAATTAAACTGGGGTAGAATTACTTTAATAAAGTGACACGCTGTCTGAATTTAAATCTGCCATAAAAATCATTAACTTACAGTCAAATCGTGACTACAAAAAAAATAAGCAAATTACTGAAAAATCTAAATATCAGTCTCAACTGATCCAAAATCATTTAACTATGCCCATGACATAACAATGTCTTAATAGAACGTCGAAAAAGGCATAACTCATCAAGGTGTACTGAGAATAGGAATCTCAAACAAGAATATAGGGCAAAAATACATGAGGACAAAACTATGGGAAAATGGTTGCTCAAATATTGCTAAGAAACTCAAATACAATAAACGTTCACGACTACCTTATCTGCCGATTGACGTTCCAGAGGAAAATTCCCCAAAGAAGACTGTTGATGGATCCATTTCACCAAGTTAAAGCTGAGCTCCATCCTCGAAACAAGAAACAGCACCCTCGGAGAATCGAACTGCTTCACGAAGACGAACGACATCCTTCCGGCAATAATCTTCTTTGTGAGTCGGGACAACCCTGACCTCTCTTGAAAAATCCCTGAAGTTCCAGTTGAAAATCGCCATGAAGTTTTTGTAGAAATTTCCGAAGAAATATTCATATTCAGTGAGTATGAAATCATTTCCATTGCTGTTTGATAGTATTCAGCCTTTAATCACGAAACATGGGTGTAGATGGTTATTTACCACATGTTCGCTTCTGTGGAATAGCAATTAGCGAAGTTCCATGTTGCTATCTTACTCCGTTGAAATATGTCCCAATTGCATTAAAGTCCTTTAGCCTTCCATCTTCTCTTCGGTTATGGTAATAGAAGAACAAACTGCCATATTAAACTGTTCCATAATACTGTAGCGTTGTGTCACAAAAGCAATCTGAAGTCTCCCTATTTCACTAGCCGTGTCAGCCGTGGCGTAGATTCTGGCTATACAAAGTGCTTCTCAGACGGCGAGAAAATCACTTTTGTCAGTCGTCTAAATTTGTCAATAACTTCCAAAATACTTCCTCGAAATTGTTCAGCTTTTCTACAGTCCTTAATGTAGCACTGCACAATAGAATTAGCTTATAGGCGACCGCTAACTGTTCACAGCTAATCTCGTAGAAGCGTTATAATGTGCGTTTCAACTTCACCTAGATTTACTCACAGTAAACCTGCACTGCTTGTATGTTCGACTCTCGTTTAATGCAGTGGGTTCACCACGCGTTATACAGACGACTCTTTCTAATAATCTCACTCGACGTTTCACTGAAATAACTATTAGAGATCTGACGATTGAGAATGAGGAATGAGGCTCCTCTCTTCTGCGCAAGGCCTTTTATGAACTTCATGAGGGGCGTATCTATCCCTTCCATCGCGTGTTACTGCGTCATTGCTAGAAGTTCCAACTTCGTCAATACATGACGGATTCTCAAAATTCAAAAACTGAAAATAAATTTCACCAAAATTCCAGAACAATGCCTCTACTGCAAATGTATTTCCACAATTCTGCATTCCAAAAAGTAATAAAAATACCATAGTTTTCGCAATCTCCGTCTTCCTTCAGACTATCGTTCATTGGTTCAAGCCTCCCCTCCAATAGCATAATTTCTTCCTCAGCAGAATTCCACGTTTCCTGCGACTGCGTCGTAGATCTCGGAACTTTCTCGAATAAATGCTGACGTCACTGAGAATCTCAGCTCAAGTAGCCTGCTGGCATAACGTCTGCGTCATCCGTGCTTACGTCATGACTATCCACGTCATAACTATGACAGCCATAACTTTCATTATACTTTCCAATATAGCCACCGTGGTCTCTATATAATTCAATTACGGGGGCAGTACTTTCAATTTGACTATAAAAGGGGAAGATCAACTCTCTGTGCAGTAAGGAATTTATTGACTGACTAAGTTGATGTCATAAGAAATGAATAGGGAAAATTCTTTGCAGTTTTCAGAGACTTTAATAAGGTTTTCGGCTTACTGGGTAGGGAAGTACCTATCAGAAATTAGAGCGCATTACAGGACGGGAAATCTATGTTGCCATAATAATCACAAACATACTATCTGACACGAGAGGTCATAGATGATGGCATTAAAACATCCTGTGTCATAACCAAAATGAACAGTGCACTACAGGGTGACCATATGTGTCCGGTATTTTTCAATATCGTAACAGCCAATTTGACAAAAATCACTCTTGGTTAGGATATGAAAGCCGTTGTATACTTGTATGCTGATGACATTGTCATAGGATAGATCCTGAAAGTCGTCGAAGATTTGTTCGATAGACTCTTAGAATTCGCAATGGAAAATAAGTTAACAATCATAACCCAAAACACACACCAAATGACGTTCCGGAAGGGAGGAAGAAATGCATTACAAGACTAATTTTGTCTGGAAGAAAACAAATTAGCCATTATGAATCAGTTCAAATATCTGGGCATTTGCTTTCAAACTGCTCATCCCACCTACTCTTATCTTGTTAGAGATAAAACATTAGCAGCGAATAGAGCTATGAAAGACATTCCAAAGCCCGAAAAACTATTCCTGACCACCTCAATTGAACTCATTCAAATGGAAATAATACCGGTATTGACTTATGGAATTGAACTTAAATGGGATCTATTAAAAGTGAGTGTAGAAACTCTAGAGAATATAAAGGCCTCTTTCCTCAAGAGAACATCTAGTGTAACGAAATTCACTCGATCGAGATTCGTAGATGTACTAACTATGGAAGACTATCTTATACAAGATATCAGAATTAGAATGTTTCTGTCATCGACGACCGCTTTCCAAGGTACTATAAGATGAAGAGAACAAAATGAGCAGACATATGGTGGTAATTTTGCAGCAATGACGCGATGAGGAATTGCCTTTGGTCACAGACTATTTACGAGTCGAGACGTGTTGTCACCAGGTTTGCACGTCATGGTTTCTATCATGTGGTGTGGACCAATAGCAGATTTTATGAACCTTTCAATTCGCGTGTGTGTGAACTGTGTGCAGTTCGGTGTGGCGATTACCATTTGCGAATTGGCAAATAGAGATAAAAATCATTGTAAGATTTTGCTTATCAAATGTAATGCACACTGTGCTTAATTGTTTTAATAAATAGCTCATTTGGATGACTTATTTCGTTCTTCAAATGATCATTATCTGATGATTTACATTTAGGTTTATTAATCTATGTCCACAATTTTGTAATGAAATTATAAATATATATACAATATTTTGGTCACAGAATGTAATTGTATACTTAGGAGTAATTGTGTCTCATAAGTAGGGCAAGGCATTTGATGATTTTGCATTTTTTTGTAAGAAGGCTGAAAGATAGCTAGAGTATATATGCATGTGTTTCATGAATTGACTGATTAAATAAGGGCAATTTGTTACGGCCTTTTTTTTTGCATTTTTGCAGTTTACAAGGGATAGGTCATTTTTGGAGCAATTATAGGTCATTTTTGTCATTTTTAATTGTTTTCTGGTAAGTGTTATATTTCGTTATTGTTTCAGTTGAGGTACAAATCGTTACTTGCAGGCAATAGGCAATCGTTTTCATATTTAGAGAACCTACGCAAAGTTTTCATTGTGCATTTCAATTGGAATTTATTGTAAACAGCCACTGAAGTTTGTTTTCTTAAATATTCGTTGTTAATTAAATTACACCTATTTTCTAGGAGAGTATTTGAAGAATATGCCAGTTCAAAAATATTTCATTTTTTTCTCCCAGGGGTGGAAAAGTGGTATTTACTCTGTTAGTAACAAAAATAATTTAAACTTAATGCATTATCATCAATTAAAATTTTCTCTCAATTCAGCTAATTGTTTCTTAAAGGATTAATAAATAAGTGATTTACGAATAATTTAATGGTGATTTTTTTAAAAAATTTGGGTCATTTTTAACCATTTTTAGGTCATAAATGCATTTTTGATTTTGCTTTTTCTTGCTGTTTTTGGGTCATTAAATGCCTTGCCCTAGTCATAAGTCATTTTTATATTAGAATGTTAATGGCTACTTACCTACCTTGGTTCCGTGGATATTTTCTCTTGCTAGTACTATCTTCCACAGGTCGGAGAATACCCTTACATATTATACCCTCGGAGACTCAATTCTTCAAATTGCTTTAAGGAACATGGTAATCTGGAATGGCATGAGTGAACATATCTCAACTGATAACGGTCCTAAGCTCTATTCATGTAGTACATGTGGAATTAACTTAACACGGAGTGGAAATTTGAAGAAACACATGCTAATTTATAGTGGTATAAGGGCATATTCCTGTAGCACATGTGGAACGAAGTTTACTCAGAAGGGACAGCTGAAGACGCTCATGGCCACTCATAGTGGTGTAAAGTGCTATTCTGGTAGCATATGCAGAGAAAACTTTTACTCAGCAGGGACATTTGATGAGACACATGCGGACTCATAGTGGTGTAAAGTCATACTCTTGTGGAACATGCATAAGGAGCTTGACACTGAATGAAACTTTAAAGAGACACATGTTATCTCATAGTGGTGAAAAGCGATATTTATGTAGCACATGTGGATCAACCTTTACTGAGAGGGAGAAATTTGAAGAAACACCTGATAATTCATAGTGGTGTAAAGGCACATTTCTGTAGCACATGTGGAACAAACTTCACTCAGAAGGGATATTTGAAGAAACACATGCTGAACCATAGTGGCTTAAAGTCATATTCTTGTAGCACATGCAGAAAGAGATTTACTCTGAAGACACTTTAAAGGGACACATGCTCTCTCATAGTGGTGAAGTGCCATATTCATGTAGCACATGGGGATCAAACTTTACTGAGAAGGGTAGTTTGAAGACAAACATGCTGATTCATAGTGGTGAAAAGCCATATTCCTGTAGCACATGCGGTTCAAACTTTACTCAGAAGGGAGGTTTGAAGAAACACATGCTCGTTCACAGTGGTGTAAAGTAATATTCTTGTGGTAAATGCAGTTTAAACTTTACTAACAATGGAGATTTGAAGACACACATCGATGGCCTAGAATGAGAAGTCAAACTTTACAGGAAGAATAAAAAACTATTATAAAAAATACAAAAATAAGGTAGCGTATTGGTGTCAAAAAATATAATTTTTAATTACTTAACGTTTTAAACAGGCAATTAGATATTAACATTATTATTCATGAAATTAGCATGACTTAAGGGGTTTTCTTACATTTCAAAATTGTTGAGATGCGTGGAAATCATTTTTAATTATCAGGTACAAGGTTATCTCACTTATGAACTATATTGATTTATGAGGAAATCATTCTTCGTCAAATCTAGGGGGTGTTACTTTATACTGCTAATTTGAGTTACACATGGCTTTCTCTGATCTGTTTCACAATTTATGCATGAATAAAAAGGCATTTCATAAAAATGTTGAGTTTTCAATGACGTTGACCAATATGTAAATAAATAATAGCACAGTGGGCATTGAAACTAAACTTTATTACATTATTTGTTTACCTCACATGAATCTATTTTGGTAAAATGAACTGTTTTATTGCTTATCATAATGTAATAATACATTTAGAAATATGCTACCTATGCATATTATGGAGAAATAAACAATTAGTTGATGATTTCAGAAAAAAATACTCTTACTGATGTGGTAAGTTATTGTAAAAGCTGTAAATCTACTTAGGAAATACAGATTTCAGCTCTTGGAGATGTTGAATTTTAACAGGATCAATCGGTAACCTCGATGTGTACGAGGGACCTAGATTAGGGTTGTTTGCTTTTGAGTGATTAATCCTATGAGGGAGGTCAAAATAGTCATCATGAGGTAGCAGTTTTTCCTTAATGCTAACATTTGGAGTATACTGAATTCATCTCAAATCAGTCACACAACGTTCACCCTTTTCCTTACCCGGCCGAATAGATGACACTATATTTAACCCAGGGTACTTCTTAAAAAAAGTATGTTCAAGCTGCACTACCTTGTATGGTTCTGGCTTTAAACGGGCATTTTTGAGGACTTCAATGTAATCAGCAGCTTTTTTTTCTATGTTACTGTTGATGCTGTCACATTCAATTTTCGTGTGATCTTTTTCAAGGTATTTTTGGGTTATTGTTATGCTAGTTTGATGGGGGTGCAATTAACAATGCGTTTGCCACAGTTGCATTTCTGTTTTGGCTGGTGCAACCATCACTGTACAATATGACGTGCTTGATTTTGTCTAAGTCAAGTTCTGTTGTAATAAAAATTTTCAAAATGGTTGAAAACTCATCTGCGTTAACACCTCCCTCACTTTCACCCCATAGATAACAATAACCTTGATGAGATTTCAAATTGAACAAAGTGAAGTTATTAAGTTTCAGTTTTCTCCTATAGTACGGTGCTGAAGCCTTCAATGAAGAGAATAATAAAACTGCTTCAACTACACCGGTCAAACTGCGGTGTTTTGGTCACTTTCATCTTGGTTCATACATTTTTCTTCTCTTGCTTGGTTCTTTCGTAAAATATGCAAATTATACTCTTCTTCACTTTCATTTCCTTGTTTATAAGAGCAACAGAGATTACACTGATCTTTCTTCGGAGAGAAAAGTCCCAAATTACAGATCTCAAAAACTTCATGGAATGTGAATGAAGATGCAATAAGTTCCTGCTTTCCCCGAGATTCACAGTAAGACTTGTACTCTCTCAAAAGTTGTGATTTTGACTGCCAAGTAGGTTCCAAATACAGTCTTTTGGTGTCCTTTCGACAATAATGAGACTCTAACTTTGGCATATTGTCTAAGAACTCTTTGATAAGTTTTTGTGTATTGCTTCCAGTCTTTTCTTTTCTACCTTTGTTTGCCTTATTTTCTGTATCAACAGCGATCTCTTCATTATCCAGTGTAATTGGGTTATCTGGTCGTCTTCATTGTGCTTTTCATTCTGCAGAGCCCAATTTCCAATCATCCATTCTCCCTCACCATGCGAGTTTAGGAACATATTCTTACACACACGAATACTTTCCGTATTTTCAAGTTGTTTGAGATGATACCGTAATGAAACTTGCCTTATGGATTCCTTACCAGGCACCGTTCTTTGTTTAGAACATTTCTGTCTACTAAATGATACACTTCTATCTTCCTTTGGCTCCATTCTAAGTCCCAAAAATGTCCAAAAATTTGTTGCCTTCGTTCTTCTGTAATTTGATAACTTTTGAACTTTTTTTTTAGTTTGTTTGCATGAGCATCTAGCTTTTATATTTCTTTTAGGTCTCCTTACATCATAAACTGTTTTCCTTTTTTCATAGCTTATAAATACATTCCTAGAATATGATAATCATGAGTTTACATAAAAGCCAATTAAAGGAATACAAGAAAGACTTACAGATTAATACAATATCTATAAGTTTTGAATATTGATGACAATTTAAGGTAACCGGATCTACTTGCCAACATTACGACGATAATTTAGTTAGAACATTTATTATATATAGGATATATCTTGTTAAAGTTGTGATATAATGCGCCGGTCCTATGATATATGTTAGCTTATGAAGCATATTTTGACGGTCTAGTGGGTTAATCATTTTCCCTTTCTTTTGTTTGAGTACCTCGTTGTCAACGTTTAGTAAACATTGGACAGCAAGAATGGTTGACCGTCCCTGTCTGAAACCAAATTGTTCATCCGACATCATGTTGTTAGTGAAAACGGTTAGTCTTTTGTGGAGTGGTTTTCTACAAACCTTTAACACGGAACATACTAAGGTGGTTCCTCTATAAGCATTCATATCACCTGTGTCTTATTTTTCTTTATATATTACTTTCATAAAGGAATAATAACTAACTGGAAGATGGTGTATTGGCTTTCACGGCCGGTGAATTAAAACTCAGCAATTCTTCTGGGTTTGTGCCGTGTCTTGTGTGGGATTTCACCTAGGACACCAAGCTGGCTCATTGGCGGGCTCTTCATGTCCCCGCCTGGACTCCACAGGAGTAACGAACTGCGTGCTACCTCCCTTTATATAGAGTGCAACTGCACTACTTTACTGCGAGAAATAAAAGTTCAAGCAGCCTTAACCTCCCTATGAAGGCTTCCAAAAAATGGTATATTGGCTTTCACGGCCTGTGAATTAAAACTCAGCAATTCCTCTAGGTTTGTGCCGTGTCTTGTGTGGGGTTTCGCCTAGGACACCAAGCTGGCTCATCGGCGAGCTCTTGGTGTCCCCGCCCGGACCCCACTGGAGTAACGAACTGCGCGCTACATCCCTTTATATAGAGGGCAACTGCACTACTTTACTGCGAGAACTAAAAGTTCAAGCAGCCTTAACCTCCCTATGAAAGCATCCAAAAAGATGGTATATTGGCTTTCACGACCGGTGAATTAAAACTCAGCAATTCCTCTAGGTGTGTGCCGTGTCTTGTGTGTGGACACCAAGACACCGCCGATGAGCCAGCTTGGTGTCCTACCCGAAATCCCACACAAGACACGGCACGGACCTAGAAGAATTGTTGAGTTTCAATTCACTCACCGTGAAAGCCAATATACCGTCTTTTAGGATACTCTAATAGGGAGGTTAAGGATGCTTGAACTTTAAGTTCTCGCAGTAGAGTAGTGCAGTTGCACGCTATATAAAGGGGGCTAGCGCACAGTTCATTACTCTTGTGGGGGTCCGGGCGGGGACACTAAGAGCCCGCCGATGAGCCAGGTCGGTGTCCTAGGCGAAACCCCACACAAGACACGGCACAGCCCTAGAAGAATTGCTGAGTTTTAATTCACCGGACGTGAAAGCCACTATACCTTCGTTTTAGAAGCTTTTACAGGGAGATTAAGGCTGCTTGAACTTTTAGTTCTTGCAGTAAAGTAGTGCAGTTACACTCTATATAAAGGGAGGGAACGCGCAGTTCGTTACTCCTGTGGGGTCCGGGCGGGAACACCAAGAGTCCGCCGATGAGCCAGCATGGTGTCCTAGGCGAAACCCCACACAAGACACGGCACAAACCTAGAAGAATTGCTGAGTTTTAATTCACCGGCCGTGAAAGCCAATATATCATCTTTTTGGAAGCCTTCATAGCGAGGTTAAGGCTGCTTGAACTTTTAGTTCTCTCAGTAAAGTAGTGCAGTTGCAATCTATATAAAGGGACGTAGCGCGCAGTTGGTTACTCCTGTGGGGGTCCGGGCGGGGACAACAAGAGCCCGCAAATGAGTCAGCTTGGTGTCCTAGGCACAACCCCACACAAGATACGGCACAAACCTAGAAGAATTGCTGAGTTTAAATTTACCGGCCGTGAAAGCCAATATACCATCCTTTTTGGAAGCCTTCATAGGGAGGTTAAGGCTGCTTGAACTTTTATTTCTCGCAGTAAAGTAGTGCAGTTGCACTTTATATAAAGGGAGGCAGGGCGCAGATCGTTACTCCTGTGGGGGTCTGGGCGGGGACACCAAGATCCCGCCGATGAGCCAGCTTGGAGTCCTAGGCGAAACCCCACACAAGACACGGCACAAACCTAGAAGAATTGCTGAGTTTTAATTCACCGGTTGTGAGGTTTGATGTCTTTGGTCTTTAAGTTTTGATATCTTTGGTCTTTGACATTCAGGTGTCTTCTTTGTGTACCTTGTTCTTTGTGAATTAAAGATGTCCTCCTTTCAAATAGCTCTTTCTTAATTTAACTTGTGATAAAGTTGGAGACCAGCAAGAACATTTGGCGCCCAACGTGGGGTAATTTGTTTAATGTTTCTTGAGTGTGCTTCTTCAGTTTATCAGTTATGGAGAAGATTAAAATGTCTAGAGCAGTTTTAAGACGCGTGTTCACTACGCAGTACGTAACATTTGGGGAAGCTTTTCGATGCCGAACATGTGGATAGCCAGCAAGTTCGTAGTCAATTCGGTGTCTTTGAAGACAGTATGCTTACCATAAACCAAAAGGACGAAGACATATTCGAAAGTCTGCTAGAGAACGACGCGACGGAAGGCTAGTTAGAGACCCATTTGAATGATGTGAGCCAGTACAAATTGATGTTTGAAACTATAAAGGTCAAGGTCAGTGACCTCGAAACTCGGTTACTAAAAGTGGATACCAGTAACTGAAGTGAATTCTCGCGTACTAATGTTAGAAAAATCAAACTCCCGGTCATTGAGTTTTGGAAGTATGGTGGCGATGTACGGGAATGGATTCCTTTCTGGAGCCAGTTTAGGAAAGTGCATGAAGACTCAAATATATCACCAGAGGACAAGTTTTTGTATCTCATGCAGGTAATGATTCCCGGTTCACGTGCTAATGACATTGTAAGTAGCTATCCACCTTCTGCAGAGAACTATAATTTAGCTATAGAAGCATTAAAGAATAGGTTTGGCCGAGAGGATATCCTAATAGAAGTGTACATTAGAGAGTTACTTGGCCTAGTATTACAGAATTATAAGAGTAATAGGCTACCTCTTGAAAAATTATATGACAAATTGGAGAGCCATATGAGGTCTTTGGAAGCATTAGGAGTAACGAGTGGAAAATGTGCATCTATTTTGTGCCCACTGATAGAATCTTGTATGCCCGAAGACTTCTTAAGGGCATGGCAGAGAAGTCAAACATGTAGTGAGGTGACTCAGGCAGAATGTAGGCTATCAAATTTGATGACATTTATGAAACTTGAAGTGCAAAATGATGAACGTATTTCTCTTGCTTTACCAGGATTTGAGGTTAAGCCTGCACATGACAAGAAGGAGCCAAGGAATTCTGTGATAGAAAAACCTCCATACACCGCTGTAGGACTCCTCACAAAGCCAAAGAGAAAGACTACGCATTTCACTTGTATATTTTGCGAATCAGGTAGTCATGTTAGCGTGGATTGCTACAGGGCCAGGGATTTGTCAATAGATGACAAAATGAGCATAATAAAAGATAAGAAGTGCTGTTTTGTGTGTCTAAAACCGAATCACATTTCAAACAAATGCAGATCAAAACCTAAATGTGCAGTCTGTGACAGGAAACATGTGATTCTGTTATGCCCTGATTTGCCACGGCATGTAAATGCCAAGTCTGTTTCAGCATCGGATAAGTCAGGTCCTGCCCAGACGGATCAAGTACTTCCTAGTTTATCATGTGATTTAGGCGTTGTGCTACCAACACTCAAGGTCATCCTTCGTGGAGAAAGCCACCAGCGAGAAGTGAGAGCAATTGTAGACACGGGATCGCAGAGATCTTATGTTTTGAAAAGCACTGCCAAAGAGATGAGATACAAACCTCTTGGTGAGGAGCAAATCGTTCATTCACTCTTTGGAGGTCAAAGAAGTGATAATTGTTTCCACTCCAGGTACAGAATATATTTAAGTAGTCTTGATGGTCAATACAAGTGCAATTTTGAAGCTTTAGATCAGTTCAACGTCTGTGACAATTTGCCTTGCCTAAATGGTGAAACCTTGGAGAAATTGAAAAACACAGGTATCACATTATCTGATAGAGTTACTAGTAGGCATCCAAGTCCCATTGAGCTGCTGATAGGGGCTGATGTAGCAGGCAAGCTGTTCACGGGAAAAGTCAAAGATCTTACCCCTGGACTTGTTGCTGTACATACCCGTCTTGGATACACGGTATTGGGTAAGGTATCTGAAAGACCGGAAAGAACTGATTCCGCTCTCATGGTGATATCTATGCTAGTCAACGATGTATCTATTGCAGACAAGTGGAAGTTAGATCTCATCGGAATTACATATCCAACAGAGAAAATGACTAAAATAGAGCTACAAGCTGAAGCTGAGCGACATTTTTTGCAAACTGTTGCGATGGATGATACAGGTAGATACCAAGTTCACTTGCCATGGTTGGATGGGCACCCCGCTCTCCCAAGTAACCTGAATTTAGCACTTAATAGACTTGACAATACTGAGAAAAGACTAAAAGGTGACCAGTGTTATGATGAGTACCAGCAGGTTTTCATGGAATGGTTAGACGAGGGAGTGATTGAGAAGGTTCTAATGTCTGATTTTGTGCAGGGAGGTCATTATCTTCCTGGCAGGCATGTCCTGAAGGAGAACAGCACAACCAGGACTTCATCAGCAGGTTATCAAGACACGTCGATCCAGGAGTATTCCATTCAAGTTCCCAAAAATACAAAGAAGAATTATAAAATAATGCGGTTCAACTCGTCTGTAAATGTGGACTTTACAAAATGGGGTCAGGTGAAGATGGAGCGTGAGAATAACATGAAGGAGTTCAGGGGCACAGAAGAGGAAATGCCAAAATTTGGAGCTGGCAGTGAATTTGGACGAGATGCAAGGGAAGAAGCTCGTCGCAAGAGGTTTGGAATTGCAAGCAGAAAGTATCGTCCTGAGGATCAGCCATGGTTGTTGAAAGTTGGTGGCAAACCTGGGAAAAAGTTTAAAGGCACTCGTGAAGGTGGAGTAGCAGAAAATGCTGCGTACTATGTTTTTACTCATGCACCAGATGGTGCCATCGAGGCTTTCCCTCTACAAGAATGGTACAATTTCCAGTCCACACAGCGCTACAAAGCTTTGTCTGCTGAGGAAGCTGAGCAGGAGTTTGGCAGACGTAACAAGCAAGTTAATTACTTATCCCTGATTAGGAGGAAACGACTTCGCGGGGAGAACGATGATATTGAAGAGGGGTGTGAAAGCAAGATTAAGTCTAAGAAAGGCAAAGGAAAGAAAGGAGAGTAAAAATTTTCTGAAATGGATGATTGGATTAAATCAAAGATAACTGGATTTACATCCGAACAGCTTGTACATATAAAGACTCAAATTTTAAAACGAATCAATCCTTTGAAACAGACTATTAAGGGAAAAATGTATAAGACGATTCGTTCCGTTGTGTCTAAGTGCACCATTTGTAGGAGGCAAAACTCCAAAAGGCTGGATGCACCGGCACCCACTTTACCTGTTGACAGAGTACGAGAAGCAGCAGCTTTTGAAATTACAGGCGTAGATATGGCAGGACCTATTTATCTCAAGAACAATCAAATTTCTGTTTATGTTGTAAGCTAACTTCATACCATTTCAGTTAGCTAAGGTGGGAGGATGTGAGGTTTGATGTCTTTGGTCTTTAAGTTTTGATATCTTTGGTCTTTGACATTCAGGTGTCTTCTTTGTGTACCTTGTTCTTTGTGAATTAAAGATGTCCTCCTTTCAAATAGCTCTTTTTTAATTTAATTGTGATAAAGTTGGAGACCAGCAAGAACACCGGTCGTGAAAGCCAATATAACATCTTTTTTGTAAGCCGTCATAGGGAGATTAAGGCTGCTTGAACTTTTAGTTCTCTCAGTAAAGTAGTGCAGTTGCACTCTATATAAAGTGAGGTAGCGCGCAGTTCGTTACACCTGTGGGGGTCCGGGCGGGGACACGAAGAGCCCGCCGAAGGGTCAGCTTGGTGTCCTAGGCGAAACCCCACACATGACACGGCAAAAACCTAGAAGAATTGCTGAGTTTGTATTCACCGGCCGTGAAAGCCAATATACCATCTTTTTTGAAGCCTTCATAGGGAGGTTATGGCTGCTAGAAAGTTCTTTCAGTAAAGTAGTGCAGTTGCACTCTATATAAAAGGAGGTAGCGCGCAGTTCGTTACTCCTGTCGGGGTCCGGGCTGGGACACCAAGAGCCTGCCTATGAGCCAGCTTGGAGTCCTTGGCGAAAGCCCACACAAGACACGGCACAAACCTAGAAGAATTGCCGAGTTTTAACTAACTGGAATACTGCCTGCTGAATTGTATTTGTTGAAAAGCCCTGTCAAAGCTTCTGCCGGTATGTGCAGAGAAGCCTTGAGATGTTCATTGCAGTATAATCTACTCAGCAACCTGGCTGGTTCACATTGGGGTAGTCAACCACAAACCCTCCGTACATCTGCAATGGCACTATTTTATTCCGTCGGTGAATATGCATGTCCTGTTTGGTATTCTTCATCCCATGCCCGTCAGGTGGATGTGGTCCTCAATGAGACTTGCAGGCTAGTGACTGGCTGTTTAAAGTCTACTCCAGTTGACAATCTCTATTATCATGCAGGAATTGCTCCACCTTGTATTCGAAGAGAAATAGCTACGGACAAGGAGAGGGGTAGAGTGGAGCAACAAAGCGACACCTCCAGTTCAGAGAATAAAGTCAAATAAAAGCTTCCTACGAACGTCTGAGGAACTAACTGGATCACCTACTACAGCGAGAGTACGGTCTTGGAAAGCCAAGGTCCCCGTCATCCCAGGACAAATGACAGTTTCAGAACGTTTGCCACCTGGCTGTCATGAAGACTGGACTGTGTGGAAGTCCTTGAACAGACTGAGAACAGGAGTGGGCAGATCCAAAGGCAACTTAGCAAGAGAGGGCTATATCAATTCCAGCAACATCACATGTGACTGTGGTGAAGAACAAACTATGCAGCATATGCTCCATTGTCCATTGTGCCCATCTTCCTGCACCAAAGATGATCCTTTTAATGCAACACAAAATGCACTTGATATTGATAGGTTTTTGTCGAGATTTGTGTGAATTGCTTTGAAATTTATTTGTGTTCTGTTATTTACTATGTATAATTGAACTGTGTATATGGTATTTCTGATACGATAAAATTAATTGTTGCAGATTTTATCGGGTGCCATTGCTTTGTTACCTTTTTCAAGCGTATGGCTTCTGTCACTTCCGCTACTGAGAATTCCTGAATATTGCTCGTGGATTCTAATCGCCGCGTATATGTTCATCAGTGAGAGGAGACCCCGGGAGTGGTCTTCCCACTTTTGATTGGGTATATCTCCTGGAAGACGTGAAATTTTTCATTTTAGAGCCTTGAAGGGGGCGTTCTCTGTGTCCCGTAAACGCCTGGCTCCTTCCTAGGCCATATATTGGTTTCGGGTTTCTTTGAGTATCGTTTCGTATACCTTGCGACTGTCTAAGTACTCCTTCAAGTGATCTGCAAGGCCCGAGTTCCTTGCTCTGTGAAGGGTGGATAGTGTTGTCTTTGGTGCTTCATAGCATCATGCCTTGATCCAGAGTTGAACTGTTCACGTGTGTGATATTGCCGGAAAGATGGCGGTTCTGAAGATATGTCCATAGTTTCTAATCTGGTATTGACGTATTATATCGGTGTTTTTATTCTCGGGTCGTTAATATTCAGTAGGTAATGTTAGCCGGTTCTAGGCCAGGGGCTAATGGTCAAGATGGCCGCCGCGTGAGTCCAACCCTTTGTTATTCTTATAGAGAGAGGCATAGCTGGGCCAGGGGCTAATGGGCAATATTGCGGCCACGCGCAACTACACTCTTAAATATTAGGCTTTTTAAATCATTATTTAATTTATATTAACTTATACATTTTTAATTAATTAATATTATTTGATTATTTTTAGCACAGGGCTAATACGCAAAATGGACACTGCACACAACCATTTAAACATATGGCATGCTAACCTAACCTAACATAACCTAACCTAACTTAACAAACCTAACTTTACCTAACCTAACCTAACTTTACCTAACCTAACTCTACCTAACCCAACTTTACCTAACCTAATTTTACCTAACCTAACCAAACCTAACTTAACTTAACCTAACCTAATCTAACTTTACCTAACCTCAGTTCACCTAACCAAACATGTACTCACATAACCCAACCTATGCTAACTTAACAAACTTCACATAACCTAACTTAAGCTAATTTAACAAACCTCACATAACCCAACCTAAGCTAACTTAGCAAACCTCACCTAACATAACCTATCCTAACTTTACCAAACCTAACTTAAGCTAATCCAAAGGCAAATGCACATACACAAAGTATACAAGGGCACATGCAACTATCCTTATGCTAGTCTTATAGGCTACTGTACAACATGTTCACCACCCCAATCGTTTTTTTTTTCATTTTGTTGTTTACACATTTGTCAATTTCCCAATTTCCCATTTTCAGTTTTTAAAAAATGTCAGTTTGAAGTTTTCGAGTTTTATGATATGGAAACATGGATTTTCCATTTTTAGCGGTTTACACATTTCTCAATTTACAAAATTCCCATTACTAGTTTTTTAAAATGTCAGTTTTAAGTTTTCGAATTTCATGATATGGAAACATGGATTTTCCATTTTTGTTCTTTGTCAATTTACCAATTTGCCATGTCCAGTGTTTAAAAATGTCAGTTTTTTAGAATTTTGTCAATATGGAAACATGGATTTTCCAAATTTGTTGTTTACAGGTTTTTTTATTTAGTCCATGTACAAAGTTCATATTTTGCCAAACACGATTTTTCATTACATATAACAAGGCTGTATACCTTATCCCAAAGCATATAGGTAATACATGGGTTATACTATACTTTTGACTACCCAGTTTTAGCTAACTAAAGCAATTTCTCAAAATTACTAGAGGTTACAAGTTTGGATTCATAGTCATCGAAGATTTTCATGCTGGTGTCTTCCTGGAATGCAGTTGAAGGAGATTAAATTCTCTGTCTGTCTTCTGAAACATAGAAGACTGTGTTAATTACATTTTTGGGGTCAAGACGTGTATGTTTTCCATCCTATCGGTGGGAGTTCGCTTGGGTGGTAGTTCTAGTCCATCCAGCGTATGTGGAGATGTGTGTGCTGTTCACTTCCGGGTCGTTGGCTGGGTTAGCCTACATTGGTGCCAGGGCGTGTTTGTGAATTTCGTGTAATAGGAACGTGTGATCGGGAGCTTTCTTGTTTGTTCAGTTAGTATGGATTAGCGTGTGATCTGTGTGTGTTTAGATGCCGTAGGGCTCGGGCGAGTGTTTGATTATGGTATAAATTACGAGGATAGTGATCGTGATGTTCCAGGCCATGGTGGCTGATAAGGGGGTATTTGTATTGTACCAGTTTAGTGAGTGTGAAGGTATGTGTAGGGGTTGTTCGTGTTCATATAATGGCCCGTGGGTGACCTTGAATACAGGTAATGTTGAGAACCAGTCGTGATTGAGTATTTCAGAGATATTGTTTTAGAGTAATGGGTAGTTGTGTATGTGTGTAAAATCGTGTATCTGCATCTCTATGTGACTTGTCCAGGTGGCCGGTATAGTGTGTGTGATTGTGAGTTCCTCTGTAACTTTGGTTTCGTAGGGAAATGTAGTGCGTATCACGGTATCCATGTTGAGTGTGAGATTGCAGTGGCATGGGAGGCGTACTTCGATGGCTTCTGGAAGCGTTCTGTAAAATGGCCGTGAATGGTGTTCTGAGGTGTTTGTGCATATGATGTTCATAACTGGTGTAGGGTGCATTACTATGAAAGTGTCTAATCTGATTTGTGTGATCAATGCACGCTGCGGTTCCTGGTCGCAGTTGTATGAACAGGATTTTACTGGAGGGAGCGTTATTATGGAGTTTGATGGCGCAGGCAAGCTGTGAGGTTGTGTATCCCTGGAATCTTGGGACATAGCAGAGTGCATTGATTTGTAATATGCAGCTGCAGAGGGTGTTGGTCGTTATTACGTGGATGTCGCGTTTGTTAATAGCTAGGAGTGTCGGTTCGTGTATGAGCGTGCTCGTGTGGTTGTACCAGTTACAGCTTCCAGGTAGCGTTTAGTTCGATAATGGGTATCTTGACTGTGACGTGTATTGTGTTTCCACTGTAGATGCATGTGCAGATTGACTTTGTTTAATACCATGAGAAACGGTGTGTTGGTGTTGCTAATTGATTGACATGTCTGCGGAGTTTAGTGTTTAATTGTGTGAGATCTGTGGTAAGGATGTCGGCTGGTATAGTGTTTTCTGGGATTTTGTTTAGTTTGCATAGTGTAAGATGGTTTTGTTTCTGTATGTCCAGTCCATTTGCATGTTGAAAACGTTAATGGTGTTGCTCACGATCATTTGGATGGTGGAAGCGAGTATAATTGAGTGAGAGTCCATATATAAGGTGCGTTCAAAAGTAGCAAGCCGGAGGCTGGAATGCGCAAACCGGTGACGACATCGGTTTAGCGTGGCGTGGAAACGAGGTGTGGTTGCGACCAGAGCGTGGAAGGTCACAGCCCGTCACTAGAGGGCACGCGTGCACGTCACGTGACGATACAAAGTGAGCAGCAGCATGCATCAATCGTCCAACGCTGCCAGTCCAATTGCAAACAGTGACGTGGAGGCGTCAAACGAAGAGCAATGAGGTGTTGTTCGGTTTATGACAGCGGAAGGAGTAGGGGGAACGGACATTCATTCCCAAATGTCACAAGTGTACGGCGAACACTGCATGTCCCTTGCAAGGGTCAAGGCGTGGCAAAAGCGCTTCAGGGAAGGATGGGTGGCGTTAGCCGATGATGCCCGGTCTGGGGCACCCACCCCCTTGCATTACCGATGACAACGTCCAGCTGGTTGATGCATTCATTACCCAGGACCGCCGAGTGACAAATGAACGCCATAGCCGCCGTGGTTGGATTGAGCGTCGGAAGTGTGCACACCATCATGAAGGAACGACTGCACTTGCGCAAAGTGTGAGCCCAATGGGTGCCCCACAGTCTTCAACCACACCAGGAAACATGTCGAATGGCCCACTGTCTTGGTCATCTGCAGCGCTATGCGAGGGAAGGAAATGGGTCCCTGGCACGAGTGGTGGCTGGAGATAAGTCTTGGTGTCATCACTTCAAACCGGAATCCAAACGACAAAGCTTCCAGTGGAAGCATCCATGGTCACCACCACCCAAAAAGGCAAGGCCACCCACACGAGTGCAGGAAAGGTAATGCTGGCGTTCTTCTTTGACCAAGATGGCCCTCTTCTGTTACACTTCATGCCGTACGGGACAACAATGAATGCCCAGCGTTACTCGAAAACCTTGATCACCCTTCGCCAAGCGATCAAAACAAAATGACTAGGCAATCTCACCCGTGGGGTCATTCAGCTCCACGACAATGCACGATCTCATACGGCCAACACAGTCGCGGCACACCTGCAGAAATTCAAATGGGAGGTTCTCGGCCACCCTCCATACAGTACAGACCTCTCTCCCTGTGATTACGCCATGTTTAGTCCCCTGAAATGGGCTCTGTGGGGCCAACGATTCACCTCGGACGTCGACGTACAGCTGTACATGCGGAACTGGTTCACATCGCAGCCCAGGGAATTTTATGGGACAGCCATTCACCACCTCGTGTCACAGTGGGACAAGTGCCTCAACAGCCAGGGCCAATACTTCTAACATACAGGTACTGGTTTCTGTAATTATGCCTCCAGTTCGTTACTTTTTGAACGCACCTGATATTTTTGTGTTGTATTCGCGAGTGTCTCCCGTTGGTTTGTGATTATCGCGATTGTGTGTTGAATTGTGTGCGATAGATTGTTGAGTTTGTATGTTCTCTGTGTGAGGTATTTTTGGTTTGCGTGTATCATGGTGATGAGATTATTTGTGTAGCCCGTAATTTGTTTTTCTGTCATGTGTAATGTTTTTGCGTCTTCGGTAGTGGCGACGCCGCAACAGTATTGGAGGAAGTTCCCGACAAACGTCAGCTGCCTCTTGTGTCGTGGTTGTGAGTGGCGCGTGTTATTGTATTGTGTCTGAATGTGGTTTTGTTGTTTTGGATTTTGATTATGTCCTCTATGGTTTCCCATAGTGCGTGACGTTGTGGATTTTCATCTGTGAGTTGTGTGCGGTACTGGCCCTGTGGTACGAAGGAAGATAGGGGATGTGGGTTTGATGTGTCGGTATGTTGTAATTGATTGGTATGTTGCCCTGGTATATGGTTTGCCCTTGGATAGGATTCCAATGTACGCCAGTGGTGATTTTGGTTCGTGGGTCCTGGTGTGTGTGTCTGCTGCAGTCGCTGCGAGTCCTGTGAGCATGGTGAAGAAGGTGGCTGCGAGGATCATGTTGTTGGTCTTTTTCATTATGTTCCTGGAATGGACAATAGGCATGTTAGTGATATTAGCCATATTAATGGTAATTTTAGTGTTGCAATTGCTGGCCATGTATCTTCTCTTTCTTTTTTCTTCGTCGAATAATGTGTGATTGTAGTGTTTGAGCGATCGCTTCAGTGTGAGGTGTTGTGTTCAATGATCTTCGCAGTGGTTTTTTCTTGATATTGACGGAATGTGTAAATGTAAAATGCGTGACACGAATTGTGTGATGTGTTGTCGTACTATTTCTTCTCGTTTTATTCTTCTTTTCTTGACGTAACGTGTGATTGTGCGTGCGTTGAACGGTTTATGTCCTGTGTTGTATTAATATCTTTTCTTAAATCTTCTTATCATATTCTTCGTTCTTGACGCAATGTGTAAATTGATGGTGAATGCGTTGAACGACCTGTATGTGTTGTAATAAATAATCTTCGTAATACTTCTTCTATTCTTGACGCTATGTGTGATTGTTTCGGTATGCGTGCATGACAGTGTGCTGTGTTGTATTTATATATCTTCTTGATTCATCTTATTGGGTTATTGATTCTTCGTTCTTGATTCTTGATGATTCTACTTTACTAGATTCGCTGTGTTGTTGTTTGTGTCGCGTGATCACATCTGTGTAATCTGTTGTATTGATCATTTATTATTCCGTTCTTCTTTCTTTTTGATCCTTGATTCTGGTGCAGGGGGGAGGGGGTCCGGTTTTCGTTGGTCAATGCTGTGATAATTTGTGTAGATTAATATGCTAGGGGTAGTAAGTGCTTGAAGATGTGCATAAGCGTCTTGTATGTACTGTTTTATTGCTGGAAAAAACGTGATTAGACAGTTGCATAGTTGGTACAATATAGTGGTAGCAGGAGAGGTAGGTAGGTGTTGTGGGGGATGGTTTGGGGTGATGTGCCGTTTGCCTGTTCGGGGGTTGTGTGAGTCGGGCTTGATTTGTTATTCTAGATCCCCGTACGTGTGCTGGGGTCGTGTGGCTGTATACAAGTGGCTTTGTTCTTTGGCATGTGATATTGCGGTGGTTGCTGGTGGTATGTTTTATCGGGGCTGGTATGTGTAGTGTGGGATGGTTGTCAATTTGTTTATGGGGTACTGTAGTTAATTTGGCTCTTTGATGGATGTTTTCGTGTTGATCGTTGTTGGAGACAGAGCGTTTGTGTGTGTGAGGAATTTTCTGTGCCTCGTTATCATATGTCGATTTCTTAGTTAGTTGGTGAGTTGCTTATTGTGTCCTTATGGGTTAGTGGAATTAGTACATGCATATCAGTGGGCTTGTTAATTGTTCATTCTGTTAGTGCATGGAGGTTGGTTCCCATATTTGTTACATGAGATAATGTTGTTAGTCAATTGCGTTAGTACGCATGTACTATTAGTACTGAGGTCTTGGTGTGTTTAAATGTTCGCGCGTATTCCGCTAGTTGTGTCGTTCTGTTTGTTGTTTTTTGGGACGGATTTAATGGACGCCGTGGTGTGTGTACACGTGGGCGTGGCTATCGTTTACTCTGTTTGCTGGCCGGTTGGAAAGATATGGTGAATCCCCGTGGTGTTTGGGCGTTGTGGATGGCTGGAGACGTGTGGTTGGTGGCGTTTTCGTTCGTGGTGGCTGCAGTGATGACGTGCTGTGCTTGTCGCCTGTAGTCACGCTATTGTCTTACGTCACTATTGTGATGTCAGTGGATGACTTTTATGCTGATTGTGATGTATTGATTAGTTATGGTTGTCTGATATTCTGTGTCTCTGTGCTGCAGTGTTGGTATTCTTTGTAATCTGACTGGTAACCTGTATTATTGTGGTGGCTCTGTGTTGAGCGTGATCTTGTTTGGTAACCTGCGTCATTGTATGTGGTTGTGTGTTTAGCGTGATCTGTTTGATGACCTGTGTCATTGTGCTGGTTGTATTAATGTGTGTTCGTAAGGTTTGTCTGTTAGCCTGAGTTGTTGTGCTGGCTATGTTAATGTGTGTTCGCGAGGTTTGTCTGTTAGCCTGTGTAATTGTGCTGGGTGTAATAATGTATCTTCGTGAGGTTTGTCTGATAGACTTTGTCATTGTGCTGGTTGTGTTAAGGTATGTTCGTGAGGTTTGTCGGTTAGCCTGTGTTATTGTGCTGGCTGTGTTAATGTGTGTGCATGAGGTTTGTCAGTTAGGCTGTGTTATTGTTCTGGCTGTGGTAATGTGTGTTCGTGAGGTTTGTCTGTTAGCATGTGTTAATGTGTGCGGGTGAAATTTGTCTAATAAACTGTGTTATTGTGGTGAGTGTGTGGTAACGTGTGTTATTGTAGTGATTGTCTGGTTCTCTTTGTTGCCTTTCTGGACTCTGTGCGAGTTTTTTAGGCCTCCGGTGGTATCAATTCATTTGACGGATATGTACTTTATCTCATGTGATTTTGTGATTGTGTCTAATGTTGACGATGTAATGGATGTCTGAAACTTTTCAATGTATAGTGTAAGGGCCCTTCCATTTTGGTATGAGGAACTCTGACACGTGTTTCTTCTGGCTAGGAGTCCATACCATTACATATTGGCCGGGTCTGCATTATTTGTGTACTCTCGTCTTGCCATGTGCTGTCTTTTGTTTGCGTTGTGCTTTAGTGATAGTCTCGTCCATCTGGCTATCTGTGTTAAGATGTGATTTCCCTCCTTGTTGTCTGTGGGTGAATCTTCTGGCATGTGTATATTATCTATTTAGATTCTGGGATAATATCCTTGGAGAAGGAAGTGTGGAGTGTAACCTGTGGCAGTGAGTTGTAGCTAAATGTGATGAGAGGGAAATATTGGACCTAGTTGTCTCCTATGCCATTTGTAAACATAGCAAGCGCGGGAGCGTACCTAGTAGTTGTGTAGGATTTAATGCGTAATAGCTTGAGAAGATGTTTTGTAACTATGGCTGTGAATACAGTTCCCCTGTCTGAGAGTAATTTATGAAATGTGCCGTTTCGTGTAATTATGTCCATGAGAAATGCTGCTACGTGTTGTGTGTCCGCTTTGGGTACGGCTCTGCTGATTACGTATTCAGTGAGGTATTATTGGGCTACGAGTATGTACTTGTTACCGTGTTTCGATTTGCATAAGGGTCCCTTGATGTCTATACCTATCCTGTGAAATATATCCCCAGTTGTTATATGCTGCAAGAAACCCTGAGGTTTTCCCGCCCTCTATTGTTGGCAAGTATGGCATGCTTTGATTAAGTTGTGTATGTCTGTTTTCAAGTTATTTCAGTAATATTTAGCCCTGATCTCGTGATATGTCTTGTGTGTTCCTTGGTACGCCCCGCCGAGGTTTGAGTCTTGATAATCAGTAATAATTTGTGTTTTAAGTGTGTCTGGTACGGCGATAGGCGTGTTTTCGTGTGTGGCAGTTGGCTTTCATTTCAGTATACTTGAATCTGTCAAAAGGAATCTGCATGCCAGTCGAGCGTGTTTATTTTCTGCGTTGTCAAAATTGTGTAAAGCATCCCTGATTCGTTTGAGATCTGCATCCTCTGTATGTGCTTGTATGATGTTCTGTTGTGCGATGGAGTATGAAGGTATGCTGTCCCAATCATTGTGTTCGTCTTCGTTGGGAGCGTCGAGGATGGGAAGCCGTGGTGAAGCCGTCAGCGTCTGAATGTGGGGCGGGCTTGTGGTGCTTCACGTCAAAGTCATAGACAAACAGCTTGAATATGTTAGTTAATTAGTTAGTTATTGTTGTTTAAAGGGGCGTAACTACGAGGTCACCTGCCCCTAGTTTGAATATGAATCTGTTCAGTCGTGAGTTGACAATCTTAAATCTGTCCCATTGTGTGAGGCTGGCATGTTCTGTGATTACTGTAAAATATATTCCGTATATGTATGTACAAAATAGTTCACCGCCCAGGAAAATGCAAGCATTTCCATTTCAGTGGAGGAGTACCTAGATTCTATTTGTGTAAGTATTCTGCTAGCATAACCTACAGGGTGTCTGTGTTTGTTCCTCAACGGTGGGAGGATATGGAAGTTGGAAACAGTTCTTTTTTGTGAGAAAAAGAGGACAAAGAAATGTGCATACAAGGTGGAGTCTTCTGAGTGTTATTTGAGGACAAAGAAATGTGAATACAAGATGGAGTCTTCTGAGTGTTATTTATAATACCGTATGTGTTCTCTTGTAAATAAATCTCAAATTATAATAGCCGCCTTGTCAAACACTAGAAAGTAGTTTAATAATTAAATTACAGCAACACGTACATGTTTCGTTACATCAATGATAACTTCGTCTGCGTGAAAAAACATAGAAACTACGGTATCTTAACAAAAACCTAAAATGAAAATGGATATCCTCCCAACAAGTCATTAATTCAAATCAATGAAAAGTCACAAAAAATAATCAATAAATAATTATAGGATATGTGAAATAGTTGGTCGTACTATATCCACCTGAGATATCAGTCATTTCAATAAATTTTGCACATGGGAAAGGTTTGCTTCAAGACAGAGACCTGCTGAGGAATATCTGTCGTTTATACATATTTATTAATCTGAAGGTTGAACAACGTATCACATCCAAACTGAGATTCAAGTCACTTCAATAAATTTTGCACATGGGAAAGTTTGCTTCAGGAAATAGCCCCCAGACCGGTTGTTGGTTATCTCCGTCAGCTGTTCAAAATGGTTAATGTATATTTGCTAGGTCATTAAATAATAATGGGATGTGTAAAATATTTGGACATTCATAACATTATAAAACAGTGCATCAAAACTGGAACAAGTAATGAGTGAAATTTGACTTTTCATTTAATTAAATTAATGACGTTTGGAAAATATATCCATTTTCTTTTTAGGTTTCTGTTAAGATTTTTCACGCTGACGAAGATATCATAGATATAACTAAACATAAAAGAATACATGAATGAATAAGTGAATAAATGAACATGCACGTGTTAATTTAATTACTAAACATCATTATAGTGTTTGACAAGGCGACTCCTATAATTTGAGATTAAAATCAGTCAACACGGATAATATTTAACACCATGTATATGCATTTTACTTTGTAAATTAATATCTTTCATTTTCCCAAAGACTACGAAGTGACATTTCTGTTCGTAACAATATCAATGCGACAATTCAGATCGTCAGCTATTATTACAGTCTCCTCTTTATTTATCTTGTTTAGGACCTGGCTCACTTCGGTAACTATATATTTTCATTCTATCTCTGGTTGGAAATATGCGGCCACCATGACATTGGATTTGGTCTTTGCAGCCAGAATATTTTCTGTTTCGAGAATGATGCGAAAGGGACATAGCCAAGGTTTTAGAGGTATGGTTATTCCTCCTTTGGGCCTTCCTAATTCTCCTTGTGAGGCGAAGGAATGTATGGTGTAATGGTTGGGAGAAGATCAATCTTTGATGAGGAAAGTCTCTGTTAGAACAATCACGTATTTGGCGGCTTAAGTATTGGGATTTAGTTCTTGGAAAGCCGTGACTAGGCCATTGACGTTCCAATGCATTATCGTTACGCGTCTCTTCTTCGTCAGGTGTAACGCCCTCGTCTAGTGACCTTGGAAAACGAAATCTACTGACTAAAACTACCTTTTGCAAGAAGTCAACAGAATTAGTTTTCTCGAAATGCGGAATGCGGAAACCAACTCTGAAGGCTTTGGTTCTTCCTCTAGTTACAATCTCTTCGACATCTATGTCACCGTGAATTATATTTTGCTCAAGTTATTTCTTGTGTGTTGTGACAGTTGTGACGTCCTTAAATCTTCCTAAGAAAAGCCACGCTATTATCTCTATGACTTGAAGTTCCACACCTACTGATGCCCCCTTGGGCTGTTGGAAATTTCTGCTCCTAGTTCTTCTGGATGCAACGTCTGGGAAAAGGGGATTATCCTCAGTAGAGTTGATGTCTTCCTGTGAGACAACATCCCCTGTACCTATAGAATCTTGCCTCTGTTGTGTTAAATCCCTACTGGTATCTAGGGAGAGCCCTTATGTATTGGATCGTGTTGTACTCTCATCATCCTTGACAGCAGTGCAATTTTTTCTAGTTCTTCTTGATACAACTTCTGAGAAAAGGTGATCATCTCAGTAGATTTGATATATTTCTGTGAGACAGCTCCCTCTGCTTCTATAAAGTCTTGCCTCTGTTGTGGTAAATCCCTACTAGTACCTATACCTATTTTTTATAGGGAGATTCCTTCTGTATTAGATTGTGCTCTACTCTTGTCATTCTTGACAGCAGTGCGAGTAGACTGGGATGCTCTCTCCATTATAACAGATTTTATAAAAGCATTTTTCTCCAGTTCAATCGATATGGCAATGTTAATTTCCTCTCGAATTTGTTCATATATATATAAATGAAAGTTTGTCGTTTTTTTTTCTGAATTTCTACGGAAATTTGCGTTATCAACGCGTTTCAGAGTGTTTTATGACGGATGCGCGCGAAAATAATTCTCTTTTGTCTGTCTGTCTGTCTGTTTGTCTGTGGACAATTTTGTGTCCTTATAACTCGAGAATGGCTGATTGGATCAACGTAAAATTTGGTACAGAGGCACTACACCAATCATTGATTTAACTCTTCTCCGTACCTCTCATAAAAGGGGGTCTACCCCCCCCCCCCCCAGATACATGCTGAAATAGGCGTAGAAGGATGAGACGAAGCTCATTTTCAGCCTATCAATGTGAGAAACGAAACTCGCAAAAACCACATTTAAAGGCCCTAAAACCATATTGCCAGAAAACTAATTTCATTTAATAAACGAATGAAAGAATGCTAGCCGGTAACCATATCAACAGAATCTCAGAGGTCCATCTATTTCTGTAAGGCGCAATGCAATTCCATTTATTACATTACTGTGAAAGTTTGCAAACGGCAATAATGTTATAACGGAACCAAATTAAGCTATAAAATTCATCAATACATATAATGCACTTAAAGGGGTCAAGGCGTAGGCCCACTCTACAATTTTTCACACGATTTACACGTGCGGGTGTGGTACGGATGGTCAACTATATCCCAATCCCTATAATTTTATATTATTATTATTATTATTATTATTATTATTATTATTATTATTGATTTCAATATATTATGGCGTACAACGACGAGGCAAAGCTCGTTACCAGCTCCTTGGTGTCAGAAACAAAACTCGGGGGCCCTAAAGAGCCGTAAAGGGTCCCCGAAAACTACATTTTAAGGCTCTAAAACCAACACCTTCTGAGATATTCCCAGAAAACTAATTTCATTTAATAAACTAATGAAGGAATGCAAGCCGGTAACCATGACTACAGTAACTCAAGAGGTGACATCCAACGTCCATCTATTTCTGCAAGAAGTAATGCCAATCCATTTATTACATCTCTGTGAAAGTTTGCAAATGGCTATAAGGTTATCACGGAACCAACTAAAACTGCAAAATTCATCAATGCGCTTAAGGGGATCAAGGGGAACCGTAGATTTTTAGTCTATTTTCATTTATGAAAAATAGGCTTAAGAGATCACCTTTTGTCCGTGTGTCTGTCTGTGTGTGCGTGTGTGTGTGAAATGGTGTGTGCCCTCCCCCTAATAACTTCTAAACGGCTATAGCGATTTCAATGAAATTCGGTAAGTTCATAGCACTATTCCGGGCGACCCCGACCGTGCCCTTCAAATTTTATTACGTCTCACCAATCCAACAAGTTGGCTGAGCGAAATATTTCACCAGCATTCAATATCTCCGAAACTATTACTGATATCACCCTGGAGATTTGTACCGTGATAATGGGAACTACTAGAAGTTCACCTATGTGACTTTTGAAAACCTAGTAACTACGAAACCAACATGGCGACCAAGCGAATTTGCGACATTTAAATAGACGTTTCTCGCGATTTTACCAACCAAACGCAATGAAACATGGTACAGTATATGTTTATACACATTGTAATGCACCGACATCTAACTTCGTTCAATTGTTTACATAAACTCAAGATGGCGGCTGTGCGAAATATTTCACCGGTATTCGATATCTCTGAAACTATTACCGGTATCACCATGAAATTTTGTACGCAGATAAAGGGCACTACTAGAGTTCATCTATGAGACTGTCAAAAACCGGTTATCTACAAAACGAACATGGCGGCCAAGCGAAGTTGAAAGTTTTAAATAGGCTTTTCTCGCGATTTAATGATCCAAACGCAATGAAACTTGGCACAGCTAATGTTTATACACATTGTACTGCATTGGTATCTAATTTAGTTCAATTGTTTATATAACCACAAGATGGCGGCTGTGCGAATTTCGAAAACTAAGTTTTTATTTCTTGTGTTCTAATCATGCGATCGAAATCAACATTTGCATAATGAACGTACACAATAATCATCTTCTAATAGTACAGAACTCTATGGCCTACATATATTAAAATCCATCATGGCGACCATCATAAATATTTAGACAGTTCTCAATATCTATTAATCTACTACATCAATCAAACTGAAATTTTGTAAGTGTAGAGGGGCTATAAGCATATGTTCACCTATGGGACGTTCAACAACCCGGCGAGCAAAAATCCAACATGGCGGCGACGCAAAATTTAAATATCCAAATGGACGTTTCTTGCGTTTTAACCATCCGAGCGCAGTGAAGCATGATACCGTATATGCTTATACAAATTTTAATCGACTGGCATCTAATTCATTTAAATTATTTTCATAACCACAAGATGGCGGCTGAGCGAAATTTTAAAATCCCGCTTATATTTCTTGTTCTAATCATGTGATTGAAGTTTGAATAAAACACCTACACAATAATCTTCATGTAATAGTACATAAATCTTAGGCCTATAATATAAAAATCCAACATGGTGACCATCCAAAATATTTAGACGGTTCTCAATATCTACGAATCTATTACAGCAATCAAACTGATAATTTGTAAGTTAATAGAGGCAATTGATATTACTAGGATATATGAAAATAGTTTATTTAGTTCTTCACGGAACTACTTGTTTCACACGACTTACACATGTGATATGTCGTACAGAAGGTCTAGTATATCTCCAAACAGCAACATTATTTTCAAAAATTCCTGTATTGAAATATAATTTTTTGTGGGTTTTAGGGGTATGGGTACTTCTGATACTTAGGATGAAAAATAACCAGTGATGGACGAAGCAAACAGGATATAAATAGTAGGTTAGCTCAGGCAAGGAGTACATTTCTACAGAAAAGCAATCTGTTGACAACGAATATAGATTTAGGTGTTAGGAAGTCATTTTTGAAGGCCTGTGTCTGGAGCGTGGCACTTTATGGAAGTGAAACTTGGATTATTATTGCAGGAGAAAAGAGGAGAATTGAAGCGTTTGAAATGTGGTGTTAGAGGAGAATGATGAAGATCAGATGGGTAGATAGGGTTACAAACGAAGAGGTATTAAGACTAGTGGGAGAGGAGAGAAGTTTCTGGCGACTGCTAATGAAGAGAAGAGATAGGTTGGTTGGACACATACTAAGACATCCAGGAATAGCAAGCTTAGTTATGGAAGGAAGGGTCGAGGGCAAGAACTGTAGGGGTAGATCAAGGTTAGAATATAAACCGATTGCCTCGGACGTAGGACGTGGTATCTATGTAGAGATGAAACGATTAGCTCAGGACAGGGAGACATGGTGGGCTGCATCAAACCAGTCAAAGGACTGAAGACTCAAACACACAACACAGGAGTTTGGGCCATTGGAGGCTAAAGAAAACTAGAAATTCCATGCACCACAAGCCTTTATAATTTATTAAGGGGTCTCCCTGTGGATGGGGACTTGACACAACGGTGAAGGTCAGTTTTTATGTGACGTATATTGCGTTTCGTCTACGAGGTTTTCAATTTTATTTTCACGTCAGGAAGTACAGTACACGCTAGGTAAATTTAGTTTCAGAGCACATTTTAAGTAATCATTTTTCTTTGTCGACAAACAGGTTCCAAGCCCCTAACCATTGCAACAGTAGCTCAATTGATAACGTCTGGTTTTTAGATTTTTCCCCTACAGTGCATCCATTACACTTACAGTAAGTGCCATAAGTTGATGGAAAATCATTAATTTCTAGTTTGCTTCTTTCATTAACATGAAGTTATATGGCCAATAACGTATTTTTGAAAGTTGAACTATTGTTATTACGCTTACCAGTGTTTAATTGTAATAGGAAAGGATTTAAATGAATAATACCTAATATTTGAGTACACTGTACCGGTTTCGGCTATATTATAACCTTCTTCAGCAGATAGTATCCAGCGGCTTCGGTGGCGTAGTTGGTAGCATGCTGAGCTTCTTTGCCCAATGTCGCGGGTTCAAACCCGGCTGAAGTCGTTTGATTTTTTTAGAGCGTTAAATATCCCTCAGTATGCCTTCCTACGGAAACGAAGTAAAGGCAGCGGGCCATGTCATAGATTTATGGCATGTAAAAGAAACTTCCACTAACTAAATGTGTGTGAAGCAAAATTTGTAGGTTAGGTTTGATCAAGTTCCAACGTTCGTCATCAGGCACTGGTTGCGAGGGCATTTAGTAGTAGCCGAGATCACAGCTAGGTGTCATAACGGTAGCATTTGGTAGCGAAAGTAGGAACTACTTGAAATAATCGTCTGCAGTCCTTACCTGAATTATAAACAGATAACACACACTAATACAGCCATCACAATTAGCACTGGGTATCAGTCAGATTCTACACACACCTAAAGTACACAAGGCTGCATGACCACGTTCTCGCAGCCCCCAAACGAAGGAACCAGCTGATAGGATATGAATGCATATAATTTGATAGAAAGTATTGATTTCAAAAACATTTCCTAAAACGTTAACCATCTAAAAGTTTACTCTAAAGAATTTTGAAATCAGATCTTTTTAAACTACTGTATCTTTAAGTTAATAATGAAAGAACAATTCTTCAAAAATGGCAGCCCATAGTGGAGAAGTCAAAGATATGGAACTGATGTTGTTCATTGAGAAATTTAGAGGTTGGGATTCATTGTGAAATTATGCTTACATGGTAATAAAGTATTTTTGACACATTATAGTGATAAGAGTGAGATCAAAAGCAAGAGAAGCTTCCAAATATTGGATTTTATTGAATTAAAATATTTTTTCCTATTACAATTAAACTCTGTCAATATGGATTTCGGCAGACATGGTCCTTGTCTTACCCGTGCTTTCAAATATTCTTTTAAAACCTGGTTAGTTGTCGCCATTCTTTTCAACAAAAGAAAAATATATATCTCAAGTAGTTTTAATCTGTAATGCAAGAACTTGAGTAATATTGTCGTTCTCATTGATTTATCAAGAGACATTGAAATTCTGAGTTCAAGCAACATGTGAAAATATAGTTTTATGGTAGATAATTGCTACCATTGTGAAATAAAATCTAAGATCCAAGTCTCTAGCTCTACAATCATGGTCTCTTTGTGATAGACCTGGTCTTTGACCTGCAATTACTGAATAAGTTGCAAGACAATTACATGCACATCCTAAAATATTTGTAATATTATGAGATTAGGACCTCTGTGATGAATTTATAAGCATACCACACAAGAGAGTAGTGCAATCTTCCAGCCGGTCTGCCATGCATTTCACATAGAACCACAAAAAAGTGAATTGGGAAGCAAGCGCAGCACAAGTTACGACTGAGATTCAGAGTTCAAGCAACATGTGAAAATATAGTTTTATGGTAGAAATTGCTACCATTACGAAAGAAAATCTAAGATCCAAGTCCAAGGATGATTTTTTCACGCTTCATGTGAATAGTGTTTATCTTCTGTACTTGAACATGTGGAATGTGTTCAAATATATCAACTCAAAATGTATATAATAAGAAAGGAATGTGAGGTGTACCAGGAAACAGTCAATACTAGCCTAGTGATCACACTTCCCCATCCATTCATTATGATTTAATTTTTAACTTATCAGCATAGCCGAGCATGTGAAGTCACACTCAATGAGAGCACTGGAGGGCTGAAAGTTGAGAAATTTGAAATGGGCCATACTGGCTGCAGTTTTACTCATGTGTTTCCAACACCAGTTAAATCCTACAATGGCACTGTTTACTCCGTGGATTTCTGCCAGTGTTCTTGAGAGCTTGAGTATTGAAGCAGGTCTGGTAGTCTAGTAACAGCTGACTGGAGGTGCTATTGGCCAACAACGCCCGATTGTGACTCGGTCAACTTCTCTGGGCAACTGACAATTTACGTATCAATATGCCCCAGAATTTGAGGCTCGCAGACTGTATGATACGCCAATGTGTATTCAGAGCCGACTGGCGGTGTAAGTTAGTGAATTGCACATTATTTCAAGTCCCACGGCACCTGCCCCAAATCTTTCACCCCTAATACAAACACTGATAGACACCACAATAACACATTATCAAATGCCATGCACGCACAAGTACGTGGGCCGGTGACCAAAGCGATCCTAAGCCCCTAATTGAAACTACAACAATAATTATACAGTATGTCAACAAATATGGTCATAGAAATGACTCCAGATTAAGTTATAGATTTCCATGAGAAATACATACAATACTTTGATATCAAAGTGTTGAAAATGAGACTGCTTTTGCAACTTGAAACTGAATCCCAGCACTCTGGGCAGCGTATGAACTGTACACACCACGATAGCCCCTTGTTAACTCTTGACATAGGCCTTGTAAGTGAAGCTATGGAATACCATTAGGCCTACTAATGACCAGTATTAATTCCACTATGATGTGCCAGGCCACCTACAGGTGCCAACTGGAAAGACCTGCACCAGGCCTCTGCAAAAGCCACACACTATTATTAATAATTCTCTCGTCCGGATGTAAAAATCATCCATCACATGGAAAACTCATCTTACGTCATCCCCAATCCTGTACACATGCCACTGAACAATAAAAGGTGCAGTGCAGTTAAATGGAAACTTATTGGCCATGACAAGGTTAAAGTTAGATCTAATTGGTGTTTGGCAACGGTTAAATTAGTTTAGGAGTGGGTGTGTTTTACTTGATTGATTGGCGATGCCATTGTACATAGTGTTATTCACCAGTTACAATAGCACATTCACTACAGACTGAGAGCAAAGCAAACTTGTAGCTTCACGTGGCTCACGTGATCACAAGCCACACAACCTTTCTTTATTCTTGGAATTTGCACCACTGGATGTGACTCTGAAATTCTAACATGCATTAACCTAGAATCGAACCCAGTCCACAAATACATGATGACTTTAGGCTCTCCCAGTGTAGAAGATCATTTGGGTGTGACCTTGGCTTCTAGGATAAAAGAAGCAGGTCTCTGTAGGAAGGGTGGTTGGCCAGTTAAAGCGTACTTAAGCCTTGAAATTGTATTTCAGCTTTACTTTTCCATAATTTATTTTTCGGCTATCTGTAAACAAAACAATCCTTCAGTAAATGTATTTGTTGAATCATAAGCTCCAATAACTTACCCACATATAATTTGCGATATCTTAGTTATAATCACTCAATCATACTCTACTTTTCAGCACTCCATAATACCATAAATTTTAACATTACTGTATTTAAGAAAATCAAGTTTTCTTGATTTCGTTCTGGGCTCGTAGCACTTGGCAAATGAGGTTCATTAAGAGAGATGCACTAATTAATTATTAACATGAAATGAAGTAGGCTACTTGTTGCTGCTATAAGAGCCATACAAAGATGTGGAACTAATGAAGCTAAAGGAAATAAATAGGACATATGAGGCGTTCCGTAAGAGAAGGGCGAGCCTGCCACATGAGCATTTGGAGATAATCAGTGTGCAAGGTTTGTGCTCGTAAATTGGATGAGGACGAGGCCGTAATATAATATTCACTTTCTGTACGATAAGGGTGAGGCCACAATATAATATTCACTTTCTGTACGATAAGGGTGAGGCCACAATATAATGTTCACTTTCTGTACGATAAGGGTGAGCCAGTCACATGTGCATTTGGAGATAATCAGTGTGCTAGGTTTGTGCTCGTGAATTGATGAGGGCGAGGCCACAATATAATATTCACTTTCCGTACGATAAAGTCGACCTAGCCAGCATGGGACAAATTTGAATTATAGAGCGTAAATAAAAATAAAACCGACTCATGGCAGGTTTGCCCTTCTCTTACGTAATACCTTATATGTGAATATTAAAGCCTTCTGGGAGTACAAGATCATGAAGTGAAGTATGATTAGGCGAAGTAATGAGGAATAGAAAGTTCATTTTATCACGAAATATAAAAATAACATTGCACAAGGCAGTCCCCTCACATCAACACATTATATGGACTAAAGAATTGCCCGGTTATTTACATTGGGAACACTGAACATTCTTTAAGTCTGTAAATTCTTCCATTTTTAGAAACTAACATTTAAACACATCAGTTGCTTCGAAAAATGTTTCCAGTCGCAAAAGGAGAAGAAGAGAAAAATGAGTTGCGATTGCGAGGGAAATGCTGTTTCTGTTTGTGCTACATCATCTGTGGGGAGAGCGTTCCCTATTATATTTTGATATTCTTTGGAGCGTTTCTCTTTGCCGCTTGAATGCTGGCGAGTAAGCATTGTTGATTTTGATTGCATTCTTTTAACACATGTTAAATTAAACCTCGGCTAAACACGATTTTCTACTATGCCAAAGTGGAACTGTAAATTTAACGACATTTTACCAACTAAGCTCGGTGTCTAATTTATCCCGCAGAACAAATCAGTTCATCCTTGAAATATGAATGATGATTCACAATAGAAATATACAGTATAACCAGAATAATATGCGTTAAATATTTATTAATGTATTTTTGCTTTTTAGTGTTATATTTTGTGATTTCCCTGAAATGCCCTACATTCCGCAAAAGGCATCTGGTAACCCTAGTTCTGACCGCAAAAGTTAACGAAACTAAAGCCACATTTCTCACACACTTTTCAATACACAGTGTGTTAATTTAATAATTTAAAACCTTTCATTGTTGCGATGCACTCACAATGTGACACCACAGAACTGGAGGAATGTGGTGTTATACACACTTCTTTAAATTACAGCTCAGTAATATTAACACCTGTGAATTTCTTGTTAGCTAACTTCTGAAGGAATCTGAGTAGAAAGAGAGCTAGTGTTTTGAAATAGAGTTAAATAAATTAAATAAAATATATAATCAGCCCCCAGCTGTTTATCATGTGTGCAACCACAAGTGCAGCTTCAGTAGCATAGTTGGTAGCATGCTGAAATGCTATGCCCAAGATCGCAGGTTCAAACCTGGCCGAAGTTGTTGGATTTTTAAGAGCGTTAAAATCCTTCAGTATGCCTTCCTTCGGAGGGGAAGCAAAGCCGGCAGGCCCATGTCATAGATTTATGGCATGTAAAAGAGCCTACCACCGTCTACTGTCTATCCTTAAAATTTAGTCTTAGAAATGCCATTCTTAATTATACTACTTCGACACATAATTGCAAAACAAACATTCCAGACATTCACTAGAATCAGTAAAAAGAAATGAAAATATGCTTATTTCGCTGTTACATGAAGCACCTACTGTATGTGAATTCTTTGATATCTGTTTCCACAATGCATCGTCTTCCTATGACTCTGGGATTCCACTACCAATACTCTAATCAATGATATGAAACTGTCAGAGTTCAAAGACCAGGACATCAAAAGTGGAAGATACACGTGGCTGGAAGGCCGAAAGAGGAGCACGGAGAGGTGTAGTGTTGAGGGGCTGCGAGAAGGATATCTCCCGTGCTGACAGCGGGCGTGGGGATAGCCCATGGCCTGAACAATGACCCGTGAAAGTGACCCCAGCTCTATTTTCCTTGATTGCTCAGCGTGGTTTAGAGCATATTATAGGAATTACCCGTTTCACGAATCCTTGCCAGCGGAAGGTGTATGCATTTCAAGTTTTCAGCGGTATGATGAAATCCCTTTTCCTGGAGACTTTTGGTACAGTCTGAATGTATGTCGATGAATCATTGTGTCATGAACTTTGTGTTTGGTAGGTTGGGCATTTCAAAAAAGTGGTATGTGAATAGTTTTAAGGAATTCATATTCTTTACGGAAGAATAGTGTATCATCACAGTTGAATGAATGTTATTAGTATAATCAATATAATGTATTAGTACCTGGAGCAAAACAGCACGCAATCTCCTAACATCAATAATGGAGTATACATACCTTCCCTCCTGCCGCACACAAGCATTGAGACACCGATAGACAGAGGTATACATCAGACAGCGCTCTTACTTACGTCAAACGTGTAATACCTCAGTCGGTTCCTGTGTTTGTATTAAATAAAACACCAGGTATCCTAGTTACAGGTTTTACTGTAGAGATTTTATTATGACAAAATTAAATCGAATTGAAATAACTGACTTAACAGGATAAAACAGAAATCATGCAAACAACTAATATAAACCTATACAAAGTAAAAAAATGAAAAACAAGTAAAATGTTGTGCCTTTTAAAAAAGTAAAAAGAGATATCCAATATTTCAGGTGATAGGTTGCATTGAACTATGAATGAGTGTCTAATAAACATAAGATCTACTGTGTCTACATTTCTGATATCTTAACACTTGTTTATAGACGGCACAGACTACCAGATAATTAACACCCTGGCGTCACTAGGAATAACAGAAACAACAGTTTGGTTGCGGATATGAGCAGAGTCGTTGGATTGGCGCTCCATCAAACAGGGTCAGTTGAAAAGATTAATTCATGTTAGAAAGAAGTTGCGAATAATACTCATAACTCACAGTACATGCCACGTCCAACACCCTGCATAGCATCAATAATAGCCACCAGTTTCAATAATTATATACCAGTAGATTCTTGGCCAATATAGCATGTGCAACACTTTAAAATAAATCTTGGTATCAGTAGATTACAGTATATTACAGCTTGCCACGGTGGGTGAGTGGTTATAGTGTTGGACTACCAACCCCAAGATTGCAGGTTCGCCTCTGACCATGGTAAGTTATTTTTGAAGGCGACAAAAATCACGATACTCATGTCATACGTTGTTGGCATGTTAAAGAACCCATTTGAATTCAGTAGGCCGTGTTCAATGGCAAAATTAATCTCGGGATTTTCCGCCAACACAAAGTTCCTCCATTCTCTACTTGAAAGCGCTGTAGTGTCAAGGAGTTTAGATAGCTAACCTCCTTGACTTTCATAGCGTTCAAAGGAACGACGAAATTCGACATGCAAGCTACCCTCTGGGTGTCAATTAACAAAGCTTGCACCAGGCACCCGAGGCCATACGATATTATAATTATTATTATTAGTATATTACAAATGGGATGACAGTTCTTTTTTTTTAATATATAGTGAATACAAAATCTTGACCAATGAGATATTAACAGGCTGAAAATGTCCACACTTAACAAATTTTTCCACAAGGTTACCCCCACAGCTAACATTACACATTCCTGCTATGGGAAGCACAACATTCAAGCCGGTGACAAAATGCTGAATTAATCTGTAGTTGAACTGAGGAATATCCAATAAGACTATATCCTTAAGCAAACAAAGCATCATATCTGGACAAATCACATTAAAACAGGACAACAATATGTTGATGGTAAATGGAACAATCTCTGGAATCAGGAATTTCCAGGAGCCCACAAATTGTGATCCTATTTACAGAAGTTAGTTGGAATAATTTAATATTTCATTGGTATTATACGACATTCACATTTAGAGGTCATTAAACATGGAGGAGGCATTTCAGTAATTAGGTCATGTATTGTACAAGGAGTACATGCTAGAGAATTAATATGTCTAAAAGAGTCTAATACACAGTATGATTGTGTTAGCACAGGCTAGCTTCACAGACAACCATTGCCATGTGTCGGTTGGATTATCTAAGTCAGTAGAGCCCACCGAAGGCTCATTGGATCCTCAAAACGTAGCACCTTCTGTGGTATCGGGTTACGTATTGAATCTCCCTTCCCAAAGGTCCTGGGTTAATTGAATTCTTGTCTGAGGGTTGGAACAGGATACACTAAGCCTCGTGAAGAAGTGGGTTTGATTTTCAGCTCAGTCATCGTACAAGTGGGAGCTGCAACACCTGAGAGGTTCTGAGGGATCACGTGCTGTGTTGTCACCCTCCTGCAAGTAAACCCAGGACCAAGAACACCTCCTGAGTGTTTCACAAGGCTTGTTACTCTCTCCACAAGAAATGCTTGTAATTTTACGTGAATGTTAATCTTAAATTGAGTAAAGATCGCTTTGAAACCATTTTCCAGAGTTGCCATCTTAAATTGAGTAAAGATCGCGTTGAAACCATTTTCCAGAGTTGCCAAATTAACAATTAATATTGTAGCTTTCAGTCGGTCAACACAGAATAATTTGGAATATGCAAAAACAATACCTGAAATAAATTCCATGAGATTATTATGTATGTTGTTATGGACTATTGAAGAAGGGGATAAACTAAGGGATGATATATTTCGCTCGTCAAGCGAGCTTCATCAGATCCTAATCTAATGTCAAATAGCTCTACTAAACACTACCAACCCTACAGTGACACCCACAGACAGTCTCTGTTGCCCAAAAACAAACTGTCAGAAATCAGAGTAAGTATGGTAATTATTACTGACAAATATTAAGGCATAAATCACCCGAAAAGACAACTAACTTATTTATTTTAATGTTGCAAAACTTCAACCGCAAGTGTATAGTAGTGTTATTTGTCTTATGGATTTGGACCTGATGATGCTCCCGCGACGAGTGAAACATATCATCCCTTAGCTTTCTCCTTCTTCACTTGTCCAGTATTTGGAATTATCTTATGTTGACCAACTGAATATCAATTGCCATTTTACGAGGAGTCCAAACCGCAGAAATCTCACATGCATTGACTGGGAATTGCCTTGGTGAGAGGCAAGCAGCTTGACCACTGTAACATGATGTCCCCCACTCCTTGTACAACACAGACCCAATAGGTGGAATTATACATTAATGGACAAGCCTTGGACAAATGGCTACTTTGGCGATTGTGTCAAATTTATAATTTTCAAGCTTTAAAAACGGAAACCAACCAGAAAGTGAAGTGCCATACCTCTAGCTACAAGCCCCTGCCTGAAAAACTGTACATTAAAACCGTCTGCAGTGTGTCTCACCTTCTATTAAAGGAGAGAAATGTCAACTCGTGAACCAAAATAACACAATTGTTCATTATATGCCTTTATGACCTCCCACGAGGGGTAGTCAACCTTCAGCTTATAACATGTGTTTACTCCTACAGTTTCGCTAGAAATGCTTTTCCAGTACATTGTATTCAGACCAGGATTTTGGTGCTCAAGTATCTTGAACTTTGAACTTACATTAAAGCTTGGGCGGCTGGGCAGAGTAACACTAACATTGATAAAGCTGATCAATGATATTGAGAACAGGGCTTTTTCTCTCCAATCAGTAACTTCAACCAAGTTTCGGTATCTTCATCGCAGCATTCCAGTGACAAGGCACCTGTCCAATAATAATCAATTTGGGGATGATATTCTGGTCTAAAGCAATCTATAATATTACCAAAGATAAACTCTCTGCTTCTGACACGGAAAAATATTTCTTTGGATGATCCTCGGGTACAATAGAAAACTTTCTTGATGAATCACTTGAAATCTTTTCACCCATTTCTGACCAAAATATACAATTAAACAGAAGAATGGCCTCGGATGTAGATTATCTCTCGTTTTTCACAGTTTCCAGATAGAGCACATCACATCACCTCCTGAAAATATAACAATGAGAAATGATTATTATCATCTTTTAATTTAAAGAAAAAACAAACGACATTCACGTTCCAACTTACATACAGAGATATCAATACCAACCCAACAATCAAAAATGTTCTTCCTTAACAAGATGTTTACAACAGCAGAGATGACAAATACACATATTCATTATGCGTACATAGTTTTGCCTTTCAGCGTCCAGTCTTGCCTGCAAGCCTCTGTTAGCAAACAAGTCGCCTCCATGATGCCTTATTAGCAGTTAGTACTGCAGCCTCCTTTGCTTCTACATCTCACACTTTCAAATCGTAATACTGAATCTAACCATCTCTTTCTAGGTCTACCTCTGCTTCTCTTACCCTCTACAGCTGAACTCAATAACCTCTTAGGTAAATCTCTCCTCCCCATTCCCATCACATGGTTGGTTCCTCAGTTTAAGGGCTGCGATAACGCAGTCATGTAGCCCCGTGTACTTTGGGTGTGTGTAGAATCTGTCTGATAACCGGAATTAATTGTGATGGCTGTATTAGTGTGGGTTATCTGTAATTCAGGTAAGGACTGCAGATGATCATTCAAGTAGTTCCTACTTTTGCCACCAAATACAACCATCAATGACACTAGCTGTAAACTTCCCTACTAGATGCCACCACAAGCGGCGTATGTTGGAACTAATAGAGTGTTATTCAAATCTAACCTACAAATTTAGCTCCACACAATTGCAGTTAGTGGAAGGTTCTTTTACATGCCATAAATCTATGACATGGGCCCGCCGGCTTTATTTCCCCTCTGAAGAAAGGCATACTGAGGGATTTTTAACACTCTTGAAAAATCGGACGACCTCGACCGGGTTTCAATCCACGATCTTGGGCATAGAAGCTCAGCATGCTACCAAATACGCCACCGAAGCTGCCTCTCTTCACATGACCCCACCATCTGAGTCGGCTCTTACGAACAGCATCGTCTAGCGTGTTGATTTCTTACTAAGCCTTTATCTCTTCATTATGAGTACCTTCCCGCCATTGCTCCCATCTATTTGTCTCAGCATCATATCAGTTACCTCTAGCTCATGTATCACATAACCTGAATCTACCCAACTCTCACTTCCATACATCAAGGTTGGTCTAAATACTGAACGATGTAGGGAGAGTTTCGTCACTACACTAACTTCATTCTCGCAGAATACTGTAGATCACAACTGAGAACTATCTGCATTGGCTTTTCTACACCTCGACTCTATTTCCTTCCCTTCCCCATACTGTGACCATCCTGAGAGAATACACAGCCTAAGTACTTTAAATGATCCTTTCTGGGATCACTCGAACCCAGTTTTTGGTCCGTATTGACAGTATTAATTGATGAAATATACTTGTAACGTTTTTGTCAATCAATACTTATTTATACATGAACACAGATTTGCATAGTCCTTTTTGGTACATGTTTCGGGCTCTAAGGCTCTCTTCATCAGCCATTATATCAAGATACTGTATATCTACGCCACATCACTTAAAATCATTGAAAAACACTAGTACGACATACACAAAAACAAAACAATCACTGATTGGTAAAAACTTTCAATTAGGGGCAGATGACCTCTTAGTTCCACCCCTTTAAACAACAATAACTAACTAAAAACTTTCAAAACACGTATTATACAGTGAGTCCGGGAATGTTCTCTGCAGCGCCTGCATGCGTCGATGAGAACTAGCTACAGCAGTTACGTTTGTAGCACAGCTGCCGCTTGCATCATCTCTACTTAGTATAAAACAAACTCCCCGATTCTTGGATGTTACGGGTAAACTCGAGTACCACTGGATAGATTTTGATGCGGTTTTCACCATTCTGTAAAGGATATATCGAGTATGATTTCTGTAGAAAATAATTTATTTATGATCAAAGGAAGCCGAGCAGTAACGATTTTAGTGGAAAAGTCGGTAAAAAAAACCTGGCGTCCGAGCGCTTTGTAAGCTTACGCTGGGCAAGCCGTTAAAAATATCTAAATACTATGAGTGTAAGAATTGTTCAGCATGAAAAGTTCTACAAAATGTCCGCGAGAGCATACCTCTATCTTCCATAAATCGCCCACTATAAGGGAACAACTGAAGCTTGTCCCTTACAGCTTTATGTGCTGTCGACTTAGAGATTCCTGTATGTCGAGCTAATTTTCGTGTTGATTTACTTGGACTATGCAGCATTATATCGGAGATTTCATCAAGTTTTTCGTCTGTTAAAAGCGTAGGCCTGCCTGTTTCCGGTACATCGTGAACTGAGCCAGTGACATGAAATTTACTCATCAAATCCCGAACGGTATTTCGGTTTGGACACTTTGAATAAGGCAACCGCGCCTGAAAACTTAATTTTACATTTTCTGTAAACCGATCGCCTTAGCGAAAAACGTATTCCACCAAAAAAAACTCTCGCTCTTCAATAGTAAACATTACCGACTGTATACTGTTGCACTCTTCCAATAATAATCTACAGTATCTGAACGCTCGCTGACTGTAATACACGCTGAAGACATGCAGGCTCGCGCGCTTGTCGCGATACACACCGACAGCTCACACGGGTAAGCCCCGCTTTGAAGGACACAGTGCAGTGCAGCCAACTTAAACTCATGACTCAACCACTCACAGCTGCACGTACCCACTGCGGAGAACATTCTCGGGCGCCCTGTATATCAAGAATAATCAAATCAATAATAATCTTTATGTTGTACATTCACAAGCAGCCAAGACTTCAAAGAAAAAGGAATAGGGCCTTTTCTTATCTCATGTGGATGAGGCTGTGGATTTTCAGAGAAACAAAAAGAGAATCACATTAGAAAACAAATTCAGCCACCTTAAGGACCTTAAGAATGGAGAACGCAGGGATGAGCCAGAACAGACCACTCATGTCTTTTATAACCCTGTTTAAAATTTGTATAAAGTAAATTTCAATTCTAGTGAAGTAAAAATTTTAGAAAAGGGCATAAAACACAATTGGAAAGCTTCTCATAATAAATACAATTTAATGAGGTTAATAGCTGAAACAGAAACGGCTATTAAAAAACTTCCCTACAAGAGTATAGGTTGTAGGTATGGGATAATAAATGACAAATGGTGTATACAAAATCTGATTTATCGATTCAAGAAATAAGAGTAGACAATCTTTAATTGATTGGTTAAAGAGGATAGCTAAAATCCAAAATGGTGACTACATTGAACTAAACTGAACCAAGTTGAATCAAACCCAACCAAATCGAACCATACTTAATCAAAAACAAGCCAATGGTTTAAGTGTAAAACTTGTGGGTGAATGTGGTCATTGGTAATGTCAGAAGGGAAAGGGATAACGCTTTACCTATAGAGGGTAAGGTAAAGCTAGTGCATGATGCTAATGCACACACACAAGTACATGAACCACACACAACTATCCTATGCAGTTATTATGGGTTGACTGTTAAAACTTGCTCAGTGGTTACTGGGACAAGATGGTCGCTACACACAACAAGCTTTAAATACCTGAGGCTAATAATCTATACACACACTCACACACACTTGTTCTAAACTAAACTGTCATGCTGGCAGAGCTCACACAGTAGGCAAATGACAGAAATGCTTGGCTAACAGAAATACAATCATTTTCGGTTGTCTAATGTTACCAGCTAAACATTACGTGCTATAGTGGTGAGCACATGTGCCTCTTTCACTGGAGATCTTAACTCGATTTCTAGCTCTAAGGCCTAGAACGAATCAAACTAAGAAAAAAGGGTATGGTGACGCAGTGGTTAAACTGTTAGCCTTTCACTAAGGTAGACTAGGGTTTGATTTTAGGTTAATATGCATGTCATAAACATACAAATAAAATCAGAGATAATGTTTAAAACTGATTACACTTGTCTCTTTTCAAATTATTACTTAGATTACAAATAAAAACGTGGACTGGGTTTGACATGCAGTTAATGCTTCCTATCACATACTAGACTGTAAGAAATCCAAACAAGCAAAAGGCGTAGGTAGAGCAGTGGTAAAATCGCTATGTGTAGAGAAATACCTAACGGTTTTATGAACTGGCAAAGATATGTCGCATAAACAGTGCAGGATACAATCCAGCAACCTTAATTTTTATCTCGTGGACAAGAGAAAACATATATATAGAGGGAGATATATAGAAAGCATGTGTGTGTGTGTGTGTGTGTGTGTGGGTAGCATTGGTTGTTTGACCAGAGAAAATACGGTGAGGTAGGGTGGGGAGAGGGAGAATTAGCACTTATATATGAATGGAAAATAGATTTTTTTCAATCGTTTTTTTTTCAAATGCAGTGGTAGATAGTCGTTTTTTGTAAAACATTCTTACTTGCAGTAGTAATAAGCCTCTATGGTTCCGCTAACACATAGATAGACTGTATTTTTGCCATGGTCAAGCACTCACATTAAGATCATTTACAAAATCATAAAATGAAAAATATAAATCTTGTTTTGGAAATATCGTTTTTCAACATACACACAAAATAAATATATAAAAAATTTGTAAACAGCAAAATGGAAAATCCATGTTTCCATATAGACAAAATTTAAAAACCTTAAACGGACATTTAAGAAAATATATGCAAATGGGAAATTGACAAATGTGTAAATATGAAAATGGAAAAATCCATGTTTCCATATCATGAAATTGAAAAACATCAAACTGTCATTTTAAAAAATGCAAATGGAAAATTGACAAATTGCAATGTGTGAAATGTGAAATTGAACAAATGGCTATCATTATTTAAAATAAAAGAACATGGTGCTCTATGGTTGAGGTGTGAATCAAACCCTCTCTACTTATTTGGACCACTCGAGACTGAGTAGACTAGTTTTAGTTGTCATACCACTTTTAAAAGTTTGTGTTAAATCTAGGAATTGAACCCAACAGCTTGTAGGGGGGATCCAAGGTTATAATATGTTAAACAGATAGCCTTGAATGTAGGGTGTGGTAGTTATATAGAGATGAGACGTTTCGCTCAGGGCAGGGAGGCATGGAGATCTGCATCAAACCAGTCAAAAGACTGACGACTCAAACAACAACATGTAGAGCTCACCAAAATAATGTTGTGTAACGGTAAATGTTAGTCAACGAACAGTAATGCATTACTAAAACCCATGACACGATACCTAAGAGCTTTTCTAAAATTATTTTAAAATGCCTTCAACCCTATATTAAACACCCAGTTCACAAGACTCATAACTGCTATGTTATGGTCAAACAAAACAAAATCTATATTTCAAAACAAACAAGTGGTTTAGTCAATGTATACTGGAAAAAGTTTTATAAACACTCAAGTCCACAAAAATAATTAAATTAGTAACTGTCAGGTTGACCGAGTGGTTATGGTGTTTGACTTAAGTTCAAAATTTCTGTACAAGAAAGCAAGGGTTCGAATCCCTTACCTGATATAACTATTACCTCAACATGACTTGACCACACTGTATTATTGTGTACTCGGTACACAAACCATAGACAGAGTGTATTGTTTAAGGTCACTCTCTTTGCGAACATAGTCAGAGACTGTTGATGGTTAACAATTGCATTAATAGTGGGACATAGGGATAGCAATTAAGAAAAACAGACAATACCCATACACTATTTTTATTTATTTAATGGAAGTACTTGTACAATAGTTATATACAAACTACAACTCTCTTTTGTCTATTACTATCTAGTCCTTTTCGATCCACTTGCATAACAAGGCAGATGACTTTGTAGTTCAGCCTCTTAAAACAACAACAACACTACCTCTTGCATAGTCTGTGATGTTGATGACTCTTGAGGCGTGGAAGATGGATACAACATAACTTTTACAACAGGGGTTAAACGTTGCTCAACAAACAATGCACTATTTTGAGTAGCAACATCTTTCTCTTGTACTAACTTATTAGCATTCTGATGATTTTTTGCCAACACCATCAGTGTTTTGTCTGGAGCACTACATTGATGATCACTCACACTTAAAACCACACCATTTCTACTTTTCTACTTTTCATATTGCCTCCTTTGGACTGATCCCTATGGACTGGCTCTTGCATTTTATCCAAATTATGTCAAAGGGGACCCGCCACAGGGACCCGTCAACAAGGACCCGTCCTCCGGGGCCCGTAAAAAAAATGACTCAAAGGTTAAGTTAAGCTACGGCAGCCATTTTTGGAACTTTTAGATCACACCTCGTAGGGTTAGGTTAGGTTGAGTTAAGCTACGACCGCCATCTTGGAACTTTATGATCACACTTCGTATATTTAGGTTAGGTTAGGTTAGGCAAGGTTCAGTTAAGCTATGACCACTATTTTGAAAATTTTTTGATCACACCTCGTAGGTTTAAGTTAAGTTAGGTTAAGTGAAGCTACGGCCGCCATTTTGAATTTTTTTGAACACACGTTGTAGGTTAGCAATGTTCGGGAGAGTAACCTTGAAAAGTAGCTGAAACTCGGTAGTCGAAAGCATAGCTTGACCCGTTTCTTACCTATATGACAAGGTTAGGTGAGGTAAATTTAGGTTATGTTAGGTGAGCTGAGGTTAAGTCTTAAAATATTCCCTCTCTTATGTGTTCAAAGCCGATTCACCCTGAACAGTCAGCCAAAACTTTAAATATGTATTTATCATTACATAAAGAATTAAAGCAAACTTAATTAATTATGAATGGCGTTTTTTGTTACTGTTCAATGTAGACAGAATATATGCATTAAATGATAGACTCAACACAAAATGTTTTGATTGTTGACTTGCGTTATTGATAAATTGGTTTAATGTTAGGGGCAGTGCACACTTTCCATGTCGATAATTTATATATGCTAGAAGGATGGTGTTGCAAACTTCTGATGTGTATTTCCAAATTTCCTGCATAGTATATTTCATAGAATTTTCCTGTAACTTATAAGTTCATTGTGATTTTGTCTTTTGTGTTTGACATTGCAACTACAATGGTTGATTGGATATATCTTTGACAACTTTCAAATCATGTAATTCATGTCAGATATGTTGGAATTTTTGTTCATGTGTGAAGCTATCAAGTACTGATACCTAATTGGTTACACAACTGTTTCATAATGAAAATCTTGATCTCTGATTCATTGGAGAACTGTTTACGCTTGTCTGAACCAAGTCTAACTGACTACTTACTGCTAAGGTTTAGAAAATTACATTTACTCAAATCACATTCTGGTAAAAAAGATCATGACTACTATAAACTGCTACCACTCTTCCACCACTTTGCTAACACTTTTCTACCATTTGACTCTCACTTTTGCTCTTACTTTAAACTGCACATACTACAAACTATCATTTTTATTATCGAGTTAACTTTACTAGAGATTAGTTTATGCTTAACAGTTGACATGGAAGTATCAACGACTAGCTATGGTAAGCCATGTGCTTACTATAAAGGATATGCATATATTGTAAAAAGAACTAATAAAAATGGAACTGTTATTTGGTGCTGTTCGAAACAACGATCTAAAAAGTGTCGAGGAATGATTAAAACAAAAGGCTCCAACATACTTATTTCAATCGATCATCATTGTAAATCTCAAAATAATACTCATTTAAATGGACAAAATACTCTAACCAAGGTAAAAAAGCAAGACCAAGAAAAAAATAGTGTGGCTCAAGATAGTGCTCTGTTTGTTAAAGAGCATTTATTATCTCCTGAAAAAGACATGTTAGGACAGTCGTTAACGTCTAAGAAACCTCTAACACTATCAAAGACAACACAAACTATGCCAAAGATTGTTGCATTGCAAGATGAACAAAAATGATTAGATAGTAATAGTGATGATGATTATATTGATGATAATTATATTGATGATGATAACCATGATGATGATGATGATGATGATTATGATGATGATGATGATAATGGTTTACACCCAAAAAAATCATTTGTTAAATTTGTTTACTGGAACAATCCCAATAAGCTAATCCAGCGGCTTCAGTACTTGCATACCTGTAAACAGGCTGGTCATACTAAATATGAGGAAGAACTTTTGGATATAGAAAATGAGCTTCGTGATGCTAAAATTATAGTGTAATGAATCCATGTAACCGCTTAAACTATTTCTTATCAATACATGTAATATTTTCTACCACTTTGCTACCACTTTTCAAGTTTGCTACCACTTTTCTACTACTTTTCTGCCACTTTGCTATCACTTTTCTAGTTTGCTACCACTTTTCTAGTTTGCTACCACTTTTCTACTACTTTTCTGCCAATTTTCTACCACTTTTCTAGTTTGCTACCACTTTTCTACCTCTTTGCTACCACTATGTTACCAATTGTCTACCACTTGTCTACCACTTTGCTACCACGTTTCTACCACTTTTCTATCACTTTTTACTGTACATATTAAATATAAAAGCCAACGCTAAATAATTCTATTACCAGAACAGAGATAACCTTTGTAGTGTGCAAATCATACTAACAGGTTAGTTACTACTATGGAACTTACTACAACTAACCGAGGTAAACAACGTGTACTCTATAAAGGCTACTCTTATAACTATAGACGACAAAATGTAAAAGGAATAATATTCTGGCGATGCTCAAAACAGAGGTCAACAAGATGTGGAGGCAATATGAAATGTAGAAATGGTGTGGTTTTAAGTGTGAGTGATCATCAATGTAGTGCTCCGGACAAAACGCTGATGGTGTTGGAAAAAAATCATCAGAATGGTAATAAGTTAGTACAAGAGAAAGATGTTGATACTCAAAATAGTGCATTGTTTGTTGAGCAACGTTTAACCCCTGTTGTAAAAGTTATGTTGTATCCATCTTCCACGCCTCAAGAGTCATCAACATCACAGACTATGCAAGAGGTAGTGTTGTTGTTGTTTTAAGGGGCTGAACTACAAAGTCATCTGCCTTGTTATGTAAGTGGATCGAAAAGGACTAGATAGTAATAGACAAAAGAGAGTTGTAGTTTGTATATAACTATTGTACAAGTACTTACATTAAATAAATAAAAATAGTGTATGGATATTGTCTGTTTTTCTTAATTGCTATCCCTATGTCCCACTATTAATGCAATTTTTAACCATCAACAGTCTCTGACTATGTTCGCAAAGAGAGTGACCTTAAACAATACACTCTATGTATGGTTTGTGTACCGAGTACACAATAATACAGTGTGGTCAAGCCATGTTGAGGTAATAGTTATATCAGGTAAGGGATTCGAACCCTTGCTTTCTTGTACAGAAAATTTGAACTTAAGTCAAACACCATAACCACTCGGTCAACCTGACAGTTACTAATTTAATTATTTTTGTGGACTTGAGTGTTTATAAAACTTTTTCCAGTATACATTGACTAAACCACTTGTTTGTTTTGAAATATAGATTTTGTTTTGTTTGACCATAACATTGCAGTTATGAGTCTTGTGAACTGGGTGTTTAATATAGGGTTGAAGGCATTTTAAAATAATTTTAGAAAAGCTCTTAGGTATCGTGTCATTGGTTTTAGTAATGCATTACTGTTCGTTGACTAACATTTACCGTTACACAACATTATTTTGGTGAGCTCTACATGTTGTTGTTTGAGTCGTCAGTCTTTTGACTGGTTTGATGCAGATCTCCATGCCTCCCTGCCCTGAGCGAAACGTCTCATCTCTATATAACTACCACACCCTACATTCAAGGCTATCTGTTTAACATATTATAACCTTGGATCCCCCCTACAAGCTGTTGGGTTCAATTCCTAGATTTAACACAAACTTTTAAAAGTGGTATGACAACTAAAACTGGTCTACTCAGTCTCGAGTGGTCCAAATAAGTAGAGAGGGTTTGATTCACACCTCAACCATAGAGCACCATGTTCTTTTATTTTAAATAATGATAGCCATTTGTTCAATTTCACATTTCACACATTGCAATTTGTCAATTTTCCATTTGCATTTTTTAAAATGACAGTTTGATGTTTTTCAATTTCATGATATGGAAACATGGATTTTTCCATTTTCATATTTACACATTTGTCAATTTCCCATTTGCATATATTTTCTTAAATGCCCGCTTAAGGTTTTTAAATTTTGTCTATATGGAAACATGGATTTTCCATTTTGCTGTTTACAAATTTTTTATATATTTATTTTGTGTGTATGTTGAAAAACGATATTTCCAAAACAAGATTTATATTTTTCATTTCATGATTTTGTAAATGATCTTAATGTGAGTGCTTGACCATGGCAATAATACAGTCTATCTATTTGTTAGCGGAACCATAGAGGCTTATTACTACTGCAAGTAAGAATGTTTTACAAAAAACGACTATCTACCACTGCATTTGAAAAACAAAACGATTGAAAAAAATCTATTTTCCATTCATATATACTGCTCAAAAAAATTAAAGCACCACTTTTTTCAAAGGCCACCAAATTTGGAAAGTTGACTGCACAAGGTCGAAATCTCAGTATGACTTTTGCTCCGACGCCTACCAAGCACATGCTTCAGCACAACTCCCCAACTTGTGTAGTTTCGGGATAGCGCCCCCAAAACCAGCCCATTTTTGAAAACCGTAAATTGAAGTTGGCGAAAAACGCTGTAGGACTTGTCTCAGGTTGCCAAAGCAGTCGAAAATGAATGAGTCTTGCTCTTAAGGTTCCACGAACACGTTGAAATCGTTACATTTGACGTTTGGGCATTTTCAACCCCCTTCATCATCCCCTAAACATGGACTACCATTGGGGGCGCCTGAGAAGGTACCGGATTTGTTTAACCACCTGAAAACCTGCACACCGTCCTCGGTTGCTGATTGCAGTAAGTTCTTAAGGCCTCCGGCAATGTTCACCCCTCCTAACACCCTCAACTGGCAAGGGACCAAACCACCCCGTCTTGATTCACCCCTAAGGAAGGTTTAAATCGAGATTTTTATCAGTGCTGCTAATGGGGGGGTCTTCCCCTAACGTTTCAAAAGAGGACCTGCGCCTGTGTCGCCACCCCTTCCCTTGCTACCCCCTTTTGTATGATTTTTCGAATCAGGCCCTTTTTAAGGGCTGAAATGAGGTCTTAATCGTTGAAAGGGCTGTAAAGGTACTTAGAAGTAGTGGTGACACGAAATCAACCCCTTCCGATGTTTGATTGACATTCCATCCCCCAAAGTTGACATTTTTGCACCCTCAACCCTCCCTGTCTGGACGCGTAACGCGTCATGGCAGAGTTTTCAGAGTTGGATCAAAATGAAGCTTATGGCCTGAAATGGAGCCCAAAACAGCAGGTTGGATGGAAATTCATTGGTAGGGTGGGAAACGGGACCAAAAAGTTTTCAAAAAAGTTAACAGCCTCTAGTAAGTACACCAATGCATAGGCAACCCACATCACGTCATTTTTCTCCCATTGCCAAACTTGGTAACCTATTGCCGATCATAGGCAACACACACGCACGGACGTGATGTGGGATGCCTATGCATGGGCGTACTTACTGTATGCTGTAAACTTTTTTGAAAAATTTTGGTCCCGTTTCCCAACCTACCGATGAATTTCTATCCAGCCTGCTGATTTGGGCTCCATTGCAGGCCATAAGCTTCATTTTGATCCAACTCTGAAAACTCTGCCATGACGCATTACGCGTCCAGACAGGGAGCGTTGGGGGTGCAAAAATTTCGAATTTGGGGGACGGAATGTCAATCATCGATCGGAAGGGGTTGATTTCGTGTCACCACTACTTCTAAGGACCTTTACAGCCCTTTCAGCGATTAAGACGTCGTTTCAGCCCTTAGAAAGGGCCTGATTCGAAAAATCATACAAACGGGGGTTGCAGGGGAAGGGGTGGTGACAAAGGCACAGTTCCTTTTTTGAAACGTTAGGGGAAGACCCCCCCAATAGCAGCACTGATAAACATCTCGATTAAAACCTTCCTTAGGGGTGAATCGAGAAGGGGTGGTTTGGTCCCATGCCAGTTGAGGGTGTTAGGGGGTGTGGACATTGCCGGAGGCCTTAAGAACTTACTGCAATCAGCAACGGAGGACGGTGTACAGGTTTTCAGGTGATTAAACACACCCGGTACCTTCTCTGACGCCCCCAATGGTAGTCCATGTTTAGGGGATGATGAAGGGGGTTGAAAATGCCCAAACGTCAAATGTAATGATTTCAACGTGTTTGTGGAACCTTTAAGAGCAAGACACATTCATTTTCGACTGCTTTGGCAACCTGCGACAAGTCCTGCAGCGTTTTTCGCAAACTTCAATTTGCGGTTTTCGAAAATGGGCTGGTTTTCGGGGTGCTACCCCGAAACTACTCAAGTTGGGGAGTTGTGCTGAAGCATATGCTTGGTAGGCGTCAGGACAAACGTCATACTGAGATTTCGAGCTTGTAGGTCAACTTTTCAAAATTTGGTGTCCTTTGAAAAAAGTGGTGCTTCAATTTTTTTGAGCAGTATATAAGTGCTAATTCTCCCTCTCCCCACCCTACCTCACCGTATTTTCTCTGGTCAAACAACCAATGCTACCCACACACACACACACACAAGCTTTCTATGTATCTCTCTCTATATATATGTTTTCTCTTGTCCACGAGATAAAAATTATGGTTGCTGGATTGTATCCTGCACTGTTTATGCGACATACCTTTGCCAGTTCATAAAACCGTTAGGTATTTCTCTACACATAGCGATTTTACCACTGCTCTACCTACGCCTTTTGCTTGTTTGGCTTTCTTACAGTCTAGTATGTGATAGGAAGCATTGACTGTATGTCAAACCCAGTCCACGTTTGTATTTGTAATCTAAGTAATAATTTGAAAAGAGACAAGTGTAATCAGGTTTAAACATTATCTCTGATTTTATTTGTTTGTTTATGACATGCATATTAACCTAAAATCAAACCCTAGTCTACCTTAGTGAAAGGCTAACAGTTTAACCACTGCGTCACCATACCCTTTTTTCTTAGTTTGATTCGTTCTAGGCCTTAGAGCTAGAAATCGAGTTAAGATCTCCAGTGAAAGAGGCACACGTGCTCACCACTATGGCACGTAATGTTTAGCTGGTAACATTAGACAACCGAAAATGATTGTATTTCTGTTAGCCAAGCATTTCTGTCATTTACCTACTGTTTGAGCTCTGCCAGCAAGACAGTTTAGTTTAGAACAAGTGTGTGTGAGTGTGTGTATAGATTATTAGCCTCAGGTATTTAAAGCTTGTTGTGTGTAGCGACCATCTTGTCCCAGTAACCACTGAGCAAGTTTTAACAGTCAACCCATAATAACTGCATAGGATAGTTGTGTGTGGTTCATGTACTTGTGTGTGTGCATTAGCATCATGCACTAGCTTTACCTTACCCTCTATAGGTAAAGCGTTATCCCTTTCCCTTCTGACATTACCAATGACCACATTCACCCACAAGTTTTACACTTAAACCATTGGCTTGTTTTTGATTAAGTTTGGTTCGATTTGGTTGGGTTTGATTCAACTTGGTTCAGTTTAGTTCAATGTAGTCACCATTTTGGATTTTAGCTATCCTCTTTAACCAATCAATTAAAGATTGTCTACTCTTGTTTCTTGAATCGATAAATCAGATTTTGTATACACCATTTGTAATTTATTATCCCATACCTACAACCTATACTCTCTCTGTACTGCAGTTTGATCTGAAAACAAGTTCCAATGGTGAAAGATTTGTCAGTCACCATACATGTAGTCTACAATAATTCATTCACTACCTAGCTATGTTTCATCACTCACTATAAACATTTCACATGTCCATATCCGATTATTAGTTTATAAAATCTCAGGTCAATGACCTTGCTGTTTTGAATTTTTGAGGTAAATTCATTGGTCATGGGAAAGGGTTAACCATTCGTAGTCCTATGACACCTCACTTGACCCTCTCTACTGATAAGTTTATAAAATCTTAGGTCAATGACCTTGCTGTTTTGGGTATTTTGGGTAAATTCGTTGGTCATGGAAAAGGGTTGGCAATCCTGAGTCTTGTGACACCTCGCTTGTCCCTCTCTGATTATTAGTTGATAAAATCTTAGGTTAATGACCTTGCTGTTTTGGGTATTTTGGGTAAATTCGTTGGTCATGGAAAAGGGTTGGCCATCCTGAGTCTTGTGACACCTCACTTGTCCCTCTCTGATTATTAGTTGATAAAATCTTAGGTTAATGACCATGCTGGTTTTTTTTGGGTAAATTCATTGGTCATGGGGAGGGGTTGTCCATTTTAAGTCCTATGACACCTCACTTGACCCTCTGTGATTATTAGTTAGCGAGATATTAACGAAAGTGCAGTTAGGCCCTTTTGACAAAAAATGAATAATACATTCAAAAACAGGGCGTCACCCCAAGTCCAACGACCCCTCATACAAGTCCCTAGCTTTCTTAGTTCATCATAAGATATTAAAAATCCGATGACCTATTAGTTTTTGGATCTTTGGTTAATTTGTAAAAAAAACATATCTATAAACCATTATTCAAAAAGCCCGCCCTCTTACAAAAACCCCAATTGTGCATTCGTAAAACAAAAAACAAAAATGATAAATCATAGTGGCATTCAGTTGTATACATGCACTTTATGTGGAACGAGTTTAATTTCATATTGGCAAACAAACTCCCACATGTTGCACATGGAAAGCGACTTTTAGCTAAAAATTATTATTTCACCCCTAGTAGGGGTAGATTTTATTTTTGAGTGGAAATAAGTTATCCATAAGAAAGGGGTTGTCTGCCGGAGTAATTTGACTACTTGTACATGTCTCTAGCCTTATTCCCAACACTGTCAAAACAGGTTGTGACTTGTTAGCTCTTATCGTGCACGTGCACATGTGTACACTTGTGTGTTAGGTCATATTACACATGAACTTGCATTTTCTCACGTATGAACCAAAACAGGATGTGACTTGATTCACAAGGAGGACGGTAATAAAGTCATCTCACACGTGTTCACATGTATTTCGTCACTTTCCTTTCATATCGTTATCCCACAACGTCAGTTCAACACACACAAATGTAGTTAGGCCCTGTAATATAATTTAAATAAAATCATGAGCCAGTCCATAGGGATCAGGCCAAAGGGGCCGGTCCAAAGGGAACAGTCCAGAGGGACAAGGACTCGTCCACAGGGACCTGTCAACAAGGACCTGTCCACAAGGACCTGTCCACAAGGACCTGTCCACAAGGACTTGTCCACAAGGACCTGTACACAAGGACCTGTCCACAATAACCCATCAACAGGGACCCGACAGCAGGGGGCTCGTCAACCATAACAGGGGCTCTCACCTCAAGGCCTAACATGCCCCTCTTTGATTATTGGTTTGCAGAACAACGTTACATTCCATATCGGCATTCAAACTCTCACATGTTACAGTTGGAAAGAGAGATTCTCCAAAAAAATTCAATTTCACCCTCTAGTAGGGGTAGGTTTTATTATGGGGTGGAAATATGTTGTTCATTGGAAAGAGGGTGTCAGCCCGAGTTCAATGAATACCTCGTACAAGTCTCTAGCCTGATTAGTTCGCGAGATATTGCCATTTTAGTATTCCAGCGGTGGAGCGGTGGCGGTGGCTGTAGAATCCCTACAAAACCACTACTTATACAAAAGTTAAAATGAAGTATTTCAGACGATAATAATATTTTCCGTACGAATTTAAGAATACATGCTATTTAAAAATAAGTTTTAGTGCTACAGTTTTTCCTGTCTTAGCAGAGTTATCTGCGAACTAGTAGGCTTATTTCGAAAATACGGTTAAACTCACTTTCATTACCTTGTATTGAGGCAAATACAACAAAAATACATTCATATGAGGGCATTATTAACGAGTTTGCCATTAATAAATCTCGTAAGAACGCTATGTAAATTTGAACATCAAGATTACGTGGGGTGAGTTGTTTTAGAGAAGTGTGTATATTTTTTTTACAAATAAACTAGTAATTAAGTACATTTTATATAATTTCATTTCACCGTTTAGGACAATTTAATTAAAATTGAACACAGTTCTTCAATTACGCAAAAGATAGTCATTAGATTAAAATATAAAAATATGTGTAAAATAGTGATCACTGATCTCCAAGAACAAATTAATTAATTAAGTTCGAAACCCTTTTCATTTTTAACGAATCTTAAAAGAAGTAAAAAAAAAAACAAGTAGACAACTAATTTCATTACGGTATATAATTTATTATGTAAACCATTAAAATTGTACTTTTTTCTAAACTAAATGAACTTTATATTTAAAAAGATGAAAACGCCAACGAACTCTATCCTTTTGTTGTATAAAACAAATGTACTAAGCAAATATTAACTATAGAGGGGGCGGCAAATGGACTTTAGCCTATAAGCGGTGTTAATATTTGAAAGAAAAATAGCACAGTAGCGCCACCTGGTGATATAGACATGTACAATAAAGAAGAGAACAAAAGACGAGTCAGTGCAAAGTCGGTGCGTGTTCGCGTGACATGTGACAAGCATCTCAAAAGATGATTTGTATTTTGTATTGTATTTCTCACTTGATAAATAAAGGTTTACATTAAAACTAATAGGTTATGGGCCCAGGCCACGTGTAAATGGTATTATCTCGTGAGTGGATCCGAATCTGAGCGCCTGTGGAACACGTGCTGTATTTTTGTTTGTGTGTGTAAGGATAACCTCAAAATGGCAACCGGCAGTGACTACAAAGTTCAAGTGGATAAACTTGAAGGACCTGAAGACTGGGCAAAGTGGAAATGGCATGTGTTGATGGTTTGCGGTCGTATGAGCTGGAAAATATTGTTGATGGTTTGAAAACGTGTCCTGTGTTGCCGGCAGATGCAACTGCGCAACAAAAAGCGGCATATAAGCAGTGGTTGAAAGAAGACGCGAAAGCGGCCAGTTTGCTAGCAGGTGCGCTAGGAAAATCTGTTGCCGAGCTCGTGTTGACGTGCACCAATGCCAGTGAAATTTGGACAAAATTGAGCGCACGGTTCGAACGTAGCAGTACGCAGCGGCTGAACATGTTGATCGAGTCATTCTTCCGAGTGACACGTGATGACAAGGAGGACATCAGCACCCATGTCGCGAAGTTACAGAAGCTTTATCAGGATCTGAACGACGAACTCCAAAAGCACATCGAAAACACGTTATCTGAAAGGATTTTGAACAGTCGAATTTTATCCACGCTGGGAAAAGAATATGATAATTTCAAGGATGTGTGGGACACGATTCCGACGGAAAATCAAACTGTGAACTTGTTGATTGAAAAATTGTGCACGATTGAACTGCGTGACCAAGGAAACGTGGAATCGACTGCGTTTGTGGTACGTAGTGCTCCCAAGAAGCATTCCCAGTATGGCAGTGGCAAAGGCAGCGCTGATGACAAGTCGAAGAAAAATGTTCAACGAGTAAAGCAGAAGTTTCCATGATTCAAATGTAAGGAATTGGGTCATTGGGCAAGTGAATGTCCAGTGAAGAAGAAAGAGGGTGACACTAGAAACAAAAATAAGGAGAACAATGCTTCGTTTCTGACACATGCTATGAGTGGGTTAGACGGCGACTTTGTTCAAGCCGACGAGTGGTAATGCGACAGTGGCGCCACAAATCACATCACCGCGAACAAACAGTATTTTACAACATACGTCAAGTTTGCTGCTCCAGAGAAGATTTTTCTAGGAAAACGAGGTGTGAGCATGCTAGCTCACGGCAAAGGAACTGTAAACATTCAAGTGCGGCTGAACAACGCTTGGTTGTGTGCTGAGATGACTGAAGTTTTGTATGTTCCCGATGCAATGGCTCATCTGTTTTCTGTGAAAGCTGCTGCAAGGAAAGGTTTTTGTGCAAGATTTGACGACCTAACTGTTAGAATTGAAGACAAGGTTACTGGAAAGGCGATGATGGCTGGACGTGTGAGTCATGGTCTGTATGTACTTGACATGCGCGTCGTGAAACCGGCGCAACCCATTCAAGTGAATTTAGCTACATCGTCGGACAAACTGCAGATCTACCATGAACGATTTGGTCATCAACACAAAGCGCATGTCAAGAATGTACTGAAGCAGATGAACATCAACGTAGACATGTGTAAAGAGGATTTCTGCGATGGATGTGCACTGGGAAAAATGCATCGACTGTCATTCAAGACACGAATGAATCGACCAACAGCCACCGATGAACAAATCCACGCCGATGTGAATGGACCAATGCCTACTGAATCTCTTGGAAAGGCACGCTACTACGTATGTTTCAAGGATGATTTCAGCAAGTTTCGATGAGTTTTCTTTTTAAAGCACAAAAGTGAAGTGTACACCGTTCTGGAACAGTTCCTGAATGAAGCCAAAACAAATGGACACGTCGTGAAGCTGTTCAGGTGTGATGGAGGAAAAGAATTTGATAACAAGAAGGTTTCTGAACTACTCGCAAACAGAGGCATAGAACACAGCATTACTACGCCGTACACACCACAACAAAACGGAGTTGAGGAACGTGAAAATCGGACGATTGTGGAGTGCGCAAAATCTATGCTGAATCCCAGCAAGTTAACGAAACAACGTTGGGCTGAAGCCTGCAACACTGCGGTGTAGCTCCTGAATCGCACTGGGAAGTCATCCATTGAAAACAAATCTCCCTATGAATTGTGGTATGGACGATCAGTGGGAAGTCTCAGTCATCTGAAGATCTTCGGAACAGAATGCTACGTGCATATCGACAAGAATTTTCGCTCAAAGTTCGACGACAAAGCTGTTTTTGGACATCTGGTTGGGTACGTGAACGACAGGGATGGATTTAGAGTCTGGATTCCAACTCAGGGAAAGGTTGTTCTAAGTCATGATGTGAAATTCAAACCTGAAGTTGTCTGCAATCTGCGCGCCAACGCCGGAAAGGTTGAAGTCACGCTTGAAGAACGTGTGGAGAGGAATCAGTCTAACTCATCGTCTGATGTAGGCCTACAGAGGAGGTCAGAGTCAGATGAGAACTTAAGCGAAATTGAAGATTTTGCTTCGGCATCCAGTTCCGGAGGAAGCGAAGATGAGGAAGAAGGAGAGACTGAAGAAGGAAGGAAAAGCAAACGTGAAAGTAAGAAGCCATCGTGGATGATCAGTGGAAATTACATGTACATGGCTGGACCATCTATCGCTGAAAAGAATCCTGACTCATACTCTGAAGCGCTGCAGTCTAGTGATAAAAATCAGTGGCTGAATGCAATTAATGAAGAAATGGAGTCCTTGAAGGAAAATGATACCTGGAAATTGGTTGAGCGTCCAAATGGTGCACGGGTCCTGAAAAATCGGTGGGTTCTTCGACAGAAGACAACGGACAGTGAAGAAGTTCGCATCAAGGCACGATTGGTAGCAAAAGGCTATGTGCAACAGCAAGGAATCGATTATGAAGAAACATTCAGCCCTGTTGCACGGTATGATACCATTCGAGCGCTGTTGGCAGTAGCTGTTGAAAAGGAGATGAAACTTGGTCAATTTGATGTCAAGACGGCCTTCTTGAACGGCGAGCTTGAAGAAGATGTGTTCATAGAACAGCCAGAAGGTCATCAGGACGGTACTGGCCGAGTGTGTCATCTAAAGAGAAGCTTATCTTATATATTAAAATAGTTTTCAAAAAATTTCACCCTTTACTAAATCTGAAATATCTCGGGAAGTATTTGCGCTACGACGACGTTTGTTGTCTTAAACTGTAATGCCCGTCAAGCACCGTCGATTGATACCCACCTTACTTGATTATATCATTCGAGTATTAAAATAATTGCGAATATTACTTCCTTCAAGGTCTCACGAAAATAGAATATCGAATGACTTGACGGATATATTGTCGCTAGGCGACAACGACTAACACAGTATCATGATATTCAACGCCGCCCCAATAATAAATCTAACTTGATATTAACAGAGAGTTCACTAATTACGTCATGATATCGGTAACTTCTACCTGCTCTACTCGGGCGCTAATGTCGCATGTATCCATACATGATATCGTTAACTTCTACCTGTTCCACTCGGGCGCTTATGTCGCATGTATCCATACAATAAGTAGAAGGGGATTCTGTGCATATCATTTTATTAAAACTTCTCAAAATGGGATTCCTTTGAGACTGAAATGCTCATGCACAATCAGCAGTCATTTTGCTAATGACATTGTCATGTCAACATCTGTTTGAATGACAACAAATACTGTATATGAAAGACAATTAATTTCACGAAGATGCCACTACAGTCGAATGTTGGAACCGCCATTTTGTATTGTGTATCCGATCTTTCTGTTATATAGTCTTTGGTCTCACCAGCTACAAACTGTCTTCTTTTCGTTTCATCATTCGTCCTTATAGGTTGTGTCCTCAATCAATACAATGAATCATATTATGATGAATGAGAGGCGACACTCAATTACAAATGTTATAAAGATTAAAGGTGACGGTAATTGTCTGTTCAGGTCATTGGCATATTGTGAGTACAACAATCAGAGTTTATTTACACAGGTTAGAAAGCGAATTGTAAAACATGTTACAGACAAGTGGAATAATTATTCTTCCTTTATTGTTGGCAACAGCGATTTGTACGAAACTGCTATCAATACGAGCGATGATTACAAAATGTATATGTCTATGAATGGTGTTCAGGGAGGTCATGTTGAGTTAGTTGTCGCTGCTCAAGTTTGCAAAATGGATATTTATTCGTGGATTACTACTGTCGTTTGGAAGGTGAAGGGTTAAAATATATACGTCATCAACAAACGAAGTTACGAGTTGATACATATGCCGGTTTAGCAGACTCCTTGCATGTACGAGCAGAAAATGAAAATCTCAGAGTCGGTCGTATTGTAGTTTTGCCATCTTTTTTTACAGGTAGCCCAAGGAAAATATTGCAAAATTATCAGGATACGATGGCGATAGTGAGGATGTTTGGAAAGCCAGATTTATTCATTACGTTCACCTATAATGCGGGCTGGCCAGAAATACTTAACAGCATTCATCTCTGGGAAACAGCTAGGCCTGATAAGTGAGAGTTTTCCATTGCAATATAAAGGAATTGCTACGATTGATTAATGTTAAGGAAATTTTCGGTAAAAGCACATCTATATACAGTGGAATTTCAAAAACGAAGTCTCCCGCACATCCATTTACTCTTAACATTAACGGAAGATTGCAAGTTTTGAGAAATTTCTGACATTGACAGTGTGGTGTCAGCCGAAATACCAGATCTCGAGGATGAAGCGATATACGAGTTGGTAAGGCGTCATATGGTACATGGTCCTCGCGGATCTTTGAATCCTGCTTCAGTCTGTATGAAAGATGGCGTATGTAAGATATATTTCCCTAAACAGTTTCAGGAAGAGACCAAAGATAATGCCAATGGTTATCCTTCGTATAGGAGAAGAAATAATGGACGGATTATTATAAAAACAATTCGAGGCATTGACATTGAAGTCGATAGTCGATTCATTGTTCCCTACAATCCATTTCTTTTACTTTACGTGCAAGCTCATATTAATGTTAAAATATGCTCAAGTGTTCGAAGTGTTAAATACATCCACACATATCTTATATATTAAAATCCGCAAGTATGTGTATAAAGGCCATGGCTGCTGCATTGTTAAACTATGTCCTGAATGTGAAACGGTGAACTACGATGAAATTACTTCTTTCCTAAATGCTAGATATGTTGGTCCAACATAAGCCGCATTCAGGATATTTTCATTTCACATGCATGAACAGTCACATTTTATCGTGCGATTACCAGTCCACTTGCCAAACGTGCAAAATATCTATTTTAAAAATGATAATGCTCCTGATATTTTACTTCAAGCACAGTTGCGCAACACGGAATTACAAGCGTGGTTCAAGTTAAATCACGATTCGCAAGCCAGAAGTCCGTATATATATCCTGAAACACCAGTACATTACGTCTGGAATAAGAGCAACTGCCAGTGGCAAAAAAGAAAAAATGATTCAAAAACTATAGGCAGAATGTATAATGTTTCGCCTACAGAAAGAGAAAGGTATTATTTACGCCTGTTATTGCTTCACGTCATAGGTGCTACCAGCTTCCAGGATCTACGAACATACAAAGCAGTTGTCTATTCTACTTTTTAAGAAACAGCTAAGGAGCTAGGTTTGCTGATTGACGATTCTGAATGGCAGCGTTGTTTGGCAGAAGCGTCACAATTTCAGATGCCTTCTCAGTTACGACAACTGTTTTCTTACATATGTATCTTTCAGACCCCTTCAAATGTAAGATAATTATGGGACATTTTCAAGAATTCATTATCAGAAGATTATCTGCAGTTTCACGAACCTAACATTGCATATCAGTTCACTCTCATACATATTTCTAATACATTAAAGCTCCATGGTCTTCCCATTACTTCTCTCGAATTGTCAGCTATTATTGATAATTTCCCTCAGACAAATTTACCAATGAATTATCCAAAACTTAATGAGGATCAATTAAGTCGGATGATAAACCAAGCAAATGGAAACCAAACTGCTATAATTACAGAAATTTTGGGGTTAGTACAAAACAGCAATGAAAGGATGAGTAATGCATATTTCATTGACGGTCCAGGGGGCACCGGGAAAACATTTCTTTACCAATGCTTGATTCACAGTTCCACAAATTTGGGGTTAAATGTAATTTCTGTTGCATGGACTGGTATTGCAGCAATGTTACTACCTCAGGGGAGAACTTTACACAGCCAGTTCAAGTTACCTCTACATTTACATTCAAGTTCTGTATCAGGAATAAAAGTTAACAGCAAGGAAGCTTTTTATATTCGTTCAGCAAAACTTATCATCTGGGATGAAGCCCCTATGGTTAATAAGCACGCGTTGATGTGTGTAAATCGGTTGCTCAAGGACATATTGAATAACGACGTGCCTTTCGGAGGAAAAATTATCATCTTAGGTGGAGATTTTAGGCAGGTATTGCCTGTTGTGTCTCACGCATCTAAAGCAGCATCATTCCAAATGTCAGTAAGGTTCTCTCCTCTGTGGCCATTATTCAAAATTTTTAAACTCAATAAAAATATGCGAGCGGATACAGATCAACGTGACTTTGCAAACTTCTTGATACAAACTGGTAACGGTGAATACCCTCACGTCGATGGAGAACATTCAGAACTAGTCCCACGCTGAAAAATATTTCACGCTTTTCAAAAATAGCGATTTTAGCACCTAAAAACAAACATTGTAAAGAAATCAATGACAAAGTTTTAGACCTAATCCCAGGATCATCGAGAACTTGCATCAGTGTGAATAATTTGATTACTGAAGATGAGAGTGAATTTCCACAATTATTCCCAATATAATTTTTAGACAGCATAGGCATAAGTGGATTGCCACCTCATATCCTTCGACTAAAAGAAGACTCAATTGTGATTTTGTTGAGAAATATTAATGATACCCAAGGTCTGTTGAACGGTACTAGACTGTTGGTTTGGAAGATGCATGACAATTGCTTACACCTGGAAATTATTACTGGCGTAAATGTTGGAAACAATGTCCTACTCCCTCGCCTTGACCATACGCCATCAGATACTTCTATGCCATTTTCCTTCAAAAGGAGGCAGTTTCCAGTACGTTTGGCTTTTTTGTATAACTATCAATAAAGCTCAAGGTCAAACACTAGATCAAGTAGGCATTTATTTACCTCAACCGGTGTTTAGCCACGGACAACGTTACTGTATGCCGCACTATCGCGAGCAAAATCCTTTCATGACTTCAAAGTTCAAATAGAACCAAAAGGCAAGCGAACAGCAAATGTCGAATGGAAGGAAGTACTATTAGAATTTTGAAACGAATGTTGCGGAGGAACACAGACCTCAGCAAACGGGGCACAGATTAAATAACAATTAAAACCGGACGTCCGCATCCCTAATACGATAACTGTCCTGTGGTAATGGGAAAAAAATACTATTGTCCTACATCGGTGATTACTATCCTACATCCTGTTATTTCATTCCCTAAGTTCTATAACAAAGATATACTCAATGAAATTTACAGCTTAATAAATATTAATTCCTTCTGTGTGAGTTATCTTTTCATTTCTGATCAATCGCCTTTACTTACTATTCTATCTGTAGGGGTGGAGGCGATAGCTGTCTTTACAGAGTTGTGCAAATTATTAAATTCGATGTCAGTTTTCCAAAATTGCATTTTTACCTTTCACGGTTTAATGCACTAAGTATGTTTACAAGGCGATGAAATTACTTCAAATGTTTAACCAAGACTCTTAATTATATTTTCATTTAAGAAACTCAAATTAAAGTGATTTTTTAGAATTTCCACTAACAGAGGAGCCTTGCAAATGCAAAATGCCACACGTTTCGTTTTTATTACTTCACCCTACGTGTGGATTTAGAGCGGAGGGATTTGGGGTCTTTTAACTGATGAACGCTATTGAACTATTCAAAGATTCATGAACTATGCATTGAAATCACCTGACTTGAATTCTAAAGTCAATGAAAAATTGAAAATGGACCCAGCTCAGATATCCCTCGGAATCCAATAATCTGAAAGTTTCCAGACGCAATTCCTTATGGGAAAAGGTGTAATTCCACGGGAGAGGAAACACTACTAAGTAGGACAACAAAAGAAGTTGGTCAATAAAATGATTTTGAATAAAAGTAATTATGACTAATTAAAATTATTTATTTAATTCTATTAATTTGCACACCTCTATAAGTTAACCAAGAGTTACATCTCTAAATTCAAATATAAGAGACCGCATCTTTTGTTTTAAATTTATACCATTGTTCATAAGTAGACAAAACACCAAATTGTACCGCTGTAGCCTTAAATTGTGTGGATACCTCTAAATACTTAGTATAAAACAAAGTTCCCAATTCTTAGATGTAACGGGTAATCTCGAGAGCAACTTGATGGATTTTGATGCGGTTTTCACCATTCTGTAAAGGATTTCTCGATGAAGGATTAGGTAGAAAAACATTTATTTGTGACCAAAAGAAGCCGAGCATTTACGATTTCAGTGAATTGAGTTGAAGAAAAACCTAAGGTCCATGTGTCTTTTAAGCGTACACTGGGTAAACCGTTAAAAATATCGATATTCTCTGAGAATTGTTCAGCATGGAAAGTTCTGCAAGAAAGTCCGCGACAGCTCCCACATCGACCACTGTAAGTGTTTTTACGTTTTCAATTCTTCCAGCAATCTCAATTCAGTGGAAATTTAAATTAATAGCTTCAGAGTGAGTTTACGAGCTTGCGAGCGACATATCGCCCTAGCTTCTGCCTGCATCAAACTGCCGAGTCGTGTCGAGTTAATTCTTGAGAGAAGATTATAGCTTATGTGTTTGGAGTTAGCTGTTCACCTCGGCTTTTCAGAATTGCGTCTGGAATCTGACATCCGTGCGCCTTTTAAGCTTAAGCAGGGTAAATTGTGGGACACACACACACAGAGGACGGGCAGACATTTGATCTCATAAGTCTACTTCATCATTTACCCAAAAGCGACGATACCGTAAATGTCTGTTCAGGTCACTAGCATGAAGACATGCAAATGTCATATGGACAGAAGTGCTGTAGGATTGTTGAAGTGGATGCTGCGGAGCAGCACGGGTCTTCTAGAGTGATTTAAAAGAGGCTCCACGCTGCTGGAACAAGCGTTTCAAGAAATTCATGGAGAAAGCTGGATTCAAAAACAGCAAAGCTGATCCTTGTCTCTTTTACAGCAACAAAAATGGAATGTGGTTGGCTGTTGTAATCTTTGTGGATGATGGTCTGGTAATTGGCAACGAAGAAGACATCGAGCAGTTCATGGAAAAACTTCAGCAGGAATTTCACACGACCAGAGGATCTCTCAACAATTTCCTGGGCATGAAGATACAACAAAACCATGATGAATCAAATGCAATCAGTCAAGAGGATTACACGAGGAAAATCCTAGAAAAATTTGGGATGGCCGAGTCAAATGGAGTGTCTACCCCAGTTGGACGCGAAGAAAGTGAAGACGGAGAAAAGGTTTCGGCCAGGGTTCCTTATCGTGAGGCGGTGGGATCCTTGATGTACCTGACTACAGCTACTCGTCCAGATATCGCATTCGCGGTCAACAAAGCTGCTCGAGCCATGGAGAATCCTACAGTTCAAGACTGGGGTCAAGTGAAACGGATATTTCGATATTTAAATAGCACAGTGAACCATGGAATCGTCTATAGGAAAGAGGACGTTTTGAAGGTCTACAGTGATGCTGACTACGCCGGTGACAAGAGGACGAGACGTTCAACGACGGGTGTCATTTCGACTTACAATCATGGAGCTGTATCGTGGAGAAGTCAGTTACAGAAGTCTGTGTCAACATCGACAACTGAAGCTGAAATTGTGTCTGCAAGTGAAGGAGCAAAGGAGTTGATTTGGCTGAAAAGACTGTTTTCTGAATTACTGGGAACTGCTGACAAACCTCCTATGCTTTACATCGACAATGCTGGTGCAGTTAAATTGGCTAAAAATCCGGAGTACCATCGAAAATCCAAGCATATTGAGGTACGTCATTTCTATGTGAGGGAAAGATTTTTGGACGGAGACCTTGAGCTGGAGCACATCGACGGGACCAATCAATTAGCTGATCTTCTAACTAAACCTCTGGAGAGGGTCAGATTCGAGATGCTGCGTGAGAGGATTGGCGTGCAGAAGATGACGGAGATTCCAAAAAAAACAAAAAAAATGACGAACTCAGAGAGATCCGTAAGCAAGCGTATTTTGTTGAGAAGAGGAAGTACCAAGCAGCTATCAGAAAAGAGAAATTTGACTCCTGGAAACAATACTGTAACACAACATCATCTGTAAATCCGTGGAATGTAGTGTATAAACTGGTTTCAGGAAAAATAAGGAACAACATTCTCATGTCAACTCTTCAGAAACCTGACGGAACGACAACATTAAATATGGAAGACACTATAGAATATATTATGGATTATCTTATTCCGGAAGATAGAGAAGAAGAAGAAGATACAGATCACCATAAAAACATAAGGAGGTTAATTAATGAATTAATTAATACTTGCGATGATAGATATTTCACCGAGGAGGAGATTCGTCAAACCATTAGTAGCTTCAATCCAAAGAAAGCACAAGGCGAAGATGGAATAACTATGGAAATACTCCTACGAACTTTCAATAATTTTCCTAAGATTTTAACGTCAATATATAATGAGTGTCTCAAAAGAGGATGCTTCCCTAAAATTTGGAACAGAGCAAAAATAATTCTCATGCTTAAACCAGGAAAACAAAAGAGTACAGATCCATCGAAATTTAGACCAATTAGCTTGTTGAATCTAGCGGGCAAGGTACTGGAGAAGTTATTGATTAGTAGAATAATGCATCATATGTACAAAAATAAATTAATGAATAATAATCAATTTGGATTTACACCACAGAAGAGCACAACTGACGCAGCAATGGAAGTGAAGCAATTTATATAACCGGAATTAGAAAAAGGGAACGTAATAATTATGACCAGCTTGGACGTTAAAGGTGCTTTTGACGCCGCTTGGTCGCCTGCTATTCTAAAAGGACTAAAAGATATGGAATGCCCTAGAAATCTATACAAACTCTCTCAAGACTATTTCCAAGGAAGAACAGCTTTCATGTCTATTAATAGCAACAACACTGAGAGAAGTCTTACTAAAGGTTGTGTTCATGCTGTGGTCCTGGTTTTTGGAATATACAATATAATTCTCTTCTTACATTGCAGTATACAAGGTAGTTGCATTTGCAGATGACGTATTACTGCTTGTTAAAGCAACATCTATTAAAGACGCAGAAAATTATACTAATATAGAAATGGACAAAATTTCAATGTGGGCTAAACTCAATAAGATCAGATTTAATGAACAGAAATCGAAAGTTATGGGCTTGTCGAGAAGAAAAAGAAAAGAGGAAAAAGAGATTAAAATTTATATTAATTACAAAAGCTTGGATCAGGTGGACACCGTTAAATATCTTGGAATTATTTTCGACCACAAACTTACATTTAGAGAGCACATTAACTATATGACTGAAAAATGTAGGAAACTGATATTTAGTCTCTCAAGATTTGCAAAGCTAAACTGGGGTTTAAAGCATACAGCTCTGAAGGTAATATACAAAGGTGGAATCTTACCTCTCATTTTGTATGGAGAAAGGTTATAGAGAAAACTTGCTATAGAGTAAAATTGATAAGAGTCCAAAGGCTGATAAATATCAGAATAGCTAAAGCTTATCGCACTCTATCTAATGAAGCTCTCTGTGTGATAACAGGATTAATTCCAATTAATATTCAAATTGAGGAAACGGTAGCATTCTACGATCTTATTAAAGTTAATAGTAAAGAAGATCGCTCAATTGACATGGACATGGAAGTAAATCAATGGTCTCACCCTGCTGACATTGTTAAAATTATTGACGAAAATTATGAACAGATGCATTCTTTCAATGTTTACACTGATGGAAGTAAAAGTGAGGATGGAGTAGGATCTGGAATTGCCATGTACAATGGAAACGAGTTCATTCAACAGCTGCAATATAAACTAGACAAACGATGTTCTAATAATCAAGCAGAACAGCTAGCTATCGTCAAGGCATTGCAACATCTAGAATCCATGGACACGGAGCAGAGAACCGCACTCATTTTCACAGACAGCCAAATTACAATAGATGCACTTAAAAACTACAAAAAACATACATATCTCATAGAGGAAATTAGAAGGAAAGCAATTGAAATGGAGAAACAGAATTGGGTGATTGTCTTCAGTTGGGTTAAGGCGCATAACGGAAATGAGGGAAATGAATTAGCGGACCAGCTGGCTAAAGAAGCAGCACAAAGCGGTTTAAGTGAGTGCTATAATAGAATTCCAAAAAGTAATATGCTAAAAGAATTAAGTGTGTTTAGTTTGAAAAAGTGGCAGAATGAATGGGACAATACATCCAAGGGTGAAATTACAAAATCATTTTTCCCCAGTGCACAGGACAGACTAAAATTGAAAATGAACATAACGCCCAATTTTACAGTTATGACAACAGGACACGGCAATATTAAATCATACTTATACAGATTTAAAATTATTGATAGTCCAACATTTATATGCAATATCGGTCACCAGACTGTAGATCACCTACTATATGAGTGTAAGTTATTAGGGAAAGAAAGAGATATATTAATAGCACATGTTTTAAGATCAGGCAACTGGCCTATAAAGAAAGATGAAATTGTTAGAAACTACCTTAGGGAATTCTTTACTTTTGCAAACTCTATCTCATTTGAAATACTGAATAGATAATTTTTATTTATATTTTCTTAACTGTTGATCATTTTAGTGACACAAATTTCATTTAACAGGCCATAGATATAAAATATTTATAATATAAATTGTATAGTTTTAATCTGAAATGATTAATAAGTAATAATTAAGCATGTAGTATTACTACATTGTAATGGGGCATGCTGTAAATAAAATAAATAAATAAATAAATAAAAAAAGATGACATCTTAGAGGCTGAAAAGTGTTCAATAGTTCATCTTGTTTTTTTTTATTTGTATTTGATTTTTCTTTGGAGGAAGTGTTAATATTTGATAGAAAAATAGCACAGTAGCGCCACCTGGTGATATAGACAAGTACAATAAAGAAGAGAACAAAAGACGAGTCAGTGCAAAGTCGGTGCGTGTTCGCGTGACATTTGACAAGCATCTCAAAAGATGATTTGTATTTTGTATTGTATTTCTCACTTGATAAATAAAGGTTTACATTAAAACTAACAAGCGGCATACTCATAAATCCGGCCCTGCTTCTATCAATCTTTCAAGTCTAATCTGAAAAGGTATCAAGCACCGAGCTTGTGCTTCGGAGATGAAAATAGAAAGTTAGGTCTGAACACCAAGGAGAACTGTCGTATCTTGGCTGAGTACTTTAAGAAATTACTCAATTGTGATGAACCAAAACAGAGGCTACTCATAGACCGTCCTACTCAAGTAATGGCCAGCTCGCATCCACCTTCTAAGACAGAAATTAAAATGATTATCGATGGTCTAAAGAATAATAAAGCAGCGGGAGAGGATTCCATTGTGGCAGAGCTTCTAAAACTGGCAAATGAAGATACTCTGGATATATTAGCTGAGCTCTTTTGCGGAGATATGGAGAACTGGTAGGATACCCACAGAGTGCAGGCTGCATTAATCCACCCTCTCCACAAAAAGAGGGACAAGAAGGACGTTAATAATTACAGGGGTATATAAATTGTATCTTTTCCCTACAAGATCCTATCCAAAGCACTCGTGAACAGAATTGAAGAACATCTCGAGTAGGGGGGTAAGGCCGATTCTAACTCACCCGTTTTATTTGTACCCGACTGTACATGTTAAAATAATGAATATCTCTCGAACGCATGGTCCAATTTTGACAAATGAGGTGTAGTTGGACTCGAGCCGACGTCCTCTTTCCTATGGACAACTCGTTATATTTTTGTTTTTCTTTGAAAATTTTTGATTTCGAAAGTAGTGACTTGTAATTTATTTTGGGGGTAGAGGGCATAGGGACCTTTCATTTATGTCAAACAAAATGTTTTGTAAACTCTTTAGTTTAGGGCGTGCTTGGATTCGTTTTTTCGTCTCGTTGTGCTCTTTACGGGAATGTAGGTGTTGAAAAAGTGAAATGCTGGAAACATTTTTTTGGTGGGGTAAAAACGTGATTTTAGACTTTGAAAAGTTTGAAAAGCCAAACATGATAGAATGTTGTGCTATGGCTCAAACGAACGGTCTCTATGTCCTTTATTTTTCATAATAAAACTTTTTTTATTTTTTTACATTTTTTGAAAAAAAAGTGTAATTTTGAAATTCCTATATTTTGGAAACTATAGAGTTTACAAAACATTTTGTTTGACATAAATGAAAGGTCCCTATGCCCTCTACCCCCAAAATAAATTTCAAGTCACTAGGATAAAAACTTGACAGTAGTGCTGACTGGCCGGTTCTGCTTACAAAAGGAAGTTGTGAGCCCCTGGCGACCTTGGAATGGAAGGAGTAATGCTAGGAGGGCGTGCTTGGATTCGTTTTTTCGTCTCGTTGTGTTCTTTACGGGAATGTAGGTGTTGAAAAAGTGAAATGCTGGAAACATTTTTTGGGGGGGTTAAAACGTGATTTTAGACTTTTTGTTATATCTCGCGAACCAATCATGCTAGAGGCGTGTACAAGGGGTCCAAGGACTCGCAGTGACGTCCACTTTGCTATGGACCACTCGTTTTTAAAAATTTGGAAACTCGATTTTGGGGTAAACAAGTGTTTTTGTGATTTTTGCTGATATCTCACGAACCAATAAGCCTAGAGACTTGTACGAGGTGGCATTTTTTTCGTCGCGTTGTCCTCTTGTCGAGGATGTTCGTATTGAGCAGGAATGAAAAATCATTATGAGGTAAAACCGTGATTTTAGACTTTTTGCTATATCTCGCAAACCAATAACGCTAGAGAAGTGTACGAGGTGTCATAGGACTCGGGCTAACGCCCCCTTTTTGAAACTATTTTCGAAATTTTGACAAAGGGCCTGACGACACTTTTGTTGAAAAAAATGTTCTCTACCTGTTTAAAATGTTCATGAAACGTGGTTGTTGAGAGAGACGATACTGCTGGGTGTGTGTGTGTTTCAACAAACCTGTCGCTGACCACGGTGGCTGTGCTCAATAGAACAATCTATTTTTCGACTGGTTGGTTTATGGCAGAGCGAGGGTTCGTTTTTTATGATATTTTACCCCAAAAGGGGATCTTTAACGTGTAAACGGTTATGAGAACTTGGTTCTATGTTGGTTGAAGCGAGTACAGAAAACAAACTTGCAGAGGAGCAGACTAGCAGGATGTGAATGTGATTTGAGCTTATTGGAATGCGCTGATCAGACTTGACGGCAGGTGCAATGGAAAATTACAAAGACGCGGATGACGCTTGAAGGTTAAATAATCTGACAATCGTGGTGGCAGGGAAGAGCGAAATGCATGTGAACACGTGCGAAACCACATGTAAGCTAAACAAGTTACATCCTGTTTTGCTTTGTATGTGACAACATGCAAGTTGACGTGTAATATGACCTGGCACAGGTGTTCACCTTGGACGTTAGCTGTCCACGTGCCCGATAACAGAATGTTCAAAGCGTGGGAAAAAATGATTATACATGCAACGTAACATATATAAAGACATGTCGTTATCAATTCCACTCTCACTTATGTGACTACCTTTGAACACACTGCGTTGCGTGAAACACATGGTCTTGTTTAACAGTTTTGGTGTTGGTGGAAAATACTTAACCTTGTTGTGGGGTAGGTATTTATTTATATATTTATTCATTTATATATATATTGATTTATATATATTTACATGCAATTATTTACTGATTGTGAAAGTTATAAATATTTTTTTATTTATTTGTTTGCAGATAACCGGTATACCTTACATGTCTGAGAGAGAAGAAACCATTGCACTCTTGAGCCCACTAGAAGGAAACAGCAACAAGCCACTGCAAGTGAAGGTGAGATTATTTTTTATACTAACTTGTTTCATTTTTTTGTTTCATATTTTATTTTATGAAATGCATGTATTAACCTGAATTTAGGTATTTATAGCGGTTTATTTTATTTATTTTTAGAAACTTGGAAAGAAAATCCTTACCGCCGTAGCAGTTGCTGAAAACCCGAGGCGCAGTAGAGCGAAAGCATTGTTTCCAGGCAGTGAACTATTTAAAACTCAGGTAAGCCTAACTTAAAATGCTATTGCATTTTACCACTACTGAAAAAACTATTACACAAAAAAATCATTACCTGTACATGACTGGGACAATGATTGCTTTCTTGATTAATGGCTATGTTGTTGTTGACTGGGAAAAGTACAAGGCCATGTTGGATTTTCTAAAAACAAAAATTTAAATTTAATTTATGGGTGGTTCCCTATGAAATCAATGAATATCCACAGGTTTGAACATGATAATGTGAACAAAATGACATGACATTCATTTTTGTTTATATATTGGTTAAAGGGAGGATGTAAATGACTGTAGCTTTATAAAAAGAAAATAAGTACATGGGTTACTGTTAGTGCCAACATACAGTTTATTTTTAATGGTGTTTTGATATATTAATGCCAATTAACGTTAAAGTTTTATTTACAAGTATTGATTGATTGATTGAGTGATGGGTTATTTTGTTTGCTTTTAGGTGTCGTTATGTGCCATTAACGTAATGAACAGACAGTGAACAAGCATACATTATGTTTTAAAGTACTCTGTGCTCTCGTGCAAGGTTAAAAACTTACAATAAGAAAAACATTATTTTAACACATGGCGTTAGTACCAAATACAACAAGTGAGCAAGTTGGTTTACCACGTGGGTTAAATTTAAAATAAGTTATAAAGTTATAATAAGTTATAAATAGTTATAGTATTAGTAATATATACCTGTTAGTCTTTTTATTTTATAGATGTAAATTCTGACGTGTCCTATATCAAAAATGCATTGTATACATGTAATTGATCAAATGGATTTAATAAAAATCTTATCTAATCTAATCTAACCTAGGCTCACTTTGTGACATAGGCTAGGCTGCAGTAAGTTACGTAGGGTCACTTTGTGACATAGGCTACAGTAGGCAGGCTCGCTTTGTGACATAGGCTACAGTAGGTAGGCTCACTTTGTGACATAGGCTAGGCTACAGTAAGTTACGTATGCTCAATTTTTGACATAGGCTATACAGTAAGCTACGTAGGCTCACTTTGTGACATATGCTACAGTAGGCAGGCTCGCTTTGTGACTTAGGCTACAGTAGGTGGGCTCACTTTGTGACATAGGCTAGGCTACAGTAAGATACGCAAGCTCATTTTTTGACATAGGCTATACAGTAAGTTACGTAGGCTCGCTCTGTGACATATGCTACAGTAGGTAGGCTCACATTGTGACATAGGCTAGGCTACAGTAAGTTACGTAAGCTCGCTTTGTGACATAGGCTACAGTAGGTGGGCTCACTTTGTGACATAGGCTAGGCTACAGTAAGTTACGTAGGCTCACTTTTTGACATAGGCTATACAGTAAGTTACGTAGGCTCACTTTGTGACATATGCTACTGTAAGCAGGTTCGCTTTGTGACATAGGCTAAGCTACTGTAGGTTACGTAGGCTCGCTTTGTGACATATGCTACAGTAGGCAGGCTCGTTTTGTGACATAGGCTACATTAGGTGGGCTCACTTGGTGACATAGGCTAGGCTACAGTAAGTTACATAGGCTCGCTTTGTGACATAGGCTACTGTAGGTAGGCTCACTTTGGGTTGTTGATGGAATAACGGGATATGTTTATTTACGGTAATTATGTTAAATAATTTGTTACCAGGAGATAAGATTGTAATATAGGGGAAGTTTTTCCTAAATTATAAACGACGATCATAGTAATATTCTAAATTGAGTTTGAAACAAGTTGATACAAGTTGTATTAGTCGTGGTTTGTGTTGTTTAAGGGTTCAATGCTACCGCGTCAACGGGGGTAACTTGGAACAGCTGGCTAACTTGGGACAGTTTTCAGCAATACTTTTAAGTGAGCAGTGTGGCAACCATGGTTGTGTAACGTGGATTACTACCAGTCTTGCACGCGTAGAAGACACTCCCCGACTTTACTTGAAATGTTGATAACCCGGACATATAGGTAAGTGCCTTTCACAATGTCATTAGTGTAACTACACTTTGGTTGTAAAAATTTGACCTTTAAAACTTTCATTACTGACACCAGGCTATTCATAATTTGTTTTCTGTCGCGTAGTGGAGCATAACCTTACATTTCCGCCAAAACATAACACTATTTCGTTAACAGTAGTGCTAACCTAACTTCAGATATAAAGATTTTTTTTCACAGAGTACGTCTGTGGGGTAACATTGGACACTGTCCCAAGTTACCCGACAAATGTTTTGATGATGATAAATTTATCATATATTATTGTTTTGATGTTTTAGGTACGTGTGATGGTTAAAAATCAACAGAGAATGGTTGGAGCCCGCAAGTATCGTGGTTTTAGCAATGGGCATCTGCAAATAGCACTGACTGCAGTTAGAAATGGCTCATCTCTTCGAAAAGCATCAGAGAACTTCGGAATATCAAAATCAACTCTCAGTCGACACCAGTGTCACTTCTGGTGACAGTGAAGATAGTCAAGCTCAGTGGGTTGCAACTTTGAAACGTTCCTCAATGAAAGTACTTAGATGCAAGGAATCTCAACCTTTGAGAATCAGGAAGAAGAAACTGGATTTACCAGCAGGGAAGAGTATTGTCAACACTGTTTTCGACTCTGAAATCAGGACCTCTACTCCAAAAGCAAATAAAGCCAGGATTTCAGAGGATGATCCAGATTCAAGCTCTTCTGGGGAGGAGTCTGCTGCTTTTTCCCTTCACGACTCAGATTCCAACATGGATCTAGAGTTGACAAGTGATCTGTCTGAAGATGCTTTAGAAACAGAAACAGAGGAGCATGATAAATCTAGTGCAGAAATTGATCTTTTTTCTGGTTCATTTGCCTTTGTCCAATTAACTTTCAATAAGGATACAAAAAAAGAGTGCACAAAACATTTCCAAGGGCAGGCAGGTGATTGAAATTAAAGGAGTGGAAAATGTAACTATTAAATTTCAACGGAAATCTGTGAAGTGTGGTACCGGTAATGTGTATGTGTTCCCAAATGTGAATGATGTGTTGGATGTGAACAGAGACCAGATTGTGAAGACAGTGATTCCATGTAATGTGATGAGAGGGAGATGCCCGTTTCCAAACAAAATTGACTAAAATGAGAAAAGTCACACCTGCTTTTATTCTGTTCCCAATCAGGAAAACAATATTATTGATTATTGCCAATTATTTGTGGCTGGTATTCTAATAGAGTAATTAAATTAAATTTTATTTGAAGATTCATTGTAACATTTCTTACAATATTCCTGTACATAAGGTAATCTTAACTTATCACAATGCCTTATTTTATTAGAATTAAATCTCTGTCCCAAGTTACCCCACATCGGAGGGTAACTTGGAACACCTTTATTTTATGGCATAGACTACATGTATGGCTGTTTGCAAGTCAACTAAGGGAGCAATGCATTTTTTAAATATAAGTATAGAGCCAACTTTTGGAACTGCCTTGTGTGGAAATAATCAATAAGTGACAAACATTGTACTATATCAAAGTCAAAAACTGTCCCAAGTTACCTCCGTTGACGGAGTTCGTGACTCTGATGTACCTTGTGGAGAAATATTTGAATCTGAGAGTTTCAATTCCACGTCGGGACACGTGTAACACTGTCTGCAGACGTGACAAAATTTCATAATAAAGGTGCCTATTGGAACCAGAGTTCTGCCCGAGGCCTGCAATATTTTTTCAATATATATTAGTTACGGATACACAGGTTTAAATATGTAATTAGGGAATTCATTATGATGGCAATGATTCAAGTTATTCTCACCGACAGTATTTATAAGACTGTAAATATAAATATATCTTTTAGTCCCTTCCGTTCAATGCTGGTTCAAGGGGGTAGATTTGCGGGTTTTGTTTTGAAGTGCGTTAATTGTAACACGAATTATTTTATGTTTTCTGAGACGCACTGTATCCAGTTGCTGCCAAATTCTTAGTACTTGTACAGTAATCTGAGTTTACTTTTACGTTAAGAGGTTTGTAATTCATTTTAACGCCTGACTGGCCTGTCATTTCAACTTGTTCCGCTTATCCAATTTTATTGTCCTCAGGTTTGTGTGTAGGCTGTGGCATTGCATTCAGTGTGTGAAAGATACTGTATTTTATAACTTTGTACCATCAAAGATCACTTTCTCTCACCGAGTGTAGGAAATGTGAACTAATTTATAGTGTTCATGATATTTCGATGTATGGTAATTATCTAAGTGCACTTTGGTGTGCAATTAACTATCATTATTATAAATCAGATTACCATTGGCCTAACATGAATTCAGAGCTATGAAATTACCGTACTGTACCTGATTTGATGTGTTATTTCTGATAAAGATTTGGCCTAGTAGAATAAGTACGGCATCTAATAAATCTTATGCGTACGGTACTTTGTGTGTTCTAGTTTCCTGAACATCATGGAGCAACAAACATTCATTAAGAGTGAACCGGATGAATTCCCTAATATTGTAAGTTGTATTTATTACGTATATCGTGTAACAGAACAATCTTTGTGATGTGCATAATAAGCAAGGTTTAGTGACTTAATACTTGCTACCAAATAATAGGAAACCAGGATTGTTTATCTATTTTATTACATGTTTCTTGGCAGTGTTCTTCTGTATGTATGTTTTACTTGTATAATACTTTCTATGAGTCAAATGGCCAGTTATCCTCTTATAATCTGCTGGATGAGTCTGGTGATATACTTGAAGATAAAAGCTAGGCAGTCAAATAGGAATATCACTTACAGTTCCTCTCTCATAATAATGTAAATTAATTTTTATTATTAAAAAATTTGGATTAAACGAAGTTGTTGCTTATTATAGCTGGTAATAGCTGCTCATGTTATTGTAATCACAATGCGGGTTCACTTTGCTGGCACCCTGGGCACTATTTTGGCCGAAGCGTACACCACACATTGTGTTAACTGTAATGCAAATTCACTCTGTTCACTTTGCTGGACGGTGGGCCCTTTTGTAATTGAAGTCTGCACCACATATTACACTAAGTTCAACTGTAGGTCAGGGGCGTATATACATTTTTTTTTCGGGGGGGGGGGGGGGGCTGACTATCCTGGAAAATTGTGAGTATTTTCAGGGGATTGTCACCGCAAAATATCCAGATATATCAACCAATATCTTAGAGCATATAACTTTGTGTACTTATTTTAGATAAGATTCAAAGTTTATATGGCCTACAATTATTACTGGCAATACAAAAATGTTGTAAAATACAACACACAAATAAAATTGTATACTTAATGAATTTTCTATTATGATCTATGGAGTACGAATGGCAAATATCTATATATTTGTCTGTTTACTGAGCAGAAAGGTAAACATTTTTTCTTCTTTTTTTTACAAGTTGATAATTTATTTCTCAAAACTACCGTAGTGTGGAATTCACAGTTTTGCCTCACAAGGCTGGAGTGTACCCAGTTCTAGCCCTCAGACTAGAATTAAAATTACTTGGCAGAGCCGGGAATCGAATTTAGACCTCAGGGGCGACAGCCAAGAATGCTAGCCACTACACCACGAGGTAGTCTAATTTCAATCTTAATATTGTTTATAACTTTGCCAATAAGTTAAGATTAGGGTACAACCAAATGTACAATTATTTTATGCTCTTACCAAGGCAACACTTTCTTAATTTTATTTGCTTTATTCGGGGGGGGGGGGGGGGCTGGAGCCTCCCCAGCACCCCTTATATACGCCCGTGCTGTAGTTAATTTATTGGTAACGCTGGTTTACTTAGCTGGATGCTGGGCCCTGTTTTGGGTGAAGTCTACACCATATTCTGTGCTAACAGTAGCTAATTTACTTGTAATGCAGGTTCACTCTGATGGCAAAATTTTTGGAGGATAAAACACATCCTTATTAATAACCTTTTAGAGCAAAATCCAACTCTCGAAACCTCAAGCAGTCTAATAGACGTTAAACTTAATTGTTTCATAATGTAAGGTGTATTTCCATAAATTCTGAACCCAAGAAAGTTAGAAGATTCCTTAGTTTAGAATTCTTTGTAAATTGTCCGTAAGTTTAGGATGAAACATACATTTCTCAAAGTTGAGGTAGGGTGTGATATGTAATATGTAGTGCAGACTTCATCTACAATAGGGCCCAGCGTCCAGCACAGTGAACAGTGACTTTGCATTACAATTAGCACAAATGACACATGGTATGAACATAGTAGCCCCTACCAATATCTAGTCTAGTACACTATACATGTGTGTTCTGGACCTCATCTGTCTTCAGTTGGGTATTTACATCATGAGATCAGAGGGTTCCAAACCCTCACATGAAAAGTAAGGTGAGGCTTGGAACGACCTCCACTGCTACTCATGGCCGACAATATGGTATTGATTCATCCCTGATGACAGCCTCCACTACCAGTGTAGGTTAGTCCACCCTCAGCCTTGATGGAACCGTATGCTGTTAGCTGTGAATATATTCTCATCCACCCTTGATGACACCTCACGCCGTAAGCTGTGAATTTATTGTTGGACCACCGTTGATGACATCCTATGCTGTTCGCTGTAGCTGTCAATATATTGTTTGTGCACCCTTGATGACACCCTACGCTGTTTGCTGTGGCTGTTAATATATTGTTTTTTCCACCCTTAATCACACCCTACGCTGTTTGCTGTAGCTGTTAATATATTGTTGGTGCACCCTTAATCACACCCTACGCTGTTTGCTGTGGCTGTTAATATATTGTTGGTGCACCCTTAATCACACCCTACGCTGTTTGCTGTGACTGTTAATATATTGTTTGTGCACCCTTAATCACACTCTACGCTGTTTGCTGTGGCTGTTAACATATTGTTTGTGCACCCTTAATCACACCCTACGCTGTTTGCTGTGGCTTTTCATATAGTGTTGGTGCACCCTTAATCACAACCTACGCTGTTCGCTGTGGCTATCAATATATTGTTGGTGCACCCTTGATGACACTCTGCGCTGTTAGATGTTGCTGTCAATATATTGTTGGTGCACCCTTAATCACACCCTACGCTGTCTGCTGTGCCTGTCAATATATTGTTGGTGCACCCTTGATGACACTCTACGCTGTTTGCTGTGGCTGTCAATATATTGTTTGTGCACCCTTAATCACACCCTACGCTGTTTGCTGTGGTTGTCAATATATTGTTTGTGCACCCTTAATCACACCCTACGCTGTTTGCTGTGGCTGTTAACATATTGTTATTGCACCCTTAATCACACCCTACGCTGTTTGCTGTGGCTGTCAATATATTGCTGGTGCACCCTTGATGACACTCTACGCTGTTAGATGTTGCTGTCAATATACAGTATTGTTTTTGCACCCTTTATGACACCCTTCGCTGTTAGCTGTGGCTTTCAACGTATTATTGGTCCACGTTTCATGACAGATTCCCGTGGTAGCTCTGCCTGCCAACATATTGTTGGTCCTCCCTTGATGACAGATTCCCCTGGTAGCTGTGGCTGTCAACATATTATTGGTCCACGTTTCATGACAGATTCCCGTGGCAGCTCTGGCTGCCAATATATTGTTTGTCCACCCTTGATGACACTCCACGCTCTTAGCTGTGGCGGTCAATATAATGATGGTCCACCCTTGATGACAGATTTCCCTGCAGTCTTTATCTGTTAATATATTGTTGGTCCACCTTTGATGACAGCATCCAATGTTGCACGCATACTGTTTATTTGAATGTGGGATATTGTCGTTTTTTCTCAGAGCGTTGAACGGAGGAGAAAGAGGGATGTGGGTCCTTTTTGACAGGCAGGAAGTCACCGTGGTAAACATCACAGAGTTGGTCTATGTTGGTGGTTTTCAGCCATTAGTCGACCACGGTCATCAACCAGAAAAACTCTCCAGCATTTGTCTATAAAAATGTTCAGTTATCTATTATTATTACATTGCCTAATCGTCTTAATGACGTCAGTGAGTCATGTATTATTTATTACAAGTGCATTTATGTGAAATTAAATTTCAAGCAGCTGCCACTGTACTTACGAATAAACCACGATATATTTATCTGGTAAATTTCTTTCTATCCTAAGTATCCATGATATCAATCTCAAGTGGTTGCTTGTCCTTATTAACGTCATATGGTAACTGCATCTACGACAGGAATTCGCAACACACACACAATATGCTACGTCTTACTTTTGCGACTGTGTACCAAATGAATTGCTTACCGATAGCTGTACAAGATATGTTTTTGCCATGTCACAGTTGGCCAAGATATACATGAATGCAAGGTTGAATTATCTTCAATGTGTTCTTTTATTCCTTGATTGTACAAGTTTACAATCATCTGTAAGCTATGATCCCACTACGCAAATGAACATATTTGTTAAAGAAGTAATATCTTTGCAGGTTGATGCAGACCTACACACGGATTTAAAGATGGTTGAATCTTCTATTCCGGAGTTTGTTCCTTGCATGAAAACAGAAACACTATCTTCAGATTTAAAAGAGGTAAGTAACTTAATGCCTCTGTTCAAGGCATCTCCTTATCACATAATAGCATTTCGGGATAATGAGTTGTGTTTTTATAATTGTGTTGATGACAAACGAAATCGTTCGGTGGATAGGTTGTGTTTTGTATAGCAGGCACAATCAAGTTTGATGGAAGGATGGTGAACGAATTATCAGCCCTATACGATGCTTTCAACTGCGACCGCCACTTTTATGCAATGTTGCTCTGATCACTGAGCTACTGGAGGATTCATCTTACATCTCATTGGCAAAAGGTATATTATGTGGAGCTAGCATATGTTTGTCACAATCACGTTGTATTATTTGCCCACTGTGGACTTGAACTCTTGCTATAACAATATTGATATAGGATACCTGTATTCTGGTCAGAGATCCACTCATAATTGCTACGGAGAGGAGATGGATTGGATTACCGTCAGTAGTGATCTTCTGTGCTTTTTCAATTGAAGTCCAGCCAATTGCTGGGATGGTTCTAACTTATGACCATGATCATCTCCTTCCAAATCCTGAGCATTGCTAGAACATGTATTTGGCCTTGTAATGTTATCATTCCTTACTCTGTTCTACTAATATTGGTGTCAATCTATGTATGTAGAACATATTCCACCCCCCGCCCTATAAGTAACCCCTCGTCGGCCTGTATCTCCATTGCAAAGTATGCGCTACCGTACACTAGGAGACATATAATTATTGTAGTTACGAGCATTGTGTATCATCAATATTGATGTTACATATTTCGTAGCATATAACACGCTCTGTCTAGAGGCATCTTATCGACTCACTGTAACTCTAACTTTCTTTAAAACATTAATATATCATATTGCAGTGATTTTAAGAAAAATTCTTGCATAATATTTGTAAGTTGATTGATTTATGCCTTGATTCACAAAAGTTTTGCTCGTAAAAATATTGGCAGTATAGTTGCTTGTTACTCAATGATACGCTCACGTGTTGTATCCTATGACCTCTGGTAGCCTTACAGGTAACATTTTAAAAATACATGTTCATTTGTCCTCATTCTTCCACAAGGGCACTGATGTCAGCATTTTCCTTCGTTCTCAGAATCTCTTGGTCTCTATATGAGATAGTGATAAAAGTTTCATAACCGTTTGTCTGTATAATGTTCATTTCTAGCAGTAGGAGGTGCTAAACAATACGAAAGTATTTCAGCGAATATAACTTCACTTCAGTTGAGCAATTCCATGGTTTGTTAATTGTGTAGAAATAAAGATGAAAGCACAGAAATAAATTATTCCATCTTATCTCTAGAAGGTGAAAGAAGAAATCCACGACCGAGAAAGTGTTGGAAATGGAAATCACTTAACTGAGTAAGTATGCAACATACGAATAACATAATCTTTCACTTAATGTGTGCATAACTCTTAAGTATTGGATTTGAATAAGATTTGTTTGCAACGTCAGATGTGTCTCTCATTGTTTGTGTCTCATCATTGAAGTAGATAAGGTATTGATATTAACTTTTTATTAAGCAGCCCACAAATTATCCATTCCCATGGAAGTATTTAAGAAACTATTTTCAGTCTGTTGATGTGAGCTATATCTGTCTTGTGGGAATATGCTTGGAGGAAATACCCATGCCGCACTGATAAAATTGCGAAAGAGTTTTGTGAGGAACATCCATTGCTTCAATACCCCACCACTGTGTCCTTAGCCCAACGTGGTTCGCTTGTAACCCAAACAAAAAGTATAAATACATTTCTCCTCACCCAGAGTTGTAACAATTAAAATATAATTTAAGATCTATTACAAATGACCATAAACCCTGGGATGTTAGCAATTTTCCACGTATCAACAGAATACCACACAATGATGCTGGTTGTATTAAGGTTAATTGTTCATAGCTTGTAATGATGCGACAGGGTTTAGTATGCACCATGAGATTTCGTAACTGAGAGTTGTCCCTGATTCATTGTGGTACTAATTGGTTACCTTGTAGCATATTAGATATTGGGTAGGCAGGTTTTGTAGAGTAAGTACACATTGGGTTGACAGGTCTTGTAGAGTAAGGAAACATTGGGTTCACAGGTCTCGTATAGAAGTACAACTTTAGTATTCAGGACTTATTGAGAAGTACACATAGGGAGGTCTTTTGGAGGAGTATGTACTGTACACATTGGGTCGGCGGGTCTTGCAGAGAAATACCCATCAGGTGTAAGGTTTTGTGGAGAATTAGGTATTGGGCGGACAGGTCTTGTACTGAAGTACACATTGGGTTACCACATCGCGTGGAGAAGTACACATTGGGTGGACAGTTGTTGTGGAGAAGTAAATATTTGGTACATATACCCTGTAGAGAAGTACAATATAGCCTTATAAAGCCATCGCCTGAATTATGGGCTTTAAACACAGTATTACGATATAGCCTAATACAACCTTTACTTAGGCATGGATTATTGATGGAATATGTAGCCTCTTTATTTCATTGAGTTTTGTAATTTGTCACTGGTGCATATGCATACCGGTAAGCATATAAAGTAACATATTAATGATGATCATAGTGATAATCTGATTTGTGTTTGAAATGCGTTAATAATCTTACAATTTTATGTACACGGTGCCTATTTAACATCGGTGGGTCGTGGTATGTATTGTTTAGGGGTGACACTCCCTACAGATGAGTCTTACAACCGGAGTTCTGCTTGAACATGTTCGTTCCATGTAGATTAATTTACAATATTTATTATTTAATAATAATGTTATTGGTTTCACGTCCCTTTTAACTACTCTGGCTTTAGAGACGCCGGGGTGCCGGAATTTGGCCCCGAAGGGGATCTTTAACGTTCCAGTAAATCTACTGACACGGCTCCCTCGCATTTGTGCACCCTCAAATGCCACCTGACTGCGCCAGGATACGAACCTGCAACCTCGGGCCCAGCAAGCGAGAACGTTACCCCTGAGCTACGCAGCCAGGCTAATATTTATTATTTGTGGATACATAGGTTTAAATATGTATTTAGGAAATTCATTATGATGGCAAATATATTAATTACCCGCAGATGTTGCATGTAAGATTATGCAGTGTGTAAGATCCATCTTTTAGTCCCTGCCGTTCATTTGTGATTCAAGGGGGGGGGGGGGGGGGAGGGGGAGAGATTTTCTGTTTTATTTTGAAGTGGGTTCTTTGTAACTCGATACGGAAGAATTGTCTTGTGTTTTCTGAAACTATTGGCAACTCCAGCTATCTGATATGACATCTAGCGGTAAAAATGAGAAACTTACCAAGTAGGGTACATTTGTCACGTGGTGACTGTTTGTATATGGTTTCTTGTATTGGTAAACAGATCGTGGTAAATTGTTCGTGTCTTTATACATAAGTAATAAGTTTTACTCGTTGATAGACTGAAAAATGAGTAAAAGCAAAGTGTATTGCTCAGTTTACGGCTGTAAGTCGATGTATAAGAGGGCTGAGGATATACGTTTTCATCACTTTCCAAAAGATGCAAATAGCAATAGCCGAAATGTGATGATACCTAATAATACTTAATACCTAATAATAATACCTTTCCACCCCGGGAAGGATCTAACACTTGTCGAGGTAGACAGACAGAAGACCTGCGACGTAAAGCCAGCGAAGGTTATTCAGTTTAAAAACAGCTGTTACGATGGGCGCGCTGGTAAGATTGAAGTTACTTGAATAATTAATTAAATAATTAATTATTGGCTGCTTGGTAGGGAGAAGGGATGAGTTTAACTTGTATTAAACTCGTGGGGCGACAGGAATTGCTTGATTTGGATGGTTAAAAGGTGGGTTTGGTGTTGAATATTTGAATGGTAGCGGAATCACTCATTCCACAGTGCCCACGGGGAGGCAAATTAGGCCTATATGACTCGTAGTGGAATAGCTCGAATATCGAAGAACCTAGCGATTACGAGGTGTAGGCTTGGCGGAAAGGCTGGCGGATCATCAGTTTGACATCAATTCACGATATAAGTCGGAGCTTGGAACAGTGGCGTCTGGTTTGCGTGGATGCTAGTCTCGGAATGATAAAAGTAGCACAGCTTCGGTGTGTTATTTATTTGTGTATGTACCGTATTTCTCTATTTGAATGTCTTCGGCGTTGACTCAGGATCGACATTTACATTATATTGCGCATAATAGTACCGAATTAATGTCCGATGGGCAGCCCTGTGTAAATTTGAATCAGCTGACCATAAAAACTGATGCTTGATAATATGCAAAAGACACCAAAAAATCCAGTGGAACACACAAATTAGATCACGTGTATCGCACAGTTATACATATATACAATTAAAAATAACACTGTCATTACTTTAGAGACCACATTTACTGATTATAACCGAAAAATAAAAAGTTTTCCATATCAAACGCGTGTTATTGAGTATTTTAAACCCTACTTATCCAGACCGACCGCAGCGCCCCAAGTGTTAGTTTGAGTTGCCAATCCAGTTGCCGCCAAATTTTTAGCACACGTGGAGTAACTTGAGTTTACATTTACGTTAAGAGGTTTGTAATGTATTTTAGTGCCTGACAATTATATTTGTTCTGTCCGTCCCATTATATTGTGCTCAGGTTTGTGTGTAGCCTACTTGGGAATAGAGAAACAAATAATTATAGGATGCTTCATTTCAGTGCTCCACAAGCTGGCACCAGTAATTCTTCATTTTACTGTATCGCAATGTTAGACATTCATAATATTACTCGATATTATACCCAAACTGATATCTTATAAAGTCGAGCGCCATGGTCGAATAAGTAATGCCGTTAGCCTCTTCTTCTCACTGTGCACCTGGGGGGTTATAATTGGGTCACCAGTGGCCTAACTAGAATTCTGAAATTACCTGATTTGATGTGTTATTTATGATAAAGATTTGGCGTACCGGAATAAGTGCGACATGTAATGATTCTTAAGCTCACTTTGTGTGTTCCAGTTTTCTGATCATTATGGAGCAACAACCATTCATTAAGAATGATCCCGAGGAATTCCCTAACATTGTAAGTTATATTCATTACGTATACCGTGCAGGATAGCAATCTTAGTGATATGCAAGAAAGGCAAGATTTTTGATTTAACACTTGCTTCCAAATAGCAGGCTAACCTGGATGTTTATTCTTATTTGTTGCATGTAAATTAGTACTTTCTATCTGTATGCTTTATTTGTATAAAACATTCCTGGAGTCCTATGACCAGTTACCCTCTTATAATATGCAGGATGAGTCTCGTGATATAGTTGAAAATTCGTGGGAAGTCAAATTGGAACATCAATTACTGGTGATCATAGCTTCTATAGACTTTCTGTTTGGTCATGATACCCAGAGAATTAAGGGACTTCTTGGAACACAACTCACGTTACTCACTCACGCTCCCGATCCACTTGCCGGACCGGCCGGTGGCGGGTAATGCCTTACCTACTGGCGCTGTCCCACAGAACAAACACTTGGTTTATTTCAAGTATAAATTTAGAATTTTCAAGTTTTTTTTAAATTCTACATAAAAATTCTAAAGAAAATTGGTCCAAACGCGACTAAAATGCTTCATATCAACGGTCTGATAGTGATTCTTTGAAAGACATTGGAGTTTTTAGTGGAGGAAAGACTTTGCTTGTAAGAATAATGAATGATTTAGGCTTTGTTTACAAAAGATTTAATAATAGGATGGTTTTAATGGAAACGCCGTCTGTAGCTTTGATAAGATGCCAGTTCCTATGCATAAAATTGGCCTTGAAAAAAAAAATACAGTCAGTCTGAAAGACTCGACGTTATATCATTTCAAATGACACAAGCTACAAATGCTACACATGTTAGAAAGGCTCAGGAGGGCTTCTCGCTTCGCTCGAAGCCCCAGGACTCTTTCAACAGACTCCATTACCCATTAACTTAGGCTTCCCGCGCGGGCACCTCTTTAAGGGTCACCCTGTATTTGAGTCTGACATCTTTTACAACTCTTTAAGAGTCACCCATTATTTGAATCTGATATATCGCACACCTCATTAAGGGTCACCCTGTTTTTGAATTGAATCTAACATACTGTACACCTCGTTAAGTGTCACCCTGTAATTTTCTCTGACATCCTGCACACCTCTTTAGGAGGCACCCTGTATTCTTATCTGGCATCTTGTATATCTCTTTAGAAGTCACCATGTATTCTTGTGTGTTATCTTGTACACCTCTTTAGGAGTCACCCTGTATTCTTGTCTGGCATCTTGTGCACCTCTTTAGGAGTCACCCTGTATTCTTCTCTGCCATCTTGTACACCTCTGTAAGAGTCACCTTGTATTCTTATCTGGCATCTTGTATATCTCTTTAGGAGTCACCCTGTATTCTTGTGTGACATCTTGTACACCACTTTAGGAGTCACTCTGAAATCTTGTCTGACATCTTGTGCACCTCTTTAAGGGCCACCCTGTATTCTTCTCTGCCATCTTGTACACCTCTTTAAGAGTCATCTTGTATTCTTATCTGGCATCTTGTATATCTCTTTATGAGTCACCCTCTATTCTTATCTGGCATCTTGTACTGTATTTTGCTCTGACATCCTTCACACCTCTTTAGGAGGCACCCTGTATTCTTGTCTGACATCTTGTGCACCTCTTTAGGAGTCACCCTGTATTCTTCTCTGCCATTTTGTACACCGCTTTAAGAGTCACCTTTTATTCTTATCTGGCATCTTGTATATCTCTTTAGGAGTCACCCTGTATTCTTATCTGGCATCTTGTATATCTCTTTATGAGTCACCCTGTATTCTTATCTGGCATCTTGTATATCTCTTTATGAGTCTCCCTGTATTCTTATCTGGCATCTTGTACTGTATTTTGCTCTGACAATCTGCACACCCCTTTAGGAGGCACCCTGTATTCTTGTCTGACATCTTGTGCACCTCTTTAGGGGCCACCCTGTATTCTTCTCTGCCATCTTGTACACCTCTTTAAGAGTCACCTTGTATTCTTATCTGCCATCTTGTATATCTCTTTATGAGTCACCCTGTATTCTTATCTGGCATCTTGTACTGTATTTTGCTCTGACATCCTGCACTCCTCTTTAGGAGGCACCCTGTATTCTTATATGGCAGCGTGTAATCTCTTTAAAAGTCACCCTGTATTCTTGTGTTCGCCTCGCTCAAAGCCCCAGGTCGCTCGACGCCAGGCCTCTTATATTCCTTATGTCGTTGAGCAGCAGTATTATCAGTTAATTTAATGTTTTCTAACTTTTTACGTTCCTTATATTCCTTATGTTGTTGAGCAGCAGTATTATCAGTTAATTTAATGTTTTCTAACTTTTTACGTTCCTTATATTCCTTATTTCGTTGAGCAGCAGTATTATCACTTTATTTAATGTTTTCTAACATTTTACGTTCCTTATATTCCTTATTTCGTTGAGCAGCAGTATTATCAGTTAATTTAATGTTTTCTAACTTTTTACGTTCCATATATTCCTTATTTCGTTGAGCAGCAGTTGAACGCTTCATGATCGACAAGTTGCAAGTCATGCATTATCACTGAGCTAACGCACCGGCTTCCCGCGCGGGGAACAACGGGTAGCGGGAGGTGCAAGTATCACGTGAACGCTTCATGCGCTAGTCTGAAATGGCATGTTATGAGCCAGGTCTGCATGACGTCACTTCCCGCGCGGCTGCATGACGTCACGTCCGTCACCGTGTCCGTGTCCGTGTCCGTAATGCATAACGATGGACCCCAACCATAACGACGAAGTCGACAAGATCATTTGAAAAGATAAAACATTTCTTTAGATGAGAGTTGGATAAATAAATTGCATCCGTTAACACAGGTTGGACAGATGATACTGTTAAGGTACTTTAGACACTCCACTTGGCATTGGCAAGCACCGAATAATGTTTAACGACGGTGGTAAGAATGGCTGGATAAATGCATCTCCCTTAATTTTTCAATGCGAAAAGTCCAATGACTACCATGAAGAAATGGATGGCCAGGTATTTCAAAACTGTTCTTTTAACACATTGATTCCCGTATTGCCAGATGGCAGTAGTGTCATAATGGACAGTGGGGTTAAGAATAAATGTCCAACCTCAAACTCGACGAAATGCGCAATGGCGAGCAGGCTGCAAAAGAGAGGCGTGTGCTTTCCCGCAGATTTGAGAAAACTTGAACTTTACAAGGTAGTCAAGATGCATAAGGCACACATCCTACTTACATTATTGACAGTAAGGCAGCAGATAAGGTTGTTTGACTTCCTCTATACCATTTCCAGTACAACGCAATTGAAATGGTATGGGAGAACATCGAATCGCATGTTAAAGGAAGAATCCATACATTTAAAATTCAAGATAAAGAGAAGCTTTTTATCGATTCTGAGACGACGGTGACACCTGAGCTGAGGAGTAAATACGCAACCCATGCAAAGAACACAATTGAAGAGTAATGGATAAACGAAGGACTAGAAGAGCAAAGTGTCAGAGAGTTCATCATAACTTATGCCCAGGAGACTGCGACAGTGACACTGGAAGTGATAGCAGCTCGAGTGCTCATTACTACTGTAAGTCTATTGTAACTCAACTGCTGTACAAGACTATATTTATCTTTCTACGTCTGTTATCGATCTTTATTAGGAGAGTCATGACTTTTCAAATTGCAATTAGGTTATTTTCTATCCCTTAATTTTTCAATATTTCTTTATTTGTTCAAAATTTTCAAACTAGTAGTTGCAATACAATCATGAATGACATGTAAAAGAATGAGAGTTTAAGAAATAAGAAGTTCGAGTGTGGACTCATTTTCTCCTTAATTTTATGTAGATTTCAAAAAATTTGAAAATTGTCAATTTAAACTCGAAATAAACAATGTTTTAGTGCTGAGGTACAGCACCAGTAAGTGAGGCATTGTTCGCCACCGGCCTGTCCAGCGGGCGGTTTGGGAGGGTGAGTGAGTGACTTGAGTTGAGTTCCGAGAAGTCCCTTAATTCTCTGGGTATCATGGCCAAACGGAAAGACTGAACTTACAATTCCTCCCTAGCGGTGAAGATGACAAGCTGTGCTTACAGTAGATAATTTATTGGTAATGCAATTTCACTCTGGCAGCAACCTGTAGGTGAAGTGTACACAATCTTACGCTTGCTCATTTATTAGTAACGCAGGTTCACTGCACTGGGCCCTATTGTAGATGAAAAGTACATCACACATTGTGCTAACAGTGGCCAAGTTATTGGTAATGCAGGTTCACTGTGCCGGTATCCGGGGCCGTATTGCAGGTGAAGAGAACACCACATGCTGTGGTAAAATAGTTTCTGATATGAACTCCACAAAATCTGTAAGGCTTCTCTTGTGCTATGTAACCGGTGACGTGAAAAATCGATGAATGCAAGGTTGAATTACCTTCATTATTTTTGTTATTCCTTGATTCCTTCAGTACAAGTTTACAATTCATCTGTAAGTTATGATTCCAACTACGGAAAGGATCATATTATGTCAAACAAGTTATATGTTTGCAGGACGATGCAGACCTTCACACGGATATTAAGATAGAGGAATCTTCTATTCCGGAGAACGTTCCATTCCTTGAGACAGAAACACCATCTCCAGATCTGATAGAAGTAAGTATCATTCTGCCTCTTTACAAGACATCTCCTGACAATATTTCGGGATAAGGAGTTGCATTTTTACAGTATTGTGTTGATGGCAAACGAAATCGTTTGGTAAATAGGTTGTGTTTTTTATAGCAAGCACAATCAATTTTGATGGAAGAATGTTGAAACAATTATCTGCCCCATACGATGCTTTCAATAGCGACCGCCAGCTTTATGCAATGTTGCTCTGATCACTGAGCTACTAAGTGATTCATCTTACATCTCATTGGCAAAAGGTATATTATGTGAAGCTAGCATATGTTTGTCGCATATGCCCACTGTGGACTTGAACTCTAGCTATAACAATGAATTAGGATACCTGTATTCTGGTCAGCGATCCACTCATGAATGCTACAGAGAGGAGGTGGACTTGATTACCCTCAGTAGTGATCTTCTGTGCTTTTTCACTTGAAGTCCAGGCAAATGCTGGGATGATTCCAATTTATGACAGTGATCAACTCCTTCCCTATCCTCAGCATTCCTAAAACAGGTATTTGACCTTGTAATATTATTAGCCCTTACTCTGTTCTGTGGCAGAAGCTACTGAGATTGGAGTCGGTCTCTGTATATAGAAAATAATCGAACCCTCTATTAGTAACTCTTCGTCGGCCTGTATCTCCATTGCAAACTATGTTCACCCGTACTGTAGATTCTGTATAATCAATATTGATGTTACACACTCTACATTGGCTCCCTCTAGAGGCATTAAATCGACTCACTATAACTTTTTTTAAACATCGAAATACAGTTCTCAAAGAAAAGTTTGCATATGACGATACACAAGGATGATGAGACGATACTGCTAACATGTTTTCAGTACGCATTGTACTGCATGTTTAGAGCCACACCATGACTGTACACCGTACGAATCATTTAATATTTGTCCACTAGGAGGCATTTCGCAAGTCCGTCTTTTTAACACCTCCACTTGTACAGTTGGTTTCATGCGCAATGTAGCCTACTGTTAACATGACAAGCGTTCGCATTCGTGCGTCAGACCTCATTATAATACTAACATTGCTTCAGGAGGGATTCCGACAAGTGGATGTTGGAGTGAGTCAACATTATGTCTTGAAATTGTGGAAAAAGTTCAGGGAGACCCAGGATCTTCGAAGGGCTACTGGAGTGAGTGTGTCCGGTCAGACGCTGCGCAATCGGCTGCATTAAGCAGAGGTGATGTCAAGGGTGCCTGTGCCAAAACCTCATCTGAAGCTACAGCATCTGCTCGTGCTCGTGTAAAGTGGGCAACAACTCATCGGTCATGGCAGCAAGAAGATTGGAAGCGTACTGTCTTTACGGATGAATTCTCTATTGGTTTGCACCCATACAGAGCATTCGAGTGTGGCGACGAGTTGGTGAGACATTTCACTGATCCTTCATCCATGAAAGCCACCGAAAGCAAGGAGGTTCAGTCATGTTTTAGGGTGGACCCATGTTTGGTCGACGTACGCCTCTAATTCCTATCCACGGTAACAAAACTGGTCTGGTGTACAGAGACAACATCTTTGAACCTGTCGTTACAAGATTCACTGCCAAAATGAGTGAGGGCTTTACACTAGTGGTCAATAATGCTCGTGCCCATCGAGCTAGTGTTGTCAATGTGTTCCTTCAGATGCATAGCATATGGCCAATGGAGTCGCCTGCCTATTCTGTGCACATGAACTGTATTGAACATGCAAGGAAAGGGTTCAAGAGGGCAATTTCGCACCGTCCCAGTCTTCCAACAAACATCCAGCAACTGATTTAAGCTGCTGCCCAACAGTGGGATAATCTGCCCCATGCTACGTTGGTGCTCAGTATGCCTCGTCGTCTGCAAGCATGCCTTAGAGCTCGTGGTGGCCATACACGGTATTGATATGCAACAATATGTGTGCTCAGTCCCTCATTATCACTTTTGTTATTCGTTGTGTGTTTCTGCCTCTTTTGCAGAGCAGATTGTGTTTTTTTCTTTTTATGTACCATATATTGTGTATAATGTGATTACAGACACATAGCAAAATAAGTTTCTGAACTGGGGATTATAATCACTTATCTATATATGCTCATTTCTAGCAGTAGGATGTGATAGTACGAGAGTCGTTCAGCAAATATATCTTGTTATTCAAGTCTAAATATAAGGTGAAAGCACATGAATAATTTATTCCATCTTATCCCTAGGTGGTGAAAGAAGAAATCCTCGACCGAGAAAGTGTTGCTAGCGGAATTTACTTAAATGAGTAAGTAATAACACAGTCTTCCATTTACCATGTGCATAACTCTTAAATTTTGGATTTGAATAAGATTTGTTTGCAAAGTCCGATGTGTCGTTCGTTGTATGTGTCTCATCATTGAAGTAGATATTGATATTAACTTTCTATATAGCGGCCCACAAACTATACAGTTTCATTCAGTGTTCTCACTCTTTGGAAGTCTTTAAGAAACGTTTTTCAGTCCGTTGATGGTAGCTATTACTGTCTTGTAGAAATATGCTTCGAGGAAATGCACATGCTACAGTGATGAGAATAAGAATGCGAAAGTGTTTTTTAAGGAGCATCCATTTCTTGGATCTCCCCCATTGTGTCCTTAGCCCAATATGATTCGTTTGTAACCCAAACTAAAAGCATAAATACCTTCCTCTTCACCCAGAGTTGTAACAAGTAAAATCCAATTTAAGATCTACTACAAATAAACTGGGATGTTAGACATTTTCCAGGTATCAACAGCATGCCTCATAATGATGCTGGTTGTTTTAATGTTAATGTAATGATGTGACAGAGTTTAGTCTTCACCATGAGATACCGTAACTGAGGGTTGTCCCTGATTGACAGTGGTGGTAATTGGTTACCTTGTTTCTGCAGAAAATTATGTATTGGGTAGACAAGACTTGTAGACCAAAGGTACGCATTGGGTTGACAGGCCCTGAAGGGGAGTACAATATAGCCTAATACAACCATACCTTGAATCACATGGTTTCGATAAAGAATAGTTTAATTGAATTATCACTTGATATTGCTTTACAGTATCGTCAAATGCTACCACCACAAAATACTTCAGCTTTATGTAGAGTACTGTAATACAGTTTCATACAACCATAACATTGATAAATGTGCTTGAAATGCGGTTAAGTCTGATGCAATTATAATTTAATGCATGTGCTCTAAATAGTGTATTATTGTATAGGACAATACAACCGACACTTGATGTGTGTGCTTTATATAGTGTATTACAGTATAGTGTTATAAATGCGAGAGTAGAACAACTAATATTGAAATTAGATGAAATTGTTGTGAGCACAAAGTTAAAGTAGACAGAATTGTTAGTTTGGTCTACCTGTATGTGAAGGAAAGTAAAGGTTAAATCTCTTATTGTTCACGGCGACAGTAAGATGAAATATGTAAAGAATTATGGAAGTTCATGCGGATATGTTAAACATTTAGTAGTCGACAAGGATATTATATGTTAAAGGAAGTAGATGCCTTGTTGAGAGAGACAAATAAGATTTGTGACATGAAAGATTTGATATTATTATGGATTGAGAAGGTAACAAGATGATTTATTGAAGTAACAGTTGATCAGAAGTGAAATTTTATTGTAATGCCATCATGACAGTTAACATGAGTAGATTGAGGAAGGATGTTCTGTGAAACATTATTCTTATTAATATTTTAACACAATTTACACTATTATAACTAGAATTAGCATAGTTGCTCGTTACAAAGTTAATTGATAGTGACAGGAGATAAGTACCAGAAGTGAACGTGAGTGATATATGATGTTGCAGATAAATAGTAAAGACTATATTCAGTGATGGCTGATAAGGGCATTGACGAATGTTTCTTAACTTCGGTGATTGTAAAAAGTGTAAATAGAATGATAAATATTTTATTATGTTTAGGGATAGTTACCATTATTAAATAAATTAATGGGATTAAGGAGTCAGTAATGTACAGATTAAAAGGAGTATTTGTAAAGTGAGGACGTTATTATTTACAACGTACAGAAGTTAGCTGTTTGTTCATTTGTTGGATAATTTATCGATTGGAGGAAGTTATCGGCAGAGAATGTTAATTTATTTAAAACTCCTTAAGGTATACATATACGTTTCGGAAAAAATAATCACAGTTTAAACCAAATTATCTGAATTCTTTTTTTTGTGGTTCATGCATCTTAGGACTAATGGACTAACAAGCATAAAATCCTCAATTTATGTTTACACGCATGTAAAATGTATTCTTTATGAAAAAAATATGTAAAATTTCCAAACCCTCTGGAATTTCAAAAAATAAATGGATTTTGATAATTCATTCACCGATTTGTCCAGATCATTGTAGGGAATGTTGTGAAGCACAATCATACTTATTACCTAACTTTTGAAGTAGCTGAAGAAAGATTTCAAAAAAAAAAATGTTTTTTTTTCTCTCTATATTTTTTTACGAATACCTCGCATGTTTTTTGTGTTATAGATATTCAACAAATAAGGTTCAAAACATTTCCCGGTTCATGTTCATCCATTTGACATATAAAACATCATTTTATCTCAATTCATATCGAAGTTATTTGGATTCAAACCTGGAAGTTGCAGGAATTTCTTAGTCTGAGAAAACAGGGGTTGAAAGTTTGCAATAAGATTACCAGTTCCTCTTTCAAAAGCAAACTTCAGAATTACCCTGCCCCATACGTGAAGCCTTCCTTTTGAAGTATTTGTATGGGGGCGTGGTGGCGCAGCGGTCAAGCCGTTGGCCTCTCACCAAGGTGGACTGGGTTCGATTCCCGGTCAAAACATGTGAGATTTTTCGAAGTGAAATGCCACATGCTGTTGAAAATGTTTTAGCTTCTCCATATCCGTATCAGGGGCAGATGACCCCGTAGTTCCGCCCCTTAAAACAACAATAACTAACTAACATATCCACATCCAATTAACCTCATTCCATATACAAGTTTCCTGTTTATATCGAGAGCATGTTCTTGTCTTTTGGAGGCACAGAATTTATCTGTTTGAAAACTACAGAATTTACATACTAAACCTATTGTCAAAGCCCAGCCGAACCGTTGATTTTCATAGTTAATCTCACTAATAGATGAAGTAGAAGAACTAGGGCACGCTAATGCAAATATTAGTCTGAAGGCAGTCTGAATCAAATATTACACAGAAATACTAATTAGAATTGTTATATCACATGTGTCAGCGCGTGTTGCTAATTTAGCAATGGAAGCACTACGCGAGTGTTCAATGTTTATATTTCTTGCACCTCTAGAGCTTTCTTCTCGTTTTTGATGCTGATTTTCACAGAACCTTCGCTTTCTCTTCTTACTACTCCGAGAGTTAGAGCCAATGATGAAATAAATCACTCCCACAAACACGAGATAAACACAAACTTTGCACGTCTTTTCAAATTTGTCACATGTACATCACAACCGCCATTACTGTTTACCAAAGACCATGTGTAAAACCATGAGAACACACAACTGAAGTATAATGTTTCTATAATTGCAGAACAATCTGTGAGTGAGGATTGATACTATAAACGAGCTATCTGACACATGAACTGAAATAGAGTGCTGTACTTCTCTCGCCATGCCACACCCATGTCAGAAAATGGCGCACATCGCTTCCTTTAAACCCACTTTATATGCATTTCTAGTCATCGCACACATGGAAACCATACATTTCCTGAAAGAAGAGAGTTCAGGGTAACATTTTATTGCAAGAACATAAATCGAACAATTGTGCCAAAAATGCTGTTTTGAACGTATATGTATACCTTAACTAGTATGGATTTAGCAATTCATAAGCCGAATTCACGGTCAGATAGTTCATTTATTTTCGATTATTACTATTGTCATTAATTTCTATTCAGTTTATTTTTCGAGATTAGGTTTCAGGAGAGATATTTTAGTGTATTTGTTTTTGTAAATAAGTCAGCAAGCAATGTTTAGTTTGCTTGTTCCATTTTCTAGAATCCACAAAGTTATCATTTCATAGGGAGAGTAACGAGGGTACTATGAATGTTTTATGGGCGCCCAATCCTTTTTCCACACCCGGCATACCCCGAGATTGAAAGAATCTCACTCTCCCTATGTAGATAAACGTGAGCCCATTCTAGTTAGAACATAGTGTATTCGTATTTCAGTAACATACTGTATATACGGCGAGTTCAGTGATTGCGTGCCAGTGGGGATCAGTTGGTTTATCTAGCTGGGGATCAACGTCCTTTGCGATCCTCTCTTTCTTCGGATGATTGTTGGTAATTACATGAATTTGGGCAATACAAATCAATTTCTTGATTATAATCCATCAACACACACTGAAAATCACTTTCTTCTTTAACAAATTCAATTTTAAATAACCGTAGATTAGAGCCAATCAAATCAATCTTCGGACTTAAGATAAATTGCCGCCTTTGCAACCTCTGATAAAGCTGCATACTCAGCTTCTGTTGAAGAGATGGCAATTGAATTCTGCTTCCGAGCTTCCCGTAATAAGCCAGCATTATCGATCGTGAGGGGATAACCAGGCTTACAATTTATATCTGTTAAAAAGCCTGTTTGCGCACATCCCACCTGATCAAAACCAAAATACCCTTTGGACTGTAGGAATTGAACTGACTTACGGATATCTGTTTATAGGCAATATCTGGTCTGGTTCACGCACTCAAGTACTTAAGTACATATGTATTCCAACGATCGTCGTGTATAAGATAACCCGAAAGACCAGTCAATGTAATTTTCTGCCCCCTTCAATTTCTCGAAGTGATAATCAAAACCGGTTTTGAATTCTGCCATGATTGCTCGCGATCACAGTTTTTGACCATTATGGGTTAATACAAACTCACCAGTCAGAAAACAATACACTTGTCCTGGGGCAATAATCTGTGAGAGGAAGAGGCCAATTATTACTTCACAAGTTGACCCTTACTCCAAGGGATCAGCAAAGTATGTTTGGACTTGCTGTATAGGAGCTTGCTTGTGTGTTGAACATGTGGAACTTTTGTAGGTAGCGATATTTTAGTGCATTTGGCAAATTTAGTGCATTTGAAATATTTATCTTTGCCCGGTGGAATATACCTCTGCCTTCCAGCATGCTGAAAGAGATATTTTATATTCTTTGTTTACGTGAAGATGACTTGTATTTTTTTGTATCATGACTGATGAACCATCACGTGGGAAGTTTACAGGATCTTCAAAAAAGGTCGGTACTCCTTCTCGCTAGAGTAAAATAGAACCCAGCATGGGAATCCGTGCGTGGTCTTATATCAGTGTGAAACCAGGCGCTGTATATTTTCTGAGGCATTCACCGGGCAGCGTCTTGGAAAGTTTGCGACTTGGCTCCGCCTAAGAAGAAAAGAAAAAGTGAGCCTACCAAACATTAGTTGCAGTCGATGGTTCTGGACGAAAATGGGCATACTGAATGTCGGGTTGCGTTTCAGAGTCAGCTACGCTCGTATATTATCCGGTGTGAAACGTGCGAAGACTTGAACGTCTATCCCATGGATGCAAAAGAATGAGTAGTTAAGGGCACAATATAAGAACTTCACTGGTTGAATGCCAGTTTATTGACTTGCATCAGGAATTAACTGATCGTGGTTTTAATATACCTGAGGCTGTGCTTCTCGAAAACATTCTTGATGAATATTTTATACACGACGTGACAAGTTGCGATTAGATTCGGAAGAACGGATGTTAAACGGAAGTGTTTGGTCCTTTTTTAGCCGTTTGGACTTGCTGTATAGGAGCTTGCTTGTGTGTTGAACATGTGGAACTTTTGTAGGTAGCGATATTTTAGTGCATTTGGCAAATTTAGTGCATTTGAAATATTTATCTTTGCCCGGTGGAATATACCTCTGCCTTCCAGCATGCTGAAAGAGATATTTTATATTCTTTGTTTACGTGAAGATGACTTGTATTTTTTTTGTATCATGACTGATGAACCATCACGTGGGAAGTTTACAGGATCTTCAAAAAAGGTCGGTACTCCTTCTCGCTAGAGTAAAATAGAACCCAGCATGGGAATCCGTGCGTAGTCTTATATCAGTGTGAAACCAGGCGCTGTATATTTTCTGAGGCATTCACCGGGCAGCGTCTTGGAAAGTTTGCGACTTGGCTCCGCCTAAGAAGAAAAGAAAAAGTGAGCCTACCAAACATTAGTTGCAGTCGATGGTTCTGGACGAAAATGGGCATACTGAATGTCGGGTTGCGTTTCAGAGTCAGCTACGCTCGTATATTATCCGGTGTGAAACGTGCGAAGACTTGAACGTCTATCCCATGGATGCAAAAGAATGAGTAGTTAAGGGCACAATATAAGAACTTCACTGGTTGAATGCCAGTTTATTGACTTGCATCAGGAATTAACTGATCGTGGTTTTAATATACCTGAGGCTGTGCTTCTCGAAAACATTCTTGATGAATATTTTATACACGACGTGACAAGTTGCGATTAGATTCGGAAGAACGGATGTTAAACGGAAGTGTTTGGTCCTTTTTTAGCCGTAAATGGTTTGAGAGTAAAAATTAATTACACCACTTGCACTGATGAACAGACATGCCTTCGGATAATTATTTAGAACATAGACCGTATCTCTTCAACACGTGTTGCGAAAAAAGATGAAGAGTTTTGGTGCTAAAATAATGATGATAAATGACCTGATAAAAATTGTTTTTTGCAAAAGAGGGACAACGATTTTCCGTTATGTTCTTCTTTAAAATTCAAGATATTGCTTACATTGCTCTGATAAAGACTGTTTTTAATAAAACAGTTAACTGATTTAAATGTTTACATGTTTTCTCCGTAACCCTTTCGCTTTCTAGGTAACGATCCATCGGTACCCACGGGTCAGATAGCAGCATTTTTGTACGCAATAATAAGACTGCAGTTGTAGTATAGTTTTATCTCACGTTATGTCGGATTCGGTGGCGTAGTTGATAGCATGCTGAACTGCTGTGCCCAAGATAGCGGTTTCAACCCCGGCCTTCGGAGGGGAAGTAAAGACAGCGGTCCCATGTCATTGATTTATGGTTAAGATCCTTCCACAGACTAAACTTGTGTCAAGCTAAATTTCTAGGTTAGATTTCGCTGGTACGCTCTATCAAAGTTGGAACGTTCACCACTAGGTATCAGTGACATAAGGTAGAGAAAATTGTGACTACTTGAAATTGAACTGAACTTGTAGCTCACCCTATGGGTGTCTGCTTGAAGCTGCTATAGCCTCTGGCAAGCCGAACATGTCCTCGGACACTCCCGGCACTAAAAGCCATACGATAAATAAATAAAATAAAAATCTCGCGTTATACTCCGCTGTAACTGATGGCTATCTGTATTTATCGATACTCTAAGAGTCTGAAACATGTGCTCACTAGAGTTTCGTGTCTTGGCGGCAAACTTGCGTTCATTTCTCTCTGTTTTCGTTCGTGATTATAAATTAAGCTAAATTGTAGGCAATTTATTTAGTTTACTTGTTGGTTCATTATTTTCTTGGGTAATTAGGAAGCCTCCGTGGTTTAGGGGGCAGTACGCCGGCCTCTCACTGCTGGGCCCGTGGTTCAAATCCCGGTCACTCCATGTGAGATTTGTGCTGGAGAAAGCGGAGGCAGGCAGGTTTTTCTCCGGGTATTCCGGGTACTCCGGTTTTCCCTGTCACAATTTTATTCAGCGACACTCTCCACTCTCATTTCATTTCATCTGTCATTCATTTAATCAATGCCCCAGGGGAGTGCGACAAGCTTCGGCAGCCGGCACAGTTCATATCCTCGCCGCTAGATAGGGGCTTCATTCGTTCCATTCCCTGACCCGGTCGGTCGACTGGAAGCAGGCGGTGGATTTTCATTTTCTTAGGTAATTAGTGCTTAGTGATAGTGAAGTGCTAGATATAGTTGACTTAGGTTAGGCCTAGTCGTTTATCGTGTGCGACTTGGCGGAGTGAGTTCAATTAGCTGACGATGATATCACTTAATTTCTTAACAATTATTCAAGTGATATGATGTTTCTCTGTCCGAATCGGAAAGTGTTGATGATGATGATAATCCAGCACCTCCAGACAGTGATGTTAGTGTGAATAGCGATGAGTGTTTTATACAAGAAAGGCTGACAATTTTCACTGTTACATGACTTTAAACATTTTGACCTATCTTTGGATCTAATGCACATAGAATCTTGATATTTACCATGCTAGTACACAAAAATATAGCATTCCTACTGACATGAATAACAAACTTGGGCTGTGAACGCCATTTCCTAGAATTCCTTCCAAACATTCAAAATCTGAAAATATTAATTTTTTTGCACATGTTTTTAAACATTAAACCCTTCTTGGTTTAGAGGCATGACTTACTTGCAGTGATAATAAGTGACGTACACTCTATACGTTTACTAAATTGCATCCCTTTCAACGCAAAGTTACCTTTTTAATTGGAACATACATGTTTTTTCGTACAATATCAAAAGTAAACATACAATTATTGATAACATAATTGGTTTCACTTCTCTATACCTCGTACCTTCTGAAATAACTTAAGTTTTAGAGGATGGTAAAGGAGACACTGTTTGTGACGTTTAACAACAGTGTAGAGCACGCCGTTGGCCTACACACAGCTGGATTGTATGCATCGCTGTACTAAAATAATTCAGGAATCAAGAGAGTAACAGTACAGCTGCACTTCTCAGTGAACTCGTGGCCCCTGGTCCGGTCCTCTGTACTTCTGTCAGTGTGAAACACATTTTACGTACGAATCTTATGTTTATGTTCGCAGATACTTTGATATTTGGAGCCCTATTTTGTACCTACTTCTTTGTTCTCTTGTTTCATCTAGTACAGTATGCAGGCCTTCAGTAATGAAGAAAAGCTAGACATTATTTTAATTTAGGGCGAATGTCACAGGAATGCAACAACAGCTGTGACAATGCTGAACGCTACCCAGAGTGACGGTGTCCATCGCCTCGTACTGTACCCGTATAAATCAAGGAGCCTCTTGCTGGAATCCGAAGATCGGCAGAATCATAGAATCTAGAAAGTCCCTGGTTATAAAAACCATCTTAAGACCTACCAGCAATCATTCATTGACTACACACAGCTGTAATGATCATGTTATGGCATAAAAAACACATTGGGCGGTAAAAGTGAGAATCTTACCATTTCTCGGGGAGTAAGGGTTGGAAGGAGTTCCGTACCTGTTCAGGGGCAACCATAACACAATCCCTCGACTATAGTTAAAATAAGCCACGCCACGCAGATGTAGAAAAAAACGAAAAAAAGTTTATTAATAAAAACCTACAACTAATTTAACAACAGAGGATCGAACTCCTGCCTTCAAACCGCACTCTTCTCAGTCTTCATGACTTTACAACATGTATACTGTCATATTTATAAATTTAAATTGGCTGTTGAACTCCCAACAATCAAATAGTAAAAACTTCTCCTCCTACAGTTTTATACAAGGAAGCTAGATTTACGCGTATTCATTGACAGGCGTTTGTTGACGTGGCCGGTTCATTCACCCTGGCACATTGGGGCCGATAACCTGTATGTTAGGCCCCTTATCATCATCATCATCACCTTGGCACACCTGTTCTGTTACATAATATTGGCCGGCTAGAATGCACAGCCCTTCCTAACTGGTTTCATTTTATACATGCAGCTGTGTTACTGCTTGACACAAAAAAACTGGCTAGTGCGCTGTCTCATTCAACACTACTTCATGTGCGTTACAATCATTCACACTTTTTAAAAGAGGAGAATCCCTTCCTTATAAACTCACAAAAAAAATGTTAAAAATGAGCACACATGCTTGCAACTTGTTCACGCTATTCGCGACTAACGGAACTCTTGCACAACCTCTCACTCAATTCTAACAAACAGTACACACGACTGTCCTAGCATTCTCTGATGCCGACAAAACATTTAAAATACACTTGAAATAATTATTATGATTGACTAATTAAATAATAAGTAATGAAATGTTTATAAAATGAACACGAAATTATCACGCAATTTTAATTGTTTAAAACAATATTTCAACTTGTGATTATTAATATTTACAATGGATTCATAGTTTATATTTACTATATACAATAGTATTATTCCTTCCTCTAACGTTGTTTAAAACTATCTCAGTTTATACTATCTCCCTTTGAGATATTATCTATTTTAAAGGTTATCACCTTCTTTAAGATACTATGCCTGGTCATTCTCTGGTAAAAAGTCTTTAATAAGTCTGCAATGACCGATCAATTATGATTAGGCATTTGATTATTACAATTCCGGGTTTACTAATTGTTTTATAATTGTTTAATAAACAAATGTTATACTTCAATTCTCAATTACTTTTCCAGCCAATCAACTCTGCTGTCATTTCCCCTCAATGTCGTATCTTTACTCACTTCTCTGAGTAATAATAAACTCAATATACACTTAACAATATTTCACTATACAACACAACAGTATTTAAATGCAATCAAAGCCTATACGGAATACACCCTAGTATTGCTACCATATATAATCTCTCCGCAGAGAATCCTCTACAAAAATACGTTATCCCAATGTTATATACGGCATTAACCTCCTCGTATATCATTTATAAACTCTCACACTTGAGTAACAACGGTCAATTTAAACCTCATACAAACATTGCATCAATTCAGACTTGCTGTTTCCTATTATTGTTTTCTATAGAACTGCTTTACATTGTTGATACATTTCTACTGATATTCTGCAGTAATTATACTCTCGACATCTGAAGTTTCAAACTGGAAATACCTTTCAATGGTTTACTAGGTAATTATACTCTGTCATAGTAACCTCTGGTTCTAAACATGTAATAAAAATACTATATAGCGTCTCTCCATACTGATATTCTTCAATACAGTGTTGCTAAGTTACGTTAACAAATTGCATAACGTTGCAAACTGATATATATATATAACATTTAATGTTATGGAAGCATCGAATTAAGATCAATTACGACTGGAATAAGGATTTCCCTATAATATCCTAAGTCGATTGAATCATGTCTTCTAAGAAGACTTCCTTTCTAAAAAGTTACATTTAAGAAAGATCAAAGCTTTCTTCCAATTAAAATGGTTAGTTATAATCGTGAAAAAAATCCTTGTAGGAATATCATTGCAATATCAATGTTCGTTGCTTATACATGGCGAATAGTTCTTGCCAGTTCGTGGAATCTAATGTTTAACTATATTATCACACACATGTTTCTTCTTCCTACTGATGTTGCTTCTTACAAATAAGATACCCAAGCCATTTTATCCAAAATGAATTTAATGGGCATCTAAGACTCAAAAACTGTTTGAAATTCTCTGAACTCTAAAATACTGACTTCGTAGAATAATTTAATTAAATAAAATATCCAAATATAAATCAAATTGATCCTAAACTGCATCGTTGAAATTTCATGCACAGATGAATAAGGACTATCATCTCACAGGATACTAAAGTTTCAATTCATTAAACGTCGACTGACAATACATCGAATACATGGAGAAATGTTTCTCTGAAATGTCACCAAAATACTACACTACAAATAATAATGGTTGTTCTCTACCTTATGAAGATTTCATCTCGAAGATCAAGAAAGGTATTTAAGAAATACTCTGGTGATAGATGATCCATTGAAGAAAGGCTCGGCTTCTGGTCTGCCATTAAAGATGAATGGATTCCTCCCCGGAATGATTCCTTTGTGATTAGAACTGCGGAACTTCCTCACGTTCTGGATTCCAAGTTTCATGCTTTTCGCTGGTATATCCCTAGCGTCTTCATTCTTGAAAAGATGATCTCTCCGACGTTCTCTCGGTACAATAAACCATGCCATATTCAAGCTATACTGTCGATTGATTTTCATGGGTAAAATTATAGTTCGAAAACTAAACATCGAATCGTTATTATCGATGAAATGTTCATATGGATGTTCTATGAATTCAGTATACTGCTCTTTGGCTTGTAGTCGAAGTACATGAGAAGACAATAATGAACAAGGTTGATATAGACATAATGTATTCGACATCTTAGCTAAACATGATGTCGTACATGGTTTGAAGTTAAGTGTTGCTCTATATTGTCTACTCATATCTCTGTCATGATATATCCCTGGTGCATATTAGTCTACTCCATAACTGAAGTCTTCTTTCTATGTTTAAATGTAGTTTCCACATTAATGTTCATACTGTGCTCGTTTAGACCGGAGTCCGCACGACCACATATGCATTTTACCAAGAATCAGTGAGCACGAGAGTCAAAATATCCCGGGGTGCCAGATGGGTTAAAGCTAATCGCAAAAACATCAAATAAAAAAAATGCTTTACTGATTTTTGGCTCAATGCAACAATAAGGATAGAAGGAGATTCAACTGGCATAACACATCATGTAAAATTATCTCATTTTATTCTGAATTTAAAATTGACTGCAAAATAAAATGCTCAAAGCAGCATCATTCATGTGTGGCGACCCACATTACTATTTACACAATTTACAGAAATTTTCCAACACATTGGACAATTATCTTTGGAGACACAAGTCTGATTATCAGTCCTGTAGACTGTGTTCCAAAATTATAATAATTATTTATGATTAAATCCAGTTCAAATTTAATTGTCTTTACTGGAAATACTGTAGTTCACTTAATATTAACACTCGTAGAATAATTGCTCATAGAATTTTTAACTTTCACTTATTTTTCCAGTTTCAAAAAAATATTGTCAAAAAATAGTATCATCTCTGAATCAACACAAATTATGTACACATATTAATAACAACATCTGAAAAGTATCTGACCCTTGAGCATAGCATCGAAGAACTGTGCGAAGCACAACAAAATTTATTCTTCTTCCGACCTTAAACGTTTCGAGAAGTGACTCGATTATGAACTTCAAGTTCCTAACAAAATATATGATTTCTGAATCATCAACTTGATCAATAAATTGTTGGACCAATCAACTATTCGATTTTCCACTTGGAATCATTATTAAGAAAAATATTTATATCTGTGGTCATTTTAATAATTTTCACAACTTGCAATTCTTGAACAGAATGCGGAAATAAGAATTGTAGCTTCATAATAAATTCATTTATTTCATGACACTAGGATTGAAAAACATCCTTCAAATTATTCGTGGTTATAGAATTATTTTTAATTGGCAGTGGCCCATTCTATTATTTTTATAAGAACACAATAATCCAACAACAACGGCAAAGGTCTTCCTCTGAAGAAGAATAAAATACTATCATGACAAATCCGGGTTCTAGCAAAATCAAAGTCTTAATGGAATCCGTAAACAAGATTGAAATAAGAACTGATGGTTTTTAAGAAATAACCTTTGGGTCATTCATACGACGCAATGTGTAGTTCCAATACTCCTTCTTTAACACTGAGTCATCGAACCTGCTATTTGATTGATGCTCAAATAAAAACCTCCTCATTCCTGCGACTTAAACATGTGCACCTGGGAATGGCATTTCAACTACTCCACACACAAAAATTTTCTTCCAAAAATTTATACAATAAATCAAGCCTCTGCTTATTATCAACACTGGAAGATTTATAAACTTTCACGTTTATTTTATTTTACCATTCAGTTCAAATCGTGAAGTTACCACACTTATGATACTCTCTATTTCACTTTCGAATGTGTATCTACGTCATGATTTTATATAAATACAAAATATCCTAATTGATACAAATATCATTTGCTTCCCGTTTCATGCCTCTCCGTGTTATCTGAAAATATACTTTGCTCATGGCAAATATTAACTGTTCAACCAGAACTGTCATGTTGGTTGAATGCGGGCTTGCGCTAACCACTATCCTTTGGAAAATCACCTGTTCCAAACTAGAAATGATTAAACTACTTCATAAGCTCTCTCTCAATGAATGTGATTATTAGAAAATATAAGATCCAAGAATTATTTAGAAAAGTTATGAAAATTATTATTATTATTATTATTATTATTAGTGGATTATTATTATTATTAGTTATACTATTTTAAATATGTTTAATTATTATATCATTATGTGAGAATCCACATGTTCGATTCTTCGAATATGGATAAAATCTCCATTTCTCAACAAAAATAATTATTAACTTTTACAGTTACCTCGGCTGATTACCGTGATTATCAAAAAATATGAAACATTCAAATAAATGCTCGTTATGCTCGGTCATCGATCCTAAACTGTTCTGAGTGCTGAAAATACTCAGAATAACCCTAATGTGTCTTGCCTAAATCATTGCAAGATATAAATACGAAGAAAAATAAATGTGTTGGTCATCTGCAGAAAATGAGTTTGTTCCAATTAGCTAGGCATAATATAAAATCAAATGTGGCTTACATTTCTCGTTGGTCTTGAAGCGTAGTGAACCTGGTCTGTACCAGATTTATCCAGATACATGCCCTATTGGACACGTACGTCTAATCCTTGTATCGGCCGCCATTATATACCCACAATCTGTCTAACAAGACATAGTGGAAATATATCTTGAAGTTGGAAGTAACTGCTGATCCATTATAATATTTACTTCTGTTAAAGCCATAGCAGTTTGCTTAAATGGGGTCAGATCCAAATGATCTATTCTCAAATACGTCAGTTGTAACATAACTCACGGTAATCTTTTCAGTACAAGAAAACACTGACAGTCTAAATCAATCAACGGCTGTTCTGAAGATCGTTCCCTGGGCATGGTTTATCACCATCTATCATGCGCGAAGCAACTTATAGTTTCCCTTTGTCGGCTAATGAACAACACCGTGATAGACTGGCCTTCAATATACTGAAAGATCGGAGTGGTTATCATGTTACAATATATGAAACTGAGTAATTGGATTAAAATATCCAAGTATAGAATTATTATTACTGGACTGTGACAAAGTACTTTCTAGACAAAGTCTAGCAAATGTCCATATAGAAATAAAGTATTTCACCAGTGTCCGTATAAAAATAACAATCACCTTAGTGATTCCCTCTGCCGGAAACTTACTATGTTCCACACGTATCGTAGTACTTTTGTAACTATCACAATTTAAAGATATCTTCGGCGTAGATCTGGCAACCATGTGCCTTGGCTCAACGTAGCAGCAGCACCTTGTCATGCAAGAGCTTGGTTCGAAGTGAGCTGATGATGCTTGGACCGGTCGGCTTTTATTCAAAACGGTCGGGTCCACGCTGGATCACGCTGAAATCTGGAAATCCTCATATCTCCGGTGTCTCTGGTCCAATTCATTTGAGACTAAGTGCATTCTCTTTCATTTGTCCGTGCCAGTAATCTGATCCACTACGCATCTGCTACTACTCGCTACGTCACTTGACATGCTCTTGGCTGCACAAAGTTTCCATTTCCTTCTAGAAGTAGTGGAGCGCGATATTCAAATATCTCAACTTTGAAAAGCGGCTGTAGCCTTTCCCTTGATATCTAGGTGTCTGAATCTTGGAATACCCATTCCTAGAGTTGGGCACAATACTCGAAGTCATAATGTGTTATCTGTAGTAATAGTTCACTTCAATATTCGTACAACACTTAATATTGTTCAATGACTTACGTTCTCTTGAAGCTGTAATGTTAATAGCGCTCAATGATAACTTGCAACTCGTTAAAACTTCTCTTCTGTTCTGAGATACGCACTTTTCATCTGCAGAAATATGTCTGCCTAAAACTCGTTATAATTCACAAACTGCGTTAAATTTTCTCACTAAACTGTTAGTGTACACTCGTCTCAATGTATATTTGCAGAATTTAATGAATTTATTCCGATATTTATCTTCTTAAGCCTAAATAATGACTCTGCTTTACTATGCTGAACTCGCACTAGAATGCTTCTAACCCTGCCTTGCAACGGCGGTCGCGTTCGCGGTCAAGATACGCCGCTGAATGTCGGGCTTGCTTAGCCTCAAAATTGACGGTGGAACTACATCTGCACTCGACGAGTTCTAAAGACGAAAGATCTCCCTTCCTCGCTCTGCGCTTCCCTGATCGACTGTCGTCCGCGCCATGTTGCCTTCGCGCTAAAACTTTGCTTGTACTTCTTCTAAAGCTTATATCCGTCTACAGTGGACCTTCAGCGACTTTTAAAGTACTGTTATATTCATGTTCTAATGCATAAAATTTCTTTCTTGGGGCCTAAGGTAATTATTTCATCATATGGACGAGGCTTTCAGTAATAATGAATTCCTTTAAACCGCTCCTCATTGGCTGTTAGCTCCTATCCAATAGCATAATTTATAACAATTATCACTGCAGAATTGCGGCAAATTAATGTTGCTCTGGGCCATTTGACCTTGTCACGCGCCAACTCTGGCTTCATAAATCACGTGACTATGCCGCGGTACGACTGAGTCTCACCAACAAACTCGTTTACTGTCACAATCCAGATTCAATTCTCCAATATTGAGTTTTATAATGGGCTTGTAAAAATATTATCATTTTATTCTTGAATAATTCAAAATCAGGGCTCAGTACCATTGCCAATACAGTATGTGCAGAAGTCTCTCAGAAACAGGAAGTTGGCTCCCAGGAAACGTCAACGTACAAACAGAGCAACTAACAACGCTAACGAATTCGCTGTTCTGGCTACTGTAGCTCACAATCCGCACGTGAGTGTACGACAAATTGTACGCGGTTCTGGAATAAGTGTTAGCAGAATTTTGCACTTCATACATTTCATCTGTATTATATGTCATTGCACCAGGAACTGTACGGGAATGACTTTGAAACCCGCATTCTGTCGTTTTGCATTGCATCAGTTGCACGATAATAACGCATTCCTAAGGGATGTTGTGTTTACGGATGAAGCTTCGTTCACAAATCATGGCAATGTGAATTTGAGGAGCATGCACTACTGGTCCGTGGAAAACCCCCACTGGCTTCGGGAGGTTTCTAACCAACGACAGTGGAGTATCGATGTTTGTTGCGGTATCATTGGCAACCGTAATGTAGGTCCCTATTTTTTATCAGGGAACACTAAACGGACAGCGATGTGCATCATTTCTTCAAGACATGTTACCCCTTCTCATGGAGGACGTGGGATTGGAAACTCGTGTATCAATGTGGTTCCTGCATGATGGGTGCCAATTTCGCACGTGTTGCCAGAGATGTAATGGATGCGAAGTTACCAAATCGGTGGATAGGACGTGGTGATCCTGTAAGATGGCCAGCACTGTCCCCCGACTTGACGCCATTAGACTACTTTCTCTGAGGCGCATTGAAAGATAGAGTCTACCAGGAAGTCCCAACTACAATTGCGAATATGCAACAGCGTATTACTGCGGCGTGTGCGGAAATATATGTGGAAACACACTGGGATTAGTACAACGCTCTCTTGTTCACCGTCTACAGAAGTGCATTAATGCAAACGGTGGTCACATTTAACATCTGCTGAAGTGACAAAGTTTCTTCATTTAAGATGTTACTGTTACTTGTGAATGCCTTTTCCGTGCTGGATGTAATTTTAAAACATTACGTTTCTTTAAGCTATAGGCCACAGGTTTGTTTAGGAAATCGGTAATTGTGCCTTTTGTTCTATGTGTACAGTTCTACACCTGTGTTAAACGTGACAACCAGTGTCTCAATTGCCATCCTCTACTACGTTAGTTATTTCAGAAGGTACGAGGTTTAGAGAAGTGAAAGCAATTCTGTTATCAATAATTGTTTGTTTACATTTGGTTTTGCTAGAAAAAAACGTGTATGTTCCATTTAAAAAGGTTATTTTGCGTTGAAAGTGATATTGTTATAATTTCCTGGATTGTGCATATCCTCCCATTGTGTGACCCCCTGACGTGGCTACATTCCTGTGGAAGTAGATTTTTCACATCTTGTTTCATTTCGATAATTGAGGTCGCCGCAGACTTAGGTGGGACACTCTGTATATATTGTTGAAAAATGTCATATTATAATGTATTATATTATCTTATGAATGTGTGCATTAAAATCACGCTCTGAGCTTCGGTGTATCATAATTATCTAAATAATGTATCGTCATTCACTGCAAGGCATGAGGTACCGTTATATAATTATAATAAATAAATATTTTGGAAATTTCCCGAGTTTTGCGTAAAAGCATGCTTTGATACGAGTTATGTTACATCATGTGCCTGGCCTTGCAGAACTTTGTATATGCAGTAGATCTGGCATCAGCGCGCTCCATTTAATGCGTAATGTCTTTTAAGGTAGAGAAGCACTATAGGCCCATTTGTCTGTAAAATGGCCTCCGTCAACTGGTGGAGAAGATGGCTAACCATCGCTTGGTAAGTCTCTTAGAGGAGAGAGGCCACTTGTCTGAGTGCCAGTGTGGATTTCACTCTCATAGGTCCACCACTGACCATCTGGTGCATTTCTGGAGGTATTTCTTTGAAAGGTCATAGTTTTTTTCGATCTTGATGAAGCGTATGACACCACAGGACGCTAGGGAATCCTTTCCACCTTTTACGAGTGGGGACTCCGTGGAAATCTACCAATCTTCATTGCGAACTTTATGTCCGTCCAGCTCCGTCATGTAAGAGTTGGTAGGAGATAACGCAAATTTTCATCCGGGAACATGAAGTACCTCAGGGTTCTGTGCTCTGTCACCTTGTTCGTGGCTGCCATATACGGCATTGTTGCCATACGTGGGCTCATGGTAGTTCCACAGCTGTATGTTGACGATTTGGCTCTACATTACAGCTCTGGAAGTACGGCAATCGTGGACGGTAATTTCAGCTAGCTATTTACGGGACCGACAGGTGGGCTCACTTCCGAGGTTTTCGTTTTTCAGAAGCGAATGCCTCCGTCGTCCATTTTTGTCGTCTCCGGAGTCCACATTTCTGAACCTTATCTCAGGGAAGCTGCATTGCCGGTGCTTGACATCGCTTCCTTGGAATCTACTTTGACAGCAAATGAATGTGGCAGCACCATATACGGCAACTTAAAACGACGTGCCTCAGGAAACTGAACATGATCAAGTTTCTAATTGGCACTGCGTGGGGGACTGACCGTACATTTTTGCTACGGTTCTACCAAGCCCTGTCCTGGATAAACTATAGTTTCGGGACATATGGTTCAGCTAGCCCGGCAAACTTGAAAATGCCGTACAGTATCCACCATAGTGGCGTCAGGACGGCTACCGTTGCTTTCCGGATCAGTCCGATTCCCAGCCTACTCGCCGAATCAGGTGTTCCTCCTATAATTTAAAGATGTGCGTCAAATGCCACAACATCCAAGCTATCGAGCTCTCTTCAGTACCCAATACAACCAGAGGTACGCCAACCAGCCTCGTGCCATCCAATCGGTTAGTATTAGACTCGATAACTCGTGTTATGAATTAAGAGTGGCTGTAAGATCCTGGATGATCAAAATACCTTGTGGGGGGGGGCCTCTGTGGCAAGTCCCGCGTCGGTTAGATGTACACCGAGGTCCTAAGGTGGACACGGATGCCTCCGTTTCTCGGAGGACGTTCTACGGCATAGTTCACCAATTTCCGGATGCTGGCATTCTCTACACGGATGGTTCGAAGTCGGACGAGAAGGTGAGTTGTGCATACGTTAATGATGGTGCGAATACTAAAATCTCGTTGCCTGAGGCCTGGCGTGTGTATACTGTGGAGCTCGTAGCCATCTATGAAGCTCTGCAATTTGCACTAGAGGATGCACGAATTCACTTTCTTGTGTGTACCAACTCTTTGAGTTCGTTGCAGTCAATTGCTACATGTTTTCCGCAACAGCCCCTAGGGCAGTGAATTGATAACCTACTACCGGGTTGTGTCGCGCTGACACTCGAATCACCTTTCTGTGACTTCCAAGCCACATAGGAATTGTGGAAACTGAGTTAGCGGATCAATCTGCATAAGAGGCCGTATCACTACCACCTCGACCAACGGAGGTACCCGCTTAAGATATTCGCTCTTGATGTCCAAGAAACTAAGAGCGATTAAGGGAGCTACTCGCGTATGGCGGAGCTCTTTCCGGTCACGGAGGGAGTCTATCATTTTCGTAGGCTAGGTCAGGCAAGATCCACTCACTCGTTCCCAATCAGGAGGGACGAACCCCCACTTTGTACCTATGGAGCCGTATTCACCGTGCAACATATTTTCTGACCAAGTGTGTGGATCCTGCTGTCGTACGGAGATACCTTGGTTTGGAGATGTCAATCAAACTTACATTATCCGTTGATGTGGTGGCTGCTGATTTCGACTTCCGTTTTAAAAGTGAGAGTGGGTTAGAGACAGCAATCAAAATTTAACATTGTGCATTTAATCGAAGACTTGTTCTCGTTTGAATTTCCGATTTTTCGTAATTTTTGTTCATTATTATAATTATTGCTTTTGTTTTTTTGTTTTAAAGATTTTCGATATTTTCATATTTAAGTGACCTCTCAAATCTTAATTACATTCTAAATTTGTGTATTTCAAACAGTGTTAAGACTGGTGGATGACCACGCAGTGCCACGCCTTAAATCATCAATAAATAATGTATCCGGTATAGTAAATGCAAAGTTATTTTTGATATTAAAACAGTTGCTATTAACTTAGTACTAGCATTGGAAATTCTCCACAGATCGGGGAACACCCTAACAAGAGATGAATCCGGAGCCACCCGAAATCAATATGGTAACAAGAAGAGACAAATGTCAACTAATAGCGGAATGGTGCCAAACATATGCAAAACTTGCGGAGTACACCTTAGAAGAAAATGTGATTTGATGAAACACTCAATGTCCCATAGAGGTCTAAAGCCCTATCCGTGTGGTACATGCGGACGAAGCTTTACTAGGATTCATGTGATACATGTGGAGCAAACTTTCATCAAAAAGGTCACATAAAATCACACATGTTGGTACATAATGGTCTAAAACCATATTCGTGTGGTACATGCGGAGCCAACTTCACTGTAAAAGTCAATTTGGATAAACATATTTTAATCCATACTGGTGTAAAGCCATATTCATGTGGTACGTGCGGAGCAACCTTTAATCATAGGGGTCACTTGAAATCGCACACCTTAATCCATAGTGGTCGTAAGCCATATTCATGTGGTACATGCGGAGCAAACTTTTATAGTAAAAGCCACTTGAAATCACACATGCTGATTCATAGTGGTCACAAACCATATTCGTGTGGTACATGCGGAGCAAACATTAGTCAAAAAAGTAATTTAAAACAACACATGTTAACCCATAGTGGTGAAAAGCCATATTCGTGTGGTACATGCGACCGGAAATTCTCTGAAAAACGTACTTTGCGTAAACATATGTTAATCCATAGTGGTAAAAAATCATAATCATGGGGTACATGCGGAGCAAACTTTTAGTCAAAAACTGGTATTCGAAAAAACATATGTTTATCCAGATAGGCATTCCTGTGGTACATGCGGTGCAAAATTTACTAAGAAATGCAATTTGAAGATTCATTCGCTGATTTATTGTGGCCACGTTGATGTACATGTGGAGAAAACTGCATTGAAGATAACGATTTTTAGTTTCCGAGATGGCTACGTTACTCAGGACGCTCAAACGGAATAGACCACTTCGAGTTTATTTGTAGAAGTTGATATTCCGGCAAGTCAGTTACTCAAGTTAAACTTCCACTAAGACGCTTATCACTAATTCCACCTTTTATGCACGGTATTATAATGTGGGTTCGACCCATCATTGGTGTCAACGTCAGCATAATGTGACGAAATGCACAATTGTCACAAAGTATATAAATAAATGCTTAGAAATTGTTTATCATTAGTTTACATCATATACACGAAAAGAAAATATGAAAGCCTTGCAGACTTATAAATTATCCTGCATCGTTGAATATTACTGAAAATGTGCAGTTAAAGATAGCCTTGCAAAAATTACTACGATAATGTACGGTACCTGTATCCAGAGAGATATCTGCCAGAATCCGAGAACGAAGAAGGATCGCAGTAACCTGTAGTCACCTGCTAAAAACATATGAAGAAATCACTGGCAAATAAAACAGGAGGGGTACGGCTAGTCATTATTGTGCCAAAGGAATTAACTTCGGGGTTGGTTGGAAATTCAAATCACAAGGAGAGTGAGAAAAATTTTAAACTCGGGGGATTGGGTAATATTTTTGAGCATACAAGTCCTATCTCACAACTATAGCCCAATATATCCCTAATTATCTGCAAATTATAACTCCAAATTTCTATAAAAACGTTAGAATTACGTAAACACGTATATCTTTGATTATTTATAATATAACAAATACAATAAAATAAAATAACGATTCCTGAAAAAATAGTAATATCTATCTAATCTAGCTAACATATTAAATACGGAAAGTAATTGAAAATCTAAGCAACCTACTATGCCCTAGTATGAGGTGGTTTCAAAATTACCTATCCCAGAAAGTAAAATTAGTAAAGGCCCTTCACTATTACATTAACCATATTAAACTCCATAAGAATCTCTTTAAGCCTGATTAATCCCTACGCTATTAAGTTAATAAATATTCGGTCTATATTTTATCTATATAAGTATTTATATATTCACTCACTCACCTCGAAAATATTTACACAACTCATGAATCCTGCCACTAGCCTTGATCTACCTTGTTATTACTCGTTTGATCTGTTCAATAAATCCTAGATCACGATAATGTCAGCATATGCGCTTACTAATCCAATAAAAATACCAATAATGGTAAACTTCGTTCCATTTTAACTGACAATTATCATTGTTTCATGGTTCTCTGGTATTCCTGAGCCATCAGTAATAGATCTGAGCATCTTCCAACAATAAACTAGAAACAGCTGATCTCAAATAGAAATCTATGTGACTTCATTGCAAGCGACTATCTCTTACAACACATAAATTCCTATCACTGTGTCTTGTACACATATCCACAACATCACCTCGCTGACAGTCAATAATTACCATTTACTTGCCTATCGTGGAACAATGTCAAACTCGCACATTGCCACATTCACTTCAAAATGCAAACCTTTGCAACAATACGATGGAATACCATCTATCAGCTTCAAAATACACGACGAAACGACTGTGTTTCAACATTATCTCCAAAGTCAACGTCTTGTCGTAAACCATCAGCCTTCGGTAGTTAAAATTGCTCATATAGATCTCTACCATGAATATTAAATCAATTACTGACCTCTTAAATATTTTCCATAATGCAATTATAGGGTTCCTAATAATAATAATTCTAGTGTCTTCTGGTTTCCAAATGCGAAAAATGCATTCCACAATTCTTATAGTTTACACAATATTTCTTAATGGTGTTTCCTTTCTGCATTACAAAATGTGAAATTCGTTGTAGAAACCTTTCCTTGAAAATTATAAGGTTTTCTACAGTATTTATACGAGTATTTCTTATCACCATTTCTATCGAAGAATTCTCATAACAGAAAATCATACTTCAAAATATCTGTCCTCCGGTATCAGTCATATCAACTTTCGAAATTCTACGAAAATAAGAATGATCAAGAAACGATCATCCATCATAACAATGGCAGATGACCTCGTAGTTCGGCTCCTTAAATCCTCCTCCTCAATCCTAATAAGACGAAGAATAAGAAATGGATTCGCATTATCACAGAAATCTCAGATATTAAAAACTATTCGCAAATTCTAAAAATCCTTACTATCCAAAAATATGGTCAGCGACATCAAATACAAACGGTTCTAATTGTCTTGAACTCAAAATTCGAAAATCCACAACATTCAACTTCAGCTTAACTTCAACTTAAGCTAAAATCCAGATCGACAAAAATATCTACAATAGTCGAAAATGCAGATAATTAAATTCCTACAGCAAGATATCGAAAATGTTACTTCAGATAAATTTAAAAAGCCTTCGCCCTTCGAAAATACTACTTGTTGGATTCATTGTGCCTGGTGTCGACTTAAATTTGTCTATTTTACGTTTCTCTTGATCTTAGCTGAATAACGATAGTGCCGTAAAAGCATTAAACTTCCTGCCTCGTCCTAGATCGCCTTTCTCGTACTTCGGAAATCGTCTAGCATCGTCTTGATGAATTCCACGCCTGCTCTCGATTGGATCACCTTTCTGAACACCATCGCCTCGTTCTGGATACTTCCCTCCGTTCGACTCCGATCTCCGGCCTTCCCTCGACTTCTCAGATAGGACGCCAGAAAACCTCGTGATGAAATAGTTTTTTAGAAATTCATAGTAGTAGTATTCCTCGTAATAATTATTGTGATCTTATTATCTGATGAATGTTTAAGATGCTGGCGAAAACTGTCGTCTTCTCCGCTTCATTTTAGTCAACTTAAAATATATCCAACATAATGCATTAATTACGTTTCCTCTATGTATATAGTACGCCTTCTCTTTCACCTTAACAAAGTTCAGAAGTCTATACCCCTATTTCAATATGAAATTCATCCTAATAATTTTGGAATTTTTAAATATTGTGAAATATTCATCAGAGTAACTTTGATAATATTTAATGCAGTATCGTAATATTGTATAACTCTGCGGAGTATAATGTTCATTTCAACCTGCCTTATCATAATAATTTGAATTCATTGCTACAATTGCTCGTAATAATTACGTAGTTTAATATTTAATCTTTATCTCAATATTCAATTGTTCAATTCACTTCTATAAATGTTCACTTGAAGAATGACTATCATTTCAAAATATTCCAAGTTCACTTCCCAATTTTACATAATGTTATCAAGTCCTCATATCACATGAGTACGGTCTTGAGCATGCTCTTCACCCAGATTATCACTCCGCTTCCCGATAATCGAAATACTTTGCGTCCGCACTTCCCTGGAACATCGAGTAACACGTCTGAAATGATTCCTAATTAGCAATGAACAGCTTCATAATGTATATAAATTATTTTTATTTAATGGCTTCCGTCACCCACGTGACCTGGGTGGGGCGCGACTTCCCTCACCTCTCTTCTGTCCTGCGGGTTTGTGTTGTTGCCCCTAACCTTAGCTTACCGATACACGCGACTGTTTATGACTGGCGCGGCCTTTCCTCCAAACATGTATCTGCCAGTACGGCTAGACATTCTAGTATCGAATTTTGTGATTGGTTCGGCTTTTTCTTTGCGAGTCAACTGACATGTTCTCCCCACTGAACCTGCTTCTAGACACCAAATTTAACAAAAAGTAGGCTTCATTCCCTGCACTGTCTCAAATGCAATTCTTAACAATAAAATTTGACTACAGTGAAGACATGTATATGAACTCACGAAAAAAAAATTATTTCTTAATTAAAAATATATTTACATGTCGTAATGACATCAGGAAACAGAGGATATATATGCACATTAAAAACAAAAGAAGACAGGACTCCGCGTTTATAATTGAGGAATATTTTTTGATTCGTTTTTGGGTCAAGAAACAGTATATTGTGTCCTAAAATTGTTATCAAATTATTCATTTTATGTTTGATCATGGCCTTTCAGCTACATAAATTCCACATATATATTGTGCCCGTCTGTCCACCTGGGATGGACAGGCGACAACATGCGATGCAACATGAGAACAGTGAGAGTACGAGGTCAGGTCTCAGGGCGTCCTGGGTTATGCGGGCTAAAATATACTACACTCTGTCCCCATGTTCCATGTAAAGGATTTTGGAAAGATGTAGTTGACAACACAGAACACAAAGCGAAAACCACAAATTAAAAGGAAAATTATTTCACACTTATTAACTAAGAAACAAGTATGAAAAAAGTAGTCGAATATCACACGCACTTCCTGTAAAGTAACCTATCTTGCGAACAGCAAAGCATAATATCTAAAAGAATGAGTAGTGCATCTCAAAACAAAGGAAAGCTAGGTCGTAAAACTTGTTGAGAGCCTTTGTTCACTTTGACTATGGTGGGATAAATTCAATTGAGAATTCTACCCTTTAAAACATCGATGCACTGTCATCTATATCAAGAAAAATGAATAATTATTGAAATTAAATTTCCCGTATTTCATTGGTCTTTCATAGATTATTTACATTAATTACATATTCGGATTATGTTTCACACACTTATCATCCTCGGGAAAATTATTTACAAATCACGTTGAGGTTCAATTCAAATTTGATCAATTAAAAATATCTTGAATAGATTTTTCATAATTCACTCTTTTGCAAGGCTTTCGGAATAGAACGTATTATTATATTCCATAGTATAATATTCTGACACGTGGAAAACTATTTCGCTAGAAGAGTTATAAAAGAATTATTTAATTATTATAAACAATTTAATTATCACTTGAAAATTTTTATATTTGATTTATCAATTACTCAACACTGTGGGCTTAATTAATTCATAACACACTGAATTTGATTAAGTAATTCCATGAACTGTTTATACCATTAAACGTGACGTAATATTACCATATTTGAAATCAATCTTTCGTAATGTTAGGGGCCGAAAACCTAGATGCTAGACCCCTTCAAACAACAATTATCATCATCATGTTTCATAATGACAAATATTACTTGGCGTGGAAGACTATTAGTTGGAATGGACCAAAATCTTACTCATCTGAAGCTTTATTTACAGCATTGCTACAACGGCTACCTGTCCAATATATATGTGGGTTCACCACTAAACCACCTGAGCCCACTCTCAGGAACCACTCATATTATAAACGATAGCATTAACATAAAATCCCTATATCCAGCATTTATATTGTAATTTCAATTAGAATAATCAGCTTCACGTCCACTAATAGCTTGAAGATTGCCTCCCTCACTCCCAAATAAATTAGTTATAAAAATATCATCAACATTATTACTCAACAAGTTCAGAGTTGTCATTCTTTTTTAAAATACGTTTCAGTGTTTTCAAATTCATAATTATTATTATTATCATCTAGGTAAAAATTAATTTAATTTTTCAGTGCTATTACAGTGTTTGCTGCAGAGTGACAGTTAATCCTGCTGCCTCGGAAAAAATACGGTAATAATTCCCATATGATTAAATCGATATGTGACGAAGTATAAGAGATGTTAGCATTCCCTCACCTTTCAGTTCAAACGTAAAATTCAAGCATAGTCGATGACTATAATTCAAAGTATTGCTCGATGTGCGAGATGATAGAAAAGAAAATCATGGCCTTAATTTCAAACTACAAAAAAAATTACATTATAAAGCTGGCAGGTCGTCTTGCGGTCCATCATGTATAAAGTGTCCTGGCACCACGAATCATCTGGAAACTCCGTCCTCCGGAAAGTTCTGTCCAAGCATAAGCTTGACGCTGGATCCAAAGGCATTGCAGTGCGCCGGGAACGGCGTCGCTCCCATTCTTCCATTATGGTCAAGCCTCTAGCCTCTCATCTTCTTACAGATGTTTCTTTGTAGAGGCAACTCTGGAAGAAGTATGGCTGCAAATCTATATATTTCTTACAGTTGGTCATCGACATAATGTTCCATTTCACTGGTCCCATGATTGTCAGTTTTATTATGTTTACATGGCAATGAATGGTGTTGCAGGTGAACGATTGACTTTAAATTTGAATTCTAGGTCCACTATAACAACTGTTTATCGTTAAGTTCACAGGTATTTGTTTTAAGTTTGAAACGTTGTATTTGATCAGAAAAAACACGCCTGATTGCTTTCAAGTCCCAATATGTCAAGTCAAGTACTGACCTCTTCTTTAAGTCCACAATAATTATAATCAGATTGAAATATCCTTGAGATTACGTGCAATATCCACATTTTGAAAATTTGTCCGCTTATTTGTGAAGCATAGTCTCACAATTGGTTACTAGTGCCACAAATATTGTCTTCTGCATTCACAGAGAAATAACAAAGTTAATGTTAACGTACCTTTCACTTTTGGAGCACAATTTATGTCAGCTAACAAGTTTGGAATATAATCCAACGCACAATTACTCTCGGCACTATCACAGCTTTAAAACATCGCGACACTATCACAGTTCCAAAACATCGTGGCACATTTGAGCATAATAACGTGGTGTATAGCCAACCGTCGCGTATCCCCACCAGCACAAGCCTCACTGGGGTACTTTTCATCTGTCTAGTCTGCCCTGGGCTTCAGTTTATATAGTAGCAGAATGTCAATAGTCGATATTATGTAATGGCATTAAGTAATGTTATCCTGGAAAGTGACTTGAAGATGTAGACCTGTTCACTATCCAATAAACATCTGTACTTATTGTCGTATTCTTCAGATATTGTATTTATAACGTGCGCATACCAGCATTGGTTCAGGACCACGCTCTGTTTAAATTCTACTTGGCAAGCAGTGTGTCGCTGTCTGCTCGCTTCCACGCGCCGTGTTCAAACATCGACTCGCGCCAGCCATAATGCCAAGTCTCATCAGGGCACATCAGGGCAAGATGGCGTCACAGTGAAAGTGTAGTGAAATAGCAGCTAGTGTAAATATTTGATAAAAGTGGTAAAATATTATAACAGAGGTTTAATATCTATAAAGATACTTTCCTTAGGTCAAGTGAAATATGGAATATTGATGGTACTTAGAAATTCTTATTGATAATTTAATACACTTAAACTAAGTTGTGGGAACGTGTATCCAAAGATTCGGTGAATTCTTCAATCACTGTTTGAACCAAGTAGAGCAGCGGTGCTTTTACGAGTTTTCACCCGATTGGAAGATATACGTATTTCACATTCTTCTTTATTGGTAGGTAATTACATTAATTCATTTAGGTGGTAATAATTAACATAAATTTAGTGTAATTTGGTGTAAACATCAAGGCTAACTTAGATCTCTAGTATGTCGGCAGTAAACAGTGTTAGTGTCTCGTCAGGTAACGTAACCGTTACGGATTTATGCTCGTCGTGCAAAATAAAAGTAAAAAATGCAAATAAAATCATCACAAGATCTGAGGTAAAATTGAGTGAGGAGAAAAGTGAAACCGATTGTCGTAATGTAGGCCTAACGGTAATGTTATGCGAATGTCATAACCTGAGAAACGAACTGTCCTCAAAAGATGAAATTATAAAGCTGCTAAAGGAAGATATTACTAAGTTAATGGAAGAGTTGAATAAATTAAAAGGAAACAGAGATGAAAGCAAGGAAACTTGGTCCACAGTGGTTGCTGGTAAGGTAAGATTGAATATGCCTAGGTCTATAAATGGATTACCGGTTCCTGTAACTGAAATTCCCGTCTCAAATTCATTTGGAGCGCTCGTCGAAGAAAATGATGACTTTCTTCAAGAAGAAAAGAAGAAAGTGATAATGAGAAAATCAAGGATGATGCGGATATTTACGAATAGTCACGGGCGAGATGTAGCAGCAAGCATATTGGAGAGAAGCGGAGAAATGGAGGTCACTTCGACAGTTAAGCCAGGAGCACCCATTGCAGCGGTCACGAACGGGATGGTAGGAGAGTGTGCGTCCCTTCAAATGACTATGCAGTAATCATCCCTGGAGCAAACGACGTCTATAGAAATGAGAGTAAAAAGGTAATCAAAGATTTAAAGGGTACATTGCCATCCATGCATAACACAAATGTCATCATTGTAAACATTCCGCAGAGATACGACTTAATTTCCAAATCATGTGCAAATGCAGAAATAGAGGCTACAAATGGAAAAATTCATAAAATTTGTAAGAGTTTTCCAAATGTCCAAATTATAGATGTAAGTAAATTAGACAGGAAGTTCCACACTCGGCATGGCCAACACTTACATAAGTTAGGAAAAGAGTATCTTAGTGATGAAATCTGCAAAATTGTAAATTCAAATGGTAAGAATGCTTTAGAGTGGAAGCAGGGAAATTGGTAAAAGAAGCCAAACGTGAGGTTTGGCATTCAGATCTTTTGATGTAAAATTTAACTGAGTCCAACAATGGTATTTCGGATTTGTCAAGCAACAATAATAATAACAATTATGATAGTAATAATGTAAATAAATCACCAACAGAAGCTTGCAAAAGTAACAAATTTAAAATTTATCACCAGAATGTTCAGTCTCTCTATAATAAAATTGATTACATAAATCTAATGCTTAAAAATGAACTTAAAGACATCTCAGCACTATGTATTTCAGAACATTGGCTGAAAGAGGAACAACTCGAATTAATTCAATTCCGAGGGTTTATACAAGATAGTAAATACTCAAGAACTAATATTAGCCATGGTGGTACTTGTATCTTCTTAAGAAATAATTCAGATCATGAACAATTAACAGCTTATGATTATCTAATTATGGAACAGGATTTTGAATTCTCTGCCATAAAAAATACAGCAGTTTAAGTTAATAATTGTATGCGTATACCGTTCTCCGTCAGGAAAGTTTCCTTTATTTATAGATAAATTAGAATTGTCACTCAATAACATGAGCAAAGTAAATTTCGATATAATAATTTGTGGGGATGTAAATGTGGATTTCTTAAAATTTGATAGAAAGTGTGAATTATTAACACAGTTACTAATTTCCTATGGACTGAAATCTACAGTAAATACCCCAACAAGAATAACAAAATTTTGTAAAACCACTCATGATAATTTTTTTAAATACAGATAAATATCACCATTCAATAGAAGTCTATTGTCCGGGTTTTAGTGACCATCATGGACAAATACTGAGATTTTGAAGTTCCCGAAACAATCAATAATAATGATAATGGAGTAAAATCAAAGTACAGGTCATTCACTGAAACAAATGTTACATATTTCAATGACTTATTAAATAAGGAAACATGGTCAGAAATGTATAAACTAGAAAATGTAAATGATAAATTTAATGCATTTAACAGTACCCTAAAACACTATTTTGAAACAGCATTCCCCTTTAGACAAAGAACTGTTCAAAATAACAAAACTAGCAATTGGATAACAACAGGGATTATAAATTCATGTCAAAGAAAGAAATTTCTACACAAATTATATAAACAATACCACACAACACCTGAATTCAATTTATACTACAAAAAATACACTAGCATATTAAATAAGGTAATAAGACTAGCAAAGAAAATGCATAATGATAATTTTATTTCCCAATCATCTAATAAAAACAGGGCTATGTGGTCCGTTATAAAGAAAGAAATTGGAAAATCTGCTAAAATACAAAGGATCATTACACTGACCAGAAATAATAAAGTGATTAATAATCCAGAGGAAATAGCAAACACTTTTAATTACTATTTTCTGGAAATTCCACCAAAATTATTAAATAAATCACAGGTAAATACACAAAATTCTAATAATAAATTAAATATATGTAGTGATTCTTTATTTATAAATCATGTCATAAGTGAAGAGGTAAGAATAGTTATAAAAGAGCTAAAAATAAATTCTGTGCTGGCATTGATGGCATCCCTGATGCAATTTTAAAGAAATGTGCAGAAAATATAATAAATCCACTTACACACTTAATAAACAGTTCAATTCTCTCAGGAACTTACCCGGATATTTTGAAGTTATCAAAAGTAATTCCAGTGCGCAAAAACGGTTCAAAAGATGAATTAGATAACTATCGTCCTATAACCTTACCAACTGGTATTGCAAAAATTGTGGGAAAAAACATGTATAAGAGACTGATAAGTTTTATAGAAAAAAAATTAAAATTATCAAACTCAAAACATGGATTCAGAACGGAAAGATCTACACAGACAACAATTTACGAATGTATTAATAATATACTGAAAGTAATTGACAATAAGTAACATGTAACTGGCCTATTCTTGGATTTATCGAAAGCATTTGATGTTGTTGACCATAAAATCCTCCTTACAAAAATAAATCAATATGGTATTAGAGGTCTAGCTAATAATTGGATAGAGTCTTACTTAACAAGTCGTAAACAAATAGTAAGCTTGAGACACAAGGATGATGGAACAAAATTACCTAATGAAACATTGTCCAATGAGGGAATTGTTAAATTTTGAGTACCCCAGGGATCGGATTTGGGCCCACTATTTCTTCTATATATCAATGATATAACACAGAACGTTCATTCACATAAGGAAATTTTGTTTGCGGACGATACAACACTCGTAATAAAAGGTGAAACTAAACAGGTCATACAGCAGTCTGCTGACTCCGTTACATGAGTGTTAACAAAATGGTCACAATATAATAGCCTTATTTTTTTTTTTTTTTGTCGTGTGGTCTCCTGAGAGGCCGAGTGCAGGTCTTTCTATTCGACGCCCGTGGGCGACCTGCGCGTCGGGATGATGAGAGATGGAATGGATGAGGATGAATGAAACAGGGCAAGGATGTGGAAGGAATCGGCCGTGGCCTATCAGAAGGTACCGTCCCAGCATTTGCCTGGTGTTGAAAATGGGAAACCACGGAAAACCATTTCAAGGACGGCCGACGGTGGGGCTCGAACCCACGCGTCTACCGAGTCAGCAGAGAGCTTGGCCCCATGACCTAATGCTGCGCTTTAGCCAGCTGAGCCAATGCTGTCGGTTGATAGCCTTATAATAAACTATAAAAAAACAGTATGTCTAAATTTCCACACTATACAGAATAGGAATCCTGCGAAGCCCAATATAACACTAAATGGTCATCAAATAGAAAATAAATCAGAAACAAAGTTTTTAGGACTATGGATACGACATGGCTTGAAATGGAATAAACATATACAATATCTGAATACTAAACTGAACTCGATGTGCTTTGCGTTACGTATTTTGAAAACCTGCACTAGCTTGCACACATTATGAAACACTTATTTTGCTTATTTCCATACTTAAGATATGGGGTCATATTTTGGGGTATGTCGCCAGATGTACGTTTAGGATACAAAAGAGGGCGATTATAATTATGGCAAGTGTAAGCACTAGAGAATCATGTAGACCTCTGTTTAAAGATTCAAACATTCTCCCACTGCCCTGTATACTTTAGGGGTTCTTCGTGTGCGCCCTCTACAATGTGGGGTTTGGGGAATGATTGGATTTAGTGTAGATCGGATGGTGTATGATTGAGCTGTCCGGGGGCGTAGACTTAGCTCTATGGATGAGCTTCCCGATTGTTTAGATTGACGGGATAGCCCGGGGTTGCGTTTATGGGTAAAGGTTGAGTTTACTGGATAGTGGCATAAAGTACCACGGCGCTGCTCAACTTGCAGACGTCGCGTAAAACTGGGAATGGCGGAGCGAGCCTGCTGACGTGAGCTCTCGTGCAGAGCGCTAATCGGTGACTCAGCTAGAGCCTTAAAACACTTAAACAATCAACACATGAAGATCCTACTTGGATAAGGTTATACGGGTAGGATCTAATTAGCTAACTAAATAATCTATAAGACCAGTGCTAGTTAATAATGATTTTAATTAATACCTCTATGAAGAGGTGTGAATGTTTCTCAGAGCAGCTTTGTGCAAACAGATGTGTCACAGTACAAGTTAAGGGGTGAGAAGAGTGGAGATGTCTGTATGAGGTGTGATACTCGCTAATACACTCACCGGAATGGCAGCACGATGAGAGGTCCCACCTTCAGAGCTTCAGCACTACAGTCGTCACGTTCGTATCATCATGCTGGTTCTTATATGTTTTCGAGGTGCTACGTTTGCGTAATTGCACATTCCAGTCCGGTCGGCACACCTAGGGGGTCAGCGGGGGTCGACAGGAAGCTCACCGAGTTCGATGTAGCTCTTAGGCTGTGTAGAATGTGTTTGGGGAATATGTGAATACTTGCGCGAGAATTATGGGATGGTGGTTGTTTCCACCGCCGGGGTTGTAAATAGGGGCTGTATCCTACGGATACAACAACTCCCCTGACGGAGTTAGTCATCGTCCTCGATGACTGGACTAAGACTGAGGGGTGTTTTTTTATTTTAGATATAAATAGGAAACACCATCTTCTATCTTGAAAATCTTCTATCTTCTGTTCTTCTCTTCTTTTCTTGGTTACGTCGTCCTTGGTCATGAAGTCGAAGGGGTGAGTGGTAGAAAGGGTGTGTTTGACCTCGGGGTAGGTGAGTTCCGTGTAGAAGAATGTGTCCCAGAAGAGATGGGGTGTAGAAAGGAGTGAGTGTATGGATTGGTGGCCGCCGGCTGGTCGAAGATAGCTGGTGGGTGGTCGTAGTTGCTGCTGACGGGTTCGTGTATAGCGAGTTCGTGTAATGGTGTGGGTGAGGGGGGGGGGGGGAAATATTTCATTCACATGTAATTTATGCTTTTTCACAGTTTTGGAGCCCTGGGCACATAACAATTAATACAATGTAAGACATGGTAGAGCAATAAAAATATCACATCTTGACATTAACATTTTCAAACATATATGAATGGTAATTGGAACAAAATATAAACAACAACAATGGGTGACTATCCCGAGGGGAAAAACATCTTGAAGGGTGTCATTAAGGACGGGATGAAAAACTGCCCTCGGGTAGCCAAAATATAAATGTACATACAAAATTTAAGCTGTAAAGTAGGAGACAGAAAAGAGACAGGGAAACAAATGCCTTGGTGTGTAATTTGAGGGGAAGATAAAAATGTGTTTATTGTGCGGGGGAGAAAGATGGCATTTTTTCAAGTTGGATTTTAGAAGAATAGAAAGGAAAAATAAAATAATGTGTGACAGTGACAATCGTGGTGTGTGTGTGACATGGAAACAGTGTAGATACATAAATCATTCGACTGGTGTCGGCCTTATGACATTGGCCGTAAGCGCATGAAAATTCTTCGTACCTTAGCACCAATATATATATATATATATATATATATATATATGACCATAATTGTCGCATTATCCATACCACTCATTTGGTAGACCTTACAAGAGGAACCTGTGTTCCGGAACTTAAGCGCGCTAGACTCTAAAATTATCTTATCCACTATCTAAACAATGGCCATTGTAAATTATCTATACCTTCATGGATCGTCCCCTGTGGGTGAACGTTCCATCTTGGCAAGGAGGATCGTCCCTTACAATCGGTGGGTACGATCCTCGCTGCCGCAGTTCACCTCTCATTGCAGGTGCATTGGAGGATCCGTCCGATGGGAGTGTATGTCCCACACGTATCCCTTACCGTGGTACGGATATTATGTAAAAATGTAGAAATATGTGAGGGGGAAAGAAGTGTAAGAGCTGGGGGTGTGATAGCTCTGTGTGTGTAAGAGAGAGCGACTGGCGCGTGTTAGGGCGTTGGAAAAATGTATACAAGGGACTATATACAATATCGCCACCTGTTGGGAAAGAATGAAATGTAATAAAGTATGTATTCATGGTAGCCGACTGCAGCGTGGGCCTGTGGAAGAGAATGACATACCATCTCGTAGAACATACCGTATTATTAGTGCATATGTACATTGAGGATCAGTGTGACCTCCAACAATCGGTTGAGGTCAATGATTACACAAGGGATGTTTGTACCGTGCCCTATGGGCAATATTGGTTACCATGGTGAGCCGCTGGTGAAGTGTGAGTACCTGTGGATGTGTATAAAAACTAAACAGAGAAATATGTAAAACATACTGTAAATAAACACATTCGTGTATTAACATCTGGGAACAATTAGAGTGTACATAATGGTGCTGCTATCGCCATATACATGGGTAGTACCCCTTGGTACCATGTGTTCGCAGCTGGCGTCCCATGTTGGAGCTCTCCTGGAAAAATACAGCATGGGGAAATATTATTGGACTACACGGTTGACATGAAGTCAAAGGCCGACGCCGATCGATTATCAATCGATCGCTCCTGTATAATCGCATGATCGTGTGTCGCAATATCAAATTATCATATCATCGGTCTTACACGGCAAACATGAAGTCGAAGACCGGTGCCGATCGATTATTAATCGATCGCTCCTGTATAATCGCATTATCATATTTCGCAATATCAAAGTATCATATCATCGGTCTTACACGGCCGACATTAGGTCAAAGGCCGATGCCGATCGATTATCAATCGATCGCACTTGTCATTGTAATGACCATTAATACTGAGGGCTTAGAAGAATCAAATGACCTTCCAATACGCAGGGTGGTATCGGGATTACAGGTGCCTTTAAGGGCTTACACGTGAACCTTTGACTGCGAAATACGTAACAATGGTGTGGGCATTACAAAGACCTTGAACGACGTACAGTAACCTAGTGACCTTCGTCCAATGTGCAATGTGATATCGGAATGACTGTGACTAGAACCGAGTGACCTACTAATGCACATTGTGGTATGGGATACTGCCAGTGCCTAAAAGGATTTACATAACCTAGTGGACCCATACGTATAGTAGTTTGAAATTATCTTTATGCCTTGAAGGAGTTACCCCTACCTAGGGACCTCCCAAGCGCATTGGTAGCGTTGTGATGTAAACGTTGGAACGGTTGTGACTTATAGTGTATTGTTGCTTAGGTGCAATTTGAATTCCTGCCTCGTCTATCGCAACGTCGAATTATCGTGTATCGTCGCAACGAATTGGATGTCCCCGAAAATCATCAGGGATGGATGATCATTATGTTGGCTGCCCAGGCCCTCACGGCGCGCCTTGCCGACATGGAAATCTAGAGATCCGCTTGATCAACATTTATGTGGGCTACGCGTTCATCGGGGGTGTGGCCAGGAAAACATCTGTGCGCACTACCTCGGCCGGGAAAAAATTCATGACTTCACCTATAATAATAGGACATTATATGTATTCATTCATCATCGGGGGTATGACCAAAAGGGGTCTCTTGGTGGTCGATACCTCGGCCCGAAAAAAAAAATTCATGTCTTCACCTATAATGATAGGACTTTATAAGTGTATGCATCATCGGGGGTGCGGCCAGGAAAAATCATCTGTGCTCGCCACCTCGGCCCGGAAAACACGTTATGACTTCACCTAATTTGCAAAGAGGACTTTGGATTTCACCTTCCGCGTAAAAGGACTTGTGTAGACTTCACCTACGATGTATATTTGGACTGGCGTGCCTGTGTTCACGAACAGGTCTGAATCCCACGCATCAGGAGTGCCCTACTTACTTAAAATTAGCTAACTTAAGACTAGTAGTCGCGTCAGGCGTCCTGAATCTCCCAAGTTACTGGCTGGACTGTGAAAAGTCGTCATCACACAGCGAGCAGGGCATTCTGACCTTGTCTGAATCAACTCTGTTGTCGGAAACGGGTTGGCTACGCCCTATCTTAAACTCGATATCGTCTGACTGGTTGGGCTTCGTAGTTTGTCATGTCTAAGGTCAACATTGTAACGTCTATTCATCTCTATCTGCCTATGTCAAATTTTACAATTTTCCCATTTTCCCTCTATAATAAGAATACCTGTCTCCAAATGAGACCTCATATACTCACCATCCAAATGGAGTGTACGTGCGAGATTGTGTTGGCGTGTAGGGGGGGGTGTAATTATTTTGGGGGGAGAAAGTCGGCACAGTGTGCACTCATTGCGCCTAGCTTTCGGACTCCCAGCTAATTCAGTGATGTTTTTGTTTATTCATATGTTAGTAGTTGTAGATGGGATTGGGAAGGTATGTCCCATGTTATTGGGTAAGTGTTAGACATGTTATGTTTTGTTATCAATAGGTAAGGGGATGGCGAGTACGGGATGGGGTCCTGCGGTACTATGGGAATGCAGGAGATTTTTAATGGTGAGGAGTATTTTACTGGTCGGGTGTTAGAGATCCCCATGCAGGTAAAAGTACAACATGCAGGGTAAAATATAAATAATATAATAATAATGATAATGTGAGTAGGGGAGAGTTTTTATACTTCACTGTTAGCTCTCAACTCCGAAGTGTTCTGTCTAACACTTAGCTATGAGCGATATTGCTTGGGGCGCACCTTGGTGTAGCATGGTCACCGAGTGCCTTGCTTTAAGGGGAATATGTGGGGGATGGGAAAATGTGTTACTGTGTTAATGTGTAAGCTGTGTGGCAATAATTAAGAACTTGTTCTCTCCTCGAGTGACATCGGGCATCTGTACCCTGGTACGCTAATGCACTGCTGTCTGGATTTGATGGTCCGGAACTCCATCATCTATATATATATATATCGTGCTCCTGGTCATCTTATCATACATCCATTAACCTCGATGGGATGGTCACTGGGGTGTATAAGGATACCCTGTGAATTATATATTACCCATTAGAAATACTGTTGGTAATATACCCTGAGGTATATCCAATGCTAGGTACTAGCTAGAACTTTATATAGATATATGTATATCCGTCGATTATCCATAATCGTAATTATGATGTACGCTGTATCGAATTGCGCGCTCCATGGCTGCCAATTCCTGTAAGTACTATATACTATCGCTGTATAACGGCAGGCTGCTATCCTAAAAGGGAGGATGCAACTCTGTACTTTGCCTTATCCTATATAAATCGTTCCCTCTGTATATTTGGGGATTAAATTCAATTACCTGTGTGCTCAGTTTAATATAATCGTAATGATTATATCCTATCCATTGTGGGGAATGTGTCTCCAAGAGACGCAATCTGTTGTGCGAACGCTGGGGCTGTAAAACATGTGTCCTACCAACCTATGTCTGTGACATTCAGAGTCGTAAGGAGTACGTCCTCTGTACAATAGGTGCAACTGGGTGTGTGTTGGGAATAATAATATTATAATAATAATAATATGCAAGTGTGGACCATTGTATGGGTTCTGTGGGAAGAACGGTGCATAATTACCGTGATAGACCTTCCTGGTTGGTAATCGTAATGGAGTGACTCTCCGACAATGTGTCATATTGTTGGTAAAAATTACCAGAAAAGAATGGGTGTATAAATATATAGAGGACTGTTAACATGTCCCCTGTCGTAAACAATTATCTATATCGGGACCAATCTAAGTGTGGATGTTCTGTTCAGATCTCCTCATGGGTGAATATTATAGCACAAGTAAGAAAAAGTGTGGAAGTGCTATAAAGGACAATCACAATGTGGTGTGAAGCGTCATGTGCACTCCTCGCATAATAATGGTAATATGAGTGGCCTAGTGTTAAATGTTCACAATCTGTGCTGGACAAGGAATGTACTATGCCCCTATGATCATTGAAAATGCTAGTACGGCGGTACGTTGAGTGTAGATAATATCAAACATCGGTTTCTATAGCAACAGTATTCATATGTAGCGGGCTAGTGTGTGAATGATTGCAGTGGAAATTAATGGCTGCCCTGTTGGGTCATGTGCTATGATAACTGACTAAAGAAATAGTATCATATGTCGGGTGGGCGGTTAGAAAATGTGTACTGTTATCATGAGCGAAAGGCGCTGCGGTGACTGGCTGTATGGTACTGTAAGAGGCGTGTTGATTAGTCCACGCGTGGGATTGGACAGTACCGACTAGCGCTATAGAGTGAGTAATGGTGGCCTTTGTTTACATCGTGCGAACGCGTGGTCTGTTGTGTCAGTCTGATGACATTAGTGTATCTGCTGTATGTACTGCTGGTATACTGAATATTGTGTTAATTCTAGAGTGTAAGTAGAAAATCCTATCGGCTTCAGTATGTAATAGTGGAAATCTGTATGTTTTTCTCTTGTACGACTGAAAATAGTGTAGCCCTGGTGTTTCCTCCTCTGTAAGACGGAACATAATATCATCCTGATGTCGTCACCTCTGTAAGGCGGTAAATAGTATAATACCGATGTTATTCCCTCCGTAAGGGGGAAAATAATGTAGTTCTGATGTCGTCGCCTCTGTAAGAAGGCAAATAATGTAATCCTTATGTCGTCACCTCTGGAAGGCGGAAAATAATGTGTGCTCGGGTGTCCTCTGTATGGGTTCTGTGTCCGCTGTGAGAGGAATATTGAAGTGGGTACTGTCTCCTCTCTAAGGCGGAAAACTGTATGTGTATGTGCCTGGACCTGTGTAAGGCGGAAAGAGTGGTCTATGTATGCAATTGTACGTTGAATTGCCCGCTTGCATTATATTAGTATAATTATAAGTCTAGGTATGGGTAAAATATGTCTAATGAACAAATTACTATCTGGAATTGTGAAGTGTGCTGGTACAGGTCTGAAATTGGATGTGAGAAAGAGGGAAGTGTGGTTTCTAAATACATGTGTTATGTTTAGGCTTACAAGAGTATATTTAATGAGTGAATTAATAGAACCATTGGGCCGTTGTGTATGAATTTCCTAAGAGTATGCTATAGGGATGGTATGTGATGTCTTTTGTTGTTTGTACAGCCATGACTCCTTAGTACAGTGAGGTGTAAACATGAAACTGGAAAACATAAGAAATTCCATGTCCCTTTGTATATATGACTAGATATTTACTCACCGTTGTTTTTACGGACAGGCTCTTTAACGTAAACTACGATACTGACCCGCGAAAATGTTGAGTGATTATGAGCCACGTTGTTAATAATACATATATATATATATCGATGCAAAATTTATAATGTAAATGCCTGTGTTGGCCAAAGAATGATTCTGGAAGCAATTGTTAAACTATCGTGTGTACTTTATGGGATTTATATGGACGTTTGTATCCTTCTGTGGCCTTGTGGCTCTCGTTGAGTTATGGTGTTAATTTATGATATTCCGTTACGTCGCCATACGGCTGTCTACTACGGGCAGTTCATAACCTGGCGTTTATATGAAAGTATGATTCCCTGGACGGTCAGTAATGGGAATAGCCCAAGCCAAGCAGTCTAGCTACAAGTCCTGACCTTCGATGGCTAAGGATGAATGAAACAATTGAAGTTCAAATGAGGATTCCCTGATCGTCGGCTAAAATGGTGACGACTTGTTAGTGAACTGCCTGTATAGCCTTATGTCGTTATAATATGGTCAATTCGATTGCATAGAAAAATAAAATTGAAAAGAAAAAAAAACATGTTAAAGGGGGAGCTGGTTGAAGAGAAATGTGCGTGAGGATGTATGTTGCTGAGTAAACGTGTTGTATGTGGCCTGTGGACTTTGGACACTCTGTTAATCACGTGCTCGAAGAGCTGTAGAGATGTTCTGCAAAGTAATCTTCCCTACTTCCGGTATAGTATGTGGATGTCAGCTCACTGTGCGCGCTCAGTGCGAGCATCTCTAGGCCTTGTCCAGTGAGGACTAGTGATCGTGTAGTGTGAATGTATCATGTACAAGTATGTATTTTCTCTTCCGGTATGTCCTGTTTCTTCACATCAAAGTTTTTGATTCATGGACCTGCTGTTGCCTCTATCCTTATCTTTAAGGTAACCTGTGTTATTGTGGTGGCTAGATTGTGTAGCTGTGAATGGTTACTAACCGATGTCAGTGTGATGACCGTGTCTATGTGTTGTCGGTCTATTTCCATTGTGAGGCAGAGTGCCCTGGAATAGTGGTGACTGGTAATTGAACTCTGGACCATGTGTACTGGCGCGTGTTAATAATTTGTATTTAATTGTACTAGAAAAGTGTTTCCCGAATTGTGTGCCCTATAACTGGAACTAACCGTGATCTCGCTGGGAGTAATTGTTATCCTTTTCTCCGTATGCCGTCTGGGTGTGTAGATCGTATAATACTGTGTACTGTTTCATTTTGTGCGAGAAATGCGTAATTGGGTTAATGAATCACTGTAGGGGATCGCCTCGGGGCGAAACTTTTTCCTGTGAGGCGTCCTACGTAGTTTTGGATACAGTAGGCGTGTTGGAAGTGTACGTGGTGAGTTTTGGTGTTAGAGCGTGCAATTTTATGTCATGTAGGACAGATAATTAGTGTAATTGTGTGTTCTAATCTTCAGTTGGTCGCTACCAAATGTATGTAGTGTCGTAACCTGTGTGTGTGTCGTTCGGACTCAACTTTGTACGTTCGGGTGCCTGTTAATGGACTTGCGGGTTCCCTATAAATTCTGTAGTGAGGGAAGTTGATTTGCAGTCGGTCGACTAATGAACCATTAAGTTTTTGCAACTGTGCGCCCGTATATCCAGAAGTGAGAGTTGAAATCATGTGCGCAATTACTAATGTGTAGGTACGCTATTTTCTTGTTCGCGTGATGTACCGATACCTTCCTGTAATATTATACTCCTACAACAGTGAAATGGCTTGTGCTCCACACGGCTGTGTGGGAGTGTGGTGGTCGCGTGGCTGGCTGCTACCTCCTGTACAATGAAGCACGGTGTATTTGCTGAGTGAGCTAGGCGCCTCGGATTACCGTAGTCTGCTCGTGTAGTGTACTGACCTTGGCCAGCTGTGCGAGAGTGTGTTCAGTTGCACATAAAGCTCATTTGCTGGAAATTATTTGTACATGAACATATCGTATCCCAACATGCAATAAAATAAAACACCGTGTAGGACTGGCCTACCTAATATTTTAACATGCAAATATATAACAAAAGAAAACATTGTGTATGAAGTAGGTATATTAATTGCAATGGGAATATGTGTCCTCGGCACTGGGAGGAGATTGGATCGATGGGGCTCTACATGGAACTTAAATTGACTTGTGTTATATTAATGGGGTCTGTGTATACGTGTTTGGTGATAAAGTAAGTATCTGTGTGCACTAGGGTCATGTGGATGTGACAGTGACACCTAGTTTAGAGTGTGGACTACTGGATGCCATCACGTATTTGGCACTCTTGCTTTTGCTTACGTGGCATGATATGTCCATGGGGACTTATGGGGATGGTGCGACACGTGTAGCTGATTCATGTGACTTTCCAGTCTACCTCTACATGTCTTGAACTCTAAATAAATGTTAAAATGCGTTGGCGTACATGTGTCCTCAATGGTGATAGTTAGTGTGCTATCTTGCATCTCTGGGCTTAATATACCCTTGCTGCGATTGGTAAAAGTATCTGAATGGAGCTCTCAGCGGGGCCTACGTGTCCTTTTAGTAATAGGATAGTGGTTCGATTTGGGTTTCCGTGTAGCTTGAAGTGCATTGGACTATGTGTATGCAATTTGTGTAAAAAGTGTCTTGCGGGGATGTGACTATCTGCCTGTAATATGACCATGTGGATATGACATCGACACCGAGCTTTGAGGGAGGGTTACTGGGAGTTACTTTGTGTGTAAATAGCGTGATTTATGTTTCCTAGCGTTTATATCCCTGGGGAATTATCTGGCTTATAGGACATGGGTAGCTGCCTTATTTAAATGCGTGGCGTGCCTCTACATGGCCTTGCCTTCGTTGATATATTTTTAGCTGTATCGGCTAAGACTTAGTGGGGGATCTTGTAGTCCTGGGATTGAGGTTCCCTTTCTGTGGCGTGTTCATGTATATAAGGGGATCTATGGACCACGTGTATTGGAATAATGGATTTCCGATTGATGGATTACTATTGTAAGTGGTACATCGGTCTACCTCGGATGAGTATGGCGGCCTTAGCGCCTGGAATCCATTCCGGATGTCCGCCCTTTGTTCGGGGTGTCTGAAGGAGGGTGATGTGTGGTTTATTCCTCCTTCGATTCTCCGGGGGTGTGAATATGATACGCTGGTGTAAATGTAGTGGATTTCGCCTAGACGTAGGACTGTTGTTCGCCGAATTAGGCGATAATGTACCAGGGGGTAGTGTATCTGTGTGGATCTGAATGAATGTGCGTGTAGTCTCAAGTGTATGCACGTGTGCGTCATCCACGAGTGTGGGCCTCATATGTGGCATGTACCTATTGGCCACTGCGACCTCCTTCCTAAGCGGAGTGTCCTGTGGATTGATGGTCATATTGGCCATTCTGTGTGTAATTTCGTCGATGTTTCCCTCTAGGTGGGCAGGCTTGTCCGCTAATAGTTGGAACATGATATTGTCCGCCTGCAACTGCCGGTAATGCTGCCATAATTTGGTATATTCCAGGGTAAGGTCCCTAGCCTGTTCCGCGACTTTGGTGTTAACTGTGTTGACTCGAAAGTGTTCCTCCCTGAGCTCAGAATATTCTCTATAAAGAGCCTCGTGGAGTAAGTGTAAGCTCCTGTGTGCTTTATGAAACTGTTGCCTGATTGATGGAATTGGGCCTCTAATTACGTATTGCTCTCCATGTTTGTGTGAAAGGGCCCAAGAATCTTAATGTACTGGGCATAAACGAGCTCCTGAAATCTATGCAGGTAGGCCTGTTTATCTCGGAGGCATTAGTGCCATGCTATCAAGTTCTGAAATGCGTCCACCCGCTTCAGTACATTCAGGCGGTAAATAGATGCCATATTGTATATAAAAAAATAGGCTGTGTCAGTATAAAGGTATGTGCTAGCCTTGCGTGGGGCTGCTAAGGTTTGTAAATATGCCTAACTTGTTCGGGGGAATTCCTTACTGTGCGCGATAAGTATGTATGTGTAGGGGCGTAATCTCTGTAGGGATGCGTTATTTATTACGTGTGTCATATTGTCCCTTAATAAATGAATATGCAAGTGTATTGGGGCTATCTAAGCTGTGGGATCTATGTCACTGCCTTTATGCATTCTCCCCCTTTCACTACGGGATTGGTGTATGCAATGGTCCCTATGGTATCCCTCCTATGGAACTGGGATTATGGGTAATTAGTGAATGCAATTGTCTATCTACTGTGTAGGGCGTATTTTCTGTAGGGGGTGCAAGTGGTTACCTTCAGCTCATGGGTGCCTGCCCAACCCTATATCTATTTGGGCGAGATGGGTGGGTAATTAATTCTGTATTTTCTTTGTGTATACCGGACTATTTTCTAAAAAAATCACTTTCTTTAGGAGCTTGGCTCTTTGCTTGGCTAGCGTACTCTGAAAAAAAATCAGATCTGGGGGTTTTTCTGGCGTTTGCTTGGCTAGTAAAAGGTAAGTCGTGATCTTCTGCAGAATCACGTTGTTTATGACCCTTTAGACAATGTCCTAAGACAATGTCGCGGTACTCAGCGCCTCTACCAATTGAAGGGGTTCTTCGTGTGCGCCCTCTACAATGTGGGCTTTGGGGAATGATTGGATGTAGTGTAGATCGGATGGTGTATGATTGAGCTGTCTAGAGGCGTAGACGTAGCTCTATGGATGTGCTTTCCGATTGTTCAGATTGACGGGATAGCCCGGGGGTGCGTTTATGCGGAAAGGGTGAGTTTACTGGATAGTGGCTTAAAGTACCACGGCGCTGCTCAACTTGCAGACGTCGCGTAAAACTGGGAATGGCGGAGCGAGCCTGCTGACGTGAGCTCTCGAGCAGAGCGCTAATCGGTGACTCAGCTAGAGCCTTAAAACAATTAAACAATCAACACATGCAGATCCAACTTGGATAAGGTTATAGGGGTAGGATCTAATTAGCTAACCAAATAATCTATAATACCAATGCTAGTTAATAATGATTGTAATGAATACCTCTATGAAGAGGTGTGAATGTTTGTCAGAGCAGCTTTGTGCAAACAGATGTGTCACAGTACAAGTTGTAACCGTACATTCCGAGGTCATCGTTGATTCTACTCAATGAGGGATACTTTTCTCTTACAAAACACAACTCTTTCTGGCTTGGACACACCTCCTTCATACCTGATATACTCATGCAATTTATATATTTCACCTTACTCTACTTGCCTCCAATGCAATTCTTACTAGCACCATTCCAAGCACTTCATCAAAACACTTTCCTCAAAGCCTTTCTCCATTTATTGTTCTCACTCTAATTTCAACTTCTCAAGCACACATACAATAATCATCTCACTTCTTCCCCTCCATATCAACATCTCAGTAATCTAATCGATGAATTGCACAGATACTCTCATAAAAATCTTCCAGTATGGATTCCTCACAAGAATAGTCATAGAGTACTAATAAAAACCAACGATATATAAAAAACAAAAGAACAACGTAAATAGGAATAAAAATACAGATGTGTCACTCAATTTAGCATGGCCCCCTTCTCCTTTACTGGTTCACCATTGCCAGGAATCTCTAAGATTTGCGCTGAGGCCTGCAATAGCTCACCAGCAAAGAGTAGCCATGATCATAACCAAAAGTCATACCGGTGGTGTGTAGGTGTTTAAACAACAAGCATGTGGCTGGCCACGGTGGCCATGTTTGCAAATGCGTTAATCGATATTTCACGGTCCATACATCGCAGAGGCCGATGCGATTGTGAAAACACGATTGTGAGGATGGCCGCCGAGCCACAGGACGTGGCATTGACAGGGTGTGGATGGGAAATTGGAAACGTGGAACATTGACGTTAATAGTTGGGGCATGAGGATAACAAGTAAGAAAAAGAAAAGAAAACAGAGTGTACCCATACACATTTTTTATTTATTTATGTAATCAAAGTACTTTTTACAATCGTTACATACATACAACTTTTTTCTTTACCCTAGGCTGTTATGGTTCTAGTTTTTTCTAACCCATGGCTTGCTCTAAATGAGTTTTCCACGAGGAGTATGGACTGATGTTGTTAAAAACTGGAGAAGCAACAATGGTTTTATAGGTTTAAAAACTTGATCTTCTTCTTTTACATCATCACAGTCATCATCATCATCATTATTACCGGTATAACTATAATCACTATGATTATGTAGTCCTTTTTGATCTCTTTCCATGGACACCTCTTTTAGAGTTTGCGTGGCTTTTTATAGTGTTGTTTGCTTTACAGATGGCTTGGAAAAGGGTTTAAACATAACTTTTTGAGGAGATGGTAAGTGTTTTAACAAACAAGTTACTATGTTGAGTAGCACTTTTTTTGTTTGGCTTGCTTTTTTTGTCCTTTTGATAATGTTTTGTTATCACCAACTGTGTTTTATTTGGTATACCACATTGATGATTACCCACACTTAAGACCTCACTTTGTTTACGTTTTAGATGACCTGGACATTTTGTTGTTCTTTGTTTTGAATACTGCCAAAATATGATGCTATTCACGTTTTTTCTCGCTTATAGTTATAAGAGTAGCCATGATAAAGGGGAATGTGGTTTACCTTTATTAGTTATAGTATATTCCATAGTAGCATCTGACTTGTACATTTGATCCGCCTACTACAAAGGTTACACCACTTTTGGTGAAAGAATGATATTGTGTTGGCGTTTTATGTAGGATTATGTTGGTAGCTTATGTTGGTAGCTTATGTTTGTGGCATACGTTGGTGGTTTATTTTTGGTGGTTTATGTTAATACCATATTTTAATGACTTTTTAGTGGCTTATGTTAATGTCTTATGTTGGTGACTAAGGGGGGACGTTCATGAAAAACACACACTATTTAAAAGATGCACCAAATCCACAATTTTTAAGATATGAAAATGAAATTTTGTACCGTGCTTTATGTCAAGTTCGTGAATATACTGTGAAGTTCCTAGGTTATAATTTCAACATTAACTTTTTTGTAAGAGAATTTGAAATTGTGTTTCCAAAAAATCATAAATGTTCCTTTTCTCAGAAACTATTCAAGAGATTTCTACAAAACTTTCTGTATTTAATCTCTTTGTACACAGTAAGCTTCTTGCATGAGATTATTTGGATATATTTAATACGAGAATTTTAATAATTTTTAAATATAATTCTGTACGTATAATATAAAATCCACCCAAAATTCCAAGCACTAGGCCCCATATCTCAGCTTATACACATAATTTTTGAATATTCTCATGAGAAAACATTTATTATGTTTATAGAAATGTAAGTACAAATTTTCATAATCCTAGCTTTTTAAAATCCTGAGGAAAAGGTACTTAAACCTTGAAATATATGATTTTCAGGAAATGCAATTTAAAATTCAACATAATGTTTTTTCTTCTGTTACCTCTTTAAAAGGCTCCATAACTGTACTCAGGGTCCTCTTTCCCTATAAGGCTTCTCTTTTGGCTTCTTGTTTTCTGCCTCCTTTCCTTAAACAGGTATTCAACTGACTTTTAAGCCGCAGAGAGGCGCACCTATTTTTCTCAAGATGTTATGAGTAAAACCTCCTATCTCGAAGCCCATTTCATCCTCCCTACATTACCATCATTGAATACAATGACTGCATCATAAGTAGCAATTCTGACAACTGTAGCAGAAGAAAATGTGGTTTTAGGGCATCGTTTTCATATGAGTGAATTTAGAGACTCATTTGGATTCTGGGTTTTGCCATGAACACACTTTTTGAGAAGGTCAGGATCAGTCAGAAACCTGTAAGTGGGCTTGACAACATCCAGGATACAATTTGGAAGCCTCTCCTTGTGAAAGTAAGGGATGGTATCCCTCTGAGCCTATAGATATTTACACCAGCCAATGTGACACAGATGGTGAATGGGATGTTTACCTGTTGACACTATGTGGAAATATGTAGCCCATACAGCACTTTTCATTTCACTTACACTGGACATGTTCTGTCTGATGGTCTTGACATAATGCACTTGAAGAGTGCATCTTCTAGCATTCAGCAGCTTCTGTAAACGCTGCATATCCATTTTTCTGTACACTCTACGTGGCTGTGGCATTATTGAATTATGAACAAATGAAATATTTTCGTAAATCGCCGTCAGTAGCACAAGGCAAAACATGAATGGTTTCCTTATAGACTAAACCAAGAAGCAGATTGATTGTTATGGTTTCTATGATACGGCACAGGGTCGCAGGTGATCTGTAAATACCATAGAGTATATATCACGGCCTCCTAGATGTATCCCGCGCAATTTTGCTTGAATGTAATCCACGGAATCGTTGTTGACTGTGTTAGTATCTAAGAGTTACTTCAAATCGAGGGTGTGGCAGGAAGGTCGCGCTACACATTTAATTATTTTTCAGGCACTTCGGATGCGATTTTATTACTGAAACTTTGGGAATTTACTGTCAATGAATTCTATTAATAAATAATAAATAAATTGAAAATTGACATTTTCAGTCCATTTCATGAACATCCCCTCTTGACAGTTTTTGTTATTAACGTAATTGATTGACTGAGAACCATAGTCAGAATTGATACTCTGGACCTTAGAACCACGGTTTCAACATTATTAGAATATTATTTTATTTTACATGGTGCTGCTTATAATTATAAGAATAACCATGATAGAGTGGCCATGGTTTACCTTGATTGGTTATAGTATATGTAGAAAAAAATCAAATGCTTAAGGTGTACTAGCTGTGAAATTATTCATTAAGTCATTGAATATCAACCCTTCAAAATACACCTACCCTGATACTCCTTTTGTGGTCCCAGCACTCGGCTTGATCATTGTTTGAGACGTGGGAGACACATGCATGCGGGAAATGATAATATAGCATTGATAGTTTTTGGTGGAATGAATGGTAAATGACTTTTATATACATATAAACTTTAGGATTAATAAAACAATCAAAATGTATACCATCACTGTTATGATTTCAAAAAATAGGAAACAAGCGTGTATGTTGTTCATTGTTTTATTATGAAAAGCATAATAATAATTATTATTATTAATTTAACATTTGTATAATAGTATTATCAATATAATATTATAATTAGTATCAACATATATAGAGAGAGACAGACCGTGAGAATAATTATTATTTTAAACATGAACCTAGGTTGATAACTTTTTTTTAATTGAATGACAAAATGATTTTTTTCTTGCTAGTTTATACCTAAAATAATGGTACATCCTCTCACGCAAGACAGTCACAAGTTTAAAAAAAACATACATTTTAAAGTAGGTGATACTTATACAATCATGAAAAAAATTATTGCGTAGCTTCATTATTCAAACTTTCACTTCGATCGCATGATTACGATACAAGATATAAAAATTTAATTTTAAAATTTTGCACAGCCGCCATCTCGAGGTTATGTAAACAACTGAACAAAATTAGATGCCAGTGCATTACAATACGTATAATCATTTACTGTACCACATTTCAGTGCGCTCAGACGATTAAATCACGAGAAACGTCTATTAAAAGGTGTCAAATTCGCTTTGCCGCCATGTTAGTTTTGTACTTAACAGGTTCTTGAAAACTACATAGATATACTTGCATCAGTTCCGTTTATCACCCTACAAAATTTTGGGGTGATATTGTGCCCAACTCTAGGAATAGGTATTCCAAGATTCAGACACCTAGATGTCAAGGGAAAGGCTACAGCCGCTTTTGAAAGTTGAGATATTTGAATATCGCGCTCCATTGCTTCTAGAGGCAATTGGAAATTTTATGCAGCTAAGAGCATGTCAAGTGACGTAGCAAGTAGTAGCAGAGGTCGAGGCTATTTATTGATTAAATAGTTAACCATGGAGTAGAGACTTGAGACTTGGATCAGATTACTGGCACGGCCAAATGAAAGAGAATGCACTTAGTATCAAGTAAATCGGACCAGGGATATCAGAGATATGAGGATATCCAGATTTCAGCTGATTCAGCGTGACCCTGACCGTTTTGAATAAAAGCCGGCCGGCTCAAGCAACTTCAGCTCACTTCGACACAAGCACTTGCCTAGCAAGGTGCTGCTACGCTGAGCCAAGGCACATGGTTGCCGGATCTACGCAGAAGTTATTTTCAAAATTGTGATAGTCACAAAAGTGCTGCGCTACAGTGGAACTTAGTAAGTTTTCGGCAGAGAGAATCACTAAGGTGATTGATATTTTTCAACGGACACTGGTGAAATATTTTATTTCTACATGGACATATGCTAGACTTGGTCTAGAATAGTACTTTGTCACAGACCAGTAATAATCTGATACCTGGATATTTTAGTCCAATTCAGTCAGTTTTCATTATTTGTAACTTAATAACCACTCCGATCTTTCAGTATATTGAAGGCCAGTCTATCACGGTGTTGTTCATTAGCCGACGATGGGAAACTATAAGTTGCTTCGCGCATGATAGATGGTGATAAGCCATGCCCGGGGAACGATCTTCAGAACAGCCGTTGATTAGTTAGACTGTCAGTGTTTTCTTGTACTGAAACGATTACCGTGAGTTATGTTACAACTGACATATTTGAAAATAGATCATTTAGATCTGACCCCATTTAAGCGAACGGCAATGGTTTTAACAGGAGCCAATATTAAAATGGATCAACAGTTACTTCAAACGTCAAGAGATATTACCACTATGTCTTGTTAGACGGATTGTGCGTATATAATGGCGGCCGATACAAGGATTAGACGTGCGTGTCCGACAGGGCATGTTTCTGGATAAATCTGGTACAGACCAGGTTCACTACGCTTCAAGACCATCAAGAAATGTAAGCCACATTTTGACTTTATATTATGCCTAGCTAATTGGAACAAACTCATTTTCTGCAGATGACCAACACATTTATTTTTCTTCGTATTTAAATCTTGCAATGATTTACGCAAGACATATTAGAGTTATTCTGAGTATTTACAGCACTCAGAACAGTTTAGGATCGATGACCGAGCATAACGAGGATTTATTTGAATATTTCATATTTTAGGGAAGTCACGGAAAACCGTCGATGTAACTGTAAAAGTTAAATTATTTTTTTGTTGAGGAATGGATATTTTATCCATATTCGAAGGTTCGAACATGTGGATTCTCACATAATGAAATAATAATTAAATATATTTAAAATAATATAAATAATAATAATAATAATAATCCACTAATAATAATAATAATGATTTTCATAACTTTTCTAAATAATTCTTGGATATTATATTTTCTAATAATCACATTTATTGAGAGAGAGCCTATAAAGTAGTTTAATCATTTCTAGTTTGGAACAGGTGATTTTCCGAAGGAGAGTGGTTAGCGCAAGCCCGCATTCAACCAACATTTCAGTTCTGGTTGAACAGTTAATATTTGCAATGAGCAAAGTATATTTTTCAGATAACACGGAGAGGCATGAAATGGGAAGCAATTGATAATTGTATCAAATAGGATATTTTTGTATTTATATAAAATCATGACGTAGATACACATTCGAAAGTGAAATAAAGATTATCATAAGTATGGTAAATTCACGGGTTGAACTGAATGGTAAAATAAAATAAACTTGTAAGTTTATTAATCTTCCAGTGTTGATAACAAGCAGAGCCTTGATTTATTGTATAAATTTTGGGAAGAAAATTTATGTGTGTGGAGTAGTTGAAATGCCATTCCCAGGTGCGCATGTTTAAGCCGCAGGAATGAGGAGGTTTTTATTGGAGCATCAATCAAATAGCAGGTTCGATGGCTCAGGTTTATAGAAGGAGTATTGGAGCTACACATTGCGTCGTATAAATGACCCGAAGGTTATTTCTTAAAAACCATCAGTTCTTATTTCAACCTTGTTTACGGATTCCATTAAGACTTTGATTTTGCTAGAACCCGGATTTGTCATGATAGTAGTTTATTCTTCTTTAGAGGAAGACCTTTGCCGTTGTTGTTGTAATATTGTGTTCTTATGAAAATAATAGAATGGGCCACTGCCAATTAAAAATAATTCTATAACCACGAATAATTTGAAGGATGTTTTCAATCCTAATGCCATGAACTAAATGAATTTATTATGAAACTACAATTCTTATTTCCGCATTCTGTCGAAGAATTGCAAGTTGTGAAAGTTACTAAAATGGCCACAAATATAAATATTTTTCTTAATAATGATTCCAAGTGGAAAATTGAATAGTTGAATGGTTCAACAATTTATTGATCAAGTTGATGATTCAGAAATCATATATTTTGTTAGGAACTTGAAGTTCATAATCGAGTCACTTCTCGAAACGTTAAATGTCAGAAGAACAATTAATTTTGTTGTGCTTCGCACAGTTCTTCGATGCTATGCTCAAGGTCAAATACTTTTCAGATGTTATTAATATATGTAAATAATTTGTGTTGATTCAGAAATAATAATATTTTTGACAATATTTTCTGAAACTGGAAAAATAAGTGAAAGTTAAAAATTATTTAACATTTATTCTACGAGTGTTAATGTTATATAAAAATTCAAACAGTGAGCTACGATATTTCCAGTAAAGACAATTAAATTTGAACTGGATTTAATCATCAATAATGAATATAATTTTGGAACACAGTCTACAGGACTATTAATCAGACTTGTGTTTCCAAAAATAATTGTCCAATGTGTAGGAAAATTTCTGTATATTGTGTAAATAGGAGTGTGGGTCGCCACACGTGAGTGATGCTACTTTGAGCATTTTTGCAGTCAATTTTAACTTTAAAATAAAATGAGATAATTTTACATGATGTGTTATGCCCAGTTGAATCTCCTTCTATCCTTATTGTTGCATTGAGCCAAAAATCAGTAAAGCATTTTTTTCATTTGATGTCGTTTTTGCGATTTGCTTTAACCCATCTGGCGCCCCGGGATATTTTGACTCTCGTGCTGACTGATTATTGGTAAAATGCATATGTGGTCGTGCGGACTCCGGTCTAAACGGGCACAATATCTGTAATAGTTTCGGAGATATAAAGTGCCAGTGAAATATTTCGCACAGCCGCCATTTTAAGGTTATGTAAACAATTGAGCTAAATTACACGCCAGTGCATTACAATGTGTTAAACATTTGCTGTACCAAGTTTCATTACGTTTGGATGTCTAAATCGCGAGAAAAGTCTATTTAAAAGTCTCAAATTCGCTTGGCCGCCATGTTAGTTTTGTAGTTATCAGGATTTTGAAAGTCCCGTAGGTGAAGTTGTAGTAGTGGCCTCTATCACCGTTCAAAATTTCAGGATGATATCGGTAATAGTTTCAGAGATACTGAATGCTGGTGAAATATTTCGCACAGCCGCCATGTTGGATTGGTGAGATACAATAAAATTTGAAGGGCACGGTCGGGTCGTTCGCAATGGTGCTATGATCTTACCGTGTTTCATTGAAATCTCTCCAGGCGTTTAGAAGTTATTAGGTGGGGACACACGCACAAACATACGGACAAAAGGTGATCTCATAAGTCTAATTTTTCATAAAATTAAAATAGGCTAAAAACAAGTAGCTCCGTGAAGAACTATACAGCCTATTTTCATATATCCTACTCATGTTAATTGCCTCTATCAATATACAAATTTCAGTTTGATTGTTGTGATATATTCGTAGATATTGAAAACCGTCCAAATTAAGTACTATCAAATGAAGATTATTGTGTACGTGTGGTATTCAAACTTCAATCGCATGATTAGGACACAATATATAAAAACGAGATTTTAAAATTTCACACAGCTGCCATCTTGTGGTTATGAAATCAATTGAATTAAAGTAGATGCCAGTGGATTAAAATTTGTATAAGCATTTAACGTGGAAAGTTTCACTGCATTCGGATGGTTATATCGCGAGTACCGTCCATTGAAAAATTTTTACTTCGCGTCGCCGCCATGTTGGATTTGTGCTTACCAGGTTACTCAAAGTCCAATAGGTGAACTTACGTTCATAGCCTCTATGTACATTAAAAAATTCAGTTTGATTGGTGTAAAAAATTCGTAGATATTGAGAACCGTCAAATGTATTTCGGATGCTTGCCATTTTGGATTGCTATATGTATAGGCCATAGGGTTATGTACCATTAAAGGAAAATTAATGCGTAGCTTCATTATTCAAACTTTCACTTTGATCGCATGATTACGATACAAGAAATATAAATTTAATTTTAAAATTTCGCACAGCCACCATCTTGAGGTTATGTAAACAATTGAACAAAATTAAATGCCAGTGCTTTACAATACGTATAATCATTTACTGTACCACATTTCACTGCGCTCAGATGATTAAATCACGAGAAACGTCTATTAAAATGTTTCAACTTCGCTTGGCCACCATGTTCGGATTGTACTTTACAGGTTTTTGAAAGTTACATAGATATACTTGCAGCAGTTCTCTTTATCACGTTGTAAAAGTTCGGGGTGATATCTGTAATAGTTTCAGAGATATAAAAAGCCCGTGAAATATTTCGCACAGCCGCCATTTTGAGGTTATGTAATCAATTGAACTAAATTACACGCCAGTGCATTACAATGTGTATAAACATTTGCTGTACCAAGTTTCATTATGTTTGGGTGTCTAAATCGCGAGAAAAGTCTATTTAAAAGTCTCAAATTCGCTTGGCCGCCATGTTCGTTTTGTAGTTATCAGGTTTTTGAAAGTCTCATAGGTGAACTTGTAGTGGTGCCCTCTATCACCGTACAAAATTTCAGGGTGATATCGGTAATAGTTTCAGAGATACTGAATGCTGGTGAAATATAAGGTGCGTTCAAATAGTAACGAGCCGGAGGCATAATTACAGAAACCAGTACCTGTATGTTAGAAGTATTGGACCTGGCTGTTGAGGCGCTTATCCCACTGTGACACGAGGCGGTGAATGGCTGTCTCATAAAATTTCCTGGGCTGCGAAGTGAACCAGTTCCGCACGTACAGCTGGACGTCGGCGTCCGAGGTGAATCGTTGGCCCCACAGGGCCCTTTTCAAGGGACCAAACATGGCATAATGACAGGGAGAGAGGTCTGGACTGTATGGAGGATGGCCGAGAATCTCCCATTGGAATTTCTGCAGGAGTGCCGCGACTGTGTTGGCCGCATGATGTCGTGCTTTGTCGTGGAGCGACCACGGCGGCTATGGCGTTCACTGTCACTCGGCGGTCCTGGGTAATGAGTGCATCAACCAGCTGGACGTTGTCATCGGTAATGCAGGGGGGTGCCCCAGACCGGGCATCATCGCCTAACGACACCCGTCCTTCCCTGAAGCGCTCGTGCCACGCCTTGACCCTTGCAAGGGACGTGCAGTGTTCGCCGTACACTTGTGACATTCGCCGATGAATGTTAGTTCCCCCTACTCCTTCCGCTGTCAGAAACCGAACGACACCTCTTTGTTCTTCGGTTGACGCCTCCATGTCACTGTTTGCAATGCGACTTGTAGCGTTGGACGATTGATGCATGCTGTTGCTCGCTTTGTATCGTCACGTGACGTGCACGCGTGCCATCTAGCGACGGGCTGTGACCTTCCACGCTCTGGTCGGAACCACACCTCGTTACACACGCCTCTATTAGCCGATGTCGTCACCGGTTTGTGCATTCCAGCCTCCGGCTCGTTACTTTTTGAACGCACCTTATATTTCGCACAGCCACCATGTTGGATTGGTGAAACACAATAAAATTTGAAGGGCAAGGTCGGGGTCGTCCGGAATGGTGCTATGATCTTACTGAGTTTCATTGAAATTGTACCAGGCGTTTAGAAGTTATTAGGGGGGGGACACATACACCATCACACACGCTCCCACACATGGACAAAAGGTGATCTCATAAGCCTATTTTTTCATAAAATGAAAATAGGCTAAAGATGATAAATGTCCATGAATTAGTACCATAGTTATCATATAATTACATTTTATTGTCACATATCTGATCATAATGACTAAGGCCCGGACGTTCATCTATATATTTAAAACAGTAAGGTGATTTTTGTTATCACGAGATAGAGAGAACGACAGAACCAATTTACTTCGTAGAGCACTCTAACGAAAGCTCTTGGCCTGTAGATTTGCAGAGTGTCTCTAAAATAAACAAATATATTACGGTATATTTTTAAATAAATATAGAAAATAGCAGAATTCAGCCCCTCGCGCATGCGCACAATCCGCCTGGGCTCATGACAAAATGGCGGTGAGAAGTCCATTAAAATGTAAGTTATTTAATAAGCTTCCATGTAATTGAAAACATACATTAACCAAGTTCTGACAATACAATATAATAACAGTATGAACATATACGAATGTATATTGATTTTATTGATAATGAATTGGATTATTTTCTTCAGATAGCGGCTTTTGAAGATAGTGAATGGTTGCGTCTGCATCTAAGTCTCAGTGCGCGAGTAGCTATTTGGTTAAGGCGATTGACTGTGGATCCAAGGATCGCAGGTTCGATCCCAACTCTCGCCAGTAATTTTTTTTTTTTGCCACTGAAATATTGTTTTATCAAGGAGTATTAGTAAGGTTTTATGTCAGTTAAAGATACATATTTCTACACATTTTCTCAACACGTTTTATTTCCGTTTTACCATTGCATTACAGCATGTCCTCAATACGTCGTTTGAATATCTGCAATCAGTTCCAGTAACTGACAACAGATGGCAGTAACTCGCCAATATAGTTCCAGTAACTGAGAGCAGATTGCGTCGATATATTTAAAACACAAGGCATGGCCTTGATGGCGAGTCTTCGCGTGATAGTTAAATATTGTTTTATCAAGGATTATTAGTAACGTTTTATGTCAGTTAAAGATTCCTACATTCCCTCTCAATAAGTTTTATTTCCGTTTTACCATTGCATTACAGCATGTGGTCAAAAGAGCTAATATCTGCCATCAATTGCAGTAACTGACAACAGATGGCAGTACCTCGCCCATATAGTTTCAGTAACTAACAACAGATGGCAGCACCATTGCATCGATATATTTAAAACACAAAACATGGCGCGTTTTCAAGTGATGGAGAGTTATAGGCTAGAGGGGAATTTTTAAGAAGGGAAACGTTGAAGAACATTAACTGACAGTTGAGTGTGTAGGCTATGTTGTTTATGTACTTTAATATTGCAATTTCTTCCCAATGCTTCGGTGGTCAAGTTGGTAGCATCCTAGACTAAAAGTTATAAATTATGCATCGTCGATATACTCTTAAATTATTAGTGAAAAGGTAGTTTTCCAGGCCCTGGCGCGTGTCCACAATTGCTTTCGCCATGAGAGACACTTGGCAAACATAATTCGTTTGAAGGGCTCCGACATCGTTGTCACTCAGCCCCATGTACTTTGGTGTGTAAGTGTAAAATTTTCTCTGATAACCCGTATTATTGTGATAGCTGCATTACTTTGTGTATTTGTAATTAAGGTGGGAAATGGCAAGGTGACGGCCGAGGCCTTAAGTTAGGAACCATCCCGGTATTTGCCTTGAGTGGAAGTGGGAAACCACGGAAAACCACATCTAAGATTGTCGAGGTGGGAATCAAATCTTCCTCTTCTTAGTTATACCTCTAGAGACTGAATGTGCCCCGTTTTTGCCCTCAGACCAGAATTAAATTTCTTGGCAGAGCAGGAAATGTAACCCGGGTCTCCGAGGCGATAGCCAAGAATGGGTGGGCTTCCATGTGTTAATACGATTTTTGACATGCACGGGACATAGAATTCTAAAACAGCCTCCATTAGGGTGACTGCCGAAGTGAGTATTGAGTATATGCCTAAGCTCATTCCAGTAGTTGGCGAAGTTATTCTATGTTCCCCTGCAAAATGTACTGCCATAAACTATAACAGGTGATGGAAATAGCTTATTTAGAGCAGTTTTGTACTGTTTATATCAAAATGAAGAACGTCATTCTGCGCTGCGTTTTCAAGCTATTGCCAAACATTTCGCTGGCAGGAACAATTATAAGGAATTTATTGTAAGCGATCAGTCTCATCGCATTCTCCTCACCAACCAACTTGAGTATGAGAGTCTCTGGACGGTCATGTTGAACTTCATTGTATAAGACAGTTGTTTAATGATTATTTGTTTAGAGTACTGAATCTAACTACGCAGTTGATTTCGGCAATGGAAGTATTTTTTGCCATTTAATATTTAGCGGCTCCGATATTGCAGGTCACTATAGTGTTATCGAATAATACGAAGCCACATTTAAAATCCAATATAAATAGGCCATTTCAGAAACAATTCCAGATGTTATGCAGTACAGTGAAAGGTCTTTGACGATCAAATGTAAACATTGTTCTACATTGTATTTCTCTTGCGTAAAATCTACGCGCGGTTACTTTGGCCTTTACTGTTGTGATGGTAAAATTGATCTGCTGAAATATAAAATATTTGCCAAGCTGCAACAATGCAATGATATTAATTTTAAAGTCATTGAACTTATATCCAGTAGTTCAAACACATACATCAGCGTTAACATATTGGCGAACATAATTCATTTGATGGACTCAGACATCGTCGTCACTCAGCCCCGTCTATTTTGGTGTGCGAGTGTAAACTTTTCTCTGATAACCTGTGTTAATGTGATGGCTGTGTTGATGTGTGCATTTGTAATTAATGTGGGGAATGGGGAGTTAACGACCGAGGCTTTAAGTTAGGAACTATCCCGGTATTTGCCTGGAGTGGAAGTGGGAAACCACGGAAAACCAAATCCAAGATTGTTGAGATGGGAATCAAACTTTGCTCTTCTTAGTTTTGCCTCACGAGTGCGGCCCGTTCCAGTCCTCAGACCAGAATTAAATTTCTTGGCAGAGCGGGGATCGAACCTTTGACAAGCACTGAACATATAATTCTAAAACTCCCTGCATTACTGTGGCTGGCGAAGTGAGTCTATGCTCATTCCAGTAGTGGCGAAGTGATTCTATGCTCCCTTGCATAATTTACTGTCATGGAAATACAAAGTACCTTCAACAGGTGATGGAAATTCATTATTTACAGCAATTTCATTCTGTTTATTTCAAAATGAAAATCGTCATCCTGAGTTGCGTTTGCAAGCAAATTGCAAAAATTGCAAGGATTTTATTATTGGCGATCAATCTCATCGCATTCTCATCAGCAACCAACTTGAGAATGGAAGTATTCATTGTATATGTGAATATTATTGTTTATTGATTATTTGTTTAGAGTGCATAACAATGGGTCTAACCACGCAGTTGATTTTGGCAATGGAAGTAAGTTATTATTTGCCATTTAATATTTGGCGGCTACGTTGATGCAGGCCACTATAGTGTTATATAAAATGACGTTAATTTGGGCAGAAATGCTGCTATAAATAAACCCATTTGACGAAATAGAACATTAGCCGCAAAAAAGTGGGAAATCGGAGAAAAATACGAAGCCACTTTTAAAATCCAATATAAATATGGCATTTCAGAAACAATTCCAGATACTATGCCGTTACAGTTTAGGGTCCTTGACGAACAAATGTAAACATTGTTCTGCACTGTATTTCTCTTGCGAGAAATCTACACTTGGTTACTTTGACCTTTGCTGTTGTAATGGTAAAATTAATCTGAATAAATATAAAATATTTGACAGGCTTTAACAATTCATTTGATGGACTCAGACATCGTGGTCACTCAGCGCCGTCTACTTTGGTGTGTGAGTGTAAACCTTTCTCTGATAACCTGTGTTAATGTGATGGCTGTATTGATGTGTGCATTTGTAATTAGTATGGGGAATGGACAGTTGACGACTGAGGCTTTAAGTTAGGAACTATCCCGGTATTTGCCTGGAGTGGAAGTGGGAAACCACGGAAAACCACATCCAAGATTGTTGAGATGGGAATCAAATTTTGCTCTTCTTAGGTTTGCCTCAAGAGTGCGCCCCGTTCCAGCCCTCAGACCAGAATTAAATTTCTTGGCAGAGCAGGGATCGAACCTGGAATCTGGGGCGATAGCTCAGAATGTAGCCTTAAGACTGGGCTTCCCTGTGTTAATACGATCTTTGAAAAACACTGAACATATAATTCTAAAACTCCCTCCATTACGGTGGCTGGCGAAGTGAGTCCATGCTCATTCCAGTAGTGGCGAAGTGATTCTATGCTCCCTTGCATAATTTACTGTCATGGAAATGCAAAGTATTGTTCCTTCAACAGGTGATGGAAATTGATTATTTAGAGCAGTTTAATTCTGTTTATTTCAAAATAAAGTTCGTCATCCTGAGTTGCGTTTGCAAGCAAATTGCAAAAATTGCAAGGATTTTATTATTGGCGATCAGTCTCATCGCGTTCTCATCAGCAACCAACTTGAGAATGGAAGTCTCTGAACTTAGTTGTATAAGTGAATATTATTGTTTATTGATTATTTTTTTAGAGTACATAACAATGAGTCTAACCACGCAGTTGATTTTGGCAATGGAAGTAAGTTATTATTTGCTATTTAATATTTGGCTGCTGCGTTGATGCAGGCCACTATAGTATTATTTAATATGACGTTAATTTGGGGAGAAATGCTGCTATAAATAAACCCATTTTACGAAATAGAACATTAGCCGCAAACAAGTGGGAAATCGGAGAAAAATACGAAGCCATTTTTAAACTCCAATATGAATACGGCATTTCAGATACAATTCCAGATACTATACCGTTACAGTGTAGGGTCCTTGACGAACAAATGTAAACATTGTTCTGCACTGTATTTCTCTTGAGAGAAATCTACACTTGGTTACTTTGACCTTTGCTGTTGTAATGGTAAAATTAATCTGACTAAATATAAAATATTTAACATGCTGCAACAATTATTTTTCACTGGAGATGATATCTCAAGGAATTTCAGAGAGACTAATCGGCAGTACAATGCTATGTCCTTCGTTTCATTTGGTGCCAATGTTACTGTGCCACACCCATACGGTCCACATTGTTTTAAGATGTATGGAGGTGCACATCATCGCATTTCTTCGTTATATTCCAAAATTATATGTGACGGTTTGCGGCCAGTTTTATTAGACTCCTCAGAGTTCTTGAATTCCTTGGAACTAAATGACTTGCCTCCACATATTCCAAACGCTTGAACCGTTATGCTGCTTAGAAATCTGAACGTTTCCCAAGGGCTCCTAAATGCAACTATATTGCTTGGATTTGGAAATAATAAGTGCAGTTAAAATTAGGCAGAGAGGTCTAATCCTTCTACTTGATTTAACAGCATCCGATAAAACACTATCATTTTGTTTTAAGAGGCAATATTTTCCAATTTATTTGGCATACTCTGTCACAATCAATGAAGCACAAGGGAAAACTCTGGAACGTATAGGTCTCAATTTGCCTCATCAATTTTTCAGTCATGGCCAGCAGTATTTTGCAATGTTGAGAGTGCAATCTTTTGACGACCTTATAGTTTCAATAGAGCCAAAAAATAATCGTACAAAGAATACACAGTAGGCCTACATAAGAAAATTCTTCAGTAAATATTTTTCTATTGACCGTCATTTTTGACGGGTTTCAACTAGTAAAATATTAAATCAATAAATATGCATGCAAAAATGCAGGAATTATTGGTGAAATATGCATCACTATGAAATAACTAAGGCAATTACGATCACTCCGTATCCTTTAGCGTTTCCATTTTAAATACCGTATAAAGAAAATATGAACAGGCGGAAATAGGCTATACGGTAACTACATCTCTTTTAAAATATCTCAAATAAGAAACAATTCTGTAAATACCGGTAGTAGAAAATGTTATTTTATGTAACATCAAGCGGTGTTGACCACCAATAGGTACCGTATGTTATTATGTTAACTTTTAGGTGTAAGTACCGGTAATACACAATTTTAATAGACGTTGAATTTTTAAAACTAAAAATAATTTTACAATGTTTACATAGTGAAAGCTGAATAAAAATAATTGATATTAACTTCCCAAAATAACTGAAACTTACTAAGTTAGGTATTAGAATAATTTCGCTGTTAATCTGTGATAGACTCTCGGAGTCCGGATAAAAATATACGACTTTAAGTACACGAAGTAACAAAAAGCGCTTCAAATTAATAGGAAATTAGAATATATCCTACGCCCTTCCAGTGGCGGATCCAGAGGGGGGCATCAGGGGCAAGTACCCTCCCCGAAAAACCAGTTGTTTGCTACATTGATATTGACGATAATAATGATTGTTTCTCGAAACTGCACTGCAAGTGAAATCTTTGCTCTATTGCCTGCCGATGTGGTCAATATTTGTTATCATATAGTATGTAATGGCAACGTAGAGCCTCCGTGGCTTAGGCGGCAGCACGCCGGCCTCTCACCGCTGGGTCCGTGGTTCAAATCCCGGTCACTCCCTGTGAGATCTGTGCTGGACAAAACGGAGGCAAACAGGTTTTTCTCCGGGTACTCCGGTTTTCCCTGTCAAAATTTCATTCCAGTAACACTCTCCACTATCATTTCATTTCATATGTCATTCATTTAATCATTGCCCCAGGGGAGTGCAACAGGCTTCGGCAGCCGGCACAGTACATATCCTCGCCGCTAACTAGGGGCTTCATTCCCTTCCTGACACGGTCGGAGACTGGAAGCAGACTGTGGATTTTCATTTTCATTATGTAATGGCAACACTGTTAATATAATCCCCACATCGACAGTGTTGCAAGTGCAGAGAGATCTTTTAGCAACCTGCAACTTGTCAAATCATGGCTACGAACGCGAATGACAGAGGAAAGGTTGAATGGCTTGTGTGTTATTTGTTCACCGTGATATAAATGTTGACGTTGAAAAGGTTCTAGAACGTTTCTCTAAAGGGGGGAAACGATTGATCGCCCTGGATTTTATTTTGTAATAGGCTTGTATTTTGCCTAGGATAGTCACCGAATAGAATCCCAATCAGTATTCAATACAATTGTTTTTTTAAATTTATATTTATATGACTAATAGTGACTCAGTGACTGACAATGTTGGTACTATGTACATATTTTGTAACATTTGTGTAGTAGACTTGTAGGCCTATATTGTCTTCAGATAGTTACTATGATTGCAAATGTTTTTCATACATATTGGACTGTGTAATGTGCATTAAAATGTGGAAATGTAGGCTACATATTTTGTACAATTAAAAGTTTTTTTTACATAATGACAATGACTTGAAATTGAAACCAATAAACCATTTTAATATAATGAATTTCTTGTAGAATTATAAAATCTGGTGGTTAGATGTAGTGTAGTGTATGTCGATTAAATACAAATTTAGTACCGGTAATTTTATTACATATTTTCTGTAGCTACTCTGAAATCCTAGAGTGCCTCCTCCGAGGTGAACCTCTGGATCCGCCACTGCGCCCTTCTCAAGCAGATATATGCAATTAAACAGGCAAGGGGGAAAAAAATGATGCATTGTGTCAAAATAACCAAAATATGCATAAATATGCAAAAAGCTGATTTTGCATGAACTTCCGGGCTTTAATTATGACATTGGATTTACATATTTTCATTTTTAATGTAAAATTACATAATCTGTGTTCTTATTTCACATATTTGATCAAAATGGCAATTTTAAACATAATTTTACTTTACGGTAGCCTATTTAATATTAGGCTACCGTACTTTGGCCTATTCTGTCTCTCACTGTATATGAAAGTTTTTTGTCGCAAGAGAAATATACGGTAATTCGAAATAGTCTGTATGACAATGATTGTTCACCTATGGTGCGGACGCAGCCTTTTAAGGGGAAATAAAAAAGGGCTAGGTAGGTAATATTAGGGCGTGCCGGTACGGGTTTGCAGTGGCAGTTTTAGGAAAAGAAGATGCCAATTAAGGGATATAGTTTTCAAGTGGTATTTAAGCGGCACTATGGGGGAAGTAAGTTGCAAAATAATCAATAGGTCACATCATATGCATACCTGTTTAGTGAGAATAAATGGCTCAAACGCACTTGCCTATCCGACTTGGCTGCAGAATCACTTGCAGGGCGAGGTTGCTAGCAATCCAATATCGTCACCGAGTTAGTTAGTACCTTCCACGTACTGTGAAGTACTACTGTATTTACAGACGTGAGTAAATTGCATAATGAGGATGATTCTTACATCCAGAGTTCAACTTGGACATTTTCGTGCACTGTGCAGATTAATTTATAAACTGTCGAGGATACACAGATTTAAATGAGCAACTAAATACTTCATTACGACGATAATTATACAAATAACCCCTTGATAGTAGTATAACTTGGAAAAGGTTAAATACATCTTTCAGTCCCTTCCATTCAATGTTGGTTCTATGAGGGAGGTATGCTGTGTTTGTTTTGAAGTGGGTTTCTTGTAACACGAGGTGTAAGTATTGTCTTGTATTTTCTGAAACTCATTATATCCAGTTACTGCCAATTTCTTAGTAGGCCTACTCATAGTTTGACTTGAGTTTACTTTCGAGTTTATAGGTTTGTAATGGATTTAGCGGAATTAATTCCGCCTGCCCCATCATAAAACCCATAAAGGACACTCCATTTCAGTGGCTGGCACCAGTAATTATTCATCATTCTATTTCAACTAATATCTTCTGAAGTCGAGCGCCATGGTCGAATAGGTTTTACCGCTAACCTCTTCTTCTCACAGTGCACTGGGAGGGTTGTGTTATCATTACCAGTAGCCTTACTTGAATCCCCTCATGTGTTATATATCATAATGATTTGGCGTACTGGTATAAGTACGGCCTCTTATAATCCTTAGGCGCACTTTGTGTGTTCTAGATTGCTGAACATTATGGAGCAACAACCATTCATTAAGACTGAGCCAGAATGGCTGTCTGAAACTGATGAATTCCCTAATAATGTAAGTTGTATTTATTATGAATATCGTGTTACACAGCTACCAAACAGAAGGCTAACCAAGATGTTTAATATTATATTTTTACGTACCTTAGTACAGTTATTCTGTCAGTATGTTTTATGATGGCTCATACTTTTATAATCATTTCTAGGAATCAATTGGCCCGCTACCCACTTATAATCTGCTGAATAACTCTAGTGATATATATGAATATGTTCAGTAGCGTAGCCAGGATCGACCAATGGGAGGGGTTATAGGTACTCAAGCCAAATCTTACAAGCATTTCGTCGCGCGACGTAGCCGCGCTCGTCAACCGTGCACCATGGTCGCTAGGGCAGCTGTGGTAAGTATGGATATCGTAGGTTCGAATCCCGGTGCTGACAACGGTTATCCTGAGTGTGTTTTCCCCGGGGTTTGCCACATTCCTTACAGGAAATTGCCGGGATAGTGGCTTGCTCAAGTCCCGGAGCGTCTACTCCATCCCTGTCCCTAATACAATAACACACACAACTACAATCACAGCAATACAGGTGTCCAGACACCTTCAACACACTCCCAACTACACGGGGCTGAAGGTGTCTCGAGTCCCTCAAATGAATTAACAACAACTCTACAATTATTTCCATTTCTCTATGAGATAGTATTTCACATGAAAAGTTTCATGTATTTGATGCCGAATTTTTCGAGTACCTAATACAATATGCTCAAAAGGCAAAAACAAAACAGTTCTTTAAAAAATTAAGTTAATTTTTGACTAAAATTTCTCACCTCAATAGTAAATCTAGAACATTCCTGTTCCCCTGTGCTGCCAACATGAAGACTGCGTATCTCTGAACAAAATAAATTATTTACAGAGGTCTCAGCAAAAGTGGGCATCTCTTCTCACGATGTATCATGTTGATTTATGACTAATTCAATACCGGTACTCATTTTTATGTTTATTCAGTTTTTCCAACAAGGTCCTGTGCTTTATATTGCAATTAGCCCTGATTACCTAAAGTATCATTTTTGAAGATTTTTGTCACATACCAAGGTCCTTCTTACCTTACAAATGCTACCTGCAGCCAGGAAAAGGTTTAATTGCTTACACTACTCAAGCGACAAATTTCACTCATTTGTAACTGGGAGATAACCGTAATTCGGGGAATTGCTGGACATATATTTACGTAATATGAATAACTCGGCTGACGGTTATCTCATGCTCAAGATGTTAATGATCCCAAAATTAGTGTTAATGTACCCATATAATTTTCGAAGTCTTTATTAAAGCGTGTTATTTTTAATAAAAACTAGATTAATTTACATATAACTTCTCTCCCGCCAAGAAAAGAAAAAAACTAATATTGTCCCGCTGCGTGGGATTCAAAATAATTTGGCGGTTGCCTCAGTGTGAAATAAGCTATAAGTTATTTCGCCGCGGAAAAGTTAGATTGGCAACCCTGGGAGGATGGAGTTGTTTTACCACAGTCTAAAATACACAGTCGCGAAGCTCGCTGCGTTACGAAATTGCATCTTCTTTGTAGGTGAAGCGACACTAGCGTTTGAGGCGGCCAGCAAGCTGGCAACTGCCTTGAGCACGTTATTCGCGGGACAGATGATTTCACTTTTGCAAGGGTTTTTTGAATTTTAACTCAACTGAGTGATAATTTCCATTGTAAACATAAGTCACGTTAAATCACCAACTACTACAGAAAAAAGCCACAATGTTGATATACTGTACACTTTTAATAATACAGTAGAAACATAAAAAGAATGCTCTCTTTTTATTAGTCAGTCCTCTATAAATATCCCTAGGTACCGTTGTAAGGCGTATTTAATGAGTCTTACGTAGAATTCATAGTCCATATTAGTTATAAATTCATGTATTAGCTTTAATGATAGTCGCTGGCTTCTCTACATAAAACCAAGTCCACGATTCCTGGATGTAACGGGTAATCTCTAAATCCACTGAATGGATTTTGATGCGGTTTTCACCATTCAGTAAAGAATTTCTCTGGGAAGGTTTCTGTAGGAAAACATTCATGTATGACCAAAGGAAGCCGAGCAGTAACGATTTCAGTGAATCGTGTCGAAGGTAAACCTGCCGTCCGTGCGCCATTTAAGCTTACGCTGGGTAAACCATTAAAAATATCCATATACTATGAGTGTAAGAATTGGTCAGCCTGAATGTTCTACAAAGGACTGCATATCTTTATCTTTAATACATCGCCAACTATAAGTGATTTTACGTTTAAATTTTTTCCAACAATCTCCATTCAGTGGAAATTTAAATTACTAGCTTCGGAGCGAGTTTACGAGCTAGCGAGCGAACCCTCACCCCAGCTTCGGCCAGCATGAACTGTCGAGTCGTGTCTAGTTATGACTTCAGAGAAGAGTAGACTATAAGTGTTTGGAGTTTCGCTGTTCACCTCGGCTATTCTGAATTGCGTTTAAGACCTACCGTCCGTGCGCCTTTTAAGCTTAAGCTGAGTAACCCCTTTAAGATACCAGGCGAAGCCGGGGCGGGTTGATAGTATGGGTATAATATCAAATTCTTAACCATATCAAAAGCTAGTTATTCTGTAAAATTGAGTAACATAGTTAATTAGTAAAAATACCAGTGTGATTTGTGAAATGAAAAGTATAAAAAGATCTTAAGGTCTTAAATTGCTCAATTGTAGGTACTTCCTATTTTTTCTGTGGGTTTGAAACCTTTCATTCCTGAAGTTGACAAAATAATACAATGCCAATTTTACAAAATATCGGCAATAACAATTGTGTACCGTACCTTCACAGCAGCCATGTGGGTGACCAGGTATTTCATAAGAGAATTAACAAACAGTCTAACACATCTAAGTTTGTGAGCATTATCCTGACGACATAAATTGGCTTGCTTCCAAAGGATTCGAGAATAAGTTTATATTATAGTACAAAATCTTTATTCATTAAATCAGCTCTCTGACTATTAAAAAGCCATTTTCTACATCTGAAAATGAAAATGTCGGCACGCGTTTGTGATGATATCTTTTACGCTTACTTAGCCTACCGTATGTCTTAATTTTCAAAATGCATAGATATTTATATTTGATTTGCAGCCAATGGCCATAGCTGGGTATTTTACATGAACGCCCGTAGGTTCCCCAAAGTCAAGTAGTTCCAACCTAAGCTACCAGATGCCACTGTCACTGAAACGCAACGGCGAATGTTTGAACTTGATAAAGCGTGTCTAACCCAATAGAATACAAATTTTGGCTACACTCTACCAATTGTAGTTGTAAGTTCTTTTACGTGCCATAATTCTATGACATGGGCCCGACGACTTCGACTGGGTTTGAACCCGCGATCCTGGCCATAGCAGTTCAGCATGCTACCGACTACGCCAACAAAGTCATGCATAGATATCCTACCGAGACATATAACCGACTGGCTCCGTGGCTCAGCGGTAACGTTCTCGCCTGCTGTGCCGAAGGTTGCAGGATCTAATCCTGGCGCAGTCAGCTGGCATTTAAGGGTGCATAAATGCGAGGGAACCGTGTCTGTAGATTTACTGGCACGTTAAAGATCCCCTTCAGGGCAAAATTCCGGCACCCCGGTGTCTCTAAAAGCCACAGTAGTTAAAAGGGGGCCAACGGCCTAGCCGTGTTGCAACACCAGTTCCCATGAGAACTCCGCAGTTAAGCAACATTGGGCGCAGTCGGAACTTGGATGGTATGCCGGTTCTAGGCCCTGTGCCCTGTTGGCCAACATAAGGAGGAGCGGAAAAGCCCTGACCACCCTACCGCACTAAAACTCCGCTGGGGGTAGCCTCTTCGGAGGCTCGGACCTGCCTCCGGTCAGAATACCAATTAAATTAGTTAAAACGGACCTAAAACCAATAACATTATTATTGATTTATAACCAGTTAAAGACCAAGTTCCGTTGTTAGATTGAAGAGCTTTATAATACTTTCAACTGCGTATCCCAATTAATTGGGGTCGCCGGAGCCAATGAGGCTCATTTAGGTTTTGACCGGAGATTTAAGGCCGGATGCCCTTCCTGTCGCCACGTAATTTTTCAGGTGAAAATTCCACCCCACTGTCACCGGGATTGGAACTCCGGCCGTCCGGGTGATTGACAAGCCGCTAAGCCACTGCACCTTCACGCTTCCCTTGAAAAGCTTTATAATAGTAGCCTAAAATCCATACATCAAATCTTACCTTTTAGGATCCTTTGGAAACTCGGGTGTCGTCTTGCTATTTGAACAGTCTGACTTCCCAGTCGGTCAACACGAATACACCCAATTAGATTGGGCGAGGAGTAAAAATTAATTTCCCTGTATAATTCATAATACAATAATTATTTATACAATTAACAAAACGCTTCTCACACAACCCCCCCCCCCCCCCTTTAAGTGATAAGTGTTTTATTAAGTGTATAAACGATTCATGTATTTTATTTCAGGCATTAGGAGATAAAATTGTCACTGCCCACCAAATCTAATTGGTACACTCGTGTTGATCGCCTGAAAAGCGATCATACAGGTTACTTAGCAACACTGAAATATTGCTCCTAATATTAGATCTGTTTATTAAACTGCACATCTCCTCTTTAAAGCACATGTTTAATTAAAGATATAACCTTTACACAATGCTCACATACAGTTCATCCAGCAACAATAACATACACCAACATAGCGCAGTCGGCACATTCTTGCTGGCTGCATGAGAGCATTATTGCCTCGTGGTAGAAAAATATAAGCCAAGCTTCGCGATCTGTAGGTAGACTGTGGTTATACGTTGTCATGAAGACGTGTGTAGCCACCAATGGGGAACCGGACCGAAAGGCGACAACAGTTCATCACCACAGACACAAATCACAAACTGCCGATTTTCCAATGGGGGGGTTCTAAAGCCCCCCTAACCCCTCCTGGCTACGCCACTGGATATGTTCACAGTGCTTGTACCCTGGGCCCAATTGTAGGTGAAATCTATACCACATTTTATGCTAACAGTAGTACAATTCTTGGTAATGCAAGTTTAATTCACTGGCACCCTGGGCTCTATTGTACGTGATGTCCACAACGCATATTATGCTAACAGTAGCTGGTTTATTCGTGATGCAGGTTCACTCTGCTTGCACTCTGGGCCCTATTGTACGTCATGTCCACAACACATGTTATGCTAACAGTAGCTGGTTTATTCGTGATGCAGGTTCACTATACTGGCACCCTGGGCCCTATTGTAGGTGAAGTCCACACCACATGCTGTGCTAACAGTAGCTAATTTATTGGCAATGCAGGTTTGTTCCGCTGGCACCCTGGGCCCTATTGTAGGTGAAGCCCACACCACATGCTGTGCTAACAGTAGCTAATTTATTGGCAATGCAGATGTCTGCTGGTACCCTCGACCCTATTGTACGTGAATTCCACACACATGTTGTGCTAACTTTAGCTAATTTATTGGTAACTAGGAGAAGTACCCCTTCTTCGAACGGTGTTCGGTGTTAATACCAGACATTATCAATTGAGTTACTGTTCCAATGGTTAGCGGTTTGTCATTCTTTCATAAGTTTATCAGAACGCAGATGGTTTTCTGGGAATATCACACACGCTATTAATTTTAGGACCTTAAAATGTGGTTTTCGGAGACCCTTTATAGACTCCCGAATTTTGTGTCTCACATTGAGAAGCGCAACATATGCTATGGTCGTCCTTCTAGGATAATTTTTATATGTCGCCTATTTTAGCATGTATTTTGAGAAGTTTTTCCCTATATCCACCTTTCTACTGTTTGAAAAGTACGGTGAAGAGTTTTATAAATGAATTGTCTATTGACTCTCATGGATACCATACCTAATTTTACGATGCACCATGCATCCGAACACGAGTTATAGGAGTACATAAAGATACACAGTAAGACAATCAATTCTATTGTCTACAACATATCACCCAGATATCCAACTATGGGTATATCTACCACACAGTATCAAACAAAATCATCCTTACGATGAACCCGTATGTCGGCAAAGAAAAGAAAAAAAAAGATTAGTTTAAATGTGCTCTCAAACTAAATTCACCAAACGTGTACTTCCTGACGTGAAATAGAATTGAAAGCCTTGTAGGCGAAACGCAATACACGTCACATAAAAATTGACCCTCTACGTTGTGTTAGGTCCCCATACACAGGAAGACCCCTTTCATAAATTATAAAGGCTTCTGGTGCATGAAAATTCAGGTTCTTTAGCCTCAAATGACCCAAATTCCTAAAAGCCGCAAAAAAATGCTGATTCAATTCAGGAATTTTTGAAAATAAGGTTGGTGTTTGGAGATATAATAGACATTCTGTACTATAATATCGCACGTGAAAATTGCGTGAAAACATTCTAGGTTACCCCTTGACGCCCTTAATTGCATTGATAAATTATACAGTATAAGTTGGTTCTGTGATAACCTTATAGCCATTTGCAAACATTCACAGAAATATAATAAATGGAGTGACATTGCTTCTTACAGAAATAAAAGGAAAGTTGGATGTCACCCCTTGAGATAATGTTGTCATGGTTACCGACCTGCATTCCTTCATTAGTTTGTTAAATTAAATTAAATTAGTGTGATGGGAATATATTTGAAACAGTTGGTTTTAGAGCCTTATAATGTAGTTTTCGAGGACCCTTTAGGACCCCCAAGTTTTGTTTCTCGTCGTTGTACGCCATAATAATAATTATAATTATAATAATAATTTAATATAGGGATAGGAATATAATAGACCTGCCGTACCACACCCGCAGGTGAAAATGCGTGAAAAAATTCTAGAGTACCCCTTGACCCCCTTAAGCGTATTATACATATTGATCAATTTTACAGCTTAATTTGGTTCCTTGATAACCTTCTAACCGTTTGCAAACTTTGGTTGGTTGATTCTTAAGTTTAGGGGCTGCGACAACGCGATCATGTAGCCCCGTGTACTTTGGGTGTGTGTAGAATCTGTCTGATAACAACGGGTGTTAATTGTGATGACTGTATTAGTGTGTGTTATCTGTTTTTTAATTTAAGTACTGCAACCTAGAATTTTTCAAATAGTTCCTACTTTTGCCGCCAAGCGCAATCGTCAACGATTACTAGGCCAAGTTTAGAACATAGCTACTAGACACCACCGCAGTCGGTTCTTGGCAACGAACATAGAAACCTAAGAGCGTTTTTTACATTCTTAACCTATCCAATTGAGCTTCACACAGGTGCAATTAGTGGAAGGTTCTTTAACATGCCATAAATCTATGACATGGGACCGCCATTTGCAAACTTTCACACTAATGTAATTAATGGAATTGCATTGTTTCTTACAGCAATAGATGGGCCTCTGAGATTCTGTTACCATGGTTACCGGCTTGCATTCTTTCATTAGTTTTTTAAATGAAATCAATTTTTTGGGAATATCTCAAAAGCGGTTGGTTTTAGGACCTTTGGGGCCCCCGAGTATTGTCCCTTACATTGAGGGGCGGAAAATGAGCTCTGTCTCGTCCTTCTTCGCCTATTTCAGCATGTTTTTTAAGGAAGTAGGCCCCGTTATATGAGAGTACGGAGAAAAGTTACATCAATGATTAGTGTCGTGCCTATGATGGATATGTGTACCAAATTTTACGTTGATACACCCAGCCGTCCTAAGGGAACAAAGTTGTCCACAGACAAACAAACAAACAGATAGACAAAAAAATATTTTCACGCGCATCCATCATTAAACAGTCTGTAACGCGCAAATAACCAAATTTTCGCAGAAATTCAGAAGAAACAGACAAACTTTCATTTTTATATATCTTCTTCTTCTTCTTCTTTCTTCTCCCTTATCCGATACGGACGTTGGCTACCACCATGGCTAACATCTTCTTATCCTGTGCAATTCTGACGATTTCCGTGGAAGACAGCCCAAGCCACGTTCTTAAATTATCCATCCAAGTTATTCGTCTCTTTCCCGGTCCACGCTGACCTTCAATTTTACCCTGAAGTATGACACGGAGCAGATGGTATTTTGGATTCCTCATCATGTGTCCCAGGTATTCCAAGTTCCTCTTCTTAATTGCGTTTAACAGCTCAGGTTGGCTGCTCACACGCTGAAGAACCTCGACATTACTCACATGTTCTGTCCACGAGATTGTAAGAATCCGCCGGTATATCCACATTTCAAAAACTCGAATCTTCTTTTCTGTAGCTACGGACAAGGTCCAAGATTCAACACCATAAAGAAGGGTTGAGACAACTTAACACTTCACAATTATTTTCTTAAGCGTCATTCTGAGATCTCGTCAGCATAGTAGTTGTTTCATTGTCATAAAGATGGATCTAGCCTTCTCTATACGGCACCTTATTTCAACCGAAGGATCCCAATTCTCATTAATATTTTGTCCTAAATAAACCAAACTCTTCACTCGCTCAATCTGATGTCCATCGACTAAAAGGACTTGTGACAATGCTGGTTTTCGCGATATTATCATATATTTTGTTTTCGTAATGTTGAGGTCAAGGCCATATTGTTTACTCTTTTGATACATCATTGTAACAATCTCTTTAAGTCCTTCGAAACTATTTGCAATCAATACAGTATCATCTGCGTACCATATATCATTAATATAATTACCATTGACCTTAATACATTGTTGAATGCCATCAAGTGCCTCAGAGAAAATCTGTTCTGCATAGATATTAAAAAGAAATGGTGTAAGAATGCATCCCTGTCTCACACCACGCACTATTTCCACTGAGATCGATATATGTCCATCAATTCTGATTCTAGCCTTTTGACCCCAGTATAAATTAATGATGATCCGAATGTCTTTCTCATCTATTCCTGAGTTCTTGAGTGCATTATACAACTTATCATGCTGACAACGGTCAAAGGCTTTTGCATAGTCCCGAAAACATGCATATACATCCTGATTTACCTCACGGCATCTCTGGAAAAGGAATTGAAGCGCAAATAATGCCTCACGATTTCCTAGACCGTTGCGGAACCCAAACTGCGTGTCTCTGATATTCATCTCGCATTTCCTGTATATGCGATTATGGATAACTTTGAGAAATATCTTGAGCACATGACTCATGAGACTGATTGTCCTAAAGTCACTGCATGACTTAGCCATCGGTTTCTTCGGAAGAGCAATAAATGTAGACAAGAGCCAATCTTTTGGTAATGTGCCCGTGTTGCATATCTTGTTATATAATGTAGTGAGCGTCATAATGCTATCATCATCCAAGATCTTCAATAATTCCACTGGAATGTCATCTTGACCAGGAGCCTTACCATTTTTCGCTATCCTAATCGCATATTTCACTTCATTCATGGTGATCATGGGTCCAACAACAGGAGGAATTTCAGGTTGGGAAGGACGATGATCATCATTAAAGAGCTCTTGTATATAGTTCTCCCAAACCTGTAATATTTCTTCAACTTCAAATACCGTGCTACCTTGACTATCAACTAAGTTGACTGTGTTTCTTTTCCTATGTCTACCTGAAACTTCTTTGATTTTCTTATGGACCTGAAAAATATCATATTTACTATTAAGTTCTTCAATTTCTTTGCACCTATCTGACATCCAAGCTTCCTTGGCTTGTCTGATCTAATTCTTTATCAAGCTATGAATCAACCAATATTCTTCATTATCTTTTCCTTTGACTTCTCTTCGTTTATTCATTAGATTCAATATTTCATCCGTCATCCATGCCTTCCCTTTTTATGTTGTCTTATTCCTATGAAAATGATCTCCAACCCACTTCAATGAGGTTTTAAAATTGTTCCAAAGTTCCATGGGCTGCATGTCATTTGAATTCAACATCTAAAGATCAGTGGCAAGAGCAGCAGCCACCTGTGACCTTGTATTTATTTCCCGAAGGGAATCAGTATCATATTTCTTTTGTGTTGTTTTTATCGGAATCTTATTAAGCCGAACACAGATTTGGCTAATGAGAGTATTGTGGTCAGACGGAACATCTGCTCCTGGATAGGTTTTTGCAAAATCACGCTATTTCTAAATCTGTTTTTAATTAAAATGAAATCAATTTGATTTCTTATTATAGAGAGAGATATACTGCACCGCTCGGCGTTGACGGTGTTTTATAGCGCTAACCGTTGGAGATACACGAAAAGTGATAAGGACCTATCGGATAGAAAATTAAATTTTAAAGCTCGTATGTGCCATCAAAAGTTTGCTATTTCTTAGCGTTCTCTTTTTATTTGATATAGAAATATGAAATGCTGAACCAAAGGGTGTGGTGACGTCACTAAAATGGTCGCCATTTTTAAATAGTGCAAAATATCGAAATCAAAATTAGCCTATTAGTAAACCTGGTAAATCAGCTACATCCATGCAAAATTTCATTTCAATCGGACCAGTGGTTCTTGCGTGATTGAGTAACAGACAGGACGACAGACAGACACACACCATCTCATTTTTATATATTAGTATGACGATATTTGACTCCAGTGCCACCCTGGGCTCTATTGTAAAGTGAAGTCCGCACCACATGTTGTGCTAACAGTACCCAATTTATTGGTAATGCAGGTTCACTGTTCTGGCACCCTTGACCCTATTTTAGGTGAAGTCCACACCATATGATGTGCCGGCAGTAGTTAATTTATTGCTGGCCAAATTGTCGGAGGTTGAAACACGGCTTTATTTTACAGCTAAAACCTAACACTCTAATTGTCAAGCAATTAAAGAGACCCTAATCTTAATTGTTTTGAAATCTAAGTTGTATTTTCATAGGATCTAAAGCAGAGAAAGTTGGAAGATTCGATTTTTGAGAATACGTTGAAAATTGTCCGAAGATTTTACGGCGAGACGTACATTTCTGAATGTTGTGGTAGGGTGTCCAGGAGTTCCTTTGGTAAGAAAATGATAGCCCCTTTCAAAAGCTAGGCTAGCCCGCTAGACACATGTGTACTGGACTACGTCGAGTTTCAATTATTGGATATCTATATTATGAGATCAGAAATATCCGAACACTCACATGAAGCTTGGGGCGACGCCCACTGCTGCACATGGCCGGCAATATGCTACTGACACTACCCTTTGCTTTGATCCTATGGTATGGTACACACTTACATCATATTACATCGTAATGAAATATTGAAAAAGAAACTGATGGTCTCATAATTTATCATTTAACTTCGAAATTGAGTCCACTGATGCAGGAGTCACTGAGGTAGAATTCATTATATTACCGCTATAGGCTCTCATAGGACAGTCCTGAATGATGTGCTTCACCGTTTGTCTATCGGCTCCACAGTCACACTTTCGAGAGGGTAAATTACTCTTCCACATGAACAAAGAGTCAACACAAACACCATAATTGTTCCTGATCCGGTTTTTATTTTGACCATGTCCGATAAGGAATATCAAAGCCGTGTACTTTAGATGTGACAGATGGCATGTCTCGGCACTCCTGTGGAGCAAAAATCTTCCAATCATGAGACCACTGCTGGACTATGTGTAAGTTCTCATTGGTATGTCGTAGCTGCCTTCGCAGGGCTGCCTTGAGCGAATTCTGGGTAGACATACAGCAATTATATCAGCATTTATAGGGAGATCCTGATTTTGAACTATATTGTGGTAAGCTTTGATTAGGATATTAACACTTTCGGAGATGGGATGGAGGAATGTAGCTCAGAACAGGAAGCCATTGAATAGTGCCTTCCTCCCTACACCTTGATCTACTGTTAGCTGAGACTGTAAATACATTGTTGGTCCACCCTTCACGACTGCCTCCAACGGTACACACATATTGTTAATTTGATGGTTAGTGTTTCTCGGACCTTGTTGGAGCGTTGACCGGAGGAGAAAAAGGAATGTGGATCGGACAGGCATGAATTCACCATGTGAAAACACCCTAGAGGTGGTCATTATTAGACGGCGGTCGGCAATTTCGCTCAGAAACCTCTTAAGATGTTTTAAAAAATATTAATTTTCAGTTCTATATTTGTTAATGCATTGCGTAATCTTGACAACGTCTATGGGTCATGAATTATGTATATTACAAGTGAATTGGTATGGAATCAAATTTCAAGTAGCTGTGCCATTGTACTTAGAACTTCTTCTATCTTTCCTGTTAAATTCCTTCTCAATTTAAGTATCCCTGAGATCAGTATTACTTTAATCTGGTCTCAAGAGGGCAAAACAAACAAGGCTCGGTACGAGATTTCTGAACGCATAATTAATCAGTATTGCTTGTCTTTATTGACATTATAAAATGGTAAATCTAATTAACTGCATCTACGACGGAAAGTCGCAACACACACACTCAATGCTAGTGACATTATGCTAGGCATACGTTTTGCGAGTGTATCCTAACTGAAATACCTTCAGTTTTAAACTGCACATAAACTGTACGATTTTTTGCCATTTCACCGCTGACGTAAGAAAACTATGCATGGGAGGTTGAATTACCTTCAGTGTGTTATTTTATTCATTTGTAAGACATAACTCCACATATGCAAAGTCATTTTTTTTGAACGAAGTCATTTCTATACAGGACGATACAAACCATCACACGAATATCAAAATTGAGGAATCTTCTATTCAGGAGATCGTCCCATGCAAAAGAACAGAAACACCATCTTCTGATCTGAAAGCGGTAAGTATCTTCATTTCTCTTCACATCTCCTTAATAGCATTTCGGGATTAAGAGTTGTGTTTTCACAATTGTTTTGATGACAAACCGAAGCGTTTGGCTGTTAGGTTTAGTTTTATACAGCAAGCACAATCCATATTCATGGAAGGATGACTAAATAAATTATCTGTCCCAATTGATACTTCCACCCGGTATTGCCGGCTTTGTGCGATGATCTGAGCACTGAGCTCCTGAGGATGCATTATAATGCCATTGGTAAAAGGTGTATTATGTGAAACTAACATATGATTGGCACAAAATATTCATTCCAACGAGCATTTCATTCTATTCCGACGTGAATAAAAGAAATCCATAGAATTTCATGATATGTAAATGTAAAGCGAAATTTAATCCATAGAATTACGGTTTATCCATGGTGTAACTACAATGGTGAGGCGGATCGCTCCCTCTCTCTCATGCGGATGACGTCAGAACGGGGGCAACTGTGAGTTGTGGCTATAGGCGGGAGTCAAGCGCGTGATCAGCAGTCGATTGAAACATGCTAATGTTGACAAGTGTGTGCGTTGCTAGTGAAAGTATTGTGTTTCTTAATCTCTGTCGACGGAAAGTGGGATGCAATGCCGAATTGTGCTATGTATGGTTGCAACAACTACTCCAGGAAAACAAAAGGGTATAATATAAAATACTTTGTATTTCCACAAGACAAAGATGTAGCGAGCTCTTGGGTCAGAGCTTGCAGGTGGGAGGACATGTTTAATTTAAAGGATGGTAAGTTATGATTTCTAAAACTAATCTGTCTGTTGTGAACAGAACAGTAAATCATTCTTTAAATTATTTCTCTCTAAAATTAAAACATTGCAATAGCTCTGGACGCATTTTCAAACTGAGATATTAAAGAATATTATAGAAATGAATAGGTAAACCAAATAACAATTACGAGTGGAGATTATTAGGGTCTATTATTACTATTAGCATTATTATTATTATTATTAACATTATTATTATTATGATTTCAGCTCGAGTATGTTCTCTTCATTTCACTAAAGGCAGTTTTGCTATTCCATTTCGACAGCAATTGTTGAACTATACTCCAGTGCACAGTAGAACTTTAAAATTAGATGCCATTCCGACTGAAAATCTACCAAAATCCACTCAAATTACACAAAGGAAAAGGAAAAGATCTCTGGAAGAAACTGAAAGTAGGTCGATAAGGCTGGAAAAGAGGCGTCGTAAAAGTGTTATAAGTGAAATTATACATAACAATGAAACACTCACCGAAGGAATACAATCTAAACATGCCTGCTTGAATGCGAAGGAGTTAATAAGGTAAGCTTCCTTTTGTTTTTGAACATTGAAGTCTCATTTCATAATAAAAGGTGAATTTGTTTATTTTACACGCACAATACAACTAAGGTTCATTATGATACTTGGAAGAGAGGTAACTAGCGGAGTAAAGCACTGCTTTCACCAGATCGTTGAGACATTTATATCATGAGTTTAATTAAAGCCTGGTGTAGCTATAGTATATATCTAATCTTGACCTTCATGCAGCCGTAGTTTAGTGGTCATATGAAAGAAATATTGCTCTTGTGAATAGAAACGTAGGCTACTCTAGTTCCAATATAAGTTCAAAAAATAAACCTGATAATTCAACGAATGTATTTCCTTTTAAGCACTCGTTCTCACGAAGATGAGGTCAACACTTTGAAGAAATTAGTTGAGGAGGTACGTGAGGAATCCGAAGCTTGGAAACAAAAGTACGATGATTTATGTGCAGACCATTCGGCGTTGAAGAAAGAAATCGCCGATCTGAGGAACAGTCGTTGCAAAGAAATTCAGACGATACTGGGTAAAGTCTTCACTCCAGGTCAAATAAAACATTTATTAAGTACAGAGAAACGTAAGAAAATTAATTGGTGTTCTGACGATATAGCGGCGGCTATATCACTCAGAAGTGTGAGCCCTAAAGCCTACCGGTTTTTAAGGGCTAATAACTATCCCTTGCCAGGACTGACGACGTTACGTGATTGGGCTAAATGTTTGAATTTAGAGCAGGGTGTTTTGCAAGATGTTGTGAAACTAATGAAATATAAATCAGCAGGACTAACCGAATTGGAACGCTTGAATGTATTGACATTTGACGAAATTTATATTTCAAATCGCATGTGTATCGACAGAAGCAACCAGCAGAAAATTTCCCCTCACAAAACTTGCCAAGTCGTCATGGCACGTGGTTTGATTGGTCAGTGGAAGCAGCCTCTTTATTATGCCTTTGACCAAAGAATGAAAAAAGATATTATTCTTGGAATAGTATCGAATCTACATTCTGCAAGCTTCACTGTTGTAGCCATTACAAGTGATATGGGGTCTGGGAATATGGGCTTGTGGTCAGAGCTTAATATTGGACATAATAAGGAATGTTTCTTCAATCATCCAAGCAACGATTCCTTAAAAGTGTTTGTGTTGGCAGACATTCCTCATTTATTGAAACTTGTGAGAAATCATTTGTTAGATCAGGGATTTGTGCTGCTCAATGGGAAAAAAGTGAACAAGGAATATTTGGAACTACTAATCCTATGTCTTCTTCTGAACTCACTATTGCGCACAAAATTAGCAGATATCATTTAGATTTAAAGGGATCAGAGCGACAAAAAGTTCGGCCTGCAGCTCAAGTACTTTCAAACCAGGTATCAAAGGCTCTTGAATGGTGTGGAGGGAAAGGGTTGATGAAAAACATTGACTGGGAAGAAGCGGCTAGATGTATAAAATTAATAAATGACTGGTTTGACTTATTTAATGCTAAGAACAAATTTGGGAGTCATTCTGAAAGAAATGCATTTGGTACTGATTTAGACAAGCAAATCAGTTTGCTAAATAATGTTAATGTGTTGATAACGTCCATGAGAGTTGGCCGACATAAAGCCTTACTCCCATTTCAAAAAGGAATTCTACTAAGCAACACGTCTCTAGTTAACCTTTTTAAATATTTGAAGCCGATATACCAAGTCGAGTACATAATAACTTATCGTCTAAATCAAGATATTTTGGAGAACCTTTTCTCGTATATTAGAGGAATGGGAGGCTCCAATGATCACCCATCTCCTCTGGACATTAAATATAGATTGAAATGCTACATTTTGGGCAAGCACTCTGCTTCAATTTTTACTGTAAATAGAAATACAGAGGAGGATATTGACGAAAAGTGTCTGATTAAACCAATGGAAACAGAAACTGACACCTGTTTCTCGCAGACTGCGTTAGTGAATGTTGCCAAACGTATTCCTGATATCGTGGATGCTCCTGACGAAGAAAAACTAGTTTCTACTTTATTTGTTGAATCAAATTACGAAACTGAGGAAATGAACATGAGTTTGTTTGAAATGGCCGATCATCAGAATGAATTGTTCGATGAATTTGATCTCTCGGATTTTAAAGATGAAATGAACCACGAAGGTTTAAAATACATTACAGGATATGTAGCACACAGATTCAGGGATAAGTACAGAAACTTGGGAACATTATCTTAAGAACTTGAACCCAGTAAAGAAGGCCCAGATTGGATCCAGTTTATTTCAAGGGGAAATCTTTTGTATCCCTCTAATGAACTTATGGAAGTTGCAAAGACAATGGACGCTGAGTTTCATAAATTTGATGGCAATTCGCTATCAACTGATAAGTTTATATTCAATGAATTAACCAGCAGGACCTTGAAAAAATTGCCTCATATTAATATTGCATATGAGGTTATTCACGGTTTAGCTCGAACCCGAACATATATTAGGTTGCGTGACTTAAACAGAAAAATAAGTTTCGGCAATTCACAGAGAAAATTGAATCGCAAAATGTGTAAATTCACCAATGTGAAAAAATAGTGGATCTCGTTAAAGGGCTATTACTATTGTTTAGAGGTACGCCGTATTCATAATTACCAACATTATTATCAGTGTTTACAATACAAAGTATGTACAGTGTTATAATAAATGCTTTTATTAATGCCTTCAAGTTATATTATTATGACCAGAGCCGCATTACAGAGTGCTGTGTCACCGAACGCAACGCTCCCGTTGTGACGTCATCCGCACGAGAGAGAGGGAGCGATCCGTCTCACCATTGTAGTTACACCATGGGTTTATCCACCGCGGAATGACATTCTCCATGAAGAGTTTGTCTTATTCAATCTACTGAATGATAATGACCGTATGGATTCGTGAGAAGTCGAGTGCAGGTCTTTCTAGTTACGCCTTTGGGCCATCTGCGCACCGTAATACGGATGAAGTGATGATGAAGACGTCACATACACCCATTCCCCGAGCCATGGGAATTAACCCCAGGTGAATAAAATCCTTGGTGGCTCGGCCGGGAATTGATCCCGAGACACGTTGGGTGAAAGCCTACTGTGGACTTAAAGTCTAGGTATTCAAATTGAATTAAGATATCTGTATTCTGGTCAGAGATCCTCCAATGAATGCTACAGACAGGAGCTGGATTTGACTACACTCAAGAGTGTTCTTCTGTGCTTTTTCACTTGAACTCCCAGCAATTGCTGGGATGTTTCTAACTTATGACAGTGGAGCATTGCAAGAACATGTAGTTGAACTTAAGCATGAAGATAATTGAAGATGTAAGTTAAAAGTAAAAGAATGTTCTAGAACCTTACTAAGAAAGTAATTGCTAATAGTTTTAATTATATGTGCATACCGTATTGAAGGAATTTATTGCAGCCATATACACGTTTGTCTACTACATAGGAGGTGTTAATGAACCCTTAAATATAGTAAAGAGTTAGTAGACAATTATTGCTTCTTGGGAGGTACCGTCTTAGCATTTACCTGCTTGAAGATTCAGTTAAAAGGAGATAGTTTATTATAAACTTCAGAATTGTGGATTATACCCCCTTATCTGAGTTATGCCCACCGGGATGTGATGGCCACTACGAATGTCATTCAGCGAATATCTGTTCACTCACCTGACCAGTTCAGTACCATTACAGGTTTTTTATTTGTGTAAAAGTATAAGCACAGAAATAAATTATTCCATCTTATCCCCAGGATGTGGAAGAAAAAGTCCAGGAACGAGAATGTGTTGGAAGTGGAAGTCACTTAAATGGGTAAGTGTTCAACATACGAAAAACGTGATCTTTTGCTTGACGTGTGCATAGCTGTAAGTTTTGGCTTGAATAAGATTTGTTTAAAATGCGAAGACATTCGCCATTAAAATCCGTATTGATAGAAGTTATTCAACTATTCAAATAATACGCCAAATCAATACTCAATTTATATATAATTCTATATAAATATGACATGTTTCGGCCATCAATGAGGCCATCTTCAGCTAAACAAGAATCAATAAAGAATTAAGCTAAACTATTATAAAAGTACTTAAATCTAATAAGAAAAGAAATATTAAACTAATGTTAAAATTAAATAAAATGAATCACTATTAAAATGGGTATCCTTACAAATCAAATTAAATAAAATGAAAATAAAATACTTTTCATTTTTCTTCGGTTACCTATGGAGTGCTATGTATCAAACATTAAATCCCGCTGACTTTTATTTTATTTTCACAGAGACGATAATAATGACATACCTAGCCTCATTGATCAAAACGAGGAACATATTATAGGTTACATATGTTATTTACATACCACGATAAAGCTATAGAAGATAAGAATACATAATCAACATTGAACGCCTTACACGAATGCCTGAGAACAAACACAGAAGAATCAAGACACGACTACGCACATAAACGGAGAATATACAAGAATCTTATTCGGGACACAAGAGATAAATATCAGAAGGTGCAAGAGGCAGCATTAATAGAAAAAGCAAAAGAAAAACCATACAGCGTCCTTCAACAAAGGAAACCAAAATTCTCCAGAGAAATACCCATGGAAAGATGGACAACACACTTTAAAGCTGTACTACAGAAACCGGACACATCTCCAATCGCTGCTCCAATGGTAGACTACTCAGCAGTAATGAAACCTATTACCAGTGAGGAAGTCAAGGATGTAATTCAACAAACAAAAAATGGAAAAGCCTGTGGGCCGGACGGGATCTGTAATGAACATCTCAAAGAAAGTAGCCCTATGTTGGTAGAGGCTTGGACAGTACTACTCAATCAATGTCTTGCGCAGGCCTCAATACCAGAGAAATGGAGATACTCCATAATGAAAATGCTATATAAAGGCAAGGGTCAAATGGATGATCCCAATTCATATCGTGGTATAGCGTTGGAAAATACAGGTCTTAAGCTATTGTCAAAGATACTGACAGAAAGATTAAGAGAATTAATAGACAGCGAACTGCCTGAAGAACAGTTCGGTTTCCGGAAAGGCCGGTCAACGATACATGCTATTCAGTGCCTATTAGATAATATTGGCGATGCGCTAAGATTTTCTAGAGGTAAACTACATGTGATATATATAGACTACGCTAAGGCGTTTGATTCAGTTGACAGGGAAAAAACAATAGGCAAGTTGGAATCGATCATAGGAAGAGACCATTATCTGAGTAGGATAATAACGACAATACTCATGAAAAATTACGTAATCATTGATAACAAACTTACAAGATCGGAGCCTATCCTTCAGACAACAGGAGTCCTTCAGGGCGATCCATTAAGTCCGTTGCTGTTCAATATCGCAGTTCGAGATGTTGTCGATGCCATAGAAACACCAGGAGTAAACATTTATATGTACGCAGATGATATGGCAATAACGTCGATCTCGCAGCAAATGTTACAAGAGGCGTTCGATAAACTTGTAAGATGGGCAGACAGTAATGACCTCAAGCTTAATCCACATAAAACAGTACACATGACGTACAGGAATGGAGGTAGGTTACCAGCATCAGTGAAAATCATGTATGGCAATGTGGAGCTAACAAGGGTAAACTCCTACAAGTATCTTGGCCTGATACTCCAAACGACTGGACGGAATTTCTCCAAACATGTAAAAGATAGAGCTGCTACCGCGGTTATAGCCATGAATGAGATAAAACTAATAAGACAACTCTCCATACAGACTGCATTAGAACTCTTTCACATAAAAATTTCTCCAATCATGGCATATGCAATAGGATTAATATGGGAGCATCTCTCGAAAAACGATCTTGCTCAGATAGAAAGGGTAAAGGCCATATACATGAAAAAGATTCTGTGTCTAGGACAAAATGCACCGTCAAGGACGACCTATGAAGTAACGAGACAACCATTTTACATAGAAGAGTTACGTATAAGAATGTTACTGCCTTCTACAAAGCAATATCAGTTAATACTGCAAGAACTTCAAGAGAAGAAAGCCAACATCTGGATGGATTTCTACCAAACAGATGCCATGATGACCTCAGAGTGGAGGAATTCTATGTATGAACTTCGCCATTTCATGACACGTTTCGCTGTTCATGGTTTTCATTTCAAGCTGTGCTGCAAGAAGGTATACCACAACCCAGACGAGAACTGTAGGTGTGAGTTGTGTGGAAAGTCATGTGAAAGATATCACGCAAAAGTTTGTAGCAAGAGAACAGTGACATTAACAGAATTCTGTACATGAATTCATTGTGTGCAATTTTAATTATTATTGTATTTGACCATTGGATGCAATAAATATCATTATAATAATATATAAATGCAGTTAACATTTCTTCCATCATCTAAACATATGCTTCATATTACCCACTATTTCATCACAGACATTTGCACACAAGAAGCTTTTATCTAACATTGTTGCACCAATTTCTTCGTTCTCTTACATCAAGGTATGTTACAATTAAGTATAATGTAGGTCTTTACCACAATCATATATCTATTAATTTATTATTTTAATTACATAAAACTTTTTTCTGACATATTTATTTTCTTAGCAGGGCACTTTATGTCAACACGATTACTTATTGGCACGTATTCAAAATTTTAACTCCATCTTGAGTGAAGATCTCCTTATTCGTCTCAAACACTGACCCATTTACTTAATATTTCAAGCTCTAAACTACGTTCATGTCGGCACACTTAGTATTTGGCACCTATTCAGAATTTTAACTTCATGTTGAAGATAGATGATTTACTTATTCATTTAAGCATTTAAGTATGTGCTTATTCAATTTCACTGATCTATATTAATTATTGGTTACAGAACTTAATTTTTAAATTAGTGTATTAGTTTGATGAAAATTGAAAATCCACAGCCTGCTTCCAGTCTCCGACCGGGTCAGGAATGGAATGAATGAAGCCCCCATCTAGCGGCGAGGATAAGAATTATTATATACTTTAATATTTGTTTACATTCGCCAATAGTGTTATTTCGTTTTTAACTACATTTTGAAGAAAGATGACAAGCATTTAATTTCATTTTATTTAATTTGGTTTGTAAGGATATCCACTTTAATAGTGATTCATTTTATTCAAGTTTAACATTAATATTTCTTTTCTTATTAGCTTTAAGTACTTTTATAATAGTTTAGCTTAATTCTTAATTGATTCTTGTTTAGCTGAAGATGGCCCCATTGAAGGCCGAAACATGTCCTATTTATATAGAATTATATATAAATTGAGTATTGATTTGGAGTATTATTTGAATAGTTGATTAAGATTTGTTTGCAAAGTGAGATATGTCTCTTATTGTTTGTGTCTCATCCTTGAAGTAGATATTGATATTTACTTTCTTTTTAGTAGCACACAAATTATCCATCTTGTTCAGTGTTCTCACTGTCTGTAAATATTTAAGAAACCTCTATCAGTCTGTTGATGGGAGCAATTTTTTGTCTTGTGGAAATATGCCTGGAAGAAATCCTCATGATGCAGAGATAAGAATGTGAATGATTTTTGTAAGGAACATCCATTTATTCACATTTCCCCACTCTGTCCTCAAACCAAGTATTACTTCTGTAACCAAAAACAAAAGCGTAAACAGCTTTCCCTTAACTCGAAACTATTCAAGAAAAATCCAATAAAAGAACTAATACATCAAATCATAAACCATAGGAGGATTTTAGATATTTGCGAGTTATAGACCTAATACCACATAATGATGCTAGGTTTTTGTTCAGGAAGAGAATGACATATTGAGCAGACAGGTCTTGTAGAGAAGCACACATTGGGCAGACAGGACTTGTATAGAAGTACAAATTAAGTAGACAGGTAAATAGGTATTGTGGAGAATTACTTTTGGATACCCTTGTTTTCTAATGAAGTACTTATTGGGTAGACATGTCTAGTAGAGAGGTACACAAGGGTAGACAGGTCCCGTATTGGAGTTAAACATTAAACATTACAGGATATCCTAATACATTTACACATTACGATGCCATGTCCTCGACATGCCTGTTCACATGAGGCTCTATCTGCCTCCCATGAACATAAAAATTCAACTTGATATCTCGTGTCACAACTCATCCAAAGGAGAAGTTATCAAAATAAACTTGAAATCTGGGTTTTTGAGTTTTGCTTTACACAGAATGAAAATTTAACTATTCCCGAATATGTAGGATCTTCCGTCGGTCAGCTTATTAGTCACAAATTTCAGGAATGATTTTCGTTAATGATTGAATTTCAAGCTATGATTATTATTATATCTCATTATATTTGTTAACAATTTGCTATAGGCCATGAGAATTGACAAACATTATTACCACTTTTTCACTTAACCCTTTTCGAAAATATTCTGATGTAGATGCATCGATTGAAAACAAGAAATAACATCAAGACTCCAGTTCGAATTCTACTACTCAAAAATATATCAGGAATAGATCCTCTTAAAAATATACTGACACGAAATTATATTGAATCACGAGGCGTGTTTGAATGCAAAACAAAGCATGCAATTTTTGTCGCAAAGACCTCACTAAAATAAATAAGACTAGGAATATCTGAATAATATTTGATGCTTTGACTAGGCTTGAGTAAATACTTGAAAAATACTTGGAATAAGCTCATCTAAAATAATAGAACTAAACTTGGGTACGCATGACTACGCTAGACAAACTTATTTTATATTCTGGAAAACGTAATTCACGCCTTCAGCTCGGCTACGGTTGGTGTAGTCCGGTTTCTCCATTTGTTGGTTCATGCACCCCATAGCACGTATGACTGCTCAATCCCCGGATGGAATCGGCAACGGCCTCGGACAGCTCCCCATTAGATCGCCCCATCATGGATGCCTGGAAAGGACATCTGCATCTTTTTTCTGTCTTCATTCTCGCCTAACCCATTTTCAATATTTAGTGTAGATTCATGTTAATTTCAGCTTTCACGGAAATACAAAAAAATCTAGCGTAGCTAAACTTCGGAGAGTCGCAATATTCCGCACACATGTTGGAATTGCCACTGTACTAGCATTGTCGAATGTTCTGGTGCCCCAATGTCCACCATTTCACTCGCTTGGCTGACTTATAAAAATGGCACGACGCATAAGCTGCAATTTCAACTGTGACTTCGTTATTTAGAATATATTGTTGTTCACTGCCTGATTCGTTTCCTGCACTGTTAAGTTAACCCTTTTTGGCCGAAATTATTTTCTTCCTCGGTTTTCTTTGAAATTTACCTAAATCATTTCCAGTCCATAGTAGAGCATAACTACATAAAACTAAGTGTGTACTTTTCACGGTATCGTCAAGAGGTGGTGTGTTTATATGATCACGCTAGGCGGATTTAGTCTGTATAACATGTCATTAATATTTGTAGATCTTTCTTATTGGTACTTATAAATTATGAAGAAAATACATTAAAATAAACGAAATATACATTAACAATACTAATTACTCAACATAACCAAAGCACTAAGAAACGCAATATTAGTTACAGTACATATGTGATCTTATTTTGTGAGGTTTCTGAGGCATTTACAACGAATAATACGACCGGGAGGTACCTGCAAAATAGTAATCTAAATAAACAAGACCCGTATTCAAAGTCAGGGGTATATTCTATTACATGCCAAGACACTGGTTGTCAAGCTAATTACATTGGACAGAGCGGAAGACGAGTAGATACACGTTATAATGTACATAGGAATGCGATAAGATACGGAACACATTCAGCCGTATGTGAACATATGTGTGACACGGGGCACAGCTTTACTAAAATCGAGACTGACCTAAAAATAATTCATCACGAATCGAAAGGCAGAGCTCTCAACATAAAGGAAGCAATCGAGATTCACCTAGCCAAACAAAACAATCCCAACAATCTAAATGAACACACTTTTATGGAGAGTTTACCCCTTTTCGCTCTACTAAAAAACACACCCTGTCGAAAACAAGACACAACTTAGTGATACAGCCAAGCTGGATAAAAAGGGGGGAAAATAGCGGTGGTTATAGGCAAATATTATTTGGATCAGGGTACTATGTACTTTCATCTGCAATAAACCTAGGCCAATATGCGTGGCAGTATTAAAGGTGCCGGGACGTCTTCAATAGACCGTGTACCGCTTAGTTTAAATGGCTTTTTTAGTCCACGCGTGGCGAAGATAGTTCCACGGTCTTTAATAGTTGCAGACTCCTGTATTCAATAGCATACATTCTTATCTAAATTTGGCAACGTCACACAAATAAACATGGCACTGACCTCAGAAAGAACAGAGCAACTAAAGGGGGAGAAAAGGGAAAAACCAGTTCCGTCCAGTTAACACCCGGGGTAGTCGACCATAACTGGTGCCTGAGGAAACACGCAACTGCTTCAAGTTCCAGTTAAGGAGACAACCCGATAAGTATAAGCCTATATTATTACAGTATAACCATAGTTGATCATGTATAACCATATAATCACCCCTAACAGACAAATTCCGATTTTTATCACTATTTTAGAAGTTCACCTAACATTAGATATACCACATTTAGCATACACCGACTGTTGCATTACCAACACTGCAACTAAATAAATGTACATATTGTATATAGGCTATTTTTCACCTGTAGTCTCAAACATAGATGTTATAGCCTAAGTGTAATGGATCTGATGATGATCGTTTGACGATCGAAACTGGTCGTCCTAGTGTATTTATTAATCTTATGTAATTTATTTCAGGATTAGGGCATAACCCAGCTCTATTTGGGTACATTCGTGTTGACCGACTGAAAAGCACCAAACTTTTGTTTCGTGATCTTATTCACAGATGTCCAAGTATTAAAAAACAGCGTTGTCTATACTGTGCACGCTAGACAAGGATGCCGGAAGATAGCTTGACCGCAACGGCCCTTGGACCCCCCCCCCCCCCCCCCCCCCCCGCCATCGATCCCACAATCTTTAAAGGATCAGATGAGCATTCTCAGATCAGCCCGCACGGGACTAGTTACCTCGGGGTCGATCAGTGTTTGTGAGATGTGGAAATGTTATGAACTGACCCAAGAAAGCACATCAAAAACAACGAAGCAAAGAAAAGAGAAGTCCAGTCTTAAGTTACCTTCTTTGTTTATTCAAAAATAGCACCCTAACCTACTTTTGAGGGTAAGAATCGGATAAGCCTCTAAGCTAAATACATGATGAGTTGTCCCTAAAATGACGTTAGGTTACCCTCTTATGAAGTCCTACTGTTAAAAAAAAATGAAATCAAGCTAAGGGAATAATATGTAATGTCAGCCCTAAGCAATTACAATGAAAAATTAATTGAAGCAAAATAATGGGTATTAAACTAAGTTATGATGGTATTAACCCTGACATTTAACGTTACGGTTATATTCTAATTTAATCCTATTTGAAAGTTAATCATATACGTGACGCGCCTATCCAAATAAAATGTCAAAGCTATCACACAATTGGTTCACTAACCAACAAAAATAATTACATCACTGACAAACGGAAACACATGTCAATAAACAACAAACACAAGATTGAATACACTCCTATGTTTATGCGCACTCGCATTCTCCCTACACAAATCGTCGACTGTTTGTAAACGATTGCCATCTGATTGCATGTTGTTAGGTTGGCAACAGCGTAATTACAATTACGCCTGACGTTACTTTTGCAAAATCTAGGCTTCCATGGCTTCGCCTGGAAGTTGCATTCGAAGTACAAAAATGTGTCAGCTTTCCCTAATTGTATTTGTAGAAGATTCACCTCACAGGTGAAAAGTCGAAAATCGCATCATGGCAGATCTATAAACATCGTGAAAGTAAATTTTAAAAAAATCACATTATTTAATTATATGATTATTCCAAAATTTTACACTTTCATTATTATTATTATTATTATTATTATTTTGTTTACTTGCATTATTTTGCCCTTAAAGTGTATTTATGAATGTCATCAGACACGAAGATAAAAGATCAGACCTATAATTAAAACTACATCGAGAATCATCTGTCATCTCGATTCAAAATATTCTCATAATTCACCATTTGAGTATCACCAATCACGTTCCATACATGTCAGTCACCACTGAGCACGTGTTTATCAATACCAACATGCGCGTTCCCCTAGCACACACGTCAAACAATGGTCAACAGTGGAATAAAACATCATCTGTCACCTTAGATAACCTTACATTGAGCGATATGCATCTTCTTCTATATAGAACAAATACCTTCTAGTTACAATTTATCACGTAGCCCTGGTCTGATACATATCCGGTCTGTACAATACAAATTTAATGGCTTCCTCAAAACAGCTGGTTGGAGCTCTCAAGTAATGGCTTAGATTGTGTAACTTACAAGTAACATTTCATTCTTTCAATTTTATTGAACAATGTGGGAATATAAATTTATTAAGAAATACTGCTATGCAGCGTCACGCTAAATGTATCATTGGGTTTGCGTGTAACATCCTACATCCTGTGCTGTAATTTCAACTGATGTGCAATGTATAGTGAATGACTTGTCAACCGCTTGCTATGCTAACTGTGTGCTGAATAATGCTTCCAAGTTCTGCCTGCAGCCTTCCTGATTCCTCTCTTCGCTGTCACGAGAACAGCGGAGCTCTGACGCTCTCATCACGTGCTTAACTTATAATTTCCAGTTCATGCTCAGATGTACATTTTATAATGGAGCCACACTGGCTTTTTTAAGGAAATGTTTATCCGTTCCAAATAACTTAAAAGGCAGATGTATCACTCGCCTACTGCGACTCTAAAAAAAATGTTTAAACGATACATAGGAGGTCTCATAAATGTTCAAAAATAAATGTAATATTGTCGTTCCATTGTGTCCATTGCCTGTCATGCTTTACCCAAAGACATCGTGTCTGAAGATGACACACTTTGTCTAATTCAGATATTTAACGTAACGTTTGCGGCGTTTTCATTCTCTGCATCGTACTCCCAATGCTGGCTTACAGAGTAATATTTACAAGTTGCCGTGAGAAAATAGAGCGTCTGAAAATAAAGATTATTCACATAACTAACTACAAAATTTGCATGTTCTCAATTGTGTGAATAAGTGCGGTCAATGTAGCATACTAGTTTTTCCACTGACAATTCTACCGTACAATAAATGGATTATTTTAACTCACTCGTTCCATGGTTGGTTGTTATAATATGGATGGCTTTATTTTGGTTAGAACCCATTCCTTGATTCGCTAACCGTGGTAACCATCGCTTCCTTTTCCTCTTCATGGTGATTTGACATCGGCTTTGCCCATGAAAATGGTTTTACATCTCCATTCCTACTGCCATAAGAATAATGGTAGTCTGCATGGGGTCATAATTTCCCATGGTTGTAGTTAGTAGCCTGAATCACTGAGTTTAGATTTATGACAGTCGTAAAATATGTACTGATTCTACACGGTGCGAAAGAAATCAAGATTGCCCTTTTTATCTCCGCCACTGGCGTTAATGACACTTCTGCATCATATCTCACAGAATTTACTACTTTAACACTTCACAAATTGTAGATTTGATAATCGCATTTTACACGTTTATTATACACAGTTCGACTGGTCGTAAATAAATGTTTAAATCACTTTGAATATGCTGGAAAGTTTAGTTACCGGCTCCAGTTTCGGAGTACCACGTGCAAATTTTTCCAGTTCTGTAAATTACGCACACGTCATGTTTAAACAGGAAATATTATCCCAAATGCCATTTACCTATCCACGTTCACTTGAACTATTCACCAATTTCACTTTCGGGCTTGCGATTCCCCCGATACTTATGAGATTTTCGAACTACACGTCCTCACACTGTTCATTATTTTAACCGAGCTCGCGACATTCGTCACATAACACATGACAAGATACTGTGTCCACTAATGGCAACCACCTCTTTCCTCGAGTCGGTCGTGCACTACGTGATTCATTTCGTAACTGTGTACATTCCATGTTCATAATCCCGTATATAATTTACATAATCGTCTTGCTCAAAAATAATGAAAAATTCATGAAAGTGTCCTTTTTGTCTTGAATGTTTTAACATTTCTGTGGGCAATAATATCATCATTAGTAAATATTCTAAATCAGCTTGCGACTTCCTCTGGTAAGTCAGAGTGTGAATATAGGTGTTTTGATTGGAGTTCCTTGGCTCCTCATGCGATTGGGTTTATCTGGGATTTCTTCTTTGTGACTAATTATTAATGAGCCGAAAAGGGTCATGGGGACATGAGCCTTTCGGTCTCAATACAGTATGGAATGGAACAAAACATGAAACGCTAAGACCAACATTGCATTTTATGCACTCGGTGCGAACAGTGCTGTAGCATTCCTTTCCAGCACAGCGTCGTCGGTTGCAAGGTGCTACTAGGTGACCGAACCCGTCAAGGCGTATATCGTCACTAACACTGCTCTTCTGGATGCTATATCTTGAGGTGATAGGGTGGCCTCTTCCAACTGGCGCTGTTTTTAATTTCTGGAGATATGTGTGCGCAATATGGTGTCGAAATTTTAGATGCGTCAAATCACATCCAGACCTCTTTAGAAAGACCCACGAATTTTGAATGGAAACGTCCAGGAGCCATGTGATAAGCGACCACCACCATTTCTTTCCACGTATACCTACTCTGTAGTATGACACATTCTGGTCCATCCTGTCTGTTCCACCCATTCCATCATTGTAACCTCCGAAACGCAGCAGGTATTTTCCTTTTCTCTGCCTGGGAGAATCGTGCCACCATTGAAACGGGTTTAACGCCATGACACGTAGATGCTATGGTAACCACCGAGTTATCAACCCAACGAATAATATTTATACCGTTCGAGTTCTTTGCCATGACGTATGTGCCACGAACCTGTTTCTTCATTTCATTAGAAGGCTTCATCGGACAGTCTTTAGGAATTCAATTCTCGCGAATTGTCCCTGTGGCTCCATATCCGCGAAGGTTTAGATGACCCAATAATGCCATTCCGGCAAAAAGATTATCGAAATATGATCGAAAAGGCAAGTGTGTCATAGCAACAGGCAACTGGTCGAGCATCAGTACCACTGGAGCAACACACTTCCCAAATTTGTTGCTCATACTTCGTATTACCATGGGGATTCTTTCCTTGGTAAATATGAAAATGTATGAGATAGCCTGACGGAGTGCTCAAACACCAGAATTTATAGCCAAAGTGGATGGGCATTCATCGGATGTATTGCTTGCAGCAGTGCCTACTGTAATATTCAACCATGCATTCATCAAAATCTAGATTTTTTTCAGGCCTGAAATGCGCAAGTGTAACGATAAGTCCGACGACGAAACTCATGCCATGCAAGTGAACACCGGCTCTCAACCGGTGCTTGGTCAGGTACATCGCTGTTCACTAATCTGAATTATAAGTCAATTAAGTAGCCGGCGAAACACTAAAACCAAGAGCCGAATTTCACCTGTTTCCACGACCAAATAATCGTGGAAAGTAAGGATTTCTCAGAGCTGAGACAGCTGTCACTTGTAATTTACATGCAGGGAGATGGGGAGGATGGTGATTATTGTTCAGGCAATAACATGCAATAGACCGCTTTCCTTAAACAGGGCTGCCTATTATTTCCAAGGAGTAATTAGGAGAGGCCTAACGGCCAGGAAGTAAAGCCACAAGACATATGCTCATCATATGCTCAAAACATTGTGTTAGGCTCATAAGAATAGCAAGGGATGGCGTGACATGCGTTCTAAAAAGTGGTCATATTTCGCGTGTGGGTCGAAATGTCGACGTGTGAGGCATATAATTGTGCAAGCAGAACTCCCACCTGCCAAAGTAATGTCATTTCACAAGCAAATGCACTTTATTTGCCATTATTGTGTTAAGTTTTCATCCTTAGAGTAGCCACGTTACGTTACTGTTCTAGTAACATTCGTTAAATGTTCAAATAGTGACATATGTGTCCACCAATATAAGTATTTCGATTGCTAGGAATTAATTACGGATATTTTCCTTCATTTCTTACTGGAAATAGTTTCTGCTTGTCAATTTATTAATGAACGGTACGGTATTACTGTAAACTAATTACCCCAATCTATTTTTACGTGACTTGAGCTCTAGATTTATTGCTCGTGTGTGTTAGAGGATTGATGTGCATATTTTAGCGTGATAATGTCAAACCTCAGCCTAGACGTTGTGTATTTTGTTACCGGAACTGTACTGGCCTATTTGTTAAAAACATCGTGCAATAAAAACAATATAATACATTCATTTCCCAAGTGCTCTACTATATTTTTGATCGGTGTATCGTTTTAGTTTATGTTGTAAAATTAAACGTTTTACGGCAGTTTACATTATTTTCGAGTGCGACGAAAATTATTGTGACTGCCGCACACTTCACGCTAGCCAGCGAAGATCAACAAATATTCCTTGATTTCCATCGTTATATACCTTACAACTTCGTACTCTACCTGCACACGAATCTTTTACTGGTAATTATACTTAAATCCCACTAATAAATAAGTCTACGTTACCGTAGGCTCCGCAGAGCTGGAGCCGGACCAGTATCGGGGCGTGATCAGTGCTTCAACTCTCCGCATGCTATAGCGCTGACATGGTGTCTCCTTATCACTCCTTGATTTTTTCACTCTGACTATTACTGTACATAAAAGTAGCGTGGATGCTACATATTCTAAAACTATACTGGTTAGTGCATTAATAATATATTTTGCAATAAATGTGGAAAAATTAGACTTATGAGATCGATCCGGGAAAATGTGTGTTGTCTGTCTGTCCGTCTGTCTGTCTGTTTGTGTGTCCCCTCTACCAACTCCTAAACGGCTGCAGCAATCGAATCCAAATTTGCTATGAGTAAACGTCTATACCTGAATATCTTAAGGCCACATTTTAAAATGATATCTGTACTACCAACTGCTGAAAAATCGCTATGGAATTTGAGCTCCATGTCGGATATCATAGAAGGTATGCATAGGAGCTATTCCAAAATTGGCACACATATAGATAATAATATTTCAGTTTAATTTTCAGGAAGCCATACATGGCAGTGTTGCCAAAATGATTCTACGCCTGCTGATGGGTCCAATTTTTAAATGCATACAACTTCTAAACTATCAATTGGATTTCAACCAAATTTCGTATGTACTATATGTTCATAAACAGATATGAACGAGCGTATTCTTAAGAGCCACCAGGGCTGCCAACTGTTAATAAATACTATCTCTCTTTTTTAAATCCAAATACCAATATATCAGAAAGTATGAAAGCTCATAGCTTTAAACTATGCACACGTATAGTACTTGACATTCTAGATTAATTTGGAGTAACTAATTTACGTCAGTGCTACCAACATGATTCTAAGCCTTCTGATAGGACCAATTTTTAAATACATGTAACTTCTATACTATCAACTGGATTTCAACCAAATTTCGTATGTGCTATGTGTACTTAAACATATATGACTATGCGTATTTTAAGAGCAATCAGGGCTGCCAACTGTTAATAAATGCTGTCTCGATTTTATTACCCCAATATCGATATATATCAGAAAGTATGAAAGCCACCAGCTCTGAACTATGCACAGATTAATTTGGAGTAGCTAATATACGTCAGTGCTACCAACGTGATTCTAAGCCTGCTGATAGTTCCAAATAAAAAATACATGTAACTTCCATACTAAAAACTGGATTTAATCCAAAATTGGCACAACCATAGATCATAATATTTCAGATTATATCTGACCAACACATGCATGACATTGTTGCCAACAAGATTTTACGCGCTCTGATAGATCCAATGTCTAACTGCATGTAACATCCATGCTATCCATTGGACTTCAACCAAATTTTGTATTCTGTACCTCAAGAGATGGAACTAAGAATATATTCAGTCTCCAGAGCTGCCAACTGTACTGCTCTATTAGGCTACATTATACCTAGTATATTTCGAACTAATTAGACATTTCAATATTACCAACTTAATTTCGTCATTATTCTAGATAGGTTCGTATAGATTAATCATTGGCATGGATATTAAATTTTAAGAAAAGTAGGCTCTTTAGTTCGTCACCGAACTTCTTGTTTATAATTGTAATTATTTGTTAGAATGCTCTTTTGTCAGCAATCTTAGCAGTTAGGCCTAAATGTTCCGGTTGAACCATTAATGGGTGTTACGTAAGCTTCTTACGTGAAACTGCTAAGTTGAGCAACGCACTGCGTTGGTCCTGTTTACCAAAAGCCGAAGACGACACCAGTCCTCCTTCGGAGATGGACCGTCACACACGGGGGCCGGGTAGAAGTTCACAGTTAGTAAAACATACCATGATAAGCCTAATACATGCCATTATAACACATTACTTGCATCCCCACCACTTCAAGTTCTCCCCACTGGTCATAATAATCTCCCGTTTCGATTGGTTAGAACTGCGATTACAGTACTCGAAATGGGGGGGTTCGCTGAGTCTGCAAGACCCGCGTGTACCAAATATACCTACGTTCGCAGATTGATACGTTACTAGAATAATATAAATTAATGTGGCAATATCGAGGACTTAAGTGTTGGCATGCCAAGATTAGTTACACGATACAACTAATTACATTTGCAAGCTGACGGCGTGAAGTAAAATATCTAATGAGAGCATTAAACTAATGTGCTCCCTGCTACATGGGCCGTCCTTCGCTTGCAGTAATTTGAAAATGGTACGAAAAGAAAACTCTCAACCAGGCTAGCTAAGCAAGCCTCCTTCAATAGGGGGACAGAAAGAAGGAAAAAATGATCCCTTGCCCGGTTTGGAACATAGTTTCAAACCCAGGAATTCCCACTTATAGCACGACGCACGCATCCGATGTGTCACAATACCCGTTACTTTTCAAAAGTGTGCCAACATTTTTAATTTGTTAAAAGTTCCATGTAGTACTCTGCAAGGTCTGTATTATAGCGAGGTAACAATTTCATTGAGAACGGTGCAGCCCCACACAAGCTGGTGCTCAGTATCTATCATCCGGCCGAACCAATCGGCTTGAGGTGTACTGTAGTTTGCAGTCGAATTATCGCCATGCCAGGGACTACGACCTCATAATCAATTCGCACATTCTCTCAGGCTCTTCCTCGTCTAAGAGACACTTCAGCAAAGCGCTTAAACACAGAAGAAAACATCTACTTATTTCTATCCTTGTAGGGGTTCGTTCTGCAGAGTGCGAACATTGCAGACGGAGATGCTCAAATACCTACTGCGTCTCTTTAAATATTGTGCCCGTGAGAGGAGCTGTCAGGGTTGCCAACAACCGAAATGACTTCCCAGACACCTCACCTGCCGGACCCATGTGCCGAGAGGATAAGATGCATTTCCTATAGGCCAGAGCAGCACGAGAAACTATGATCCAAGGAATCTGGTGTAACATGGTGGCTAACGTCGTAGACGGCCTATGAAAATACACCTTAAATAACTAGACTGAGAAAGGAAACATCCAGACTTAAGTAAAACTTGTTAACACATTTATTTTAAAATTTGCAAGCACCTATCCTAGTTCGGAGGGTTTATATCGGCTAATCCGCAAACTAATAAACAAAGAAAAATAAAGAACAGGGCCCTACTTGTAAACTAAGGTAAACCCTCGCGAAAGATCTAATTACAAAGATAAACAACAACAGCAACGCAAGGAAAATGGTACGAAAAGAAACCCTAATTCAAATTACAAGGTTCAAGTTATTAACAGAATCAACATATAACAGGGTAGCAAAAGCAAATCTAAGTTACGATGATACCATTTCCTTATTTACATTTAACGTTAATCAATTTAGTTAAGTCCTGACAATTAATACAAAATTTACGGCGATTACGTCCGTAAAGCTAAAACAAATACATCAAAAGCTACATGACAAGCAATAAAAAATGTTAAATACCCTTTTATAATCTATGTGTTCATCAACACAAATAAGGTAAACATTGGGATTTACACACATTGTAGTAATAAATAAAACACAAGACAAAATTCATATTATAGTCCTGCCTGCACGTTGGAATACTCTTTGTATCCAATGTCATCTAAGTGAAAAAAAAGGAAGCTTGTAGTTTAACGTGACCGTTAATCTTGAGATCATGAGCCACGGGACCTCCTTTTTACGTGGAATCCGAACCACAGGACATGGCATTTCACTTCGAAAATCTCACATGCATTGACCGGGAATCGAACCCGGACCGCCTTGGTGAGAGGCATACAGCTAGACCGCTGAGCCACCACGCCCCCTCATCTAAGTGAGTGTTATTTAGGTTGACAATGGCGTAGTTATAACTACGACTTATATCACATGAGTGTCGTGCTCCACCTGCTACAAACTAACGGTTAAGCAACACTCCGTCGATTCAAAATAGTGTCATCTGTCCTAAGACATTTCCGCCAGGAAATGTATAACATCAACAAGGTGTCGGTCAGCAGGTCCAAAATGCATGTATCTCAAGTTTAACAGAAATAAGTAAATAGTTAACAGCTTGTTTAGAGTAATTATGCGCTTGATTATTATTTTCGTAGGTTTAAATTCATCGTCGGTTTATGGCGATAGTGCTGACGATCCTAGACACCTGGGATCAGCAGTAGCGTTTCGTGCGAGATCAATTATCTGCTGTCACATCGACATAAAAGTCGGAAATACCTTCATCGAGCTCCCATCGCTCGCGCAAACAGAACACAAGTTATCAGTGGCGCTCGGCTCATCTGATTAACCTCGGGCAGGCCTGGGAAACACTTCAGTCACCTTCCGTAAACAACAGGTACACAGAACAAAGTCTGGACATACGTGCATTAACAGCTCTAAATACATGAATAGGCTCTAACAAGGGTGTCTAACACTAGCCTCACAATAAAGAATTAACCTTGACAAAATAGAAATGTACACTCTTAAATAGTGTCAAAATGTAGTTGCTGCACTAGCAATCAAGCGTGTGGCGTTTGCCAATCATTCATCATAAGATCAAATATCTGATTAACACTAAATGACCGCTTAGACCTTGACCCATATAAATGAAATACCAAAACTAACAGAAAGGAATGCTGTGAGCATCCGTCTAGGGTCTGAATAAGTCTGTCTCACGTCTGAGTGTGCTCGGTGTATGCTGGGAAATATATATACCTGTTCATGACAATGAGCTTTGGCTCGTAACCTGCGTCACATGGGACGGCTATAACAACACACTAGATTCAACTGTAAGCAGCAGCTCTCTTCAAAGAAAGTCCTATGAGAAACTGGCCTTGTAATTCATCCCAGTATAACATTTTAATCACATAACTGTACTACGTAAAAGCTCGTCTTAAAAATATACACTATAAGACGTGGCATGTCTTTTCAAACAAAGAATAGTAAATGGTAGTAATGTTACTCGATCTGAATGCCTTTGACATTGAGAGATATGTCACTTCAGGAATGTTTATCATATCATAACCAACATAAACCTGTGTCTGATCACGTGACACAAATAAATACAGAAAAATACGCAAATTCTTACATCTGCTGAGTTTGCTAATGATACGTTGAGTACATGGTTCGATGCTCTACTGAATACAAGGTAATTTCCTGACTATGTTCTTCACTAAGAACTAAATGGCATCAAGGCTCATCAAAATGAAAGATTATAGCATAGTTACATAACCGAAGGTTTCAGTCGACCATCTACTAATACGGTCTAATCTAAAGAGATCAGTGGCGTGACATAATATCAAGAAAATGGGTGTCACGGAAAATAACACTGACAATGACGGCCAAGCGTCATGCCAAAGAAAAATACACAAAATCCCCCATATCAGGGTTAAACAAGTTCAAAGACTACAGTCACGTTTAGTTAGCGAAGTGACTTGACATCTCTCGACGTCCAATAGAATGCACCTGATTGAACCAAGTTCAATCACAAGGGTGTCTGACAATCACTGTAAGTGAAAGACAAAAATGAGTACTAAAATACTAAATCCTCCCTAATGGCTGTCACGATAAGTTCGGTTGGTTTTACTAATCAACTCTACCACAAAAATAATCGTACAAAGAGAAGGAACAGACTCACTGAATTAAGGCATCTTCACCTCGTTCCTTCCAACGAACTGAGGGGTAAAATTATCCTCTGGTTTCCGGACAAGGGTTGTCCTAACTAGGCCTCCATCATAGGCCTTATCCATGACCAGCGTCTTGATGCGTCCTCGTCGTTTACGTAATTGACACACGCCCTCCAGAAGAAAAGACGGTAACTAAATTGGAAGGACTGACCCATAAATAACACCCCCAGAGGATACTACCATTGGGACTAATTTAGAGCCTAAAGCCAAGAAAGGAAAACACAGTATACCTTTTCATGACAACCTCTATTAAAACATTCACGTACATTTTATAACATAAATATAAAATACCAAACATCCATATAAATAATATAAAAGGTGTAGTTTTCACAAGGTACAGTCACTTACTTTCAAATGTGTAGCTTCAATCATATGACCTTTAGGAATGGATGTCAGTCTCATTACAATACGGTATTCAGTCAAATATGTAGTCCATAACCTTATTATCTGTTACTTTCTTCATAGAAGCTACCAACTTCAAGATACGTAGACTAAGCCAGCTCCTTAACTTGCAGAACAGTCGATCTGGTCCGTAGATTCAATTATTATATCAAATATTCTTCCACGATGTCATTTAATATCCCACTAATGTCGGATAATGTCGTATTAGACAAAGAATTCACCATTTCCAGAACATTTGGTTCCAAATCGGAATTCACTTCTCGACCAGCATAAAAATCAACGTTCTTCCCATCATGGCTACCGTGATCTTCTTCTTCCCTGACCCTAAATGAGTTGCCAACATCACATGAGAAATCATGGGCTGGACACAGAAAATAACCTAACAGATTCCAAGACAACACATGTACCGAAATAAAAATGACTTACACATTACCTTTCTCTTAGAACCGGATCGATACTTACAAGTACCTCAGTTGCAAAATATAAGGCATGACCAACATAAAACGATGGCCTTTCGAAGATTCCATAAACTGGCATTAGCCAATAAATAATTAATATTATTAAGTAGGAACTTCAAATCAGCCCGCCCAATAAATCTCCGATCACTAGTCATCCCTCAGTTGGTACACACGATGACAAGATAAAACTACTTTGTCTTTCACAATAGAAATATTAAAATGCAAACTATTCCACGGTGCCTAAACATTAGTAGGCCATAATTCTTCAAGTTTAGAGTAATGAGTAACCACCAATTAGCCAAAGTCTGTTGGTTTATGATCTCGACGATTAGCTGCTACATTATGCGTCTCTCTTGTCCGCGTGAAAATCTAACACTCCCTTTTTACATCGATAATAATCAACGTTGTTCTACTGTGTCTTTTACAATTACCGCAGTCAAGGTTAACTAGCTACAAATGTCAGACCAAAAAGCAACAAGTTCGCAAGTCTTCGCCAGAGAGAGCAGATATCGGCGACCAAACGGAGAATCCAGTCGCTCCAGACCTCCAGCGTCTCAGTTAGGAACTAACATGCAACTACTATCAAGCCAGAAGTTCTTTTCAGTAGACATAATCACAAGCGTACTTTCTGATGAGGCCGATAGAAACGCGTCCAGACTCCCCCCGTGAAACTTGGCGGTGGTTAAGAACCAAACCAACGTAAAGCTGTAAATCCTGAAAGTACATGGCTAGCATCTATATCTCGAAGATAGGAATTCTTTTTTTTATCATATAACATGCAGAAATTCAAGGTGAAAATTTACATCTTCGTAGCCAAGTCCATTCTAAATCCACACCAAATACATTTTCAGTTAGCTAGGTCAATAAGATGTAGTAATGGAGACTTCCCAATATACCACACATGCAAATATACAAACATGCATCTTACATGGGAATAGACTTTCAGATAATATGCACAATCAGTTTACAATAGCGAAATACAGTCATGGCTTATTCTCAAGACCAGTACAAAGCCGTTTTCCAGTTTCTTGATGTAGGTTTCCGTAATCCGGGCCCTTGGACACTTCCACTTCTAATAATAATCTTCAATGCAGACAAGTCCAGAATGCGTAACTGCGAACACAATTGTACTAGGCCAGAAACACGTAATGGAATAACTTACAATTAAAGATTAAACATTCTATTATAACAATATGTGACAGCAGTAATCATAATATTTAAGTAACATAAGGCAAGCAGGATCAAAACACCGAACCAAAACCAGCAAAAATCTACACCTTTTTACAATGCAAGTTTTAATAGACATAGTCAGTTGTGAAATAACATTAAAACATGAAGTTCATAACAATTAATGGAAATAAAACGAGTATTTATCAACAAAATCATTAAAATTGGTGAACCAATATCCACCCAAAATGAAAAGAGTTCTTTAAGCCAAAGGAAAAAAATCCTAAAATGAATGTTAGCTAAAATCTCATGTCATCCATCCACGCATATCCCATTTAACAAATTTACCAACAGAAAAACAAGACTCGAACACCCAAGAAAGCAAAGAAAATTTCCAAAGAACAAGAAATCACCCAAGAAAACTAAATAAAGAGAAAACAGCTGACCACACGTACATCCCAGAACAAGAAATACACAAAAATAACAATTATTCACCAACGCATATACAGAAAGTTCACACCCAAAGATTACCTTAAGTTACCACCCATTGAAATTCGCAAATATTCCAGAATATAAATTAGCAGCCCTTAAAACGTCTTTTATACAAACACAATTACATTAATAAATACCCTTCTTATGCAGACTCAGACCAAACAGAAACAATAAAAACGAGACAATGCACGTATTTCATGAGATCTATATGAGTCCTTGCATATATAAAACACTTACCATACATAAATTCAACATATCCCTTCATTGACTTACCTTGCAAGTATTTTATTTCTCGGCCCTACCAGCCAATAAGATTGAACCCCTTCAATCGACTGTAGACTCTTCAGAGAAATTTTAATAAATACCTACCTTAATTAAAGTTACATTCTTTCATCTTACCCGAATCTTACCAAATATTTCTCATAAAATCATTTAGTAGACCTCACCTTAAAGACACCTCAACGAATACTAATTTATATACTCGGATCTTAAGTGAAACATGAATTTTAATCCCCTTAAAATAAAACAAAAAATCCCTTAACTTTATGCATGCCAAACAGAAAAAATTTACCCACCCATAAAATACAAAAAGAAACTTGCAGTACATACAGACAGGGGAAGAAATATTTGTGTACGCTTGTTACCGGCACATTCAATTTAGAAAATTGTACACTCAGCAACAATAAGTACATACAATACATACATACACTCAAAACATGCATACAAGGGGAGGGAAATATTGTGTATTCTTATCACTGGAACATACAATTTAGAAAATTGTACACCACCAACATAAATACATACAATAAAAACATACATACAGGGGGAGGATCATGCATACAGAGGGAGGCAAAATTACGAATTCTTGTTCCAGAAACATACAATTTAGAAAAGTACAAACTTGCCCAATACAGTGCCAAAATTCAAATTAGCACCACACCAGTGCCTAATGTGATTATAAGAACCACATAAGTCACATCTCTAACCTCCGAAAGAACTCCCCTGCCTTGGTCCAGTAGTGACAATCCCCTGAAAAGAATTACCGCTTCCAACTACAGGTACGACATCTCGACACACATTACTCTGAAAACAATAATTATTGTATCTGCCATCTCCTCTCATATCTCCAGGACGACCAGCACTTGAACCCTGAAACGCTGGAGTAGAAATATTTGGAGCCAAGAACCCATGACCAAAAGGGCATACCATAGGAAAATTCCCAATGCGCGTGGAGTCAGCTCTATCTGAACTTTTCTGCCATAAGAATTAAATCAAAAAATTCCCTATACGATCTAGGAAGTGCATTACTACCCTCAAAAACACGAGAACAGTTATTCACCTTTAAACTGGGGTCAGAGAAAGTCTGTGGCATTACTTTAAGGTTATTAAATAAGGATGCACTTGTTTGTACTGACTTAGAACTATTGGGTACATCAGAAGTGAGGTTATCTTCCTTATTAGGAGTGCTTACATAACGAACAGGAGTAACGAATCTGGAACAATTATTATTATTATTTACATTGTCAGAAATAGATCTATCACCGCATGACATACGAGAAGGTAACAGGAAATTCGTCTCATTTTCTTTCACAACAGTCGAAACAATGCTTTTCTCCACATTATTGATAGTCTGTTCAGCATTTAATAACAAATGAGATGCAGAATTTCTAACAGAATTAGCATCCAAACAGGCTTAACGCCAATCGTTATTTGTAGAACTGACACTATTCGATAACACGACAGTATCACACTTATCAGCACTATTATTTCGAGACAACGCACGATCATACAATCCTGACAACTTAGTACGCAAGATAGACAATTCTTTAGAAAATAAATCATCTTCATTAGACCATACGTTTATAAGATCAGACAACCTCAATAGCCAATGTAAAGCCCGATGCTTTACCCTATTAATTTGGGACATCGATGGTTCACTTTCCGTTTCCAACACAGTCATATCATCAAACAAGCTCTGAACAGATGGTATGACGCAAGACATACCCACTTTCCAATGTCCATGTTTAATATCCGGGACAGAAATATTACCATGCTTTAACTCTCTTAGTAAATTCAGATCCAATTCATACTGGGCACGAGGAATGCCACCTCGAATTAGTACTTCATATCCTATCTCACCACACTTCAAATAGTAATAATTAGACAGATCTCGTCTTTCCATTTTGGGCCATAATACGATACATGAAACACAAGAATACAATATTAATTACATTCACCAAAATAATAACATTCAATAATTACGGTTGCCACTAGTGTACTCCCCTCCAAACCTAGGCCCTAAATCAGCTCCAAAATAAGCAAGAGAAGGACCTAACCACGCTACTGCGCGGACACTTGTCACACGCCCTCCAAAAGAATAGACGGTAACTAAATTGGAAGGACTGACCCATAAATAAAACCCCAGAGGATACTGCCATTGGGACTAATTTAGAGCCTAAAGCGTAGAATGGAAAACACAGTATACCTTTTCATGACAACATCTATTAAAACATTCACGTACATTTTATAACATAAATATAAAATACCAAACATGCATATAAATAATATAAAAGGTGTAGTTTTCACAAGGTACAGTCACTTACTTTCAAAACGGTAGCTTCAATCATATGACCTTTAGGAAAGGATTTCAGTCTCATTACAATACGGTATTCCGTCAAATATGTAGTCCATAACCTTATTATCTGTTACTTTCTTCATAGTAGCTACCAACTTCAAGATACGTAGACTAAGCCAGCTCCTTAGCATGCAGAACAGTCGATCTGGTCCGTAGATTCAATTATTATATCAAATATTCTTCCACGATGTCATTTAATATCCCACTTATGTCGGATAATGTCGTATTATACAAAGAATTCACCGTTTCCAGAACATTTGGTTTCAAATCAGAATTCACTTCTCGACCAGCATAAAAATCAACGTTCTTCCCATCATGGCTACCGTGATCTTCTTCTCTTTACATAACAGCTGACTGTTGGAGACCAAGCAACAACAACAAAATTCCATTTCGATGGCAAGTGCCTAGCGCGCCTAGCAATTGACTACATCACATTACTTATGTAATATTGCAGACAATGCCGGTATACTACTAGTGAAAGTGATAAAAGGAAGTTACAAATAAAACAAGTTAAAAAACCCTGTTCACTGAACCTAAATGAGTTGCCAACATCACATGAGAAATCATGGGCTGGGCACAGAAAATAACCTAACAGATTCCAAGACAACATATGTACCAAAATAAAGATGGCTTACACATTACCTTTCTCTTAGAACCGGATCGATACTTACAAGTAATTCAGTTGCAAAATATAAGGCATGACCAACATAAAACGATGGCCTTTCGAAGATTCCATAAACTTGCATTAGCCAATAAATAATTAGTATTATTAAGTAGGAATTTCAAAACAGCACAATTCACTTCAAATCAGCCCGCCACATAAATCTCCGATCTCTAGTCGTCCCTCAGTTGGTACACACGATGACAAGAAAAAACTGCTTTGCCTTTCACAATAGAAATATTAAAATGCAAGCTATTCCACGGTGTCTAAACATTAGTAGGCCATAATTCTTCAAGTTTAGAGTAATGAGTAACCACCAATTAGCCAAAGGCTATTGGTTTATGATCTCGACGATTAGCTGCTACATTTTACGTCTCTCTTGTCCTCGTGAAAATCTAACACTCCATTTTTACATCGATAATAATCAACGTCGTTCTACTGTGTCTTTTACAATTACCGCAGTAAAGGTTAACTAGCTACAAATGTCAGACCAAAAAGCAACAAGTTCACAAGTCTTCACCAGAGAGAGCAGATATCGGCGACCAAACGGGGAATCCAGTCGCTCCTGACCTCTAGCGTCTCAGTTAGGAACTAACATGCAAGCAAGCCAGAAGTTCTCTTCACTAGACATAATCACAAGCGTACTTTCTGATGAGGCCGATAGAACCGCGTCAGTAATGATGTCTGCTTCTCTCCCACTGTGGTAGTGGTCATTCTTCTTGTTCCGGCACTTTGATCTCCTTCGCATGCGGTAACCCTAGATCTTCCGTCATATAGTAGTTCCTCAGAACGGCTCCTTTACATCATGGGGGCCCTTATCTCATCATCCCCATCGAAGATAAGTAGTTAATCACTCTGTACATGTGGTCGTTAGAATGATGCATTGTAGATGATTATTTTCACTTGAAAATATGCAATTGTGACACTGCTTTCACTGAAGCTAATATTTTTGATAAGAATAAATTCACAGATTCTACACAGCGCAGATGTTATCAAAAATGCCCATGCACTATCTGCTTTTCACTTCACATATTTTACTATCACTGAATCTCGTGGCTTCTACGTAATCCACGGTTGAAATTGCTCGCATCAGCGGCTGTCATGATTTTCACTATTTGTGGCGTTCAAACAAAACACTTGAACGATTATTTGTTCACAGATTCTAATATATTTCGTGTCCCTCGTGGACATAGTATTTCATAGAGCACGTGGTTAAAATATGGTGTTCCACGGCGTAAAGATTTTCACTGTTTTCACAAATTCACTGATATTATCGTTTAACCACATACAGGCTTTAAATTCCACTCGATTGCACACTAATAAATTCATAAAGACACAACGATGAGCGTTGATTATATTATTCGCCTACTGGTGGTCTGTTTCCTCGTCTTAGCAAGACGGACTATGCAACACGTCCTATATGGACGGTAAACCATAATCGAATGCAAGGTGCGGTGTTCCTCGTTGCTGGATCTAGTGAATACTTGAGTCATTCAGCGACTAATTCCTTCCGGTTCGCGTGTCTGCGAAGATAATACCTTAGCGTAAAATAAAAACACATTCACCTGAATGTTTAAAATATGCAGAATTACGAAATGAGATTATCTGAGCCTTGTAGAAAGTTGAGACATGTTAATAAGGACTCAGATAAAAATAAAGTAGATTTCTTCAAAGTCAATAGTGCAAGGATGATGCATCCCATTAACAAAATGCTTTGCAATGAAAAATATCACTGAGCATGAGCTCAGCGGGCTCATCATCAAGTACCCTAAGTAGTTTTAGCATAAACTGATACGCAGAATATAAAGATTTCCTATCAATTTACTTAGGAGGAACATTTTGATAACATTGTAAAGAACTAACTATATTTAAAAAGAATAGAATATTACTATAACGAGAGGATCTCATACGACTTTTGAGTTAAATATCTGAATTTCTATATAGCAATGCTTACAATTGAACCCATAGTTCGTTTAGACTTCACTGCTTTACGCATTATAAGACTTAGTTGCATATTAAATTTGCCATCAGATTTTGGTTAACATGTGTCCTCCAATGGGACATATTTTTACAGGATTACAATATCTGTCACATATAACATTATAGATGTGTTCTTTCTATTAGTGTCTTTTCATTTTGTGAGCTTACAACTAAACACATATATCACTCGCATTAAATGAATTGTTGCATCTCTCTTGTTGTCCGACAAGTCGCGGTGCGTAACTGGACCTCTCTCAATCATCTTCTTCTTGACTGAACATGGGTCTTCTATTCAGCAATATGGCTGTTGATTTCTTTATCTATCTCTGCAAGCGTAACTCGACCTCACCTTGCTCTCGTCCTGTATCAACATAAAAAATACATTATAAGCACTAGCAGTATCAAGAAAGATGGGAGAGGTTCCAAGAATACATGAATCTAGGGTCTTTCTATATGCAAAAATGACAGCAACAAAAATGTTTTTCTATTTACTTAAGAATGCAATAATTTACACTGTCAAGGGATAAATTATTATCCAGTGAATCTAGTACATATTATTTTCATTTATCTATTTTCAAGCGGTTTCCTCATGGGATAAATGTTAATGAGATTATGAACATGACACGGGACTTATTCGTACTATATCTAGAGTTAGTTATTGTACAGTTTTGAAATTTAAAACATTGCCTTACACTAATAGGTTTCCTTTATGTTACCCGTTCTCTTGGTTATCGAAGTTGTGGCTCTCCTTTTCGTACTGGGGGTTGGTATTGATGAATTGATGACCTCGATGTACTACCAATCACACCTTGGTGGTTAACTGAATAAGGGTGACGAAAGTCTTCTTCACACGTTCAAGAAGTAAGCGGTTCACTCATGGTTTTTGCTTCCCGAGATGGGTCGCTTTCCAATTTTACTATACAAGGTATGACAACAGAAGTCAACCTACGCGTTATCTCGATCGAACCTCGTCCTTTAAGATATACAATGACAGTATCCCAGTTGCTAAGCATATCAACGGCTATAACCGCTAGGTAACCTGCCGGGAAGTCGACTACTAAAAATGTTGCCATTAAGACGCTAAATTTTGGACCTAAGTCCAGTAATACGCGTTGTTCGCCGTACACTTCTAGTAATGCTTCTGAAATTCCTTTGATTTTTAAGCTATTCTTTAATATAGGCATTTTGGAAACTCCTCTCTGTAATAATGAAACCTGTTCTCCAGTGCAAATAACAATAGTTCCTGTCACATCTTCTATAGTTCCAAAGCACACCAATTCATTCGCATACTCATCTATTTTACTGTTATCAATTTGGGATCCAACCGCTACGACTGGGTTTGCGCTGTTCCTTGTCAGTTTAATTTCTTCGCGATTTACCTGCGAGGTTATTGAACCGGGGTCTTCATCGAGACCTCTTGACCATTTGGGTAATTCTGAGTACGTGTCTCTGCATTGTTAGGGTTTCTGTTTCTACATTCATGACTCGTATGACCCTTCTTATGACAAGAAAAACATTCAGCATCTCTCGTGAAATGTTGCTGGTTCGCATCCTGTGCCGAGCAGGTTCCTTAGGCATGCAATGTCGTGCGATATGACCATGTTTACCGCATCGTGAGCGATCTTCATTGGTAACCAACACCCTGCGTTCATTTTTAGGAGGTACAGGAGTCGAACCTAGGTGTCGTGTGCGAGAAAGGGCAATTAAGACTGCGTCGCTCAGACATGTGGGAGGGGGTAAATGAAGAAGCGTGTAGAATCCTACCTGACCGGACAGTTCTTTAAGAAATGCTGTCAGCACTTGAGAATCTACTAATTCAGCTGCTCGGGGCGAATCATAATTCATGCCAGATAATACCCTGGTCTATTGCCGGAAGTCGTTCTGAGTAATCTTGTATGGGTTCTTCTGCCTTCTGCTTTGCGCTGGTTAACTTTTCAAAGTAAGAACTGGTATATGTTCCCTTTGTAAATCTCTCATGCAATTTTTTTGCGAAATTCTTGATAAGAATTAAATACTACGTGCTTAAGGGACACTTTTACGTATGTGAGGGCCGAACCTGCGAGTTTTTGCTTAGCGAGACAAATTTTGTCGTGATCACGCCAACCATTCAAATCTCCTACCTCCTGTATGGCGTCTAGTAAGTCTGATACTCGGCTCTGACGTAAGCTAGGATCAAATACCGGGATCGTTCCTGTTCAGTTTGGACGATCTGAAGGTAATTCTACGGGGATCGTGTCATTAAATTCGGATCTACTTTCGTTATTAACATTGACACGGTCTATCAACATGTCAATAGCTTCCTGTAAGGTGACTTCCTGTCCATCTATGCTTCCGTTGGTAGCCATGGTACAATTAAATCAATTTAAATTAAATTAAATCAAGCAAAATCAAATCAAATGAAATATATTAAATCAAAACAATCATTCAAACGAATGTTTACAATGAACCTATACAATCCTAACACACGACGTAATTGGAGACTGAACACATTTCCTACGATATCATCTATTAAATTCACACGATTGTAGACACCGTTATTTGCAACAAACGGAGACAAGTCTTGGACATTACATGCAAGAAAACGTATCAAAATGAATGTTAGACAGTATTAAAGAGATATATTAGTACGCCATTAGGCTATGTTACGTTTTTTAAAAATATCTATAAAATCACAAGACAACAACAATGACAGCACTTAGACTCTCTGAAATGAGGGTAAGGGGATGACTGAAGCAATAAAATCAACTTACAAGTATCCCACCCATCGCTGCCACCAATCTGTAACGATAAGGCCGACGAGGCTTTATGTCATGCAAGTGAACGCCGGCTCTCAACCGTGTCTGGCCAGGTACGTAGCTGTTTACTACACATGAATTATAAGTCAATTGAGTACCCGGCGAAACACTAAAACCAAGAGCCGAATTTCACCTGTTTCCACGACCCGATATTGTGAAAAATAAGGATCTCCCAGAGCTGAGACAGTCGTTACTTGTAATTTATATTCAGGGAGATGGGGTGGATGGTGATTATTGTTCAGGGCCTTATATTATTCCACTCAAGGCAAATGGGGTTAGAATTAAAATATGCGTGGAAGCTAAATATCCACTTTCTTATCTAAAACTACACTGGTTAGAACATCAATATATTTTTGTTAATAAGCGTTATAATAAGCCAGAGTGGTCTTTATCAGCAATCCTAGCAGTGATGCCTAATCGTTCTGGTTAAACGATTGGTGGGTGTTACGTAAGCTTCTTACCATAAACTTTTAAGTTGAGCAACGCATGAGCGTTGGTCCTGATACCAGCCTTTCTTCGGTGATGGACCGTCACAGGCGTCCCGGTTAGATGTTCACAGTAAAACAGGCCATGAGCGGCCCAATACATTCCATTATAACACATTACTTGCATCCCCACCACTTCAAGTTTTCTCCACTGGTCATAATAATCTTCCGTTTCGATTGGTTAAAATTGTAATTACAGTACTCGAAAACGGGGGGGGGGGGGGGGGAGGAGGGTCGCTGAGTCTGCGAGACTCGCGTGTACCAGATATACCTTCGTAAGCATATTGATACGTAACGAAGTTCATAAGAACTATTGTGGTAATACAGAGGGCTTAAGGGTTGACACGCTAAGATTTAGTTACACGATACAACTAATTAGATTTGGAAGCTGACTGTGTGAAATAAAATATCTAATGGCAGTATCAAAACTAATGTGCTTCCTGTAAGGTGACCTGTGAAGGAGCCCTGTTTCGCTTGCAGTAAATTGATACTGTAAGGAAACTCTCTTACCAGGCTTAGCGACATGCTTGTAATGAAACAGGGTTTCAAACCCAGGAATTCCACTTATAATATGGCGATGGCGCACGCATCCACTGTGTCACATATGCACAATCGCTTATTTCGTGCTGTAAAAGGATTAACACTTTCATCCGGAAAATCTGTTAATCCAATATCTCCAACATTAAAAACAGAATTGTCTGTATAATATATGTTCACTGCGTGAACACCACATCATTGAAGAGTAGAAGCGAGCTCAGTTCCTCTTATATGAGGAAAATTGCATAGAAATGAAAGTGCTGAAAGTCCACCAGTTAATTTTTGACTAGTTAGATCTCGTGATCGCAAATGTATTAATCCGTTTCTCTTGTCATCTAACAAAGCGAAATTAAATGCTTTTCAGTTGGTGAACACGAATGTTTGCATATTGTATAGGGTGATATTCCCTAAGCCTAAAACAAATTACATGAGGTTAAAATAATCTCGTGGATAACTAGTTTCGATCATCATAAGATGCATTTCATTTATACCTTTAAATCTACGTCTACGATAATGTGTGTAATGAAATTGTCTCCTTACAGAATGTTTTAGTTGCATACGATTAATGTGCACTTGTCCTGAATTGTTAGAGCTATGAGACTTGATATTATAATGATAGTGGCTATTAACCGACAGACAGTAGTTCGAGCATTACGTACTCTACACACGAACATTCTATCTTCCACAGATCAGTGAACACACTAACAAGACATACATTCGGAGCGTCACTCAATCAATATGGTAACATGATGATAGAAAAGTCAACTCATCATGGAAAGATACCATACGTATGCCACACTTGCGGAGCTGACTTTAATCGGAAAGTTAATTTCGTGAAACACATGTTTATTCATAGTGGTCTTAAGCCATATTCCTGTGGTACGTGTGGAGCTACGTTTACCCAAATCGGCAATTTGAATAGACACGTGACTATCCATAGTATTATAAAGCCTCATTCATGTACTATATGCCAGTCAAACTTTAATCGCAAATGCGATTTGAAAATACACATGATGTTGCATAGTGGTTTAAGACTACATTCATGTAACACTTGCGGAGCAAACTTTGCACGGAAGAATAATTTGCTGGAACACATGGTGATCCATGGTGGTATAAAGCCACATTCCTGTGGCACATGCGGAGCAAGATTTTTTACGAATAGCAATTTGAATCGACACCTATTAATACATAGTGATCTGAAACCACATTCCTGTGATACCTGTGGACGAAGATTCGCTGAAAAAAGCACATTGAAGAAACACCTGGTTATGCATAGTGGTGTAAAACCACCTTCCTGTGATAGTTGCGGACGAAAATTTGCTGCGAAGAGCAGTTTAAAAAGACACATGGTAATTCATAGTGGTATACTGAAATTATAGTGTTGTCCAATTGTTTTTATTCAAACCACCATCGATACGGGTAAGTATAAGTGTCGGTATGAAATATGATATTAGAGTTGGCCATATATGAGTAAATCTACGACAATTGTTCAGTAGGAAACGATAATCGAAGAGTGATTCCTTAGAGGTCACAGACTAAGATCACTTTTAAACCTCTGTTCACCACGGAGCTTAATAAGAACGTAACAAGGGGGGGGGGATATAGTACGCGATGCCGATCTCAGTATCAACGAGAATATAACATCTGCGCAGTATATAAATGTGACATTTCTTATAATAAAGTATAACATATGGATGATGCCATAGAATGTGAGAAATGCAACAAATAGCAGTATCAAGAGTGCTTGCTAACATTGGTATGCTATGATGTTTAAGCCCAATCTAATAAAAGGAAAAATAAAGATAGATGCAAACATTGAAGAACTAGGACAATAAATGAATTCGGTTGTTGACCTTATCAACGAATCCAAACCAAGATTATTACAATAGAGGATTGAGAATGAGTATGAGTACAGATAGGCAAACAGTTTTAAAACAAGTTGCAGCACCGCGTCAAGGGACGATCATATCTGGTACCTTTAATGACAAATCCCAATCCTACAATGTAGAATCCCCATCTCTTAATAAGGAAATCCAAGAGATGAGAGTAGCTACAAAGGGAAGACGGATTATCTAGATGAGGATGAACCAAACAACACACCATGGAGGACAATACAATATTAAAGAAGAAAGGACGCCCTGCGGGTTCCTAGATCCACAGTGGTTATTGCGACAAAAGAAGGTAGTGAACAACAGGCGGGAGACAAAACAGCATGGCCTTATTTGGGGAAATTAGGAAAGAATGCAACACAAAAAATGTGATAAATTATGTACGCGAAAACGGAGTAAATGTGACGATCTCAACAGCAAAGGGTTTCAAGGTGGGAATGTCTTTTCAATATCTCGAAATGACAGAAACCCCAAGTAGTGTATTTGTCAGAATATTTCGTTTTCTTCGAGGATACGTCCCAAGAAAACAGCAAGCAGGATCACTGCAATAAAAACATCAGATTACTACCACTGTAGGAACAAAAATGCCGTACCCTACTTCGATCAGAGAAGATTGGATAAAACTGACGTCTTCATAGTGACAGAAACATTTCTACGCAGACCTCTCGATATTCTAGGCTTTTACGGAATCCACTCTAATGCAAACCTACAAAAGGAAAATTAGAAGGGGGAGTCCTTTGCTTCTTCAGAGATACACTTGGGAAAATAAAGGAGTTCTTCAAAGAAGAAAAGATGGTAATCGCAAAAACCTTAGAATTAATATTAATTTGTCTATAGATACAACCACTGCCTCAACAGAGGATATTATAGAAAAACACTCAACAGCCTTCCAATATTTTTCAGATGAAGAATATGTCATTATCGCAGGTGACGTTAATTGCACAATAGATTAACCAAATCGCCAATCAGAAGTAGTGATACAAACCCTGGCAGATGATGGATTTAAACTAGCATCTAAATGAGAAGCTTAGATATATTTTGCTTACAATGGCGCTTGCAAGATTGACTTAATTTTCTTCAAGGCACGAAGCATTGCTAAAAAAGAACATGTAGTTCCGTGAAGAACTATACAGCCTATTTTCATATATCCTACTCATGTTAATTGCCACTATCAACATACAAAATTTCAGTTTGATTGCTGTAATAGATTCGTAGATATTGAGAACCGACTAAATATTTCGGATGGTCGCCATGTTGGACTTTATATATGTAGGTCCTAGAGTTATGTACTGTTACATGAAGATTATTGTGTACGTGTAGTATTCAAACTTCAATCGCATGATTAGGACACAAGAAGTAAAAACAAGATTTTAAAATTTCGCACAGCTGCCATCTTGTGGTTATGGAAACAATTGAAATAAATTAGATGCCAGTGAATTAACAATCGTATAAGGATTTACTGTACCAAGTTTCACTGCACACGGATGGTTAAATTGCGAGAAACGTTCATGTGAATATTTATACTTCGCGTCGCCGCCATGTTGAATTTGTGATCACCAGGTTATTGAACGTCCTATAGGTGAACATATGTTCATAGCCCCTATGAACAAAAAATATTCAGTTTGATTGCTATAATAGATTCGTAGATATTCAGAGCCGTCTAAATATTTCGGATGGTCGCCATGTTGGATTGTTAAATGTATACGCCATAGAGTCATGTACCATTAAAGGAAAATTATTGCGTAGGTTCATTATTCTAACTTTCACTTCGATCGCATGATTACGACACAAGAATTATAAACTTAATTTTACAATTCGCACAGCCGCCATCTTGAGCTTATGTAAAAAATTGAAATAAATTAGATACCAGTTTATTACAATGTTTATAAACATTTCCTGTACCAGATTTCATTGCGTTTGGAACATAAAAACGCAAGAAAGGTCTATTTAAATTTTCAAATTCGCTTGGCCGCCATGTTCGTTTTGTAGTTAACCGGTTTTTGAGAATCTTAGAGATGAACTTTCAGTAATGCCCTTCATCTCCGTACAAAATTTCAGGGTGATATCGCTAATAGTTTCAGAAATGTAGAATGCCGGTGAAATATTTCGCACAGCCACCATCTTGTGGTTATGTAAACAATTGAACGAGGTTAGATGTCGGTGCATTACCGTGTGTATAAGCATATACTGTACCCAGTTTTATAGCGTTTGGTTGGTTAAATCGCGAGAAACGTCTATTTAAACGCCGCAACTTCGCTTGGCCGCCATGTTGGTTTTGTAGTTACCAGATTTTCAAGAGTCACATAGGTGAACTTCTAGTAGTTTTCTTTATCACCGTAAAAATTCCCGGATGATATCGGCAATAGTTTCGGAGATATTGAATGCTGGTGTAATATTTCTCACAGCCGCCATGTTCGATTGGTGAGACGTAACAAAATTTGAAGGGCACGGTCGGGGTCACCCTGAGTAGTGCTATGAAATTACCGAGTTTCATTGAAATCGCTCCAGCCGTTTAGAATTTATTTGGTGGGGGGGGGGGGGTCCCACACACACCTCTCTCTCTCTCTCACACACACACACACGGACAAAAGGTGATCTCATATGCCTATTTTTTCAAAATTGAAAATAGGCTAAAAAAAATACTAGAGACACTGTGGAACTCCAAAGAAGCACCTATAAATAACACCTTCCCACGAGCACTTATATTGAACTAAACAGACCCCACACAGCAGCGAGACTTATTGAAAGAAATAGAATATCGAGAAAAATGGATGTAGAAATAGTTAATGGGGCAGAAGAGATCATTGAAGCGAAGAATATGATAGATGAAGGTTTCATAAATGAAGCGAATCATAAATTTACTTCAACAAGCCGCCCTTCCAGTCAAAAACGAAGAGCCCTAAAATGGTTCGACAGAGAATGTTAGAACGTTAAAATCCCTCAGTATGCCTTCCTTCGTAGAGGACGGAAAGCCGGTGGGAATGTTAAACACTTATGGCATGTAAAAGAGCCTTCCACTAACTACAATTGTGTGAAGCTAAACTTTGTAGGTTAGATTTTATATACGCTCTTGACGTTCCAACGTTCGTTGCCAGGTGCTGATTGCGGTCACATCTAGTAGCAAAGTTCGCAGATAGGTGTCGTTGATTGTAGTATTTGGTAGCAAAAGTAGAACCTAGTTGAAATTGATCGTCTGCAGTCCCTACCTGAATTACAGATAACACACACTAATACAGCCATCACAATTAACACTGGTAATCTGACAGATTCTACACACACCCAAAGTACATGGGGCTACATTACCGTGTTGTCGCAGCCCCTAGACTGAAGAACCAAGCAATCAGAAAATGTTACTTGACAAGAATGGAAACGCTTATAGCATTATTCAATGCGAGGAAGAATGAGACACAATGGGTCTTACAAATCTACACGCAGATTATATTGTTTAATTTTTTCGCCATAATATGTTCATTGTATTGCATTAATGCGGTTAAGTGTAAGAGAGGGCCAAGAGCCCTTACTGCGCCACCAATAAAGGCAATTATAATAATAATAATAATATCGAACTTGAGGCAAGAAAATTAGCAGAGAAAGCAGAAGTTCAACCCTTCAAAGCGCTAAAGGAATATACAAAACCAAAGGCAACGGAGATTCCCATACAAAAGTGGGAGGAAACCTTCACAATGATAGTAAATAATACGCCTTCAATACTTTCACATCAAGCACAAGAGGATCAATATCAACATTGCAAATAACACACGAGATGGTAGGCGCCACAATAAGAAAGACAAAGAATAAAATAGCTTCCGGGCCCGATCGGATATACATCGAGCACATGAAAACATCATCACAAATACTCCCACTGTGGACGGACATATTGAATTTATGCCTATTGACGGGATCCATGCCCGATTGTTGGAGGACATCTCGAATAAAAATAATATTCAAAGGGAAAGGAAGCACGGATGATCCAAACAGATATAGAGGAGTGGCTAAAATTTTCATGAAAATCCTGACAGAAATACTTGTCAATTTGGATTTCGCAATGCGAAATGCACAATTCACGCTGTGAAATATCTACTTGACGTTAGGCACAGAATAACGAAACCCAAGGAAAAGCACTACACAATCTTCGCAGATTACACTTAAGCATTTCATAAAATAAAGAGAGACCTACTGATAACAAAAATTAAGGAAATGATCGGTGACATGCATAATTATAGAAAAACATACTACTCTATAATTTCATAGGAATTCACTACGGAGTCACACTGTCAAAATGTTTGAAGCAGACAAATGGCGTGTTGCAGGGTGATCCAATAAGCCCACTGCTACTTTAACGTAGCCACAGCGGATATAACGCAGATCATCAAGGATGCAACGGAAACCTCGCTTCTTATGTACGCAGACAACATGATCCTGGAATCAAATGACAAGGTGCAACTCCAGGAAACCCTGGATGATCTACAAGGATGGGTGGTTAAGAATGAATTGAATATAAATATGGAAAGATCAGTCCAAATGACATTTAGAAAAGGGGGAAAACCACAATGAAGGACACGTTATCATTGAGAGGAGAGCAGCTGATAATTGTAAACAAATTCAAATACCTCGGAGTAACACTTCAGATCTCAGGAACCTCGTTTAGCAATCACGTCCATGAGAGAACCACTGCAGCTGTCAAAGCAATATACAATGTAAATAATTTATTCCAACTATCGTTAAGCACATAAATTATGTTCCGTAACGTCAATATCACTGATTGCAACTAATAGAATCAACATTATTTGGGAAGAACTGACTCTCACCGGCCTTGAAATGATTCAAAAAGTAAATCAAGATTCCCGAAACATGTCCTATAAGTGGGCAAAACAGCGCCTTCAAGACTGGTTTATGAATTTGCCAGGGAATCATTCCACATCGAAGATCTCGGATTAAAATGATATTTCCACATACCGGACCATACGTTGAACTTATAAAAAAGAGAACCTCGATGAGTAGTCAAGAAAACTAAGTAGCTATAAATTAATGTTAATCATTTTCAGCATAGTGGCCATCAGTAACTATCAATTTCGGAGTAAGCAAATTATCTTTGTGTTTGAGTTGTTAAAAAATGTAAATAAATGTATTTGCTGATGTTTCGATGGCAATGAAGGGACACAATATTCATGTATTGTTCTAAAATAAATGTTTCCTCGTAGTACCATGCTTTCGTTGAAAGAAACCTGAACATCCTTAGTCGCCGGAAGGCATTTGCACATCATAATTTGACCATGCTATTCGCTGAACCGTTTCTAGTGAAGAGACATGGAGAGGATTTTACACACTCTTGAATGAAATATTCTGGGAACTTTACAGGGAAAGGGAGTTTGTATAATTCCGTACGTTATATTCCGTGAAAGTTATCATTAGAGGGGTAGGTACATCAATCAATATATGTTCTGTGCACGTCCCAATGATACGTTCTGGGAATTTAATTTGTATACGATTTTTGTGTACCTAATATGATATTGTGCCCAAATCCAGTTGCCTAGATTGAAGGGTACAAGGCCAAATCCAGTTGCCTAGATTGAAGGGTACAAGCCGCGAGCCTAGATTTGGGGGAACAGGCCACGATGATAAGTCCAGAAGGGGATGTTTGAATAGTGCGCGCCGAACCTTCTTAGAAGCTTTTCGAATGTTTTGACAGCCAAGAAGTGGGTAAGTGACGTAGGACGAGAGCATCATAGTCGAGGCTATATGTCACTAAATATTCTCCGATGAGATGGAAACATGAAACCTATATCCGATTACTGGCACGGACAAGGGAAGAAGAATGAGCTTTGTTTTAAAGAAATTGATCGAGCGGAAGCCGAGTTATGAGCTGTTTTAGATTTCAGCATTTTCTCCGCATTGACCTCGAACCGGCCAGCCGAGGAGTATATAAGGCGTGTCTCCCAGGCACATGTATGTTCACTTCGTCATCAGCACTCTGTTACCTTGGACGTGTTACTCTACGTAAGCGCTCTAGCCGCTTAACTCTCGACAATCTACGAACATCGTTACTATCACCAAGCACATGGTTGCTTTAATCTTCGAATTACAGCACAAGCTGTGGACTTTGAAATTTTCTACAGTACATGGTTACTGAAAGTGTTAAGCATTTCAAGTGAGTTTCGAACTTTTCTACGTTATCACCGAGGTGATATAAGTCTGTGGCACTTGGTAATTTCTTACCGCTACAACTTGGACATATGATAGACATTGTCTATATTCTTTCTACAGTCCACAATCACTTATAGCTGGATTATTTATATCCAACAGTCTAGGGTCAAGTTTTAGTCTTGTTCGTTGGACCAGCCAAGATAAGTCAGTAATCTTAATACTATTCTTGCATATTACAATTCAAAAGCCGATAATGGGAATACAGGTTTGCCTTGTGTGACCTAAAGAGTGAGAAGCTCTGCCCAACCAACTCAACAGAATTCGTAATTGTGCTGAATAAGTTTGTGAGCGTACTAGAATACTGATTATATCACAGTTGGGTCATGGTAATTATTTTCAACATAGCACGTTTAGATCAGACCCCTGTCAACTTCACTTCAGCTTTTGAAGCTGCCAACATTTTTCTGCAAGATATTATGAACGCCACCATGTCTGTGTAGACAGCTTGTGGGTATAAAATGGGAGCCGATACGAGATAATAAGTACGCGTCCTAATGAGACAGACAACAGGAAGACTGAATAATCTGGTTCAGTCCAGACTTCTAACATCAAGACCTACAAGAATGTAAGCTGTTTACATTATTTCTATGCGTAGTTAGTTGGATTTTCTCATATTTTCTACAGTCTTGCCAACACATATTTTTTCTCTAGTCATCGATATGTTTATTTGATGTTGCAAATATTTTTCTTTCGAAATTTGAGCTTGGATCTGAGTCGTTTTTACTCAGACTTCAATGATTCGACATTTATGGACGAGCAGAACGAGCATTTATTTTATTTTGATATTTTTTCTTATTGCTGTCATTAGCCGCCGTAATTTGAGATTTAAGAATTAATCCAAGTTGAGGAATGGTTAGTTATCAATTATTTGGAAATTGAGGGTGATATTCCCCGAACAGTTTAACAACTTTAAACCCATTTTTGGTTGAGAACATAATAATAATAATAATGTGATTTAATAATAATTATTTTTCATTTTTCTGAAATAATAATAATAAACATTGGTGATTTCTAATAATCATTTTCTGGTTGTATGATTAATGCAGTTGACATTTGAAGTCATATTCTAAATCGAATATTTGTTAATTCCGAAGGTTAGTGATTAACGCATGCCCACATATAAATAACAGATTAATTCAGTGAAATTATTTCACGTTTGCATTACATATTAAAGCTTTGAGAAGACACGGAAAGAAGTGAAACGGGAAGCTAAGCATGTATAAAGCAGGGTTTTTGCTAGAGTTTATATAAAATAAAATCATTATGGAGCAACGTCTTTCAAAACGTTTTTGCTAATATTAACACAGTGTGGATGTTTCAAACTGATGGTAAAATTATTGTCAATATTGTCGTAAACTCATTGGTGAGGTTTACTGATTTCTGAATCTTCCATTTATCGTAACAAGCAAAGGGTTGATTATTTTGTACAATTTGGGAAGATGTCATTGTGTGTTTGCAGAAAGTTATATGCCATTCTGAGTGCGCAATCTAAGTCGCAGGAATGAGGTTGTTGTAAAATGGAGCACCAATTATATTGTAGGTTGGGTGTCTTTGATGTAGTAAAGGAGTCGTTTTATCCACACTTTCGTCGCAATATAACCACAGGTTATTTTGTTGAACCATCATTATTAATTTACAGTTGATCCACGTGTTTAAAAATATTTCTAGTAATTGCTTATCCGAAAATTTGTTGTTGTTCTACTAGTTCCCTTCATTCAGGAAAACTTTATCGTTGTCTAAATGCTGATTATAATTCTGTGATATGTATCACGTGTGAATCGTATGGGCCGATGCTGTTATTTGAAATTGTTACTTATTAACAACCACTATAAGCTGAAAGGATTTTTCAGATCCTATAAAAATAAACACACATTTTTGCAAATAAGTTGATGCTTAACATGTTTGACATTTTGTCAAAATTATTCTTTGATAATAATAATAATAATAATAATAATAAATTGTTTCATTATAAAATATTCTGAATGCTATTTCAAATTTCCTAATTAATATTTTCAAGGGATAATTAATTGATTTATTGATTGAATCCATGTGGAATGGAATTTATATTTTTTATAATTATATTTTTCATTGAGTCAAATTTTTGAATAGACTTTGGATTGAGATCTATGATTCAATAGATATTTTCTGTTCTTCGAATCTAAAAATGCACAAAGTCCATGTAAATTATATTGTATTCTATTTATTATGATCAACTTTGTATTTAAACCAACTCTGCATCCTAAAAGTGTTAGTAAAAAAAATGCTACGATATTTTTGAGAAAAGAACAGTGAAAAGTGATAATTTTTTCAACAAGTGATAATTTTTCTTATTGATCTTCAACGTGTGAATGCTAAATGATTTAGGGATCAGTATAGACGATTGACTTTGCGCTGATAAAACCCTACCCCTGTATATAATTATGTAGAACGAAGTCAACAGGACTGATATTTTGACCTCTCGTCTCAACTATTTTATTGTTCATGTGTTGGCGACATTGTATTTTGTGTATATAAACTATGTTTCTCCAGTTATCTTTTATGCCATTTTGGGCATATTTTTCCTGTCATTTTAAAATTTTTAAATAAAATGAGATAATTTTATGGTATGCAAACCCGTTTCATAAATCTCCTTCTATCCTTATTGTTGCATCGAGCCGAAAATCAGTTAAGCATTTTTTGTTGGGTCTTTGTATTCGACTTTAACCCATCTGGCGCCCCGGGATATTTTGATTCTCGTGCTGACTGATTTTTGGTGAAATGCATATGTGGTCGTCCGGATTTCGGTCTAAACGGGCACAATATGATTTGGGAATGTTTGAGTTCCCTGAAATAGTTGAGTGCTTATGATAGCATGTATTGTGAAGAGTAGTGTGTTGATATTGACTGGGTTATCTTAGAACTTAAAAGGTTCATTCTGGCTCCGTACTGATAAACTAATTAGTAAAAACAGGTTAATGGTTCCGCCTGATCAATACATTTATTAATTATGATCATTGTGTGGTGATTGGTCATTAGTGGGACATGTTTAATAAGTTTGGTTATTAATCGTTGGTAAAATAAGACGGATTAGAGGCCAATCTCTGCCATTGCAAGTGTTGAAGTTATGCACTTCATAAACTTTCTATTTGGCAAGATAAAATTTCAGCGCAGTGACTTCATTGGTTTTATTATCTTTATATTGCTGGTGAAGTATTGAGGAATTAAGTGTTCCTACTGCTGATTCCAACAAAGGTGTTCTGAACTGTTGCAGTCGTACCAAACCGGTACCGTACATTTGTGTTTTCAATAGCATCTAATGACCACCGTGAGGGGTCTGTCGAAAGTGTTTATAGGCCTAGTTCCTAAGACTTTTGACATAACTCATATTAAGCGTAAAATGTTTCAATCTCTCTTTATGGTGCACAATACAAGATTCGATTTTAAGGGAATTTTTAAGTGTTACGCAAAAAATAATCTTGTATCGTTCTCTGTCATATCGGCTGATGAGGGGGCCAAAACTATTAATAAGGCCTCGAAACATGTCCCATTAATGACCACACAGTGATCATAATTAATAAAAGTATTGATCAGGCGGAACCTTTAACCTGTTTTTACTAATGGATTTATCTTCATATAATAAGTCACATCTATCTCAGAAATGTGTCCAGCATCAAGGATATGACATGCTGGAATTGGTCAGTAGCTAACTACCGTACCACAGTACATTGAACTTGTAAGGAAAGAACATCAGTGAGGTGTGTTATGCAATAAACTTCAATTACAACACTTAGAGACAGACTGACACCTTTTTTTTACCAGAAATATTGCTCTTGGTGGCAGTAATTCGCGTTGGCTGTATAACATCTTGAGAGTTTTTGATGTTGAGGAATGTGATTCAGGGAGAAATAGAGATGAATGCTAAAGGTCTGGAGGGGACACGACAATTTAATTTGTAAACAACAAAGAATGACGAGATTTTTCCATCTGTATATCAAACAAATTGAGAACAACTACCAGCTTATGCCATCAACCCACTGACTCTGCGGAACATTACAGGATAGGTGTGGCGGAGGCACATCAAGACGGCAAGCAACTGCCTTTTCTGCGATAGAAATCCCACCGTTTGTGACTCAGGTTAAAGTAGATCGAGTGTTTAGGTTAAAACCTTAATGATTAACAAGAGTTAGACTCGATAAAGTTTTAAGGTAATGGAATAACGACATTTGTATTCTTTTACGGCTGAAAAAGAAAATAATTGCATTTATTGACATAAAAATCAACAATTGAATTTACAAGATAAATGGAAAAGAGGGAGATAGAAAATAATAACTGATGAAATAAAAGAAGAGACATATGGAAATTCAATAATGGGACGTTGCTTCATTCATTTCAAACATTGTACAATTTAGTACACCATAGCATCTATGTAAACAAATTAATATATTTATTTCCTGAGAAACAAATCTTTAAATCAGCACTAATGTGTATTAATATCTCTCTAACTTAATGTTTTAATCTCCAGCCCCAATCATGGAGAGGATATCTGAAATGTGAGAGAGATAGATAGCCTAATGGCACACAAGGACTGCCATTACCTAGGGGAGCCATCATCTTACAGTCTGGATGGGTACATAGGAGTTCTAACATGAATGGAATTAGTTTAAATACACATCAGTGTGTCAAAACATCTAAGAAGAACCATCTGCTCACAGTCTGGGTAGGAACCTAGGTGCCCTAGGCTCACTGATATTAGCAGTGTGAAAATACCTCTAAGAGGCACCATCTGTTCACAGTTTGTTTGGATAACTAGGAGCTCTAAACTGAAGGATGGTAGCTTAAAGACACTCCAGGTATATCAATACCAATAAGAGGAACCATACGATCACAGTCTGGGTTGGTACTTAGATTCTCTAAACTAAGAAACATTAGTTTAATTACGCTTCGGGCGTGTCAAGACCGTTAAGGTGAACAGCTACTGACTCTCTGGATGGATACCTGGGAGCTCTATTCTGCATTATATTAGCCCCAAGACACTCCAGTATGTCAATACCTCTATGAGTAACTATCAGCTAACAGTGAGGCTGAGTACAATGGAGCCCTGAAAAGAAAATTATTAGCTTCAGGTGTGGCAATATCCTTAACTAGGACTGAGTTTTTAGGCAAAAATGAAAAAATAACTGTTTTGTTTTTCCCATATATATATATATATATATATATATATATATATATATATCTAATGGACCCCTGCGAATCACTTCAGTAAAACAATTTTCATGCATCGCCATTTTTAAAGGCTCAGCTACATTTTTTAATCTCCTCTGCGTAAGACTTTGAACGCCCCCTTCATGCTCTCTCAGTGATTGTACTTCTATATATCTATTATTGTGTGGATTTCTTCGATTTGTTTTGAAGCCATTGTCAACATCTCTGTGGGTACTGATTTGAGCTGCCATCTAGTGTCTAATATTACAACTACATAGGCCTAACCAATATAAACACTAAAATCTAATATAAAATTTTTACGGATTGATTTCTTTGAAAGTATATTTTGCCATATAACTTCGTACATTTATATTGTCCTATACATTGTCTTTTATTATATAATTAGCTTAACTTTCCGTACAGTTACATATCACCAATTGAACAGGTAGTAACTTCCCGTGTTTATGTTTAAATTTCGTTGTTTACTTCTGTGCATGTGGCTTGCAATTTGTGATTATATTGGATGTAGTAAGTTCACGTTGGTGTGTTTCGAAAGGAAGATGTAACAAGAGAAAAAGGGAAACTTCAGCAGCAATATAAGCTCGTAAAAAGAAGCAAGAAGCTAATATGAATGAGGCAGCTTCTATGCCTATTTTCTTACTGGTGCCTACAGGAGAGGTTAGTGTTTTACTGTACAAAGTAATTCCCTACAAACTGTAAACAGTAGTGCTTGTTCAAACCCCACTAATACCGAGTTTGTAAATAAATATAAATCAGAAGATGTTAGTAATTCTGACAAGACTAGGTCTGAATTAAAACTGTCCTCTTATGCATCAGTGTCATTAGCTGCATCAGATGAAAGTTATATATTACTGCACACTAGCACATTTCCTGATTTATAAAAAAAATGAAATGTCCTCACTGTAGCCAAGCTTCCCTACATGGGGAGATAAATGAGCAGCATGGATTGGCTACTAAACTACATGTAGTATGCAAATCATGTGGGCACTGTGCAGGCCAGGCATACACAAGTCCTCGGGTAAAAGTAAATGAGGGCATAACAGAAAGAGCTCCATTTGAAGTAAATAGAAAGGGTACCGAAGCTTTCTTAAATATTGGACTTGGTCACAGGTACATGCAAACATTTTGTATGGCTATGAAAATGCACTGCATGGATTCCAAGACCTTTACCAGTCACATGCACAACTTAGCAACAGAAGTTCATTGTCTCAAGGAGAAAATGTTGAGTAAGAGTCGAACTGTAGTTCGTAAAGCACATGAATGTGTTAATCCATCCCTCATAAAGGCCACTGTTATTGATATCGCTGTTACAAGAGTTTAGTGCTTTTCAGTCGGTCAACACGAATGTACCCAATAGAGATCCTGAAATAAATTACATGAGATTAATAAAACACTAGGATGACCACTTTCGATCGTCAAGCGATCATCATCAGATCCATTACACTTAGGCTATAAAATCTATGTTTGAAATACAGGTGAAAATATTTACAATATGTACAATTATTTAGTGGCAGTATTGGTACTGCAACTGTCAGTGTATGCTAAATGCAGTATATATGATGTTAGGTGAAATGCTAAATGGTGATAACTATCCGGAGTTTGTACTTTGGAGAGAATATATGGTTGTAAAAATCAACTATGGTTAAACTATAAAATTATAGGCTAACTACTTATCTGATTGTCTTCCTTACTACAGCTACTCGCAGTTTTCGTGCTCACTGTAACTCACGGTGCGGTTGACTGCGGTGGTTATCTTAACGACTGGTTTTTCCATGCCCCCTCCCCCCTGCCCATACGTGCTGTGCGGAGTCATAGCGATGTGTTTATGTGAGGTGTTGCCAACCTAGATAAGATGTATGTTATTGAATGAGGTGGGTCTACAACTATTAAAGACCGTGGATTAGCCCTCGCCACGCGTGGACCATAAGCCATTCGAACTAAGCGTTGACGGTCTTATGAGGACGTCCCGGCACCTTTAATACTGCCGCGAATATGGGCCTTGGTTTATTGCAGAAGAAAAGTACATCGTACACCTGATCCAGATAACATTTACCTATTAAGAAACCCCTAATTTCCCCCCCCCCCCCTTTTATCTAGCTTGGCTGTGTCGCTAAATTGTGTCTTGTTTCCGACAGGGTGTGTTTTTTAGTAGCGTGAAGAGGGGTGAGCTCTCCATGAACGTGTGTTCATTTAGATTGTTGGGATTGTTTCGCTTGGCTAGGTGTATCTCGATTGCTTCCTTTATGTCAAGAGCTCTGCCTTTCGATTCGTGATGGATTATTTTAAGGTCCGACTCTATGGTGGTAAAGCTGTGCCCCGCGTCACACATATGTTCGCACATGGCAGAATGTGTTCCGTATCTTATCGCATTCCTATGTTCATTATAACGTGTGTCTACTCGTCTTCCACTCTGCCCGATATAATTAGCTTGACAACCGGTGTCTTGGCACGTTATAGAATATACCCCTGACCTTGAATACGGGTCACGTTTATTTTGATTACTATTTAGGAGGTGCCTAGCGGTTGTGTTTTTTGTCGTGAAAGCTATCTTTATGCCTTGCTTTTTGAATAGGTTAGTGATTTTATATGTATTCGCATTCACATGAAACGCGCAAATTTTTTCTCATTGCTGTCCGGTTTGGGAATCGTTTTATCTTTATTTTTATGTTTGGCTATACGTTGGTTTATTTTGCTTGGCGGGAAGTTGTTTTCATTTGCTATTTGCTTAATAGTTCTTATTTCCTTATTATAGTTGTCTTTTGACATGGGCATGTTTAAAGCCCTGTGCACCATTGAATTGAAACCCGCTAGTTTGTGCGTACTGGGCTGATTAGACTGATTGTCGATTGCATGCGAGGTTTGTGTTGCTTTCCGGAATATGGAATATGAAAGGTCGTTGTCTTTACGTTCATTAGTTATATCGAGATAATTTATTTTTCGGTCTATTTCGGATTCCTTAGTGACTTTGATAGAGTGGTGTAGGCTATTCATGGATTGGAGAATTGTTTCTTCGCTTGTTAGTTCAGTATCGTAGATGCAAATTACATCATATACGTATCTTTTCCATATTACTATTCCCTTTGTGTTTTCTAAGAACGCATTTTCTAGTGCATTGATGAAGATGTCAGCGATTAACCCACTTAGTGGCGATCCATCGCTAGGCCTTCTCTCTGTGTGTACATTTTATTGTCGAATTGAAACACGTTTTGGGTGAGAACGACCCTCAGTAATCTCACAATCTCTCCAGTTTCTTTTACCGAATTGTTGGATTTTAAGTTGTTTTCGATAGTGTTGATTGCTTCAATAATCGGGATATTGGTGTACATGTTAGTTACATCGAAGGATACTAGCCTGAAGCTAGGTTTCATTTGTAGGGTGTTCAATGCTGTTACTAGTTCTGTTGTGTTCTTTACAGAGTTGTTTTTGTCGTTGGAAAGACGGCATTTTAAGATTTTTAGTAACTCTTTGCTGATTTTGTAATTAGGGGCATTCCTACAATTGACTATTGGTCTCATTGGGCATTCCTTTTTGTGTATTTTTGGTTGTCCCCTCAATGACGGTATTTTCGGGTTCATGTTTATTAGTTTTGATTTTTCGGCTTTGGTCAGTATGTATTCTGTTTCTTTTAGCGCACTTTTTATTTGTTTTTGGAATTTGTTGGTGGGGTCTTTTGTTAATTCCTTGATTTCGTTGTTGTTTAGGAATTCGACTGTTTTTTCAATGTATTTTGTTTTGTTCAGAATTACTGTAGTGTTTCCCTTATCTGCTTTTGTGATGATTAAGTCATGTTTTTTATTTTTTGTTTCAATGACTTTATTTCTTTGAGTTGTTTGTTGTTTTGAATGTTATTGCTATCGCCCTCTCGTTTGAGGATTTTTTGGCTTCGTTGGTGGCGAGATTTTTGGTTAATTCCCTGTCTTCTGCTGGGAGCTTGTGACTGGCTATCTCAATATCTGTGATTAACTGTTTTATATTGTGGTTCGTGTGTGCGTCTATGCAGTTGTATTTCAAACCTTTGTCTAACATATTCATTTCACCTTGAGAAAAGGTTGCGTTCGTTCTGTTGTTTACTCTGCTGTGGAAATTGAATTCATTGTTATTCGTGTGTTGTTCATTAGATTGATTGTTCTGTGTTTCTCCTAGTTTTCTTGATTTATTTTCTAGCGTTTCATGCTTCCTCGTTGCTCTGATTTTGATGGTGTCATGAAGGTGCTCGGTGAAGCTGTCCCATTGGGCTGCGTGCCAGAAATTACTTAGTTGCAATTGAATGTCGTATAATTGTTGGTTAATTTTTTGCTTTCTTATGTATGCAAATCTTAATTCGCTGTTAGTTATGATGGAACGTGGCACCACAGAGGTCATAAATCATTGAATGGGATTGGCTTAGTTGTAGATATTTTGACAGGGCTCGTTATTGATTATGAAATCTTGTCAAAATTGTGCCGCTATTGTGCCTTACTTGGCAATGAACTGGGTACTTATACACCAGAATACGCGGTATTGGCTGAACATCATAAAAGAAGTGGGGAATGCTGTAAAATTATGATGGGTCTTCAGGGGCAATGAAGCACAAGCTGATGATATAATGGGGAAAAGATCAGTTGAGAAGTGTGCAATGCGATACACAACTGTACTTTCTGATGGAATGCAAAGACTTACCAGCATCTGAATGGAATTGCAATCTATGGCGAAGGAATCAAAATAATAAAAGAGGAGTGTATCAACCATGTCGCTAAACGAATGACTACTGGGCTTCTGAATTTGAAAAGGGATACCAAGGACACAAATTTGGGAGGTCATAACCGTGGAACTTTGAAAATGGACACTATAAAGAAGTTGTCCAGTTATTATAGACAGTCCTTTCAGAAACATATGCCTGATGTTCAAGCAATGAAGACTGCCATTTATGCCTGAATGTATCATTACAGACCCAAAGATCTGAAACAACAACGTCAGAAATGCCCCAAAGGAACTGACTCGTGGTGTTTCTATAATAGAAGCACTGCTCGGTGTGAGACACCTGAAAGCCACACTAAGATGTCAGTGCAATCTTCAGAAAAAAAATGGTCTGTCGCATTGCCCCTGTGTGTTAGAGACTGGCCAGCAATGAGCTTTTAGCCAGATGTGGCAGGGGAGGAGCACATAATTCAAATGAGTGTGTTCACTCTGTTATTTGGAAGAAATGTCAGAAATAAATTTTCATATCGAAGAAGCGACTGGACATGGGGACATACACTGGTGTTTCTGAGTTCAATATGGGCTGCTCTGCGATATAGGAACTGAAATGTGAAGTAAAAAATGAAGAACATTCAATGGTTGCCTCAAAAATAAGTGATTTATGAAAGCAGGAGCAGCTCAATGCATGTGAAGAAGACACGACAGGGTCTGTCTGCAGTTGAAGAAAACACAACAGGAAGCCGCCAAGAAGAAGATGGAAGGCAAATCATATGAATATGGTGTATTTTGATCCATTAGGTGAGTCAAACTGGTTAATATAGCATGCGATTTTATGAAAATTCTTTTATCTCCAAACAAAATTTTTAACAAACAAAAGTTTGGTGCTTTTCAGTCGGTCAACACGAATGTACCCAAATGAGTTGGGTTATACCCTAATCCTGAAACAAATTAGCCTACATTAGTTTAATAAATACACTAGGATGACCAGTTTCGATCGTCAAGCGATCATCATCAGATCCATTAAACTAAGGCTATAAAATCTATGTCTGAAAATGCGGGTGAAAATATTTACAATATGCACACTTATTTAGTTGCAGTATTGGTAAATGAACTCGATGGTATTTGTTAGTTGCAATCTATATGATGTTTTGGTGTGATGATAGAAGTGGTGATATAACTCCGGAATTTGTCTGTTTGGACTGACTGTGTGGTTGTTGGGAATGGTCATTTATGATTGTACTGTATTGTACAGGCTACTTATGTGGTTAGGGGTCTTGTGCAGTCCAGCAGCAAGCAGTTCTCTTGGACACTGGTAACACGCGACTGACTGGTAAGCTATCTTGCTGGGCTGCTTTCCTCTCCCCTCGCCCCGCATTCCTAAGTGCTGTGTGTACCAAGTGCAGGTGTACCTGTAGTGGGTTGGCAAGCCTAGACATGATGGTGCATGTTATTGTACTCAGGATGTACATCCTGAATGCGGGACGGGGGAGGGGGGAAGCAGCCCAGCAAAATAGCATACCAGTCAGTCGCGTGTTACCAGTATTCAAGTGAACTGCTCTCTGCTGGACTGCACAAGACCCCAAACCAGATAAGTAGCATGTACAATACAGTACAATCAGAATTGACCATTCACAATAACCACATAGTCACTCAAAACAGACAAATTCCGGAGTTCTAGCATCACACCAAAACATCTTATAGATTACAAGTAACAAATATGGACGAGTCGCATTACCAATACCGCAACTAAATAAGTGTACTAATTGTAAATATTTTCACTCGTATTTTCAGGCATAGATTTTGTAGCCTAAGGGTAATGGATCTGATGATGATCGCTTGACGATCGAAACTGGTCATCCTAGTGTATTTATTAATCTAATTTGTTTCAGGATTAGGGTATAACCCAACTCATTTGCGTACATTCTTGTTGACTGACTGAAAAGCACCAAACTCTTGTTTACTAAGGCAACACTGAAAAATGGCTTCAAACTCCACAATGTTCACGGCTAGTCAGGTAAATCGTGAAGCTAAGAGATTCAAATCACTCAGGCCTAAACTCATGAACTTAGACAAATCAATTTGGTTCAACAAAAATTATATAGAACTGAATCTCACCCCTAAATACATACCAATTATAACCGTACCAAAAACACCAGCGTCGATCATTTCAACTGAACAAGCCAAAGCGCTTTGGATAAAAAACGAATTAAGATTCGCATACACAAGAAAGCAGCCAACAATTATACGACATTCAATTGCAACTAAGTAATTTCCGGCATGCATCCCAATGGAACAGCTTCACCGAGCACTTACTTTACACTGTCAAAATAAGAGCAACGAGGGAGCACGAATCACTAGAAATTAAACTAGGAAAACTAGGAGAAGCACAGAACAATCAACCCAATGAACAACACACGAATAACAATGAATTCGATTTCCACAGCAGAGTAAACAACAGAACGAACGTAACTTTTTCTCAAGAAATGAGTATGTTAGACAAAGGATTGAAATACAGCTGCACAGATGCACACACGAACCACAATATAAAACAGTTAATCACAGATAGTGAGATAGCCAGTCACAAGCTTCCAGCAGAAGATAGGGAATTAACCAAAATACTTGCCACCAAAGAAGCAAAAAATCCTCAAACGAGAGGGCGAAAGCAACAACACACAAGGCAACAAGCAACTTAAAGGAATTAAGTCATTGAAACAAAAAAAAGAACTTTTTATAGTCGTGACGAAAGCAGATAAGGGGAACACCACAGTAATTCTGAACAAAACAGAATACATCGATAAAACAGTCAAATTCAAGGAAATAGGAAAAGACGCCACCATTAAATTCCAAAAACAAATAAAGAGTGCGTTAAAAGAAACAGAATACATATTGACCAAAGCCGAAAAAAAAATTAATAAACATTGAGGGGACTACCTAAAATACACAAAAAGGAGCGCCCAATGAGTATAATAGTCAACTGTAGAAATGCGCAAAATTACTAAATCAGCAAACAGTTACTAAAAATCTTAAAACCCCGTCTTTCCAATGACAAAAAACAATTCTGTAAAGAGCACAACGGAATTGGTGACTGCATTGAACATGCTACAAATGAAACCTAGCTTGCGGCTAGTACCCTTCGATATAACTAACATGTACACCAATATTCCAATTAATAAAGCAATCAACACTATCGAAAACAATTTAAAATCCAACAATTCGGAAAAAGAAACTGAAGTGGTTGTGAGATTACTGAGCGTCGTACTCAGCCAAAACGTGCTTCAATTCGACAAAACAATGTGCAGCGATGGGGTCACCACTAAGCGGGCTAATCGCCGACATCTTCATTAATGCACTGAAAAATGCGTTCTTTGAAAAGACCTCAACTAAGGGAATAGTAATGTGGAAATGATACGAGGATGATGTCATTTCCATCTACGAAACTGAATTAACAAGCAAAGAAACAATTCTCCAAACATTAATGGCTTACAATACTCAATCAAATTCACTATGGAATATGAAACCGATCAAAAAACAAGTAGTTCCGTGAAGAACTATACAGCCTATTGTCGTATATACTACTCATGTTAATTGCCTCTATCAACATACAAAATTTCAGTTTGATTGTTGTGATTGATTCGTATATATTGAGAACCGTCTAAATATTTCAGATGGTCACCAGGTTGGATATTTATTTATGTACTATTACATGAAGATTATTGTGTACGTGTGGTATTCGAAATTCAATCGCATGATAGGACACAAGAAGTAAAAACGAGATTTTAAAATTTCGCACAGCTGCCATCTTGTGGTTAAGAAATCAATAGAAATAAATTAGATGCCAGTGGATTAACATTTGTATATGCATTTAACGTACAAAGTTTCACGAGAAACGTCCATTTATATATTGATACTTCGCGTCGCCTCCATGTTAGATTTATGCTCACCAGGTTACTGAAAGTTTAATATCTGTAAAAGATTCGTAGATATTGAGAACCGTCAATATATTTCGGATGCTCACCATTTTGGATTGTTATATGTATAGGCCAGAGAGTTATATACCATTAAAGGAAAATCATTGCGTAGTTTCATTATTCAAAGTTTCACTTCGATCGCATGATTACGACACAAGATATAAAAGCTTAATTTTAAAATTTCGCGCAGCCGCCATCTTGAGGTCATGTAAACAATTGAACTAACTTAGATGCCAGTGCATTACAATAGGTATAATCATTTACTGTACCACATTTTACTGCGCTCAGATGGTTAAATCACAAGAAATGTCTATTAAAATGTTTCAACTTCGCTTGGCCGCCATGTTCGTCTTGTACTTTACAGATTTTTGAATGTTACACAGATAAACTTGTAGCAGTGCCCTTTACTACCGTAAAAAATTTCAGTGTGATATCTGTAATAGTTTCGAAGATATAGAATGCCAGTGAAATATTTCGCACAGCCGCCATTTTGAGGTTATGTAAACAATTGAACTAAATTAGACGCCAGTGCATTACAATGTGTATAAAGACTTGCTGTACCAAATTCATTACGGTTGGATGGTTAAATCGTGAGGAAAGTCTATTTAAAAGTCTCAACTTCGCTTGGCCGCCATGTTGGTTTTGAATTTACCAAGTTTTTGAACGTCTCATAGGTAAACTTCTAGTAGTGCCCTTTATCACCGCACAAAATTTCAGGGTGATATCTGTAATGGTTTCGGATACACTGAATGCTCGTGAAATATTTCGCACAGCCGCGATATTGGATTGGTGCAACAGAATAAAATTTAAAGGGCACGGTTGCGTTCGGCTGGAATGGCGCTATGATCTTACCGAGGTTCATTGAAATCGCTCCAGCCGTTTAGACGTTATTAGGGACACACACACACAAATCACACACACGCGCACACACAGACAGACACACGGACAAAAGGTGATATCATACGCCTATTTTTTTTTTCATAAGATGAAAATAGGCTAATAAGTTATCTCGACATAACCATCGAACGTTAAGACAATGAGCTTTCATATTCCATATTCCGAAAAGCCACACAAACATCGCATGCAATCCACAATCAGTCCCGCATAAATTAGCGGGGTTCAATTCAATGGTGTACAGGGCTTTAAACATTCCCATGTCATAAGACAATTATAATAAGCAAATAAGAATATTCAAGCAAATAGCAAAGGAAAGCAATTTCCTGCCCAGCAAAATAGGTCAAATTGTAGCCAGACATAAAAATAAAGATAAAACGATTCCAAAGCCGGACAATAATGAGAAAAAATTCGCGCATTTCAATTATGTGAATGCGAACACATATAAAATCACTATTCTGTTCAAAAACAAGGCACAAAAATAGCATTCACAACGAATAACACAACCGGTAAGCATCTGCGAAATTGTAATCTAAATAAACAAGACCCGCATTAAATTTCAGGGGTATATTCTATTACGTGCCAAGACACAGGTTGTCAAGGTAATTACATCGGGAAGAGCAGAAGAGGAGTGGATACACGTTTCCATGAACATAGAAATGCGATAAAATACGGGACACACTCAGCCGTATGCGAACACATGTGCGACGCGGGACACAGTTCACTAACATTTACACCGACTTAAAAGTAATTCATCACGAACCGAGAGGCAGAGCTCTTGACATAAAGGAAGCAATCGAGATACACCTAGCCAAAAGAAACAACCCCAATAATTTAAATTAACACACTTTCCTGAAGACAGAAACAATTCTGTAAAGAGCACAACGGAATTAGTAACTGCAATGAACATGATAAAAATGAAACCTAACTTGCGGCTAGTATTCTTCGATATAACTAACATGTACACCAATATTCCAATTAATAAAGCAATCAACACTATCGAAAACAATTTAAAATCCAACAATTAGGCAAAAGAAACTGAAGAGGATACGAGAATACTGGGCGTCGTACTCAGCCCAAACGTGCTTCAATTTGACAATAAAATGTACACACGAACAGAGGGCCTGGCGATGGGGTCACCACTAAATGGGCTAATCGCCGACATCTTCATTAATGCACTGAAAAATGCGTTCTTTAGTACACACCCCTCTTCACTCTATTAAAAAACACACCCTGTCGGAAACAATACACAACATAACGATACAGCCATGCTAGATCAAAAAGGCGGAAATTAGGGGGATTTTAATAGGAAAATGTTATTTGGATCAGAATGTATGATGTACCTTTTCTTCAATAAACCAAGGCCGGTATTCACGGCAGTATTAAAGGTGTCGGGACATTCTCAGAGACCGGAAGCGCGTATATGGCTACTAGTTTATGCGTGGCGAGAATTGATTCCTCGGTCTTTTATAGTTGAAGACCGTCCTGAATACAATAACATATACCATCATGTATAAACTTGCCAACCCACTACAGGTACACCTGCACTTGGTACATACAGCACGTAGAAATGCGGGCTGAGGGAAGGGGGAAGCAGCCCAGCGAGATAGCATACCAGTCAGTCGCGTGATACCAGTGTCCAAGTAAACTGATCGCTGCTGGTCTGCACAAGACCACTAACCAGATAAGTAGCCTGTACAATACAGTACAATCAGAATTGACCATTCACAACAACCACATAGTCAGTCAAAACATACAAATTCCGGAGTTCTATCACCACTTCTAGGATCTCACCAAAACATCGTATAACAAATACCGACGAGTTGCATTACCAATACTGCAGCTACATAATTGTACATATTGTAAATATTTTCACCCGTATTTTCAGACAGATTATATAGCCTAAGTGTAATGGATCTATAACGATCGCTTGACGATCGAAACTTGTCATCCTAGTGTATTCACTAATCTCATGTATTTTTTCAGGATTAGGGTATAACCTAACTCATTTGGGTACATTCGTATTGACCGACTGAAAAGCACCTAACTTTTGTTTACTAAGGCAACACTGAAAAATGGCTTCAAACCCCATAACGCCATTTTTAGGGAATGAAATTGCTCCATGTTCATGAGATATTCACCAATTTTACTCAAAATATCACTGGATATTCAGAAATACATGTGTTGTAAAATTACATTGCTATATCTCCAGTCACTTTGTAAATTACAGACCAAAAAAACTATGGAAAAATTGAACCGTTTTTCTTTTCCACCTGTAGTCTTCCTTTTTTTTTCTCTCTTTTCTTCGGCGTGTCAACTATCGGAATTGTTCTATTTTCTTCTTGGTTATTACTGGCCAGAATAGCCGAGCAGATCAGTGGACATTTCTATAATTGCTGATCAAGGTTCGTTATTGTGATTTCTTGCTATGCCGAATCGTGATTAGTGACACCTCTTACCTTTTTATCTTCTTTTTCGTCACCTGTGACAACCCCTTGTTACTCTCTAGGCAGTCTTCTGTTTTTTTTGCTGTCCTGGTAGGACCTTTTTGTTTATGCACCCGCTCACATTTTCAAGATGCCTTTCTTTTCTATCCGTTTTTCCCGTTCGTTTTTTATAAAGGTGCGCGTAGAGGTGCGAATCTAGTTCATTTAATGTAATTCCGTGATGCCGGATTAATGCTGATACCATCAAGGTAGGTTACGTATTTTTGTCTTTGCTCATTGTATGGAATACTAGGGCGTTTCGCCTATTCTAGTATGTCCATGGAGTATCTGTTTCGTTCCCGTTATTCTTTGTCCCCATTTCGTCGTATATTTTTGTGTAGGTATTTGGTCTGGTTTACTGAGTAACGTGTGTTCAACAGTAAGACCTATGCCATATCTCTTATCTTTTTGTTTGCCTCTTATCTTAGGATTGCGTTTTCATATGCAAGTCCATAAGTTTGGCTTAATCCCTTTCTGAAACAACTTATTTTGATGGGTATCTTTTATTTTGTGTTGCAATACCTTTCTCGTAATTAATATTAATATCGGTTACTTGCCCCTTTTTGTGTTTATTCTTTTACGTCATATCTATGCGCGCTTTTATTAATACTCCGTCCTCCTCGCTCTCCCTCATCTCCTTCAGGGCTATTTGAGCTATCGTTCGCTCCTTTGACGGTAGACTCACTTTCCCCGACTCTTTGTCTAGCCCTTTTAATCTTTATTTTTCACAATGTAATTTTACTATTTACGAGTATACTTTCCCAGATGTGTCCCCCCCCCCTTATCGTTTCTCCCTATCGATCTTGAAATTTACGTTTCGGTCCTTTCGACCGTTATTTTACCTAGTATCACATGTGTGTCGTCCACTTAACCTCATTCATAGCATGTAATGCTTCCTCGTCATTCCTTGATGTTATCTCTTTGGTCAATACATTACCTCTTTTTTGCCTATGTGTTGAGTATGTGTACCTTATTTAGTCTTTAGGCTAAGCTAAGCTAGGCCCATAATGTATAGCGCATTCGAATAGAACTTGCATTCACATGGCAGTGAATGTACGTTCAATCCATCGCCTCTTGTACCTTCATAACCTTAGTCCGGTTTAATGGGCCCAGCGCCAGGCTAATCGGTACACACTTCCACTGCGAACTACATCTTGCGAAAGGCCAGACGGCACAAATGGTAGGTAGAGCTTGGTCGCTATTCGAATGTATCGCTCTACATGTAACTACACCTAGTTTCATTCCCCAAAATGACATAAGAGGACCGCTTAGCCCACAAATACGTCCAACTGTATGTGTAAGTTGGTAATATGGTACTTATCGTTTGTTTTTTGTTTTTCATGTGTCGAGACAAAAAGATGGCTGGAGTTGGTTGTGAATAAAAGAAAAACAAACTGTTGTGGATTTGGTAAGGAGTTTTGTAAAAATTATCATCCTGGTGATAATTTCTTGCCGTAGCAAACTCATTTGGGCTTCGTTGTTAAAGGTAAGGCCTGTATCAATTATATTTTCGTGCCTTTTCTGCGAGTGTAATGACAAATATGAATAACGACATCAAGTGTGAAATCGAGTCGCCTACTAATAGTGATGCGTTGCATTTAGCCAACACCAGTGCTTCGACGAAACTTGATTGGTTGGAATTCGACCCCCTAGTTTCTACCTTGCCTATTCCGGCAGCACATAACTCAAACTTCCATAGTGGAAATGTTGGTAACATCGTGAACAAATGGAATGTCCGATATTCGGGGGAGGAAGGCACTTCCTCGGTATTTGAATTTACTACACGTATTGAAGAATTGTGTGCATGCTATGGTTTGGTTCCGGACAGTATTGTTCAATGCCTCCCTATGCTATTATGTGGGAACGCTTTAAAATGGTACCGTCTAGTCCAGTATCCCTTCAGTTCATGGGTTAGTTTCGTGAATGCTTTGAAAAGGAGATTCACGCCATCTGACTTTGAGCATGCCTTAAATCATGAGATTTTCTCCCGTACCCAAGCTCTCGGGGTGAATATTGATGATTATGTCACAGCGATACGTATCTTAATATCTCGTCTTCCAGTTCCACTGCCTTCTAGGGAAACTATTAATACTGTTTATTGTAATTTACATCCCTCCTATAAACAGTTTATTCGCCGGTCTTCAGTATTAGATACTGAAGATATTCTTATTCAAGGGCGTGAATTTGGAGCAACTGCCCGACTGTGTAATCGATATATCCCCCCTCCAGAGCCTTCTGAATGTATGTTTCCCGAATTAGCGTTCAAAATGAATGAATGTAGTAATAAGATCGATATGCCTGCATGTGGGCAACGTGGCAATAATACTACTCCAGCTCGTTGGTCGACACGACACTGCAACAATAGAGGCAATACCTTCGCCTCTGTTAATTCACATAGAACTAATGTTCGCGTTAATGCAGTGAATCATGTCCAACGTAGTATCCCTCGTTCCCATAACCTTGATGTAAATGCCCCTCCTCATGTGAATGCTTCCACGTCCCCGGTTCGATGCTGGAACTGCTTAAAAGGGTCACATACCTACCGTGATTGTTTAGTACCGCTAAAAGGGAAGTTTTGCTTTGGGTGTGGTTTACAAGGAGTAACCAAACCAATCTGTCCTCGTTGCAATGCTACTAATCCCTTGGAAAACTAGTGAAGCTTTGTGATGACGAATCCTATTGTGAAGCTAAGAAGATTTGTTTCAGCAGACTACGCTTCGGTGACAACTGATTTTCCTTCCATCAGTAAGATAGGTTCAATGCAGGAAGGTATGTCATTACTTTTCAGGTAATTGACTAGGTCTTGGTGAAGCTCCAATCTGTGAGCAATGCAGGGGCGTACCGTGGAACTTGTAAGTAATGACTGCCTGCAGCAAGTACCTTCTTCTTCTCTTGAATGTGCATTTCTCTTGTGACATGTTTTTCAGCTTATTTCTTCAAGTTTACGTGCGATGGCGCAAGATGGCATTGCTATCAATTTTAATTATCTACTTCTTTTCAGGTTATTCCTCCGAATAATATTTAAATAGATGACATCTAGTCATTTTTCCTCGTCCCTAATTAATCTTTGTCGGAGTATCGTGGTAGTCGCCACTCAACTTTAAATCCCATTATTAGAATAAATTAATTTCGCTCTCAATTAATCGTTCTTTCTTGTTTTAGGTAATTATCGATATCTTCCCTCTGACATCCTACTTTGAGAGATTATGGAAGACAGCTTTTGATATACTTATATTTATTACAATTTGTAACTCTGTATCTTGGTAATTTTTGTATAATATTTGGCGAGGAAGCTAGGGTTTTTATTTTTATTTTACTAATTTATTTATCTGGTTTAAGTTACGTTCTTATTATGAAATTTTCGTACCTTGATTTTTATATTTATCTTCATTGAAGTACATTCTTCTGAGTCCTCCCCGTCTTCCCCTACTTCTAGGCTCCCTCCCATCACATTTTCGTGATGTCCCCTTTTTTTTAATCCCTTCTCCCTTCCTTATGTTTAATCAAAATTTTTGTTCGTCTATTTTGGTGGACGCAACAAAAATTTTGGGGGTGTGCGTGGGATTCTGAACCGTTTTTCTTTTCCACCTGTAGTCTTCCCTTTCTTTTTCTCTTTTCTTCGGTGTGTCAATTATCGGAATTGTTCTCTTTTCTTCTTGGTTATTACTGGCCAGAATAGCCGAGCAGATCAGTGGACATTTCTATAATTGCTGATCAAGGTTCGTTATAGAGATTTCTTGCTATGCCGAATCGTGATTAGTGACACCTCTTACCTTTCTATCTTCTTTTTCGTCACCTGTGACAACCCCTTGTTACTCTCTAGGCAGTCTTCTGTTTTTTTTTGCTGTCCTGGTAGGACCTTTTTGTTTATGCACCCGCTCTCATTTTCGAGATGCCTTTCTTTTCTATCCGTTTTTCCCGTTCGTTTGTGTTTTTTTATAAAGGTGCGCGTAGAGGTGCGAATCTAGTTCATTTACTGTAATTCCGTGATGCCGGATTAATGCTGATACCATCAAGGTAGGTTACGTATTTTTGTCTTTGCTCATTGTTTGGAATACTAGGGCGTTTCGCCTATTCTAGTATGTCCATAGAGTATCTGTTTCGTTCCCGTTATTCTTTGTCCCCATTTCGTCGTATCTTTTTGTGTAAGTATTTGGTCTGGTTTACTGAGTAACGTGTGTTCAACAGTAAGACCTATGCCATATCTCTTATCTTTTTGTTTGCCTCTTATCTTAGGATAGCGTTTTCATATGCAAGTCCATTAGTTTGGCTTAATCCCTTTCTGACGTAACTTATTTTGATGGGTATCTTTTATTTTGTGTTGCAATACCTTTCTCGTAATTATTTTTAATATCGGTTACTTGCCCCTTTTTGTGTTTATTCTTTTACGTCATATCTACGCGCGCTTTTATTAATACTCCGTCCTCCTCGCTCTCCCTCATCTCCTTCAGGGCTATTTGAGCTACCGTTCGCTCCTTTGACGGTAGACTCACTTTCCCCGACTCTTTGTCTAGCCCTTTTAATCTTTATTTTTCACAATGTAATTTTACTATTTACGAGTATACTTTCCCAGATGTGTCCCCCCCCCCTTATCGTTTCTCCCTATCGATCTTGAAATTTACGTTTCGGTCCTTTCGACCGTTATTTTACCTAGTATCACATGTGTGTCGTCCACTTAACCTCATTCATAGCATGTAATGCTTCCTCGTCATTCCTTGATGTTATCTCTTTGGTCAATACATTACCTCTTTTTTGCCTATGTGTTGAGTATGTGTACCTTATTTAGTCTTTAGGCTAAGCTAAGCTAGGCCCATAATGTATAGCGCATTCGAATAGAACTTGCATTCACATGGCAGTGAATGTACGTTCAATCCATCGCCTCTGATACCTTCATAACCTTAGTCCGGTTTAATGGGCCCAGCGCCAGGCTAATCGGTACACTTCCACTGCGAACTACATCTTGCGAAATGCCAGACGGCACAAATTATCAGAATTTATAAAACATGGTGGCAAATAAAATGAAATTAATCTGACAGCTCACATCTATCACTTTCCTGAAATGTCTCAATGTTATAATACTTTTAGTTTTATGTATGTGTAATGAAAAAAATCAAGTGTTTTACACAATTTCTACTGCGCATGGAGCATTTTGATCGCACGGTATATTATAATAATACAATTAGTAAAACTTCAATTAAATTTCATCCGGTTGTTTTCAAATTTGGTATGTGATTTAGTGTTACTAATCTTACTATGCAGTTTAAATTTCAACTCATTCTGTTAACAAATGTGGAGGTTGAAATATTAACCCCTTGTGTCTCTTAAGCTATGTATCTCATGTGCTGTGTTTAAAATGAATGTTATTCAGCGAAAGATGCAACCTTTTCAGTTCGGATTGTTAATTGTGCTTAATGCCATAATTTGAATAGATTAGCGTAAATCATCATCTTAAATTTGTCATGGCTAAAACATAACGGAGAAAAACACTGATAGTCAGTCTGAAAGACTAGACTTTATATCATTTTAAATGCTACAAATGCTGCGTAAACTCGAAGTCCGTTAGCAAAAAAAAAAGATTTTTTTAAATTTATAAAAAAAATTGAAAAAGCATGTGCAAACCAAGGTCATAGGAGGTAGTTGGCTGGATGAGGTCACGCTCACCGGAGCACGCGGGGAAAGGAGGAAGCTCAAGCAGTACTATGACGTCACTCACCTCAGTGCATTCTCGGTAGATTTCGTCCCGTCACCGTAACGTAACACCAGACCCCAGCGAGGTCGACATAATCATTTAGAATGATAAATAATTGACATGTCACAAACATCCGAGTTCTAGTAATCATATTCAACAAGCTCGGATTATATTCTAAAAACTATCCACAAATTTACTCCATACATTATCCGCTATACGCACAGCCATACAAAGTATATCCGCAGGTTTATACGCCGATATCCGCATCCGCGCTGGACTTTACTTATAGGATTGTAAGCCGCGCTTCGACCGGTTTAGGTATGATTATTATCTACGCAAAACAAATATGCCTAACATGATGTAGTTTCTAAAATGTTACTTATAAAGTCAGAGCCTTCCCTATAGAACAAAGCTTTGCCAGACCGTATGGCGGGCGGAGTGTGACAAGTCTCCGCCAGTTGACTAGCATCTACCGTTACACAACAGCCGGTTGGGAATCACCGCATTGATTACATTCCCAGCTGACAGGATACCCTACTTCAGAGAACTAAGACTTTTGGTGGAGTACTGTAGACTATCTCGTATCCCGTGAACATGGTTAGCTTTTGAACAAGACATCGAGTTTTCCTAGTGGAAACTTATCTTCTCAAGAAGCAGTCTTGTTGTAAATGTGTACGTTTCAGCGTCGTGCGATGCCTGGCTCCTTGAATAATTGGTTAGCGAGCTAGGCCTTGACCCGAAGGGTTCCATTCCCGGCCGGGCCATTAGGGATTTTAATCTCCTGGGGTTAATTCCCGTGGCCCGAGGACTAGGTGTATGTGACGTCATCATCATCACTACATCCTCATTGCGACGCGCTGGTCACCCACTGGCGTCAAATAGAAATACCTGCACTCGGCCTCTCAGGAAGTCACACGAAGAATAAAAGACCATCGTGCGATTTTTACTTGTTGGGAACCTCAATATAGAGGTACTCTGAAGGCTCTCGATAACGAAATAACTGCACTTATAGACTACGAAATATCAGTGAGGATGAACTGCAGCGAGAGTTCCAAAACTTCCTACGATGGTCCCAGCTTTTTTTAGAAATTGAAGGACCGCATTTCCATCAACTACTCTGAAATTCATTTAAGTCAATATGTTTATGAAATACGTTGAAAAGTGTGAATGTGTTAAACTAGTTGGGCGCTACTCGGCTGCTAGCGCCAGGGCCTTGCTCGACACGCCACTACACTATGTCCCGCCGCCACACGGCGCCTGCTCGTTCTGTAGGGAAGGCTCTCTCAGAGACCCTGCGGCTTCAACTCGTTATTATTTCTAGAACGGTAAGTGCCAATTTCACGCTACGTCTATACCTTTGAAATACGTATACCCCGGCTCACTGATATACCGCATATATAAACATTATATAAATATTTTTGCGGGTAGAGTTAAATAATAATAATAATGTGGTTGGCTTTTAATTTCTGCGCAGACAATCTATCGTTGCCTTTCCTGCCCCCGCCATACGATAGCGCCCAGAGCGGTCGCACCGTTTACGCCGCCCTAAGGCCGCCCCTGTGCCTAGGCTATTTATCATCAGCAGGACGAAACTGCTAGCAATATCTTCACCAAGTTAGTGTCTTTTATGTAGGCTACATCGCGTAAAATATTAAGATCGGAACATTTTTAGTGCATTGTAGGAGTATATATGAAGTACGGCATAGTACCATTTACAGACGTGAATGAATTTAATAGTGAAGATGATGCATTACCAGTGGCTGAGACCGGAACATGACTTTTACAGTTTCACTGAGATGGTAAATGATAATATTTGATTTTCATACCTTTTCGGGGGTTCCAGTCGACAATACCTATTGAAATTCCCGTCCATTTTGACCAATATAGCCTCCTGGAAATATGTGCTAAATTACGTAATTATGTGTGTTTCTTTCTTGTTGAATTTGAACTATGTTGGCTCACTCCAGCAGGGCGAGACATGACGAGATATGACGATAAATTGATGTCAGGACAGTGTGCCCAACATGTAAGATATAAAATACACCACCACTAGGAGAATATGGAGGCGTTAGGCTGTAACGATTGTCAAAACTATTGACCTGGAAGCGTTAGGCTGTGACGATTGTCAAAAACCATTGGATTGGATAAAACGAAGGTAGGAATGGTCGGGTGTACGTGCGGCTTTTGGCAGCGGGATGCTAGTGGGGCAAGATTGACAAAAAAAAACAACATTGATCTGGACGCGTCAGGCTGTAACCATGGATCTGGACGAGTTAGGTTGTACCTTTGATCTGGGTGCGTTAGGCTGTAACCATTGTCGAAAACCATTGGATTGGACAAAACGAAGGTTGGAATGGTCGGGTGTAGGTGCGGTCCTTGGCCGCGGGAAACTAGCGGGGCACGGTTGCCAATAAACCATTCATCTGGACGCGTTAGTCTGTAACCATTGATCTAGGCGCGTTAGGCTGTAACCGTGTAAAAAAAACATTGGATTGGACAAAACAAAGCTTAGAATGATCGGGGCGGCTAGTGGGGCACTGCTGACCCCAAAACCATTGGATTGAACGTGTTGGGTTTGGCTTCTTTTATTTTACAAAACCGCCTAACTTATATCAGTACCGTATGCGTGGGGTTGGCAATACCAAAAATGGCCGACACAGCTGGAATTTTTACTATATGAGTCGTGTTAGAATTTGGGAGGGGGGCGGGTTATACACAGCCGAGGAGTGAACTACATCATTCCCAGATCAATTTTCTTGTTTCGTTCCGCGTTCCGTTTTAATCTTTAACGAAACGCCAAATATTCTGTTTTTTGTTGTTGTTTTTTGGGGGGTTAATTTGATAATATATTAAATTTTTCAACAATTTTCAAATGTCCCGTTTCAGAATTGATTGTAATACTTAACTTGTTTTCCGATGGTACAGGTGCATGTTTGAAATAGAAAATGATTTCTATGTCTGTGTCAGATAGATGGGTACATATTATAGATTTATTAGGGGCTACAAAATTAAGAATTAGGCTATCTTAGTCCTTGTGAAGTTAATACTCAGCATTTTCCCCTCCAATGCTTTTACGGAGAGAGTATTTTCTGTCATGAATATCAAATCGAGAGATGATAGAAACAGAAGCTCGATTAATTTGATAAAACAAGAATTGTTCACATATTACAATCATGACGAACAATGTAGTGAATTTTATCAGAAGGTACTTACAAATAGAAAATATCCCTGCAAAGGGTCGTTCAAATGAAAAGCATTTGTAAGTTGCTGGTGTCATAGGCCTATATGATATGTCAGCAATATCTAGTTTTTAATTTTTTGTATTTGATTATATAAAAAAGAAATATTTTTTTATTTTTTATTTGATTATATCCCGTGGGGGTTTGCCTGTTCCTCTATCGGGCGCGTCACAGGTGGCGGATAGGGGTGCTCGCCGGAATTGTCCGGAGGGTTTGAGGGAAATAAAATACCTCTCGCGGACCAAAAACAGGCCCCTTGCCAGGGTTATGGTGAAGCTACGTTAGGCCTAGCAAGCCAGTAGTGGATATGGAACTGCTTTTAAACGGGAACAGGCATCGGAAAGGACAGATCTAATGGAAACAGACCTGGCTATGGAAATGGACTACGAATTGGAACTCTGAATATAACTACATTGACGGGAAGAGTGGAGGAGATTGTGGATATGATGGAGAGGAGAAAACTGGATGTACTCGGACTAGCAGAGACCAGATGGAGAGGGGAAGGAAGAAAATAACTAAGAAATGGCTTGCAGCTATACTGGATAGGAAATGAGGAGGGGAAGAGAAATGGAGTGGGAATGGTGGTGAGAGAAGGGCTGAGGGAGGAAGTAAAGAGGGTAACTGATAGAATAATTAGATCCAGAATCACTGTGAAAGGTAGAAACCTGGACATTCTGCAAGTCTATGCACCACAGGTGGGATGCACAGAAGGCGAGAAGGACGAATTTGAAGAAGAGTTACAGAAGCAGTTAGTAGGGAGGAACCTGATAATCATGGGTGACCTAAATGCCCATGTCGGAACTGATAGAAGAGGTTTTGAGGAAGTGATTGGTGGTGAAGGATGGGGGAACAGGAATAAGGAAGGAGAGAGATTGTTGGAACTGTGCACGATAAATGGGCTAATGGTTGGAAACACATGGTACAAGAAGAGAGAGAGCCATAAAATTACTTGGTACAGCAGGGATATGACTAGGAAATCAGTGGTGGACTACATTCTAAGCGGGAAGGAGACAAAGAAGAGTATCGCGGATATAAGGGTAATACCTTCAGAAGCCCTGGACAGTGACCACCGTCTGCTGGTCGCCAAGGTGAGAGGACTGAAGGAAAAGAGGAGAACTGAGAACCAAGAAAGAAGAATAAGGACATGGAAGCTGAAGGAGGATGGAAATAAAGAGAAGTTCCAGATATTAGTGAGGAACAAATTACCGAAGGATGATCCGAGAACAGGTGAAGAAGATTGGAATAGGTTCAAGGACGTGTTGGTAGAAGCAGCGGAAGTCGTGTGTGGCAGAACTAGTGGAAAGAAAAGGTGGAAGGAAACACCATGGTGGAACCCCAGAACTAAGGAAGCAGTGAAAAAGAAAAATGAAGCATTCAGGAAATGGTTCCAACATAGGACAGACAGAGCAAGAGAAGAATACCAAAAGCGGAAGAAAAAAGCAGGAGAGGCAGTGAAGGAAGAGAAAAAGAAATGGCTGGAGAAATGGACAGAAATGATGGAGGAGGACTGTGATGGCAGTAAGAAAGTGTTGTATGGAATGATAAAGGCGAAGAGAAGAGATACAGGGGAAAATGTCAGAATGGTGGACAGGAATGGAAAGGAGGTTGAAAATATGGAAGAAGTAAAGGTTATCTGGAGAGAATACTTCAAGGATCTCCTAAATCCAACTAAAACCAGCGTAGTGGACATTGTGGAGGAAGAAACAGACAGTGACCAAGACATTTCAGAGAAGGAATTGACATGGAAAGAAGTGGAGGAAGCATTAAAGAAGATGAAAGGGGGAAAGGCACCGGGAATAGACGAAGTGAGTGTGGAGATGGTGAGAGCAGCAGGGGTGATAGGAACACAGTGGCTCTTTCGAGTAATGAAAGTGATATGGAGGGAGAAGGAAATACCAGAGGACTGGAAAAGAGGGATAATAATACCCATAATTAAAAAGGGAAGTAGGAAGGAATGCAAGAACTACAGGGGAATTACACCCATGTGCCACTGCGCCTAAATATTTGAGAAGGTACTTGAGAGAAGAATTCGGACAGAAGTTGAAGATGGGCTGAGGGAAGAACAGTATGGATTCAGGCCAGGAAGGTCAACAGTTGACCTCATCTTTGCTGTAAGACAGCTACAAGGACACCATTATGAATATGGGAAAGATCTGGTGATGACCTTCTTGGATATTGAGAAAGCATATGATAGTATTAATAGAAATAAGGTATGGGAAGCAATGAGAGCAAAAGCAGTGAACAAGGAGACAGTGGCAAGAGTGAAAGCAAAGTACGAGGGAAGCAAAAGCTGTGTAAAGGTGGGAAGAGAGAGAACGGAATGGTTTCAACTGGAGAGTGGTCTGAAACAGGGAAGTGCCCTGTTATTTATAGTGGTGATGGATGAAATCATACGAAAAGAGGTAAATAGCATTGGGGAAAGGAAAATGAAGGCAATGTTGTTTGCTGATAACCTTCTGGTATGGGGAGAGGATGTGGAAGAAGTACAAGAGCAATTAGATGAGTGGGAGAAGGTAGTGTTATCATATGGGATGAAGTTCTCAGCACAAAAGTGTGAAGTGGTCATCACAACTAGGAGGAAGAACAGACTGGATATGGGCATAACAATTGGAGCAGGGGGATGAAACTACTATAGATCCTTCGCTTCCAAAGCCTCTCGGCCAACTGACAGGTTCACTGCCTGAGCACTCGCTGCGCTGCCGTAGCGCTGCTGTCCAACTCGATTGCTATTGGTTGAAGCTCATGAGGGGTGGATACGCCGGTTACATTTAAACATGTCGCTGGCAACTGGCTATCCTACTCATGATCGTGTGTGTTTGTGCTTTTGAGGCTTCCAACATGACATTCCTTCGTAGGATATTGCATTAATACGGTAGGTATTTATTTATTTCAATAGTTACTTTGCAGGTTTGCTGCCAGGATATGATTTTAATATCTACCCATTATGATAGTGTTTCTGTTTACAAATTGTGGGCTTTATTGTGATTACTTCGTTCAGTGTAGTATTCTCAATTCAAAATGATTTTAGCTAGATGGCATATTAGAATGATTTTGTGAAGTATTGTGAACTATATGAATGACTTTACATAGCCCAACCCTACTTTATTGAAACAGAGCTAGGCCTACAGTATGTGCAGAATGGTTGTGAACTGGTTGCCTTATTGTGTTTCTTTTCTCTTCTCAGGTAATGAGGCACTTCAAGGAAAGCAGATTATATACTACATTTGTCCAATGGCCTATAGACAGGAGTTGCCTGATTCTGTTGTCCGAACAGTTGTATACTAATCCTATTTCAGCAAAGGTAAGTTACCATATTGATGAAACTTTGATCTATTAATTTTTCACCAATACCGGTATAGGGTAGGCCCAGGTGCTATGTAGGTTTTGATTAGCAATACACTTAGCTCATGCCCCCCTCTGATAAATTGATATAGCCTATTGCACCCTGGCATACTGTTAGATGTGTGAGAAAGTCACTTGAGGAACTGGAATGTGCCCTACTTCTTTTGATAGTGCCTGCCACGTGTCCTTATCTGTGAATGGCACACAGTAAACTTAACTGGAATCATGACACTATTGCAGGGAGATAATCAAAATATACAGGTGACGTTATTAGGAATAGTTGCAGTCTTTGCTTCATTTAGGGCTTTTAGACATAGTGAACATCAGCCTCGTATACTGCTTGATTGTGTGTAATCTGCCTGATAATATGTGTAATTATGATGAGATAAAGATTAGGTTGGAAATGAAATGCTATATGAAGCTGTTCGTATGAGCAGACTCGGATGGGTCATGCAAAGAGAATGGGGGAGGAGAGATTACCTAAGAGGTTAATGAGCTCGGAGGTAGAGGATACGAGCAGCAGAGATAGACGTAGGAGGCTATGGTTAGTTAGTTTCAGTGTTTAACAATTTATTAAAGTGAGAGGGGTAGAAGCAGGGGATCATAGCGGTGACTTGTTTGCAAACAGAGGCTTGCAGACTGGACTATAAAAGGCTACAGACAGTGTATAGCCTATATAACATTGCAGTGAATATAATGACTAGGCCTATCGGTTCCCCTTAAGTCAATCACAAAATTGAATTCAATGCATGTTGCATTGGTAGGCTATTTGTGTAACAAATGAATTAATCCACAAATTAATATTGTTCATTTGAGATTTTTTCTTGTTTTTTCTTTCTTCTATGGATGTTTTTGGAAGTGCTATATAATATCACAGTAAGAGGGGGGTATACACAGAGATCTTACTGCTTAGGCCTACTGTGCTTGGGGTAAATTGTGAACTTCCGAGATGGTGGATTTGTTCTGATGTAAGTTACTGGCTAGTGGCATTCTTCACTTCAAATAACATCTAATATTAGTTCCAGTTTATATATTTCTTCTAAATGCACTTTTGTGCATTCATTAAAGCAGCATTATCCTAATATCAAGGCTACAGTGGCATTCACCCAGGGGGTGAAGCCTGTTACACACATCCAGGCCAATTAGGAAAGTAATAATGTTGTATTATTAGTATTAATAACAATGGAATTAAAGTGATCGGGTAACTTAGTTTATCCACACTGCACTTGTCCCCACCTTCTATGAGCAGTAAAAGTTCTATATGTGCATGCTTAACATTGTAACCCGGAGAGTAGCTGTTTACTGTCCTTGTCACAAGTTGTTGCTTCAACATCTTTATTATGAGATGTATGTGTAACGACTATTTAGGTACACAATGTAATTTGTTGTAAGGAATTCACCTTCTGTGGTCTCGGGGTATAGATGTGCCGTGCGAGCCATAGAGTAGCAGCGCTGCACAGTCAATTGGCTACACCTGTTCATATTGAAACTTCATATCCCGAGGTCCTGGCTCTGCCAAGACGTTTAATTTTAGTCTGAGGGTTAAAACGGGATACACTCAGCCTCGTGAGGCAGAGCTGAGGAGAGATGTGTTCAAAGTCTCTTCTCAACCATCCTAGAAATGGCTTTCTGTGGTTTCCCTCTTATACCTCAGGCAAATGTTAGGATATTTCCTAAATTAAGGTCACAGCTGCCTCCTTCCAAATTCTAGTCTCCATTACAAATACACACACACCTACAGCCATCACAATGTCATGGGTAATCAGACATATCCCATATACACTTCCCAAGTACCATAAAGCCACATGACCACGATGTCGCAAAGCCCCTACAACATTATTAGGATTTTAATTGTATTTTTCTCTTACAGATTCGCAATATGCGTGATGACAATTATCTACTGGGGCAATGACCTGATGAAATTAAATATTACTCTTTTCATGAAAATGTTCTGTGGATTTTATATCTGTAAAAACTAAGAAAGAAGAATATAATATGAACATATAAACATACTTATTTTTGTCCTCATTTTTTCCTTCAGAATTCTGTTTCCTTCCAGTATCGTATCTCATTCAACAGCGGTTAACAAGTTCATATTTTATAAGGTATGCATGGTTTGTATTGGTTTATTACATTCTTCTTAGTTTGCTGTGCTCCCACAACACTGGTGGCAACTAAACCTCTCTTCTACCTGTCTGATATTATAACTTATAGTACTGTGTAGTAGGTGAATAACTTTCTAGTGTTACAAGGCCATGGGTTCAAAGGCCGAACTCAGCTGAGACTTATGGAAGGAAATCCCGAAGACACCAGTTCATCTCGCATGACATCCTCTGCAAAAGTAACCTTTAAGCACTACCATCAAAAAATTATAAACTATAAAAGAAATGTTAATGATAGAAAAACTATCATGAATAAAACATATAATACTAGAAAAATTAAGAGAGGGAACATGGGGAGAAAAGTTGGGGAGTACTACGCAACTGCCGTGGTACAGGTCCTATTCTCCCCCCTGACCCTGTATCCCTCTCTTTGTAACTACATGTAGTAATATTATTATTTATGTCAATAAAATGTATTTATTCACTGTTCCTATGTTCTGTTTTACGTAAGATCAGATATCAAAACTGGTATTTTCTACTATATAAATAGTAATAATCCATTATTATGAGCCTTTGTTTTGATATCTGCTCTTAAATAAAATAGAACAAAAGGAACAGGAATAAATAAAATACGCCGACATAAATCATATTACTACGTGTAAATACAAAGGGAGCGGTACAGGGGGGGGGGGGGGGAGCGGGGTACCAGTACGCGATTAAATAAAATTCAAATCGCCCGCGCTTAAAATTTAGTACGCTGCTTCACCGCCAGGTAGCAGGCTAGGCTGGTGGATGACGTAACCCTGACGGTTGTAATCGGAATCAAATTTTAATCCTGAGTAACCTTTCTCCCCTATATTCTTTGACTTGGAGGACAGCAGTTGCAGAAGTAGAATGCTTCAAGTACTTGGGAAGCATAATTGAAGAAAAGGGAGGCAATAGGATGGAAATAAATGAAAGGGGAAGGTGCGCAGATGGATTTTTCAAGAGTGTTAGGGGGATGATATGGAATAAAGATGTACCACAAAAATGTAAAGGAATCATCTGCAAGACCTACTTTGTGCCAATTTTGACATATGGTTCAGAAACATCGGTGATGAAGGAAAGGGACAAGAAAAAATACGAGCAGTGGAGACTAAGTTCCAGAGGAGTAGGGTAGGAGTGACAAGAATGGACAGAGTAAGGAATGAGAGAGTCAGAGAGATGGTAAGAGAGGAACCATTGCAAAATAAAATAGAGCTATCTAGGCTACAGTGGTATGGACATGTGAGGAGGATGCAAGAAGAGAGGATACCGAAGAAGATGTTTGGAATGGAAATGAAGGGGAAGACCAAGGGACAGATGGACAAAAGGAGTTAAGAAGAGTGTGGAGGAAAGAGGAGTGTGCTGGGACACAGTGAATGACGAGAGATGGTGGATGGACAGGAAACGATGGAGAGGCTTATGTTCCAAGCAGACCCTACCAGCGGTCGGAAACTGCTCAAGATGATGATGTATTTGATGTATTTTATTTAATACATTTGTGTATTATTTATTAGAACATTTAACAACCTTGATAAAAAGAAGCAATTTTTTGTGACGTGTGTTCCGTTTTTCCTTTCTTGAAATCTGGCAACCCTATCTTCCAGTCCCTTCCGTTCAATGCTGGATCTATGAGGGAGATCTCTAGTGTTTGGTTTGAAGTGGGTCTCTTGTAACACGAGGTGGAAGTATTGTCTTGTATTTTCTGAAACTCTTTGTATCCAGTTACTGCCAATTTCTTAGTACTTGTGGTGTAACTTGAGTTTACTTTCTTGTTGATAAGTTTGTGAAGTATTTTAGCGTAATATATTCTACCCGTCCCATCATATTGTGCTCAGGTCTGTGACTATGCTGCTTAGGAACAAAGAAACCAATAAAGGACTTGGCATCAGTAATTCCTCATTCTATTGCAAAGATAGACGTTAATATCTTACTTTATATTATGCCCTAACTTATATCTTATAAAGTTAGCGCCATGGTCGAATAAGTTTTACTGTTAAACTCTTCTTCTCACTGTGCACTTGGGGTGTTATATTCTTTTTACCAGTAGCCTAACTTGCAATCTAGGTTCTGAAATTACCTTATTTGATGTGTTATATATGATAATTATTTGGCGTAATGGTATTAGTACGGCCTCATATAATTCTGATGCGCGCTGTGTGTGTTCCAGTTTGCTGAACAATATGGAGCAACAACCACTCATTAAGAGTGAGCCAGAATGGCAGTCTGATACCGGTACAGATGATTTCCCGAATAGTGTAAGTTGTATTTATAACGTATATCGTATAACAAGCAATCTTATTGATGTGCATGACAAGCAAGGTTTAGGGACTTAATGCCTGCTACCAAATAGTAGGCTTACCAGGAAGTTTAAATAATATCTTATTGTAACACGTAGGTAACCTAGTACAGGGGAAGTCCACACTACACGCTGTGCTAACAGAATCAAATTTATTGGTAATGCAGCTTCACTCTGTTAGAACCCTGGACCCTATTGTAGGAGCGGTAACGTTCTCGCTTGCTGGGTCCTAGGTTGCAGGTTCGTATCCTGGCGCAGTCAGCTGGCATTTGAGGGTGCACAAATGCGAGGGAGCCGTGTCAGTAGATTTACTGGCACGTTAATGATCCCATTCGGGGCAAAATTCCGGCACCTCGGCGTCTCTAAAAGCCAGAGTAGTTAAAAGGGACATAAAATCAATAACATTATTATTATTATTATTCCTATTGTAGGTCAAGTCAACACCACTTGCCATGTTAAAAGTAGCTACTTTGTAGGTAATGCACATTTGACCCTATTGTAGGAGAAGTCTACACAACATTCTGTGCTAACAGTTGCTAATTTACTGGTAATGCAAGTTTACTCTGTGGTGTATTCCTTTGAATACACGTTCAGTCAGAGTTAGCTCTCGCTGCTCTTTGCTTTTTTTTCCTCATTAATCTATTTTATTTAATTTCTTTCTTCGCAGACACCAACAGTGATCCCTTTGTATTTTTTTTCTTTCAGCAGGTATTTATTGTGTCTTTAAGTCTGTTCTAGATGTGCATCTTCTATGGAATTTACTCTAGCGGCATCTCGCAGCAAACCGCCGAAGTTCTTCAATCTCTCTGAGCTCAAGAGGACTTCCTCACCAATTCACCTGGTGTCATCCTTGTCACCAGCTAATATCTCCTTGATGACACCGCTCCATGAAGAATAATACTTTTTGTATAAGAATTTCATTTTTCTCATTTTGCACATTCTGTCATAAACCCTTTCTCCTTGCCTACCTACCTCTGTCGTGTGTGGAATTGCTCGTCCTCACTTCTAGTCCAGTCGGCAAGTGTACAGTTAGGCGCTCCCACAATGGGCCAGTATCCTATCTTCATGAGACATTTTTAAAATAGACGCCATATCTGTGTTCTAAAACTAACGGCTACAAGGAACCATCGCCTTCTCAACATGAAAAAGTTAAGTACAAAGCTTCAATGATTTTAAACACCTTTTAACGTTTTTAATCAATGCTTTTAACTAAATTTTATAGACAGTGAGGGGAATTACGCAATATTGTGCAATAACCGTCTTCGTGGGATTATCGTTGTCATGCTTTAGCGAACCAAGCTTGCTCTAAAACATGCAATTTAGTACTTCTTGTACAAAATAAAAGGGAAACCTTCCCTACATCGTGGGATTTCTGCTAATACCCATAGCTGTCTATAAACTTAACTTTTTTCCACCGTGGGATTCTTACCACTCTATTTAACTGTCCACTGTTTTGGAACTTTCCACTTAAAATATACCTCAAATCGCAAAAAATTATACTCAATATCGTCAAATTGCTGAAATCTCAAATTATCCAGAACTATTAACTGCAATCCACAAACTTTTCAATGCAATCAACTTATTCAAGTCAAATTCAACTTAGTGTTCCCCGTAAACTGCAATAACTTTGAACTTTCAGTGCTACAATAGTGAAATATTACTGTCTATCAACAAACGTTGGTGCAAAACAGTGTCCGTTCAACTATCTACCGCGCCGCGTTTGATTGAGAGCAATAAATTCTGGCCAGGACTTTATCCTAATGTTCCTATCTCCATTTCCTAAAATACCTTTTACTAACAAACCTAAGCTAATCTACAAGCTAGTTACTATATGAGGCGTCGCCCAAATTTTTGGTGACCTCCCATTTTTCTCCATGTATCACTTATCACTCTGTTTCAATATCAGTAGTTATAGAAACTACTTATTAATCTTCTTTTCTTATCCTCCTTGTTCAGGAATCTTTGACGTTCTAATTGTTAAACTTTTGTATTTAGTTTATTTTGATCCAGGCCTCGCTAAGGCGACCTGACCTTTTTTGTAATATAATATTTGTAAACTTTTGTTTAAAATAGCGGTAACTTCCGCTTGCAATTCTCCTTTTTCCTCTTGCAACGATCAGGAATTTAATCTATTTATTTATAGCCTGTTGGCTTGCCAGAAGTGCATCCAAATAGTGCTTGTATCCTACTTAACTAAGTCATCAGAGTTGTAATTACTTTACAATTGGCATTACACACCTAAACTTTCTTAATTGGAAGCACACTTTTAAAATCCTTGTGAGATTTTGGTGCTCGTAACAGGTTCCACACCTCGAAACTGTTAATTGTTAAGGGTAAACTTTGCTCATCTAGAAGTCTGAGACTTCAAAAGTTTGTTAAAGCAAACAAGATTGCTCTTAACTTAAGATTAGATTTTAAATTTAATATTTGTTAAATTCTCCCAATTCTATAGATTGTTAAATAAATTTGTTATCATATTTCTTTTATCTTTCTCGTTAGAATCACGGCTAGGCAGGACTTTATCTTCCCTGATTCTTCCCCAAAGCTTAAGTTCTATGTACAAAAAAGGTAATTTCTGCATCAATAAAACCTTTACCACTTGTTGTGTTTAAAGCAAAATTCAAAATAACATTTTCAAAGTTTCTCTTAGCTGTCACAGATAATTCTAGCAAATCATTAAGGCAGATACAGCTTGCTCCGCCAGCTTCCTATTTGTAGAGATTTTCTCTCTGACTTATGTTTTGCTTTCAAAATTTCGGTTTTGTCTAGGTTAAGTCTGAGATCTTCCTCTGTTCTACGCCTTTAGTCGGCAGCCTACCTTAAGTGCAACAATTGGTATTCTTATAGGATTTTCACAAAAAAAAAGGTAAAAATATTGCTAAAAGCACTAAAGTTGCTTTATCTCTTCCCACTCTGGGAGCATTCGGTTGTTTTGCCAGAGATCCAACAATGCCCAGAAATAAAAATATTACGGCAAATTCAAATCTTTCCAGCATTTTTGAATGCGTAAAAAAATCTAACCCTTTTGAAGGGAAAGTTAGTAAATCCTTTCCTTTTGGCTTACTTTGTCTTTCCAGAGTATCACCCTTCCCCATAGTACCCAAATCTCAGCTTGGGAGGGAAAGAGCACATTGTTATACCTCGCAGGTAACCGTAGCCCTGGCTGCTCTTTCCGCTAACGGTCTCCGAGCCCCCTCTTATTTTAGCTACCAACGGGCTCTGCTCAGCGTAACTTGTTGTCAAATCATTACTCTAGTGATGTTCTATTGGATTCTCTTCCTCTTTACCAAAAAAAATGGTTCCTACTCCTAAACTTACTTCATTTCTTCCGCATCATCTTCCCTCAGGTAGTGTTAATATTCAGTAATAACTAGGGTTCGGAAGTTTAAGACCTAAAGAAGTTCAAAATATGCCCTAAAAACTAGCTAAATATGACCTAAAAACTATGAAACTTTACATGATTTTTTTGGGATAGGTAGAGTATCACTATCATCCAGTCAACGCCTTAAGTGGCGAAACGTGATCAGCGATAATACACCAGACACATTTAATCGTACAAACTGACAGAGCTACAGTACATTAAAATTTTCAATATTCATTCAGTATCACACTACACTATTCCGAAATCCTGTGTTTGAAAGTCGATGCAGATAACACGTACGTTGTTAACGACGCCTCAATTTAAACAAAATTGCTGAAATTATAACCAAATATGACCTTATGTCACTAAAATATGACCAAAACAATAAAAAAAGGCCAAAATATGCATTTATAGGCAACATCAAACTGCTTTAAACGTGGTCAGGAACCCGTCATTCAAATTTATTTTTCAGATTTCGGGTAAAATGAGTTCAGGAAAAAATATGACTTTTCCTTAACATAATAACCTTAGTAATAACCTTCTCTGTTGGCACCCTGGACCGTATTGTATGTGAAGTCCACACCACAAGCTGTGTTTATACCAGATAATTTATAGGCAATGCAAGTTTACTCTTTTGGCACCCTGGTCCCTATTGTAGTTGTAGTCCACACCATATGCTGTGCTCACAGTAGCTAATTTATTGGCAATGCAGGTTTACTCTGCTGGCACCCTGGGCGCAATTGTAAGTGAAGTACACACCACACGCTGTGCTAACAGAAGATAATTTGATAGCAATGCACGTGTAGTATGTTGGTACCCTGGACGCAATTGTAGGTGAAGTCCTCACTACGTGCTGTGCTAACAGTAGATAATTCATTGGCAATGCAGGTTTACTCTGATGGCATCTTGGACCCTATCGTAGGTCAATTCCACACCACACGCTGTGTCAACAGTTACTAATTTATTGATAATGCAGGTTTACTCTGCTGGCATCCTGGATCCTATTGTAGGACAAGTCCACACTACATGCTGTGTTAACAGTACCTTATTTGTTGGTAAAGCAGGTTCACTCTGCTGGCATCCTGGTTCCTATTGTAGGACAAGTCCACACCACTCTGCAAGTTTACACATATTTGTGAACTAAGTCATTTCTTTGCAGGACGATTCAGATCATCACACGGATATTAAAATCGAGGAATCTTCTATTCCGGAGATCGTTCCATGCAAAAAAACAGAAACACCATGTTCAGATCTGAGAGAGGTAAGTATCTTCATTCCACTTTACAAGACATCTCCTTCATAGCATTTCGAAATTAGGAAGTTTTTTTCACAATTGTGTTGATGACAAACCGAAGCGTTTTGCTTTTAGGTTGTGTTTTGTACAGCAAGCACAATCATGATTGATGGAAGGATGGATAAATAAACTATCTGTCCCATGCACTACTCCCACTCACGACCGTCGCGTCGGCTTTGTGCGATGTCTTTCTGATCACTGAGCTTTTGGGGATGCAGTATAATGCCATTTGCAAAAGGTATATTATGTGCAGCTAACATATGTTTGGCACAGTCACATTGTTTTAGTTGCCCACTGTGGACTTAACGTCTAGGTGAATTAGGATATATTTATTTTGGTCAGAAATCCTCCCATGAATGCTACAAATAGGAGCTGGATTTGACTACCCTCATGAGTGGCATCTGTGGGTTTTCACTTTACCTCCTAGCAATTGCTGGGATGTTTCTATCTTATGACAGTGGAGTATTGCAAGAACAAGTAGCTGACCATTAGCATGAAGGTAATTTAAGATGAGAGTTAAAAGTAAAAGAATGTTCCAAAACCTTATGGAGAATGGCATTGCTTTATTTTATTTAGTGTATGGTTTATACAGACATTATGAGTAATATATATATATACATTTTTACAGATGAGAAACAAAGTAACTTAATTTGTGCTTTACAACTGAATGTCCAGATTTTCAATCCAGCATACAGCATCTGGAGTTACCAACATGAAGTCCACTTCATCACCGTGATAGGCTCGAATCTTGCATTCTCTGACAATGAGATGAGTGGTCTGGTGTGGAGCTCCGCAGTCACAGTCTGGATTAGGTAGTTCTTTCCACTTGTGAAGAGCGTCTCTGCACCGACCATGTCCTATTCTGATTCTGTTCAGGACAGTCCAGGTCTTGCGTGGTATCGTAGGTGGAATCCACTTGGAAACCTAGGACCTGAGAAGAAGGTATGCAGGAGCATATCTGTTGCTGCTTCCCAACGACCTTTCCATTCATCAAGAGATTTACAATCCTTAGCATTCATGTCAGCAGCATCACGTAGATTTCGATGACATGATTTTAGTCTTTTAAGATTCAAAAGTGGCAGGTCATTATGCTCGGGTAGACTAGGATTCCTGTATATCTTGTGGAACTCCTTCAAAAGGGCATTAGATCAGCGTAGATCAGGTGGCATTATACCGGTTAGCAGTGGAAGCCAATGAACTGGAGTAGATATGATTGCGCCAGATATGGTGCGCATTGTGGTATTAAGTTGGGTGTCAACAAGCCTTGTGTGATGACTTTTCAACCAAACAGGTGCACAATACTAAGCACTTGGATACACCAAACCCAAGGCTGAAGATCGCAAGGTGGTTGCAATACTTTTATTTGTAATTACATACTGAAAAAACTTCTTGCAGCCATATACCCTTTTGTCTGGCCCATAGGTGTTAATGAGCCCTGATATAGTAAAGAGTTAGTAGACAATATTATTGCCTCTTGGGAGTAACCGTCTGAGCATTTTCCTTTGTTTGAAGTTTCACATAAGAGGAGATAGTTTATTATACCTAGGTAAATTACAGAATTGTAGATTATATCGTATCGTAGGTGGAATCCACTTGGAAACCTAGGACCTGAGAAGAAGGTATGCAGGAGCATATCTGTTGCTGCTTCCCAACGACCTTTCCATTCATCAAGAGATTTACAGTCCTTAGCATTCATGTCAGCAGCATCACGTAGATTTCGTATATTGTTCCTCTCTGGAACTAGGATGGGATGGACAGTACAAACATCATTCAGGAAATATTATCTTCACTTCAGCTGACCCGTGCTGAACAATTACATGGTTTGTTATTTTTAGCCTACTTTTCACATTTTGCAAAAATGAGGAATGACTTATGAGATCGATCCGGTCAAATGTGTGCCTGTCTGTCTGGCTGTATGTGTGTGTGTGTGTGTGTCCCTGTCAACTCCTAAACAGTTGCAGCAATCGAAACAAAATTTGGTACGAGTAAAGATCTATACCTGAATATCTTAATGCCGTATTTGAAAATGATATCAGTTCTACCAACTGCTGGAAAATCGCAATTGAAATTTGAGCTCCATGTTGGATATCTGGGAAGGTATGAATGGGAGCTATTTCAAAATTGGCACACGTATAGACAATAATATTTCAGTTAAATTTCCCGGAGGCCATATATGGCAGTGTTGCCAAAATGACTATAAGCCTGCTGATATGTCCAATTTTTAAATGCATATAACTTCTACACTAGTAATTGGAATTCAACCAAATTTTGTATGTGCTATGTGTACATAAACAGATATGACTGAGCGTATTTTTTTAGATCCACCAGGGCTGCCAACTGTTAATAAATGCTGTCAATTTATTTTATCCAAATACCAATATATCAGAAAGTATGCAAGCCAACAGCTTTAAACTACGGTATGCACACGTATAGTACCTGACGTTCTATATTAATTTGGAGTAACTTATATACGTCAGTGCTACCAACATGATTCTAAGCCTGCTGAGAGGTCCAATTTTAAATACATGTAACTTATTTACTGTCATTTGGATTTCAACCAAATTTCGTATGTGCTATGTGTCCCATAACAGATATGACCATGCGTATTCTTAAGAGCAACCAAAGCTGCCAACTGTTAATAAATGCTGCCTCTATTTTTGTAACCCTAATATCAATATATCATAAAGTAATTCTTCTGGATAGATCCCTATAGATTAATCATTGGCATGAATCTTAAATTTTAAGAAAAGTAGGCTTTTTAGTTCGTCACGGAACTTCTTGTTGTAAATGTATAAGCACAGAAATAAATTATTCCATATTTTCCCCAGGATCAGGAAGAAGATCTTCAGGGACCAGAAAGTGTTCGAAGAGGAAATGACTTAAATGAGTAAGTGTTCAACGTACAATATACGTGGTCTTTCGCTTGAAGTGTGCATAGCTGTAAGTTTTGGATTGGAATAAGATTGGTTTGCAAAGTGAGATATGTGTCTCATTGTTTGTGTCTCATCCTTGAATTATATATTGATATTAACTATCTTCTAAGCAGCACACAAATTATCCATTCTTGTTCAGTGTTCTCACTGTCTGGAAATATTTTGTAATCCTCTAGCAGTCTGCTGACGGCTGCTATTTTTGTCTTGTGGAAATATGCATGGAAGAAATCACATGATGGAGAGATAGGAATGTGAATGTGTTTTCTAAGTAGCATCCATTACTTCACACTTCCCCACTGTGTCTTCGAACAATATATTTCTCCTGTAACCAAAAAAAGACAGCTTTCCCTTTACTTGAAATTACCGGTACTCAATGAAAATCCAATAAAAGATCGAATACAACTAATCATAAACCATAGGATGAATTTGGATATTTGCGAGGTATAAACATAATACCGCATGATAATGCTAAGTATTTGTTCAGGTAGAGAAGGACATATTCGGTAGATATGTCTCTTAGAGGGGTACACAAAGGTATCGACGTCCTGTATAGCCCAATACCACCATAACTTAATACATGTGCTTTAATTACGGTATTACAATATAGCCTAATTCATCTACTTGGGAACAAGTTATTTAATAACAAAATCCCCCTGGCACTACAGCCCAGGCGTACCTAGCGACTGCTTCGCAACCATTTAGCCTGCAGGTATTGGGGTGACGCGTGGTCAGCGCTTCGGGTCTCCTGGGCTGTAATCTTGGTTTTCGTGACCGGGCCGCTGTCAGACTGATACTCAATTGTCCTCACGAGGCTGTGAGCACCACATTCCAGCCCTCACGTCAGGTTTTAATATCCCTGATGGAGCCGGGAATCGAACCCGGGACCTCTGGGTGAGAGGCAGGCGCGCTATCCCAACACAACGGGGCTGGCAATTACAGTATAGCCTAAAGCAAACATCACTCATATTTGTGCTTCAAGTAGAGTATTACAGTATAGCCGCATCCAAAGGCATGGTGAGTACGATTTAAAGGAAATATAAAATACTAGCTGAACCTGGCATGCGTTGCAACGCCAATCAAAGAAAGTGTTGGCGTTGTAATTTTGTTTCTTGAAGTGCTTTTGGATACACAATTCCTTATTTCAATTTCCGCTAACTGCCTTCAAACAATCGTAAAATGGATTAACTAATTTAGAAACATTCGTGGGAACGTCCACAACAACTCACCGAAGTTTCATTGCAATGGGATGAATGGCATATGAATGCATTCAGAATTTCATTTATACGATTCGTGTGCTGTCACTCATTTGTTGAATCAACTCATTCGCTTCCTACTGTGAAATGGATTTACTAAGTTAGAAACCTACACGTAAGTGCACACAACAACTCATCAAAATGTCATCGCAATCGGATGAATGGCATATAAACGCAGATGGGATTTTTTTAAACGATTCGCGTGCCGCCATTTGTTGAATCTACTCATGCGCTACCTATTGTAAAACAGATTTACTAAGCCTGAAACCTTCCCTTATGTGTACTCAACGATTCATGAAAGATTCATCGCAATCGGATGAATGGTATATGAACGCATGTGGGAATTTTTTGAAACGAATCACACGCAATTTTTTGAAGCTACTCGCGTGCAATCTGTTGTAAATTCGGTTTACTATGCCTATAACGTTACCCGGAGTGTACACAACAACTCACATTCAAATTTGATCGCCATCGGGTGAATTGTGTGTGAACGCACCGCCATCACCCATTTGTTTAAACTACTCACGCGCTATCTATTGTAAATTGGATTAACTACGCCTATAAATATCCCGGGAGTGTGCACAAGAACTCCTCAAAGTTTCATCGAAATCGATGAATGGTATATGAACGCATACAGGATTTTGTTGAATCGCTTCAAGCGTCGTCACTCATTTGTTGCATCTACTTGTGCGCAAAATATTAAAAAATAGAGTTTCTAAGTCCAAACCTTTCCCTAGCGTGTACATAATAACTCATCAAAGTTTCATCGCAATCTGATGAATGGCATATGAACGCATACGGGATTTGATGAAACGATTTGCGTGCCGTCACTCATAAGATGAATCTACTAATGCGCTTCCTACTTTAAAATGCATGTAGCCTACTAAGCCAGAAACCTTCCCTGGAGTGTACACAACATCTCACCCAACTATCATCTTTATCGGACGCATGATATATGAACGCATATGGGACGTTGTTGAAACGCTTCGCGCGTCGTCAATCATTTGTTGAATCTACTCGTGCGCTACCTGTTGTGAAATGGATTTACTAAGCCTTAAACCTCCCCTGGAGTGAACATACATCTCATGCAAGTTTCATCGCTATCGGACGAATGGTATATGAACGCATATGGGACTTTGTTGAAACGCTTCGCGCGTCGTCACTCATTTGTTGTACCAATTCTTCGGTTCATTGAGTATACGCAAAAATCGTCATCTGACAGTACATAACTCTATGGCCTACATATATAAAAACCTAACATGGCGACCATCCGGAAAATTAAAAGGTTCTCAATATCTATTAATCTATGATAGCAATCAAACTGAAATTTTGTATATTGATAGAGGCTATGAACATAAGTTCACCTATGGGACTATTAATAACCTGGTGAGCACAAATCTAACATGGCGATGACGGTGAATGAATTCGCGAATACATTACCACTTACCAGATTAATAATAATAATAATAAGGATGTTGGTTGGGCGCTAGACGAAGAATAACATCGATGAAGCAAGTCTCTCTCTCTGTCCCAAACTTAAGAAATTCAACTACTTTCATATTCCATAGGTTCACAAATTAACGTTAGATAAGAAAGATATATAATGTATGCTGGAATCAGATTTGATTCGCGTCATAAATTGTCACAACGGAAAAATTAATAAATTATAAAATAGTTTGATTAGATCCCATGAATTAATAAGACATGAATAATTAATATCTAACGTGTGGTCAAAATGGGGCCATTACAAGATGGTTCTCGCCTACCTGATAACGACGGAAACGATCAGATTAGATGTGCCTTCGTTGTGTATGAGACCGACATAGAAATATGCTCAGCTCAGTACAAGCTCCAGTCACCTGCACAATTTTTCAAGCAGTACTCTGTGCCTTAAAGACAGCACTACAGTGGTGTAGAGACAACAACAAAAATGCATAATTATACAGTGATTCACAGGCAGCACTCAACTCAATAACCAACAAATACAACTTGAACCCAATAGTTGCTGACATAATGTCAAGAACTCAGCATGGTTCCCATGTCTCTCTCTCCTGGGTTTGTGGACACACGGGACAATTGGAAATGAACGCGCAGATGAACTATCTTAAGAGGCTGCACAATCATCAATGGAAGTTTCATATGACAGAACTCCAATGCATCACCTGAAAAGAAATATAAAAGACTACATTACTCACCAGTGGAATAACATTTGGACCTCAACTTCGAAAGGATCTGTTACGAAAGAAATATTTGTTCCTGAGATTCATTCGCCTTCAAAGTGCTTTGTGCTTACTCAATTTTTATGTGGACGGGAAATTCACGTCATACTTTGGGTGATTTTACATCACTATTCAAAATGACTATACATGCTTTTGTGGATCCTCTCAAACTGTAAATCATCTGCTCTTTGACTGCCCTGCTTTTGAAAGAGAAAAACCTTTTATAAAATGTCACCTGAGTTACTGCAATAATTAACTGTCTAAAATTCTGCATCCTATATTTAAAAATCATGTTGTTATTCTAATTTTCTTACATCCATCCATCCATCATATCTTCCATAAGTCATTATAATTGTTATGCAATAACTGTTGTAAATATTTTAAAATTGACGAACTATAACCCGAATATGCTAGACAAAATAGATTTCTTCTATGTGCTTGGAATTTCAATAAATAAATAAAGAAAGAAAGAAAGAACTATAGACCGGTCTACAGTGCAATAAATGACAATATTCAACGAGCAATTGATGTTACTCAAGCTAATGATAGAATTATACTTGGGGTTGATTTAAACTGTCCAGTGGATAAACTCAATAGGGAATTGGAACTGGTCCTCTGTTACCTAGATGAGGAAGGATGACTCGTGGATGATAAGAAGGTACATCCGTATATATATCGTAATGGAGGTATCACCATAGACCTCATGTCTGTAAGAGGTCTCGCCATTCATGAATATGGACGTCTGACAAAGTGTGATGTCGTAATGGAGGTATCACCATAGACCTCATGTTTGTAAGAGGTCTCGCCATTCATGAATATGGACGTCTGACAAAGTGTGATGCAGCTGTAATTAGGAAGCATATCCAAGTAATTACGATATTGACTGTTACACACCTCTTAAAGCATCAAGCGAAGACGCAATAACGAAGCCTACTACAAGGAAGAACAGAAAAAATACCATGTAGCTTGCAAGCCATCAAGGAAGGTAATTCAGATGTGGCTATGTCGGGAATAATGGAATTCGTAGAAGGAGGAATCACATTAATAGAACTGAAATAAAAAGTGCAGAAATATTTGGCAGAGAGTGCCTTAAGGAAAGACAAAAAAAACTTAAAGAAGCTACATATCGCACAAAGAACTAGGGATAATGATGATCTGGAACGCTACCAGACCGAAAGGAGAATATACAAAGACCTCATAAAGCCAAAGAAGCGAGAGTTTAGAGAGAGGGAGGACATAATAGTCATAAATGACATACAGAAAGATCCGTGTAATGCACGCAGGCCAAGACAACCACGCTTCCCAGCAGCCGTCACGATGGAAACATTGGAGGGACACAGGAGGGGAGTTCTAGTATCCAAAGAATGCAGACCGAAGTTTGACAAGTCCACAGAGGTAGAACATAGTGCTTACTTCACCATAGAAGACGTTAAGAATATCATTACCAAAAGCAAGAATAACATAGCACTAGGTTTAGATGGACTCTGTAATGAACATTTAAAGATTACGCTACCCATCCTTTAAAATGTACGGGCAGAGTTAATGAATAAGTGCTTGAAGACTGGCTCCATCCCCAGTACTTGGCGCAAGACAATCATAAAACTGCTGTACAAGGGTAAAGGCGATGTCAGCAAACCTGAATTATAGAGGGGAGTTGCGTTGGAATCGGTTGCACACAAATTGCTCACCAAGCTCCTGACTCAGAGAATAGATGCACGAGTAGATCACCTGCTCCCAGATGAACAATTACGATTTTGGACGGGCAGATCTACTCAGAGGACTGCAGAATGTCTCTTAAAGGTCATACAGTTATCACTAGAAGATCAAGGGAAGAAATATGTAATTTTCAACGACTATACCAAAACCTTTGACACAGTCAATATGAGCGAACTTGTCATAAAATTGGAAAACCTCATAGGACATTCTGGCATGACAAGACTAATATTGAGGATTTTGGCAGACAATCAGGTTGAGATCCACGATAAAATCACCCAATCGGACTGGATTGACCAAACAATCGGAGTACTGCAATGAGACCAACTAAGTCCGATTCTCTTCAGTATCCTGACCTGCGATGTCGCCTCCAAAATAAAGCAGGGAACACAGAACGTCAAAGTATATATATACAGTATATATGCAGATTACCTGGCCCTGGCCTCCGAGAGTATAGGGGATCTACAGAAGGGAATAGATCTCGTTGAGCTCTGGGTGGGGGAGGAGGAACTAGTGATGAATGCTCTGAAGACTGAATTAATGATATTCAGAAAAGGAAGAATACTGAGGAAATATGACTACATTGTTTGCGAGAAACGCAACACTTCAGATACCGTACCTTGGAATCACTATACAAGTCACAGGGACTTTTTTCATGGTTCACATAAAGGGAAAATTGCAGCTAGACTTAGAATTACAAGCGACCTCAGGCATCTACAAAGAATATCAGTAAAATCAGCCATGGAACTCTTCAGAGTTAAAGTGCTACCTTCAATCACATATGGAACAGAGGTCATATGGAATTACCTATCAACCAGACAATTAAACGAAATTTAAAGTCCCAAATCAATGTATCTGAAGAGGGTATTGGAGGTGTCAAAATTATCCCCCTCACGATGTATTGAACGGCGTGGTGGCGCAGCGGTCAAGCTGTAGGCCTCTTACCAAGGTGGACCAAGTTTGATTCATGTGAGATTTTCGAAGTCAAATGCCACGTCCTGTGGTTCGGATTCCACGTAAAACGGAGGTCCCGTGGCTCATGATTGCAAGATTAACAGTCGCGTAAAACTACAAGCTTTTGCTTCTCACGATATGGGTATATGCATTAGCAAGAGAGACCGTAAATGCACTTACCATCCACACAGGCATGCGCAGACCGGCAAAGAGAACTTCGAAGGAAGAAAGAAAGAAAGGTATCGAAGAAAGATTCTACATCACAGATGTAATTATAAATAAAGAATGTATGTGACCAGAGAATGAGCTGAGGAATCTAGTCACCTGATTTGCGATCCATGACTTCCACCATCAATCATCCCTGCCAGGAATGTGTATGTCTATTGTTCAACAATCAATGCGGCACATACCACGCCACGGTGTGTGGTAGAAAACTAGGATCACTGACTCAGTTTATATTACTTTCACTCATACGCAAATACTAGCGAAATGGCAACTGTCTAGTGGTGTATTTTATAAAGGAGATAGATAGATAGATAGATTTATTTTGTCTGGCAAGATTAGGGCCATTGGGTCCTCTCTTCCATCTAACCAGATTTTACAATTAATACACTGTTACATTATTTGCAGAACTTAACAATGGTACTTAAATCTAACAGGAATACATTTCAGATTTGATCACAATACATATAATGGCAGGTAAGCATGGCGTAGGAAAAATTATTGTAATTAGTTAAGTATAGCTAAAGTAAGGATATAATAGGGAAATACAAACACTAATAAAACAGAACCTCATGATGATGTGATGATGTTGATGATGATGATGATAAGCATCATGGATGAGTTATTACTATAGCCTAATGTTGATTTTGCACACAAGTCGTTCTTTTAACACGCGAGAGAAAATATTCCCAAATCGTCTCAATAAATTCAGTGCGGAAAATACTTTTCTAGAGACGTTGTGGACTTTCTGCGTCCAAGAGAGATGTTCGTCAATAATCATGCCCAGATCTTGGACTGATTCTCGGAATTCGATTGGGGAGTCGCGCAAGCGTAAGTTTGGTAGGGTGGGATTATTTTTATTTTACGAAGAATTTTGGGGTGGGAGATTATGATAGCTTGAGTTTTTGTCTCATTGAGTCGTAGTCCATGTGAATTGGACCAATTACAAATTTTAGTTAAGTCCTCATTGAAAGCTTTGATTGCTTGCGATAGTCTTTCTGGTACAGCATGCAGATAGAGTTGTACATCGTCAGCGTATAAGTGATATTTGCATTTAGTTATCGATGAAGTGATATCATTTATGTAGATCGAGAAGAGAAGGGGTCCTAGAACAGATCCCTGAGGGACTTCTGTCACCACTGAGCGCCAAGAAGACATTTTATTTGAGTTACTTTTAACGCGCTGTTGGCGCCCGTGTAGATATGAGTCCACCGATTGGATACTTGTAGGGGTTCTTTTTGAGGGTGCCCTACAGTGTGGTGTTTTGGGGGAAGTTATGATGCGAGTGGAGTAGGTAGTGTGATTGAGCTGTCTAGAGGCATAGACGTAGCTCTGTGGACGAGATTCCCGATTGTTCAGATTGCTGGGAGAGCTCGGGGGTGTGAAAGTGGTGCTGAGGGAGGTTTGGCAAATAAGGATTTAAACGGTGCTGCCGCTACTCGGCTTAATGCTAGCGTAAGCTGGCTAGCGAAGACTTAGAGCGATTCCGCTGATACAAACACTCTGACGGAGTAGCAAGTGGCTGTCCGCTGACGCCACGAAGCAACTAAACAATAAAGCTATAAGATCCTACCTGGAGGGAATCTGGAGGGTAGGAACTTACTAGCTAATTAAATAAATGGAATGACCAGTTAGCTAAAGACGTCTAGTTTTAATGAGTATACTTCTAAGAAGAAGTATTATTAGAGTTTGCAGAGCAGCTATAGTGCTAATGATCCAGATGCAATTACAGTACAAGCAATAGGGGATGAAAGTGTAGGTGTATGGGTGTAAAATGATACTCGCTATACACTTACCAAGGTGGCAACAGTCGTGACGACGCCCTGCAGCGGTACGGCACTACAACACAAGGTTTGTTCAAGAATGACCCCGAGTCATGAACTCTCTGAGGTTTTACGGATTCAGAAGTGCAGTGCGTGCAGAATTGCACATTCTTTTAGTGTCGAAGCCCTACCGGGGTCGTTTGAGTTCAGGCGTGAGGCTACCTGAGTTTTTTGAAGTGGTATGTTTTTTAGATGTAGCCGTAGATCGTAGAAGTTGGTTTGAAGGCATGTATTTGGATGTATCTGTATGGGGTGTGAGTAATAGGGGGTGAGGGTGGTATCCTACGGATACAACATACTGTTCATAGAGAGATGAATTTTGATTAGGCTAGAGAGTAATATGTCATGATCAACAGAATCAAATGCTTTGCTGAAATCAAGAAGTGCTAAGATTAATGCTTGCCCACTGTCCATAGCCTTTCTTATGCCATCCGTGACCTTAAGTAGTGCCGTAGTAGTGCTGTGATTTTTCCGGAAGCCAGATTGGTGCTCATGAAGGATGTGCGCTTGCAAGTAGCAGGAGAGTTGTTCGTACACGATAAATTCGATAGATTTGGAGATGGCAGATAATATTCTCACTGGGCGATAGTCACTCACGTTTTTGGCTTGTGTGTTTTTAGGGATTGGAATGACAATAGCCGCTTTCCATGGCGATGGGTACGTACCGGTCATTAACGAGTAGTTGAATATGAGTGTAATTGTGGGAAGTATAATGTCAATGATTCGTTTGAATATTTCTATTTCTATATTGTCGGTCCCTTTCAATTTTGATTTGATTCTAAGAATGGCACGTCTGACTTGTGACGGGGTAACATGCGAGAAGTAGAATTTTTCTCTGTTGGGGGTTGGGGGTGTGGTAGTTGTTGGTGAGAGTTCTGTGTTTTATGTCTGGGTTGACAGAATGTCCTGTACTAGTAAAATAGTCATTGTATGTGTCAAGAGGTAGATTAATGGGGTTGTCATTTTTTTCTTTGTCTATTCCCATGTTTCTTAGTTCATTCCACGTCGCAGAGGGTTTGATATTACGCCCGAGCAAGTTGTGAGCATGCCTGGTTCGAGCGTTACGTACTGCTTGGGATGTTCTGTTTCGGAGCTTTTTAAAGTCATCATAATTCTGTTACGTGGGTAATTTCTTAAACTTTCTGTGCGCAGAATCTCGCTTAGCCATTAGTTCTTTCAGTTCCGTGCTGAGCCAGGGTGCTGGAGGTCGCGTCGTTCAAACAGTTTTCACTGGAGCATGTTTATCATATAGTCCTATCAAGTAGTCGTTCATTTTGTGTACTTTATCATCTATATTGTGAATATTCAGTATGTCATGCCATGGTACATTGAGAGCGTCTTCTATCAAGGATAACGTGTCAATTTTATAGAGGTCTCTGTACGTGATGGTCCTTGGTTTGGTCGTCTTATATTTTAAAGAGTAGGACAAGTAGATTAAGTCGTGGGCAGAAATTCCAGGTACAGATGTCTGCCCGTATTGAAGCACTTTGTCTGTTTTCTTTACTGATATCATGTCAATTGTCGTGTGTGATGAGCGTGTGTAATGTGTCAGTAGTAGGTCTAATATTTTCATGTCACGTGACGCGAGCATATTCAAGAGTTGCCGAGTTTCAGCTTTGGTATTATCGCCTATATTGGTATTGAACTCGCCCATGACTATTACGTGCTGGTAAAGAGGCAGGATGCGTAATAACGCGTTCTCTACGTCCTCTAAATGACCCAGCGAAGGTGCCTTGTAAACAACGCAGACAGCACACTTTTGATGGGCGGTCTCTATTTCGAATAACATAAATTCGGGTCTTCTATTGTACTGGCTATCTGAGCATGCTAGGATTTTAGGATTTAAGTTCGTCTTAACAAAAGCTCCAACCCCACCTCCTTTCTTTCCTACTCGGTCGTTGCGTAATAGTGTGTAGCCGGACAAGTTAAATGATTTTGAAAGATGGAGTGGCGATAGCCATGTCTCACTCATCAAGCAAATATGGAATACATCAGGTATAATAAGTTCTAGTTCATGAAAATGTGCCGATAAGGACTGTACATTTACGTGCGCTATGTGAAGACCTGTCGGATGAAGTAACAGATTTTCGAACAGGTAATCACGGGCTGCAATGGAGTCATTGTTCCCTGGAGCTACTTCTGACACTCTGTCACCTTCACAAGGCCACGGTGAGAGAAGGGTGGGACGGGTGGAATTCCTTTCACTGCAGGGGGTAAGCTGTACCGAGTTGCTGTCAGAGGTCGTAGACCCACATACTAGGTTTGCCAACTTGGGAAATTAGAACTAAACTAACCAAATTGTACTATGCTGAACTAAGACTAAGATTACATTATACAGGTGAACTAATATTAATTAAAACTAAAGTAACATACAGTGGCCGCTGTCAGCTAGGTGAATGTTCTTTGACTACAGTTTCTAACTAGTTTAGTAGGTCACACATGCAATTAATCCTAATCTTGCTACCATCGGGTTGCTTGATAAGGATATCGCCCTGCGAACTCCAACAATTTCTAACAGTGAAACGAGAAATTGCAGTCCTCACAATGGCCAGCCTGGTGGAGGTGAGATCTTCGCGAATTGTCACCTTGCTACATTTTAGCATTCTTTTTTTGAGAAACACCTCGTGCCTGGTACGGAATGAAACAAATTTCACAATAATAGGCCGCGTTCTTCCCGGGGATTAAGGTCCAACTCGATGGCTCCTGTCAATATCATGCAGGTTAACACTTGCGCCGACATCACTAAAGATGTTTAGAGCTAGTTCATCAGTAGTTTCTTCGGCACTTTCGTGCACGCCAACAATCCTGATGTTGTATCTCCTGCCATATTGTTATAGGGAGTCATACTTTTCTTCGAGCTCGTTTCTAAGGGCTCGTATTTCACTCTCGCGACTCTCAAGCTTTTTGGTGAGATCTGACACCAAGTCCATATTGACCTGGAGTGACTTCTCCAGTTGTTTGACGACAAGTTCAGTCACTCTCTCAGATATGCCAGATATAATTGTATCGAGGAACTTACCCGAACTGAGAGTCTCGTTGAGCACCTTATTTACGGCCTCCTCAACTACGTTGGCACTACCGTTGGAGTCACAGGAGGCGTGCTTGCCCTTGCCTCTGGTCATCTTGATTAAGTTATATATTTACTATATAACTACGGAGTTATCACACAAAATAACTAAACACAGTTTACACTTATTATATTACTCACACGTGTACCATTTATTTTCAATGTGCCTACACAATAACACCTTCTAATTCACTTTCACTGAGGAGCCGAGCTTACTCGCGTCTGCCAAGCAATATGGTAAACCACAGGCGGGTGGAAGTGTGGAAGACCTGAATGACGCTCTACCCTAGTCTTCATACACCACGAGATGAGGGTGGAATATGCTGCGGAAGTCGCGCTAACTCTTCTGTGACTTACTGAACTGTTTACCATTTTGCTCATTCAGTAAGTGGTTAGTTAACGTAAAATTCCATCACCAACGCGGGGAATAAATTTACAAAACATAACCCTGTAAATGAAGATTAGATTACGTTAAAACCCAAGCTTTGGGATGTGAACAACTTCATTCGATCACGTCCCCACAACCACTGGCATCCTCTTAGGAACAAAATTACAACTAGCCATCATTCCACTCTCTTGCACAAGGTTAAAAAGCAAGTCTGACAAAGTTTAAATGTAGATACTACGTCATTTCATAATAAAAGAATTAATGACGTATCGTGACGCACACACATTGTATTTATACACCAATTGTCAATATAGGTCCTAAACTGGTATTTCCGTATTTTTGGCACCATGAATTATTTTGGAAATGATGTGTACATAATGGGAACTAATTAAATTGCAAATACATGTCCAGAATTTTTAAATACTACTTCGGTGGTGGAGGATTAAACCATCGCGGTGAGAAAAGTGTAAGTTCAGAATAAATCTTGCCAGTTATAATGTGAATCACTGGAGTGTAGGCATACAGTGGTATGCCGAGAGTTCGATAAGTGTGCGCTTTGTGTAGTGGGGTTCTTAAAGGTTCACCAGCTTCTGTATATTATAACAGACCACACTTTATGCACTATGTGATATTTTCTATAAAGTCCAGGTAAATGAATCGTCTCTACACAATCGGTGTAGCCCCCAGATAGTGCTATCCATTCATCCGCGAGGTTTTCATTAGTTAAGTATGATATGTTAACAAAATGATGTGGGTTGTATATTCCAACTGGGCAATACGGCTTTTATATAGCGAACGAAATGCGAATTATGTTGTGGCACTTGAACGAACAAACCTATCGCTAGTTACTTGGTGTTCAGTTTCCCGTTTCAATGAATTAGCTGTGATTTCCTCGAACAGTCCTTTCTTTTCAAACGTAATCGGTCATTCCAAATTGTTATAGGAAAAGCATGTGAATGACAACAATCCACTGAATTTAGTGAGACAAATGAAAGTTGAATGCCGGTACTTAAGATTTAAAGCATCACCTATTTATATTTATCCACTTAATAGAGACGATGAGAGACAATGTTGACTGTAGAAAGCACAAACACTTTTTTCGTGCTGTGGAAAGATTAACACGATCATCCGGAAGAACTGAAAAACTGAAATCTCTGGTGTATAAAACTGCATTGTCTGTATAGTATTGTTTTAGATCCCTAATTTGGGGGTGGATCTAAAAGGGAGAGTTATTGTACTAATTTATGAGGTTGTGCCTAAAGAAGGGTAGCCTCCCTTGGCAGGGTAAGCTGACCAGTGTAGAGTGTTGTGGTGTGCTAGGAACTAGGGGGCGTTCCTATGAATAATGTAGTAGTGTCTGAAGGGATGGGATCCAATACAAGGGTCGCCGTGCTAGTCGCTCAGCTGACTGCTTATTATGTAATTGAATCTGCTCGTATCAGCCGAGTGGCACGTGCTGCTTGCTTGCAGCCGGGCCGGCTCGGGAAACACAAAAGTACTTAAGTTAGCGCTATTAGACTACCGTCTGTCACGTCTTACCGTGACGGGAGTAAGGAAGGGCGTTGGGATGTAAAAAGGCGTATAAACAGTAAAGCGTGTGTAGAGTGTGGACCAAGTGTTTATTGGTCTGTTATTCTGAGTATGAGTCCCTTGTAGGGAATGAAATTATGTTCACAATGTATTACAAGTTGTGGGTTACAGGTTACATAAGTAGGAACTCTGAACACGATTGACTGACTCACCTCGGTTGACACCAGCGTAGCCTCGGGCCGTCTCGATGAAGCACTGACAATGAAGAGATCCCTTGACCTCATTAGGATGCCTTCTTATACTCTCTGGCGTTATGTTGTCAGCATGTGTTGGCATTGCTGGCCCAGTTAATATTATGTCGGTATGTGTAACTATTGTGCAAGGACTGGGCTGCTTTTTAGAGTGGCAAGCTGTCCCTGCTAAGTTTTATGGATGTTGGGCCGGCTTTCCAAGGGTTGCCATTTAGGGGATTTAGCCAGATGCCGGGGGGATGGACTCCAAGGGGTGCATACCCCTGGGAGGCTGTACAAGCGTCTTCCTTCATTTGTTCGCGTCCTCGCGAACGGGAACGGAACTGGAGGTTGGGGCGTTGACGTAGTGGTCCTTGAAACCCTCTCGTATCTCCTGGTGGTGTCGTATCGAAGTGTGGGTGTGAGGTCAGCCCGAGTTCAGAGGGGAGGGTTATGGGATTTACAGATATATGTATACGCTGATATTGACATTGTGAAAAAGGAAATTAACAAAACAAAAAAAATTGACATTGCGAAAAATTTGACATCGAGAAAAAAATTGACATTAAAAAAAATTGACATTTGAGAAAAATTTGACAGTAAAAGAAATTTGACCTGTAAATAAAAATTTTTTGCCCTTGCTGTTGCTGGCATATGGCTAGTTTCAAAAAAAAACATGGTTTCTGATGGTGATTCGTTACATAGTTTTGCAGGGAGGAAAAACCCAGGGCCGCACGGATGATTGCGTCGTCCGCCCTATCTTAGGGAAAAAGTGCTCCCTGCAATAAGAAAGGTAGAAGAAAATAGAAAAATGGGTGTTCCAGGGTATAATTTAAGGGAAATATTCAAAAGACATTTATTGGTTTGGGATAAAACGGAACACCCTGACAAATGGGGAAGTTAGAAGAAAGAAAATTGAAAGGAAACAAATCACAGACATTGTGTACATGGAATCTTGATAAACAAACAAAAATATATAGTATTTAATGTACTATGTTGCGATTCTGACATTTAGGAATATTGTCGCTTTCCAGTGGAATAATTGTATGAAGTTTATCCTTAAAATTATGAATTACCCTGACCTTATGTCTAGTGGAATAATTGTATGAAGTTTATCCTTAAAAATTATGAATTACGATGACCTTATGTCTAGTGGAATAATTGTATGAAGTTTATCCTTAAAAATTATGAATTACAGTGGTCTTATGTCTAACTTAAGTGCGCTAATCCCTTATAATTCTAGTTTTTGTGAGGTACCTCGCGTGCACGCTACCCGTCTGTACGTACGCTTGCCGTCTCACGGCTGATCCTGTACGGCCACTTCTTGGTACGGTATAGTGGTCGTACCGCTTGCATGTATTCTTAATACTTAATCTGTGAAGCATCCTCTGTGGGTGAATGCTTTCACACTTGACAATGAGAGTCGCTGCCACAAATCGGTTGCCCCCTCATTGTCGTAATCTGCGTCGCATTTTGACGCTTTATGTGTTTCTATTTAGTTGATCTGCCAGCAAGCCTGGTACCCCACAGGCACCAGTCCTGCTGTGGAGATTTTTTTTTTTTTTTGGAGTGTGTAGCTGAAAAAGAAAAATGTGGTGAGTGTTTGAGAGTGTGTTGGGATTAGTGCAAGTTGACGTATATAAAATAAAAAAAAATAGTACATCATCATGGCATGCCGTAAATAATATGCCACTGCTAGATGGTAGTGAAATTCCTGTCACCAGTTTCCTGTATCTGGTGACGATGCCTGTGAAAAAATGGCGAGGTTTAGAAAAAACATATTAGTATGACATATTCTCTATGTCGCTTCCTGTATCATAGTTTTTTCTGGCTGAAGCTCTTCTTTCTCTGAAAAAAAATAGCATGATTAATGTTAATTTGCTGCATGGCCGGGCTTACCCTATACGGTGCCGTAATGCCGTAAATAATATGTAGTTGGTCTTACCCCGGTAGCGGAATTGTGGTTACCGGGTGCCGATATATTCCACTTTGATTATGCCTATTGTACTATATTATCTATTATCCTATATTATAGTGTATTGTCGGACTTACCCTGATGCCGGGTTTGGCGGTCATCAGGAGCCGCCCGGCGTTACTTAATACTATCTATTTTAATTATGGTCTAATAATGAAAAAAAAGCTATTACTAAGCCGAGAGGGTTGCCTTAATCTATTGCCGAAATGTGCTGCGCCATAGCTGGCAACAGCGGTGAATAAATTTGCTTAATCCTAGGTTGCGGGTCAAATGCAACCGTCTTACAACTAAATTTGGCCTAGGACGATCGCCTGGGGCAATTAAATCCCCAGGACACCACCCGCACGAGCCCCAGAAACACCGGTTGTCTCTAGGGTCGCTAGATTCCGTCCCCTTAACTCTAGGTGTCGACGTCTATTACTAGTACTAATCTATTCGCAGGCGGCTTACGGTGCCACTAAGCTAACCGTTTCGCCCGCTGTAACTTCCTTGTTCATGACCGTTTGCTGTTCCGATTTATCGTAGTTGAGCCGCCCACTTGGCTCCTGTGAGGTGCGCGCACTGCCCCTCTCTTAATGCCCTCTGGTTGCCCGTTGCGTCGCCATTTATGTGGGCATTGGACAGTGTGGTCCCATGGCATAATATTGTCTTCGCCTTTATCGGCCGTCGCAATCTGCTTTTCGCAGCAATATTTGCCTCTATGGGCCGCCGTAATATGCTTTTCGCATTTATCTTCCACTCCAACGCATAGGAGTTTTGCTTCCCGCTATGGAAGCCGTGCCTACTTAAATTTAAACTTAACTAGGAGTCTAGTCATAATGGGGTCGTCTCTAGGGATAGTTCCCGAGGCCGGCGCCGAGTGAGCTATTTCTCCCGCCATCCTCAGAAAGTCACCCTGCAGATCTCGGCTTCGATGACCGTGACACATAGTGGGTGTAACGTTCTCCGACAAGGGGGATGGGCTAATATGCACCCCTAGATCTCGATGTTTGCCCGTGTCAGGTCCCGAATGCTTTGACCTTACGTAGTTCGTCTGTTTGGTCTAGTCGTCAGTTAAGTGAGGTCGCTGCGCTGTCGGGCCAACTGGGGGAAGGGTCCACATCGCCTTCCCCAGCTCTGCTCCGATGTGGTGCTCCTGACCTTCGGCTTACACCGTTGTCAACAATCAGATCGTATCAGATTCCTTTGTAAAAAGAAAAAATGTGTCGTAACCTGTGTAAATAGTTTAATCTCTGTGTAAAATGTAAAATATTTCCAGTGTTGCGGGGTTGTAGATCTTCTAAGTACATAGGCTACTTCTGGTCTACCATCGCTACGTCAGCTTTCCAGCAATAATGCTTTCTTTACCTTAATGGAGGTGTTAGTAGGGTCTGTAATGTCAGGTACCCTGTTATTAGGATTTGGGGGTAGTTATTTGTTGAGTGGGCTTAAAGTATGGTAGGAAGGGTTTGCGCACCTTTGGTTTCCACGTTAGTGGTGGCCTGAAACCGGTGATGCCACTGGGATGCTTCTATAGTGAGTGGAGTGGGGAGGTAATTCCCGGGATTGCAAAGATACGAAAGTTCATGCAGGTTTGATATTAAAATCCCTGGTAAATGGATGGGATACTCATGCATGTGTCTGGATATGAAGTTTCTGCCTTCATGTACGGATAGGTGTGGGGTGGGGCATAATACCAATATGTTCCTTTCATGCGGGAGTGTTTAAGTACTAAAGAATGGTTAATATATATCTATGGCCTCCTCTCTCATTTGGAGAGGCGCATTATGCTTATTGAATGTTTGCTGAGCCACCCCTAATACTCAGGTGTTAGCATCGGGACCCAAGGCGTAGCATGCCTGCTCTTTAGACGCATGAAGTCCATCAACCCCTTGTGTGTACTTTGTATGTAGTGTAGCTGTTTTTGGTCGTGTAGCTATGTCTGCGTTGTTTATGTTGGGCGTGAGAAGGTTATGGGAAGGGAGTAAGGTGGTACGCTGGTAGCCTGTTCTCCTGTCATCCTCCCTTGGTCCATGTTGGCTTTCTATCCGCGCCTTGGGATAGTAGAGCTGCATGACCTAATCTGGTCGGCCATTTGCAGTGTAGATATGGCCAGTGGTCGTAGTGCGACTGGTCATGTGCTAGTCATCTGTAATGACTCCTATGCCTTGCGATTGATAAGAGAAGTTATTAGGGGGGAGATCTTGTCTGTGTTTGCTCCTAATTGTTGAGTGCGTGTGCGTGTGTGTGCCTATGTTCCGCTACACCACGCGGACGGTTGGTCTGTTGCAGGCCAAGTCGTAATATGTATCGCCTGTGTGGGCAGAAGGCGCCCGTGGCTTGCCAACGTCCTTGCGAACGTGCCCTTATAGGCCCAAGATAAGTTCCGCTGTGTCACGTCTTGTCCATTGCCAAATGTTTTTGCAGTGTGGAGAAAAAAATGTATGGTGTTATAATTGTTATGTGTTTGTAATTTCATGGTCACTGGCGCTACGCAATAGTGTCTCGTCACCGCAGTATTACAGTGTAAATAGTCTGCTGTCAGCAGTTGGTATGTGCTTTTTCTGCACGTACGCAAGTGTGGTCATTGTTTTAGATTCCTAGCGGCTTAATGTAGCAATTCGTTCTAGTTAGGTAATGACGTTGTGTGGCCATTGTTCCCTAAGACCTGTGTCTTGCGAAATTGTCCTACCTGTGTCTGTGAAATGTATCCTCTATGCCTGGTGTAATTCGAAATTTTATGTCTGGCTTTTGGTGGAAGGAAATGTAGTATTCCCTGTTCATGCATTTGTATGGGCCAATTTCGGTGTGGTTGGGAGCCTGGATAACTGCTTCCCCTTGTGTCTAAATTTTTACTGGAACTCAGACCCGTGACCTTATGTCATTCTCTGTGTTTTATGTTTGCGTTGTGTTCCAGGGCTTGGGGCTTTCCCAGTGTGGTTTTTGCTTGCGTTCCGTGTACCAAAAATACCATTGGATAGTTAGTTTTTGGTACGAGTGTGGTGTGTGGTCATGGGTTCGAATCCGGTTGTCTGTAAAGACTTGGTGTGATCATTTCCGTGCCGCATGTATTATGGCACGTTCCCGTGGATGTGCAATGCGCAAATGAAAGCATGCATACCTGTGTAGAGTTGGTATGTTTTTGATTTCCCCTTGTAGTGTAATTTCGGAAGATATAGGGTCTCTAAATCGGGCGTGAATGATGCCGTGCGCTCTGCTCCGAGAGCTGTTGTCTGTAAGCTTGCAGGTTATCACTGAGGCCTGCGTTGTTGCTGAGTATGGTGGTATCGGCTTACAATGTCTTGCGCTCTCGCTTGTTACTTGTCCTGATAACGCCGTGTGTCCGGCACATGTGTTTTTAATCGCTTACTCTCTGTGACTGTGATTAGTGCCTTTCGCATTGTGAAAGAAAAGAGGGGAATTTGTGGTTTAACGTGACCGTATCTGGAGATCATGAGCCACGGGATTTCCGTTTTACTTGGAATCCAAACCACAGGCCATGGCATTTCACTTCGGAAATCTCATATGCGTTGGCCGTACTATAGAAGAACCTTCCATTGACTACATTTTTGTCCCCAGATTTTGTGTTACTGTGCCGTGGTTCGATTATGTCCCTACAATGGTACGAAATGTCATTATGCCCGCGTGTCTCCGGGACAGTTCTGTGGGGTGTTAGGATCGTATCCCGGTGCGGTCAGTGGGCTATTTCTTGGCCCTCTTTTCACGCCTGCCGGCGGGACCGTTTCCTTTTCTCTTAGTAGTGTGCCTTCCTGTACGTGTAGGTGTGTGAGCTTCACGTGTATGATATGCCTTTACGTGTACCTATGTATTAGATATATATATATGTTTAACTTGTCCACCTTTCTTTCATCGGGCCTAATGCCTGCGTCATAGAAAAAAATGAGCTATGCCCCGCTCTGGATTAAGAGAGCACTTTGAAAGAAAATAATAGCTGGTGGCGATAGTCTCTAAAAATTATGTCGTGAACACTATAAAAAATGTTTAAAAAAAATGGTGCTTGGGCCCTGAGTGTAGTATTTACCATTTTGGTAACGTGAGTACTACCGTAATCTGGTTACGTCTCAGGGGAATCTACCGACACTGTCTAGTACACATTGGGAAGGCCATTGCAAGACGTAATTGATACACTTGTATCCACGTCACGAGCAAAGCCAGTGCACTGTGGGAGTCAAACCTGCCCTTCAAAGTAATTGTAACTCAACAAAATGACAGTGTCTCGTCCCGGTGTGCAATTGGGCTTTTCAGTTGGTTAAAGCACACCTCACCAAATTTTTGAAATTAGTTTGAGATTCTTAATTCCTGCCACACTTACGGCTTTCGCCCGCAACAGGAGAATCTATCAAACTGTGGAACCCTAACATAGAACGTTTAGTCATTTCTACTTAGAAAGACTCACTTAAGCTTTATGCTGTGATTTTATGCTTAAGTTGTGTTCAAAATATCTCTTTTTCGGCCTGAAGCCTGCTTGGCTTCCACTTGGCTTAGCATATTAGAGACTTTACGTTATGGCGTTAACCACTTCGCCCAATAACCATTGATGGCCTGAGAGAAAAATGCCATGGTTCCGAAAAAAAAACAAGAAGGATTTAGAATTGTTCCTTCTAATTTGGCTATATTGCACTGTATATACATAAAATAAGAAAGAAAAATATGCGATTTTATGTTTATTATGTACTTGTTGGACCATTTTCTTATCGCCCCCGTGTGAAAGAACTTATGTGGCCTATAATGTTGGTGTTAGCGATGTTAGTTTATTTCTGTGGCCCTGGTGGAAGTCGTTATCCTCTTTCGAGCTTCAGTGCTCAGAAAGGTGAAGGGTTTTGCCCTGTTATTAGATTATAGGCCTCTGAAATCCGCTGGGGTATTCCTTTGCTACTTTCCGGCGGCATTTCTAGCAAAGTAAGCTTTGGCCTACTTCCACCGTAGCGCGTGTCTATAGGTTTGAGTGTACCTGTATTCGAGGGCCTAATTGTGCTTGACGCTGCCCTAGTAGGTTTTACGGGAGTGTGTGTATCGTGCATCCTGAGGAATTAATGCCGGTGTTCGCCTTCGTTCTGGCAAATTTGCCCTTTGAACTGGCGGTAAAGGTCGCTTAACTGCCTGTTTATGCCCTGGCAATGTGGTGGCCTGTAGCCTGACCGCTTTTCGGCCTGTGGCCACGGCAGACTCCTGCCATTGCGCTAGCCTATCTGCGTGGGTGTATGTAGGCTTTATGTGTAGTGGGACGGGTTCTATGTCGTCAGCCCATGACGTGGCTATGTCCCTTTGTTTCCCTGTCATATCATGTGTGTTTAATGGCCCTGGCTTCAACTCCCTCTCGTCCCTTTGTTCCGAGGGGATTGTTCTAGGCTCTGCCCCTCGGTTTGGCAAAATTGCCTTCCGATCCGGAGCTGAAGGACGTGTGTTTGTGTTAGGTTTATTTTGTAGTAAGTTGGAGCCTAACCTGGCCGTCTTCTTGACTGTGGCCACGGCGAACTCCTTCCATTGTGTGGCAGTACGTGGCGGGAGGGGCATCCTCGCAAGTTGTCGAGTCAGCGTATCCACGCTTATGTCCTCTCTCGGGTGGGCTGATGGCCCTACCAACTGTGTGTGGTTCTGTACGTGTACCGGGTGTGAGTCTCGGTATGAGTCCACGTCTGCACTTGCACTCGTGGTCCTGGCGCTGAATTAGCCATTGCATGCCTAGTCAGGTCCGTGTGCCTAGTGTACCTATATGCCCTATCGTGATGTTGTAGCGTGGATGTCCAAATGTTATGTTCGTTTTGCCGACGATTGCGGGTTTCATCCCTTACCGGAGCATGTGCTCCTTCTGTCGGTCTAGTTGGGTCTCTATAATCCCGGTAATGTGTTTGTCTGTAGGCTCTCGCTCGCTCTTCCCTCCTGTGTCTTCCCTTGTCCCCCCCCGGTTGTTTGTTTGTCTGTTGTTTGACGTGGTGTCGGGGTGGGTAGCCCCGTTTTTCTCTGTATTGGTGTGGGAGGGACATGTCCCCGGCTTCGCCAATTCGCTGTTTTGTCAGGCTACCGGGCCGGTTCCGGGAATTGGTGGCATGTGTGTGTGTGTCCCCGCATTGTACTGGAGGGTGGTCTATTTGTCTTTCGCCCTGTGGCCATGGTAGCCTCCCGCCCTTGTGTTGCGGTATGTGCTGAGAGAGACGTTTTCGCAAATTGCTGCGCTAATGCGTCTACAGAGATGTCGTTTGAGTGGTTCTTGAGTCTTTCCTCTGAACGCTCCCAATGGATGTTCCTCAGCATGGCCTTTCGTGCGGGCGCATACATCGTCCTATATGTGTTGAGAAAAGAAAAAAAATGACTTTGACTGGGGTTGTTTTACTAAGAATTTCTCCTGTGTAGCTGGTTTGGAGCAAAAAAAAACTACTTTCTGCCTGGGGGAAAAATTTTCACTATTTGCTTGGCTTTTTGCGGTACGGAAGGGGTCGTTTTACCTACGAGGGCTCGTTGGTTGAGTCCTGTTCTCTATGCGTAGTACCCCGCGCCTCCACCAGTGTTTTAGATCCCTAATTTGGGGGTGGATCTAAAAGGGAGAGTTATTGTACTAATTTATGAGGTTGTGCCTAAAGAAGGGTAGCCTCCCTTGGCAGGGTAAGCTGACCAGTGTAGAGTGTTGTGGTGTGCTAGGAACTAGGGGGCGTTCCTATGAATAATGTAGTAGTGTCTGAAGGGATGGGATCCAATACAAGGGTCGCCGTGCTAGTCGCTCAGCTGACTGCTTATTATGTAATTGAATCTGCTCGTATCAGCCGAGTGGCACGTGCTGCTTGCTTGCAGCCGGGCCGGCTCGGGAAACACAAAAGTACTTAAGTTAGCGCTATTAGACTACCGTCTGTCACGTCTTACCGTGACGGGAGTAAGGAAGGGCGTTGGGATGTAAAAAGGCGTATAAACAGTAAAGCGTGTGTAGAGTGTGGACCAAGTGTTTATTGGTCTGTTATTCTGAGTATGAGTCCCTTGTAGGGAATGAAATTATGTTCACAATGTATTACAAGTTGTGGGTTACAGGTTACATAAGTAGGAACTCTGAACACGATTGACTTGACTCACCTCGGTTGACACCAGCGTAGCCTCGGGCCGTCTCGATGAAGCACTGACAATGAAGAGATCCCTTGACCTCATTAGGATGCCTTCTTATACTCTCTGGCGTTATGTTGTCAGCATGTGTTGGCATTGCTGGCCCAGTTAATATTATGTCGGTATGTGTAACTATTGTGCAAGGACTGGGCTGCTTTTTAGAGTGGCAAGCTGTCCCTGCTAAGTTTTATGGATGTTGGGCCGGCTTTCCAAGGGTTGCCATTTAGGGGATTTAGCCAGATGCCGGGGGGATGGACTCCAAGGGGTGCATACCCCTGGGAGGCTGTACAGTATATATTGACAATACAGATACATATAATAGTAATTTATCTTGGGACAAAATTCAAAGAGTGATCTTCAGAAAGGAACAGGAAAGACAGCTAAAGCAGCCACGTAACACTGAACAGCTCCGGAAGCAGAAATCAAAGAGGATGAAGCGAATGTGGGCAGAGAGAAAAAAGACATGTGGCAAAATTTGAGGTATTGATTTAACGTGCTCTGTAATAGTGCTATTCGATTAAATAAAATAAGTAAATATATTGACTGCATGAAAACCACATGATAGAGCAGTAGAAACGAACACAGTTCCTCTTATTTGAGGAAAGTTTGCATAGTAATGCGAGTACGGAAATTCCACTAACTAACTTTGGACTAGTTAGATCGCTTGATCGCAAAGGTATTATTCCGTTTCTCTCGATCATCTAACATAGTCAAATTAAATACTTTTCTGTCAGTCAACACGATTGTTCCCTGATTGTATAGTGCGATATTCCCTAGGCCTGAAGCAAATTACAGGAGGTTAAAAAAAATCTAGTCTTGATCATTGATAAGTTACATTAAGGCTTTTAAATCTATGTCGACTAATAAGTGTGTAATGAAATGATACAATTATAAAATATTTTTGATTCAGAAGATTATTCTATACTTATATGGAATTGATAGTGCTTTGTGATTTGTGATATTACGATGATAGTGGCTATTTACCTAGTGCTATCATTAGAGAATTTTCCACTGAAACAACCCATCTTCCATAGATCGAAGAACACACTCACAAGAGATTCAATCGGAGGTTCACTCAATCAATATTGTAACATGAAGATTGAAATGTTAACTCAATGCGGTATGATGCCATATATTTGCCAAACATGCGGAGCTAACTTTAAACGAAAAGGTGATTTGAAGGAACACATGTGCATCCATGGTGGTCGAAAGCAACATTTATGTAGGACATGCGGAGCATACTTTACGCAGAAAGGTCATTTGACAAGACACATGTTGACCCATAGCTATCTAAGGCCATATTCATGTAGTACATGCGGAGCGAACTTTACTCATAAATACAGTTTCCAAAGACACATGCTTATCCACAGTGGTATAAGGCCCCATTCCTGTGGTACATGCGAAGCGAAATTTAATGATAAAAGCAGTTTGCATAAACATATGATGAAACATAGTGGGCTTAAGCATTCCTGTAGTACCTGCGGAGCTAAGTTCACTGAGAAAGCCGGTTTGAACAAACACAAGTTATTACATAGTGGACTTAGGCCATACTCATGTAATACATGTGGAGTGAACTTCATTCGCAAAGGTCACTTATGCACACACATTTTAAATCATATTGGTAAACCGTATTCCTGTGGTACTTGCGGAGCCAAGTTCACCGTAGAAGCGACGTTGAAAAAACACATGTTGATCCATAGTGGACTAACGCCATATATATGTAATACGTGCGGAGCCGGCTTTACACATATTTCTAATTTGAAGCAACATATGATCATTCATAGTGGTAAAAAGCCGTATTCATGTGATAAGTGCGGAGCAAACTTTCGTATGAAGGGTCAATTGAAGGCACACGTTTTCATTCATAGTGGTCTTAGACCGCACTCCTGTGGTACCTGCGGATCAAACTTTGCACTAAAAGGTGATTTGAAAAAACACATGTATATTCATAGTGGACTAAAGCCATATTTATGTAATACATGCGGAGCAGACTTTACACTAAAATGTAATTTGAAGACTCACATGTTGATTCATAGTGGTCAGAATCCCCATTCCTGCTGTACATGCGGAGCAAAGTTTGCACAGAAAGGAAGTTTGAAAAAACATATGTTGATCCATAGTGGCCTTCGGACCTTACAATGTAGTACATGAGCAGCAAATTTCTCTGTGACTGCTTCTCTGATAAGAAGTCATAATAGCCTAAAGCCCTGAACCCACACTCATGTAATGCATGCGGAATCTACATACATCAAAGAAAGTTTTGCAAATTACTGGCCAAGAGTCGTAGTGGGCAAGAACCCATCAGTCGTTCTTGTGTGCGTGCATATCGGTTAAGAATATTGGCCTGTGTCAATGAGGATAGATCTGTGTGATTGCGGATCCGACCCGGTGAACCTGTGTACAACCAGTACATCTGAGACTGATGCCAACAGGAGGAGTTGGTGCATTTTTGGGGGGACTTCGAACCTCACTTTTGTACATTCCAGGCTGTATATGACAGGTTCACGTTACAGGGAACTATCCCGGCACCTGTAGTAAGAGGAAATGCCGATTATTTTGGCCTAATTACACTTTCATGGACGATAACGCTCGCCCACTCGAAGATGGCATTTGCAATGCCGTTCTTCGGCGGAATAGTATTCACAGAATGGAATGGCCAGCCTATGCTCCCGATATCAATTGTGTAGAGCAGGCGTGTACACTGCATAATAAATAAGTCCGTCCTTACTTTACTCCATGGCAATATGCAAAACGTTTTTTGATGTTTGATAAACACATGCGGGGAGAACATAAGTACGAAAGAAAAATTAAAGACACACAGGATGTTCCATCGTGGCTACAAGCCGCACACATGTTCTTCGTGTGCTTTGAACTTTATGTTAAATGATTTTTAATTTATTTGTAAACAACGAATGAAGGTTTTACCCCCCTGTATGTTATGCCAAGTGAGAACAACTACCACCTGATGCCACCTACCTGTCGACCAATGACCTACTCTGTGGATCATAACATGATAGGTATGGAACGGCGTTTTCTGCTACTGAAATCCCACCACTAGAGCCTGAGGTAAACGTCGATCTAATGTTTAGAGTAATACGATTAACAAACGTTAGACTCGATGATGTTCTAAGATAAAGGAATAACGAAATATGTTTTCTTTACTGCTGAAAAAGAAAATAGTCACATTTATTGGAAGGGAAATTAACAATTTAATTCACAAGATAAATGACTAAGTGCGGGATTAAAAATGTTAATGGTTGAAATAAAAGAAGACACACATGGAATTTTATTCATTGGAAACATTGATTCAGTAGACCAAAGAATCTTTGAAGATAAATTAATATGATTATTTCATGAGAAACCAATAATTAAATCTGCCCTTACGTAAAGGGTGTTTGAAAAAGAACTCCCTATTTTTAATGTGCCCTACTATCTGTACAACGAGACATACACGATTCTAGTTTGTGGTGTGTTATTCATCAACTCGCCAAGTTTGGCTTCCCTGCAGTTGGCAGGTCTGCTTGATCGTGAGACGGCCCCAGTGCTATTTGTTTCCTCTGTTCCCTATGTTCAGTCGAAGCGTGCGTGCGTGCATGCAGTGCAGTGCAAAGCTACTTGGTAGCAATGTGTACTCCGAAACAGAAAGTGCATTGTGTTATTTAGCTTGTGAAAACTGAGTCAGTTATAACAGCGCAACGTAATTTTAGACGTCACTATGGTGGCGAACCACATACAGCAAAAACTATCCGTCATTGGCTAAAGTCACTCGGGGAAACCGGTAGTGTTTAAAAAGCAAAATCACCAGATAGACCGAGAACTTCTGAATATATTGTTGAACAGATCCGTGTTTCGAGTGTTCGTAGCCCCTCAAAACCTAACTAAAATAGGAGGTGTTAAGGACAAAGAGTTATAACTATACCCATACATTTTGGAGAAAGTAGGCTATATGTTCTTTCCTGAACATCTTGTTTTTCATTTTATAGTCTAAATTATTAATTGTCGAGTTGGCCGAGTGGTCTAAGTTGTTTGACTTAAGTTCATATTTTCTATATAGGAAGCAAGGATTCGAATCCCTTGTCCGGCATTACTATTACCTCAACATTGGTTGTCATCACTGTATCATTATGATATACTGAGACCGCTTGATCTCATGCTGGTGATGATTTTTAGTTGTAACAGAGAATACTCCAACCATGAAATCACTGAACGCACTCCGAAAGCTTGTGTCATCTTCGGGAGAATTTTTAACTTCGTTTGAAAGCTTGTGAAGGATTAATCATGAACGCAGATGTTTATCTACGATGTGCATCTTTGAGGAATATCATTATCAGTAATTCTGCATTTTTAGCCACGTCAACATGGCAATATTTTTGGTAATTAAAGGTATTTGCATCGCAGAGACGCGAGGAAGAAGGAAGTAGGCGCTGAAAGACTTCGGTGGTATTCGAAGCCGGAACACGCCATGCAGGGAAGAAGGACAATCCCATGTGCGCTTGAGTCGCACGAAAGTGTATTCGAATAAGACCGGTCGAGTGACCGAGGAACATTTTGGTTGTGAGAAGACTAAGTAAGTCTTATCTAAGGATTGACAAAGCATCCTAAAGTTTATCAGCACCGCAGTGCTTATAAAATAAGTGATTTTGTTCCTATACGTCCAGTACATGTGCAACGCGACACCACATGGTGGAATGTGGGTCGTAAAATGTCATCAAAGTGAAAAATTATAGCATTACTCAACATTATTGAGTGATGTAAAAGCTGTATTAATGTCAGAGAAATACGCCGTGCAAAGCCGTATCTCACCCAAATATTCCAGTGATTGTGTTATCACATGTGCCAACGAATCTGTGAATGATAGCTTCAGTGAAGCAGGCACATGGCCATTTATTCTTTAAAGCCTGCACAGTTTAAAGCCAGTGTTGCTATATAAATTATCATCAGTGATAAAAGCAGTGTTTTTGTAACTTATTCACCACTGAAAGAAGAATGCCAAATATGTGTGACTGGGACGATATGCTAATTCACACCTGTACCACGAGAAACGAGATGATGACGTAGATATCCTAATGGAGGAGCCATTGATCATCTAACACCAGCAATATGGAAGCCGATACGAGAATTACGCAAACCTTGGCCAAGGAAAGTACTACTACAGACTGGGAACATGAGGATTTATCCATTAAATTGAAGCCTGGAATGTTTCCCTGTGTGAAACATGGTGCCGTGAGTTTTCGTTAATATCTACTTGTATTTGGTTATGGTTTCGGGGGTGGATTAGTTGTAGTCAACCGTTTAGATATAACAGTCATTTAGGTAGCGTTTGTATTCTCTTGTAGATGCCGCTGAAGGCATACTTTTCACTTTCATAGGCTTCCACATTTTTGGTAGAAAGCTTATGCCCAGAGTTAGCCACCTCAGAGGGGTGCATTTATATGCCATAATTGTTGTATAGTCCCTAGAATGGACGTCAACTTAGAAGGAGCAATGATTTATTTGATTTAACCAGCTTAAAGTATTTTTATTCCTTTTTGATAACTTGGAGGCCCCATTGTTTAAATATATGAATACGCCACTGTTAGTCGGTCGTATCAGTTCGATGCTGTAAGGGTTACGCATCTACCATTTTCATGTAAATACATTTTGAAGGTCTTAGAACCTGGATTCAAGGAGAATCATGTCAAAGAATGGGAGTGTCTGTGGCCAAAGCACTCGTAAACCAACCATTCAACATTGAACCGTATCATTGACAATAATAAGCCAGGAGAATGGTGTTATTAAGAACATTTAGTTACTTTGAGTGCACTGCGCACGTTATTTTTGAAGAATTCTTTTCTTTTGTGACACAGTGACATATCTTTTTTAATGTCTTTGCAAAGTGACACATATTTCTTTTGCTATGCTTTGCCAAGCTGTGGTCCAGCCTATGTTTAAACTTCATTTTTCAAGGCGAGTTACGAGGCCTTGTTGTCCAAATAATAATGACATTGTATTATAAGGTGTAAGAGATGCAAACCATAGACATTTTTCGAATGCATTACACTAGTTTGCATACATGCTTTGAGAGACTTTGATACGCAGTGAAGCGTGATGAATAACACTTGAATTTCGTGAGGATGACAGCCCACGACACTCAAGGTAATTTACTGTAACCTGCAGAGCAGCAGACTGGATTCTCAAGTGAGACAGTTGCCGCACGATAGCATACTTTGTTTCTGCTAGCCAGATTATTTTTATCGAGCCGTTCTTGGAGCTCAGTTGGAATGTACAATTGTATCATTGTTTGAGTATAGGGTGATTAAGAAGTTACATTCTCAATGTATAATTGAATTCGCAAATGTTGTAAGCGAATAGATGAAGGTTCTTTACCTTATCTTTTATACTATCAGAGTAACTCTTATAGAATGGAGCCACACTTTTGCTTATTTTTGAAGGCTTATTTTCTCACTTAAGGTGATTGATTGTTTTCCGTGTTTTGACACGTTGATCTATGGGGTGGTTTCCCGTTCGTTTATTATGCCAGCAGATTCATAGGGATGACTGCCGAGATGAATTCTCTTCGTGATCTCGTGGAGGGCACGTTTAGATATTTTTAGAATGGTAATTAGATGGAGCATTGCTTGCCCATCTGGAAATGTGTTATTGTGGACTAGATCATATTTCTATGATATTGGAGCAACTTAGTGCTCAAGGTCGCTATGATTATTCGGATCATGCATCTCGTAAAGAACTGTAGAAGACTTACGACTATGATTTATAACTTGTGTTATTGTTGACAAACAGATACCACGTGCATATAGTCATTCAATAATTAAGACACTCTTAAACAAAGATAGTAATAATCAGAAACCTAAATCATGAAAGATAATTATTATTAAACCGACGTGGGTTAAAACTTCAATTAAATCTTAATCAACTGTTTAACTTTGATCACGATTGTTTCAACGTGGACCAATGCAACGTGCTTGAGACAGGATATCCCTGGAAGGGAACTTTAGAGAAATACATGGTTAGACTTGACAAGAATCAGTCTGATGACTGAAGGTAGTCAACTAGTGGGTCGTATACCACATGTTTGTTTTGACATGCTTTAAGAGCATGCCTTGTCTGAATTCACATACACTTTAGATGACGGATGGAACAAACAGTCTCCATTTCGAAGTAGGTAGGGTAATAACAAGAATTGTTGTGTTTTCTGAATTTATTTCAGTGCATTTTCCCTATGTGAACCCTACTGTTGTTTATTTTTGTAGCATTATTGTATAATTCTTTGTTATGTGTATGATTGTAATGAAATGACTGTTATACTAGTTTTGTTTAATTTATACACGGACCTTTGGATCCGATGTTTCTGTAATTCAAGGTTTAGCTGAGACAGATAAATATTAAATGTAAATGCGGGATGGTTTTTAGCGTCATTTAGATTTTTGCAGTCATGTTTGACTATTTATTCATGGCACGATGATTCTTCCTAGAACATCGTTATCTTTTCCATTGTAAATTTAATTAGGGATTTGTACCATTTTCCCCAGTTTTGCTAGATTCCTTTGATTGTAATTTGAACTGATCACGAGGGTGTAATTTCATAGTTTAGGGGTTAGTTTTCTTTCTTTGTTGTGTTTCATTAGATAGCGAATTAGCCGATTTAATGCCCTCGGATCCTAGGTTAGGGGTTGGATTTTATAAATAAACATTGCCAACGATCTTTACTTAAGACTGGACTACTTTCTTTCGTAGTTTTTTTTTTTGTGGGAGTGTATTACCAGGGTGTCTTTGGCATTGCAAATCATGATGAGAACCTGATCCTTGGCACAGGGGAGTCTCACAGCTGGCGAGCCCTTTTGGTTTGCACTCCTATCCTCTTCGTCGGTATGTGTTCGGAGCGAGAGGTCATCTGGGAGGCCATACACGGTTGGTGGTAACCAGATGATCTCCTCAAACGGGCACATAACACTACACAAATTCGCAGACAGAGTACATTACTATAATGAATTGCTAGTCAACAGTTCAGAGTGAACAGTAAACACACTCTTTAAAGAGAGGCTTGAGCTCAGCCCCGGGATAATACACATTTTTATTTCTTACTACAAACCCTATAACCCAACCAGGATAGTGACTAGGGCTAACAGATGAACCAGTGAACGTTATCTATACATTTTTCCAGAAGAGCTTGGAACACCACATTTCTATAAAAGTCCTATAAATTAAATAAATATCTGTTTTAACCCATTTTCCTCGCGACTAAGGTCGGAACACCCTAGAGCCTTGTCTGGGTTTAAAAGTTACCGAAATGGTTTTTGGGTTTCTTAACTCTACCTAACACTATAGATACTCATTGGATACCAGTCCAAAAGAGCAGAGGGAAAGCGATAGCAATTAAGAAAAACAGACGATACACTTGAATATTTGTATTAATTTATTTTTTACAATATGTGCACACGGAATACAACTCTCTCTTTACGATTGCTTGCTATAGATTTTTAACACAACTCTTGAGGTAGATATTTTATAACTACCTCCAATTACTGATGTTCTCAAAAACTGGGGACGCCGTAATTGTTTTGTAGGCGTAAGATCTTCATCCTCCTCTTTTTCATTATCATCATTATCACTATCTAGTCATTTTTGATCCTCTTGCAATACCAGCTCTAGAATAGTCTGTGTTGCCTTTGATAGTGTTGAGGGTTTTTCATATGGGGAAGATTGTTTAAACATAGATTTGTTATCATCATTATTATTATTATCATTATTATAATTATCATTATAATTTTTACCTTTGTCCACTGTTATCTCATTGATGGTCTGTATATCCTTTGATAGTCTTGAGGGCTTTGCGGACGTTGACGACTGCCTTAATGTGACTTTTCGAGGTGATAATATGCATTTTAGCAAACAAAGCCCTATGTGCACGTGGGCGTTTCAATATATTTAACTCGAGAGAAATATTGTCTCGAGCAGCAATATCCTTTTCTCGGGCTCGCTTATTAGTATTATGATGGGTTATTTTTATCGGCAACCCTGTATCATCCTAAGCACCACATTGACGATTACACACACTTAAGACCTCACCATTCTTACATTTTAGATTGCCTTGACATGTTTTGACCTCTCTTTTGAGCATCGCCAAAATATTATTCCATCCACATTTTGTCGCTTATAGTTATAAGAGTAGCCTTTATAGAGTGCAGTTGTTTACCTTTGTTAGTTAAGGTAAGTTCCATAGTAGAAACTGACTTGTCAGTCTGATTTACATACAACAAAGGTTACAACAGTTCTGTTGAAGAAGTGATGTAGCGTCGGCTCTTTTAGTCACTTGTGGCTATACTCACTTTTTGATGTCAGCTAATTTACCTAATTATATTTATATCAGCATATTTATAGGATTATTTTATGTAGTCTTATTTTGCGGCTTAATTCTCTGTCGGCTTATTTGGCAGCTTATTTTTATGTCGGGTAATTTAGTGGCTTACTTTATGTCGGCTTATCTGGCAGCTTATTATTATGTTGGCTTATTTGGCGGCTTATTTTTATGTTGGCTTATTTAGCGGCTTTTTGGGCTTATTTAACAGCTTATTTTATGTCAACTTAGTGGCCTATTTTTATGTTAGCTTATATATCGGATTTAAGTCGGCTTTTTAGCGGCTTATTCAACAGATTAATGTTATGTCGGCTTATTTAGTGGCTTATTTTTATGTCGATTTATTTCGTGGCTTATTTTTATGTCGGCTTATTTTGCGGCTTATTTTTATGTCGGCTTATTTAGAGGCTTATTTCTATGTCGGCTTATTTAGCGGCATATTTTTATGTCGGATTATTTAGCGCCTCATTTAACAGCTTATATTTATGTCGGCTTATTCAGCGGCTTATTTTGAAGTCGGCTTATTCAACAGCCTATTTTGTCGGATTATTTAGCGGCTTTTTTATGTAGGCTTATTTAGCGGCCTATTTTATGTCGGCTTATTTAACAGTTTATATTTATGTCGGCTTATTTAGCGACTTATTTAACAACTTATTTATATGTCGGCTTATTTAGCGCTTTAGTTTTATTTCGGCTTATTTATCAGATTATTTTTATTTCGGCTTATTTAGCGGCTTATTTTTATGTTGGCTTATTTTTATGTCAGCTTATTTTATGTCGACATCATTAGTGGCTTATTTGTATGTCGGCTTACTTTTATGTCGGCATAATTAGCGGGGTTTTATGTCGGCTTATTTAGTGGCTTATTTTATGTCGGCTTATTTAGCGTCTTATTTAACAGCTTATTATGTTGGCTTATTTAGCGGCTTATGCATATGTCGGCTTATTTAGTGGCCTATTTTTATGTTGGCTTATATGGAGGATTATTTCTAAGTCGGCTTACTTTTTTGTCGGCTTATTTAGCGGCATTTTTATGTCGGCCTATTTAGCGGCTTATTTTATGTCGTCTTATTTAGCGCCTTACTTAACAGCTTATTTTTATGTCGGCTTATTTGGCGGCTTATATCACTGCTTATTTTTGTTTGCTTATTTAGCGGCTTATTCTTATGTGGGCTTATTTATCGGCCTATTTTATGTCGGCTTATTTAACAGTTTATATTTATGTCAGCTTATTTAGTGGCTTATTTGTATGTCGGCTTATTTAGCGGCTTATTTGTATGTCGGCTTATTTGGCAGCTTATATTATGTCGGCTTATTTAGCGGATTATTTTTTTGTCTGCTTAGTTGGCAGCTTATTTTTGTGTTGACTTATTTAGCGGCTTATTTTTAAGTTGGCTTATTTAACAGCTTATTTTTATGAAGGCTTATTTAGTGGCTTATTTTTATGTCGGCTTATTTAGTAGCTAATTTAACAGCTTATATTAATGTCGGCTTATTGAACAGCTTATTTTATGTCGGCTTATTTAGCGGCTTATTTAACAGCTTATTTTCGTCGTCTTATTTAGCGGCTTATGTTTATGTCGGCTTATTTTTATGTCGGCTTATTTAGCGGCTTATTTTTATGATGACTTATTTGTCAGCTTATTTTAATGTCGGCTTATTTAGCGACTTATTTTCATGTCAGCTTATATTTATGTCGGCATATTTAGTGGCTTATTTTTATGTCGGCTTATTTAGCGGCTTATTATTATGATGACTTATTTGGAAGCTTATTTAGTAGCTTATTTTTATGTTGGATTATTTAGCGGCTTATTTTTATGTCAGCTTATTTTTATGTTGACATCTCTAGTGGCTTATTTAGCGGCTTACTTTAATGTCGGCTTAATTAGCGGCGTTTTATGTCGGCTTATTTATTGGCTTATTTAACAGCTTATTCTGTTGGCTTATTTAACGGCTTATGTTTATGTCGGCTTATTTAGTGGCCTATTTTTATGTTGGCTTATATGGAGGAATATTTTTAAGTCAGATTATTTAGCGGCTTACTTTTATGTCGGCTTATTTAGCGGCATTTTTTATGTCGGCCTATTTAGCGGCTTATTTTATGTCGACTTATTTAATGCTTTATTTAACAGCTTATTTTTATGTCGGCTTATTTAGCAGCTTATATAACAGCTTATTTTTGTTGGCTATTTAGCGGCTTATTTAACAGCTTATTCTGCTTGCTTATTTAGCGGCTTATGTTTATGTCGGCTTATTTAGTGGCCTATTTTTATTTTGGCTTACATGGAGGATTATTTTTATGTCGGCTTATTTAGCGGCTTTTTATCGGCCTATTTTGTGTCGGCTTATTTAACAGTTTATATTTATGTCTGCTTATTTAGCGGCTTATTTGTATGTCGGCTTATTTAGCGGCTTATTTGTATGTTGGCTTATTTGGCAGCTTATATTATGTCGGCTTATTTAGCGGATTATTTTTATGTCTGCTTAGTTGGCAGCTTATTTTTATGTTGGCTTATTTAGCGGCTTATTTTTATGTTGGCTTATTTAACAGCTTATTTTTATGAAGGCTTATATAGTGGCTTATGTTTACGTTGGCTTATTTGGAAGATTATTTTATGTCGGCTTATTGAACAGCTTATTTAACAGCTTATGTCTGCTTATTTAGCGCTTTATTTTTATGTCGGCTTATTTAACAGATTATTTTATGTCGGCTTATTTAGTGGCTTATTTAACAGCGTATATTAATGTCGGCTTATCGAACAGCTTATTTTATGTCGGCTTATTTAGCGGTTTATTTAACAGCTTATTTTTGTCGTCTTATTTAGCGGCTTATGTTTATGTCGGCTTATTTAGCGGCTTATTTTTATGATGGCTTATTTAGCGACTTATTTTTATGTCCGCTTATATTTATGTCGGCATATTTAGTGGCTTATTTTATGTCGGCTTATTTAGCGGCTTATATTTATGATGACTTATTTGGCAGCTTATTTTATGTTGGCTTACTTAGCGGCTTATTTTTTATGTCAGCTTATTTAGTAGCTTATTTTTATGTTGGCTTATTTAGAGGATTATATTTATATCGGCATATTTAGAGACATATCTTATGTTGGGTTATTTGGAGGATTTTTATAACAGCTTATTTAGAGACTTATTTTTATATAGGGTTATTTGGTGACAATATTTTATGTAGGCTTATTTAGATCACTTTCTTAACAATATGGATGATCACTTTCATTCGCTTTTTGACGGCCTGGTTTGGCGCGTTTTTAGAAACCCCGTTCTACCTCGCATAATCTTGGAGAATTATTCCAGCCCTTTTAATGACACTAGTATCCTTGCAGCTGTTTGCAAGCAAGCAACAACAACTCACCAAAATGTTGGTAATTAGAGTAATTTAACCTATCTCAAAATTAAATGGGTAATTGTTAATACTGGACCAAACACTTCTATCCTACTCCTAGTCTAATTATTAACCTTAACGTATTTAACATGATCTAGTGGACCACATTACTGTGAATCACTACTTTAACAATGTATTTAACTGTGAAACAGGATCTGTGGGAAAAGGCTAAAGGAATAAACATTTAAGTGACTAGCATTTCAGTTTATTTGTATACACATTCCTACAAGTCTTAAAGTACAAACATCTGACATAGGAACATTCAGTCTCGCGCTGAGCAGGGAAGGCACTGGGTCCATATCCACATCATATCACATGATCTTTAATAGGTGTAGGATGATTTCTTGTTTGTGTTGATAGATATTGACTAGCAATGAGCACTGGATCTTAAGAGCATCTGGCCCACGTTTGGCACTCTAATGTGATGGACAAACGTAGACAGTGGTTCTTAAACCACCTGAACATGGCCGCCGACTCATGGGCGTCTACAGTCCATGCTTTGTATGTTATGCAGCACGACCGTTGCCCAGGGTTGAACAAAACTCACGTACCGTAGTAAAGCACCCAATGGTCCAAGGCAGTGAATATCTACCGGCAAATTGCGACCTGCGCCTACTGAAGGTTGCCTTCTGTAGCAAGGGAACATCTCGCTAAATCTGTACTGGTTATATGAGCGATGGGCAATCACAAGGCAAAAGGTTCTCTGAAGAGTTCCTTCGTAAATTTCCTCTTAAAAGCAATGGGGCCGCAATTGCCCCGGTTGTTAATTACCGCACGGCAAAATTTAAAGGTCACCACACAAGGTACCCAAAAACCCTCACGTAAAATTGTTTGACTGTATTATGAGATACAGTCTCCAATTTTTCAAACACATTAAAATAAATTTACTATAAAAAATAGGTTGATTTTCGAAAAACCCTTATAAATAAAATGAAAAATATTTTTCTCAAAAACTGTTCGATCAATTGAGTTGTAAGTTTGTAATTGTATTTAATACTACTCACAAAAGATATGTTTGAAATTTGAGACCAATTGATATATTAGGGGAAAAGTTTCATTTTCTATGACTATCCCATTAAAAAGTGTAAATTTGTCACACTTGTTGGGCGCTACGCTGCTCTTAGCGCCAGTGCCTTGGTCGACACATGGCGCCTGCGAGGCTCCGTTCTATAGAGAAGGACCTCTTCCATCATAAGATCTCCAAAAGATAACTGCGAAGGCAGAGTCGCGCTAAATGTTGTAGTACGGTATAATTAAAACTAAATAACATTGTTACTCGGGCGCTATGAAAAGGAACTTAATTTTCGTTATTGTAACAAGTAGCTTACTAGCAACAGCGTTTAGAGGCAGATTACCTGGCTGTTCCACCCCTTAATACAACAATCATCATCATTAACTGCACAACACTGTTTAGGATTAAAACTAGGCTTCATAAAAATGGAATGGCATCAAACACAATTTTGTTTTTCACCAGAGAGATGGAGTGGAATCAGGAGAATACGGTGGCTCGCACCATTTCAATGTGCGGAGAACATTGACAGCACATACTAATTTAGCACTGAATCCACCTCATAGGAATTGATAATCGACAGTGTTTGATTATCGATTCAACTAGTGTCACATTCTATCGACTATTTTATGCCTTGCTACGGTTATTTTCGGTGTCTTAAAATTGTGTTTAAGATTTGAAAAAAAAAACCGGACATTTATTCTCCGTAAAGAAAATCTGCCTAGATTATCTTAAAAAAGAGCATGTCCTAGATTTAGAGTTTGGTCCCCCTGGGGTTGTACATTTCCTACGTGAAATATAAAACAAAGTTTCTTCAAGGTCTGCGATTATTGTTATTGTTAATTGTTAATTATTGTTAATAATGATAATAATTACAATAATAATAATAATGGCAAGATCTACAAATAACCACTTAGATTTAAACTCCTCGAAAATGTAATTTCTAATACACCACGTGTCCTCTCTGGCCAACGAAATTGAAATAGCCTACTTTTTTAAAATTACGAAATATGCATAGTCCTAAATCTTTAAAAATGTTAAGACCTAAGATTGCAACACATCCGATTTGGCCCATACTGATATTTGGTCCTCCAGCTAGAGGCTATTTACAAGCCTAGATGGATCCAAGGACTGCCTGGGAATAACACAAGCAAAAGAATATAAAGGCATCCATCCTCAAACACCTCCACGATCGTCCACATTAAAATTGTAATATCCACTAAAATAAATACACGTTAAAGTTCCATTGTTACTCTCAGAAAACAATGGAGCAACGTTTTGTAAATGTCTGTTTTCACGTGGTGTTGGGGTGGCGCACCTGTCTCTCAACTGGAGGCCCCGGGTTCGATTCCCGGCTCCGTCAGGGATTTTAGAAACTGACGTGAGGGCTGGAACGGGGTGCACTCAGCCTCGTGGGGACAATTGAGTAGCTGTCTGACAGTGAGGCAGCGCATCGATCACGAAAAACAAGATTAATGGCTGAGGGGACCCGATGCGCTGATCACGCGTCACGCCAATATCTGCAGGCCGAATGGCTGGGCAGTGGTCGCTTGGTAGGCCTAGGCCCTTCATGGGCTGTAGTGCTAGGGGTTATTTTTATTTATATTATATGTTTTCACGTAATATTCAAATGCCAAGACGATTTGACATTATTTTGCAGGTGTCATCCTGTTGTTGATTGCCACAGCAATTCATTTATGTAGACTTGCCGTCCACTTGATAGCCCTTAGAGGAAAGACGTTTCAGAATGAAAATTCTCCTGAGAAATGATTGCCTCCATAATGAATTGCGATCAAGGATCTAGTAATAAAACATAATTTGGCCGAACTAATATGACGATAGGAGGTGTGTCTCCCATAGCTTGACTATTTATTTGGATACACAACGTCGTAGTCAATTTATTTTATGTATTTATATCGTATGGAAAAACAAGGATACATTATAAATACATACGATTTACAGGCGTTGCTTCACGTCCGTAGGTATAACCATAAATTACCCCAGACGTGTCTCCCGGGTGGAGCTAAGTAAGCAACGGAATTGGCTGCTTAAAGCTCTGCTTAAAGGATATCCCAGCATTTAATGGATACATTAAACTTCGGCTATAATGACGGAACATTATTCCAATCAAAACGATTCTCTTCAGAGCCAAACAATAGACTTAGGGCCCACTCTGAAGGTCCTACAACTGAATTTTGAGGGTATAAGCCGATCAAAAATCGAATTCCTCTTAAAACTGCTTAATGACAATCACATAGATGTGGTATTCAATATTTTATTACAATCTCCATGGTCGCAGTCATCGCCGTCTGCTGTGCTCTAACACCTTCCCGTTCAGCGCGAGTTGTGTGATAACTTAAGCAACACTTGACGATCTTCCCGACAGTAGCGCTGCTAGCTTGAACCAATTGTGAGCCTGTCCGTGTCCAAGCGCGCAATTCCGCTTATACTGTTCTGTGGCAAAATAAACGCACCCAGCAACATTTCCGTTTATTGCTTCAATTTTGGACACCAGTGTAAGTTTTGGTACTGATATTTTGTATTACTTATAGTAGTTACAGCATTTTCACTACGACTCCATGATTTTTTCATGTACAGACAGGTACAGTATGCTTATTTAATTTAAATACCAATGTAATATTGTGCCCACGAAATCTCTGGAATATCAACCTACTAGCGCTGCGAGGTAAGTGGTGGAGTATTTTAGTACTCCTGCATGTTCGCTGTTTGGAGTGAAGTGGAGAGGTGTTAGAGCATAGCATAGATGGCGGTGGAGGGGACTCATACACCGTCAGTGGGAATTTCCGCATACAGTTACGATTCATAGCATCGCTTCACTAATATGTAACCTAGAGTTGTGAAAACTGACATATGTATAGTAAATACATAGAGCTTTCATATAATTTAGAGAGAGGAACAGTATATAAAGTATTTCGTGATTTATTGAAAGGATCATATTCGTGATTTTTTGAACTCCGTGAATCACAAAAAAAAAACACGATTTAAGAAGAAATACCAGTCTGAATGGATTTTGTTTTGTAAACTAAACGCATAAATACCGAGGATGAACCACCATGAATGTTTTATTGTAAATAGTATATTTTTAAGAAAATATTAAATTTGTCTTTCAAAAAATTAACAGTTTTTTGTTAATTTTCCAAGTAGTCTATATCTCAATTATTTTATAAGATAATTTCATGAATGAGGTTTATCCTCTAGGAATCATTGGTTGGAATGTATCTGGCGAGTTTCATCCAGTTTCATCACATAGTTCAGAGTTGTTGTGTTCTTCCTACAAAAAAAAACTTTCGAGAAAACAGCTTTGAATATTAAACACTCCATTGATAGGTGCATGGTCTCAAGTAATACGCTATATCTCTGCCAAAACGCTGAATTTAGTTATAAACCTTAACAGATATATTGAGAAAGGTGTTGTCTTTCATTTAAATGTAAAAAAAAGAAATTGACATCCGACAGTGTACGAGCCCCCTTAAGGCCACAGTGTTTGGCCTTTTAGCCTCAGTTGCACAGTCGGCGAGCCTCAAGCATTGATACGTGAGTTGTCAGTTGCGCAGAAAACAACAAACGTATCAATTGCGCATGCCTGAGGCTCGCAACCTGTGCTGACCGGCCAAAAATCATGGCGTAATTTGTACAGCAAATGGTCACCAAAAACCAGACTTCAGCTGAACGTGAAACACTGTAGTGGCAACACCAAACACCAAACAAAACTTTCAGGATGTATAGAGTTGTGAAATGAAGCGGCACAGTAGTTATTGCTTGGACATCTCACGTACTGTACGTTTAATCGAAGATAGTACCGTCAACTGGGGATACTTTGTGCTCTCAAGGTATACTTTGTACTACGGTGACAACTTAAAATGTTTTCGGATTCATTCATCTACGAAGTATTCCCCAAGAATTCCAAACTGTATCGAAATTCTCGATTCTTTTACAATAGGAAGGAACTTGCATATATGCATGTTGTAGACTCCCTGGAGTGAGAAGTTCTGTGGTATATTTTGTTAACCAGTGAAATTGTATAGGTGTCATAAAATTATCCTAATCCGGGGCAACTGTAGACCACTATCATAATCCACCATAATGGGATATTTCTAACAATTAGATGACAGATATTACTTGATAAGGAAAGCACAACATCTAAGCTATATTTTAACATAAAATTAAATTAAATATAATTTATCTCAGTGTACTAAAATTATGCCAAAACAAAGAAGTGAAATACATGGCACAAAGTATCCCCAGTTGACGGTATAGAAAGAAGACGGGCATGTTTGTGCTGGTAGTAGTGGCTTATTAACATACGAAACCTATTGTCACTAGCCTTTGAGGTTAAACTGTAGTTACAAAGCAAAGATGCCAACCTTATTAATAACGGTGCTGAGACGGAACATGCGCACCTTTTCAATCTGAGATCCTTGTCTACGCATACGTGATAATATTGAACGTTCAGGCCTGTGATTTAGAAGGCTGTGCACGAAACATTCAAGAACCACTGATTCGGGTTGGTCCCACTGGGGGTGATCTATTGAGATCATGATCTGGGTCCAGCCAATCAGAATAGTTTCATGCATGTCCCGACTCGTAGAGATCTGATGCAACTTAGGTCCCTAGCAGTTTATTAACCTTTAAAACAATCGAAAGTTCAAATCACAAATATTTGACTTGATTTTGAGGTTATAAATAAAACAGATCAAACCGCTTGAGTCACAATGCAAAAATGTCCGCCTTACTAATCCTAATGTCTTTGGCTTTATCCATACTCAAATGCTGGAAGAAAGGCCTCTGTTTCCCTCACTGGTAATAACAGTTCGAACTTGTAACAAAGAACTCTTGGTTCCAGATCTGACCGCACTGCACTTCATTGAGCACTATGGAATGTTCTGTTTCATCACAGTCGCAGTCCTCAAAACCGATGCTAGCAGGTCCCATTCTCCGGAGGGGACTCTGGTGGTGACGTCATCGTGTTCTCCTTGCACATCTTGTTGGCAAAGGAGATCCCATCTCCGTTCGCGCTGCTGTTGTTGAAGAAGTTAGGCAGCTTACCGAAGCCCAATCGTCTTTTTGGTGGACTCTGTGATGCCGCCAGTTTTCTAGAATGGAAAAAAGAAACTCATCAGTGAACAGGAGTACGGAAAATCATTCATTATTTAACAGACATATTTAAGATTTTTATTAATACTGGTAGGCTGCCTCCATGGCTTAGGCGGCAGCACGCCAGTCTCTCACCGCTGGGTCCGTGGTTCCCATCCCGGTCACTCCATGTGAGATTTGTGCTGGACAAAGCGAAGGCAGAAATTTTTCTGCGGCTACTCCGGTTTTCCCTGTTACAAATTTCATTCCAGCAACGCACTCCACTTTCATTTCATTTCATCTATCATTCATTTAATCATTGCCCCAGGGGAGTGCGACAGGCTTCGGCAGCTGGTAGAGTTCATATCCTCGCCGCTAGATGGGGGCTTCATTCATTTCATTCCCTGACCCGGCCTGTCTACTGAAAACAGGCTGTGGATTTTTTTTTCATTTCTACTGGTACATTGGAAACATGAATATTGAAGTGTTTTGTAAAGAAAGACATTTTTTGTCTGAACTTTTGGAATTTTCGTCTCAAACTTTGTAGTTAACCCGGACGAGGCGCCAGAACTACCGGAGCGAATGGCTTTAGTAGTATTGGCATTGTTAACATAATAGCAACAGCAGCGACACAAGTGCTTATTTATCTATTTATTTATCGTATGGCTTTTAGTGCCGGGAGTGTCCTAGGGCATGTTCGGCTCGCCAGAGGCTGTAGCTGCTTCGTGCGGATACCCCTAGGGTGAGCTACAAGTTCCGTTCAGTTTCTAGTAGTTCTAACTTTCGCTACCAGATGTCAATAATACCTAGTGGTGAACGTTGGAACTTTGATAGAACGTTCCAAGGAAATCTAACCTAGAAATTTAGCTTCACACAAGTTTAGTATGTGGAAGGATCTTCAACATGTCTTAAATCTGTGACATGGGACCGCCGTTTCTACTTCCTCTCCGAAAGAACACATACTAAAGGATTTTAACGCTCTTAAAAAATCCGACGACTTCGGCCGGGTTTGAACCCGCTATCTTTGGCACAGCAGTTCAGCATGCTACCAACTACGCCACCGAAGTCACACTGCAATGGCAAACTACTTCACTCCACAAGTAGCCTAGTACGCTTCATTGTAATGCTGGCTTGGATTTCTACCCGCATAGCCTGGAGTGGCGTTTCTTGAGGATCCAAGCACATTAAGTACTGCCAACATGGCAAATGGAACACAAACCTACCTATTTCTACAGTCTATTAGCAGAGCCAAGGAGAAGAGTAGTGACATGGCTGCTAACACGCCTACAATCACTGCTGCCAACACTACCATGGAGTTACTGGCCTCTTCTAGTATGGGTTCCTCCGTCGACAGCCATTCTGCATCATCTGCACAGCAAGAATACAACATTAAAATCATTAATCAATGATTAAGAATTGAATATAGTGAATTATTTCAAATATTTGGGCATTACGATTCAGGTTACAGGAAGGAGCTTCAGGATACTCATAAGATCAAAACAGCTGAAGCAGTAAAAGCCATCAATGACATAAGGTACATTAATTTAATATCGCTTGAAACAGCGATGGAACTTTTCAAAACGAAAGTACTGACCTATGGATAGGAGATGACATGGGAATTTATCAGCTACAAACAACTAGAAGAAATGGAGAAAGTAAAAGCCAGATTTCTCAAGAGAGCGCTAGGACTATCGACGGCTACGAGGTCACGCCTTGTATATGAATTAGCGAAATAAACTTTCCTAATAGAAGATCTGAGAATGCGTTTACAATTGCCGTGTACTGAAGGATACAGGAAATTGCTCCAAGACCGACAGAATAAAAGACAAGAGATAAGGATGGACTTCTACACGACACAGGCAATACAAGAGAGAGCGTGGGCTATCCGCAGTGTTTCCCAAACTATTGTGTGTGTGTACCACTTTAAGACATGAGAATCTCTCGCGTACCACCTAATGGTTGGGAGATACAGTAACTATATCCCCCTCTCACCACCACCACCGCTACGTAGTAGACCAAAAGACGGATTGTAAATTGTGTTTGTTAGAGTTAGACTGTTGGAGTTAAAGTTCAAATAATAAAAAGTGTGTCCAGTTGTTTTATTACTTATTGCAATAAGTATCCAATTCAAACATTCAGAAATGGCACTGCACAAATAATATTAATAAAATAACTCTTAATAATTAAACATAAAAACCAAAGATCAACTAACAACTTCAATGTGAAGGTTGAGGTTGAAGATTAGAAGCCAACTTAGGAATGTCTGGTTTAAGATTGCTGAGTTTCAAACGAAGATAGTTTTTCACTCTAATCTGGTATTTATTCTTGAGATAAACAAGTGAAGAAAATGCAGTCTTACACAAGTACGAAGTAGTGAGAGGTAGTAAAAATCTAACTGCTTTGTCAGCCATGTCTGCATGCCTCTCAACCCAAAAGTTCACAAGATATATCTTTGAAAAAGTTTGCCTTAATTCTGAATCACAATTCAATTCATGAAACCGCTCATTGTCTTTGTCCTTGAAGTCCTCCGGCAACATATCAATGTTTTTATATTTCTATATCTTTCGTAACATCACCGCGTACCACTGCAGCAGTACGAGCGTACCACAGTTTGGGAAACACCGGGGTATAGCACTATATGAGACTAGCTGACCCATGCGAGAAATCTCGCATGTTCATAAACCACATTTTCCCCAATAGGTTTAGGCTATAATGAGTCACTTAAGAAGAAAGGTTATGTTTTTATTTCCACCAAATGAATATAGAACACTATTTACATTTCAGGATAAAGGAAAGACCTCAGAATGTTAATATGACATAAATCAGGCGTCATAGCGGCCCGTGGACAGCAATTATGGAGCGTATATTCCAACATCAATGGTTTTCGCAAATCGCACACATAAAAAAAAATAAGTAATTTTTTAAAGAAATTATAGCTATTTATGAAATTATAGTGCAATAAATCACTGCTAATGTCTTTTCTCTTTCATTTGAATGCTCATTTGTCACGATCGGTCGCTTGTGAGCGCCGGAGGAGGGATGCATACTACTGAAATAATATGTATGATGATATGATGATGATGATGATGATGAGACATGTGGCAACCAGGCTAGCCGTACATGGATTCCGCCACAAGGTCTGCTCCCGGAAAATGTTTCATGACCCGGATAACAGTTGTGTATGTGAACTCTGCAAAGGCATATGTGGAATCTATCACATTACAACTTGCCCAAACAGGATTAAATCCATAAATTCCTACAGCAAAGAAACAAATTAGATTATATTTTGTAAATATACTTGTAGTAATATGGCCACTTGGCTGCAATACAGATTATTTATTTAAAATCATTCAACACCACAGAACTCACGCTACTCTACGCGCGAATGATGACTTGATGACCTTACAAATTAGCCGAAATACTTTTTGTAATAATTCTGGAAATGATGTAATAGATGCTTTCTATAACCCACCCGCCCTCCCCTTTTTTATAATACGACTTAAATAGTGGAATATCAGTTGTGTCGGCCATTGTGCGTGTGATTTATGGAACAATTAACATATTGCCAACCTCACGCATACGGTAAGTGTGGTCTTTATTTTATGCTGCGCTCGCATCGTTGTGTTTCTTTATTAGGAGCGTGTTTTCAAAACCGAATATCTCCAAAATTAAAAATAAGAACTTTTTAGTTGATTCGGTAACATTTGCCACAACTGCATTGGATGGTAAAATATTTTTTGATCAAATGTTAATATTTCCTATTGATAAGGCTGTGAGAAAACATGCTTTTCGTTCAAAACTGAATATATCCATCACTTATACTGTAATATATTGAACTAAATGATTTAATGCCATCTTGAGGTTATGTAAACAATTGAACTAAATTAGATACCAGTGCATTACAATGTGTATACACATTTGCTGTACCAACATTCATTACGTTTGGATTAATAAATCGCGAGAAAAGTCTATTTAAAACTTTCAACTTCGCTTGGCCGCCATGTTCGTTTTATAGTTAACCGGTTTTTGAAAGTCTCATACTACCCTTTATCTCCGTACAAAATTTCAGGGTGATACCGGTAATAGTTTCAGAGATATAGAATGCCGGTGAAATATTTCGCACAGCCGCCATCTTGAGGTTATGTAAACAATTGAACGAAGTTAGATGACGGTGCATTACAATGTGTATAAACATATACTGTACCAAGTTTCATTGCGTTTGGTTGGTGAAATCGCGAGAAACGTCTATTTAAAAAACGCAAATTCGCTTGGCCGCCATGTTGGTTTTTTAGTTGCCAGTATTTCAAAAGTCACGTAGATGAACTTCTAGTAGTTCCCTTTATCACAGTACAAAATTCCAGGGTGATATCGGTAATGTTTCGGAGGTATTGAATGCTAGTGAAATACTTCGCACAGCCGCCATATTGGATTGGTGAGACGTAACAAAATTTGAAGGACACAGTCGGGGTCGCCCGAAATAGTGCTATGAACTTACCGAGTTTCATTGAAGTCGCCCCAGCTGTTTAGAAGTTATTTGGGGGGACACACACGCACACACAGACAGACACATAGACAAAAGGTGATCTCACAAGCCTATTATTTCATAGATGAAAATAGGCTAAAAATCTTAAATATGGTTGGTTGGTTCCTTAGTTTAGGGCCTGGTACAACGCGGTCATGTAGCCCCGTGTACTTTGGGTGTGTGTAGAATCTGTCTGATAACCGGTGTTAATTGTGATAGCCGTATTAGTGTGTGTTATCTGTATTTAATTCAGGTAAGGACTGCATTGCATTGCATTTTCAAAAGTTCCTACCTTTGCTACCAAACGCGACCGTCAACGACCAACTAGTTCTGAGCTTGGTTACTATATGCCACCGCAGTCTGCTCCTGGCGACGAACGTTGCCTCGAATTGTAGCTAATTATTAATTTTATGTTCAAAATAAATATCACGAATTAGGATAAATATTTGAGATTATGTGAAATATCTGCTTTCCATAGCTCAATACAACCACCTTTTTTTTTCTTTCTTCAAAACTAAATATATCCATTCATTTATATTAATCTTTTATCAAGAACTTTTTATGTACTATTTATGTTTTGGTTCACTCTTGATGATAGTAAGTTGCTCTTTCTAGCTATCATTTAAACTATGTATTACTCCATTTGATAATCCTGTCTGAAGATATATGTTTTCCTCTCTCCTCTAACATTTATGATTGTGCAGATATACAGTTTTGAAAACAAGCTCTTGATATTAAGAAGGATTTACGTAAAAAATCAATGGCGCCGAAAATACGGGAGATTTGAACGTGTGCTGTAGTGGTTTTTTGAGGGTATTGGCAAGAAGGTACGTTTCCGGACACAAGTTCCTATGCTAAACTTAACAATCTTGGTCCCCACTACAAGGCCTCAAAATCTGTAGTGGGAATTTAGAAATACCCCTATGTAAAGGGTCATCCAAAAATAATGCCAACATTTCAAAAAATTATAGCACCGAAACCCTTTATGTTAAACGTGTAATTCTTTAAAGTAAGTTTTGTTTAGGAGGGGACGTGACCTTGCTATGCGCACACTAGATGCGCGATAGCCAAGGCAGCCCGGGGGCGCGCGCGCCAATGAAGTCCTGACCTAGCCCCTTTGGATTTTTTCTGGGGGTACATTAAAAACATTGTGTATGCAGAAGAAATTCGGGATTTTGATCACCTGCGGGAGCGAATTTCAGCCCCCATCTTGACAGTTACTCCTGAAATGATTGCACGTACCAATCCAGCCATTGGGAAAGCGTGCGTTCAATGCTGATGTTGTGGTCGGACTGGCCTAGATTTTTTCTCTACAGTCCCTGTTTCCTTAAACTGATTAAACCATCGAATTACAGCTTTGTAATCAGGTGCAGTTTGTCGAGCGGTACTGACATTGGTGCGCGCGCGCACCAATTACACGTTTAACATAAAGGGTTTCGGTGCTATATTTTTTGAAATGTTGGCATTATTTTTCGATGACCCTGTATATCTCAACTTAGTAGGCCTATATAACAAAATCCCCGATTCTTGGATGTAACGGGTAATCTCGAAAACCACTGCATGGGTTTTGATGCGGTTTTCACCATTCTGTAAATGAATTCTCGAGGTAAAAGATCTGAAGGTGATCACTTGACGATCGAAACTGGTCATCCAAGAGAATTTGAGGAGATAAAAGCAAAGTGGGCGATTGAAAACAAAATGAAAATAAACACAAGAAAATGTAGTCTCATAAAAATAGGGAAAGTGCGAAGGCAAGATTTTCAATATAACATTGGCTCGGAAATACTTGTAGAAGAAGATTCTTGCAAATATTTGGGCGTTCACGTAAGGAATGATATGAAATGGAGTAGTCATGTAGGATGTGTAGTTTCTAAAGCTTACAAATCCCTGCACTTTTTAATGAAGGTATTAAAAGGAAGTAGTAACTCTGCTAAAGAATTAGGATATTTATCACTTGTAAGACCTATTCTGGAATACGCCTCGGCTGTTTGGGATCCATATCAAGTAGGGCTCATTAATGAGTTGGAAATGGTACAAAGAAAGGCCGCTAGATTTGTGCTCAGTGACTTTAATCCCAGGAGCAGTGTGAATCGTATGTTAACGAAACTTTGGCGGGAATCACTTGAGGGTAGGAGGATGAAATCTAGACTCTGCGCTATGTACAACACGTAAACAAATCAATCAGAATGGTGTGAGCTTAACAAACGTATAGGGAAGCCAACTTAAGTGGGTAGGAGCGATCATCCTTTCAAAGTTTAGGCCATGCCACAGCGATCAAATTATGGTAAAGATTCTTTCGTAAACCGTGCCATTGATAACTGGAACTCTCTACCTGCCGAAGTCTTAGAGCCTTTTCCCAAACATATAGGTAGTGTTTAAGAAAAGACTGACTATTTGTGTAAATACTCCAGTTTAATTGTTAGTGAATTGTTATTATTTATTTTTATGTATATCTAATTTGCCACCGGGGGGCACACCCCCAATTGCAAATAAATGAATGAATGAATGAATGAAGACGCTAGATGAGGCTGTTCATATGAGTCAACTCAGATGGTGGGGTCATGTGAAGAGAATGGGGGAGGAGAGATTACCTAAGAGGTTAATGAGTTCGGCTGTAGAGGGTAAAGTGGCCCATAGACGGTCAATATTATTGTACAATATAGATTGCACAATATTTTGACGATTATCCCTAGACGTTCCATAATTTTGTGGGCGCAATAACTTGAATCGTGTTAATGCAATATTGAAGGTTGTGCAATATTTTGCGCAAACACGAGGCTAGACGTACAACCTCAATGGCAGTATATTGTGCAACCTCCACACAACGGCAAAATCAGTCTTCGCCAGAGTTTCATGTTGATGTTGTTGGGTACTGACTGAACTGTGTTGTGTTTTAATTGCTGTGGGCGTAGGTGCGAAAAAGAAAAATAAGTCAGGAAGGAAAGGAAGGAAAGGAAAGAAATGGGCCAAACTGTGGTTTATTGATCGGGAGAAGTATACCCACGAAACGTTACTCAATGAACAGAGAATCATTGAACCTAATGATTTTCGCAAATTCTTACGGTTAGACGGAGAATTATTCGATAAACTCCTCACATTGGTTACTCCTCAGCATCGCGAATACGTTTCAATTCTTTGCGGAAGTTGGTGCGCAAAGAATTTATCTTTTTTACCACATGTTGTTTGTAGGCGTCTGGGTATTGTTCCCAGTATTTTTCTAAGAGCACGTCCTGCTTTTTGGCACGATTACTATAATCCTTGCACTTCAGTCGTGGTTTTGCAGGGGTTCAGATGCCTCCTCCACCTCCCCACCTCACAAGATGGCGGCGGCGCGATATCTCTCGAACGCATGGTCGAATTTTGACGAAAGAGGTGTCGTTGAACTCGGGCTGACACCCCCTTACAATGGACAACATATTTCCACCCCAAAATAAAACCTACCCCTACTAGGGGTGAAATTGTAATTTTTTAGAAAATCTCTCCTTCTAAGTGCGACATGCGAGAGTTTGCATGCCAATATGGAATTAAACGTTGTTCTACACAAGAGACATGTATACGGTGGAAAGCCAGTATGAATTAACATGTTTGTTTTTTGTTTTTAAGCATACCCACTAAGCCTCCGTGCCTTAGGCGGCAGCACGCCGGCCTCTCACCGCTGGGTCCGTGGTTCAAATCCCGGTCACTCCATGTGAGATCTGTGCTGGACAAAACGGAGGCAGACAGGTTTTTCTCCGGGTACTCCGGTTTTCCCTGTCAAAATTTCATTCCAGCAACACTCTCCACTATCATTTCATTTCATCTGTCATTCATTTAATCATTGCCCCAGAGGAGTGCGTCAGGCCTCAGCAGCCGGCACAATTCATATCCTCGCCGCTAGTTGGGGGCTTCATTCATTGCATTCCTGACCCGGTCGGAGACTGGAAGCAGGCTGTGGATTTTCATTTCATGCCCACTCATGGCTTTTGTAACAGGGTGGGCTTTTTAAATAAACGTTGTTCTACACAAGAGACATTTATACTGTGGTTAGCCAATATGAATTAACATGCTTGTTTTTTGTTTTTATGCATGCCCACTCATAGCTTTTGTAAGAGGGTGGGCTTTTTAAAAGATGGCGGCTGTAGTGTAACCTAACCTAACCCAACCTAGCGGGTCATTGTTGACAGGTCATTGCTGACGAGTCCTTGTTGACAGGTCCTTGTGGACGAGTCCTTGTTGACAGGTCCTTGTGGAAGAGTCCTTGTTGACGGGCCCCTGTTGACAGGTCATTGTTGAAGAGTCATTGTTGACAGGTAGTTGTGGACGAGTCCTTGTTGACATGTTGTGGACGAGTCCATGTTGACGAGTCCTTGTTGATGAGTCCCTTTGGACTGATCCCTTTGGACCGGTCCCTGTGGACTGGTTCCTATGGACTAGCCCATGAATTTATTTAAATTATGTCAAAGGGCCTAACTACATTTTGCGTGTAAAGCAGTGTGTTGAACTGACGTTGATCACCAGTCCCCCACTACTATAATGTGATAACGATATGAAAGGAAAGTGACGAAATACATGCGAACACGTGTGAGATGACTTTATTACCGTCCTCCTTGTGAAACAAGTCACATCCTGTTTAGGTTCATACGTGAGAAAATGCAAGTTCATGTGTAATATGACCTAACACACAGGTGTTCACCTGTGCACGTGCACGATAAGAGCTAACAAGTCACAACCTGTTTTGACAGTGGTGGGAATAAGGCTAGAGACATGTACGATTAGTCAAATTACTCGGGCAGACATCCCCTTTCCTATGGACAACTTATTTCCACTCCAAAATAAAATCTACCCCTACTAGGGGGTGAAATAATAATTTTTATGTGAAAGTCGCCTTCCATGTGCAACATGTAAGAGTTTGTATGCCAATAAGAAATTAAACTCGTTCCACATAATGTGCATGCATACAACTGAATACCGCTATGATTTATCATTTATGTTTTTTGTTTTACGAATGCGCAATTGGGGTTTTTGTAAGAAGGCGGGCTTTTTGAATAATGATTTATAGATATGTTTTTTTAACAAATTAACCAAAGATCCAAAAACTAATAGGTCATCGGCTTTTAATATCTTATGAACTAAGAAGGCTGGGGACTTGTATGAGGGGTCGTTGGACTTGGGGTGACGCCTGTGCACGTGCACGATAAGAGCTAACAAGTCACAACCTGTTTTGACAGTGGTGGGAATAAGGCTAGAGGCTTGTACGAGTAGTCAAATTACTCGGGCAGACAACCCCTTTCCTATGGACGACTTATTTCCACTCCAAAATAAAATCTACCTCTACAAGGGGGTGAAATAATAATTTTTAGGTGAAAGTCGCTTTCCATGTGCCACATGTAGGAGTTTGTATGCGAATATGAAATTAAACTCGGTACACATAAAGTGCATGCATACAACTATATGCCGCTATGATTTACCATTTTTGTTTTTTGTTTTACGAATGCGCAATTGTTTTTTTTTTGTAAGAGGGCGGGCTTTTTAAATAATGATTTATAGATACGGTTTTTTTTACAAATTAACCAAATATCCAAAAACTAATAGGTCATCGGCTTTTTAATACCTTATGAACTAAGAAGGCTAGTAACTTGTATGAGGGGTCGTTGGACTTGGGGTGACGCCCTGTTTTTGAATGTATTATTCATTTTTTGTCAAAAGGGCCTAACTGCACTTTCGTTAATATCTCGCTAACTAATAATCACAGAGGGTCAAGTGATGTGTCATAGGACATAAAATGGCCAACCCTTCCCCATGACCAATGAATTTACACCAAAACCCAAAACAGCAAAGTCATTGACCAAAGATTTTATCAACTAATAATCAGAGAGGGACAAGTGAGGTGTCATAAGACTCAGGATGGCCAACCCTTTTCCATGACCAACTAATTTCCCCAAAATACCCAAAACAGCAAGGTCATTGACCTAAGATTTTATAAACTTATCATTAGAGAGGGTCAAGTGAGGTGTCATAGGGCTACGAATGGTTAACCCTTTCCCATGACTAATGAATTTACCCCCAAAAGTCCAAAACAGCAAGGTCAATGACCTGAGATTTTATAAACTAATAATCGGATATCAACATGTGAGGTGTCATAGGACTTAGATTGGTCAACCCTTTCCCATGGCTAATGAATTTACCCAAAAAATCCCAATACATCAAGGTTATCGACCTGAGATTTTATAAACTAATAATCGGATATGAACATGTGAAATGTTTACCGTGAGGGATGAAACATAGCTAGGTAGTGAAAGAATTATTGTAGGTTACATGTATGGTGACTGACAAGTCTTTCACCATTGGAACTTGTTTTCAGATCAAACTGCTGTACAGAGAGAGTATAGGTTGTAGGTATGGGATAATAAATGACAAATGGTGTATACAAAATCTGATTTATCGATTCAAGAAATAAGAGTAGACAATCTTTAATTGATTGGTTAAAGAGGATAGCTAAAATCCAAAATGGTGACTATATCGAACTAAACTGATCCAAGCTGAATCAAACCCAACTAAACCGAACTAAACCGAAACAACGTAATCAAAAACAAGCCATTAAGTGTAAAACTTGTGGGTGAATGTGGTCATTGGTAATGTCAGAAAGGAAAGGGATAACGCTCTACCTCTAGAGGGTAAGGTAAAGCTAGTGCATGATGCTAATGCACACACAAGTACATGAACCACACACAACTAACCTATACTGTTTTATGGGTTGACTGTTAAAACTTGCTCAGTGGTTACTGGGACAAGATGGTCGCTACACACAACAAGCGTTAAATACTTGAGGCTAATAATCTACACACACACACACACGCGCGCAAACACACACTTGTTCTAAACTAAACTGTCTTTCTGACAGTGCTCACACTGTAGGCAGATGACAGAAATGCTTCGCTAATAGAAATACAATCATTTCCTGTAGTCTAATGTTACCAGCTAACCATTTTGTGCTGCAGTGGCGAGCACATGTGCCACTTACACTAGAGATTTTAACTCGATTTCTAGCTCAAAGTCCTAGAACGAATCAAACTAAGAAAGAAGGGCATGGTGGCGCAGTGGTTAAGCTGTTAGCCTTTCACTAAAGTGGACTAGGGTTTGAATTCAGGTTAATACGCATGTCATAAACACATAAAAAAAGCAGAGATAATGTTTTAAACCGATTACACTCGTCTCTTTTCAAATTATTACTTGGATTACAAATACAAAGGTGGACTGGGTGTGATATACAGTTAATGCTGCCTATCGCACACTAGCTGTAAGGAAGCCATATGTAGAGCTATATGTAGAGAACTACCTAGCGATTTCATGAACTGGTATAGCTATGTCGCATAAACGGTGCAGGATACAATCCAGCAACTATAATTCGTATCTTGTGGAACAGAGAAAATGCACTTTTGCCTTGATGGATAACAAATGTGTGCAGACGAATGACCTACGCATTAGCCTACCAAGGGGTTATAACCACGAGGAGGAGGTGTGATTTCTATATTTTATTGTTTAGAGACATGGCTTTTGTAACCAGTAGATTTGATTGGTTTAGTATTTTGTAAATATTTATTTTTGTAATTGTAAATAGTTAATTTTTTGTAAATAGTGGAAACCGTTTATTTTTGTAATGGTAAATGTTAAATAACATAACTAATGACTTAACATTGCTTGCCCACACTGTATTATTATGATACTCGGTACACAAACCATAGACAGAGTGTATTGTTTAAGGCACTCTCTTTATGAACATAGTCAGAGACTGTTGATGGTTAACAATTGCATTAATAGTGGGACATGGGGATAGCAATTAAGAAAAAACAGCCAATACCCATACAATATGTTTATTCATTTAGGTTGCTTTTTTACAATAGTTACACACTGAATACAACTTTTTATCTCTTTACCATAACATAAACCATCAACATAGGCCACCAACATAAACCATCAACATAAGCCACCACCATAAGCCAACAACATATGTCATCAACATAAGCCACCAACATAAGCTATCAACATAAGTCACCAACATAAGTCATCAACATAAGCCACCAACATAAGCCATCAACATAACCCACCACCATAAACCATCAACATAAGCCACCAAAATAAGCCAACAACATATGTCATCAACATAAGCCACCCACATAAGCCACCCTCATATGCCACCAACATCATCCTGCATAAAACGTCAACACACATCATTCTTTCACCACAAGTGTTCAGACCTTTGTAGTAGGCGGATCGACTATACAAGTCAGTGGCTACTATGGAATATACTATAACCAATAAAGGTAAACCACGTGCCCTGTATCATGGGTACTCTTATAACTATATGCGAGTAAATGCGAATGGCATCATATTTTGGCAGTGCTCAAAACTAAGTACATCAAAATGTCTAGGTCATCTAAAAAGTAAACATGGTGAGGTCTTAAGTGTGGGTAATCATCAATGTGGTATACCAAATGAAACACCGTTAGTGTTAACAAAACATGATCAAAAGAACAAGAAAAAGCAAGCCCAACAAAAACATAGTGTTACTCAACATAGTGACTTCCTTGTGAAAAAAACATTTATCTCCTCAAAAAGTCATGTTAGGACAGTTGTCAACGTTCAAAAAACCCGTAACACTATCAAAAGCAACACAGACTCTTCAAGAGGTCCCTTTTGAAAAGGGAAAAAAAGGAATTGGATAGTTCTAGTGATGTTGAGGATGATGATGATGATGATGATGATAATGATGGTGACAATGACTATAATAATTATGAAGATAATATTTATAATGATGATGATGAAAAAGAAGAGGATGAGGGTTTAATGTCTACAAAACCATTGCGGCTTCCACAGTTTTTAAGAACAAGAGTACCTGGAGAAAGTTATAAAAGGATCTACAACAAGCGTTGTGTTTAAAATCTATCTTTCAAACAATGGTAAAGAGATAAAACATTGTATTCAGTGTGTAATTATTGTAAAAAAAACAACCTAAATGAATAAAAATATTGTATGGGTATTGGCTGTTTTTTCTTAATTGCTATCTCCATGTCCCACTATTAATACAATTGTTAACCATCAACAGTCTCTGACTACAGTATCTTCATAAAGAGAGTGCCTTAAAAATACACTCTGTCTATTGTTTGTGTACCGAGTATCATAATAATACAGTGTGGCAAAGCAATGTTAAGTCAATAGTTATGTCAGGTAAGGGATTCAAACCCTTGCTTCCTTGTACAGAAAATTTGATCTTAAGTTAAACACCTTAACCACTCGACCAACCTGACAGCTACTAATTTAATTAGTCTTGTGGACTTGAGTGCTTACAAAACTTTTCCCAGTATACATTGATTAAACCACTTGCTTGTTTGAAATATAGAATTTGTTTTGTTTTACCATAACATTGCAGTTATGAGTCTTGTGAACTTGGTGTTTAATATAGGGTTAAAGGCATTTTAAAATAATTTTAGAAAAGCCTTTAGGTATCGTGTCATGGGTTTTAGTAATGCATTACTCTTCGTTGACTAACATTTACCGTTACACAACATTATTTTGGTGAGCTTACGAATTTGACTGGTTTGCTGCAAATCTCAATGCACCCTGTCCCGAGCTAATCGTTTCATCTCTATATAGCTACCACACCCTACATTCAAGACTATCTGTTTAACTTATTCTAACCATGGTCTCCCCCTACAAGCTCTTGGGTTCAATTCCTAGCTTTAAAACAAAATTTTAAAAGTGGTATGAGGACTAAAACAAGTATACTCAGTCTCGGTTGGTCCAAAATAAGTAGGGTTTGATTCACACCTCAACCATACAGCACCATGTTTTTTTTAATTTTTTTAAAATAATGATAACCATTTGTTCATTTACACATTTTACACATTACAATTTGTCAATTTTCCATTTGCATTTCTTTTAAATGTCAGTTTAAAGTTTTTGAATTTCATGATATGGAAACATGGATTTTCCAAATTGTTGTTTACACATTTTATTTTTATTTTGTTTATGTCAAAAGTTCATATTTGCGAAACATGATTTTTTCATTTAAAGACTTTGTAAATGGTGTTAAAGAGAGTGCTTGGCCATGGCGATGGTATAGTCTGTCTATGTGTATGCAAAACATAGAGGTCTACTATTACTACTGCAGGTAAGGCTGTTTTACACACGCTCTCTCTCTCTCTCTTTCTGTGTAGTCATACATGCACACAACCATGCCTGTCTTTGAGAACAAACACACAACCACTCTATTTATCCCTAAAAACATCATTGACATGCACACTCATCCCAAAGAACTTTAATTATACATTTAACATTTACCATTACAAAAATAAATGGTTTCCACTATTAAAAAAATTAACTATTTACAAATACAAAAAGAAATATTTACAAAATACTACATCAATTAAATCTACTGGTTACAAAAGCCATGTCTCTAAACAATAAAATATAGAAATCACACCTCCTCCTCGTGGTTATAACCCCTTGGTAGGCTAATGCGTAGGTCATTCGTCTGCACACATTTGTTATCCATCAAGGCAAAAGTGCATTTTCTCTGTTCCACAAGATACGAATTATAGTTGCTGGATTGTATCCTGCACCGTTTATGCGACATAGCTATACCAGTTCATGAAATCGCTAGGTAGTTCTCTACATATAGCTCAACATATGGCTTCCTTACAGCTAGTGTGCGATAGGCAGCATTAACTGTATATCACACCCAGTCCAACTTTGTATTTGTAATCCAAGTAATAATTTGAAAAGAGACGAGTGTAATCGGTTTAAAACATTATCTCTGCTTTTTATATGTTTATGACATGCGTATTAACCTGAATTCAAACCCTAGTCCACTTTAGTGAAAGGCTAACAGCATAACCACTGCGCCACCATGCCCTTCTTTCTTAGTTTGATTCGTTCTAGGACTTTGAGCTTGAAATCGAGTTAAAATCTCTAGTGTAAGTGGCACATGTGCTCGCCACTGCAGCACAAAATGGTTAGCTGGTAACATTAGACTACCGGAAATGATTGTATTTCTGTTAGCGAAGCATTTCTGTCATCTGCCTACAGTGTGAGCACTGTCAGCAAGACAGTTTAGTTTAGGACAAGTGTGTGTTTGCGTGTGTGTGTGTGTGTAGATTATTAGCCTCAAGTATTTAACGCTTGTTGTGTGTAGCGACCATCTTGTCCCAGTAACCACTGAGCAAGTTTTAACAGTCAACCCATAAAAACAGCATAGGTTAGTTGTGTGTGGATCATGTACTTGTGTATGTGCATTAGCATCATGCACTAGCTTTACCTTACCCTCTATAGGTAGAGCGTTACCCCTTTCCTTTCTGACATTACCAATGACCACATTCACCCACAAGTTTTACACTTAAACCATTGGCTTGTTTTTGATTAAGTTTGGTTCGGTTGTGTTCGGCTTAGTTGGGTTTGATTCAGCTTGGATCAGTTTAGTTCGATATAGTCAACATTTTGGATTTTAGCTATCTTCTTTAACCAATCAATTAAAGATTGTCTACTCTTATTTCTTGAATCGATAAATCAGATTTTGTATACACCATTTGTCATTTATTATCCCATACCTACAACCTATACTCTCTCTGTACTGCAGTTTGATCTGAAAACAAGTTCCAATGGTGAAAGACTTGTCAGTCACCATACATGTAGCCTACAATAATTCTTTCACTACCTAGCTATGTTTCATCACTCACGGTAAACATTTCACATGCTCATATCCGATTATTAGTTTATAAAATCTCAGGTCGATGACCTTGATGTATTGGGTATTTTTGGGTAAATTCATTAGCCATGGGAAAGGGTTAACCATTCGTAATCCTATGACACCTCACTTGACCCTCTCTAATGATAGGTCAATGACCTTGCTGTTTTGGGTATTTTGAGTAAATTCGTTGGTCATGGAAAAGGGTTGGCCATCCTGAGTCTTATGACACCTCACTTGTCCCTCTCTGATTATTAGGTGATAAAATCATAGGTCAATGACCTTGCTGTTTTGTTTTTTTGGGGGTAAATTCATTGGTCATGGGGAAGGGTTGGCCATTTTATGTCCTATGACACCTCACTTGACCCTCTGTGATTATTAGTTAGCGAGATATTAACGAAAGTGCAGTTAGGCCCTTTTGACAAAAAATGAATAATACATTCAAAAACAGGGTGTCACCCCAAGTCCAACGACCCCTCATACAAGTCCCTAGCCTTTTTAGTTCATAAGATATTAAAAAGCCGATGAGCTATTAGTTTTTGGATCTTTGGTTAATTTGTTAAAAAAACGTATCAATAAATCATTATTCAAAAAGTCCGCCCTCTTACAAAAAAAAAACAATTGCGCATTTGTAAAATCAAAAAACAAAAATGATAAATCATAGCGGCATTCAGTTGTATGCATGTACTTTATGTGGAACGAGTTTATTTTCATATTGACATACAAACTCCTACATGTAGCACATGGAAAGCGACTTTTACCTAAAAATTATTATTTCATCCCCTAGTAGGGGTAGATTTTATTTTGAAGTGGAAATAAGTTGTCCATAGGAAAGGGGTTGTCTGCCCGAGTAATTTGACGACTCGTACATATCTCTAGCCTTATTCCCACCACTGTCAAAACAGGTTGTGACTTGTTAGCTCTTATCATGCACGTGCACAGGCGTCACCCCAAGTACAACGACCCCTCAAACAATTCCCTAGCCTTCTTAGTCCATAAGATATTAAAATGCCGATGACCTAAAAGATTTTGGATCTTTGGTTAATTTGTTTAAAAAAACGTATCTATAAATCATTATTCAAAAAGCTCTTACAAAAAACACAATTGCGCATTCGTAAAACAAAAAACAAAACTGATAAATCATAGCGGCATTCAGTTGTATGCATGCACTTTATGCGGAACGAGTTTAATTTCATATTGGCATATAAACTCCCACATGTTGCACATGGAAAGCGGCTTTTACCTAAAAATTATTATTTCACCCCCTAGTAGGGGTAGATTTTATTTTGGAGTGGAAATAAGTTGTCCATAGGAAAGGGGTTGTCTGCCCGAGTAATTTGACGACTCGTACATATCTCTAGCCTTATTCCCACCACTGTCAAAACAGGTTGTGACTTGTTAGCTCTTATCATGCACGTGCACAGGCGTCACCCCAAGTACAACGACCCCTCAAACAATTCCCTAGCCTTCTTAGTCCATAAGATATTAAAATGCCGATGACCTAAAAGATTTTGGATCTTTGGTTAATTTGTTTAAAAAAACGTATCTATAAATCATTATTCAAAAAGCTCTTACAAAAAACACAATTGCGCATTCGTAAAACAAAAAACAAAACTGATAAATCATAGCGGCATTCAGTTGTATGCATGCACTTTATGCGGAACGAGTTTAATTTCATATTGGCATATAAACTCCCACATGTTGCACATGGAAAGCGGCTTTTACCTAAAAATTATTATTTCACCCCCTAGTAGGGGTAGATTTTATTTTGGAGTGGAAATAAGTTGTCCATAGGAAAGGGGTTGTCTGCCCGAGTAATTTGACTACTCGTACATGTCTCTAGCCTTATTCCCACCACTGTGAAAACAGGTTGTGACTTGTTAGCTCTTATCGTGCACGAACTTGCATTTTCTCACGTATGAACCAAAACAGGATGTGACTTGTTTCAAAAGGAGGACGGTAATAAGGTCATCTCACACGTGTTCACATGTATTTCGTCACTTTCCTTTCATATCGTTATCACATTATAGTAGTGGGGGACTGGTGAACAACGTCAGTTCAACACACTGCTTTACACGCAAAATGTAGTTAGGCCCTTTGACATAATTTAAATAAATTCATGGGCTAGTCCATAGGAACCAGTCCAAAGGGACCGGTCCAAAGAGATCAGTCCAAAGGGACTCATCAACAAGGACTCGTCCACAATGACTCTTCCACAACATGTCAACAAGGACTCGTCCACAAGGACCTGTCAACAAGGAATCGTCAACAATGACCTGTCAACAGGGGCCCGTCACAAAGACTCGTCCACAAGGACCTGTCAACAAGGACTCGTCAACAAGGACTCGTCCACAAGGACCTGTCAACAAGGACTCGTCAACAATGACCTGTCAACAATGACCCGTTAGGTTGGGTTAGGTTAGGTTACACTACAGCCACCATCTTTTAAAAAGCCCGCCCTCTTACAAAAGCTATGAGTGGGCATACATAAAAACAAAAAACAAGCATGTTAATTCATATTGGCTATCCACCGTATACATGTGTCTTTTGTAGAACAACGTTTATTTAAAAAGCCCGCCCTCTTACAAAAGCCATGAGTGGGCATGCTTAAAAACAAAAAACAAGCATTTTAATTCACATTGGCTTTCCACCGTATACATGTCTCTTGTGTTGAACAACGTTTAATTCCATATTGGCATTCAAACTCTTGCATGTCGCACTTGGAAAGAGAGATTTTCTAAAAAATACAATTTCACCCCCTAGTAGGGGTAGGTTTTATTTTGGGGTGGAAATATGTTGTCCATTGGAAAGGGGGTGTCAGCCCGAGTTCAACGACATCTTATTCGTCAAAATCCGACCATGCGTTCGAGAGATATCGCGCCGCCGCCATCTTGTGAGGTGGGGAGGTGGAGATGGCATCTGAACCCCTGCAAAACCACTACTCACTTCACATGCCAAAGAGCCGGAAGTACATGATACCCTTCGATAAATTCTAAAATAAATTGTTTTTATGCATTCTTGTCGCCCCAGAACTCGGCCACGTTTGGATACCAACTGGCAGGACATTGCGCAATACTGCCAACAGACGACACAATTTTTACCCGTTTGCACAATATATTTTCAGGTTTTTGAAAAACACGCAATATATTGCACAACTTTTCAATGTCGTCTACACACGGTCAATTATATTGCACAACCCGTAATGTTGCGCAATAATATTGACCGCCTATGGGCCGCTTAAGAAGAGCAGAGGTAGACCTAGGAGATGATATTTGGATTCAGTGTTTAACGATTTCAATGTGAGAGGTGTAGAAGCAGTGCTAACTGCTAATAGGGGATCATGGAGGCAGCTTGTTCGGTAATGAAAACGTCAGTCAGCCTCACCTCTGAACGGCTGCGCAATCGGGGCTCACAGGCCAAACACCCATTACAATCACGTTGAACAACTGAAAAGCATTAATTTCGATTACCCCTCTGTCTTGCAAAGTCAGGACTTGTCGGGTAATACCAGAGCCAGGCCGTACCAGACACAGTACTTGTTCACAGGAAATGGGGAAAAGAGCTGACTTAACGACATGATTAGCATTGGACATGGCTTTGTCTTCACGCTCATCAACTCGGCATAAAGCATAATTCAATCAATTAGCAACGACGTAACACAGTCGTTTGATCGTATGTTCTATCTGGCTGAAACCATCACCAGACTACTTGATAACGTTTATTGGAGTACGTGGGAATACATTTTGAAAAGGATTGGAATACAAGACGGCAGTTATTCGAGCAGAAGGACATGAGAGAAAAAGGTGAAAGGCAAGGCTGCAACTTATCACCCATACTTTTCAATCTATACATTGAACAAGCAATGACGGAAATTCGAGACAAATCTAAAATAGTAGTAATGATTAAAGGAGAAATAATATCAACTCTGAGATTTGCTGATGACATCGTCATCTTCGCCGACAAACCAGACGATTTGAATGAATGAGTTTTTAAATGGTATGGATTCTATCTTGCCACTATTATGTTATTCTAAACCGTCTTGTCAAACACTAAAGAAAAAAAATCCACAGCCTGCTTCCAGTCTCCGACCGGGTTAGAAATGGAATGAATGAAGGCGGCATCACGCCGGCCTCTCACCGCTGGGTCCGTGGTTCAAATCCCGGTCACTCCATGTGAAATCTCTGCTGGACAAAGCGGAGGCAGACAGGTTTTTCTCCGGGTACTCCGGTTTTCCCTGTCAAAATTTCATTCCAGCAACACTCTCCCCTATCATTTCATTTCATCTGTCATTCATTTAATCATTGCCCCAGAGGAGTGCGTCAGGCCTCGGCAGCCGGCACAGTTCATATCCTCGCCGCTAGATGGGGGCTTCATTCATTCCATTCCCTGACCCGGTCGGTCGACAGGAAGCAGGCTGTGGATTTTCAACAGCTTTCTTCTTCTGCCGATCAAGAAGGAGAATACGTGTTTGGTTTTATGGGTGTGGATTTATCTATCCCAGTATAAGGTTCCATTATATGAAACATATTTTGGCTGGTGATTTCAGTATAATTGGAATAACTAGCTTTAGCAACATTGTTGTGGTACTTAGAGTAGGTTGCACATCCGCCCACGGTCTCACCATGTTTACGAACATTATTATCATTTACTTTATATATTTGCTGAAAAGAAAAAATATATAATCCCAGATATACTGTACATCATATGGAGCAAATTCTCGGTGACTGCATTCCGTAGTAGCTTTACACTTTTCCTTCACTCCTTCAGACTTGATCAGCCAAAAACGGCCTTACAATGCGACACGTCGAAATTATGACTGTCTTCTGCATAATCTTAAGAAGGCCTGGGTCTAATTTGAACTCTGTCCGAGATTCCTTTAAGTTGATCGGAATGACGCCAGTGCTGGAGATGATTATAGGACCTGTCCTGACTTGTGCCATGTGCCATTGCTTCCTGTTCAGTTTTGAAAGCGCTTTAAACTTTTATTATTATTATTATCGTTTTGGTCGTCTAGGAACCACGAGCGAATTTCAATGCTTTGTCCTTTGCTGTTCCCTCTTCTTCCTCCAGTAAACTCATTCCTTCATCATCTCACTATGTTTCCTCTTCCTATCCTCGGACCATTTCGAGCCGGGTTTCTTTCCCTTCCTCGCTTAGAATCCTTCCATGTTGAGCACTTTTTCCCTAAAAATATATCTCTGTCGTGTATCTTCTTCTCTGATATTATTTCATTCCAAATCCTTTTTGACTTCTTGTACCCAGGTTGTTGTTGTTGACTGCATGTTCCACAGAAATGTTATTATTATTACGTTATTTCATTCTCAGAACATCATCTGGCAACTCTACAGATTACAAGCATAATCACCACCTTTACAAAACTATTTCCACCAGTTCATGAATTTTGTTACTAATCTAGTTGTCGCAATGCTGACTGCTTTTTGCATTGACTTGTATAAATTGGTGTCAACATCAAGTTCTTTCGCTTGCCACGGTGGGTGAGTGGTTATCGTGTCGGACTGCCAACCCCAAGGTTGCAGGTTCGCTCCTGGCCGTGGTAAACGATTTTTGAAAAATGACAAAAATCACGGCACGCATGTCATACGTAGTTGGCATGTTAAATAACCCATTTGAATTCAGTAGACCGTGTTCATAATGGCAAAATTAATTTTGGGCTTTTCCGCCAAAATAAAAAGTTTGTCCTTTCTCTACTAGAAAGCGCTATAGTGTCAAGGAGCTTATATATCTAACCTCCTTGACTTTCATAGCGCTCCAAGGAGCGATACAATTCGACACGCACGCTGCCCTCTGGGCGCCAATTAACAAAGCTTGCACCCAGCACCCGAGGCCATATGATATTATATTATTATTATTATTGATAATAATAATACGAAGTTCCTTCAACCCCTGCAGTAAACTCCTTGTAACCACGCAAGTGCTTCTTGATATAACAAATGGTATGAGACCATGGGGTTATGGAGCCCCGTATACTTTGGGTGTGTGTAGAATCTGTCTGATAACCGGTGTTAATTGGGATGACTGTATTAGTGTGTGTTATCTGTTTTTAATTCAAGTGAGGACTGCAACGATAATTTCAAGTAGTTCCTACTTTCACCACCAAATGCTGCCGTCCACAACACCTAGCTGTGAACTTCGCTACTACTAGATGCCATCGAAACCAGCTTCCTGTTGCGAACGTTGGAACTGAGCATTAATCAAACCTAACCTACAAATTTTGGCTTCACACAAGTGTAGTTTGTGGAAGGTTCCTTTACATGCCATAAATCAATGACAAGGGACCGCCGGCTTTACTTCCCCTCCGAAGGAAAACAAACTGAGGGATTTTTAACGCTCTTAAAGATTCCGACTTTGGCCGAGTTTGAACCTGTGACCTTGGACATAGAAGCTCAATATGCTACCAACCACGCCAGCACAGAAGTTTGTGATCGCGAGACGGACTGCTTGCCCTTGTTGCCATGGTAACTGTAGTGGAGAACGCGTCTCACTCTGATGCAGGGGGTGTCAACCAGATAGGGTTTATTTGGTACTATCGGTGTATTACGTCAGTCAGCCGTTTGGAGCGCTGTATATTGTGTTGCCAACATATGCATGATACAACATTGTAATTAAAAGTAAAAAAATATCCAAATATTCAGTTAATACATTTACTAAATATACTCTAAGTCTTAACCGACATTTCCTTGTATTTATCTTGCTCACAGGCGATAATTACTGCACTTATCATCAAATAAACATTATTTCTACTGGGTTGGCGGCAGTGAAATCATGGCTGATCTGTTTATGTGTCGATGCTTGGTTACATGTTGTGAAATGATATTGGCCGTAAATAAGCTAATGTCTTCTTTATCATCTTTCTTACACCACAGCCTTTTCATGGTAATGAGAAGTGAACAGTTATTCTTCTGCTACGGCTTACCTTAAGAGTTAAAACGTGTTTCTCTAGTGGCTGTGAAAAATATAGGCCTAGTTTTGAATTGATATTAGACGCAGGTCTAGGCCTACAGGTGACATATCAATTAACTTTCACTATTATTTATCCCATAGGTAGACCTACCAAATTCTGTGAACTGTGCCTATCACCGGAAGAAGGAAGAAGTGATCCAGTCTATGACCAGGTAAGAAGTCTGTGTTACCCTAATGTTTTGGCGGTGGGTAGTGGAACTAGGTACTGTGGGTTCTCGTAATGGATTTTTTTAATAGGCCTAATGTAGACCTACGATAGTGTACAAGATGAATAAGATTGGGTTCCAGAAACCATTGCAACAACTTGATTACAGCTTGCAGTGATATTTAAATGGGCTTATTGCAAGAACCAAGGAGTGTTAATAATCAATTAATTAATTTCACATTGCAGTAGAATATAGATCTCATGATTCATGACAACGTGTCAAAGCTTTAATTTTTTCCCCTTCCTTGAAGTTCAAATTATTACAGTATTCAAAACAGATCAGATCTTGCACATGTTAGATATTGGTGCTGTGGCACCAGGTAGAATAGGTAGTAATGACATGTAGGACTGTAATTACCGGTTATTAAAACTTAACCCCCCCACCATGGTCTAATGGTCTATATCATATAGTCTTACCAATGTGTAATTATATACATTAATATACATTAACGTGTTCTTGTCCTGTGGAACCAAGTCCAACGTGAAAATCCTTTTGCTAAGTCACGGTGCTAAAGTAGACTACTCGTGTAATGTTCTGCGACCCAAATACCATTCAAATGCACCTCTCCTCGTCTAATAAGCCAAGAACAAACAAATGTGTAGATTAGTTTCCTTGCATATTCATGCTATGGGTACTTTTTATTTTTGTAGGTACACAGGAAAATAAGCTATACAGTTTATGTTATGGTAGGAATGCAGTGTTGGGCGTGGGTGTTCAGTTGGTCGAATTGGTAGTAATGGCAATACTGATGTAGGACTGTAATTACAGGTTATTAAAACTTAACATACACCCCCATGGTCTAATAGATTTAATGGCCTAGGATCATACAGTCTTACCAATGTGTAACTATATACATTAATGTGTTCTTGTCCTGTGGAACCAAGTCGAACGTGAAAATCCTTTTGCTAAGACATGGTGCTAAAGTAGTCTACTCGTGTAATGTTCTGCGACCCAAATACCATTCAAATGCACCGGTCCTCCTCTAATAAGCCAATAACAAACAAATGTGTAGATGTGTTTCCTTGTACATTCATGCTATGGGCACTTTTTATTTATTTTTGTACATACGCAGGAAAATAAGCTGTACGGTTTATGTTATGGTAGGAATGCAGTGTTGGGCGTAGGTGTTCAGTTGGTCGAATTGGTAGTAATGGCAATACTGATGTAGGACTGTAATTACAGGTTATTAAAACTTAACATACACCCCCATGGTCTAATAGGTTTGATGGCCTAGGATCATATAGTCTTACCAATGTGTAACTATATACAGTACATTAATGTGTTCTTTCCTGTGGAACCAAGTCCAACGTGAAAATCCAATAAAACCATGGAACCATTGGCCCGAGAACCCCACCCTTATCTGCCAATTTTTATTTTATACGCTTGGTAATAAGTGTTAGGTTCTGTCGATGATTTTTTGTAACAGCGAGATAGATACAAGACAAATATAATTGATTTATTGTATGCCAATGTAATTGTTGATGTACTTATAGGTACAGTAGTATTTTATTCCCACACGTTATTTACAATATTTTTCAACACGTAGGATGCCAATGTCTAAGCTTAAATGAAGGGATTTTTTCATCAATTGATTCTGTAATAACACCACCTTGTGGTGTGGTTGCTGCCACTCCTGAGGTCCTGGGCTAGTTTCCAAGCTTGATTAAGTAATTTAATTCTGGTCTGACGGTTGGAACGGCGCACACTCATCTTTGTGAGGCAAAACTGAGAAAAGGTAGGTTAGATTCTCACCTCGGCCATCCAAGAAGTGGTTTTGCAAGGTTTCCCCACTTCCACTCCAGGCTAACGCTGGGATGGTTCCCTACTTAAGGCTACGGCTGCATCCTTTCTAGTCCTCGCCTGAATTACAGGAAGTATACACACTACTACAGATAGCACAATAACACAGATTATCATACAAATCAAACACACTTCTAAATACACGGGGCTAAATGAATATGTTATCGAAAGCCCTAAATGAATTAATATCAAAAACACAATGATTCTTTTAAAATGTAGTTAACTTATTGTAGGTGCAAACATACACATGTCAGCAAATTCAAGTTCCCCGTTTCAAGCATTAAGTTACACATTTATTAAGTTTACTGTTTCAACATACAAACTGGTATGTGTTGTAGGAATTTGCGGTTCATCGGTGTCAGCCATTACATCAAGGAGGAACTAGGTCCATTATCATGTGCTGGAGGCTACTGATATACCTTGGCAAGAAAGAAGAAAGGAACATGCCTCAACACATACTTTTAGGAGGACCAGATTTGATTACTGTATTTTTGCTAAGTTTGATCTTGGCTCTCGCTGTTATTTTCTCTTCGTTGACAACTTTTTAAATAAAACATGATGATTTTTAGCAGTATTGAGTGTTTTTCTTGTTTTTCATTCAATGTCCTATTTCTCCTTTCCCCTTCACAGCATGTCATGGAATTTACTCTGTTAGTGTGCGATGATATTTTTTGATGTAGCCTACTTACTGCATTTCACCCTTCAAAATGTTTAACTGGATATATTTAAATGAACTACTGTATATAAATTTAGTTATATCCAATTCCTTTTCTGAAATTTCAGTCCCCTAATGAATTTGGCACTAATTACACTAACAATTTTAGTGTGATGAGTATCCGGTTACAACACCTGTTTCCTTAGCATTCTGTCTTAAAATTTTACTGTTATTGCTAACAGCATCAAGCATTTTAAAATATGAATATACTCCCTTCCCAGTACTTTTCCTTTGTAGTTTATTCTAATAACTAATTGGTTATAGGCCTAATTGTGCCTACTGTGGTATATTGGAAGGGACCTTTTTTAAGCTGAGTAATAATAAGCTGCAGGCCTTGTAGTAGCCTAATTTGTGTCACCAATGCATTATGCTCTAATTGCAACTGAAAGAAATTTAAACATGTATATTAGTGATGAGGTTATGTCCTAAATGCTGTGATGTTCATTTCAAAGTTCTGGAATTCACAATTTCCCTCTTTGGTATTATTTTTATTAATTTTTCTTTTATTGGTATTTTGAATGTGATTTATTTCTTGTAGCTCATAATATGATTATTATAATATTATATAATATTATTATTATCTCCACGCCTAAAAACGTGCTATAAGTATTGGGAAGATTGTGATTTTCGGAACACTGAAGTGGACAGAGCATTTAGTACGAACATTTAGCGGAATGAGGGGTAGGGGTGGGGTAGGCTACACGCACGGCCGTGCTACACGTCTACTAGTACATCAGTCATACACCAGACAGTGCTGAAGTCTTAGGTGCCAAGAATTAGCAGTCGGCCATCTGTAGTAGTAGGTAATCTGTGCTCTGATAGTCCCATGACTCTATGACGCAACAAGCCAGTCTGCTCGGGACGGGCGTATTGGGCAAGGTCAGGATAGCCTAACGTCGAGTGTTCCTTCGAGGAACACAGGAAAATGCTCAGCAACGTCATCTTCTTAATCAACTTTGTTCATAATTAATCAACTTTGCTCATAATTAATCAGCTTTGCTCATAATTAATCGCATTGCTCATAATTAATTACTTTTGCTCATAGTTAATCAACATTGCTGATAATTAATCAACTTTGCTGATAATTAATCCACATTGCTGATAATACAATTTTGCTCATAATTAATCAACTTTGCTCATGATTAATCAACTTTGCTCATAATTAATTAACATTGCTCATAATTAATCAACTTTGCTGATAATTAATCAACTTTGCTCATAATTAATTAACATTGCTCATAATTAATCAACTTTGGTGATAATTAATGCTGCCCACTGTTTCATACAGATTCATGAGTAGTGCTCGGATTTTTAGGTAAATAAATATATTTTTATGTAAATACACATTTAAGCATTTTTTCTATAAATACATAAATTCCTGCTTTACACTTATTAGCACACAAAAAGACATAATATTTACATTTTTACCCTATTTTCATTTTTGAAAAAAATAGGCATATGAGATCACCTTTTGTCCGTGTGTCTGTGTGTGTGTATGTCCCGCCTAATTACTTCTAAACGGCTATGCGATTTCAATGAAACTCGGTAAGTTCAAAGCACCATTCTGGGTGACCTCGACCGTGCCCTTAAAATTTTCTTGTGTCTCACCAATCCAACATGGCGGCTGTGCGAAATTTCTCACCAGCATTCAGTATCTCCGAAACTATTACCGATATCACCCTGAAATTGTGTACGGTGATAAAGGGCACTACTAGATGTTCACCTATGAGACTTTCAAAAACCTGGTAACTACATAACCAACATGGTGCCCAAGTGAATTTGAGACTTTTAAATAGACCTTTCTCGTGATTTAACCATCCAAACGTAATGAAACTTGGTACAGCATTGTAATGCACTGGCGTCTAATTTAGTTCAATTGTTTACATAACCTCAAAATGGTGGCGGTGCGAAGTATTTCACTGGCATTCCATATCTCCGAAACTATTACAGATATCACCCTGAAATATTGTACGCTAATAAAGGGCACTGGAACAAGTTTATCTATGTAATCTTCATAAACCTGCAAAGTAAAAGACGAACATGGCGGGCAAGCGAATTTGAAACATTTTAATAGACTTTTCTTGTGATTTAACTCTCTGAGCGCAGTGAAATGTGGTACAGTAAATAATTATACATATTGTAATTCACTGGCATCTAATTTAGTCCAATTGTTTACATAAACTCAAGATGGCGGCTGTGCGAAATTTTAAAATTAAGTTTTTATTTCTTGAGTCGTAATCATGTGATCAAAGTGAAAGTTTGAGTAATGAACCTACGCAATAATTTTCCTTTTAATGGTGCATAACTCTATGGCCTATACGTGTAACATCGAATGAAAAGGAGAAGAAAAAATCGACTGATTTGGGTTCATCCAATTAATGAAAGGAGAGATGAGGTTTGCGCCACCAAGCTAGCTCAGAAGCAAAACAGACAATTAATTAAAATATATTAATAATAAAATAGCGGGCTTACAGATTTCGTTGGTAAAAACAGAGATGATGACAAGTGATCAGAAATACACTAAGAAAATGATAAAAACAAATTATGGGAGCATCAGGGTCACTGACCCATTTAAATATCTTGGAGAAATAATTAGTAGCAATGGGACGGATAAATTGGCAATTGAGAACAAAAAAGGGAAATTGGAAAGATTAAATTTTTGTACAAAAATATACACAATAAAAAGAACCTGTCTATCAATGCAAAATTACGACATTTTAATACAGTTGTTAGACCAGTCATCTTGTACGGCATGGAAACTACAAATATAACTGGAATGGAGAATTTGCTCAAGATAGAAAGAAGAATTTTAAGAAGGATTTATGGTCCTAGGAAAACACAGGAAGGTTATAGACTGAGATCCAATGCAGAAATTTATAGTAAAATCGACAACCTTGAAGTGATGATCAGAAAACGGCGACTTCAGTTCTACGGACATATGGTCCGTATGGATTGCTCAAGGTTAAACAAACAAATTTTTGATAACATCTGGAACTATAAAGGGCAAGGAAGCTATGTAAAACAAATGAAAGAAGAACTGCAAAAATTCAAAATTATTGAAGAAGATTGTCTAAATCGAATAGAGTACAGAAAAAAATAATTTTTGGCCTCAAAATTTTTGTCGGGTGAAGAAGAATCTCAACAGAGGAGAATGGACTAATGAAAGAAGAGCTGCGCGGTCGACCAGGATGAAAGACTTCTAGAAGAGAAAGAAGGAAACTAGACCTATAAAGAAGTGATATTTGCGAGGTCCTTGTTGACCTGTCCGCGGTGTATATATACACACATCAAAAAAAGTTTTGCATCACCTCGGTTCCAAGAGTTCCGGAACCGTTAAATACAAAGGGAATAGAGATCAACACAAACAACATTCCAGCTCGTTTTATTGCTCATGAGACCCACACATTGCATGTTGTACCATCATACAGCTAGACTTTCAGCATTTGTGGTCCAGATTGCAGTACACACCACTACCTCTAATACCCAGTAGCACGTCCTCTTGCATTGATGCATGCCTGTATTCGCCGTGGCATACTATCCACAAGTTCATCAAGACACTGTTGGTCCAAATTGTCCCACTCCTCAACGACAATTCGGCGTAAATCTCTCAGAGTGGTTGGTGGGTCAAGACGTCCATAAACAGCCCTTTTCAACATATCCCAGGCATGTTCGATAGGGTTCATGTCTGGCGAACATGCTGGCCACTGTAGTCGAGCGATGTCGTTATCTTGAAGGAACGCATTCACAAGATGTGCACGATGAGGTCGAGAATTGTCGTCCATGAAGACAAATGCCTCTCCAATATTCTGCCGATATGGTTACACTATGGGTCGGAGGATGTCATTCAGGTATCGTAAAGCCGTTTCGGAGCCTTCCATGACCACCAGTGGCGTACGTCGGCCCCACATAATGCCACCCCAAAACATCAGGGAACCACCACCTTGCTGCACTCGCTGGACAGTGTGTCTAAGACGTTCAGCCTGACCAGGGTGCCTCCAAACACGTCTCCGACGATTGTCTGGTTGAAGGCATATGCGACACTCGTCGGTGAAGAGAACGTGATGCCAATTCCGTGGGGTCCATTCAGCATGTTGTTGGGCCCATCTGTACCGCGCTGCATGGTGTCGGGGTTGCAAAGCTGGACCTCGCCATGGACGTCGGGAGTGAAGTTGCGCATCATGCAGCCTATTGCGCACAGTTTGAGTTGAAACACGACGTCCTGTGGCTGAACGAAACGCATTATTCAACATGGTGGCATTGCTGTCAGGGTTCCTCCGAGCGGCAATCCGTAAGTAGCGGTCATCCACTACAGTAGTAGCCCTTGGGCGGCCTGAGCGAGGCCTGTCATCGACAGTTCCTGTATCTCTGTACCTCCTCCATGTCCGAACAACATCGCTTTGGTTCACTCTGAGACGCCTGGAAACTTCCCTTGTTGAGAGCCCTTCTTGACACAAAGTAACAATGCGGACGCGATCGAACTGCGGTATTGAACTTCTAGGCATGGTAGAACTACAGACAACATGAGCAGCGTACCTTCGTCCTGGTGGAATGAATGGAACTGATCGGCTGTCGTACCCCCTCCGTCTAATAAGCCCTGCTCATGCATGGTTGTTTACATCTTTGAGCAGTTTTAGTGACATCTATGAACAGTCAAAGGGACTGTATCTTGGATACAATATACACAGTCAACGTCTATATGCCGGAGATCTGGGAACCGAGGTGATGCAAAACTTTTTTTGATGTGTGTATAATAATATAGTACAGTCTCAGGTGCCGGGAGCAAGCCTTGTTAATTGATACCCAGAGGGAAGCTTGCATGTCGAATTTTATCGCTCCTTGAAGCGGAATGAAAGTCAAGTAGGTTAGATATCTAAGCTCCATGACACTATAGCGCTTTCTAGTAGAGAAATGAGGAACTTTGTGTTGGCGGAAAATCCCGAGATTAATTTTGCCATTATTGATTCGGCCTACTGAATACAAATGGGTTCTTTAACATGCCAACATCGTATGACATGCATATCGTGATTTTTGTCGCCTTTCATAATGAACCCAAGTGCCATCAGGTCCATGGATGGTCGAATCCATGCATTTGAGGAAGAAATCAAAGAAACGTACAGTTTCTAATGTAACTTAAAGAAAGATCAAGCTAGGAGGCCAGTATAAGGTTGTGCAACTAACGAGGACCAGGTGTTCGAGAGGATGATATCATCCCTCTTGACATTCAGAAGGGAGCGAGTCACGAGTATTAATAACCGAGTGGAAATTTCCAACGAATAGACAAGGAGGCCTGAATCGGAAATCGAGCTGACGTTGCTGGAAAATGACAACACCGCTTATGCGCCAGGAGAGGAATAATTAAATTTAACCCGTTTACAAGTATAATAATGAGTAAACAAGTACAGTATAGTGAATCATTTTGAATGAGAGATTTTTCAGTAAAGAGAAACCATTTAATAATTGCGCAGGAGAAAACTGCAAACGCAAGACGACGTCATTGGGGAATTACCAAGGCCTGTGTGGAGGGGAGAAAGCAAAATAAATGCAACACCCACACAATTGAGGACGAGAAATTAATTAATATCTCCGAATTGCACGATCGATTCTTAGGGGCAATGAGATTATTTGACATTGAGAAGACGAGCTTTCGGAAGGTATAATTTTTATATTTGTGGCACCATTATTTTAGAAGTTGGCCACAGAAAAGGCTAGAGTCTTATTTTTTGTAGTAAAATAGTATAAAGCTTCGGGCTTCACCAAGCCAATCATGCAGTTATTCCGACAACCCGTGAGGGGCGTAAGACTACATCACAGCACATCAATATTCAGACAGCCGTGTGGGGCGTAACTCTGCGTCACATCGAAGACAGTTACCAGTACTCCTTGAGGGGAGAAACGCTGTGTTACACCGCAGAAGTAATATCCGATAGCCATAGGCGTCGCAGTATTAACGACTTGCTTGCCTCCATAAGGAGTGGTAAAGAAGAGATTTAAAGTATCGCCGTATTGAAATATTAGGAAAATCCTAGTTACAGGATTTAGGCCCGACTGTATACAAGTTATAGTGAAAGTTCGTAAGATATAGTCAGAGCAGGCCGCGAACGTCGGACTTAAAGGCGATAGGTCGTTAAATAGACGAACGAATATATCATAACGTACGGAAGTACCGTACCAGAAAGATAAACTGTCATTTAAATTAAAGAACCCAAAAAGGGAAGAACAGAATAAGGTTCGGAACGTACATCAGAAACGTAGGAGTGCTAGAACCGATCAAATAAAGAAGCAAGGAGACTATAAACATTATCTCCAGAAAGCAGGCGAACTATTCTAAAAGTACTAGACTCGAGAAGTACTAGCTGCTATAAACTAAATCTATAGGTCATTGAGGAGACCTCGATCCGAATAGACTTTCGCTAGGATCGATAAGACAGATCTACAAAGAAGCCGTTCAAGTTAGATAAATAGCCGGTCATCCAGGATAGGAGTAGAAGAATTTGGATTCCAGGGAACAGTAGATGTTTCGAGACTTTCGTATTCTGCAGGATAGGAAGCCGACATGGAATAAATTTCACCCTTGGAAACGGGAAATTAAGAAGGTCACGTGTGATAGGCTCAGAAATACGGCCTAGTGATCAAGAATTGTGAAGTGTAAATTTATCAAGATTGTGTGTTAAATTAATATTTTTAGTGTTTATTATGTGTTCAAAAGGGACACATCAGTGTATAAAAATGTCGTCAATGTTAAGTGTCTTAAATATATGTCAAGAAGTGTTTATACATAAGATGAATTCCTTTAATATGGAGTAAAAAAGTTCAAAGTGGGCCCAAAATGAAGCACCGCACAAGAATAAAGATCATGGGACGATCTTAAAAACATGTGAGTACTGAATTTCATTCTATTTTGGTGTCAGGAATTGACTGTGTACAAATCCACCGGAGTTTTTGAGTAAAAGGGATGTGTGTTAATAAATTAATACTGAATAAGCAAGAACGCGGTCTGAACAATAATAGAAATTTGAGAAATTATAAATGATTATGTAAAGAATAAATCCCGTAGAGGAAATATGTGAATAAAATGTTAATGTATTTAACGAATGTCATAAGAGCAAGCGAAATATCAGTGATTATCATGAAGATATTTAAATAAAGTAAAGTTGAGATATGAAAGAAATAGCTTTTGAGCTTGTGTAAAGAATAAAGATAATACTAATAACTAAATATGGAAATATTAAATAAAGATCAAATAATTTGATGTGAACATAAGAGCGTTAAAGCCTTAACATATGTGTAAGATATGATGTTCAAGGGAATATTTTAAAAGGGAGCGATTTATCGGCAACGGAAAAGATTAATATAAGAATTTAAAAGAATGTGAATTGTTCCTAATGAGATTTATCAGTTCTTGGGAAGACATTTCGGCTTAAATTAATGTATAGCGCAAAAGAGCGCAAGTAATATTAAAATGTCACGCTAGGAACGCGTAGAGGTTAAAATACTTGGTAAATTACTTATGGAGGGTAGTTGATTGCAGTGAATTGATAATTGTATAAGTCCTCTATTTGTGACGTAGTATCACGAGGCATTGTGTATGTATTTGAAAGGGAGCTAATATATGGTATTATTGAGCGTATGTCATATGGGCCACGGCCGACTTTAAATCGCGTTTTGTATAAGTCCTCTGTAAGGGAATGGTTCCCGAGGCATGTGAAGAGATCCGAACGCAGAATCTTCTGATGATAAAAGCCCCTTTATTCTTCGTCGTCGGATGTGTATTAATCTTCCCAATCAACGAGGACCCTCTCATAATTAATAAAAGCCAAGGTTACGAAAGTGGTCTATGAACCAAAGAATAGTTGTTTGAATGAATACGGTACAGTAAAAGCCCGGTCTCTCCCCAGAACTGAATATAATGTGAAGGTTTGTTTTGAAAGCCTTGGAAATAAGCTGCTAACGGGGGTTAGACAGAGAGTCGCCCGTCACCCTCCGTGTCATAAATCGCGCCCGAGTAGAATGGCCTGGCTCTCTTAGAGTAAGGGTGGGCCAGAAACCGTCTCGTAAGATGTTGTAAAGAGAAATGAATACACCAGGAGTGTTTAAAGTTGTTAACGACCCGGGCGTTGAACCGAGGTCCTTGTAGATTGATATTTTTCGTTTGCCTGTTCAGATCGTAGTTTCTTATATGATAATGGTCTTATAAAATATAAGAGATAAATAGTCAATCCCTATTGTAAGGATGTATGGACGTAGGATTCCACGAGTTAATTGAAGGCAACTAAGTTTCGGGAGTAACTATAGTTTTTTGACTGTGTCAAGTATCTTCACGCTCTGGAGTACACAATTGATTTCCTGATTACCTTAATATATTTGTGAAATGAAGAGAGATGATAACAGCTGAATGTGTGGACACGCCCAAAATATTGAGTTAGATAATTAACAATAAAATGTAAATGTAAGTATACATTTTTTTTGGAACCTTTATGAAAGAAAAACTAATTAAGAAAATGTTGGTTTATGTGAACCCACATTTTAAAATAACATGTATGTTATCTTATGGACTCCGTGTTTATTTGGAACCGGAGTAGTTTTAATTTGTCCAGTGGCTTCAACGTGGGGCTTCTAGCAAAACATTTCATGGCGCCCAGTACGCAGGGATGAGTTTTCCTAGGGAAAACCCGAGTTTTTCTCGAAAAATCAAAATTTTCATTTTTTTTTTGAAAAAAATGGTTTTTCGAAATTTTGAATTTTAAATACTTCCATAAAGGTTTATGAAATTGAGTAAGAGTATCAAAAGGGTACGGTGAAGTAAACACCCGTACCAAAGTAAATTTTTAAGGAAATTGGGACACACTGATTCAGAGTATCATCTCTCAAGCATGTACTAGTGTGGTGGCATTTGTGGCCCACTGTATTCTCATAAGATGGCATTGAGTGAAGAGATGCAACGGCTTTTGGAGGCTATAAAAGCCGATAGCAATGAGAAGTTGGAGGCCATAAACAATAAATTGGGAACAATAGACAATACATTGGGCCTCCAAAAGGATGAAAATAACAAAGTGTTCGAATCCATAAATGAGAGTTTGAATAAGTTGGACAGCCAACAGGAAGAAAATAATCAAAAATTAGGATCCATGAATCAAAGTTTAAAGTCACTAAAAACTGATAGTGCTAATATGGGAACTAAATTAGAAGCTATCGAAGTTAAAAGTGATAACATGGGGATTAAATTAGAAGCTATCGAAACTAACTGTATAAAAATGAACGATGAAGTGAAGGCTGAAATTAAGGAAATAAAAGAGGGGTCCAAAGGTTTAGAAAAAACAATGAATGACAAATTTCAAGGTTTTGACACTAGGTTGGAGGACAAGTTAACTGAGTTAAAAGGGGAAATCGCAAGTGAGATTAAAGAGGAAAATAAAGGATTCCATTCCGGATTGCAAGCCCAATTAGATACTATGAACACAAATATGATAGATTCCCAAAATAAATGTCAAAATCATTTTAAAAGTATTGAGGGTAAAATTGGTACCATGGAAAATAAATTTGGTTCTATAGAGAATAAGTTAATTAACATGGAAGAAATGTGCAAAAAAATGTAGATGATTGTAAAGATGAACTTGTGAACCAGATCCAAGGTGTGCAGGAAAAATTAGAAGCTCAGATAAAATCTAACAGCGATATTTGTGAGGCTTCCCGGGATGAAATAAAACAAAGCGTGAATAAGCTAGGAGATAGATTTGAAGGGGTTGAGAAAAAAATGGGAAAACTTGAGGGAAAAGTCAATGAAGTTCAAACCGAAGTAACTGAGTTGAAAAATCAAAATCAAAAGGATGTTCAGGAGATGAAAGATCAGATTGATCATTTTACCGGGCAGGTAGATGAGAATCTGAAGACATACGAAACGAAAATAGATCAAAGATTAGGTATATACGAGGGGCATCTCCAGAGTGAAAGAAAACAACGAGAGGACGAAAGTAAGGAAAGTAACCATAAGATAGATGAAATAAGTCAGGGTATTAATGAGGTTCAGGAAACCATCGGAACATTAAAGATCGAAATAGGAAAAACTCATAAGGAAGTAGGCCAGATCCAAAATGACTTGATGATATTAAATAAGAGTCAAGAGAAAACGGAGAAAAAACTTGAAGGAATTAGAGGGGATATGGTCAAAGAACAAAGAGAGATGGAGAAGAAAATAGAAAAGATACGAGAAGACCTAGATACCAGAGGTGACGTGAAACCAGAGATGATAGACCAAAAGGTCATGATCTTTAAGAAAGAGGTAGAAGAACAACTAAATGAATTCAGGGATAGTTACAGGGATGAGAAATTCCAATCCAAAAAGGTAGAGGAAGATATTAAAAGGAATCAAGAAAGAATTCAGAATGAATTAAGATCCCGATTAGAGAGGACTGAACATAGGAATAGTCAAATGGAAATTCAACTCATGGCTAATGAAGAAAGTGCTCGAAGGGAAAGGAAGTTAGAATTCGAGAATCAGGAGGAGTTTCCAAAGACAGGATGGGTAGATTCTCGTGAACAAGGCACAGATACGGAGAGGGACTTAGGAGGGGAGAGCCCTTATAAGAACCCAGGATATCCGATGGCGATGTCAACCCCGTACATGAATCAGACAAATGGCCAGATAATAAATATTATTAAATCCAATGAGGACAGACCAGTAAAGTTTACGGGTAATAACATGTCTATTACTCCAAAATACTGGCTAAAAGAAGTGGCAGAGTATCTAAACGAAATGAAGGTTCCTCAGGATCGGAGACTGAGAGCTATTGAAAAGCTGTTGGCAGGTGATTGTCTCACCTGGTTCAGAAGCTTCAGATACACCTTTGATACGGTGGAAGGCTTTAGGGAAGCATTTTTAAAACGATATTGGGCAGCAGACGTCCAAGAGAATTTAAGGCTAGATCTGTACTCTAGGAAGTACAGCACCAATGCACCTACTAAATACTCGGAGTTTTTCACCGCTCAGCTGTGTAAATTCCGCGAACTGGATATTGCTCCGGCAGAAAACGACTTGTGTGCCGCCATTGCAAGACAACTTCCGTATGAGATTCAGAGGCTGTTAATCTCATCCAAAGCCAGAAGTGCTGTGGAAGTGGAGAGTGTATTACGTCAGTTAGATATGACGACTTCGCACGTAACTCCTCGGCATCAAAGACATACTGAGCAAGTACACATGGCCAGCAGTCAGGAAACAGGAGAAAAACCAGCGACCAGGAATCAGTCCACCAGCACGGATACTCAAGGACTAGATCGAGAGTATGGGCACCAGGAGCCTAGAAGGATACAGCCATATTACAGAGGAGGATATCGAGGAAGAAATCCTAGGAATACGGGTTATAGGCAACAAGAAAGCCGACCCTATAACAATAACCATCAAAGGCAAGAAAACAGAAAGAAATGGGAGAATTATCCCAGAAGAAATGTAAGGCCAGACGATAGGGATGATGAATATCGGGCCGAAATAGAAGAAAGATATCAGGAAAGTCTTCGTTATATGAACGAAAGACCAGATGAACCTGATAGGCAAAAAGTCCGTTGGAGTGAGGCAATCAAGAACCGGAAATCACCCGACCGACTAGACGGAGCTCAAAGCTTGGAACTACAAGCTCAGTTAAAGAATGAGGGAAAAGGGAGCCCTAAGGGTAAAAAAAAACTCCAAATTTAAATTGTCAAAAGTGGAAACATACCAGGAGCTGGGAGGAGGTAGAAATTGTAAATTGGATAGCTAGACCAGATGAGCTAATTAACGAGGATGTGGAAGGAATCCCACCTGTTAAAAGAGAACTACCTATAATTATGCTTAGGATAGAAGGATTACTGGTTAGAGCATTGATTGATACTGGATCCACAATAAGTCTAATTACACAAACCCTTTTAAATGAATTGGAAACAAGGGGCCGAGTATTAAAGATTCCCACATCAAGTGTAAAGATTAAGGGAATTATCCCTGAAAAATCTTTGACATGTAAATTTCAGGTATACATTGATCTGATCATGGGTAACGCTGAAATTTCGCAGTGCTTTTTGCTGGTAAATCAATTACCGTATAATGTCATATTAGGTATTGATTTTATCCGTGAGAACAAGGTCATCATAGACCTAGCGCAAAACTGCATTAGAATTCAAAGAGAGGATGTGGATGAACAAAACATTAACCTACAGGAACAGGATGCGAAAATAGAAGAACAGGTATGGCATAAAGAAGAAGTGATTGAGGAAGATTATAAGGACATATAAAAGATATTTGAAGTCCTCAACATAGAACTCGAAGATAATGTGGAAAATGAGTTCGAGACCAACCTGTCAGGAAAAGTGGAGGAAGCTAAAGTCAGCCTCGAAATTAAGGAACAGTTAAAGAAATTATTATTGGATTATAGGGACGTATTTGATTCCAAGCCAGGGAAGATTGAAAATTTTAAATACGCGTTCCAAGTCAATGATTGGGCACCGTTCAAACAAAAACCATACCCGGTTGCGGAAAAACATTACCCACAAACTAAGAAAACACTGCAGGAGATGATGAATGCAGGTGTTATAGAAAAGATGGCGACACCATATGTTAGTCCATTAGTGATTGTGAGTAAACCGGATGGCTCAGTAAGGGTGTGTTTAGATGCCAGAAATTTAAATGCAAAAATCATACCAGAAAATGATTCGGCACCACCCATAAAAGAAATACTGAGGAAGTTCAAAGGCAAGAAGATTTTTACAAATATTGACATGACTTCTTCGTATCATCGTCTCGAACTGGAAGAGAAAACCAGCTTGTTGACTGGATTTCAGTTCGACCAACAAACATACTGCTTTAGAAGATGTCCGTTTGGATTGAAGACTGCAGGATCTGCATTAATAAGAGCGCTTGATCGAAACCTGTCAGAGGAAGTGAAAGATTGCACTATCCGTTACGTGGACGACAATTTGCTTACCTCGGAGAACATTAAGGAACATTTAGAAAATTTGAAGAAATTATTGGAAGACTTAAAAAGGGCAAATTTTAAAATAAATTTAAAGAAGTCGAATTTTTGTCAAAGGCAAGTGACATTTTTAGGGCATGTGATTGACAAGGATGGTGTTAAACCAAATCCATGCAAATTGGAATCGATAAGGGATTTTCCAAGGCCGTTGAAGGTGAAGAACGTTCGCCAGTTTTTGGGATTGATTGGGTTCTTCTCAGGACATTGTCCATCATACACAAAAACTGTTGCACCACTACAGGACCTTCTGAAGAAGGGGGGCAAGTGGAAATGGACGGAGGAAGCAGAAAAAGCATTTGTAGAGGCCAAGGAAATGCTCTTAAATTACGTGAAGCTAGGATATCCTGATTTTAATCAGAGATTTATCATTCAAACAGACGCATCTCAGATTGGAATAGGGGCAATGCTATATCAGGAGAACCCGGAAAACCCTGATAAGAAGAACTATCTAGCTTTCACAAGTAGGAGACTGAAACCACACGAGAAAAATTATACGATCAGCGAGATCGAGCTGTTAGCGATATTGCACGCGTTGCAATATTGGCGGAAGATCGTATATGGGTTTCAGGTCATTCTAAGGACGGATCATAAAGCCTTAACCTTTTTGATGAAGACTGATTTATCCAGTCAAAGGTTGATGCGTTGGGCTTTATACATTCAACAATTTGATGTCAAGATAGAGTACTGCCCAGGAAAAGAAAATATAGTTCCAGACTACTTAAGTAGACAGCCAGAGTCCATAGAAGAGGAAGTAATGGCTATAGATTTGGAAGACAGGGATCAGCGTACTCTTAATGAGTTAAGAAGCATTAGTCAAAGACAACGGGAGGATCCATGGATGAACATGCTCATATCTTTCCTTGAGGGAAGCTTGATAAGAGGAACACCAGCGTACACGGAAGCTGATAAGATAGCTCAAGATTACACGTTTTATAATGGATTGTTGTATAAGTTTGTGGACTCTGACCATACAAAATTAAGGATTGTTGTTCCTGCAATTTTGCAGAGGAAAATAGTATGGTTAGCCCATAGATCGTTCGGACATATGGGAGTCGACAAAACAGTCTCGATGCTGAAAGAAGCATTTGTATGGCCGAGACTGAGAGAAACTGTAAGGGATACGCTAAAGACATGTGATCTATGTCAAAGGATCAAACCTAATGCATTTCTGATGAGACAGAAGCCTATACCATTGTTGCCCGAAAGGCCCGGCCAAATCATATCTATTGATAATTTTGGACCTTTGCCAAAGGCAAGAAGAGGAAATCGACACATAATGGTGGCTATGGATGTCTTCACTAAAATGGTTGTCCTTGCTCCCATACAGAAGACTAGTACCAAACAGGTGTTAAAACGACTAAAAGAAAAAGTGATGCCGATTCTGGGGAAACCTGAGAATTTGTTGTCGGATCACGGCAGTTGTTTCACCAGTGTAGAGTTTAGACGAGAATTAGAAAGACTTGGAATACGTCAGATTTTGTCAAGTATTCGACATCCTGAGGCAAATCCTGTAGAAAGAGTTATGAGAGAGACGGCCAAGTACTGTAGAATATACTGTGCCGAAGAAAATTGGAAGTGGATAGATATCTTGGATATTATCGAATTCTGTATAAATAATACGATCCATGAATCCACAGGAGAGATACCCATAACGTTACATCGGAATGAGCAACCAGAAAGACCTTGGAGTCTGGTAATTCCTAGGCCAGCAGACGCTCAGCCTGGAAGAGATGTACGCATTAGAAGAGCCTTTGAGCACCTAAAAGCTCAAGCCGACAGGAGGCAGAGAAGGAATAGGCATAAGAGGTATCATCGACCATTATTAGCAGGAGAAATGGTGTTAGTAAAAAGACCAGCCATTTCGGATCCAGGGAACCGTGTGTACAAGAAATTCCAGAAAATGTACCACGGACCATATCAAATAATCAGAGATTTGAGGAATAACGTATATAGAATTAGGCACTGTGAAACGGATCACGAAGTGACCATGAATTCAGCAAATTTGAAATTATATTACCCTCCCGAAGATTTTGATGAAGAAAATGAACACACCCTGGTTATGGAAACATTTAGAGATGAATCCGCTTTTGACATAAACAAGAATAAGGAAGAAATAGAAAATAGAGCTCAGGCATTCGAGTGCGAATGCGAATTGGAGAAATTATATTGGGAAATTAAAGAAATAATTGAATTTATTGAAGAAGAAAATTCCAATTTAAGAAAGGAAAATGAGGAAATAAGGAAACGGGTAGGGATAGACCAAACCCGTAAGGAAGAATGAGGTTCTGGGGACTTAAAGTCCAGACAAGTAAAGAAAGAAAGAAAGGGTAGGGATAGAGCATACCCGACCTACACAATTACCGGATACGACTTTAAAGAAGTAAAAACAACGGAAGGTACGGATATCGTTATGATGGCTTCGACGAATAAAGACAGATATGATTAATTGAAATAAATTTCCTCAAAATTTTTCGAAAATTTATTTACCTAAGGAGGGGAGAGATGAACCCATGTGCCATCAGGTCCATGGATGGTCGAATCCATGCATTTGAGGAAGAAATCAAAGAAACGTACAGTTTCTAATGTAACTTAAAGAAAGATCAAGCTAGGAGGCCAGTATAAGGTTGTGCAACTAACGAGGACCAGGTGTTCGAGAGGATGATATCATCCCTCTTGACATTCAGAAGGGAGCGAGTCACGAGTATTAATAACCGAGTGGAAATTTCCAACGAATAGACAAGGAGGCCTGAATCGGAAATCGAGCTGACGTTGCTGGAAAATGACAACACCGCTTATGCGCCAGGAGAGGAATAATTAAATTTAACCCGTTTACAAGTATAATAATGAGTAAACAAGTACAGTATAGTGAATCATTTTGAATGAGAGATTTTTCAGTAAAGAGAAACCATTTAATAATTGCGCAGGAGAAAACTGCAAACGCAAGACGACGTCATTGGGGAATTACCAAGGCCTGTGTGGAGGGGAGAAAGCAAAAGAAATGCAACACCCACACAATTGAGGACGAGAAATTAATTAATATCTCCGAATTGCACGATCGATTCTTAGGGGCAATGAGATTATTTGACATTGAGAAGACGAGCTTTCGGAAGGTATAATTTTTATATTTGTGGCACCATTATTTTAGAAGTTGGCCACAGAAAAGGCTAGAGTCTTATTTTTTTGTAGTAAAATAGTATAAAGCTTCGGGCTTCACCAAGCCAATCATGCAGTTATTCCGACAACCCGTGAGGGGCGTAAGACTACATCACAGCACATCAATATTCAGACAGCCGTGTGGGGCGTAACTCTGCGTCACATCGAAGACAGTTACCAGTACTCCTTGAGGGGAGAAACGCTGTGTTACACCGCAGAAGTAATATCCGATAGCCATAGGCGTCGCAGTATTAACGACTTGCTTGCCTCCATAAGGAGTGGTAAAGAAGAGATTTAAAGTATCGCCGTATTGAAATATTAGAAAAATCCTAGTTACAGGATTTAGGCCCGACTGTATACAAGTTATAGTGAAAGTTCGTAAGATATAGTCAGAGCAGGCCGCGAACGTCGGACTTAAAGGCGATAGGTCGTTAAATAGACGAACGAATATATCATAACGTACGGAAGTACCGTACCAGAAAGATAAACTGTCATTTAAATTAAAGAACCCAAAAAGGGAAGAACAGAATAAGGTTCGGAACGTACATCAGAAACGTAGGAGTGCTAGAACCGATCAAATAAAGAAGCAAGGAGACTATAAACATTATCTCCAGAAAGCAGGCGAACTATTCTAAAAGTACTAGACTCGAGAAGTACTAGCTGCTATAAACTAAATCTATAGGTCATTGAGGAGACCTCGATCCGAATAGACTTTCGCTAGGATCGATAAGACAGATCTACAAAGAAGCCGTTCAAGTTAGATAAATAGCCGGTCATCCAGGATAGGAGTAGAAGAATTTGGATTCCAGGGAACAGTAGATGTTTCGAGACTTTCGTATTCTGCAGGATAGGAAGCCGACATGGAATAAATTTCACCCTTGGAAACGGGAAATTAAGAAGGTCACGTGTGATAGGCTCAGAAATACGGCCTAGTGATCAAGAATTGTGAAGTGTAAATCTATCAAGATTGTGTGTTAAATTAATATTTTTAGTGTTTATTATGTGTTCAAAAGGGACACATCAGTGTATAAAAATGTCGTCAATGTTAAGTGTCTTAAATATATGTCAAGAAGTGTTTATACATAAGATGAATTCCTTTAATATGGAGTAAAAAAGTTCAAAGTGGGCCCAAAATGAAGCACCGCACAAGAATAAAGATCATGGGACGATCTTAAAAACATGTGAGTACTGAATTTCATTCTATTTTGGTGTCAGGAATTGACTGTGTACAAATCCACCGGAGTTTTTGAGTAAAAGGGATGTGTGTTAATAAATAAATACTGAATAAGCAAGAACGCGGTCTGAACAATAATAGAAATTTGAGAAATTATAAATGATTATGTAAAGAATAAATCCCGTAGAGGAAATATGTGAATAAAATGTTAATGTATTTAACGAATGTCATAAGAGCAAGCGAAATATCAGTGATTATCATGAAGATATTTAAATAAAGTAAAGTTGAGATATGAAAGAAATAGCTTTTGAGCTTGTGTAAAGAATAAAGATAATACTAATAACTAAATATGGAAATATTAAATAAAGATCAAATAATTTGATGTGAACATAAGAGCGTTAAAGCCTTAACATATGTGTAAGATATGATGTTCAAGGGAATATTTTAAAAGGGAGCGATTTATCGGCAACGGAAAAGATTAATATAAGAATTTAAAAGAATGTCAATTGTTCCTAATGAGATTTATCAGTTCTTGGGAAGACATTTCGGCTTAAATTAATGTATAGCGCAAAAGAGCGCAAGTAATATTAAAATGTCACGCTAGGAACGCGTAGAGGTTAAAATACTTGGTAAATTACTTATGGAGGGTAGTTGATTGCAGTGAATTGATAATTGTATAAGTCCTCTATTTGTGACGTAGTATCACGAGGCATTGTGTATGTATTTGAAAGGGAGCTAATATATGGTATTATTGAGCGTATGTCATATGGGCCACGGCCGACTTTAAATCGCGTTTTGTATAAGTCCTCTGTAAGGGAATGGTTCCCGAGGCATGTGAAGAGATTCGAACGCAGAATCTTCTGATGATAAAAGCCCCTTTATTCTTCGTCGTCGGATGTGTATTAATCTTCCCAATCAATGAGGACCCTCTCATAATTAATAAAAGCCAAGGTTACGAAAGTGGTCTTTGAACCAAAGAATAGTTGTTTGAATGAATACGGTACAGTAAAAGCCCGGTCTCTCCCCAGAACTGAATATAATGTGAAGGTTTGTTTTGAAAGCCTTGTAAATAAGCTGCTAACGGGGGTTAGACAGAGAGTCGCCCGTCACCCTCCGTGTCATAAATCGCGCCCGAGTAGAATGGCCTGGCTCTCTTAGAGTAAGGGTGGGCCAGAAACCGTCTCGTAAGATGTTGTAAAGAGAAATGGATACACCAGGAGTGTTTAAAGTTGTTAACGACCCGGGCGTTGAACCGAGGTCCTTGTAGATTGATATTTTTCGTTTGCCTGTTCAGATCGTAGTTTCTTATATGATAATGGTCTTATAAAATATAAGAGATAAATAACAATCCCTATTGTAAGGATGTATGGACGTAGGATTCCACGAGTTAATTGAAGGCAACTATGTTTCGGGAGTAACTATAGTTTTTTGACTGTGTCAAGTATCTTCACGCTCTGGAGTACACAATTGATTTCCTGATTACCTTAATATATTTGTGAAATGAAGAGAGATGATAACAGCTGAATGTGTGGACACGCCCAAAATATTGAGTTAGATAATTAACATAAATTTTAAATGTAGTTATACATTTGTGTTTTGAGGATTAATAAGATATAAAGGATAGTATTTGAGGTGTACAATGAATGACACCATTATTATGTAAAGCATGGAGCCAAAAGAGCTCGGAGTTATATAAAACTTACAGTTGATGCTTTATGGAAGTAAAACTAAGTAGGAATTGTTGGCTTATGTGGAAACCATATGTTTAAATACAATATTTGTTTTAATATATTTGTGATTCCTTGTTCATTTGGAACAAGTAGATGATTATGGGTCAGTAATTAAATTGTTAAAGTGTTTGTAGCGCCATTAATTTTATTAATTAAATATGTTTAAATAGGAGTTGATTTTGTTGTTATTTTTGCAAGTCTATCCTCTAATAAATCCAAAATATGTGAGTCACAGAGTGGGGGAATTTACCGCTGCCCCGAAAATTCCGAATTGAGCTACGCTGGTATACTGTGATTGGCATATCTCTTGCTAAAAGGGTACAATAAATCACTTACCACGGCCAGGAGCGAACCTGCAAGCCTGGGGGGGGGGGGTTGGTAATCCGATACGATAACCACTCACCCATAGTGGCAAGCAATAACATATATTGTACCATATAATTAATGTACCTTCCTTGTGGCTGCAGAGTAAAACAAAAATGTTCCTGGCCTAAATTGTAAACATTGAACAAGAATTCTAAATATTTGCTGAAAACCCTCCGTTTTCTTTTTTCCCAATTGTATTGATGTTTGTTCTTTCACTGTTGGTTGGTTGGTTCCGTAGTTTAGGGGCTGCGACAACACGGTCATATAGCCCCGTATACTTTGGGTGTGTATAGAATCTGTCTGATAACCGGTGTTAATCCTGATGGCTGTATTAGTGTGTGTTAGCTGTGATTCAGGTAAGGACTGCAGACGATTAATTTTTTCAAGTACACCGACATAAAAATCGAAACACTACGAATCTCAGACAAAACGCAATGTTTGTCCGTTTCATACCTGGCATAAATTGAATGTTGTAACATTGCAGCGACATGGCAATGTGTCGTGAATTATACATGAGTTAATTAGCTCATTTGAGAATTTTCAGCGCAATAATATTGATAAACATTGTTGATCGTGACAATCACAACACTAATGTTACAGTTTCCCGCCTTTGGACAAGAATAACCACAAACGGCTGTGTAAAGGTTTATTGCTATGAATTCTCGCGTCGCGTATTTTTGTGGACATTACGGCTTGTCTACAACATTCGTAATCATACAGTGTCACAGTACGATACATTCCAGGTTTCGACATTTCCAAATTCGTGTTTTTGCACTGTCGTGATTGTCGTCATCAATAATGTTTTTCAAATATTGTACTAATTAAGGTAATTCACTTATGATACATTGCCATATTGTTGTGATGCCATAGTATTTGGTTAATACCAGGTTTGGAACGGTCATAATTGTGTTTAGTCTGAAATTCGTAGTGTTTCGCTTTTATTGCCGGTGAGTGTATTTCCTATTTGCCACCAAATGCTACCATCCACGACACCTAGCTGCAGACGTCGCTACTAAATGCACAAGTGTACTTAGTGGAAGGTTCTTTTACATGGGACCGCCGGCTTTACTTCCCCTCTGAAGGAAGGCATACTGAGGGATTTTAACGCTCCTAAAAATCCGTCGACTTCAGCCGGGTTTGAACCCGCGATCTTGGGCATAGAAGCTCAGCATGCTAGCAACTACGCCACTGTCACTGACTCTTATTGTTAACATAAACCAGGAAGGATTTCTGTACTAAGCGTAACTCAACTTATTTTCTTATCACGTGTCGACTAATCAATCAATCGATTCTTTGGTTGGTCGATTAATCTAATATTCGGTTGGTCGATTAGTCATTTTCGATTTATTTCAAGTTATTCGATAATCGGTTTTACCAGTTCTACTCCATAGCGCTCTGCAGGTTACATTACGCCTGGTTCGCAGAAACACAGTCGTGTGACGTCAGCAAGCCTACTGCGAACCTCTTTGTGTTCGCAACAAAAGCCGCCAGGGGTCTCCACTAGAGGAATCTGGTTACGGTAACGTTATATGCAACAGCATCACCACCCCACTGCTTGCGTCGTTATCGTCTCGGACTACCAACCCCAAGTTTGCAGGTTCGCTCCTGGCCAAGGTAAGTGATTTTTGAAAGTCGACAAAAATCACAGCACGCATGTCATACGTTGTTGGCATGTTAAAGAACCCATTTTAATTCAGTAGGCCGTGTTCATAATGGCAAAATTAGTCTCGGGATTTTCTGCCAAAAGTTCCTCATTTCTCTACTAGAAAGCGCTATAGTGTCAAGGAGATTAGATATCTATTCCCCTTGACTTTCATAGTGAACCAAGGACCAAAAAAATCCGACATACAAGTTGCCCTCTGGGCGTCAAATAGCAAAGATCGCACCCGGCATCCTAGGCCATACGATATTATTTTTTAACCGACCCACTGAAAGTGTAGACCTATGCCTTCTGGTTTTCATCGCCTGCGCCATCGCGCTCAACTAACCTGGTTGGTACAATCAGCGTTTTAAAAACAATAACAAATCGCATTCTCTAATAATAATAATAATAATAATAATAATAATAATAAATACTAGTGGGCCCGTGCGAGCTTTCGTAACGTAAATGTAGGTGTATGGGATAGTAGGGAAGAATGCGGGAGAACGAAGTTTTAAATATTGAAGAAATGTATTTATTGTTGTTTAACGGAATACGTACATGAGAAGAACACAAAGAATTATGTAGAACAGTGTTTTAGGTAGATTTCATTAGAAAGCTAACTATTGCAATGGGTACCATGTTTCGACTTCCGGAAAATTTCGACATATCTTCGCGTTTCACATCCCCCAGACCCCAAAACCACCGTCAGTTCAAACGTTTATATATAATTTATGTATGTATATATATATGTATATCAGTTTCTTGTGGACACGATAACCGCCGTAATTTTGCACCAATCACTTTGAATTTTTTACCTAATATGTATACCTATAAAATCTCGGTCGAGTTCGTTACTGGGCTAAATCGGTCGAAGGGGGTGAAAATGGGGGGCTTTTTTCGAAAAAGTGAAATATTGCTATAACTCTCTTAATATGTGAAATATCGAATCCCTTCAAGTTCATACTATGTGTCGGATAAAGCCCAAACATTTATGTTTGAAGAGTTTTTTTATAGCACCAACCATTGACCAAAAGGGTGGGAAAAAGTGGGTTTTTCGGGAAACATTAATCATATCTCTCTTAATAGGCACAATATCAAAACCGTACAAAATGGACAATATTTCCCTAATAATTACCTAAAACTTTTGTCTGAAAGAATTTTTGATATGACCCACCATTACGCCAAGGGATGAGAAAAATGATTTCGGAATTATAAGAAAATGCCAAGAGCTATCAGTGGTTGCCATGGCAACACTACTAAATTGATGAGGGATGAGCCATCAGACGTTGCCATGACAACGCACTTGCACGAGATCAGATTCAGATTTCCGTCTGACTAAGTGTGAAGCGGCTTCGGTGACGTAACTGGTGGCATGCTGAACTACTATGCCCAAGGTCGTGGGTTCAAAGCCGGCCAAGGTCGTCGGATTTTCTAAGAGCGCAAAAAATCCCCCAGTATGCTTTCCTTTTGGAGGGGAAGTTCCAACGTTCGTTGCGAGTTGCTGGTTGCGGTGGCATCTAGTAGCCATGTTCAGAGCTAGGTGTCGTTGACGGTAGTAACTGGTACCAACATTAGGAACTACTGCTTGAAATTGACCGTCTGCAGTCCTTACCTGAATTACAGACTAATACAGCCATCACAATTCACACCGTTTATCAGGCAGATTCTACACTCACCCAAAGTACACGGGGTTACATGACCGCGTTGTCGCAGCCCCTAAACTGAGGAACCTACCAAAATTCTGCGGGAGATATAATTTTGCGTGAAGAAGTAACAGACCGTTACATAGTTACACATCAGTGTCGAAACCTTGCATAAGGACAGTGTGACCACAAGTATAAAAATGGACTCCAAATGACAAGAAGGTTACCGTCATCATAAGACAATAAAATGTTTAAAATATGCATAAAATGACGAAAAACAAAGTTAATTAATCTCCAATTATAAAATACTTTCTCGCAATAAATGAGGTCTGATCCTTCTACGAAAACCTGCATATTCTGCCTATTTTCGCCTATCCCCAAGTTTGTCCGGTGAAATCTACCTCCGCCTTCCGGCGTGCCGAGAGGAATTTTTGTACTTGTCACAGCACCTCTTTGTAGACAATATTCGATGTTACAACGAATTCATCGGTTATTGTTTGCTCGGGAGTTTCTTCTACAGCAATTTTTTACATTTGCAAAGGATTGAACCCTAAAGAAATTCTTTGCTAGACAACACCGGAGCCATCTACTGTTAGACTCCTCAGCTAGCAGTACGCCGGGCTCCCACCAGATGGCTGCCGCCGCCGCGCTGCCCTGCGCTCTAGCGGCAGGCTCGCCAGGTTACGGTGCTCTCATTATAAATGTACATTTTTAAGGTATTAATTTAATTGTGAGGCATTTAAAGAGGAAGTGAGTGCGTTTCGGGCACACATGGGTTTAAGCGGAACCTGTAGGTACCCCATATGTGTAGGTTGGTGTTAACAGGACTTTGTTATCGGTGCAATACCGGAGTGGGACCTTAGCAGAAAAGTATAGGGAAAATAATAATAATAATAATAATAATAATAATAATTCATTTTTACATTGTCGAGTTTAGTTTGCACGCCCCTGTTTGTGAACAAGCCACCTATTAGCAGTTAGCACCGCGGCCTCCTCTGCTTCTACACCTCTCACATTGAAATCGTTAAACACTGAATCTAATGATCACCTCCTAGGTCTACCTCTCCTTCTCTTACCCTCTACTGCAGAACTCATTAACCTCTTAGGTAATCTCCCCTCTCCCATTCTCTTCACATGACCCCACCATCTGAGTCGGCTCATACGAACAGCGTCTTCATTTCTAGCGGCTTCGGTGGCGTAGTTGGTAGCATGCTGAACTGCTGTTCCCAAGATCGCGGGTTCAAACCCGGCCAAAGTCGTCGGATTTTTAAGAGCGTTAAAATCTTTCAGTAGGCCTTCCTTTGGAAGGGAAGTAAAGCCAGCGGTCCCATGTCATAGATGCATGGCATGTAAAAGATCCTTCCACTAATTTTACTTGTGTGAAGCTAAGTTATAGGTTAGATTTCTTTGTAACGCTCTATCAAACGTTCACCACTAGGTGTCAGTGACATCAGGTAGCGAAAGTTGAAACTAGTGTACTTGAAATTGAACGGAACATGTAACTCACCCTATGGGTGTCCGCTTGAAGCAGCTTCAGCCTCTGGCGAGCCGAACATGTCCTTGGACACTCCTGGCACTAAAAGCCATACGCTAAATAAATAATGATAATTTCTAGCATAGCCTTTATATCTTCATTGAGAGTACCTTCCTACCATTGCTCCCATCTATTTATCGCAGCTACCCCCATATCAGCTACCTGTAGCTTAAGTATCACCTCTCGCTTCCATACAGCAAGGTTGGTCTAAATGCTGAGCGATGTACGGAGAGTTTTGTCGCTACTCTAACTTATTTCCTGAAGAATACTGTAGATCACAACTGAGAACTCACTGCATTGGCTTTTCTACACCTCGACTCTATTCCCTTCCCCATACTGTAACCATCCTGGGAGAATATCCAACCTTCTACACCTCGACTCTATTCCCTTCCCCATACTGTAACCATCCTGGGAGAATACTCAGCCTTCTACGCCTCGACTCTATTCCCTTCCCCATACTGTAACCATCCTGGGAGAATACACAACCTTCTACACCTCGACTCTATTCCCTTCCCCATACTGTAACCATTCTGGGAGAATACACAACCTTCTACACCTCGACTCTATTCCCTTCCCCATACTGTAACCATTCTGGGAGAATACACAACCTTCTACACCTCGACTCTATTCCCTTCCCCATACTGTAACCATTCTGGGAGAATACACAACCTTCTACGCCTCGACTCTATTCCCTTCCCCATACTGTAACCATCCTGGGAGAATACACAACCTTCTACACCTCGACTCTATTCCCTTCCCCATACTGTAACCATTCTGGGAGAATACACAACCTTCTACACCTCGACTCTATTCCCTTCCCCATACTGTGACCATCCCGAGAGAATACAAAGCCTTCTACACCTCGACTCTATTCCCTTCCCCATACTGTAACCATTCTGGAAGAATACACAACCTTCTACACCTCGACTCTATTCCCTTCCCCATACTGTGACCATCCCGAGAGAATACACAGCCTTCTACACCTCGACTCTATTCCCTTCCCCATACTGTGACCATCCTGAGGGAATACACAACCTTCTACACCTCGACTCTATTCCCTGCCCCATGCTGTGGCCATCCTGAGAGAATACACAGCCTTCTACACATCGACTCTATTCCCTTCCCCATACTGTAACCATCCTGAGGAATACACAGCTTTCTGCACCTCGACTCTATTCCCTTCCCCGTACTGTGACCATCCTGAGGGAATACACAGCCTTCTGCACCTCGACTCTATTTCCTTCCCCATACTGTGACCATCCTGGGAGAATACACAGCCTTCTACACCTCGACTCTATTCCCTTCCCCATGCTGGGACCATTCTGGGAGAATACACAACCTTCTACACCTCGACTCTATTCCCTTCCCCATACTGTGACCATCCCGAGAGAATACACAGCCTTCTACACCTCGACTCTATTCCCTTCCCCATACTGTGACCATCCTGAGGGAATACACAACTTTCTACACCTCGACTCTATTCCCTGCCCCATGCTGTGGCCATCCTGAGAGAATACACAGCCTTCCACACCTCGACTCTATTCCCTTCCCCATACTGTGACCATCCTGAGGGAATACACAGCCTTCTGCACATCGACTCTATTCCCTTCCCCATACTGTGACCATGCTGAGAGAATGCACAGCCTTCTACAACTCGACTCTATTTCCTTCCCCATACTGTGACCATCCTGAGGGAATACACAGCCTTCTTAACCTCGACTCTATTCCCTTCCCCATACTGTGACCATCCTGAGGGAATATACAGCCTTCTACACCTCGACTCTATTCCCTTCCCCATACTGTGATCATCCTGAGAGAATACACAGCCTTCTGCACCTCGACTCTATTCCCTTCCCCATACTGTGACCATCCTGAGAGAATACTCAGCCTTCTGCACCTCGACTCTATTCCCTTCCCCATACTGTGACCATCCTGAGGGAAAACACAGCCTTCTACACCTCGACTCTATTCCTTTCCCCAAACTCTGACCATCCTGAGAGAATGCACAGCCTTCTGCACCTCGACACTATTCCCTTCCCCATACTGTGACTATCCTGAGAGAATACTCAGCCTTCTACGCCTCGACTCTATTTCCTTCCCCATACTGTGACCATCCAGGGAAAATACACAGCCTTCTACACCTCGACTCTATTCCCTTCCCCATATTGTGACCATCATGAGAGAATACACAGCCTTCTGCACCTCGACTCTATTCCCTTCCCCATACTGTGACCATCCTGAGAGAATACTCAGCCTTCTGCACCTTGACTCTATTCCCTTCCCCATACTGTGACCATCCTCAGAGTATACACAGCCTTCTGCACCTTCACTCTATTTCCTTCCCCATACTGTGACCATCTTGAGAGTATACACAGCCTACTACACCTCGACTCTATTACCTTCCCCATACTGTGACCATCCTGAGGGAATACACAGCCTTCTACACATCGACTCTATTCCCTTCCCCATACTGTGACCATCCTGAGAGAATACACAGCCATCTACACCTCGACTCTATTCCCTTCCCCATACTGTGACCATCCTGAGGGAATACACAGCCTTCTACACCTCGACTCTCTTTCCTTCCCCATACTGTGACCATCCTGAGAGAATACACAGCCTTCCACACCTCGACTCTATTCCCCATACTGTGACCATCCTGAGGGAATACACCGCCTTCTGCACCTCGACTCAATTCCCTTCCCCATACTGTGACCATCCTGAGAGAATGCACAGCCTTCTACACCTCGACTCTATTTCCTTCCCCATACTGTGACCATCCTGAGAGAATACACAGCCTTCTTAACCTCGACTCTATTCCTTTCCCCATACTGTGACCATCCTGAGGGAATATACAGCCTTCTACACCTCGACTCTATTCCCTTCCCCATACTGTGACCATCCTGAGAGAATACACAGCCTTCTGCACCTCGACTCTATTCCCTTCCCCATACTGTGACCATCCTGAGAGAATACTCAGCCTTCTGCACCTCGACTCTATTCCCTTTCCCATACTGTGACCATCCTGAGGGAATACACAGCCTTCTACACCTCGACTCTATTCCTTTCCCCGTACTGTGACCATCCTGAGGGAATACACAGCCTTCTGCACCTCGGCTCTATTCCCTTCCCCATACTGTGACCATCCTGAGAGAATGCACAGCCTTCTGCACCTCGACTCTATTCCCTTCCCCATACTGTAACCATCCTGAGGGAATACACAGCCTTCTACACCTCGACTCTCTTTCCTTCCCCATACTGTGACCATCCTGAGAGAATACACAGCCTTCCACACCTCGACTCTATTCCCTTCCCCATACTGTGACCATCCTGATAGTATACACAGCCTTCTACACCTCGAGTCTATTCCCTTCCCAATACTGTGACCATCCTGAGAGATTACACAGCCTTCTGCACCTCGACTCTTTTTCCTTTCCCATACTGTGACCATCCTGAGAGTATACACAGCCTAGTGCACCTCGACTCTATTACCTTCCCCATACTGTGACCATCCTGAGAGAATGCACAGCCTTCTGCACCTCGAGTCTATTCCCTTCCCAATACTGTGACCATCCTGAGAGTATACACAGCCTTGTGCTCCTCGACTCTATTACCTTCCCCATACTGTGACCATCCTGAGAGAATGCACAGCCTTCTGCACCTCGACTCTATTCCCTTCCCCATACTGTGACCATCCTGAGAGTATACTCAGCCTTCTACACCTCGACTCTATTCCCTTCCCCATACTGTGACCATCCTGAGAGTGTACACAGCCTTGTGCACCTCAACTCTATTACCTTCCCCATACTGTGACCACCCTGAGAGAATGTACAGCCTTCTGTACCTCGACTCTATTCCCTTCCCCATACTGTTACCATCCTGAGATAATACACAGCCTTCGACACCTCGACTCTATTCCCTTCCCCATGCTGTGACCATCCTGAGAGTATACACAGCCTTCTACACCTTGGCTCTATTCCCTGCCCCATACTGTGACCATCCTGAGAGTATACACAGCCTTCTACACCTCGACTCTATTTCCTTCCCCATACTGTGACCATCCTGAGAGAAAACACAGCCTTCTACACCTCGACTCTATTTCCTTCCCCATACTGTGACCATCCTGAGGGAATACACAGCCTTCTTAACCTCGACTCTATTTCCTTCCCCATACTGTGACCATCCTGGGGAATACCCAGCCTTCTACACCTCGTCTTTATTCCCTTCCCCATACTGTGACCAACCTCAGAGAATACACAGCCTTCTACACCTCGACTCTCTTCCCTTCCCCATACTGTGACCATCCTCAGAGAATACACAGCCCTCTGCACCTCGACTCTATCCCCTTCCCCATACTGTGACCATCCTGAGGTTATACACAGCCTTCCTCACCTCGACTCTATTCCCTTCCCTATACTGTGACCATCCTGAGAGAACACAGAGCCCAAGTACTTAAAACGGTTCACCTGTTCCTATCTGACATTCTATATTCTTGTGTTCCTTCCCTAGAATCCTTACCGACAGGCGACATCATCTTTGTTTTAGAGATGCTACATTTCTGTTCAAGATTAATGACGTCGTCTTCTTCTTTTTGTTTTAAGGGGCCTAACATCTAGGTTATCGGCCCCTAATGGTTTGGGTGATTGTGAAAGATGAGATGAGAATGAAAACTATAACTAATACTAACTACAGACTTTCATACTAGAAGAAGAAATGGTAAACAAATAAAGGATAAGGAAAATAAAGGACAGGAAGAAGGGAAATGCCCTCAATCCTTGAGAAATGAGGATTGAGGGACTCGGAGGGAAGGAGAACAATGAAATTAAGATAGGAAAGGGGAAAGAGGAGAGGGCCCACCCTGAGGTCAGAGGAAAAAGGGGACAAACCGGATCCAGCTCTGGAATCCCTCATGGTCACCAAACCGCAAACTCACCAGCCGTGAGCCCTTGAGGGTGTAGCACTATCCAGGGTGCACCAGAAGTGGTGGGGCTACATACACCCTGCCTCCTTGAGAGCCTTGAGCAGAAGGCTTGAGATAACATGAAAAGAGAAAGAAGGCTGACCCCTCGCAGAAGGAGGGTATCAGGAAAGATGAGACAAGGGCCAATTACGGCGGGAAAGGAAGAGATTCCCTAGGCCTTGGATACTCTAATACCGTCAGGTTCAGAAGAGAACAATAGTTGACCAAGGGAGGTCGACAGGAAAGAAGACAGAGGAGCCCGGCACAAGTGGAAGCAATGCCGGACTCAGCTGGGGTCCCGTGGTCGCTAACCCACGTCCCACTGGATGTGAGCCCCTGGGGGGCAAGATTAATGAGATCAGTAGGCTAACATGAGATGCAGATCCTGCGCTAATGAGTATAACGGTATGGCTGAGTTCCGTCTTCCTCTGAATCAACCCACCTTACTGTACTTTCCAGCGCACTGTTACCAACCGTAGAGACCTTTCACTTATTTCGATTCCCGTAAACGAAGCGGCTTCGATAAGTGTCGGAGAACGTACAAACCATGGCAGTAGCTAGACCGGTGGTGTGCTCCCAAGCATGACCCTTCAGCCTGGATGCCCACGTTCGATTCCGAGTTCTGCCAATCCCAGTTCCAATTACGAATTCAGACACGACAATGACATATGTTAGGTTGGTTGGTTGGTTCCTTAGTTTAGGGGCTGCGATAACGCGGTCATCTAGCCCCGTGTACTTCGTGTGTGTGTGTAGAATCTGTCTGATAACCGGTGTTAATTGTGAAGGCTGTATTAGTGAGTGTTATCTGTGATTCAAGGAGAAGGACTGAAGACGATTAATTTTTTCAAGTAGTTCCTACTTTTGCTACCAAATGCTACCATCCACGACACCTAGCTGCGGACGTGGCTTCTAAATGCCATCGCAGTCAGCACCTGCCGGCGAACGTTGGAACTAATAGAGCGTTATCAAACCAACCTAAAAAATTTAGCTTCCACAAGTGTAATAAGTGGACGGGCGACCTGCGCGTCGGGTTGAGAGATGGAATGGGTGAAGAGGAATAAAACTGGGCAATGCTGTGGAAGGCAGCGGCCGTGGCCTATCAGAAGGTACCGTCCCAGCATTTGCCTGGTGTTGAAAATGTTGAAACCACGGAAAACCATTTCAAGGACGGCCGACGGTGGGGCTCGAACCCGCGCGTCTACCGAGTCAGCAGAGAGCTTGGCATGGGACCGCCGCGCCGGCTGAACTTCCCCTCCGAAGGAAGACAGACTGAGGGATTTTTAACGCTCTTAAAAATCCGACGACTTCGGCCGGGTTTGAACCCGCGATCTTGGGCATAGAAGCTCAGCATGCTACCAACCACGCCACCGAAGCTCGCGACATAGGTTAGCAGGTGCACTCCAGTAATAACGGGCCGCCTTGCCATGCGGGAGTTGAGATTTCGAGCCATCAGGTTGCCATCACTGGGTGTGTTCTCTGGAGGGGAATGCTGAGAGCCGTGATTGGGCTGCTGTCCTTGTAGACAAGGGGGGAGAGGAGGTGGGAGTGTGGTATCACCTGTTAATCACAAGAGGCTGACAGTGGCTCAGTAACACGACAGCGAACTTGGATTTGGAGGTCCGTGACCTCTAATATGAACGACCGTTTGGTGAGGAGGGGGCAGATGGTCGGGCTCTGGGAAGTTGACGTCGGAATAACAGAAATATAATTAGTTTAGGACGTTTGCGATTTCCTTCTTTTTCTTCTTATTAAACTGCGTTTAGTCCCTAACTGTGAAAACTCGATTCTCAAAAGAATTCACACACAGTAAAACTCAACAGTGCATTTCTAACGAGATTTAACTTAACAATTAATGGGTTACTTGGTATTTCAATTAAGATTTATTAAAACCGTCGCGTTATCTGTAACAATCTTCCAAGCGCGAAACTAAAGAAAGTCAAAGTTGGCGCTGCGCTCCTCCACCTGCCCCCTCCTCTACCCTCTTGCCCACAAGGACAGGTGACCAATCACGGCTCTCAGCATTCCCCTCCCGAGAACACCCCAAGTGGTGGCAACCTGATGGCTTGAAATCTCAACTCCCGCTCGGCAAGGCAGCCCGTTATTTATGCACGCAATAGCACATAGAAGTGATGCCCATGAATGAAACAACGATACAGATTGCGTTAACCTCCAGTAACCTGGAGTGATGCAGGGTCCAGACCTCTATAGTCTCAAGTGGTGAGAGGTGGAGAACGTTATCAGGACATGGTCAACACAATGGACACTAAACAATTACGCTTTTTGTCCTCCAACATCGTGAGCCTCAGCTCTTCTCTACTTGTCGCAGAAGCAGATGAGACACCTCGTGCAAGATTAAACTATCAGCATCTTTTTAAGCATAAACTGTCCTTAAAAGAAGTGGTCAGGAAACAAAGGATACGGCAAAGAGAGGACAGGAAGAAAGAAATGCCCTCAACCCTTGAAGAATGAGGATTGAGGGACTTGGAAGGGAGGAGAGCAATGAGAGGCAGATAGGAAAGGGAAAGAGAAGAGGGCCCGCCCAAAGATCAGAGGAAAAAGGGGATAAAAAGGTCCCAGCTCTGGATATCTTTCTGGTCCGAGGGTTGAACGGAATGTGCCCAGACAAACGAACCTAATGATACGCACATTACAAACACGCTGACAGGAAACATTAATTGTTTGAGGGGAGGAGATGCTGTAGGTTAACCCTAGTCTTTACTTTTATGTGTTTCCACATTTTAATTTATTTTAATTATTATAATTATAAATATTGTTATATTTTGTTTCTATAATTGTAATGTGATGGACGAGCAAAGAGGATATATAAAGTAGGTTAGCTCAGGCAAGGAAAGCATTTCTACAGAAAAGGAATCTGTTGACATCGAATAGCCTTAAGATTTAGGTGTTAGGAAGTCATTTTTGAAGGCCTATGTCTGGAGCGTGGCGCTCTATGGAAGTGAAACTTGGACTATTGGTGCAGAAAAGGGGAGAATTGAAGCGTTTGAAATGTGGTGTTACAGGAGAATGATGAAGATCAGATGGGTAGATAGGGTTACAAACGAAGAGGTATTAAGACTAGTGGGATAGGAGAGATGTTTCTGGCGACTGCTAATGAAGAGAAGAGATTTTTTTCGTGTGGTCTCCTCAGAGACCTATTGCAGGTCTTTCTATTCGACGCCCGTGGGCAACCTGCGCGTCGGGATGAGAGATGGAATTGATTAAGGTGAATGAAATTGGAGAAGGATGTGGAAGGAAGCGGCCGTGGCCTGTCAGAAGGTACCGTCCCAGCATTTGCCTGGGGTTGAAAATGGGAAACCACGGAAAACCATTTCAAGGACGGCCGACGGTGGGGCTCGAACCCACGCATCTACCGAGTCAGCAGAGAGCTTGATTTTTACAATTATTTTCAATCTGTTTTTATAATGTTTATTATTTTAATTTTTATATTTATTTTATTATTGTAATTTTTTTCTATATTTATATTTTATTTATACACTTCAATAGTTAATGTTTTTAGTATATTTATTTTTAAATTTTATCCCGCACATTACGTCAAGTAGATGCGTATATAATATTTGATACTTGCACTTCGGCTTGAAAATTCTCCGAAATTTGGCTGAAGGATTCAACTATCAGCCTCTTTGAAAGCATAAACTGTCCTTATGACAGGTGGTTAACATAGAGACCACTGTCCCATAGGGGTTAAACATGTTTATGTTCGACGATGTCGAAATGTAAATCAGAGCTCAAGAAACAGTAATGTGACCAATTAGGTAAGGGTAGCATCGCACCTGCGCTGACTTCCACGGCCTCCTATTTTGTTTAATTCTCGCCGTCCCATGCGCTCTGTTCACTACATATAACTGGGAGGAATCTCGACAGGTATTTATGAATATTTATGTTCGACATAAAATAGTTATAATTTTCGTAGATCATAAACTGTCGTATGCAACATTATAGGCGAGTTGCATAATGTACTATTCTCGTTCACGGGCGAAATTCTACGTACAGGCCGGACGTTTGTTTTAGATGGGTGAAAAATCTTAATGGAAGCCTGGAAGCGAGTTACTGCAGTACCTATGTTGTTATCAACTGCCCCAAGCGGTCCGATGATTGACAAAGCTGTCTCACACTCCAACTGAAATACAGTCATTGGCAAATATAATGATGTTCTGTTCGTAAATACGTACCGTGTACTTCCGCGTCACACAATACTTCGACGTTGACTGTACTGTCTGCAAGTCGGCGTCGCCACGTGCTCTAGTCTGGAATTCCATTACATCAGATCGGTGGTGACAAATGTGGAGCGATAGGGTGAGAGAGTGACTGTCTACAGGCTCACCCGCAGGCTTCAAGGTCAAGGGCAATCGTCTAAAACAAACGTCCGGCCTGAAATTTAAAATTACTTGGATATAACACGGTGTCAGTGCTCAGATCGTTTCGCTTTCACAAGGCGGGCGGGCGCCCGACCGTTCAGAGACAGTTCGCAGAGCAGCCAAACAGTGGAAAGTGAGGACGATCAGCAGACCGTGATCTCCGTGCAGAGCATTACAAAACAGTTGGTTGGTTGGTTGGTTGGTTTCTCAGTTTAGGGGCTGTGACAACGTGGTCATATAGCCCCAGGCGCGAATCTACAGTTTGCCTTTGGGGTGGGGCGGGGAATCGAAATTGTTAAGAAAAATGGTATCACTAGAAACGCAATCGCAAAATAACCAAATGTACAAAACCAGACCAATTTTTTGCAAGCTACATGGATAGAAATTTGATGCGTTTAGCGCACCAAAAATATTCGTACAAATTGCAACGGCGTGTTTTGCGACTTATACATCAAGCTTTGAAACTATTCTCGATGTACGTTACAGTTTCGGCAAGTCAAGTTGGTACCGACAAAGTGGGAAAGTCACAGCTTAAATTGCCAACCAGGCTTGCAGTTTGGACGTCGGCAAAATTTTTTGGTGCGAAAAGAGCCCCAAATTCCTACCCGTGCATTGCTGCACATTCATCGTGACATCTCAATACACATAGATTCGGTAATCACAAGGTTTGCTAAACAAAATAGACGTTTTTATATAACAGGTATGAAGTTGCAAATATGTACAGTTGTGACAGAACATAATAATTGCAATAAAGATATTTTCAGTATTGAATAAAAAGAAAAAAAACTGTTTTTCAGTTAAAATTCGTTAAGTTTTATTTGTCTGGTTCTTGTGTTTTCGTTTTTTGAGTTTGCAAAAAAAATTGGTCTCCCGTTTGGGGTCATGATCCCCCCCCCCTTGAATCCGCGCCTGTGTAGCCCCGTGTACTTTGGGTGTGTGTGGAATCTATCTGATAGCCGGTGTTAATTATGATGGCTGTACTAGCGTGTGTTATCATCATATTATTTCAGTAGTATAGATCCCTCCTGCGACTCTCACAAGGGAACGATCGTGACAAATGAGCATTAGCAGTGACGAATTGCACTCTAATTTCATAAATATCTATAATTTCTTTAAAATATGACTTTTAAAAAAGTTAACGATTTGCAGATACTGTTGCTGTTGAAAAATACGCTCCATATTTGCTGTCCACTACACATTTGGCCGCTGTGACGCCTGTTTCATGTCATTTTAACATTCTGAGGTCTTTCCTTCATCATTTTGCATGGATTGCAGGAACAGTAAATCAAAGGAATGTGTACTCAAATCGTATAAATTCATAAATATTGAATAACTGGTGAGTGATATGATGATCCAATTTTCAGTGATTGCCTTCTTAAGTTAGGAACGTAGAACTTGGAATTCTAACTGGAATGTAAATAGTGTTCTATAATCATTTGGTTGAAATAAAAACATAACAACACTTCTACTTAAGTCTCTCATTATAAACCTATTGGGGAAAGTTGGTTTATGAACGTGCGATATTTCTCGCACGGGTCCGCTAGTCTGTTTTCAATTCAAGTAGAAGGACTGCAGACATTCGATTTTCAAGTAGTTCCAACTTTTGCTACCAAGCGCCACCGTCAACGACCAACTAGTTCTGAACTTTGTTACTAGATGCCACCGCAGTCGGCTCCTGGCGACGAACGTTGGAATCTAAGAGCGTTAGTCAAAGAAAACCTATAATTTTTGCTTCACAAAGGTGTAATTAGTGGAAGGTTCTTTACCATGCCATAAATCTATGATATGGGACCGCCGCGCCGGGTTTACTTTCCCTCCGAAGGAAGGCATACTGAGGGAATTTTAACGCTCTTAAAAATTCGACTACTTCAGCCGGGTTTGAACCCGTGAACTTGGGCATAGAAGCTCAGCATGCTACCAACTAAACCACCGAAGCCACCCTGTGAATAAGTTAGCAACGTGTTGTAGATTTCCCATTACAGGAAGATTCCTTGGGACATGTACAATACCAACAGGACTTTACAATCTCATGTCACTAATAGTCCACGTAATTATTTATTGCAGAGGAGGGTGGTGTATTCTTTGAATACACGGTACGAGAGAATAAAGTCTATTGCTCTTTGCATGTTCATTTTTTCCTTCTTCTTTGTCAAACACCAACAGTGATCATCTGTTTTCTCCTTGTTGGGCATATCTCTTATGTCTTCATAAGTATGTTTCAGATATATAACTTCTGTGACCCACCTAGCGTCACCTCGCAGCGAATCTCTGAAGCTCCTCAATTTTTCCTGGTGCTAGAGGACTTACTTATCCATCTGGCTACCAGATCTTGTTACCATCGTCAGCTATTTTCTCTTGGAGCAAGAGGACTACGTCCACTTCTTTACTCACCATGCTGCGCTAGTATCAACTGTGATCAACTCTTAGAAGACCAGCTCAGCAAGAGAAGATAAATGTTTTATTTTTAAGTTGGCAATGTTTATATGTTCTCCTTTTGTCTCCTACCCCCCACTCTTTCCCCTCTTTCTTGCACCCTCCGTGCTCCGTTGAGCTGCTCTCACTTCTTAGTCTGCAGTTGACTCGTTCAGTCAAAGCTCCGCTCGAGCTTGCCTCCTCAACCCAAGAGGCTCACCCTCTTTTACGCCATGTTGGCTAAGTAATCATCAACGGAAACTTCGACTTCAACATGAAATCAAGATAAGTACCATTTTAAAAGTTTTAACCTCATCTTCATGGTTTTAACTTCCAAGTGCTTTTAATTATAATTTATAGGCAGTGTGAAATTATTTACTTTGGGGCAATAATCATTCTTCGTGGGATTTGCCATGTTGAGCTTTTGCTTGTATAAGCCAACCTTACTAAAAAAGAGCTTTTCTTAAGCTATTCAAACGAGAAATCCTCTCGCTACGTGGGATATTATCTAATACCCGCTGTCTATAATTATAAAGCTAATTCCTCCGTTGGATTTTCTCAACCCCATTTTCTGCTAAGGTCGTTCTGGAACCTTCGAGATCTTGTTCTCTATCTGCGAGTCTTGCCGTCAAGTATTGTTCACGCACTTGTGAAAATGCTAGTTAAAATGAGGAATCTTCCTTATAAATTTTTGCAATAGCTAACTTTCCTCCACCGCTGGAACCTCTAGAACATTCTATGGCGCATTTAATTGTAAATCACAACTTTTTCAAGAAATAGACTTTCATCTATATAGTGCAATCAGTTATTTCCATAATTGCAATAACTTTTTTTCTCATAAACTTCAGTGTTTCTATAGTGAACTTTGCATCCATCTTCATAGACTACAGTGATAAACAGTGCTTGCTCCGCGTTTCTACCGCGTCGCGATCGTCCGGTTATATTAAATACGGCCATGAACGTTGATCCTATATCCCAATGATCTTTCCTCAACCTTCTACTAACAACCATTATTAATAAAATTGAAACTTTTCTATAAGGTGTCACCCACGAGGTGCCCTTCCAACTTTGCTAGTTTAACATTAATTAAATTCTGCATAATTGCTTGTGTGATACAAGTTTTAAATTCACGTTGTTCCTTTCCTATAATCAGGGAAAACAATTCTCTAAACTCTTGAGCGAGTCATGTTCAGGTTTCACGAAATGGAAACTGTCCCATTTGGCGAGTGATTCCTGCTCAAACTTGGGAAGTCTAGAACTTTCCCTTTCAATTTCTTCAGGTTTCACAGTAAGTGACCTGCCCTCTTTGTATAATTCTCATATATTAATTCTGTATAAATATAAGAAGTTGTAGGAACTTCTATCTTATTTTTCATGTTGTTATTATTTTTATTTTCAAAGTTGTCACTTTCTCTAGAACATTCTCTTCTGAATTTCTTAAGGTGCACTTTTTGTACTCCAATTCACGTTCAAGCTTTAATTACTTCATTGCTCATTTGTTTAAATCTTATAAAGATTTTAGAAACATGTAAGGTTTGAAACCTTGTAAATTGTCAATTGCCTGGAGCAACCGTTTAATGTTGAGAGGTCTGCGACCCCAAATCGTTAACTACATAGAGAATATTTATTTGTTAAAAAGATTAATTAATCCTGCATTGTTAAATAAATTAAATATTTGTTTTTGTATTCATCATTTCTCTGATACTACAGTTAGGCAGGATCCTGGCCTTCCTAGCTCTTCCTAGGTTTATGCCCTCGTTCATATACAATAAATCGTTTGCTCTCAGTCTTGTCAGACCATCACCCTTCCCTATAGTACTTTCATTCGTGCTTGGGAGGAAACACACTAAAGCCTCTCTCTGGCAAACTGCCCAAGTCCTAGCTGCGGTTCTCGTTAGCCTCTACCAAGCTCGTACCTACTTTAGGTATCAAGGTGTTAATTTTCAGTGGCAACTGCCTCTAAAGGTATTTAAAGTTGAACTCATTAATTTTGTGGGACTCTCCTCCCATTTTTCTATCCTTTTTCTCCAATCCCAAATCTACTTCCTTCTCTCAATCATCTTCCCTTGGTGGGTGGGTTATTCCTCAGCCTATAATCTACCCAGAGGGCTCATTTGTTGATTAGCACTTGCAAATCTCCTGTATTAGCCAACTGCACTACCACGACCAGTTTACAACTTGATCTTGTACCCGCTAATAAATCTTATCTCTGCCATATCCAGTTTAAAGCTACACAGGCCAACAGATTTGCTCGCCGCAATGCAAAAATGCTACAAACGTGCACTAAATTTAAACCATGACAAAAGCCGAGGCTGTGTGTGAACAGAGACTTTCTCTCCACTGCTTTTGTTCCATTTGGAGCAGAATTACGATTTAACGCTACACTTACTCAATACCGAAGTTACCGTCACAGTAAAGTAACCTGCGTTAAGATCTCTACTTAGTATAAAACAAAGTCCCCGATTCTCGGATGTCACGGGTAATCTCGAGAACCACTGGATGGATATATTGATGCGGTTTTCACCATTCTGTAAAGGATTTCTCGAGGAAAGTTTCTGCAGAAAAACATTCATTCATTTATGACCAAAGGAAGCCGAGCAGTAACGATTTCAGTGAATCGAGTTGAAGAGAAACCTGTCGTCCGTGCGCCTTTTAAGCGTACGTTGGGTAAACCGTTAAAAGTATCTATTATACTATGAGAGTGTAAGAATTGTTCAGTGTGAGAAGTTCTACAAAAACGTCCGTGATTGCAGTCCTTATTCGAATTAAAAACAGATAACACACACTAATACATCACAATTAACACCGGTTATTAGATAGATTCTACACACACCCAAAGTACACGGGGCTACATGACCACGTTGTCGCAGCCCCTAAACTAAGGAACCAACCAACCAACTTATTCACTGCATTGAGGGAACATATTATTCCGGCAACTTGTCAAAAGTAATGTTTTCAATGCTTGATCTGAAATTGACTTTGAAAATCATATTATACAACAAACCTTCGGAAACATTGAGAGTTTCTTTAAGTGAATATAGAAAAGACTACACAATTTCCATATGCCAATGAACTTAAAACGTACAATGATATTTTCACTCCGGCTCGATAAGATACTCGTGGTTGTCACCAAGAAGGCCCGGGTTCTGGTCTGGTCTGAGAGCTGGAACCAAGGTCGTAGAGACCAATCACGGGCTTCCTGAGCCTTCCGTTTCTTTTTTCAACCTGTGACATGAATTTGGAAGTATTAGTCTTGAATTAGCTTAACCCATAAAAACAAGAAGTTCCGTGACGAACTAAAGAGCCTACTTTTCTTAAAATTTAAGAATCATGTCAATGATTAATCTATATTATGGATCTATCTAGAATAATGACAAAATTAAGTTGGTAATATCGAAATTACTAATTAGTTCGATATACTGTATACCTGGCATAACGTTGCCTAATAGAGAACTACAGTTGGCAGCCCTGGTGACTGAATATATTCTTAGTTCCATCTCTTAAGGTACAGAATACAAAATGTGGTTGAAGTCCAATGGATAGCATGGAGGTTATATGCAGTTAAACATTGGATCTAACAGCGCGCGTAAAATCATGTTGGCAACAATAACATACATGTATTGGTCAGAAATAATCTGAAATAATATGATCTATTGTTGTGTCAATTTTGAATGAAATCCATTAGTTAGTATAGAAGTTACATGCATTTTAAAATTGGACCTATCAGCAGGCTTAGAATCATGTTGGCAGCACTGACGAATATTAGTTACTCCAAATAAATCTAGAATGCCAGGTACTATACGTGAGCAAAATTTAGAGCTATTGGCTTGCATACCGTACTTTCTGATATATTGATATTAGGGTAACAAAAATAGAGACAGTATTTATTAACAGTTGGCAGCCTTGGTTACCCTTAAGAATCGGCATAATCATATCCGTTATGGTACACATAGCACACACAAAATTTGGTTGAAATCCAAATGATAGTATAGAAGTTACATGTATTTAAAGTTGGACCTCTCAGTAGGCTTAGAATCATGTTGGTAGCACTGACGTATATAACTTAATCCAAATTAATATAGAATGTCAGGTACTATACGTGTGCATAGTTTAAAGCTGTCGGCTTGTATACTTTCTGATATATGGGTATTTGGATTTTAAAAATTGAGAGCATTTATTAACAGTTGGCAGCCCTGGTGGCTCTTAAGAATACGCTCAGTAATATATGTTTATGTACACATAGCACATACGAAATTTGGTTGAAATCCAATTGATAGTGTAGAAGTTATATGCATTTAAAATTTGGACCTATCAGCAGGCTTATAATCATTTTGGCAACACTGGCATGTATGGCCTCCTGGAAATATAACTGCAATATTATTGTCTATATGTGTGCCAATTTTGAAATAGCTCCAATTCATACCTTCCAAGATATCCAACATGAAGCTAAAATTTCAATTGCGATTTTTCAGCAGTTGGTAGCACTGACATCATTTTCAAATATGGACGTGAGATATTCAGGTATAGATCTTTACTCCTACCAAATTTTGTTTCGATTGCTGCAGCCGTTTAGGAGTTGATAGGGGGGGGACACACACAAGCCAGACAGACAGACAGACAGAAGGACAGACAGACAGACAGACAGACAGAAGGACAGACAGACAGACAGACACACATTTACCCGTTCTCATAAGTCTACTTTTTCCTCATTTTTGCAAAATGTGGGAAGTAGGCTAAAAACTCCGAGGAATTTAGCAGTCCATCAGTTTACTTGATCCCCTTCTTCAGCCATTCTTATCTCATTACTTGTTTTAGTTCAGGATTGTCATCACTGTGGTTTTAAAATTTGATTTCCGTAATATTTACCAGTGCCTGGGCGACTGGTTTGATGCAGCCCTCCATGTCTCCCTGTTCTAAGCTACCACATCTTACATCCGAGGCAATCTGTTTAACACAACTTATTCTAACCTTGGTCTACCCCTATAGTTCTTGTCCGCGAATCTTCCTACCATCACACCATCACTAAGTTTGCTATTCTTGAATGTATTAGTATGTGTCTTACCAACCTATCTCTTATCTTCATTAGCAGCCGCCAGAAACATCTTTCCTCTCCCACTCGTCTTAATACCTCTTCGTTTGTAACCCTGTCTACCATCGAATCTTCATCATTCTCCTGTAACACCACATTTCAAACGCTTCAATTCTCCTCTTTTCTGCTGCGCCAACAGTCGAAGTTTCACTTCCATAGAGCGCCACGCTCCAAACAAAGGCTCTCAAAAATAACTTCCTAATACATCTGTAATTAGCAGAAAAGAATGACTTATTAAACAAATTGATATAAATGTTTAGCTTTAAACGTCAATTTGATTTATTTCGGCTGCATTCCAATATCTTAGTTTTACATTTATTGACTCTCTTCAGGATTTTCTTTTTCAAGACAGAATCCATACCATTTAAAGACTCATTCAAATCCTCTGGTGTGTCGGCTATGATGACGATGTCATCAGCAAATCTCAGAGTCGAAATTATTTCTCCTTGAATCTTTACTCCTTCTTTGAATGCTTCTCCTATTCCTTCATTGCTTGATCAATGTATAGATTGAAAAGTATGGGTGGTAAGTTGCAGCCTTGCCTTACACCTTTCTGAATACCAGCTTCTCTCTCATGTCCTTCAGCTCGAATGATTGCTGTCTGGTTTCTGTATAGATTATAGATCACCCTCCTATCCCTGTACTTTATTCCAATAGATTTCAAAATGTCAAACAACTTTCTCCAATCGACTGCAGCTATCGAAACCAAATTTGTTAAGAGTAGAGATCTATACCTGAATATCTCACGGCCATATTTGAAATTGACGTCAGTGCTACCAACTGCTGAAAAATCGCAATTGAAATTTGAACTCTATGTTGGATATCTCAGACGATATGCATGCGAACTATTCCAAAATTGGCACACATATAGATAATAACATTCCAGATTAATTAACAGAAGTCCATACATGCCAATGTTGCCAACGTGATTCTAAGCCTGCCGATAGGTCCAATTTTTAAATGCATGTAACTTCTATACTATCAATTGGATTTCAACCACATTTCGTATCTACTATGTGTACTACAACAGATACGACTGCGTATTCGTATGAACCAGCAGGGCTGCCAACTGTTAATAAATGCTCTCCCTATACGTTCTAGTATTCTATGTCTACCCCTTACTAGTCCCGTTCTGCAACGGGGTCGGGGATGAGATGCGATGAACCACGTGGCTGATAGTTTCTACGGCCGGATGCCCTTCCTGACGCCAACCTCACGAGAGGAGTTAATTAGAGATGAAATGAGTGAAGATGAATGAAAGTTCGATTTCAAGTAGTTCCAACTTTGGCCACCAGACGCCACTGTTACAAACACCTAGAGGCGAACTTTGGAACTAGAATAGAGCGTTTCCTAACCAGCCAAATGTAACCTACAAATTTTGCTACACCCTACCAATTGTAGTAGTAGGTTCTTTTACATGCCATAAATCTATGGCATGGCGGCTTTACTTCCCCACCGAAGGAAAGCATACTAAGAGATTTTAACGTTCTTAAAATATCCGATGACTTCGTTCGGGTTTGAACCCGCGATCATGGGCATAGAAGCTCAGCATGCTATCAACTACGCTACCGAAACCACCCGACGCAAAGAATATAAGTGACCGAATGGTGTCGGAGGGTTTTGCCGACTACCTGTGCCAACTTACGCAATGAAAGTGAGTTATCACGAACATAGATCATTATTGATTGTATTTGTGTATGTTGGATAACAACGGAAAATTACTGAATCTGTAATGTTAGGAGGCAATGTGCCTGCGGAAATTTAGATCTGTTCACTAGTAACTTATTGTTTCACAATGTTAGTAACATTGCTAATTTAGATGGATCAGTTACGGTTTCATTTGCCTATTTTTAAGTTATTGAGGGAGTGTCGGAGTACCGGAGAATCGTTCTGTGTAATGGCCCAACTTTGTTTAATAATAAAATGTGAAATATTGCTACCATTCGTAACATTGTGGTACCATAACCTCCAAAGTTTATATCCCTCTCCCTCCAACCTTCTCAGCGAGATCATCAGAAGGGCTTGTTTCTTGTTTTGCATTGCTTATAAGTAGGGGCCGCATCTTTTTGGTAATAGCTATGCCTATAGCGCGAAACTTTTTCATACCGTCTTTCTTGCCTTCTAGGTAGGCCTACAAGCCTGTCGTCTGAAAACTCACGAGTCTCATTACTCACGAGTCTCAAAATTCACGAATTTCAAGATGAGGGTTAGTATAAGTAGGTTCTAAACGGTTTCTATACCTTGGCCAGTCTCAAAACTCACGAACCAAGCCAGCCAGCTCTTCTTTGAATGGGAAAAGGTCCATTGTTAGCGCCAACCGGAACTGCGGCAAATGTTCTAACGCCCCGTCGCACAGTGGTCCGGATCCGTAAAAAAGCGGTCAAAAATCGATATTTCAACTTAACTTTAGAAACGCCAAACCACCTTCCAAGTAAAGTGTGTTAATCAGTGTACATTAATTTCAATTTTTCTTTGGAAATTGCTTCTGTGTGTCTCAGATATATTACTGCAAAAGTGATACAACTCTTCGTTTCTGAACTCCGCACTCCGTTAAGTGAACTTTGAAATATCATTCTAACTTCAAAATGAAACTCGGGGTCTTTACTACTGTATCAGTATGTAGTTTTGGGTCTGGTATATGTGTTTATAGCATGATTTTCAATTTCAGATCACTTATAAGGACTCTTATACTTACTTTTAGAGTGCATTATTTTTTTCGCGAAAAATTAATTTTGCTTGACCTACAAAAAATGTATACATATGTATAGCATGAAACTTATGCAAGTTTTAAAATGAAGACTGGAGAATATATCCTTAAAGGTTTCATCGCCAGAACACGCCAGATGCGTGATTGAGAGGGGAGAGAACATTACTGCGCGTTCTGTGGATAAACACTCGCGCGAGATAAGGGCCTGTTGAGATATTTGTTTATGCTACGCAAGGGATATCTCTAGGCCAGGAAACCAAAATAATATTCAGTCGCGAGAAGTAATTGATTAGTGGTAGTTGTGTGTGTTGTCAAGTGAGAAAAATGAATTTCGTTGTTAGTCGCAGTGAACTTCATAACAAGATTTGAGAGAACAAAAGGCAATCTCGCGCTCGCCAAGAAAAGTCCAATTAAATGTCGACGAGAGTGTCGAGAAAACAGTCTATAATAATATAAGAACCTTTTTCTTTTTGCCTTATTTTGACCGGTGGAGAAAGTGTCACTTCCTAGAACATGCTTTTTTGAAGAAATATACAGACTGGTTGAAAAAAGAAATTGTGATTTCAATTCCGAGCATGCCTGGCTCCGCAAAATCAGAGGATCGAGGTCGTCCTTCAAAAGAATTTGAAGAGCTAATGGAGAGAAGCAAAAGAAGAGAAATTAAAGACCTAAGGGAGAGTGCCACTTCATCAGAGCTTGCCTATGCGACCGCTATGAATTTAAGGGCAGAGGGAGACGTTTCATCAGCCAAGCTATTAAAAGAAGCTACCACGACTACACCAACAAGGGGCAAACGAATACGGGATGCATGGAGAAAGGGGTTCAACGATCTACAAAAATGTCACTGGAGGAAGCCTTATAATTCATAATTAAAGCAAAGTTATCCAAGCACCAGTATGGGGAGCGTGATGGCGTAGTGGCTTAGCTGCTCGTCTTTCACCCGGACGGTCGGGGATCGAATCCCGGTGACAGCTGGGTGAAATTTTCACCTGAAAAATCACGTGGCGTCAGGAAGAGCATCCGGTCTTAAATCCCCGGCCAAAACCAAAATGAGCCGGATTGGCTCCGGCGACCCCAATTAATTGGGATAAGCCCTAGAGAATGATGATCCAAGCACCAGTACAGTATGTGACAATGAGAAAATTAGCTAATATAGATAACTATGATTTATACCCTAGCTATTACGCTATTTTGAATGCTAAAAAGGCTACTTATCCACAAAATGTAATAATTAAGGAAAATGAATGTGAAGTGAAAATACAAGATTTGCAGGAACACACTTCCTCCAGAATGTTATCAATGTTACCAGATGTGAGTGATAAGAGCTATACATTATATTGTAAATGGGGCTTTGATGGCAGCTCCGGCCATTCCCAATATAAACAAACCTGGTCAGGAGCTGAAAAGAGTGACCAGAGCTTATTTATGTCATCTGTCGTGCCTCTGCGCCCCGTTGACAGTAATACAGGTATTATTGCGTGGAAAAATCCAAGAACCTCATCTACACGATTCTGCAGGCCTATACGAATGCAGTGGGTTCATGAAACATCGGAAATTACACGGACGGAAAGGATGTATTTAAATGATCAAATAGAGAATTTACATAATTTGGTTATAAACAACACCGACGTGCAGTATTCCTTAATATTGTCAATGATAGATGGAAAAATATGCAATGCTTTAGCACAGTCTTCAAGCATGAAGTGCTATATTTGTGGTGTGAAAATTTCAGAAATGAACAATCTACAAATAATGGCACAAAAGCCCGACAATTTACAGCTTGAATTTGGAATTTCAGTTCTGCACGCCCACATTCGATTTTTTGAAAGTCTCCTGCATATTTCATACCGCCTGGGTTTTAAAAAGTGTAAAGCGAGCATGAAAGATGGTTCGAGACTTATTCGAAAGAAAAAAATGTGCAAGACTCATTCAGAACGAGATTAGGTCTTCTAGTTGATATTCCGAAGCCTGGATATGGAACAACCAATGATGGCAACACTGCCCGAAGGTTTCTTGAACAACCTCAAGTAGCATCCAAAATAACAGGGGTAGACTGTGAGTTAATAACTCGTTTCGGAAGAATTTTAAAAGCCATTTCATCTGGTCATGAAATTGATAGTTCAGAGTTCAATTCCTACTGCAGCGAAACAGCAAGCTTATATGTACGGCTATATCCATGGTATTACATGCCTCCAACACTCCATAAAATACTTATCCATGGATCTTCCATTATAGAAGCAGCTATTTTGCCGATTGGAGAAATTTCAGAAGAGACCTTAGAGTCTAGAAACAAAGACTTAAGAAAATATAGGGAATACCATACCAGCAATCCTCAAGAATTTCCAATAAATTTGACTTGTTCCATAGACTATTGCTAAGCTCTGATCCAGTAATTTCAAGCATGGAAGGTCTACCGAAGAAGAAAGTTGCCTCAGGAAGTGTGTAATTTATTGTCAATACCCGAGGACGAGACGGAGCAGGAAGGGGAAGAAGAAGAAGTCGACTCATCCGGATCAGAGGATGAATAAGTAAGTAATGTTATGCATTACGACAAATTTGCCTCATAGTAACATCTAATTTAAAGTTTAACACAAAAGAATTTCATTTCTTTTAATGGAAAATATTTTTGTCCGCTTTTTTTCGAATCCGGACCACTGTGCGGCGTCTCTACAAACCGCAGTAGTTCAAAGGGACGTAAAAGCCACAACATTATCATAATCATCATATATATTATTTCAATCAATCAATCAATCAATATTTATTGTCATTTAACAACTTATCGTTGTATTAGACTACGTCACATTGTTAAAAATACATTTTCAATTTACAATAAAATCACAAAGTTATGTATAATATATTACAAGTATTATTACCAGCTTACTGAATTCTATAAAATAAAATAAGAATAAAATAACACGAATACAGTAAGAAGAAGTTGATCTTCTATAGTCCATCTGGGTAGAGTGTAATTTTCTCTTCAAATTCGACCAAAGTGTAAATACTGCTGTTAATGAGCCATCGCTTAATGGATGCTTTGAAAATGTTTATAGACTCCTGCTGTAGTTGTGTTGGTAGTTTGTTGAAGATTTTAATTCCATAGTATTTGTAGTGGTCTTGTGTTTTCTTTAACCTGACATGAGGTGTATCTAGCTGGTTTCTTATTCTTGTGGTGTGTGAATGCACATCCCTTCGATTTTTATATACACTTAGATTTTCTTTAATATACACTAAGCTATGGAATATGTATATTGATGTAAGAGTCATAATTCCAAGTTCTTGGAAGTGATTTCTGCAGGATTCTGTACTAGGCTTGCCTTGTAGACATCTTATTGCCTTCTTCTGCCATCTGAAAACATCTTGTGCCCCTGTTGAGTTTCCACACAATATTATACCATAAGTTAAATGTGAAGGGAAAAATGCATAGTATGCGAGAATCATCTGATTAGCACTAACTGATTGTTTGAGTCTTCGCAATAAAAATAAGACTCGTGCTAATTTTGTACATAATTTTTGTGTGTGAATGTCCCAGTTTAATTTAGGGTCTAAATGGATTCCCAACAACTTAACAGAGCTGCATTCATGACTACTTGAAGCCAATTTGACTAAGTGAAAATAGATTTCTTCTGTTTTGTTACTGTTTAGAAATAGTTTGTTTACCTTTAGCCAAGAAGTTGATTCACCTAATAATTTGTTTCTTTTCTCTTCAAGGCAAGTTAGATCTCTATCACTTGTTATTACAGTGATGTCATCAGCATACAGTATTGACTTGGCATTTATATTACTAACAATGTCGTTTATATAGACCAGGAAGAAAAAGGCTCCAATGACTGAACCTTGGGCTACACCTGTATTTACAATGAGTGGAGCAGATTTTTGGTTGTCTATTACAACTATTTGCCTTCTCTTGTGGAGATAGGAGGTAATTAATGATAATTCACAAGCTTTGACTCCATAATAGTGAAGTTTTTGTATTAATATATTATGATCCACAGAATCGAAAGCTTTACTTAGGTCTAAGAGTGTGACAGATGTAATAAGTTGAGATTCAAATCCAGCAATCACTTCATCAACAACAGCTTCAACAGCTTGAACTGTTGACTTACCAGTTCTGAAACCAAATTGGGTACTATTAAACAACTTGTGCTCCTCAAAGAATGCTGATAATTGTTCTTTCATACACTGTTCCATTATTTTGGAAATAATTGGGACAATTGAGATTGGCCTATAGTTACTGGGGTCCATCATATCTCCTTTTTTATGGACTGGAATTGTGATGGTGATTTTCAGACACTCTGGAAAAACTCCAGTAGTAAATATCCAGTTTATTAGATAAGTTAAAGGTAATACTATGATGTCTATTATTTGTTTTAGAATAAAATTCGACATTCCATAATAATCCTCACATTTTGAATTGTTTAGTTCTGAAACTATTTTTAGGACCTTCTCATGTGTTATTTGTCTCCATCTGAAGGATGGTGTGGGATTTTCATCTACCTTATGGTTTTCCAATTTCTCCATAAACTTTGTATGATGATTTTCATATTCCAAACTTTTGACCATATTTTCAACAGAATTTATAAAATATTCATTTAACACATTTGGCGTTATTGGTGTAGAGTCCTTACTTTTATTTTTACCCAGTTCCTTGTTTATGATTAACCAAGCAGCTTTACATTTATTCTTTGCGTTATTAATGAACTCATCATTCGCTCTCTTTTTTGCTGCTTTAATTTCCCCCCGATATAATTTTTTTATGTGATTATAGTTTTCTATATCCTGTGGGTCTCCTTTCTTTGCTTTAGTGTAATACATGATCTTTAGCTTCCTAATAACATCAAGGTAAGGCGTATACCATTTGGTATTATTTTTACTTTGTTTTTGATCTGTAGTGTTAATTATTTGTTTCTTAATTGGGCAGCATTTATTTAAGGAAGTGTGTATTATATTCATAAACTTATCAGCTGCTTCAGAAACATTGTTATAGCTCACAATTATGTTTTCCAAAATCCTGCTGGTCAACTCGTGCCTTAATCTGAGAAAGTTATTGTCGCTCACATCCTAATATACTTGACTTGCCTATTTTCTGGGAAGTGTCCTGTAACAATTTGAAATGTTAGCCAGAGGCCACTATGGTCAGACAAGAGAGGTTTTGTAACACCAAAATTATAACCATTTGTTGGCACATTAGTAATAATGTTATCTAAACAAGACTTCTTTCTAGTTGGTTGGTTATTGATCAGATAAAAATCAAAGGATTTTAAAATGTTACAGAATTGTTTCTTTGCCAGTGATTCAATTAATACATTTAGGTTGATATCCCCTAAACAATATATTTTATACTTTTGGAATTTTGCTAAGTAACAAGCAAACCTTTCCCATATGTTTATGAAGGCCTGGACATCCGAATCAGGTGTACGATATATGGAAATAATAATAAATTTAGCTCTTGTAAACTTTACCCCAGCTACTTCAAAGAGCTGTTCTATACAGAAATCATTTAATTCCATTATTATACTGTCCATCATAACGAATAGAATAAGAAGTGATATCACTGGCCTAGTACGCCTGGTCCGCCGCAGCGCAGCGCTGGCTCCGATCTGTGATGTAAGTTAGCATTGGCGCTTACGAGACTTAAAACCTTGCGACCTGTTTTACATGTTAAAACACCGCAAGATATCCTCATAGGCGCTAATAAGTTTGACATCTCCTCTTACTTTCCTGTGCCCAATAATAATTTAGTAAGTCGTCTCTTGTAACAGTTCAGTTTCGACAATAAGCGAAGACAAAGAGCAAGTTCAAAATGCAATTAGTTTTGCCAGCTATCGGTAAATTTTAAAAAAGAACGGAACAATTGACCTCGCTATCAGAAAGGATTTCTTCACATTGTTACACATTTTACATTCCCTCAACAGACTTGCAACACAGACAAAAAAAAAGCCGTACGAACGCAACTTTCAACTTTACCGTAGATTACTATAACATTCAATAATAACCATTAATTTCACTCCACAAACACCAAAATCAGTAAACTACCATCATTTCAGAAGAACTTAACATTAAACAGACATAGAAGGCATAGTCATGACCCCTTCACAGAGTAGGCTATTGCCTAAAACTGATCACGCCTCCTTCAGCATTACGGTACATATATGTTTTTTAACTCATTGTCTTTTTATTCTCATCCCTTTCTTCACAGAAGTAGTCTTTAATGGCATCAAGAGCATTTTTATTTACACCATACTGGACAGATACTTAGGCAAATTAGGATTATATGTGGAACAGAATAGTCTTTCAATCGCCAGTTGGTTCTTGGGAGAAGTAATACTACCTTCCCTTCTATCACAAATTTGTCAAATTTAACAATTAAATCTTCTGAAAAGTGAGTAACACAGATGTAGGACTTTTCAGTATGTTCCCTATCCTTCCCTGATATGGCCCCTTTGCACCTTATAAAACGTTCCTAATCTTTAGGAGGTTTGAAAAACCGTCTGACCTCTTTACAGTCCCCATAGCTAGATCTGCATCCTGGTACAAAAGAGCAAGGCATCTTCACTAATCACATTAAGCACTCATGAAAATGTAAGGGCTAAACGGCTGTTTACTTACATTAAATAACAATAAAATTAACACACGAAGATAACGTCAACACACGACAAGAAATTAAATTCCATTTCAGTCAATGCGTCCTACAATAGCATTTCAGGTATTAATACTATGAAGTAATAGTGTAAGCACTTGTATATCAATAAACGTTTGCACAGAACACCACTAAAACACTCCGACCAATTAAATACTTAATAAATCGCACATAAACACACAAACATTAGTGGAAATCAACAATCTCAAATCGACTGTAGCGCTGCGTAGCGGCGAGTGCCAACCCGATCCGTATTCATTACATGCTATTGAGGGAGAAGAGATCACACTTTATATTCTATTCGTTATGCTGTCCATGTTTGTAGTTACTTTCTTGAATATAGCAACACCCCCGTTTGATTTATTTTTTCTACAAAAGCTAGTCATTACCTCATACCCAGATGGAATATAAAGACTAACCTCTTCCTTCACAAGCCAATGTTCATATACACACAATATATCTATTGAAAGGGAATTGAGTAAGATTTCTAGTTCACCTAACTTATTTCTTATAGATTGTAAATTGATATGAAATACATTAAGCTCTTTCAAAACTTGTGAAGATAGCTCATCAGATTTGTTTTCAGTGATATTTACATCTTTAGTAAGTTCAATCAAAATCACTAATTTGTCTGTAACATTATTTTCAGTAGTATGCATCCCTCCTGCAGTGCTCACAAGCGACCGATCGTGACAAGAGTATATTCAAATGAAAGAGAATAGACATTAGCAGTGACTTATTGCACTATAATTTCATAAATATCTATAATGTCTTTAAAAAAAATACTATGAAAAATTGTACGAAGTGTGCGATTTGCAATCGCCGTTGATGTAGGAAAATACGCTCCATAATTGCTGTCCACGGGCACTGTGACGCCTGTTTTATGTCATGTTAACATTCTGAGGTCTTTCCTTTATCCTGAAATGTAAATAGTGTTCTATAAGCATTTGGTTGGAATAAAAACATAACCTTTCTCCTTAAGTGTCTCATTATAAGTTAAACCTATTGGGGAAAGTGTGGTTTATGAACATGCGAGATTCCTCGCACGGGTGAGCTAGTTTTTCTAATTATTGTAGAATAAGCCGCTAGTCATCTCTTTCTGTACAATAGGCACCTAAGTCACTTGGTAGGGTTGCCTGTGCTTACTAGGCGCCTTTCAATTGTTTTGATAATGGCCATTGGCTGTCACTTTGTATCCAAACACATAATAACGACTTCCAGGATACCAATGAAGTTTTTAAGGCCGCCTTGATGTCTCCAAGCAAAATTACTGAGTTGTACTTGGAGAATTTGGTCTGTGGTAGGTTGATAATTCCAGTTAAAACAATACAAAAGACATCCCATTCTAAAACTTCCTGCAGTCATCACAGGCATGTGCTCTCCGGATGAGTTTTGAGACCAATTAGAATGTTAATTCAGCTGCTAGTTTGTAGTCGTGATTTTTGATACTATTTGTTAATTCCTAGCTCGTGAGTTTTGAGACTCGTGAGTTTTGAGACGTAACCGGTACAAGTACCGTATCTTAGCAAAATGAACTCGCGAAATATCACGAAATCTGATTTATTGCTCAAATAATCACGAAATATACTCCACTTGGTACGAAAAATGCTAAATATTATCGAAAAAGCTCTCCAATAAACGTTTAAATGATTCTGAGAAATTGCCCGTCGTGGTTTCCTTCTTATTTGATTGATAGTGCAGCATATTCTCTACACAAACGTAGTTGGTAGCTTGCTGTGCTTCTATGCCCAAGATAGCGGGTTCAAACCCGGCCCAAGCCGACGGATTTTTAAAGAGGTTTAACAAATCCCTCAGTATGCCTTCCTTCGGAGGGGAAGTAAAGCCGGCAGTCCCATGTCATGGATTTATGGCATGTTAAAGAACCTTCCACTAATTACACCTGTGTGAAGCTAAATTGGATAAGTTAAGAATGTAAACAACGCCCTTAGGTTTCTACGTTCGTTGCCAAGAGCCGACTGCGGTGGCGTCTAGTAGCTAAGTTCTGAACTTGGCCTAGTAGTCGTTGACGGTGGCGCTTGGAACTATTTGAAAAATTCTAAGTTGCAGTCTCTACTTAAATTTAAAAAAAAACAGATAACACACACTAATACAGTCATCACAATTAACACCGGTTATCAGACAGATTCTACACACACCCAAAGTACACGGGGCTACATGACAGCGTTGTCGCAGCCCCTAAACTTAAGAACCAACCAACCATCTCTACACAAATGCCTACAAAGCCGGAAGTATGTGTATTCAGTTCCGCGATAACTAAGGCTATCGATGAAAATCGATATATGCTATCGATTACATCATATGGCGTTGTGGTCGCAGATACAGCAGTGCGTGTCTTAGAGTTATGTACTGTTACATGAAGATTATTGTGTTCGTGTAGTATTCAAACTTCAATCGCATGATTAGGACACAAGAAGTAAAAACGAGATTTTAAAATTTCGCACACCTACCATCTTGTGGTTATGTAAACAATTGAAAAAATTAGACGCCAGTGGATTAACATTTGTATAAGGATTTACTGTACCAAGTGTCACTGCACTCGGATGGTTAAATTTCGGGAAACGACCATGTGCATATTTATATTTCGCGTCGCCGCCATGTTGGAATTGTGATCACCAGGTTATTGAAAGTCAGATAGGTGAACTTATGTTCATAGCCCCTATGAACATTAAAATATTCAGTTTGAGTGCTGTAATAGATTCGTAGATATTGAGATCCTTCTAAATATTTCGGATGGTCGCCATGTTGTATTTTTATATGTATAGGACGTAGAATCCTGTACCATTAAAGGAACATTTTTGCGTAGGTTCATTATTCAAACTTTCACTTCGATCACATCATTACGACACAAGAAATAAAAACTTAATATTAAAATTCGCACAGCCGCCGTCTTGAGGTTAAGTAAACAATTGAACTAAATTAGATACCAGTGCATTACAATGTGTAAAAACATTTCCTGTACCAAGTTTCATTGCGTTTGGTTCATTAAATCGCGAGAAAGGTCTATTTAAAATTTTCAACTTCGCTTCACCGCCATATTCGTTTTAGAGTTAACGTTTTTTTTTTAGTCTTATAGATGAACTTCCAGTAGTGCCCTTTATCTCTGTACAAAATTTTGGGGTGATACCGCTGTGATGCCTGTTTCATGCAATTTTAAAATTTTGAGGGAAAGTGTGGTTTATAAACATGCGAGCTTTCTCGCATGGATCTTCGTGTACGTCATGCACACACTGGTTCTTGAATTATTATAAGACGTAATCGCCAGCGAATAGGATTAAGAGAAGGAAAAAAAACACCCACCTCGAAATCGATAAAATTCTCAAAAATGAATCCCTTATACCACATGTCGAAAATATTATTCCAAAGAAGAAGAAAATATCTTATTAGCAAGGGTATTGCAGTGTCTAAGAACTGGACACTTGTCCATTGCAATGCATCCCTCTGAAAGTAAGTAGAAACCACGGCACGTACCAAGAGTGGTTGTTCTTGGTTGATAATAATAATGTTATTGGTTTTACGTCCCTTTCAACAACTGCGGCTTTTAGAGACGCCGGGGTGCCGGAATTTTGCCCCGAAGGGGATCTTTAACGTGCCAGTAAATCTACGGACACGGCTCCCTCGCATTTGCGCACCCTCAAATGCCAGCTGACTGCGCCAGGATACGAACCTGCAACCTCGGGCCCAGCAAGCGAGAACGTTACCCCTGAGCCACGCAGCCAGCGTTCTTGGTTGAGTCTTCGGTCTTTTGACTGATTTGATGCAGCCCTTCATGCCTCTCTGTCCTGAACTACTACACTTTACATCCGAGGCAATCTGTTTAACATATATTCTAACCATGATCTGCCCCTACAGTTCTTGTTCTCGACTCTTCCTTCCGTAACTAAGTTTGCTATTCCTGGGTGTCTTGGTACATGTCCTACCAACCTATCTCTCCTTAGCAGCCGCCAGAAACATCTCTCCTGTCCCACTCGTCTAAATACCTCTTCATTTGTAACCTTATCTACCCATCTGATATTCATCTTTATCCTGTAACACCACATTTCAAACGCTTCAATTCTCCTCTTTTCTGCTGCACCAACAGTCCAAGTTTCACTTCCATAGAGCGCCACCCTCCAGACAAAGGCTTTCAAAAAAGACTTCCTAATACCTAAATCTATATTTGATGTCAACAGATTTCTTTTCTGTACAAATGCTTTCCTTGATTGAGCCAACCTACTTTTTATAACCCCTTTGCTTCGTTCATCACTGGTTATTTTGCTTGGTAATTGGCAGAAGTCTCCTACTTCCTTTAGCTAATTTATTTATTATCATCATTATATCATTTTTTTGCCCTTAAGTATCTCATGATGACACAGTGTTTACTTCTCTCCCCTCTTCCCAAAATCTCCTCATTTTTGGCTGTGTTCCTGTTTCCGTTTTCTGTACACAATGTTCTTGTCTTCATCTTTTCATATGCTTTAAATTTTGTATTTTTAATGTTGTTTCTGAATTCTCCTCTGTCTCCAATCATTTGCCTGTCGATCCCCACCTGCCTTAAGTCTTCCTCATTTCATGATACCAATTAGTTTTCCTGCTTGAGCTGTTTACTACATCAAAGATCTCCTTTGTAAGTCTGTTGTTGTTCATTCTCTGTATTTATGTATTTAGTTAGTTAGTTATTGTTGTTTTAAGGGTCATCTGCCCCTTATTTATGTATTTATTTATTTGTGTATTCATGTATTTGATTATTTATGTATTTATTTATGTAGGATTTGTATTTTTATGTATTTATGTATTTACTTATTTGTTACATTTATGTATTTATGCATTTATCTATTTATATATTAATGTGTTTATGTATTTATATATTAATGTATTTATATATTAATGTGTTTATGTATTTATATTAATGTATTTATCCGGCCCCGTGGTGTTGGGGTAGCGCGCCTGCCTCTCACCCGGAGGCCCCGGGTTCGATCCCCGGCTCCGTCAGGGATTTTAAAACTGACGTGAGGGTTGGAACGGGGTGCACTCAGCCTCGTGAGGACAATTGAGTAGCTGTCTGACAGTGAGACAGCGCCCCGATCACGAATACCAAGATTAACGGCCGAGGGGACCCGACGCGCTGATCACGCGTCACCCCAATATCTGCAGGCCAAATGGCTGGGCAGGGGTCGCTTGGTCGGCCTTAGCCCGTCATGGGCTGGATAGTGCCAGGGGTTTTTGATTAATGTATTTATGTATTTATATATTAATGCATTTATGCATTTATGTATTTATATATTATTGTGTTTATGTATTTATGTATTAATGTGTTTATGTATTTATATATTAATGTATTTATGTATTTATGTATGTATGTATTTATTCATTTATGTATTTATGTGCTTATATATTAATGTATTTGTGTATTATCTATTTATTTATTTATGTGTGTTGCAGACCACATTTAGCGGTGTAGGTGCTGGTAATCGAACCTCGGATCTTCGACAGCAAGGAGCCTGTCACTTGTGAATCATTGATGGATGAGTGAGTTCCTAGAACTGGAAGGGGCGTATTTATCAAATAGAATATGTTCAAATATCGAACACGAAGTCGTCTTTGAACATAAGCAAGTAGCAAAGTGGTGCGGTGGTAAGATTACAAGGTTGTAGCGGGAACAATCAACTTAATAATGTTGCTGTTGTTGATTCATTGCTTGTGTGTGGAATCTGTCTGATAGCCTGTGTTAATGTGGTGGTTGTACTAGAGGAGGCCTGTGTACTGTAGATACTCCAACATGCACAGTTCTCCTCCCTCTTGTCTAAGCCCCCTACATTTAGATAAACATGTCACAAGTGTGTGAATATATTGCGTTATGTTATTTATGTTCGACGATGTCGAAATGTAAATATTAAATGTTAGAAAACTGTATCATAATGAGGGTCATTATTACACTATTCTTCATTATGAAACAATGTATCCCACCAATCAGAGCTCAAGAAACAGTTGTGTGACCAATGAGGTGAGGATAGCATCGCACCTGACCTAACTTTCACGGCCTCCTATTTTAAATTTCACTGCGTGGCTTTTAGTATCATAGTGGGGTATTCGAGGAGGCCATGGTATTCTCTGCGTCCCATGCGCTCTGTTCTGTAGATAAAACTGGCGAAATCTCGACATATATTTATGAATATTTATGTTCAAACATAAAATAGTTATAATAATTATCGTCGAACATAAACAGTGGTATGCAACTCGCCTATAAAGGTAATTAAGATGCTCGTATGGAAATTATAAAACTAGCTTCGCTCGTTTTATAAACACGCTCGTGTCTTAATTATTGCCATTATAGGCTCGTTGCATAAACCTCCGTGGCTTAGGCGGCAGCGCGCCGGCCTCTCACCGCTGGGTCCGTAATTCTAATCCCGGTCACTCCATGTGAGATTTGTGCTGGACAAAGCGAAAGCAGACTGGTTTTTCTCCGGGTCCTCCGGTTTTCCCTGTCACAAATTTCATTACAGTAACACTCTCTACTATCATTTCATTTCATCTGTCATTCATTTAATCATTGCCCGGGGGGAGTGCGACAGGCTTCGGCAGCCGGTACAGTTCATATCCTCGCCGCTAGATGGGGGCTTCAGTCATTCCATTCCCTGACCCGGTCGGTCGACTGGAAGCAGGCTGTGGATTTTCATTTTTCATAGGCTCGTTGCATAATGTACTATAGTTATTCTTGTTTTAAGGAGCGGAACTACGAGGCCATATCGCGCACGGTAATAGTTAAACACTCCATTCTCTCCATATGAATGAGATAACTCGCTTGCCGTGACATGGCGCAGGAACGTGCTGAGGAACGTAAACACTGTGCTTGTTTGTGAGTTTTGCTTCACGCGAGCAGCGCAGGCAAGGTCGCTACCAGGTAAACAACTCAACTGTTCACGTGCGTCATTCACTTAATAGTGATTCAGCTTCACTTTCGTCAAGCTCTACGAATTAAAAAAATTAATTCAATGTTGTAAATATTATTATTTTTTAGTCAATTTTACCCTCCAGGTTGGTGCTTCCCACGGACTCAGCGAGGGAACTCACCACTACCGCCTCTACTGTCAGTGTCCTAGAGCTGGGAACATTTGATCGGATTGGATACAACTGGGGAGGTGTGATCTGCACTTCACCTAGGCGGCCTCACCTTCAAAGCAAACAGTGACCTCGTGAGAGAAGGGAAGATTGGGATGGATAGGCAAGGAAGAGGAAAGGAAGCGGCCGTGGCCTTACTGGAGCTACCATCCCGGCATTTGCCTGAAGACGAACTCGGAAACTACGGAAACCCACTTCGAGAATGGATGAGGTGGGAATCGAACACCTTCTACTCATTTGGGCCACCCGAGCCTGAGTAGACCCCGTTCCAGTCCTCATAACACTTTCGAAAAAAAATTCTTGGCAGAGCCGGGAATCGAATCCAGGACCTTCGGGGCGGCAGATAACCACGCTGACCGCTACGCTACGGAGGCGACTGTGAATATTATAAGTTGTATTTTGTGGTTAATTCGCATTACGGGCTTGGGACATCTGGGTCATCAGCCCCATATAGTTGGGTGTTTCTGTGATAACTATACTTACTAGGGTTCGTAGGTGCCCTGAGACTTGAATCAAAAACAACAACCATTTCTTATACAAGGCGTCGAAAAAATTATCCAGAACAAGAAAAAAAATGTCGAATTTGCAAGGGCATTACAGTGCCTGTCTGAGATCTAAACGCTAGTCTGCTCTTCAAAGGAATAAGACACCAACATAACAGAAACAAAATCCCTTTCGGCACGCCGGAATGCGAAGCGATTTCAATCAAACTCGGTAAGGTCATAGTACTATTTTGGCCGGCCGCGACCTGCCCTTCAAAGATCAAATTGATATTAAAATGAGAAATGCAACGTTATGTTTCAAGTAGATCTACCTTGTTTAGCCTCTTTAAATTTGAATAGGCCTATTAAAATAGAAATTATTGTTTTATGTAATTTAAAGTCGATATGAGTCGTCTGGTACCAAAACAAGCCCTTTTTAGGGGGCTGCGTGGCGCAGTCGGTAGAGGCGCTGAGCTTCTAACTGAAAGGGAGTGGGTTTTAGAAACAAAACCACCACTTTCAGAAACGCAAATGGCCCTGTGGTTCGCTCAGCCTACACCAGAAATGAGTACCAAAGTAATTCCTGGGAGCAAAGATGGCCGGGCGTGGAGCTGACAACTCCATCCCATATAGTGCCAGCCTCTACCTTCCACTACTCCCAGGGCCTCCATGGCCTGTATGGAGTTGGCTTTATTTTTTGCTTGGGACATCTGGGTCATCAGTCCCATATAGTTGGGTCTTCCTGTGGTAACTATGCTGAAGTAGTCGATTGGTTTCAAAGTAAGACAAGTAGATGAATGAGTATCAAAGCTAGACACATCTTGGCAGGGTCTATTGCGCATCGATCAGCACATCAGCTGAAAGGGGCTCTCTATGTGCTGCTTATGCAATTGTTCTGTTAGTGTCGGTGTGTTTACATTTGTATTGGTAAGTTAAATCGACTTTATACTTGTGAAGAATGATTATATTATTTTCAAAATAAGATACATCCGATTACTGAGTTGTAAAACAAGACGTATCAGCAAGCTTTAAAACAAAATAAGACACATCAAATATTAAAACGCTTATAAAAAGGAAAATAAATCGGCATGGGTCATGAAACCTTTGGAAAATATTTATCTAAATCACTTACAACTTTCAAAAAGGGGCATGTTTATTTGTTAGTAAACAAAGGACTTATTCCATTATTTTTTTGTCTCCTGAAAAATTTTGTTGAACTGATGTGCCTCGTTTTGATACCAGACGCCTCATATACAATTCCATACTAGATACTAGATGAAGTACCCGTGCTTCGCTGTGGGTCTTAAATAAATTAAAATGTGAAGGTGATAGTTAAAACAGGGGATAGGCGAGGTGCTGCGCGGAGGGAGAGTAAGGATGGAACATTTTGTCCAACTACACCGCTCGGCGTTGACCGTGTTTTATAGCACAAATTTAGGTTTTACTCGCTATCCGTTGGAGATACACGAAAAGTGATAAGGACCTTTTGGATAGAAAATTAAAAGTTAAACCTCGCATATGCCATCAAAAGTTTGCTATTTCTTAGCGTTATATTTTTATTTGAAATGGAAATATGAAAGTTTGAAGCCAAAGGGTGTAGTGACGTCACTAAAATAGTCGCGATCTTGAAATAGTGCAAAGTATGGAGATCAAAAGCAGCCTATACGTTAACCAGGTAAATCAGCTACTTCCATGTAAATCGGACCATTGGTTCTTGCGTGATCGAGTAATACACAGACACACACCATCTCATTTTTAGCCTATTTTCATTTATGAAAAAATTGGCTTATGAGATCACCTTTTGTCGGTGTGTCTGTCTGTGTGAGCTTGTGTGATGGTGTGTGTCCCCCCTAATAACTTCTAAACGGCTGGAGCGATAACAATGAAACTCGGTAAGTTAATAGCACTATTCCGGACGACCCCAACCGTGCCCTTAAAATGTTGTTACGTCTCACCATTCTAACATTTTCGGCTGTGCAAAATATTTCACCAGCATTCAATATCTACGAAACTATTACCGATATCACCCAGGAATATTTTACGGTGATAAAGGGAACTACTAGAACCTATGTGACTTTTGTAAACCTGGTAAATACAAAACCAACATGGCGGCCAAGCGAATTGCGACTTTTAAATTCACGTTTCTCGCGATTTAACCAACCAAACGCAATAAAACTTGGTACAGTATTATGTTTATACACATTGTAATACACCGACATCTAACTTCGTTCAATTTTTTACATAACCTCAAGATGGCGGCTGTGCGAAATATTTCACCGGCATTCTATATCTCTGAAACTATTAGCGGTATCACCCTGAAATTTTGTACGGAGATAAAGGGCATTACTGAAAATCATCTATAAGACTTTCAAAAACCGGTTAACTACAAAACGAATATAGCGACCAAGCGAATTTGAAAATTTTAAATGGACCTTTCTCGCGATTTAATGATCCAAACGCAATGAAACTTGGTACAAGAAATATTTATACACATTGTAATGAACTGGTATCTAATTTAGTTCAATTGTTTACATAACCTCAAGATGGCGGCTGTGTGAATTTAAAATTAAGGTTTTATTCCTTGTGTTATAATCATGCGATCAAAGTCAAAGTTTGAATAATGAACCTACGGAATAATTTTCCTTTAATGTTACCGGTACATAACTCTATGGCCTATGCATGTAACAATCCAACATGGCGACCATCCGAAATATTTAGATGGATCTAAATATCTACGAATCTATTACAGCAATCAAACTGAATTTCTTAATGTTCATAGGGGCTATGAACATCTGTTCACCCATAGGACTTTCAATAACCTGGTGATCACAAATCCAACAAGGCGGCGACGCGAATTATAAATATCCACATGGTCGTTTCTCGCAATTTAACCATCCGTTTGCAGTGACACTTGGTACAGTAAATCCTTATACAAATGTTAATCCACTGGCGTCTAATTTATTTCGATTGTTTCCATAACCACAAGATGACAGCTGTGCGAAATTTCAAAATCTCGTTTTTACTTCTTGTGTCCTAATCATGCGATTGAAGTTTGAATACTACACGTACACAATAATCTTCATGTAACAGTACATAAGTCTAAAACCTACATATGTAAAAATCCAACATGGCGACCAACCGCTATATTTAGTCGATTGTCAATATCTACGAATCTATTACAGCAATCAAACTGAAATTGTGTATGTTGATAGTGGCAATTAACATATGTAGGGTATATGAAAATAGGCTGTATAGTTCTTCACGGAACCACTTGTTATATATTAGTTGTTTGTTGTTGAGTCTTCAGTCTTTTGACTGGTTTCATGCAGCGCACCATGCCTCCCTGTCAAGAGCTAATCGTTTCTTCTCTACATAGCTACCACACCCTACATCCGAGGCAATCTGTTTAACATATTCTAACCTTGGTCTACCCCTACAGTTCTTTTCCTCGACCCTTCCTTCCATAACTAAAGTTGCTATTCCTGGGTGTCTTAGTAGGCCCTATGTGTCCTACCAGTCTATCTCTTCTCGTCTAGCAGTCGCCAGAAACTTCTCTCTTCTCCCACTTGTCTTAATACCTCTTCGTTTGTAAACCTATCCACCCATCTGATCTTCATCATTCTCCTGTAACAACACATTTCAAACGCTTCAATTCTCCTCTTTTCTGCTGCACCAATAGTCCAAGTTTCACTTCCATAGAGCGCCACACAAAGGCCTTCAAAAATGACTTCCTAATACCTAAATCTTTATTCGATGTCAACAGATAACTAATTTATGTACTCATTTCATTAATTTTATTAGTGCATATAAATTCGTTCCCCGGTGATCATTATTATTAGTAATGGGGTAATTCAGGATTACTGGTTTCGATCGTGAAGCGGTCAACGTCTTCAGTTCAAAATATGCTACAAAATATTATATGATGACTAGCAGGTACCCGCGGCTTCGCTCGCGTCATAGTCGTGTCATATTGTTATTCAATGAAATGCAGGTTTAACCCCGTTAACACCCCTTTAGAACCTGCATATCCAAAAATCCCTCCTTAGTAGACGTTTTCGACACACAACAAACTTATCCTCAAAATCTCATTCTTCTAACTTTAATAGTTTTGGTTGGTCGATGAGAGTGAATATCCAAATATCCTTCCTTAGTGAACGTTTTTCTTCGAGAAATTCACCCCTGCCCATGGGCCCCTTAAATTGGATTAATGAAAAAACGGTCGAACACCTATTTACTTATTTTTTGAGCTGATGTTTTCCCGCTGAGTTACAAACTCCTCGCCTATGCCGTTTACGAGATACACGCTCCGTTAGGAATCCTTCAACCCCCACTTTTCACCCCTTTCACCTCATAATATACACCACATCGAAAAACCCTCAGACACGTGTCTTCTTATTTTTAATGGTGAGTTTATATGCCGAGTATTACATCCCCCAATGAAACCAATCGGGAGATATTGTTATTCAATGAAATGCCGATCTATCGGCCCATAACGGTTTGGGAGATTGTGAAGATGATAATGAAATGTAAACTATAACTAAAACTGACTAGTAACTTATATACTAGAAGAAGAAGTGGAAAAGAATAGGAGAATAAGGCAAATAAAGGACAGGAGGAAAAGAAACGCCCTAAACCCTCGATGAATGAGGATTAAGGGACTTGGAAGGAAGGAGAGCCATGAAAGGCAGGTAGAAAAGTGAAAGAGGAGAGGGTTCGCCCCAGAGGCAATGGAAAAAGGGAGAAAAACCAGACCCAGCTCAGGAATCCCTCGGGGTCGCTAACTTCCAGACTCATCAGCCATAAGCTCTTGAGGGTGTAGCACTATCCAGGGTGCACCAGAAGTGGTGGGGCTACACACACCCTGCCTCCTTGAGGGCCTTGAGCAGAAGGCAGGAGATATCATGAAAAGAAAAAGAAGGCTGACCTCTCGAAGAATGAGGGTATCAGGGAAGATGAGACAAGGGCCAATTCAGATGGAAAATTGAAAGACTCCCTAGGCCTCGGATACCCTAATACCGTAGGGGTCGGAAAAGAACAAGAATTGACCAATGGAGGTCAATAGGAAAGTTGACAGAAAGGAGCCCGGCACAAGTAAGTGGAAGTAATGCCGAACTCAGCTGGGGCCCCATGGTCGCCAACCCACGTCCCACTAAATGTGAGCCCCTGGGGTGATAAAATATTATAATGAGCACATGTAAATAACCATTATCTTCATATCTTCGCGGCCAGAAAAAGAATAAAGTTTCTAAATAACATTTCAACTCGATGAATGATCAGCAACAGGCTTACCAAGAAGATCTCCTCCTTGGTTAAAAGCTACAACACTGGAAGCCTGTGGCTTAATGAAGTACTAAAGGACTTGGATTCGGCTGGAATTGCTGACCTTGATGTAGAAGATCGTTCTAAATGTTGTGCTATGGTAGAGTCTGGGCCCACCACCTAGTCCCTAAATGTCGGAAGCCCCTTTCGCAGGGCTCAAGAGATATTGGGAACAGAAAAGAGCATCGAAGAAGAACTAGTCTTAAGCGATCCGTAGTGGGCTTAAATCAATAATAATAATAATTTCAACACGATCTAAGCTACATTTATGAACCTTCGAAAAATCGAATTTTAGTACATAAAATTGTGAAAGGTAATTAACTTGTTCTTGTGATGAGTCAGAGTAAAATTTTCAGTCAGATCCAACAGAAACGACATTGCAAATTTTAAAATTCAGTTTGATTGCTGTAATAGATTCGTAGATATTGAGAGCCGTCTAAATATTTCGGATTGTCGCCATGTTGGATTGTTATATGTATAGGCCATAGAGTCATGTACCATTAAAGGAAAATTATTGCGTAGGTTCATTATTCAAACTTTCACTTCGATCGCATGATTTCGACACAAGAAATAAAAACGCCATCTTGAGGTTATGTAAACAATTGAACTAAATTAGATACCAGTGCATTACAATGTGTGTAAACATTTTCTGTACCAAGTTTCATTGCGTTTGGATCATTAAATCGCGAGAAAAGTCTTTTTAAAACTTTCAACTTCGCTTGGCCGCCATGTTTGTTTTGTAGTTAACCGGTTTTTGAAAGTCTCATAGATGAATTTCCAGTAGAGTCCTTTATCTCCGTACAAAATTTCAGGGTTATACCGGTAATAGTTTCAGAGATATAGAATGCCGGTGAAATATTTCGCACAGCCGCCATCTCCGGGTTATGTAAACAATTAAAAGAAGTTAGATGTCGGTGATCTGACTCGAACTCGAACCCTTCAATTCCCCACGCCAACGCGCTAGCGACTACTCCGCGGGGACGGGCCGTGAACGTGTGTGTGAATAAGACTACCAAAGTTTGAGGATTGATTTTAAACGTTCAATTTTGAACGCACTAAGGCCCATTGGCAAAAACGCTCGAACAGAGGAAAAATATTTTTTTATGAAGAGCAAAACCTCCAAATTTGAACGTTTTTCTAGTAAACCTCATGGCGACCTCTCCTTGTTAGTAAGTTATGGATAATGCCTACAATGACGTTCATGGTTCGCCCAGCACCTGTATACTGTACAGGGTGTGGGCCGGAAGGAAATATCTGGGGAAATCGACGCGCAATATTCTTATCTGCTAACGACAGCGTGCTCGTCACTTCGCACTTCCACGAAGCGCAAGTCCGATTGTTCCTAGAACGCATTTTCCAGAAGAAAAAAAAACTTGTGAGAAGTTTCTCAGAACAGCTCTCCACTTTATCACATACAGGACGAAGTGATCCGATAAGGATTAAGTAAATCTTGGCCGACACGCCAGAGGATTTGAATGAGTTTTTGAATGGTATGGACTCCGTCTTGAGGAAAGAATTCATGATGAAAATTAGGGGAGAGTCCTCTAGCCCCGCACACATTACTTTTTTTGCCAATACTGCTGAAAATTTTGAATTTAAAAATCAAGTAAAACATGTGTGACATCCTTCATGTAACATAAGACAATATTCTTGATAGCATAATTTTCAACAGTGGCAGGATTATTGGGAATTTAAATAAACGTACTTGTGGCTTTTTCCCCTTTTATTAAGACTGGCCTGTAATACCGGACAGTTTAGAACTTTTTCGGATTGTTATTTGAATACTGTAAATCCTATGCATATCTATGATCTTATCAAAGGATGTGGTAGTTGACATGATAGTGTCTTATAGGAGCTTCATACTTGAGATCTATGGACATATTATGGCCCTAAAATAAAGAGACCTTTGAAATTAAAAAAATATATATTTTTACAACATGGTAAGAACTGGAGATCTCAGTGCAAGTTCACGATGTCTCTTCATGAAGCTGTAATAGAAATGTTTCCCTGCAATTTTGTTGTCCTTATTGAACCGATGAGGCAGCTTTAAAGTTGCAGCTAAATCATAAGCAAGTTTCAGGAACTCTTTTCTGGTAAGGGGTATGAGCATGCCATCTAACAGCTTGATATGGGCGACTAATTTGTTCTTCAAAATTGTCTGCAAATGTTCTCACGAAGCGCCCTAATTTCGGCGTAATTTGAATTTCTCCTCCACGCTTTATTTTTATTAGTCTATCCTGCAAAGTGCTCTTTGGAACACTAAAACTACTTGCAGCTTCCCTAAGACTCAAATTATCAGCAAGCACTCTGTTCACTGCCAGTTTCATACCGTCTTTGGACCACGTTCCCCTCCTCTTCCCATTTTTGTCGTCTATTGGCATGTTTTTATTTGCGATTCAACCTGCAAATAATAATATGACAGCTAATTACGTGTCCGATGGTACAGGACATAGTACTGTCCGGTCTTACAGGACAAGCATGCATCTAAAGAAACACCTGCCATTAACTAAATACGTTTCATTTTCAATTAATACTTTGTGAACATGTTATTAAGACCACATTAAACAACTACTCTCAGTACAGTAACAATTCACTTACCTAGTTCAGTACAATGCTCTTCCAAATCTTACTTGAGACACATGAATGAACACAGGAAATCAGAAAATACCACGTAGCGTGGTTACTGCTTGAGTGACAAACTCACACTGCTAGCGCTGACGTACACTGGAAGAAACCTTTGAAATGCACTCTACATGATGCTGACATCTAGCGAGATTTTCGTGAACTATAGTGTGTCCGGTACTACATGCCGTCCGGTGCTACAGGTTTGTCCATAGAGGTTTCTGATTTATTTCGGCTGCATTCCAATATTTTTGTTTTACATTTATTAATTTTCATCATGAATTCTTTCCTCAAGACGGAGTCCATACCATTCAAAAACTCATTCAAATCCTCTGGCGTGTCGGCCTAGATTTACTTAATCCTTATCGGATCACTTCGTCCTGTATGTGATAAAGTGGAGAGCTGTTCTGAGAAACTTCTCACAAGTTCTTTTTTTTTCTTGTGGAAAATGCGTTCTAGGAACAATCGGACTTGCGCTTCGTGGAAGTGCGAAGTGACGAGCACGCTGTCGTTAGCAGATAAGAATATTGCGCGTCGATTTCCCCAGATATTTCCTTCCGGCCCACACCCTGTACAGTATACAGGTGCTGGGCGAACCATGAACGTCATTGTAGGCATTTTCCATAACTTACTAACAAGGAGAGTTCGCCATGTGGTTTACTAGAAAAACGTTCAAATTTGGAGGTTTTGCTCTTCATAAAAAAATATTTTTCCCCTGTTCGAGCGTTTTTGCCCATGGGCCTTAGTGCGTTCAAAATTGAACGTTTAAAATCAATCCTCAAACTTTGGTAGTCTTATTCACACACACGTTCACGGCCCGTCCCCGCGGAGTAGTCGCTAGCGCGATGGCGTGGGGAATTGAAGGGTTCGAGTTCGAGTCAGATCACCGACATCTAACTTCTTTTAATTGTTTACATAACCCGAAGATGGCGGCTGTGCGAAATATTTCGGAGAATTGAAGCATTTGAAATGTGGTGTTACAGAAGAATGATGAAGATCAGATGGGTAGATAGGGTCACAAACGAGGAGGTAATAAGACTAGTGGGAGAGGAGAGATGTTTCTGGCGACTGCTACTGAAGAGAAGAGATAGGTTGGTAGGACACATAGGCCTACTAAGACACCCAGGAATAGCAAGCTTAGTTATGGAAGGAAGGGTCGAGGACAAGAACTGTAGGGGTAGATCTAGGTTAGAATATGTTAAACAGATTGCCTCGGATGGATGGTGTGGTAGCTATGTAGCTCAGGACAGGGAGGCATGGAGAGCTCCATCAAACCAGTCAAAAGACTGAAGACTCAAACAACAACATTGAGGAAAGACTAACACCTGCCAGGTAGAAGACCGGTTGGAAGACCAAGATAAAGTTGGATGAACCAACTGAAGAAGAAATGGGTACATGTCTTGGAGAATGAAATCTTTTGGGACAGGCAGGGTTGGAATATGGTCCTATACAACCCGGCACGATGGAAGGGCAAAGAGATAAGATGATGATGACTTGCCCAATTTAATACATCCGACTGTGTAACACAAGTCCACTTACATTTATTTTTATTTTATTTTTATTTTTTTTGCGAATGGCTTTTAGTGCCGGGAGTGTCCGAGGACATGTTCGGCTCGCCAGTTTTGTAGCTGCTTCGAGACGGGAGGAAAGTTTGGATGTAAGGTCGAGGAGTTGGAAGGTAGCGGCTGTGGCCTATAGTTAGGGACCAACCCCGGCATTTGCCTGGAAGGAAGATGGGAAACCACAGAAGACCATCTTCAAGGTTGCCGGCGGGGGAATTCGAACCTCCTCGCCTCCCGAATGTGAGCGACTGCCAACAGTCATGCCGTAACGACCACGGCTAACTCACCCGGTTTACAAATGCTACTCGGCTAGGACAAAGGCCCTGGGACTCTCCCATGTATGTCTTATCAGTAGAATGATGTCTATAGCAGATCTTTGCGTGTTCATGTGGTGACAATGAAATTTCTATTACGGTGAGATTTTACAGCCCGAGTGTGTTCATATCTTGATAGAACACTCAGTCGCTGTTATATTTGAGCCATAGTCTAGTTAGTTAGTTAGTTAGTTAGTTAGTTATAGTTGTTTTAAGGGACAGAACTACGAGGTCAACTGCCCGTCTTAACACAGGTTAAAGTATACAAATTTGGAATGGAATTTAAAATTTAGAGGTGGACACCTAAATTTGAAAAGACTGAAAATTAATAAAACAAAAAATTAAATAAAACTAATAAATGTAATATAAATAAAAAATACGGAAAAAACAAAAAAATCTCCATTAAAAACGAACAAGTCGTTGAGTCAATGTACACTAGAATTTTTGGATTGCTGGCCCTAACCCACTCTCACTTATAAAGCGGATGACGAGATCAGCAGCCACCGCGTCATCGGCTAATATAAGTATGAGTGTCATCTGCAAACCAAGGTTTCTTCGTAAGTCAGCAAGATCCACACACTCGGTTAAAATTTGGGCCACGGTGAAAACGGCTCCACAGGTACAAAGTGAAGGTACCTTCTCATTAGGTACGAATGGGTGGATCTTGTATGACCTATCCTTAGCCTACAAAAAATTACGGACTCCCTCCGTGACCGGAAAGAGCTCCGCCACACGCGAGTAGTTCCCTTGATCGCTCTCAGTTTTCTGGGCATTGGGGCAGCTAGCCACTGACGCTTCCAAAATGCCGGTACTTGTCGGCGTAACCGAGAGCGAATATCTTTAGCGGGTACTTCCATTGGTTGAGGTGGTAGTGATACCGCCCCTTTTGGAGCTTGATCCGCTAACTCATTTCCCGCAACTCACATGTGGCTTGGAAGCCACGGAAAGGTGATTCGAGTGTCAGCGTGGCACAACCCGGCTAGTAGGCCGTAACAAACGATCTATCACTCTTCAGTAATCTCCCAGAGGCTCAAATCTAGTGGGACGTGGGTTGCCGACCACGGTGCCCCAGCTGAGTCCGGCATTGCTTCCACTTACTTGTGCAGGGCTCCTCTCAGTCTTCTTTCCTGTCAACCTCAATTGGTCAACTCTTGCTCTCTTCCGACCCCGACGGTATTAGGGTATCCGAGGCCTAGGGAGTCTCTTCCTTTCCCGCCTTAATTGGCTCTTGTCTCATCTTTCCTGATACCCTCGTTCTGCGAGGGGTCAGCCTTTTTTTCTTTTCATGGAATCTCCTGCCTTCTGCTCAAGGCCCTCAAGGAGGCAGGGTGTGTGCAGCCCCACCACTTCTGGTGCACCCTGGATAGTGCTACACCCTCAGGGGCTCACGGCTGGTGAGTTCGGGAGTTGGTGACTCCGGGGGATTCCAGAGCTGGGTCCGGTTTTCCCCCTTTTATCCAATACCTCTGGGACGGACCCTCTCCTCTTTTACTCTCCAATCTGCCTTTCATGGCTCCCCTTCCTTCCAAGTCCCTCAATCCACATTCTTCGAGGGTTGAGGGCATTTCTTTTCCTCCTGCCCTTTTTTTGCCTTATTCTCCTTTTGATTTCTATTTCTTCTTCTAGTATGTAGGTTAGTAGTTAGTTTTAGTTATAGTTTACATTTCATTTTCATCTTCACGATCACCCAAACCATTAAGAGCCGATAACCTAGATGTTAGGCCCTTTAAAACAACAATTATCATCATCATCATCATCAACTCTTGAGTAGGACTTGAATTTCTGACCACAGACAACGGAACAACTCCAGATGCAGTGTGCATCACCAGCTCAGTAGTGACGTCAGTGGCACAGGAAGTATGAATTGCTAAATGGATTGATCATAACTGGGTAAGTGGCGAGACAACTCTTGCATGCTGAGATCACACAGCTCTGGCTGTTTAAACGCACTTTACTGTATTACCGGTAACTAACACATAATATTTCCGGTGACTTTTAGAGAAATGTAAGATTTTCCCCGTACTATTGAGACGATTTGGAAGATTTTGGTACATGATGGTGATAATTGTTGTTTTAAGGGGCCTAACTACGGCCCCTAATGGCTTGGGTGACCATGATAAATGAAAATGGACCTATAAGTAAATCTAACTACAAACTTACAACTAAAACTAACTACAGGTGCTGGAGTTGCACCCACAGGCACTACTGTGAGGGTGAATGACTCGTATGGAACCCCGCGCAACAGTGGCGCCTCACGTTAATCAACAAACTGTTTGGAATCACACAATATCAACATTGACGGCTGGCTGATATGAGGTATTATCATCATCATCATCATCATCATCTTGATTTCCTCATGGATATGGTCAATACAAGATACGGACTTTACAATCAAGTATTGGCTAGTTGGTTCCTCAGTTTAGGGGCTGCGACAACGCGGTCATGTAGCCCCGTGTACTTTGGGTGTGTGTAGAATCTGTCTGATAACCGGTATGTTATCTGTTTTAATTCAAGTAAGGACTGCAGACAATAATTTCAAGTACTGTAGTTCCTAATTTTGCTACCAAATGTTACCGTCCACGACGCCTAGCTTGCGGACTTGACTACTAGATGGCATCGCAGTCATCACCTGGTGGCGAACGTTGGAACTAATAGAGCCTTATCAATTCTAACCTACAAATGTTGGCTTCACACAAGTGTAGTTAGTAGGTTAGTGTGTGTTGGAGGGGAATATTTATTATTGCTATTTCTTATTAGCTTCTACTAAAGCTGCTAATAATCGAATAATTATAAATTAATCGGAAATGATTAATCGAATAATAGATTTAAAGGCTAACTGAAGAATCGATTACCGTAATTGATTAGTACAAACGAGGTAAGAATCGATTGATTATTACATACGAGGTAAGAATCGATTACCGTAATTCATTAGCACATACGAGGTAAGAATCGTTTACCGTAATTGATTAGTACATACGAGGTAAGAATCGATTACCGTAATTGATTAGTGCATAAGAGGTAAGAATCGATTACCGTAATTGATTAGTACATACGAGGTAAGAATCGATTACCGTAATTGATTAGTACATACGAGATAAGAATCGATTGAATAGTGCATACGAGGTAAGAATCGATTACCGTAATTGATTGGTACATACGAGGTAAGGATCGATTGATTAGTACATACGAGGTAAGAATCGATTACCGTAATTGATTAGTACATACGAGATAAGAATCGATTGAATAGTACATACGAGGTAAGAATCGATTACCGTAAGTGATTAGTACATACGAGGTAAGAATCGATTACCGTAATTGATTAGTACATACGAGGTAAGAATCGATTGCCGTAATTGATTAGTACATACGAGGTAATTTATTTTATTTATTTTCCGTGTTCGAATCAAATTACATTTTACCAGTAAGTAGCTACAGTTACAGCATTAGTATTTGCAGCCATAAGATCGTCTTTTGAACATATGTCCTCCATCAAGAGGCAGATCAGCAGCTGTTCTGGATCTTGTAATATGCTGCAGTCGCATTGTTGACGAGCATGTTTCATTTTATGAGATTGTTCTTGCAGCGTGAAATCCCGTCCTCAGCCTGTTCAATAATTTCCAAATTCCAAATGGAAAGTTGTGACCAGGTGCAATTTTTTTCTGATAGAGGAATAATTAGGTCTGTGATCTCTGTCTTCCATATCTTCACACGGGCAGCTTCTTGAGAGCCTTCGAGGGCTGTTACACCCCTCAAAAAGCTGTTTCTGGACTTAAGTCTCTGTCGGGCTGGTTGTTGACCGAAATTGATTAGTACACACGAGGTAAGAATCGATTACCGGTATCGTAATTGATTAGTACACACGAGGTAAGAAAATAAGTTTAAATGAGAGGTCATCGCTCTATTTGAGTTGGGTTACGCTTATTTTCGGAATGATGTATAGAAATCTATAAAAGTTACTTTTTGCCTAAATAAATAAATAATAATAATATAGTATGGCCTCGGTTGCCGGGTGCAAGCTTCGTTATTGGACACCCAAAGGGTAGCTTGCATGTCGAATTTCGTTGTTCCTTGAATCACTATGAAAGTCAAGGAGTTTAGATATCTAAGCTCCTTGAACACTATAGCGCTTTCTAGTAGAGAAATGAAAAACTTTGTGTTGGCGGAAACTCCCGAAATTAATTTTGCCATTATGAACACGGCCTACTGAAATCAAATGGGTTCTTTAACATGCCAACATCGTATCGCATGGTGTCGTAATTTTTGCCGCCTTTCAAAAATCACTTGCCACGGCCAGGAGCGAACATGCAAGCTTGAGGTTGGTAGACCGACACGTTGACCACTCACCCACCGTGGCAAATATATAAAACCTGTTAACAACAACCAAACGAGAGTCAGTGTCTTCTATGCCCAAGATCGCGGGTTCAAACCCGGCCGAAGTCGTCATATTTTTAAGAGCGTTAAAAAGCCCTCAGTATGCCTTCCTTCGGAGGGGAAGTAAAGCCGGTGGTGCCATGTCATAGATTTATGTCATGTTAAAGAACCTTCCACTAATTACATCTGTGTGAAGCTAAATTGCATAGGTTAAGAATGTAAACAACGCTCATAGGTTACTACGTTCGTTGCCATGAGCCGACTGCGGTGGTGCCTAGTAGCTAAGTTCTGAAATAGTAGTCGTTGACGGTGGCGTTTGGCGGCAAAAGTAGGAACTATTTGAAAAATTCACAGTCTGCAGTCCTTACTTGAATTAAAAAACAGATAACACACACTAAAACAGTCATCACAATTAACACTGGTTATCAGGCTGGAGTTAGACAGCTCCTTAACCCGGTCCATAAGTCAATCCTAATTGGCTACATGGATAATTCTTGTTAGGCGCGTCCACGTCGCGGGGGTGGGCAACGGTACTGTAATATACCATGGAACTACAGTACCGGATAAGTTCTGGTGAGGACCCAGTCCTATGGGGTATAACATAGGCCCCGTGCACAGGGTTACGTGCGAAGATCTCAACGGAATCTGCAGCGGAGAAGATGGACTTCAGAACGGTGGAGATTGCGGAAGAGGCAACCCAGTACTCAGGGAATAGTATGAGTACAGCATCAATCGGCAGCGTCTGTTTCCCATGTTAGGGGCGGCTGCAAGGGCGTCAGTTCTCCATGTTAGGGGCGGCCTGAATAATAGCTGGCAGTAGCTTCATAAAATGCCTTTGGGAGTGGCGACCCCATCGTAATAATAGCCTAAAATGGAAATGGCACTTCCAATGATTCGGAAAAGGTTAGGGCGTACCCTGCAGGTGACGCGCAGTTCCTTTGGTACTGGAGGAACTGTGAGAAATGGGCGACCAGTAACCAAAATGAAAGTGGGAATCATAAATGTCATGACCCTGACAGGCAAGGTGGAGGAGGTGGTAGACTTCATGGAGAGGGAGAAGGTTGGAATGATGGGGCTGAGTGAAGTGAAATGGAAAGGTAAAGGAAGGAAGAAATTGAGGAAAGGATATACATTATACTGGAGTGGTGGCCAAGAGGCAAAAAATGGCGTGGGACTGATAACCTCGAAACAACTGGAGGAGTATGTTGAAATGGTAGAGTGTGTGAGTGACAGAATAATGAAAATTAGATTGAAGATGAAGAATGACGTGATGGACTTCATACAAGTGTATGCACCACAGACTGGAAACAGAGAAGAAGATATTGAAGTATTCCTGGAGGATGTAGAAAGAGTAATCTCAGATGTAGAAGTGGTGATCATGGGAGACATGAATGCACAAGTCGGAAATGAGAGACAAGGAAAGGAAGAAGTCGTTGGACCATATGGATATGGGAAAAAGAACCGGGAAGGAGAGGAACTTGTAAACTTTTGTGAAAGGAATGAACTGATAGTGGGTAATTCATGGTTTCGGAAGAAAAACAGCAGGCAAATTACGAGATATGGGTGGGGTGATAGAAGAACAAAATCAGTAATTGACTACTTCCTGGTGGAAAGGACAAATCGCAGAAAGCTGATGGATGTGACAGCTTTACCAGGAGAAGCATTTGATGGGGACCATAGAGCTGTGAGTAGGAGGGAAATGATCCCTTTGAATATTGCATCATCACGACCAGATATTGCGTAATCGCGATGACGTCATGGGTCCTTAGAGCGAGCACGTGGTCCAGGAGCGAGCATGTGCACTGCACATGTTAGCGTGGGAATGGGTTGACCTTTTGGCTTGTTTATGCGATGGTGATAAAAAGTTAATGGGTTATGGCGCGAAGACATATTGCATTATCATGATGTCATTTGATAACCATGCGGGTGTGAGCATGTGCATGTGCACATGTTAGCGTGGGAAGAGGTCGACCTTTAACCGCTTGAAGCAGATAACCTTTGGCTAACCGCTTGAAGCAGATAACCTTTGACTTATTTATGCGATGGAGATAAAAATTAATGGGTGTTGATGTCATCTGATACCCGTGCAAGTGTGCAGCTGTGCGAGCGATCACGTGATATGTCTGCAGTGTTCGCGTGAGACGTGGTTTACGCTTTTGTAAGAGAGCGGAACTTTTAAATGATTATTAATAGATTAGTTTTTTTAAAGTATTTAATAAAAACAAAAAAACTAATAGGTCATTCGCTTTTTAGTATTTCGCTAACCAATAATGCGATTTAAACATATGGGGTGTCGTAGGACTCGTAGTGAATTCTCCTTTTGTATGAACGAGGTATGTCAACCCCCAAAATAAAAACTAGCCTTACCCGGGGAGAAAGAGTAATTTTTTGTATGTATGCACGCCGGTGGCTTTTGTCAAAAGGGCCTAACTACACTTTTGTTAATATTTTCCGAACCCCTGATGGGATTTTGCCATAGGCAGTATCCTAGCACTTGGGGTGACGCCTCGTTTTTGAATGTGTGTTTCATTTTTTTTTGTCAAAAGGGCCTAACTACTCTTTTGTTAATATCTCGCGAACCAACCATGCTAGGGACTAGTCTGAAGGGTCCTAGCACTTGGGGCGCCGTCCCCCCTTTGGGTGTGAAACTACCCCCCAAAATTGAAAACTCAATATCTTGGAAACTAAGAATCCTAAAATTTGGAGTGATAGCTCTAAAAATAGGTGATGACATAGGCGTTTAGCTGGATTGGTCATTTCACCCCTAAAACAGTAAATAGTCATGTTATGGGAACAAAACGTGTTAAACACCTAAAAATGATAAATGAAACTAAGATCTTTTGTTTTTGATGAAAAATAGCAGGGGGGTGAAAACTACCCCTAAAATGAAAAATCGATACCTTGGAAACTAAGAACTGTAAAATTAGGTGTAATAGCTTAAAAAATTGGTTGTGACATAGGCTTTTATCTGGATAGATGATTTCACCCCTAAAACAGTAAATAGTGATTTTACACTGGGGAGAAAGGTGTTAAAAGGGTAAAAATGATAATTGAACCTATGATCTTTTGTTTTTGATGAAAAATAGCAGGGGGTGAAAACTACCCCTAAATTGAAAAATCGATACCTTGGAAACTATGAACCATAAAATTAGGTGTAATAGCTTAAAAAATTGGTTGTGACATAGGCTTTTATCTGGATAGATGATTTCACCCCTAAAACAGTAAATAGTGATTTTACACTGGGGAAAAAGGTGTTAAAAGGGTAAAAATGATAATTGAACCTATAATCTTTTGTTTTTCATGAAAAATAGTAGGGGGGTGAAAACTACCCCAAATTGAAAAAATCGATATCTTGCAAACTAAGAACCCTAAAATGATGTGTGATAGTTGAAAAATAGATGATGACATACGCTTTTACTCTTAAAACAGGGAATAGTAATGTTACAGGATAAAAAGGTATTAAACACTTAAAAGCATAAGAGTTTTGTGAAACCATGCTTTAATGAATGTTTGTATGGAGGATGACAGCTTGCTAATTATTATTATTATTATTATTATTATTATTATTATTAAGTAATTATGGATTAATGTGTTTATAGCTAACGAATAAGGCTACAGAGTTTTATCAGTTGTTGTACAAATCAGTATAGCCAACCCGTTTCCATGCCCCATGAATTTACCCAAAAGAGCCAAAACGTTAAGGTTATCGACCTGAGATTTTATAAAACTAATTATCGGAGAGTGTGTTGTTTTGGATTGACAATGGCTAACCCTTTCCCATGATTTATGAATTGACCCATAACGTTTTACCTGACAAGACTGAGTGTACCCTGTTGAGCCTTTAGAAAATTGAACCTGGACCACTGTGGTGACAGTTGAGTTATATTAATGATGCTTATTGAACAAACACACACTTGCATACGATCGCTGGGTTGAATCTGCACAGAGCCACTGGCTTTGTTTGTGTAATGAGTCTTGGTGATAAGAACACGGCGCTCTTGCCAGCAAGTTTCATATTACTCGTCTGCTTGATAGTGGACGTGCTTCGCACCGTGTTAATTTACATGACTAGATAGTTGTTAGGTAAGGGTTGACAAGGCTCAGTGAACCTTATTGCAACCTTAAAATGAAAATTGATTTCTTGGTATAGTCGGGGTTGGAAGCCAAGTCCTTAGGGTAGACAACCAAGTATGATAAACACTACACTGTGAGAAGGTCAGATGATAATGTAACAGAACATATAGAAAAGTTTTCTGTAGTTTAACGAATTGACTAAGAGCCATACCATGAGAGGTATAGGTAATTGAAATTAAATCCTTAGCTGTTGACCCTACTACATGTAAGCTATAGCAATGCCCGCCTATAAGCTATCATGTTAGAAAAAGAAATTTATGGGTTGTTTTAAATGGAGAATGATTGTGTTAACTGTGAAACACAAATCTGAATTTAAAAATAGTTTATGTCCTACATGATATTTGAAATCATTTTTATTTATACTTTAGACAAACGCTAACATAGTTGTAATCCAGAAGCCATGGCTGTCTCCTTTCCAATCCTACACCGTACACTGAAGTTAAAATTAATAATGATCACGTTACAGACAGCCAGTTTCAAAGCCATGAGAAATAAGTGAACAAAGTATAAAATTCTTGACCCAGTCGGGAACTCAACATGGTGTTGTTTCAAACAAAAGACAAGCGTTCTATAAACTTAACCTCCAAGCTGTCCTATCGACCCCTAATTGTTTAGCTGATGGTGAAAATAAAATTAAATGTAAACTTTAACTAAAACTAACTACATACTTATCACTAGAAAAAAGAAATGTAAGACAAAAGGATAACAGGACAAATAAAGGACAGAAGGAATAAAAAAATGCCCCTCAACCCTCAAGAATGTGGATTGATGGACTTGAAAGGATGGAGAGCCATAAAAAGTAGATATATGAAAGTATAAGAGGGGAGGGTCCCGCTCCAGTGGTAATCGATAAAAAGGAGGAAAACTGGACCCAGCTCAGGAATCCCTTGTGGTCGCCAACTTCCAAACTGATCAGCCTAAGCCCCTAAGGGTGTAGCCATATCCAGGGTACACCACTAGTGATGGGGCTACATACACCCTACTTTTAGTGTGGCTTCAGCAAAAGGCAGGAAATAACATAAAAATAGAAAGAAGGCTGCCTCCTCACACAAGGAGGGTATCAGAAAAAAATAAACAAGTGTTAATTAAGTCAGAGAATAAAGAGACTCCCTAAGCCTTGGATAGCCTAATAATGTCGAAGTCGGTAGAGAACAAGTGTTGACCAAGTGTGGTCGACAGGAAAGAAGATAGACAGGAGCCTAGCACAAGTCAGTGGAAGCAATGACGGACTCAGCTGGGGCTCCATGGTCGTCAACCTACATTCCACTAGATGTAAACCCATGTTTGGCGGTGGTGGAAAATAGAGACCTCTTTTGTTTTAAATCACTGGCTTTAAGGATGGTAACACATGGCATGCCTTTATAATGCGATACTGGTCCTAGGGGTATGCAAAATTGTATTAGATACTCAGCTAATACTAGTGTACATGACCCCTTATTATTTTCTCTAAGTACAGTACATGGGAATGATGACCATAATTTCCAAGCCCCTAAGTAAGACAAAAACAAATTATTTCCACTTCCAAACAGTTGGGGTGAGGTGAGGTGAGTTTTCTAAACGTCAAACTCATGTGGTTTTTCCACTTGTACTGACGACTCTCAAAAGACGTTTCGTATTCATTAAGTCCGTTATTATCAGGAAACATTTTCCGCCAACGGGTGCTTACTGCATATGGCAAGGCTTTACACTCTTGAGTTAGTCAGTCTTTCTTGCTAAGGATGCTCTATATACCCTAGAAAAGGCTATACATGTTAGTTCTGAACACTTAGTGTATATAAAAATTTTATGCACAGCTTATACAAGCACGAGTTGCATGCAGTCAAACTTTGTAAGATAGTTACATACAACACGCAAAATGTGTTTCCGCTACCTAGCGGTGGATATGAACACTCCCTGGTGATATCCGAGGTGAGCATGCTTTGCTCACACATTTGCTCCCATATTGGCCCCCACATTTGCTCCCTTATTTGCTCCCACTTTTGCTCCCAATTTTGCTCCCATATTGGCTCCCACATTTGCTCCCATATTGGCTCCCACTTTTGCTCCCATATTGGCCCCCACATTTGCTCCCATATTTGCTCGCACTTTTGCTCCCATATTGGCTCCCACATTTGCTCTCACTTTTTTGCTCCCACTTTTTGCTCCCATATTAATGCCAACTCTTTTAATTATAAGCAGCAGCAAAATGTAAATGGAATAATATTTCTGATAATGTTCAAAACAAAAGTCCTAAGGTCTTGGGTTTGAATTCCCAACTATGGTTGTCAGCCAATAAGTTACACTACAGGATACTCTTATTTTTGTGTTGTGTTGCGTGATAATTTGCCGATCTCGCGGTGTAGTGGTGTTATCCCTGAGGTCTTGGGTTCCAACTCAACTATGCCCAGAATTTAATTTTGATCTGAGAGTTGAAAGGTTAGGTTAGGTGAAGTTAGGTTAGATAAAGTTGGGTTAGGTGAAGTTATGATAGGTTAGGTTAGGTCAAGTTGGGTCAAGTTAGGTTAGGTGAAGTTGGGTTCGGTGAAGTTGGGTTACGTTAGGTTAGGTTAGGTGAGGTTAGGTTAGGTGAGGTTAGGTAAGGTGAGGTTAGGGTAGGTTTCGTTAGGATAGGTGAAGTTAGGTTAGGCGAGGTTAGGGTAGGTTAGGTTAGGTTAGGATAGGTGAAGTTAGGTTAGGGTAGGTTAGGTCAGGTTAGATTATGACAAAGTTTGTTATGTTTAGTTGTTTTAGAAAAAACACCACTTTTGCTCTCATATTTGCTTCCATATTTTCTTTGCACTTTCAACTATCTTGACTTGTGTATTGACTTTTGCCGGCATATTTGTTGACATATTTGTTAGCATATTTGCTCCCTCTTTTTATATTTGCTTTGCTCCCACATTTCATCCCATATATGCTCCCGCTTTTTGCTTCCCACTTTTTGCTCACAGTTTTTGCTCCCACATTTGCTCACACTTTTGCTGACACTTTTTACCCTCACTTTTGCTCCCACTTTTTGCATCTATATATGCTCCCACATTAATCTATTGTTGTTATTACCAAGTTGTCTTTACTAGAAATTAGTTTATGCTTGACAGTTGATATGGAAGTATCAGTGACTAGGTATGGTAAGCCTTATGCATACTATAAAGGGTATTCATATATTGTGAAACGAAGGAATAAAAATGGAACTGTTATTTGGTGCTGTTCAAAGCAACGATCGAAACAGTGTCGAGGAATGCTGAAGACAAAAGAATTGGACATACTTTCTTCAAACAATCATGATTGTAAACTTAATAATCATGCTAGTGTAAATGTAAGGAAAACTCAAACCGAAGCAAAAAACCAAGTCCAAGTAGAAAATAGTGCTGCTCAAGATAATATTAATCGCAGGTCTAATACACTACAACGCACTCATGCTGTTAGCGAGTTATTTAATGAGAAACCTCTAACACCTCCTGTAAAACCCATGATCAGACACACACCCACATCTCAAAAGCCCTCAACCCTATCAGAGACAACATACCCCATCAAGAAGTTGGTTGGGGAAGGTGAAAAGGATGGTGATGGTGATGATAATAATAACATAACAAGGTTAAAGCACTCTAGCACATCTGAAAAGAAGCTTTCAACACTATCAAAGGCAAGTCAAACCATTGAACAGACTGTGGACATAGGTGGAAATTATGATGGTAAAGATGACGACGATGATGATGATCATTATGAAGATGATTATAATGATGAGGATGATAATGATGATGATGGTGAAAATGATGAACTGCTTCCCGAGTATTTAAAACCATTCATAAAAAATAGCAAATGGAACGATCCTAATATATTAGTCGAACGTCTACAGCTCTTGCATGCCTGTAAACAGGCTGGTCGTATTGGTTATGAGGAAGAGCTGTTAAAAATAGAAGATGAACTTCGTAAAGCTGGTATTATAGTATAATTGGTCAACGTAGCAACACCCCCATCCCCTAAAATAATGTTCAGCAAGTGTTATATTTAAAAACTATAACAAGCAAACGTGAACAAAAAACTGCTGTATTCTGTGTGTGTGTGTGTGTGTGTGTGTATACCTATTGTAAAATATATATATTTGAATTAAATTAATTAACACAGTTTGTATATATATATTTTTTTTTGGCATGTTGACTGTATATTTGCTCAACCACTTTTTGTTTTTTCAATGCACATTTTTGATTTGTTTTGATTTTTCCGTAGCATTACAGTTATCAGTCTTGTAAACAGGGTGATTAATATAGGTATAAAGGCATCTTAAATAAATCACAAGCATTACAGTTGTGACATATCACGTATAACATGTTACATGTTATCCTACATTCCACATAGGGCTCTCCCTTCTTAACAGTGAACTCAGTTGGTCATTAAAATAACTACTTGTAAAATAATTCCAGTGGCATATCCTGTTAGCAAATATCATATATTAAAAATTTTCACGTCATAGAACGACAACTTGAAAATCATTTATTGTAGTAATACCTTTAATGTGACCACCAAACCTTCAAGTATGCAATATACATTGCAGATAGTGCTGTATTTTGGTCGTTAGTGCCTCAACTGCTTACATTAAATAACAATACTGTAAACATATAAACGTTTAATAAATCATTATTGTTTTCTTTAAATATCTATACCTAATAAATATTTTCACACCATAGAATGACCATTTCAAGATCATTTATTGTAGGAATATCTTTAATGGGATCTCCAAACCTTGAAGTAAACCATATTTGATATACATTCCACAAGGCTACATAACCGACAGTACGTCGTGGTATCAATCTCAGCCACCGCGCGCATTCATTGTTTGTATTGCATTTCAGTACCATTTTGCATTTTATTTCTTGAAAATCACCCCCAAGCCCAAAAAATACATAGTAAGCTAGTGAAAACATGTTACACATCAATAATTTTAGAAGAGCTCTCAGGTATTGTATGATGATTTTTTTAGCCAATTTTCATTTTTGAAAAAAATAGACTTATGAGATCACATTTTGTCCGTGTGTCAGTCTGTGTGTGCGCGTGTGTGTGCGTGTGTGTGAGGATTTTTGTGTGTGCCCCCCTAATAAAATCTAAACGGCTGGAGCGATTTCAATAAAACTCGGTAAGTTCATAGTGCTATACGGCACGACCCTGACCGTGCCCTTCAAATTTTGTTACGTCTCATCAATCCAAAATGGCGGCTGTGCGAAATATTTCACCAGCATTCAATATCTCCGAAACTATTACCGATATCACCCTGGAATTCTGTATGGTGATAAAGGGAACTACTAGAAGTTCACCTATGTAACTTTTGAAAACCTGGTAGCTACAAAACCAACATGGCAGCCAAGCGAAGTTGCGACTTTTAAATAGACGTTTCTCGCGATTCAACCAATCAAACGCAATAAAGCTTGGTACAGCATATGGATATACACATTGTAATGCACCGACATCTAACTTCGTTCAATTGTTTACATAACCTCAAGATGGCGGCTGTGCGAAATATTTCACCGGCATTCTATATCTCGTAAACTATTACCGGTATCACCATGAAATTTTGTACGGAGATAAAGAGCACTACTGAAAGTTGTATGGAGATAAAGAGCACTACTGAAAGTTCATCTATGAGTCATTCAAAAGCCGGTTAACTACAAAACGAACATGGCGGCCAAGCGCAGTTGGACGTTTTAAGTAGACTTTTCTCGCGATTTAATGATCCAAACGCAATGCAACTTCGTACAGCAAATGTTTATACACAGTGTAATGCACTGGTGTATAATTTAGTTCAATTGTTTATATAACCTCAACATGGCGGCTGTGCGAATTTCGAAAATTAAGTTTTTATATCTTGTGTTCTAGTCGTGCGATCGAAATCAACATTTGCATAATGAACGTACACAATAATCATCACCTAATAGTAGATAACTCTATGGCCTACATATATTAAAATCCAACATGGCAACCATCCGAAATATTTAGACGGTTCTCAATATCTATTAATCTACTACAGCAATCAAACTGAAATATTGTAAGTGTATAGATGCTATAAGCATAATTTCATCTATGGGACGTTCAATAACCTGGCGAGCACAAATCCAACATGGCGGCGACTTGAAATTTAAATATTCTAATGGACGTTTCTTGCGTTTTAACCTTCCGAGCGCAGTGAAACTTGATACGGTATATCCTTAAACTAAGTTTAATCGACCGGCATCTAATTCATTAAATTATTTTCATAACCACAAGATTGCGGCTGAGCGAAATTTTAAAATTCGCTTTTATTTCTTGTCTCCTAATCATGCGATTGAAGTTTGAATAAAACACCTACACAATAATCTTCATGTAATAGTACATAAATCTTAGGCCTATAATATAAAAATCCAACATGGTGACCATCCAGAATATTTCGACGGTTCTCAATATCTACGAATCTATTACAGCAATCAAACTGACAATTTGTATGTAGATAGAGGCAATTCATATTAGTAGGCTATATGAAAATAGGGTATTTAGTTCTTCACGGAACTACTTGTTTAGTACTGTATAACTGTTTGTCGACTAGCATTTACTGTTACACGTCATTTTTGGTAAACTCTACATAAGTATCCTATATATTATATTATGTTATTGGTTTTACGTCCCTTTTAACTACTCTGGCTTTTAGAGACGCCGGGGTGCCGGAATTTTGCCCCGAAGGGGATCTTTAACGTGCCAGTAAATCTACTGACACGGCTCCCTCGCATTTGCGCACCCTCAAATGCCATCTGACTGCGCCAGGATACATAAGTAACCTAATTGTCTCTGGTATAATGTCTTGTTTAACAAACATGGTCACACGGTTCGTCTATAGGTCTAAGCCTCTGTTGTATATGATTTCAAAAAATGATAAACAGCTAAACTCACTGGTCAATAACCAACATAGTGGCCAAAATGTTTCCCTGATAGGTAACTCATGTTTGGTTAGTCAATTCTTATTGCAAAGCCAGTCAAGACCTAAAAAATAGTATTAACACCATATCCCTAAACAAATCAAACCATTTTAAGGTATTTATTAAATTTAATTGCATTTTAGGAAACTTGCAAGCATCTTGCAGCCTTCAAGAGGAAAGTATAGACAGGAATTGTGAAAAGGAAGCCGCTAAGTCATTCAATGTAGTAGGTGTTATGAACCTCAACGTAAGAAGTTATGAAATTCTATGTGAGGGTGTGGTTTTTACCGTTGATGTCTTTTCTGGCACCCACCTCAGAGACGAGTTTATGGGAGATGAAACTCAGCTATCATGTCGAATGTGGAGCTCCTAGTCTAGGAGAAAGTCACGTTCAGGTATTTGTCTGCAGGGAGTGTGGGAAACGAAACAACAACTAAAAAAGCATACAAGTAAAGGGAATATTATGGAATTTTCGAGTATATGTTGTGAATGTTTTAAAAAATTGGTTAAATTTCATGGTTTGTAGACCTCTTGGCGAAATTTGGTAGAATTTAGTGAATTTTCATCAATATTCGGCTAATTTTATATACATTTGAGGTAGTTTCAACCATTCTTTAATAATTCAATGGCATTTCAATAAATCTGGTAGTCATTTGTTGGATTTTGCTGAAATTTGGTGGAAATTGCTAAATTTGCGGTAAATTTAGGGGATTTACAAAATTCTGGTCAATTTCAAGATAAATCTCGGATATTTAGATATTTTACAAATAACCTCTGTCACTGTGATGGCTGTATTAATGTGTGCTTCGACTATGAAGGGTAGGAATGGTAAGGAGCTGGTTATAGACTTAAGAGCATAGTCAATTATATTTACTTTCAGGATGTGTGTTGTGGGAAAATCAAACACTCCTCTTGTTAGTTTTTCAAGTAAGTGTACTCCATGCCTCCCTTAGAAGCCGCCAATGAGCTCTAAGCATTGGCAGTTTGCAACCATCTCACTATTGTTAACATAGAATGCTCATTACTTGTTATTTCAACTACATGTTGTCATGTAGGTAAGGAATTGATCCAAACATAACATGTTTTGATTTTCTTTGCACTTGTCTGTGGGCAAACATTGCATTTACCTGGAGTACAAGTGGAAAACCACATGAGTTTGACGTTTAGAAAACTCACCTCACCTCACCCCAACTGTTTGGAAATGGAAATAATTTGTTTTTGTCTTACTTAGGGGCTTGGAAATCATGGTCATCATTCCCATGTACTGTACTTAGAGAAAATAATAAGGGGTCATGTACACTAGTATTAGCTGAGTATCTAATACAATTTTGCATACACCTAGGACCAGTATCGCATTATAAAGGCATGCCATGTGTTACCATCCTTAAAGCCAGTGATTTAAAACAAAAGAGGTCTCTATTTTCCACCACTGCCAAACATGGGTTTACATCTAGTGGAATGTAGGTTGACGACCATGGAGCCCCAGCAGAGTCCGTCATTGCTTCCACTGACTTGTGCTAGGCTCCTGTCTATCTTCTTTCCTGTCGACCACACTTCGTCAACACTTGTTCTCTACCGACTTCGACATTATTAGGCTATCCAAGGCTTAGGGAGTCTCTTTATTCTCTGACTTAATTAACACTTGTTTATTTTTTTCTGATACCCTCCTTGTGTGAGGAGGCAGCCTTCTTTCTATTTTTATGTTATTTCCTGCCTTTTGCTGAAGCCACACTAAAGGTAGGGTGTATGTAGCCCCATCACTAGTGGTGCACCCTGGATATGGCTACACCCTCATGGTCTTAAGCTGATCAGTTTGGAAGTTGGCGACCACAAAGGATTCCTGAGCTGGGTCCAGTTTTCCTCCTTTTTATCGATTACCACTGGAGCGGGACCCTCTCCTCTTATACTTTCATATCTAGCTTTTATGGCTCTCCTTCTTTTCAAGTCCATCAATCCACATTCTTGAGGGTTGAGGGGCAATTTTTTATTCCTTCTGTCCTTTATTTGTCCTGTTATCCTTTCGTCTTACATTTCTTCTTTCTAGTTATAAGTGTGTAGTTAGTTTTAGTTATAGTTTACATTTAATTTTATTTTCACCATCAGCCAAACAATTAGGGGTCGATAGGACAGCTTGGTAGTTAAGTTTATAGTACGCTTGTCTTTTGTTTGAAACAACACCATGTTGAATTCCCGACTGGGTCAAGAATTTTATACTTTGTTCACTTATTTCTCATGGCTTTGAAACTGGCTGTCTGTAACGTGATCATTATTAATTTTAACTTCAGTGTACGGTGTAGGATTGGAAAGGAGGCAGCCATGGTTTCTGAATTACAACTATGTAAGCGTTTGTCTAAAGTATAAATAAAAAAAGGGGTTCAAATATCATGTAGGAAATAAACTATTTTTAAATTCAGATTTGTGTTTCACAGTAATAACAATCATTCTCCGTTTAAAACAACCCATAAATTTATTTTTCTAACCTGATAGCTTATAGGCGGGCATTGCTATAGCTTACATGTAGTAGGGTCAACAGCTAAGGATTCAATTTCAATTACCTATACCTCTCATGGTATGGCTCTTAGTCAATTCGTTAAACTACAGAAAACTTTTCTATATGTTCTGTTACATTATCATTTAACCATCTCACAGTGTAGTGTTTAACATACTTGGTTGTCTACCCTAAGGCCATGGCTTCCAACCCTGACTATACCAAAAAATTCATTTTCATTTTAAGGTTGCAATAAGGTTCATTGAGCCTTGTCAACCCTTACCTAACAACTATCTAGTCATGTACGTTAACACGGTGCGAAGCAACACTATCAAGCAGACGAGTAATATGAAACTTGCTGGCAAGAGCGCCGTGTTCTTATCACCAAGACTCATTACACAAACAAAGCCAGTGTCTCTGTGCAGATTCAACCCAGCTATAGTATGCAAGTGTGTGTTTGTTCAAAAAGCATCATTAATATAACTCAACTGTCACCACAAGGTCCGGGTTCGATTTTCTAAAGGCTCAACTCAGTCTTGGCAGGTAAAACGTTTTGGGTCAATTCATAAATCATGGGAAAGGGTTAGCCACTGTCAGTCCAAAACAACACACTGTCCGATAATTAGTTTTATAAAATCTCAGGTCGATAACCTTAACGTTTTGGCTCTTTAGGGTAAATTCATGGGGCATGGCAACGGGTTGGCTATACTGATTTGTACAACAACTGATAAAACTCTGTAGCCTTATTCGTTAGCTATAAACACATTAATCCATAATTACCTAATAATAATAATAGCAATAATAATAATAATTAGCAAGCTGTCATCCTCCATACACACATTCATTAAAGCATGGTTTCAAAAAACACTTATGCTTTTAAGTGTTTAATACCTTTTTCTCCTGTAACATTACTATTCCCTGTTTAAAGAGTGAAATAATCTATCGAGTTAAAAGAAAGATATCGATTTTTTCAATTAGGGGGTAGTTTCCACCCCCCTACTATTTTTCATGAAAAACATAAGATCTCAGGTTCAATTATCATGTTTACCCTTTTAACACCTTTTTCCCCACAGTAAAATCACTATTTACTGTTTTAGGGGTGAAGTCATCTATCCAGATAAAAGCCTATGTCGCAGCCAATTTTTTAAGCTATTACACCTAATTTTACGGTTCTTAGTTTCCAAGGTGTCGATTTTTCAATTTGGGGGTAGTTTTCACACCCCTGCTATTTTTCATCAAAAACAAAAGCTCTTAGTTTCATTTATCATTTTTAGGTGTTTAACACGTTTTGTTCCCATAACATGACTATTTACTGTTTTAGGGGTGAAATGACCAATCCAGGTAAAAGCCTATGTCATCACCTATTTTTAAAGCTATCACGCATAATTTTAGGGTTCTTAGTTTCCAAGATATTGAGTTTTCACTTTTGGGGGTTAGTTTCACCCCCCAAAGGTGGTCGTCGCCCCAAGTGCTAGGGCCCCTCATACAAGTCCCTAGCATGATTGGTTCGCGAGATATTAACAAAAGTGTAGTTAGGCACTTTTGACAAAGAAATGAATCATACATTCAAAAACGAGGCGTCACCCCAAGTGCTAGGATACTGCCTATGGCAAAATCCCATCAGGGGTTCAGAAAATATTAACTAAAGTGTAGTTAGGCCCTTTTGACAAAAGCCACCGGTGTGCATACATACAAAAAATTACTCTTTCACCCCAGGTAAGGGTTGTTTTTATTTTGGGGGTTGACATACCTCGTTCATACAAAAGGAGAATTCACTACGAGTCCTACGACACCCCATATGTTTAAATCGCATTATTGATTAGCGAGATACTAAAAAGCGAATGACCTATTAGTTTTTTATAAATATTTAAATAAACCTCATCTATAAATTATCATTTAAAAATTCCGCTCTCTTATAAAAGCCCTCAAGTGCGCATGCATAAAAAAACTTCTTAACCCCCGGGTAAGGGTAGCTTTTATTTTGGAGTGGATATACCCCCATCCATAGCAAGGGGTGGTTCACCACAAGTCCTACGACACCCTATATGCTCAAATTCGAACATGCGTTCGCGAATCATCGCCAATGTTCGCCAGAAAGTAGGCTATCTTTTTGTCTTGTCCTAGACACTTGAAACTTGCTGTCAGCCTAGAGGGCGTAGGGGCCTTTCATTGACGCCAAGAAAACTTTTTTCTTATCTTCACCGCTTCCAAAATAGCGCCAATTTCAAAAAACAACAATTTAAAAAAATATATATACCGACACTCATTCATAGCAAAGAGGACGTCACGCCATTCCTAAATAACACATCGTTCTAGCCTTACAAGCTCATTAAATTCGCCAAAATGTCAAAAACGCACGTTTACCTCAAATTGCGTTTCCAAATTCCACCCATTTTAAAAAATAACCTCACCATCAAATAGAGCGGGAAAAATAGCATTTAAACGAGCCCTCACACCACCCTAGTCCTCGCCCACCACCAAACCTTTTCCCAACATAGCCATCCGTATTCAAGCACACACGCGACTTGAAAGAGAACATACACTACCCTACTACTCGCGAATGACCTTTTAGTTTTGGTATTTTAATTAAATAAAGAGGCTATAGGAAAAGAGGGGGCATTACTACGAGTGCGAGATATCAGGTTCGGGGCCGATACGACGAGGGTTCAATAAGTTAGTGGACAGAACCCCCAAGTTAACACTACTTGTTAAAGGTCAACCACGTCTCACGCGAACACTGCAGACATATCACGTGATCGCTCGCACAGCTGCACACTTGCACGGGTATCAGATGACGTCAACACCCATTAATTTTTATCTCCATCGCATAAATAAGCCAAAGGTTATCTGCTTCAAGCGTTTACCCAAAGGTTATCTGCTTCAAGCGGTTAAAGTTTGACCTCTTCCCACGCTATCATGTGCACGTGCACGCTGCACATGCTCACACGCGCATGGCTATCAGATGACGTCATGATGATGCAATATGTCATCGCGATTACGCAATATCCAAATGGTAAAAATGTATACTACTTCTAGGCCTAGAGTTTTTAGGTGTGCTAAAGACGATTCTTTCTAAACTGAGGTGAAAAATATATTCAAAGAACAAATCTTTGGTTTCAAGCAATATGTCGAAATGCACATTTCTCAATTAGCCTACGATATTCAACAAATGGAGCCTTATTAAGGTCGTTGAGGACGGCATGAGTATTACAACGGCCGCGGAGAGGAATGGTGCCCTGAGAAACGCCCTCTCGGACAAAATCGAAGGCAAAACTACAGAGGAAGACGGGGCCATGTTCCTTTTTAACAAAGGGGTGATCAGTGGGTAATGTCACTAGGAAAAGCGGGTTTGTCGGTAACAAATGATGATTTGCAAATTAGCGTCTAGTGCCTCACTAAAGAATTGAAGAGCGACTCTCCTTTCAGGGATGGGCGGCCAGGTAGGAAATGGTGTGAATTTTTCCTAAAAAGAAAACCAAGCCTGTCTTTACGAAACCATCAAAATTTGACAGTAAACCGTGCTGCAATTACAGAACATCAAATTAAAACCTACAGTTATTTGGTGGAAAACCACTTACAGTATCTTGTCAAACCCTCGGCGATTGTTCAACGCAAGACCATGTGGGTAGATTATTAGCTTGGGAATAACCTAACCCCCAAGGGAAGATGATAAAGAGAAGGAGATGGGTTTCGGACTGGAGAAAAAGGATGGAGAAATAGGAGGAGAGTCCTACAAAAGTTATAAGTTTAACTTTAAATGTACTCAAAGACGGTTGCCACTGCAAATCCGCTCTCCGATACCTAAAGTGGGTAGGGTCCTGGGCAAAGCTAACGGGGAACGCAGCTAGAACTGGGGCGGTTTGCAAGAGAGTGGCTTTAGAGTATTCCCTCTCAAGCATACGTATGCCTACTATGGGGAAGGGTGATGGTCTGGCAAGACAAAGAGTAACAGATTTATGGTGTATCTGTTCAAAGGAGTTTGTTTTTGAACAAGTAATTTGAAGAATGCCAATAATTGAATCGGTTTCGATATTTTTGTTTTCGAAATCGTAGAGTTCCTAAAGAGCGACCAAATGCTTCCAAGAATGATAGGGATAAAACAATTATACCATTGGGAATAATTTTGGTAAGTGTACCGATAGTTGCATTTGGAAATGGCTAAGCTTTTACCCAGCAAGGAGCCGACTAAAAGTTTAGGCAAGGAGAAACACTTATATTTTGAAAAACCAACCATAAGTGTTGGAGAGAATCTCCACAAGCAGGAAGCTGACGTAGCGAGCTATGCTTGCCTTAATGGCCAGTTAGAATTAGCTATTAAAGCTAAGAGAGACTTTACCAAGTTACCAACTAAGAGTTCTTGCTCAAATGCATCAAGTGGTGAAAACCCTACCAAGAGATTTATTTGCATTAAGCGAGAAGAGTCAAGGAAGACAGGATCTTGCCTAACCGTTATGTCAGAGAAATGATAAAGCTAAAAGGAACGATTGAATTTATTTAACAATGTTGGGTAATAGTTTTTTGACAAATATATAATTTAGATTTTGTAACAAATGGGGTCACAGGCCTCCGAAAAACATCTAAAGCTTGCGCCAGGCAATTAACAATTCTTTTGGTTTCAAACTTTTTATATGTTTTAAAATCCTCGCAAGATTTGGAAATGGCGAAGATAAAATGAAAAATCTAAAGACAATTAAAGTGATTAAAGTTAGACAATAAATCAAGTACAAGTTGTGTACTTTTAAGAAATTCTAGGTAAATATCTTAGAAAGAGTAACAACTTCGGAAGTAACAACAACAAAAAGCAGGAAGAATAAAGGAGAAGTTCCTATAACTTCTTATATTAAAGCTGAATTACTTGGTTGGATTATGCAAATGGGGCAGGTCACTTATTGTGAAACCTGAAGAGAAAATCGAAATGAAGTTTCTAGACCTCCTATGTTTAAGTAGGAATCACGAGACAAATGGGGCAAGTTTCCCTTTCGTGAAACCTAGAAGTAACTCACTTAAGAGTTGAAAGAATTGTATTCCCTGATTAGAAGGGAGAAACAAGATATTTTGAGACGTGTACCAGACACGTAGTTATGCAGACATTAATTTGTGATATATAAGCAAAAAGGGAGGGCACGTCTTGAGAGTGACATCTCATTGAATAAGACCTAAAGTAACAATTTTATTATTATGGTTTGTGAAAGATCCAATGGGGAAGTGTTCATGGCCGTATTTGTAATAATCGGACGAACGCGACGCGGTTGAAATATTGAACAAACACTGTTTTTCACTATAGTCTGTTGAAATGGACGAAAAGTTCACTGTAGTAACACAAAAGTTTATGGCAAAGAAAGTTATTGCAATTATGGAAAATAACTAGTTACACTAGATTGGCGAGAGTCTATTGCTTGAGAAAGTTGTAGATTATCGTTAAATGCGCCAGAGAAAATCCCAACGGAGGAAGAAAAATTAGCTATTGATCAGTAATTCATAAGAAAGATTCCTTAGTTTCAAAAAGTATTCCCACATGTGAGTGGAAAATACATGACGGTATGACTGGTAGATAGAGAGCAGATTCTGGAAGGTTCCAGAGCAATCCTGACTGAAGAATAGGGCCAAAGTTATTCCAGCGGTGGAACGAGCTAAGTATTTTATAGACAGTGGGTAATTCAATGGTATCCCACGTTGTGAGAAGATCTCTCATTTAATAAGCATAAGAAATGCTGCTTCCTATTAAGATCGGCTTAGACAAACCAAAGCTCAACATGGAAAATCCCACGAAGGATGATTATTGCCCCAAATATAGTGGGCCGATAACCTAGATGTTAGGCCCCTTAAAACAACAATTATCATCATCATCCAAATATAGTAATCTCACACTGCCTATAAAATGATCATTAAAAGCATGTAGTTATTAAAAGACGATGAGAATGAGGTCAAAACCTGAAGTCGGTACTTATCTTTGCTTCATGGCGAAGGTGAAGTTCCCTTTGACGGTTGAGATTAAAGTTCCAACATGGCGTGGAATTAAAAGATTGCCTCTTGAGTTGAGGAGGCTAGCTCTAGTTGAGCTTCAACTGTCTGAGTCGACTGCCGACGTACAAGTGAGACACGCTCAGCGAAGCACAGAGGGACCAGGGAAGGGAAAAGAGTGGGTTTAGGAAACAAAAGGAATACATATCAGAATAGACAACTTTACAAAAATATTTTTTTTTCTTGATGAATGGTCTTCAAAGAGTTGATAGTAGGCGACACTAGAGCAGCCTGGTGGGTAAAAAAGTAGACGAAGTTCTCTTGATCACGGAGATGATAGCTGGCGATGGCGACGAGATCTGGTGGCCAGATTGATAAGGAAGTCCTCTTGAACAGGGAAGAATTGAGGAACTTCAGAGATTCGCTGCTAGATGACGCTAGGTGGGTCATGGAAGATATATATCTAGAACAGACTCACAAGTAACATGAGAACCATAAACAGCAAGGAGAAATTGGAAGATCACTGTTGGTGTTTGAGAAAAAGGAAAGAAAGAATTACAGCAAAGAGCAGTAAAAAGTTTACTCTATCATACCGTGTATTCCAAAGAATACACCACCATGGTCTGGTCTCACTTTTTATGTGAATACGCCTCCCATCCCCCCGGCAAAAGTAAAAAAAACAGCATAACAGCCCAGAAAATGACCATTCGCTCTTGAACACCGGTCGGGGAAGCCTACATCATTACACGTTCTTGTGGGTATATTGTTCGAATTTCAATTATTATTAATATTATTATTGTTGTATTTCTAATGCACTTTAAGAAATACAAAAATAAGTTATAATAATTGTGTTTAGAGCAGAATTACGATCTTTTCATGCCCGTATATCTACCCGCCATTGCCGATTTTTCGTATTTTCCTTTTTTAAATAATTACTGGTATTGCATTATTCGTAAATGTTAGCCTCCATGTCAATAAATCGGTGCCTTGCACAACAATATTGACAGAAATGCATTATAAACAGCAGATAAGGACAACGAAAAATGTCACGACAATTGGTGCAAACGGGTGACGAATATTGGAAAAATCTAATTACAGCGTGACGATTACTAGCGCAAAAACACATTAAAAAACAAGATGTTCAGGAAAGAACATGTAGCCTACTTTCTCCTAAATGTATGGGTATAGTTATAACTCTTTGTCTTTATCATCTCCTAATTTCTTACAATTCGAAGTGCAAATTGGCACACTGGATTTGAGGAGTGGCGTTCAAATAATTTACCCCAGCATTTTGCAATTTCATCAGTAAACACTCCAAACAACGTAGGTATTCAGTTTATTAACACCGACCACTTACAATAATTTAAGCTTCGTTGCTCTAAACGTATCACTGGGAGAAACATATTTAATATAACTATTACACAGCTAATTTGAAATCGCGCACGGCTAACGAGAAAGACAGGCCATGGCGCGTAAACCAAACCCTTCTGTGACGTAGGCAATGTACCGGTACTGCTTGATGATGCTTGTACGTTTAAGTCGAGAGCAATTCATAAGCAGCAGAAATGCAATATTTTATATCAATCTTCATAAAATGGACGCAGTTTAGATGTTCCGTGTGTTTTCAAACACGATAAATTATACTGTATAGGTTTGCAAAACTACGCCTATTGAAGTTACTCCTTACAAAAATCCACGCGAACTAGGATTCAAGGGTTCGTTGTGTCTTTAATAGCTGCAACGAACAGGCTACAGTAAGTCGAGTTGTAGATTCTGTGACCTTCGTTGTGAGTTAAATTATGTGCACATTAGTATAATTAGATCAAGGAATCTTGCAGCACAGTATAGATATCATTAACTTATTGTTGTTTCAAGGGGCGGAACATAAATTAATTCGTTTATAGAAGAGATCTGCGGAATACACTACCCACCGACTAACGACTTGTATCAATACCTTCTATGAAGACAAGTGATAAATGAATATCAACGTTTATACAGGTTCAATGATGTAGACAAGATGACTAGGTACCACACCGGCAGTAAAACGAAGACCAGGCAGTGGTGCAACAGAACTACATTGCTGACGTCACGAAAACTCACCAGAGCCAGTCATTCTCGTTGGCCGTGATAATCGCGCCTTATCTTGGGGATGTGTACCCTCTATCGGCAAAAAAAAAATAACCTTCGAAATTATACTGTAGACATGGGTTCACTAACTGGCCGGTAGAGAGCATAGCTCGCATCTAGAAGGCTGTGGTTACCAATAACATAGTTCAAGTGATTACCCTTAGATGTCACTCCGGTGGTGAATGTTGTTTTAATTAAATATATATTTTCCATTTCAAAATGCACCATATAATGCTTTATTTTATAACGTCTCACTACTCAAGAAATAATAAATATTAAAAAAATCAAGAAAAAAAGTCCAACTCTGATAGGATTTGAACCACGGCCAGCCTGATGAAAGACTAACGCGCTGACCACTCAGCCAATCGTGCACACTCTAACAGATCGTTAGGAACCAATACATATACCACGTTATAGCAATTCATAACTTGGACTAAAGGTTTTCTTTACTGGAGTATATTTTAAACCGAGTTCATTTCATAGAAAGTTCATATATTTGTTGCCACTAGCCTATATTGCATGCAACATACTGAAATTAATAAAATATAGGTCAGAACGAGAGATCAGCTGCCATCTTGTCAAATAACCGAGACGACTCAGCTTTTTAAAATCACTTCTAGACTATAATATTAAAATATAAACTTTTAATTTCAAACGGGCCACGTCGTTTCAAACAGATTAAACGATTCTTGGTTCGATAGTCGGAACTGGTGGGTCCCATGTTATGGATTATAAAGTTTGCATAATTCACACGGCTGCCATTCTGAAATGGTACGGTTGATGACTTCGTAGTTTGGGCACAAGACGCGCCTCATATGAAGGAACGTTGTTACCAAATTTGGTAAAGATCCGATTATTAGTTTGGTTGTAATGCATTATTACGTTTTGACCATTTGAGTGGCCGCCATTAAGTTTTGGTAAAGATGGCGGCAATATAAAACATGACACTGAGGTGCCCTTTGCCAGTGCTACCTCTGTACCAAATTTCGTTCAATTCGGTTTCACCGTGTTCGAATTGATAGGGGGGGACAGACATTCAGAGTACACACACTCACACACACACACAGACTCACACACACACACAGACAGACACACAATTTTTGGCCCTGTAGTGATCTCATAAGTCTACTTTCATTTTTTGCAAAAATCGAAAGTAGGCTAATACATAATTTTTCCTAAAACTAATAGGCTACTTTCGGCATTGAGAGTTTCCTAGTGTTTGAGGTTAGGTACAATGGTCTCGTTGATTTAAATTACCAAAAGACTAAATCAGTCTTAACATGACGACTATAGGTACATTTACCTTACCTCATTGTAGAATGCGCCACGTTTCCCCTTCTGTAGGTGCGGTCTCCTATACTCTTTGGGGGCGGTTCGGCCACAAACCTCACTTGGAACGTAATGACCCTAGCATGCCAAGCCTCCACGGAAATCTTCTTCTCTCTTGGGACATCCTCTCTCTTAGCCGGACAAGCTACAACAGCAAACAATTAGGCTACTTAAAACAGAAACACACTTAAAAATTTTATGTTATGAATATTATGTCTCTCTTATCTTAGATGAGCTACGTTCAAACCTTGGACTATACCGTGTAACCCAGTACAACTATGTCAACTATCGGCAAGTTGCCACTTGCACATAGCCTAAGCTATACAATTTCATTTATTAGAGTTACCCCTTGTGATTTCTTACCACGCACGTTGACTACTGTTTGAAAGAACTTTAAACTCTCAACTTCGAAACAAACTTTTTCGCTTCAATCTATTGTAGCCTATTGTAGCATCGTATAACAGTACGTCAAGAGTCAAAGTGGTTGTCCTGTGCCAATGCCAAAAACCTATTCAAATAAAAATTAGCTAATGATAGGGATTTGAGGCCCTTATATGAAATGTGGAAATAAATATTTCTCCTTGTTTTATTATATTAGGCTATATACATACCTACACATTTAAACGAAAATATTAGCCTAGGCCTATGTCTTAAATCGCCAGGGGGCTTACGACTAAGCCTGAACATTAATTTATGTTGATTGCCTGCCTACTAATTATGCAATTACAGTATATAATGATTAACATCCCCTTGTAACTCGCTCAATATCATAACATGTTCTCTGAAAACTAGGCTACACATTCATTGCACATTTTGCTAAATACTGTTATAGGTTATAATCGCTAACCTGGGGGCTTAGTGTTAAACTGCTCTCACTAAACAACTCTTAAAATTATCTTAAAACATACAGTCATTCCAACAACTACAGTTTGAATTAACACATTTTCATTTTTTGTACACCTGAACGCAAATCGGACGATTGCTCCTGGATTACAACCGAGACGTTACAGCGATGACGACTTTTCCGAACTATATAACTTAAGCGGATTGAATAAAGCTCATGGATTACAACAGAGGCGTTACAGCGATGATGACTTTGAACTATCAATATTCTCATACAGTTCAATATCCGCCAATCAGATGCCTTAAAACAGTGGCCGTGTTGTAGTCCAGGCGGTTTAAGAAATACGCCTGCTAGCAACCTCGCCCCAATGATGATAAATACCTAGCCTTGGCACGGTGTTTGAAAAACGGTAAATCTAGTGGCGTAGGCCTACTGTATTTCTAACACTAATCTGATATATTAATTATATGCTTATGCCCCGGTGTCAAATTACAAAACGTAATGAAATAAATACATATTCCATCAATAACCTCAAGTAAACCTCCATTCATCTCAATCATAAATCTATCCAACAAACACTCCCTCCTTGCCTCTTTCTGACGATATTGGTTGTCGTGTTGGCAGCCTGGAAGGTCTTCGACATGGTGATTCTCTCAATTTAACCTGGCCCCTCTTCACCAGTGAGTTTTCATCTACAGTAATTTGGGTGAAAAGAGAGAATTATAATTCCCTCCTTATACAGTTAAATTTCATAGAGAAGCCAACGCATGTAAGTAGTGGAGTAATGACAGTTCCAAGCCACTCGAGAACCCTCCTCTTACCACTACTAAGCCTCAGCCATGTTAAATATCTCTCGAACGCGTGGTCCGATTTTGACAAATGAGGTATTGTTGGACTCGGGCTGACGTCCTCTTTGCTATGGACTACTTGTTATATTTTTGAATTTTTTTTTGAAAATTTTTGTTTTCGAAAGTTGGTGATAGTTTGAAAACCAAACATGGTAGAACGTTGTTCCATGGCTCAAACGAATGGTCTTTATGACCTTTATTTTCTATAATAAAACTTTTTTATTTTTTATGTTTTTTTGAAAAAACTCGAATTTTGAAAATTCTATATTTTGGAACCTAGGAACTCTACAAAAAAATTGTTTGACGTAAATCAATGGTCCCTACCCCCTCTACTCCCAAAATAAATTTCAAGTCTCTAGAGAAAAAAATTGTGTGTAGTAGTGGGATGGTGGGGGAGCTGCTTCCAAAAGCAAGTGGTGAGCCCCTGCGACCTTGGAATGGAAGGAGCCATGCTAGGAGGGCGTGCTTGGATTCGTTTTTTTCGTCTCGTTGTGCTCTTTACGGGAATGTAGGTGTCGAAAAGGTGAAAATCTGGAAACACGGTCTTTTTGGGGTAAAAACGTGATTTTAGACTTTTTGCTATATCTCGCGAACCAAGTATGCTAGAGACATGAACGAGGGGTCCAAGGACTCGGAGTGACGTCCTCTTTGCTATGGACCACTCGTTATATTTTTAAAAAAAATTTGGAAACGCGATTTTGGGGTAAACACGTGTTTTTTGTGATTTTTGCCGATATCTCACGAACCAATAACGCTAGAGACGTGTAGGAGGTGTCCTAGGACTCGGGGTAACGCCCCCTTTCGAGTGTGGTAGATATTTTTTTCAAAAAATAATTCACAAAGGGCCTAACGCCATACATGTTGAAAAAACGTTTTCTTTTTCTTTACCTGTTTATAATGTCCATGAAGCGTGGTGGTTGAGAGAGACGATACGGCTGGGTGTGTGTGTGTTTCAACGAACCTGTCGCTGACCACGGTGGCTGTGCTCAATAGATCAATCGCTATTTCGGCGGGTCGGTGTATGACAGAGCGAGGGTGCGTTTTCTGATATTTTACCTTTAACGTGTAAACGGTAATGAGAGCTAGGTTCTATGTTGGTCGAAGCGAGTAGAGAAAACAAACTTGCCGAGGAGGTGAAGGTCATTTGAGCTTATTGGAAGGCATTGATCTGACTTGACAACAAGTGCAATGGAAAAAATGACCAAGACGCTTGAAGGTGAAATAATCTGACCATCGTGGTGGCAGGGGAGTGCGAAAGGCGTGCACACATGTGTGAAACCACAGGCACGCTAAACCAGTGACATCCTGTCTTGCTTCGTACGTGACAAAATGCAAGTCCATGTGAAATTTGATCTACCGCAGGTGTTCACCTTGGACGTTATCTGTCCACGTGCATGATAACTGTTAACAAGTCACATCCTGTTTTGCTTCGTACGTGACAAAATGCAAGTTCATGTGAAATTTGATCCGGCACAGGTGTTCGCCTGGGACGTTAGCTGCCCACGTGCACGATAAGAGAATGTTCAAAGCGTGGGAAAAAAAAAGATTATACATGCAATGTGATATATAAAGACACGTCGCTGACATTTCCACTCGCACTTATGTGACTACTTTTGAACACGCTACAGCGTTGTGTGAAACACTTGGCCTTGTTTAACAGTTTTGGTGTTGGTGGAAAATACTTATTCTTGTTGTGAGGTAGGTATATATTTATTCATTTATACATTTATTGATTTATATATAAATACATGCAATTATTTATTGATTAGGTAATTAATGATTTTATTTATTTATTTGTTTGCAGATAACCGGCATACCTTACATGTCAGAGGGAGAAGAAACTATTGCACTTTTGAGCCCACTAGAAGGGAAGAGTAACAAGTCACTGCAAGTAAAGGTGAGATGATTTTTTTTAAACTAACTTGTTTCATTTTTTTTGTTTTATGTTTTATTTTATGAAATGTATGTATTAACCTGAATTTAGGTATTTATAGCGGTTTATTTTATTTATTTTTAGAAACTTGGAAAGAATAGCCTTACCGCCGTAGCAGTCGCTGAAAAAAACCAGAAACGCACTAAAGCGAAACCACTGCCAAAGAGTGAACTGTTTAAAACTCAGGTAAGTCCAACTTAAAAATGCTATTCCATTTTACCACTACTGAAAACTCGTAGACAAAAAAAAAATTCATTACCTGTACATGACTGGGACAATGATTGCTTTCTTGATTAATGGCTATGTTGTTGTTGTTGACTGGGAAAAGTACAAGGCCATGTTGGATTTTCTAAAAATAAAATAATAAATTTAATTTATGGGTGGTTCCCTATGGACTCAACGAATATCCACAGGTTTGAACATGATAATGTGAACAAAATGACATGACATTCATTTTTGTTTATATATTGGTTAAAGGGAGGGTGGGGGAATGTAAATGACTGTAGCTTTATAAAAAAGAAAATAAGTACATGGGTTACTGTTTGTGCCAACATACAGTTTATTTTTAATGGTGTTTTGATATATTAATGCCAATTAACGTTAACGTTTTATTTACAAGTATTGATTGATTGATTGATTGATTGATTGAGTGATGGGTTATTTTGTTTGCTTTTAGGTGTCGTCATGTGCCATTAACGTAATGAACAGACAGTGAACAAGCATGCATTATGCTTTAAAGTACTCTGTGCAATGTTAATAACTTACAATAAGAAAACGTTTTATTATAACACATGGCGTTAGTACCAAATACAACAAGTGAGCAAGTTGGTTTACCACGTGGGTTAAATTTAAAATCAGAACATGATCGATGGTTAACATTTGAATCCTGGCCTGTAGGCTTTTTGTCGACGCATGAACTTGCAAAAGCCGTTTTTTTTTACTTGAACCGAGGAGATGTGGTGCGCTGTGTGTTTTGTCGTATTGAACTTTCACACTGGGAAGAAGGGGATGATCCCTTTAGAGACCATTTGCGATGGTCTCCTCACTGTCCTTACATGCTTGGAAAGCAAGTGGGTAACCTACCCGTGCATTCATTTTACCGAACCACAAGGCCTATGGCCGCTACTTACGTTGCTGAATCACAAATAAATAATAATAATGATGTATTACCAGCCAACGGTAGTGTCGATATATGTGGTCCATATGCCATAGACAGTGTTGAATTGGCGTGTGCTTTTGAAAAATTGGGAGTTTGCAAGACTAAAGCACTAGCACACCCAGAGTACAGCTCTGTTGAAAAACGTTTCGAATCTTATAAAAATGTTTGGCCATTAATATTAAAACACCTTACCAAACAGCTAAGTGAAGCTGGATTTTTTTATACTGGTGAAGGGGATAAAACAATATGTTTTTATTGTGGATTTGCTTTAAAGGATTGGCAAATGACTGATGACCCTTTTGTGCAACACGCTCGTTGGTTACCAAACTGTAAATACATGGTGTTGCTTAAAGGTCAGGAATTTGTGAACACTATTCGTAAAGAAAAAGTGATTGCAGCACAAGACATAAAAGTGCCTTTAGAGTTAGAGCACGCGGAGCAAATACATAAGGCTGAAAGAAAAGACTTGTCTCACGAACAGATACAAAAGTGTGACCAACAATTATGTAAAATTTGTTATCAAGATGAACTAGGTGTTGTATTTTTACCCTGTGGACACATGATAGCCTGTGTCAAGTGTGCATTAGAACTTAACACTTGTGCTATATGCAGAAAAGTAGTATCTGCAACAGTTAGGGCATTTCTTGCATAACTAGTATAATTTATTCGCCATGGATAGTGCAAAATCCCTAATTGCACAATATTATTAAAGCTGTTTTAGAGTGTAATAGATATGCTTTTGTTTTGTTTATAGACTACTACAATGAATGTTTTGAATGCTGTGGGACAATCATGTGGCTTAGAGACAAAGAAGCTCAGCGAATTGCCAATGCATATTCCATTCCGCATTATCAAGATTCGGAAATTGAAAACAGCATATGGTGATCGTGTACTTTGTGTATGTGAAAACTTTGAGACATTTCTGCCTATACGGTTTAATGATATGTCGGAGAGTGTTTTTGATGAAGTCAATAATGCTGTGCAACCTGTACACTTAATTTATGAAGGTTTTAAAAACAATAGGTGCATGGTTCGTTTTAATTAAATAAATAAATAATGTGAAATAATAATGGAAATTATAAGTAATGACAATATACTGAAAAAGAAAGAAAATATGTGCATAGAATAGTAATGTTTTAGTGTTTAGTGTTGTCTTTAAAAATATTATGATGAAACCAAAAAAAATGTATATAAAGTTTGTAAATAAATGCAAAATGATGTTACAATGCTGTTTTATTTTATACAAAGTTAGTATATTTAACATTGCAGAGTATACATGATTATGACAATAAATGCATACTGAATACAAGCCTTTCTCACATTACAATAGTCTGTTATAGTTTTAAACACAAGGCTTGTTGTAGATCATTTTATAGCAATGTCCCTTTAATGTTGTTTTCGAAAAGTGGGGAAGCCACAATGGTTGTATTGACATAAAAACCTTATGGTTATTACTATTTAGTCACTTTGATCCCCTTGCAGATCAACAGTAGATGACCTAGTTGTTCCACTCTTTAAAACGACAACAACAACACTACCTCTTGCATAGTTTGTGATGTTGATGGCTCTTGCGACGTGGAAGATGGATTAAAAATAACTTTGAGAACAGGGGTTAAACGTTGATCATTAAACAATGCACTATTTTGAGTAGCAATATGGTTTTCTTGATTTTTTGTCGACGGCAACTGTGTTTCATGCGGTACACTACATTGATGATCACTGACACTTAAAACCTCACTATTTTTACTTTTTAGGTCACCACGACAATGTTTGGAACGTTGCTTTGAACAACGCCAAATAACAGTTCCATTTTTATTGGTTCGTTTCACAATATATGAATATCCTTTATAGTATGCGTAAGGCTTACCATACCTAGTCACTGATACTTCCATATCAACTGTCGAGCATAGACTAAGCTCTAGTAAAGTCAACTTGGTAATAAGAATACTAGTTTAATGTGAGAGCAAATATGGATCCAAAGAGTTCAGGTAAAAGTGAAAGCAAATAAGCAAATATTAGAAACAAGAGTTGGGGTGAAAGTGGTCGCAAAGTGGTAGACCCATTACACAATAATTTCAGCACGACGAAGCTCTTGTTCAATTTCTTTGATTTCCCAATCGTGACCAGTATGGCCAGATTGACGTGAGGCATGCAACAACTGTAGCCGCTGGACGAGCTTATTGGGATTGTGCCAGTATACAAATTTAACAAATGGATTTTTAGGTGTAAACAAAGCATTACCATTATCATGATCATTATCATCATCGTCATTATCATCATCATGATCACCATTATCATCATGACCATCATCACTGTTACTATATAGTCCTTTTTGATCCTCTTGCAATACCACTTTATTTATAGTCTGAGTTGATTTTGACAGTGTTGAAGGTTTCTTGGACGTTGACAACTGTCCTAACATGACGTTTTGAGGACATGATAAGTCCTTTTGAACAAACACTGTACTATCTTTAGCCGCAATATCGTTTTCTTGAACTTGCTTTTTAGCATTTTGATAATTGTTTGTAAACAGTAAGCGTGGTTCGTTTCGAGCACTACATTGATGAACACTCACACTTAAAACCTTTCCATTTTTACTTTTCAGATTGCCTCGACATTTTGTTGACCTCTCTTTTGAGCATCGCCAGAATATTATTCCATTCACATTCTGGCGATTATAGTTATAGGAGTAGCCTTGATAGAGTGCACGTAGCCTACCTTTGTTGGTTGTAATAAGTTCCATAGTAGTAACTGACCTGTCAGTACGATGTTCACACTACAATGGTTACAACTGTTTTGCTGATGGAGTGACCTACTATAAGCTTATATATTGGCTTATGTGTTGGCTTTTTGTGTTGGCTTTTCGTGTTGGCTTTTGTGTTGGCTTATGTGTTGGCTTTTTGTGTTGGCTTTTTGTGTTGGCTTTTCATGTTGGCTTTTCGTGTTGGCTTATGTGTTGGCTTTTTGTGTTGGCTTTTTGTGTTGGCTTTTCGTGTTGGCTTTTGTGTTGGCTTATGTGTTGGCTTTTTGTGTTGGCTTTTTGTGTTGGCTTTTCATGTTGGCTTTTCGTGTTGGCTTTTCGTGTTGGCTTTTTGTGTTGGCTTTTCGTGTTGGCATTTCGTGTTGGCTTTTGTGTTGGCTTTTCGTGTTGGCTTTTTGTGTTGGCTTTTCGTGTTGGCATTTCGTGTTGGCTTTTCGTGTTGGCTTTTTTTGTATTGGCCTTTCGTGTTGGCTTTTTGTATTGGCTTTTCGTGTTGGCTTTTTGTGTTGGCTTTAGTATTGGCTTTTGTATTGGCTTATTTGACAAGTTATTTGTGTCAATGTATTTAGTGGATTTTTTCTTGGTGTTGGAAAGTAGTTGAAAGAGAGGGAATATTTAAAGACTTAACCTCAGCTCACTAACCTAACCTAACCTTTCAACTCTCAGATGTTAATTAAATTCTGTGCATTGTCGAGTTGGAGCCCAAGACCTCAGGGGTTAAAAAAACAATTATTTTTGACGACTTATTTTGGTAACTTATTTTAATGGCTAACCTAACTTTACCTAACCTAACCTAACCTAACCTCAGCTCACTTTGGATATTACTAGTAAGTGTTCATATCCTCTGCTAGGTAGCATGCTAGTAGTACAGGTAGTGCTCATATTTACCGCTAGATAGCGGAAACATACTTTGCATGTTGCATGTGACACTTGTGAAGTTTAACCACATGCAAGACGTGCTTGTATAAGTTCTCTATTTAAACTCAATATACAATTAACCACTAAATGTTCAGAACTAACATGTATAGCCATGTTTAGGGTATATAGGAGACCCTTAGCAAGAAAGGCTGTCTAACCCACGAGTGTACAGCCTTGTCATACGCAGTAAGCCCCTGTTGGCAGAAAACAACAACAACAACAATTTGAGAAAGCCAACAGGGGCTTACTGCGTATGACAAGGCTGTACACTCGTGGGTTAGACAGCCTTTCTTGCTAAGGGTCTCCTATATACCCTAAACATGGCTATACATGTTAGTTCTGAACATTTAGTGGTTAATTGTATATTGAGTTTAAATAGAGAACTTATACAAGCACGTCTTGCATGTGGTTAAACTTCACAAGTGTCACATGCAACATGCAAAGTATGTTTCCGCTATCTAGCGGTAAATATGAGCACTACCTGTACTACTAGCATGCTACCTAGCAGAGGATATGAACACTTACTAGTAATATCCAAAGTGAGCTGAGGTTAGGTTAGGTTAGGTTAGGTTAGGTAAAGTTAGGTTAGCCATTAAAATAAGTTACCAAAATAAGTCGTCAAAAATAATTGTTTTTTTAACCCCTGAGGTCTTGGGCTCCAACTCGACAATGCACAGAATTTAATTAACATCTGAGAGTTGAAAGGTTAGGTTAGGTTAGTGAGCTGAGGTTAAGTCTTTAAATATTCCCTCTCTTTCAACTACTTTCCAACACCAAGAAAAAATCCACTAAATACATTGACACAAATAACTTGTCAAATAAGCCAATACAAAAGCCAATACTAAAGCCAACACAAAAAGCCAACACGAAAAGCCAATACAAAAAGCCAACACGAAAGGCCAATACAAAAAAAGCCAACACGAAATGCCAACACGAAATGCCAACACGAAAAGCCAACACAAAAAGCCAACACGAAAAGCCAACACAAAAGCCAACACGAAATGCCAACACGAAAAGCCAACACAAAAAGCCAACACGAAAAGCCAACACGAAAAGCCAACATGAAAAGCCAACACAAAAAGCCAACACAAAAAGCCAACACATAAGCCAACACAAAAGCCAACACGAAAAGCCAACACAAAAAGCCAACACAAAAAGCCAACACATAAGCCAACACGAAAAGCCAACATGAAAAGCCAACACAAAAAGCCAACACAAAAAGCCAACACATAAGCCAACACAAAAGCCAACACGAAAAGCCAACACAAAAAGCCAACACATAAGCCAATATATAAGCTTATAGTAGGTCACTCCATCAGCAAAACAGTTGTAACCTTTGTAGTGAGAACATCGTACTGACAGGTCAGTTACTACTATGGAACTTATTACAACCAACAAAGGTAGGCTACGTGCACTCTATCAAGGCTACTCCTATAACTATAATCGCCAGAATGTGAATGGAATAATATTCTGGCGATGCTCAAAAGAGAGGTCAACAAAATGTCGAGGCAATCTGAAAAGTAAAAATGGAAAGGTTTTAAGTGTGAGTGTTCATCAATGTAGTGCTCGAAACGAACCACGCTTACTGTTTACAAACAATTATCAAAATGCTAAAAAGCAAGTTCAAGAAAACGATATTGCGGCTAAAGATAGTACAGTGTTTGTTCAAAAGGACTTATCATGTCCTCAAAACGTCATGTTAGGACAGTTGTCAACGTCCAAGAAACCTTCAACACTGTCAAAATCAACTCAGACTATAAATAAAGTGGTATTGCAAGAGGATCAAAAAGGACTATATAGTAACAGTGATGATGGTCATGATGATAATGGTGATCATGATGATGATAATGACGATGATGATAATGATCATGATAATGGTAATGCTTTGTTTACACCTAAAAATCCATTTGTTAAATTTGTATACTGGCACAATCCCAATAAGCTCGTCCAGCGGCTACAGTTGTTGCATGCCTCACGTCAATCTGGCCATACTGGTCACGATTGGGAAATCAAAGAAATTGAACAAGAGCTTCGTCGTGCTGAAATTATTGTGTAATGGGTCTACCACTTTGCGACCACTTTCACCCCAACTCTTGTTTCTAATATTTGCTTATTTGCTTTCACTTTTACCTGAACTCTTTGGATCCATATTTGCTCTCACATTAAACTAGTATTCTTATTACCAAGTTGACTTTACTAGAGCTTAGTCTATGCTCGACAGTTGATATGGAAGTATCAGTGACTAGGTATGGTAAGCCTTACGCATACTATAAAGGATATTCATATATTGTGAAACGAACCAATAAAAATGGAACTGTTATTTGGCGTTGTTCAAAGCAACGTTCCAAACATTGTCGTGGTGACCTAAAAAGTAAAAATAGTGAGGTTTTAAGTGTCAGTGATCATCAATGTAGTGTACCGCATGAAACACAGTTGCCGTCGACAAAAAATCAAGAAAACCATATTGCTACTCAAAATAGTGCATTGTTTAATGATCAACGTTTAACCCCTGTTCTCAAAGTTATTTTTAATCCATCTTCCACGTCGCAAGAGCCATCAACATCACAAACTATGCAAGAGGTAGTGTTGTTGTTGTCGTTTTAAAGAGTGGAACAACTAGGTCATCTACTGTTGATCTGCAAGGGGATCAAAGTGACTAAATAGTAATAACCATAAGGTTTTTATGTCAATACAACCATTGTGGCTTCCCCACTTTTCGAAAACAACATTAAAGGGACATTGCTATAAAATGATCTACAACAAGCCTTGTGTTTAAAACTATAACAGACTATTGTAATGTGAGAAAGGCTTGTATTCAGTATGCATTTATTGTCATAATCATGTATACTCTGCAATGTTAAATATACTAACTTTGTATAAAATAAAACAGCATTGTAACATCATTTTGCATTTATTTACAAACTTTATATACATTTTTTTTGGTTTCATCATAATATTTTTAAAGACAACACTAAACACTAAATCATTACTATTCTATGCACATATTTTCTTTCTTTTTCAGTATATTGTCATTACTTATAATTTCCATTATTATTTCACATTATTTATTTATTTAATTAAAACGAACCATGCACCTATTGTTTTTAAAACCTTCATAAATTAAGTGTACAGGTTGCACAGCATTATTGACTTCATCAAAAACACTCTCCGACATATCATTAAACCGTATAGGCAGAAATGTCTCAAAGTTTTCACATACACAAAGTACACGATCACCATATGCTGTTTTCAATTTCCGAATCTTGATAATGCGGAATGGAATATGCATTGGCAATTCGCTGAGCTTCTTTGTCTCTAAGCCACATGATTGTCCCACAGCATTCAAAACATTCATTGTAGTAGTCTATAAACAAAACAAAAGCATATCTATTACACTCTAAAACAGCTTTAATAATATTGTGCAATTAGGGATTTTGCACTATCCATGGCGAATAAATTATACTAGTTATGCAAGAAATGCCCTAACTGTTGCAGATACTACTTTTCTGCATATAGCACAAGTGTTAAGTTCTAATGCACACTTGACACAGGCTATCATGTGTCCACAGGGTAAAAATACAACACCTAGTTCATCTTGATAACAAATTTTACATAATTGTTGGTCACACTTTTGTATCTGTTCGTGAGACAAGTCTTTTCTTTCAGCCTTATGTATTTGCTCCGCGTGCTCTAACTCTAAAGGCACTTTTATGTCTTGTGCTGCAATCACTTTTTCTTTACGAATAGTGTTCACAAATTCCTGACCTTTAAGCAACACCATGTATTTACAGTTTGGTAACCAACGAGCGTGTTGCACAAAAGGGTCATCAGTCATTTGCCAATCCTTTAAAGCAAATCCACAATAAAAACATATTGTTTTATCCCCTTCACCAGTATAAAAAAATCCAGCTTCACTTAGCTGTTTGGTAAGGTGTTTTAATATTAATGGCCAAACATTTTTATAAGATTCGAAACGTTTTTCAACAGAGCTGTACTCTGGGTGTGCTAGTGCTTTAGTCTTGCAAACTCCCAATTTTTCAAAAGCACACGCCAATTCAACACTGTCTATGGCATATGGACCACATATATCGACACTACCGTTGGCTGGTAATACATCATTATTATTATTTATTTGTGATTCAGCAACGTAAGTAGCGGCCATAGGCCTTGTGGTTCGGTAAAATGAATGCACGGGTAGGTTACCCACTTGCTTTCCAAGCATGTAAGGACAGTGAGGAGACCATCGCAAATGGTCTCTAAAGGGATCATCCCCTTCTTCCCAGTGTGAAAGTTCAATACGACAAAACACACAGCGCACCACATCTCCTCGGTTCAAGTAAAAAAAAACCGGCTTTTGCAAGTTCATGCGTCGACAAAAAGCCTACAGGCCAGGATTCAAATGTTAACCATCGATCATGTTCTGATTTTAAATTTAACCCACGTGGTAAACCAACTTGCTCACTTGTTGTATTTGGTACTAACGCCATGTGTTATAATAAAACGTTTTCTTATTGTAAGTTATTAACATTGCACAGAGTACTTTAAAGCATAATGCATGCTTGTTCACTGTCTGTTCATTACGTTAATGGCACATGACGACACCTAAAAGCAAACAAAATAACCCATCACTCAATCAATCAATCAATCAATCAATCAATACTTGTAAATAAAACGTTAACGTTAATTGGCATTAATATATCAAAACACCATTAAAAATAAACTGTATGTTGGCACAAACAGTAACCCATGTACTTATTTTCTTTTTTATAAAGCTACAGTCATTTACATTCCCCCACCCTCCCTTTAACCAATATATAAACAAAAATGAATGTCATGTCATTTTGTTCACATTATCATGTTCAAACCTGTGGATATTCGTTGAGTCCATAGGGAACCACCCATAAATTAAATTTATTATTTTATTTTTAGAAAATCCAACATGGCCTTGTACTTTTCCCAGTCAACAACAACAACATAGCCATTAATCAAGAAAGCAATCATTGTCCCAGTCATGTACAGGTAATGAATTTTTTTTTTTGTCTACGAGTTTTCAGTAGTGGTAAAATGGAATAGCATTTTTAAGTTGGACTTACCTGAGTTTTAAACAGTTCACTCTTTGGCAGTGGTTTCGCTTTAGTGCGTTTCTGGTTTTTTTCAGCGACTGCTACGGCGGTAAGGCTATTCTTTCCAAGTTTCTAAAAATAAATAAAATAAACCGCTATAAATACCTAAATTCAGGTTAATACATACATTTCATAAAATAAAACATAAAACAAAAAAAATGAAACAAGTTAGTTTAAAAAAAATCATCTCACCTTTACTTGCAGTGACTTGTTACTCTTCCCTTCTAGTGGGCTCAAAAGTGCAATAGTTTCTTCTCCCTCTGACATGTAAGGTATGCCGGTTATCTGCAAACAAATAAATAAATAAAATCATTAATTACCTAATCAATAAATAATTGCATGTATTTATATATAAATCAATAAATGTATAAATGAATAAATATATACCTACCTCACAACAAGAATAAGTATTTTCCACCAACACCAAAACTGTTAAACAAGGCCAAGTGTTTCACACAACGCTGTAGCGTGTTCAAAAGTAGTCACATAAGTGCGAGTGGAAATGTCAGCGACGTGTCTTTATATATCACATTGCATGTATAATCTTTTTTTTTCCCACGCTTTGAACATTCTCTTATCGTGCACGTGGGCAGCTAACGTCCCAGGCGAACACCTGTGCCGGATCAAATTTCACATGAACTTGCATTTTGTCACGTACGAAGCAAAACAGGATGTGACTTGTTAACAGTTATCATGCACGTGGACAGATAACGTCCAAGGTGAACACCTGCGGTAGATCAAATTTCACATGGACTTGCATTTTGTCACGTACGAAGCAAGACAGGATGTCACTGGTTTAGCGTGCCTGTGGTTTCACACATGTGTGCACGCCTTTCGCACTCCCCTGCCACCACGATGGTCAGATTATTTCACCTTCAAGCGTCTTGGTCATTTTTTCCATTGCACTTGTTGTCAAGTCAGATCAATGCCTTCCAATAAGCTCAAATGACCTTCACCTCCTCGGCAAGTTTGTTTTCTCTACTCGCTTCGACCAACATAGAACCTAGCTCTCATTACCGTTTACACGTTAAAGGTAAAATATCAGAAAACGCACCCTCGCTCTGTCATACACCGACCCGCCGAAATAGCGATTGATCTATTGAGCACAGCCACCGTGGTCAGCGACAGGTTCGTTGAAACACACACACACCCAGCCGTATCGTCTCTCTCAACCACCACGCTTCATGGACATTATAAACAGGTAAAGAAAAAGAAAACGTTTTTTCAACATGTATGGCGTTAGGCCCTTTGTGAATTATTTTTTGAAAAAAATATCTACCACACTCGAAAGGGGGCGTTACCCCGAGTCCTAGGACACCTCCTACACGTCTCTAGCGTTATTGGTTCGTGAGATATCGGCAAAAATCACAAAAAACACGTGTTTACCCCAAAATCGCGTTTCCAAATTTTTTTTAAAAATATAACGAGTGGTCCATAGCAAAGAGGACGTCACTCCGAGTCCTTGGACCCCTCGTTCATGTCTCTAGCATACTTGGTTCGCGAGATATAGCAAAAAGTCTAAAATCACGTTTTTACCCCAAAAAGACCGTGTTTCCAGATTTTCACCTTTTCGACACCTACATTCCCGTAAAGAGCACAACGAGACGAAAAAAACGAATCCAAGCACGCCCTCCTAGCATGGCTCCTTCCATTCCAAGGTCGCAGGGGCTCACCACTTGCTTTTGGAAGCACCTCCCCCACCATCCCACTACTACACACAATTTTTTTCTCTAGAGACTTGAAATTTATTTTGGGAGTAGAGGGGGTAGGGACCATTGATTTACGTCAAACAATTTTTTTTGTAGAGTTCATAGTTTCCAAAATATAGAATTTTCAAAATTCGAGTTTTTTCAAAAAAACATAAAAAATAAAAAAGTTTTATTATAGAAAATAAAGGTCATAAAGACCATTCGTTTGAGCCATGGAACAACGTTCTACCATGTTTGGTTTTCAAACTATCACCAACTTTCGAAAACAAAAATTTTCAAAAAAAAATTCAAAAATATAACAAGTAGTCCATAGCAAAGAGGACGTCAGCCCGAGTCCAACAATACCTCATTTGTCAAAATCGGACCACGCGTTCGAGAGATATTTAACATGGCTGAGGCTTAGTAGTGGTAAGAGGAGGGTTCTAGAGTGGCTTGGAACTGTCATTACTCCACTACTCATGTAGTTTATCCCACGTGGTAAGTACCGTAATTCTGTAGCGAACTCGCATAAAACCACTCAGTGCATTTTAAACCATTTATCCTCACTAAACAGCTATGAATATGCGGTGATCCCGTGAACTGTTAATATTTATTGTAACTTACTCCCCCTTTATGCCTCTTGAAGACCACATTAAACCTTTATCCCTTAATTGGCATCTTTTTTCCCGGAAACTGCCACTTAAACCCTTATGCCCCGATTACCTAGACCTTTCCCTTAATTTCCCTAAAGGAACAGCGATTTGGAACATGGAATATAATTATAATGCCCAGCCATACCGGTACCCAGAAAAATAGATACCGTACCGGTAAACTGATCAAAAAACTAGAAAGTTGGTACCTGACCGCCTCGTTCTATAGGCTAGTGGCCTATGTCACCACGAAGGCCCGGGTTCAATTCCCGCCTCTGCCACAACATATTTAATTTGGATCGGAGGGATAGTGAGGCAGAACTCAGCCATCCGTCGTTTCCCACTCCAACTCAATGCCAATGCTGGGATAGTACCCAACCGTAGGCCACGGCCGCTTCCTGTTATTATCCTACCTCAATTAAGAGTTACACACTAGTTTAGGCTTCACTAAGTTTGGGAAAAATACTCCCAAAAAGTATATTACCTACAAAATAAACCATGCTCACAAAAAAGGATTTTATATACAACAAGCTGACCCGGCAGACGTTGTCCTGCCAATCAAAGAAAGTGTTGTAACTTTGTTTCTTGAAGTGCTTATGGATACACAATATTTTTTTCAATTTCTGTTAACTGCCTCTAAGCTATCGTGAAATGAATTAACTAATATAGAAACATTCGTGGGAGCATGCACAACAACTCTCCAGGTTTCATCGCAATCGGATAAATGGCATATAACGCATACGGGATTTTGTTTAAATGATTCGTGCGCTGTCACTCATTTGTTGAATCTACTCGTGCTCTACCAACTGTGAAATGGATATACTAAGTAAGAAAGTTTCGTGTAAGTGTACACAACAACTCATCAAAGTTTCATCGGAATCGGATGAATGACATATGAACGCATACGGGATTTTCTTTAAACGATTCGCGTGCCGTCTCTCATTTGTTGAATCTACTCATGCGCTACCTATTGTAAAATAGATTTGCTAAGCCTGAAACCTTCTCTGGAGTGTACTCAATGATTCACCAAGGTTTCATCGGAATCGGATGAATGCTATATGACCGCATATGAAACATTGTGGAAACGATTCGCGCTCCTTCGCTCATTTGTTGAATCTACTCGTGCACTACTTATTAAAAACTGGATTTACTTAGACAGAAACCTTTCCTGGAGTGTAAACAACAATTCACCAAAGTTTCATTGCAATCGGATAATTGGTACATGAACGCATACAGGACTTTGTTGAAACGATTCGCACACCATCGCACATTTGTTGAATCTACTCGTGCGCAACCTCCTGTGAAATGGATTTACTAAGTTAGAAACCCTCACGTAAGTGTACACAACATCTCACCCAAGTTTCATTGCAATCGGATGAATGGTATATGAACGCATTCGGGACTTTGTTTAAACGTTCGCGTGTCATCGCTCATTTGTTGAATCTACTCGTGCGCTACCTATTGTAAAATGGATTTACTAATCCAGTAGCCTCCCCTGGATGGTAAACAACATCTTATCCAAGTTTCATCGCTATCGGACGAATGGCATTTGAACGCATACGGGACTTTGTTGAAACTCTTCGCACGTCGTCGCTCATTTGTTGAATCTACTCATCCGCAACCTCCTGTGAAATAGATTACTAAGTTAGAAGCCTTCACTTAAGTGTACACAACAACTCACCAAAGTTTCATCTCAATCGATGATAGGAATATAAACTTATACGGGATTTTGTTGAAACACTTCGCGCGTCGTCACTCATCTTTTAAAATCTAGTCGTGCGCTACCTATTGTGAAATAGATTTACTAAGCCAGAAACCTTCCCTGGAGTGTACACAACATCTCACCCATGTTTCATCGCTATCAGACGAATGGTATTTGAACGCATACGGGACCTTTTTGAAACGCTTCGCGCGTCGTCGCTCATTTGTTGAATCTATTCGTGTGTTATCTATTGTAAAGTGGATTTACTAAGCCAAACGCCTTCCCTGGAGCTCACTCCAGATATCACCCAAGTTTCATCGCAATGGGATGATTGGTATATGAGCGCATACCGGACTTTGAAACGCTCTAACGTGCAGAGACAAACAGTAGATTTCGACATCACTGCCACCTTTGGTATAAAACACAACTTTCCGCCACGGGCGGAGTGTAGGTATGTAATGGCGGTAGTTGCACAGGTTACGACCAGGTGGCTCTAACGTGCAGAGACAAACCGTCCAAAGACATCAGCTTTCACCAAGGCCAAGGCTTGTGGTTTCCATAACGACTGTTTTTGACTGTATATTGTGGTTCTAAAATTGTATGTAAATTGTGGTTCTGAAATTATGTTCATTCTACCTACCGGGTCAGATTGTGAATCTAAACCATACATGGATCCACCCTAATATACTTACCAAATTCCATCAAAATCGGTCCAGTCGTTTAGGAGGAGATCTGTGACATACACACGTGTCGAAGAATTATATATATAAAGATATACCAGTAGGCCTAAACATATGAATTTCCGAAAAACACAAAATAGTATTTTAACCCTTTATAGGGCAGAGTACGGTATTACTGATGATCTTTTGTTTGTATTTATTTTAATTTAATTTTAATTGTTTCACCCTACCGTAGGTAATATTAATTATTATTATTATTTTTAATGTTTGTTTTCATTTCTTCTTTGTTTTATTTTAATTTTAGTTTTCATTAGAATTTTTATGTTTTTAAAATTAAGATTATAAAGGAATAGAATTTTAATTTTTATAAGCTTATTTATTTTTAATTATCATTTCTTTAACTTCATAATTTTAATTGTTTCATCCTAATTTTATTTATTAATTTTTAGTTTTAAATTATTTGACGTTTTAATGTTCTAGAATTTAGAGTATAATAGTATTATATTTTATTTTTATAAGCTTATTTATTTTTAAGCATAATTTAATTAGGCGTACCATTTTTTAAACTTTTTATTATTAGGCTTATTAGTTTTTATTTGAAAAAAAAAATATTTCATGTACTTAAGGTCAAGGAGATCAAGAGATAATATTTGGTTGTCAGTGGGCTAATACTAACACTTCCAAAAGTCAAACTGTTGGTAAATGGCTGAAAGATCCAACCATCAGCATCATTGGTTAATATTACTGTAACAGTTAGCCTCATCCCCCCTTACCCCGTTTATTAGCCAAAATGATAATAATAATAATAATATTAGCATATCAAAATAAATGATCACATGACATTACCACACCCAGAATTAATAATAAAAAAACACATGAAAGGGCTAATTTAATTACTCGCTAGGCCAGCTGAGTTCACAGCAAATAAAACCTAGGAGTGAATGTTCCGATTTGCTAGGTTTTCAAGAACATCCCCAATTTGATTTAGGAAAAGGGACCAGGCGGGACGAAACCAATGTCAAGACCAGCTTGTTGAGTGGAACGCTGGATGCGTACCTCAGCAGGCCGTATTAAATTGACCCTGCCAAAGATGAAGAATGAAAAGGGGAATAATCTTCCTAGTGACTTCACGCAATAAATAACATGACAAATCAAAATAAGCTAACATGTATTGAACATTAAGATCAAACAAATTACAAGATAAACCTTCCACCACTTAATTAACTAACTGACAAATATGATCTAATTAAACACAAATGAATGACTTAGTTTAAACAAACCAGACACTTGCCCGCTTGGCAACGTTTCACAGTTACATTTGAGGTTAAAACATGAATTTCAAAATGGATCCGGAAGTAGAAGAAAAAAGAAAAACAACATGAGAAAGGCAATGCCTTCTCAAAAAACAATGCTGCGTCAAACAACCGAAACGCCCCTTAGTGGAACGGAGAGGTCTGACAACCTCCACAGTCCAGCATTGACCGTCCGTCAAGGCTGTCTGACCAAGAATTAAAACCCACGAGGTTCCCATCCAGCTAACGGGAAATAGGGCAATAATAATACACCCTGCAGTAATTACATATAAAGGTACCACCAAAATATTACTAGACCCTCCAAAAGATTACATACTAAAGTGCTAAAATAGACTTTATCTAGTTAAGCTTACCGACCGCCGACACGCGGCCTTAAAATGACGTTACAAAATTTAGCAGTCAAAGTTTGTATTGATTGTCCTTGGTTATGCCCCTTAGTAATTAAATCAGATAGTACCACCTGGTGTCTTCGAACCCTCCGGGGAAAACTGCACACACGTTTTCCCCGGAGGCAAGTGGTCAAGAGTCTTTCTGTCAGGAAACTTCCTCACACACTGTCCCTCTCGTACTGTTGTTTTCCCGTACTGTTCTTTTTGGAGTCACCGATTCCACCCTTGTATATCAGCCTATCCCCACCACAACCCTCCAGTAGCACCAACTGCGACTAGTTGCACAACCGGCCAAAACAAAAGCCAGGGTTCAAGGTCTTGAGTGGGTACTATAGAATAGCAGCCCATACAGGTTACTGCGTAGAAACCTTCTAGGAGTCGAGGTGTTACACAATGTTCTTTGTAAGATCTTTCTCAGAATAAAACTTGGCGAATGCAGCTGACAGTAAAGTTCGCTTTTCCAAAGTTTGCAGGCACAAGGCTCGATTCTCTCTCTTGACGAGTGTCTATCACGGATAATACTTTAAGTGACAGTTCGCAAGAAGGGCAGAAATCCTGGCAGAAAGCTTAGCGAATGAGACTGACAGGAATTGTTCACCTTTCAAAAGTTCACGGATCAAAGCTTGACTTATCCCTCTTTTCCATTTATTATAAACCTTGAGGTGACAGCACACACAAGGGCACAAATCATGTCGGAAGGGGCTAGGCGATCTCATTTCAGCAGTACCCAGGTGCCAATTTGGTGAATGGAATTCTCAGAAGGGGGCTGGTGTATTTTCTCGTGAGAATCTGCCCAGACCTGGAGCTCCAGCTGCGTCTCGAAGATAAGATGAACATGTACCGATTTGCAAAATTGGTACATCCTCCTCCTCCAAAGGAAGACGATGGGGGGATGATGAACAGGGAGATGGTGTCCAGCTGGTCTCTTGGCAGCTGAAGAGGCTACTCCAATCCCCGCCAGCGGACCTTGAAGTAGATCTCTTCGGGTAGAAAGATGCCATGGGACCTAGATGGTACCTCCAAACTGGGCCCAGATTGGTGGCACACGTCCCACATAGTGACCACTGAAACACACATCAGAACAGCAGCGTATGGTCCAAATACAGTTCCCTTAGAGGGAACAATCGTTCCAGGCCAGCCAACCAGCCCATAACAGCTGAAGTTATCCCAGGAAGGATAAAAAAAACATCACTCGAAGCATTAGTGTGCCATCGAAGTTCACATAAGAGTCTTTCATGTCACAAGGGATACTTGAGGCTTCAAACAAGGTTCTACGCAAGGAGATAGTGTTCGGGGCATAATTAAAGGTCCACTGAAGTATTAAAATCACACGAAAGGGGCAACCAACTATACGATATGACTGACATTAACAAGCTTAATTGAAAGTTCACTACAATACTTAGCAAGAATAACTAAAATTTAACTAAGGTGTACAGAACCCAGAATTTTTCTTTAGAATATGCAAATCAAAGGCACCTACAAACTTGCCCACCAAAATTTTTAAACAATGTTTCAAAATGAATTTACTTTAACAAAACCGAAGGACCATTTTTCTGCGACTTCACGAAATCAGGACAGCACGTAACTATTTCCAAAATTCACAATGACAATTACATTAACATGCCGCACGGGGCATTCCATCAGAACTACATTTACTATACCGCCCGTGGCACCGCTCAAGTTAATACATTACAAAATTACCTACCGCACTGAAGGCATCACACAGAGCTCGGTTTGATATGCACACAAACACAAATTACATGTCTTGCTCAATTTTACATGTTCCTGACCCACACTGCCCTCAGTGGCCTCCAAGGACAGGAGGAACAGAGACCACAACATCCTATCACGCAAGCACACTAGCAGCAAGACAAATAAAACAAGGAAAAAACCACGTCACCCACATAATTCACACACACATTCACACCTTAATAATAAGAATGCCCTTAATTCCATCGGGCTGTCACCCCGATATTTCTCCCACTCCATATCTGCCAACGGGCACTGTTCCCGGTGACACACAACGTCTCCTACTCCATAACTGCCTACGGGCTCTGTTCCCGGCGACAACACAACGCTCCCACTCCATAACTGCCTACGGGCACTTGTTCCCGGCGACAACACAAAACATAAATAACCCTAAATTCTATAGGACAACTAGCGAACCAGGAAAACAGCACGAGGACTGCAGTTCATAACCTGACGTGAATTATTAAAACAGTATGCACTGTCATTCACACACTACACAAACAAACACCGCCCTGTCCTTCACATGACAGGTCCTCTCCCTTTTGACACCGGGAGGAACATCACACTTGCGCCACCAAACCCTGGCCATCACGACAAAATCAGCTCGGTACCTGAGCTCCCCCTCTGGATCAACTCACGACCCCACAGAGGGTAATTAACATCTTCCCCTACAAAGACATGGCCGCCTCAGAAGATGACAGTACAACACATTACCAAAACATAAATACACATTCGACACAAGGTAGGGCACCCACCAAACGTCACACACACCCTAGTGCACGTGGTTCACCTTCCAATCACACAACACAGACAATCACAACCCCGAAAATTTCTCTAAGTGGCGTTACCACAGACTACAGACGTCTCTAACTAACAACGTGTGTCATCTTCCATTAAAGTTCACCATTCAAATCCCGGATGACACCTTATGACCACACTCAAATCGAACCCATGATGCTTCAACGCACCACTGTCATCATACGTTCCCAAAACATTAACTTCACGAAGCTACTTAAAATCTCAAAATTCACAACCTCCTCGACTAACAACACGTGTCTGTATCTCACCAACTGCTAACGCCAATAAAATTTCTCCCAGAATATCAAAACTAATTTATTCAGAATTACAAATCACAGAAGTGACGATTGTTACATCTCAAAAGGCACGAAGCAATTAAAATCTTCAAAATAAATCCATAAATCCAGCTCACACCTAACCACATTGGAACCTCGCACCCAAAAAAAAACTGCCAAGCTATCAACACCCTATTACTCAGAGAATTTAAATTATTTTTACCACCAAAGATGATTACTCCAGTAACTACCCAGGACACTGACTGTCACTAAGGCTCACAATCGATCAGAACATCCGGTGGCAACAGCCTAACTCACACACACCCAAGGTGATGGGGCTGCACGAAATTTTAATGAACCCAGAATTTTCAGAGTAGAGACTACAACAGAGACCCTAGCGGTCTAACAGATCAAGGCTGCAAGTTATAAATAACTAACCAACTAATGCACTGAAGCACCCTCAAGCGAAAACTCCAGAATCAAAATATCAAAATATGCATGAACGCCTACAACAGCTGATCGTGAAGTGAACACACCCAAGCTAACGGGAGTCTACATGAAATCTCACGAACCTACAACCCTTCAGAAATGCGACCACAATAGAAAAACCTAGCCGCCTAACAGCAAGAAACTGCAAGTTATTAATAACTAACGAACCAGCCTATTTCAATGCCATCGCAAACGAAGCATTGCAACCTCCCAAAAATCTCAAAATCAGACTAGTGAACACAGCAGCTGACATACAACGATAGCTCAGCATGCCACCGCAGGATATCTCCCTAAAGGAAAACTTTCACCAACCGAACTACCAAATATTTTTTTTTTATATACCAAAAATCAACAAGTATTCCCAGAGCTAGCAACTTCATCACTGGAACTCGAACACAGGACTCCAGTTCCTAACATTCATCCATCATCCATCACACATCCTTCTCAAACATCTCATTATAAGATTTTACCACCCACTACAATAACCCATTACATTCAATTATGCAAATTAGCAATCGTACAGATATCATGAACACAAAATACCCTATGGTATAGAAACACTTACCGACAGCTCAACAATTGTGGCTCGACTCTCCATACAAACTGGACGAGTGGCCTCTAAATACCCCAAAAAGAAATTCGCCTATCACCGAGATAACGAAGTCCCATACCTATAGTCACTCGACTCGGGCAAATACTATATACACCCTGCCCGGGCCCAATCAAGATGGTACTCACACCCCAAATTAAATGGACTCCTGACAGTAGATCCCCATACGAAGCACATCTGCATAATAGGTCCATTTTTAAAATGCAACTAATACAACTAATATAAAATTAATAATAATCCATCTTACGTTACTGGCAATTATGCCTCAATTACTCCCACCCAATTCAAATTGCAAACTACATCAATTCATTCACACATGACTTTCATTCAATCAGCAGGATTTAAAAAAAACTGAAAGATTACAAAAGAAAATAAATACAATTTTGACCACCAAAGAACACCAGTTCGATTCCTAGTCAGGGCAGCAATAAAATTCGCATCACACACACTCTTTCATCCTGAACACAATCAACCACAGAAATACATTCATGCATGCACCAGACATACGTGCTCCCTTCCCTGGACAATCCTAAAATTCCCCATTTACATCAGTATGTTAGTATTCGGATCGTCAAGACACTATAACGCCAACGGAGTATCAACTCACGTGAGGACCTGATAAAACAACCCAAAGTTGTAGCCCTGAAATCACAGTTCTCCTTACATCGTAGAAAAAAACGTCCTAAAACGAAAGACACGAATCGGGGGAAAATATTTATTTACACCCTAAATGAGATGCGACGTGAAGGTGACTGCCTCCCAGAAATATCCCACTTAGTAAGTCACTCAACGAAAAACACACTAACATACTGAATGTTAAAGCCATTTAATACTTGACCAATTTAGGTGACAATCTAACCTTAAAAATCCCCATGTCACAACAAGACTATTTACTCTCCCCCCAATTACTAAGCAAACTTAAACATAAATCATACATACATAAACACTCACCTGTTTCATTTATACTTAATTATCACACACGCAATTCGACATTTAACATCATTCAAAACACAATTACCGAACGTACATATAGACAGCAATTCGACCATTTTCCAGAATTAATTTAACGCAGAATAAGTTGACAATACCAAATTTTAATGCTCTCACAGTCCAATTTAATTTGACAGAACTACCAACAGCGAAATAATTAACCCCCAGCTAAAGAAATGACAACAAAACATGAAATGTTTGGCCTAACGAACAGCTGATCACTACCAATTATACCTCACACGTATTATGCACAGCGAATTACAGAATTTCAGCCTTACATCACTAACAATTATTGAGAATAATTACAGATTTACCTCAAGGAACCTGCTGATGATAAATCCACACACGCAATTCACATTTTTACCGACATCAGTTGCATAAAATAATAACTTGTCACAATCGTCGGCCATGATGGTTCAAAATCACTACGTGATTCAACAGGCGTGCACTAAATGCACATCAAAACAGACACTAAGTTATTCTTACTGGAAATACAAGTTTATCAATTTTAGCCTATTTCAAGAGAATTTAAAACGTCACTAATTTTAAATTTTACCGAAACTACTTCCAATCAGACAACATTTTATTCTTTTAAACACGTGACACAATTTAGTCAAAACAACACTTCCCGAGGTGTAGATTTAACACAGGTGCAGTAAAATTGAGCTGGACTAGTTCCTACAAGAACAGAATGAATTTACAACCACCCCAAAACCATACAAACAGCATATCAAAACTCACCACGTGTGAAATTCCTTCAGCCGGTCAACTCGTCAATCTGGCAACGCAGCACGGCCATTACTCTCCCGTCAGTCCTGATTTCGTCCAGCGCACGTGATCGCCACTTTCGGCTATCTGCTCGTCTTAACAGCTGACGACAGAATTGTTCATTTGGTCTTCGGTGTACACAGCGGTTATTTTACATGAAATCAAATCACAACATGTATTAGGTTCTGCTCTAATTACTAGCCTACCTATTGGAGAAAAGATTAGTAGTATGGAGGGCCCAATCTACATTAATTAAGTTACTGAATTTAAATTTTAATTAATTACTGCAATCAGTCAATAGGAAGGATTGTTTACTAATGGCAAGATCACAGAGCAAAACCATGCTCATGCTACCATTGTAACAGTTAGCCTCATCCCCCCTTACCCCGTTTATTAGCCAAAATGATAATAATAATAATAATATTAGCATATCAAAATAAATGATCACATGACATTACCACACCCAGAATTAATAATAAAAAAACACATGAAAGGGCTAATTTAATTACTCGCTAGGCCAGCTGAGTTCACAGCAAATAAAACCTAGGAGTGAATGTTCCGATTTGCTAGGTTTTCAAGAACATCCCCAATTTGATTTAGGAAAAGGGACCAGGCGGGACGAAACCAATGTCAAGACCAGCTTGTTGAGTGGAACGCTGGATGCGTACCTCAGCAGGCCGTATTAAATTGACCCTGCCAAAGATGAAGAATGAAAAGGGGAATAATCTTCCTAGTGACTTCACGCAATAAATAACATGACAAATCAAAATAAGCTAACATGTATTGAACATTAAGATCAAACAAATTACAAGATAAACCTTCCACCACTTAATTAACTAACTGACAAATATGATCTAATTAAACACAAATGAATGACTTAGTTTAAACAAACCAGACACTTGCCCGCTTGGCAACGTTTCACAGTTACATTTGAGGTTAAAACATGAATTTCAAAATGGATCCGGAAGTAGAAGAAAAAAGAAAAACAACATGAGAAAGGCAATGCCTTCTCAAAAAACAATGCTGCGTCAAACAACCGAAACGCCCCTTAGTGGAACGGAGAGGTCTGACAACCTCCACAGTCCAGCATTGACCGTCCGTCAAGGCTGTCTGACCAAGAATTAAAACCCACGAGGTTCCCATCCAGCTAACGGGAAATAGGGCAATAATAATACACCCTGCAGTAATTACATATAAAGGTACCACCAAAATATTACTAGACCCTCCAAAAGATTACATACTAAAGTGCTAAAATAGACTTTATCTAGTTAAGCTTACCGACCGCCGACACGCGGCCTTAAAATGACGTTACAAAATTTAGCAGTCAAAGTTTGTATTGATTGTCCTTGGTTATGCCCCTTAGTAATTAAATCAGATAGTACCACCTGGTGTCTTCGAACCCTCCGGGGAAAACTGCACACACGTTTTCCCCGGAGGCAAGTGGTCAAGAGTCTTTCTGTCAGGAAACTTCCTCACACACTGTCCCTCTCGTACTGTTGTTTTCCCGTACTGTTCTTTTTGGAGTCACCGATTCCACCCTTGTATATCAGCCTATCCCCACCACAACCCTCCAGTAGCACCAACTGCGACTAGTTGCACAACCGGCCAAAACAAAAGCCAGGGTTCAAGGTCTTGAGTGGGTACTATAGAATAGCAGCCCATACAGGTTACTGCGTAGAAACCTTCTAGGAGTCGAGGTGTTACACAATGTTCTTTGTTCCCGGCCGAAGCCGTCGGATTTTTTAAGAGCGTTAAAAATCCCTCAGTATGCCTTCCTTCGGAGGGGAAGTAAAGCCGGCGGTCCCATGTCATAGATTTATGGCATGTTAAAGATCCTTCCACTAATTGCACCTGTGTGAAGCTAAATTGGATAGGTTAAGAATGTAAACAACGCTCTTAGGTTTCTACGTTCGTTGCCAAGCGCTGACTGCGGTGGCGTCTAGTAGCTAAGTTCTGAATTAGACCTAGTAGTCGTTGACGGTGGCGCTTGGCGGCAAAAGTAGGAACTATTTGAAAAATTATAAGTTGCAGTACTTAAAATTAAAAAACAGATACACACACTAATACAGTCATCACAATTAACACCGGTTATCAGACAGATTCTACACACACCCAAAGTACACGGGGCTACATGACCGCGTTGTCGCAGCCCCTAAACTTAAGAACCAACCAACCAACCAATGTTCTTTGTAAGATCTTTCTCAGAATAAAACTTGGCGAATGCAGCTGACAGTAAAGTTCGCTTTTCCAAAGTTTGCAGGCACAAGGCTCGATTCTCTCTCTTGACGAGTGTCTATCACGGATAATACTTTAAGTGACAGTTCGCACGAAGGGCAGAAATCCTGGCAGAAAGCTTAGCGAATGAGACTGACAGGAATTGTTCACCTTTCAAAAGTTCACGGATCAAAGCTTGACTTATCCCTCTTTTCCATTTATTATAAACCTTGAGGTGACAGCACACACAAGGGCACAAATCATGTCGGAAGGGGCTAGGCGATCTCATTTCAGCAGTACCCAGGTGCCAATTTGGTGAATGGAATTCTCAGAAGGGGGCTGGTGTATTTTCTCGTGAGAATCTGCCCAGACCTGGAGCTCCAGCTGCGTCTCGAAGATAAGATGAACATGTACCGATTTGCAAAATTGGTACAATTACCACTGACTTATAACGATTTAAATACAATTAAAAACACAAAATACTTTCTTCCATTCAAACTGTTCAAAATATTATTAGAAATATTGTTGTCTTTGTTGAACGCGTTAATGTGCAGTGGCAATGGTTCAAATCCCACCGTCAGCCCCCTTAAAATTTTTCTCCTCACCCTGTCTCCGGTCCTGTAAATGGTAAATAATATGTAGCGATTATTAATATTTGCATATTACACTTTCGTTTCACCCTGTTTGCGGTACGTTGAATCAATCATTTCTCTAGGTGTTGTTTTTTCCTTTGTGCCCGGTATCTCTTAATTCTTTCTGATCTTCTTTTCCTCTCTTCTTCCTTTGAGATGATGGGGTTTGTATTTCAGTGTAGATTTGTTCTGGAACTTTATATTTTTGTCCTTAGGAACTTAATTATATTAGCTTTTCGATTGAGTAGCGCATTTTCTGTAATTTTTAATTATCCTACTGGGTCTTTTTCAGTTTCCTTAAATCATGTGGTTTTGTTTTGTGGTTACGGAAGAAATCATAGATTTGTTTGGTCAATCTGTTACAGTTCATTCTGAGAAGGTGACCGTAATGATTTATCCTCCTTTTTGTATTGTCGTGACCTTACCGGTCCTGTGAGATGGTCTGGCAGGTTGACAGCGCTTCTGGTGATTTTACTAGCCAAGTGATTAATAGACAGGGAGTTTGCATTGCTGGGTGGTCCTGGAACTCACCGGAATGAAAGATGTTACTTCCCCGGAAATTACTGCTGTTATAATTGAGTATAGCAGTCGTTGCATGTACACTATTTACAGTTACTTTGAATATACTGACGGAAGTTTACGCTGATTGATTCAGCTCTACCAAGTCGTACTTCTAGACGAAGTCTGGCATGTCCTCACGAGACTGAACTCCAACACACGTTCGAGGCGATGGCTGGAGGCTAAGGGCTCCCGTGTGCCATCTTGGATGTCATTATAACCAACTAAAGATGACCACAGTCGATCCCTCCCTCTACTGAGTGCCTGTGGTTACTTCCAATTCGACCACACAGTAGGTGCTGCCAACCAAGCTAGTGATGGCTTCATGTACTAACATTCATATGACTGCAAGTCCAACTAATTGAACCTGCTTATTATTCTGTTTCATTTGTTCAAATAGAGCATAGTGCACAATAGACTGGATTCTTGAATCAGTCAATAATACCAAAGTCTGTGTAAACATCCTGTCATGCGCTTCTAGCTCATTTCCCTGAGACTAGAAGCATGGCTTACTTATATAAAAATAATAATAATCTGAAATAAAGTTCGTACTGAACTCCAGGGCTAGGTTCAGAATCTGGGAGTTATTATTATTATTATTATTATTATCATCGTAAGCCGCGGCTACCTGTTGTAAATCTTTCGAACCAGGCGATCTACCGTACCCTCTAAATTCGATGCAGTGAAACCGGAACTGTATTGGGCAGCCTGTGACTAAGATATTATTATTACTATTATTATCGGTGGGGAACAGATTTTTACGGACTTAGAGAGACGTGGGCTCGATCCGTTCTCCTTGGTTTCCCATCTTCAATTCGAAGCAAATGCCAGGACGTCAGCTTTTAGTAGGTTATGGCCTCTTCCTTCCAATGCCTCGCCTAGTTTCATTCTGCTTCGCTCATTTCATCTCTTATTAACTCCTCGCATGAGGTTGGCGTCAGTAAGGGCATCTGGCCGTTAAATCACTCTCCACAAGGAAGAAAACAAGAAGTTCCGTGACGAAGTAAAGAGCCTACTTTTCTTAAAATTTAAGATTAAGATTCTATATGGATCTATCTAGAATAATGACGAAATTAAGTTGGTAATATCGAAATTCATAATTACCCTGCAGTTCGAAATACTGTATACCTGGCATAATGTAGCCTAATAGAGAACTACAGTTGGCGGCCCTGGTGACTGAATATATTCTTAGTTCCATCTCTTAAGGTGCAGAATACAAAATTTGGTTGAAGTCCAATGGATAGCATGGACGTTACATGCAGTTAATCATTCGATCTAACAGCGCGTAAAATCATGTTGGCATACATGTATTGGTCAGAAATCGTCTGAAATAATAAGATCTATTGTTGTGTCAATTTTGAATGAAATCCATTAGTTAGTATAGAAGTTACATGCATTTTAAAATTGGACCTATCAGCAGGCTTAGAATCATGTTGGCAGCACTGACGTATATTAGTCACTCCAAATTAATCTAGAATGCCAGGTACTATACGTGTGCGAAGTTTAGAGCTATTGGCTTGCATACTTTCTGATATATTGATATTAGGGTAACAAAAATAGAGACAGTATTTATTAACATTTGGCAGCCCTGGGTACTCTTAAGAATCAGTATAGTCATATCTGTTATGGTACACATAGCACATACGCAATTTGGTTGAAATCCAAATAATAGTATAGAAGTTACATGTATTTAAAATTGGACCTCTCAGCAGGCTTAAAATCATTTTGGTAGCACTGACGTATATAAGTTACTCCAAATTAATATAGAATGTCAGGTACTATACGTGTGCAAAGTTTAAAGCTGTCGGCTTGCATACTTTCTGATATGTGGGTATTTGGATTTAAAAAAATATAGAGCATTTATTAACAGTTGGCAGCCCTAGTAGCTCATAAGCATACGCTCAGTCATATCTGTTTATGTGTACATAGCACATACGAAATTTTGTTAAAATCCAATTTATAGTGTAGAAGTTATATGCATTTAAAATTTGGACCTATCAGAAGGCTTATAATCATTTTGGCAACACTACCATGTATGGCCTCCTCGAAATTAAACTGCAATGTTATTACCTATACGTGTCCCAAATTTGTAATAGCTCCCATTTATACCTTCCAAGATATCCAACAAGGAGCTCAAATTTCAATTGCGATTTTTCAGCAGTTGCTAGCACTGACATCATTTTCAGATATGGCCGTGAGATATTCAGGTATAGATCTTTACTCCTACCAAATTTTGTTTCGATTGCTGCAGCCGTTTAGAAGTTGATAGGGGGACACACTCACATAGCCGGACAGACAGACAGACAGACGGACAGACAGACACACATTTGCCCGATCTCATAAGTCTACTTTTTCCTCATTTTTGCAAAATGTGAAAAGCAGGCTAAAAAGCATTGCGTCCCATCCCCGACCGCGTTGAAATGAGAATAATAAAAGGTAGATATTGTATATATATGATTATTATTATAACTATTATCATCGTTTCTAAACGTAGACAACTATGGAATGCAATTTAAGAGGTTCATGTCTTGAATTCTGGCACTGACAGTGGCCTTTCGGGGTGTAGTGTTGGCTGGATTCTTCCCACTCTTCGTCTAGGCAAATGCTGGAATGGTAAAATACCTAAAGTCTTGCATCTGATCGGTCATTTCCAGACCATAATAAATACTCCTAGGAAAACGACTACAGACACCACACAAATACAGGTTATCAGACAAATTAACACTCATAAATACATGATCAAGATTTACCGAAAACAACTCTAAAACTTAGTTTTTGGTTGCTCATGGCACAGTGGCTAGTATTCATGGTTGTCATCCCTGAGGTCCGTGTTGGATCACCTGTTCTGCAAATACATTTATTTCTGGTCTGAGGGTTGGAGCAGGGTCCACTCAGTCACGTGAAGCAATTCTGGGAATAGGTGGGATTACCAACTCAGCCATACTGAAAGTAGTTATCCGTGGTTCCCTCTTCCACTCCAGGAGAATTCCGGGAAGGTTCCTCCCTCAAAATCCTCACTTTAATTAAACTCATTAATACTGCCATCACACTACCACAGCTTATGATACAAATTTACACACACACGCCCAATAACACGGGGCTAAATGACCGCGATGTCTAAGCCCCAGAAATGAAGCAACAACAAGAAATGATTGGAAATAAGGAAACTACCATAACGTAAAATGCAGGACACGAAGATGACCGTATTTGCCTCGTTCCTTATTGAAAACATTCCTTGCCCTATCTATACCTAGAGCCCTGCGCCCATTTCAGTATTGTCCTCTCTATGATAATTCTTTCTTACTAAGTTTAGATTTAATTTCTCAATTACAGACTGAGTGATTCACAATCAAAGGTGTTTGTAAGCTAAATGCTTGGTTAGCATTGATGCGTAGTGATATGAACAACTTTATTACCTAAAATTGCGAGCTTTGTCAGATATACAGGCTGTAAAAAAAGTCCTGCACCAAACATAAATCCCGCATGCAGGTGGGGGCAGGGAGTAATTTGAGATAGGGAACCCATGTGCGGAACTCAACCGTTACGCCCCTATGAGCGATTTTAATTATGAGTACATTTGGCAACGTCGCGTGCTACCCACGGCAGAAGACTGATTACCGCTCACAAGTCAATTTAGCCATAGGCCCACCCCGTGGCTCAGTGGCAAGACGTTATACGCACACACTGAGGTGACCGGGTTCGAATCTCCCTTTCGACAGTGCTGATTTTTTTTTCTTCGAGTCGTTTGGATTTGCATCAATTAATTACTACATAGGGCTAGATTAGATCCTTTTTGTTTCTAATTTCGTTTTAAAAGTAGCTAAATTATACGCCGCAATTTTGCGTTTTAAAACAAAAACTAATTGGTTCTGTTCGTTGCCGATTTAGGCTATTTCTTCGCGGTAGGATTTTGTTTGGTCACAAATGATCTCCTTATTTTTGTATTAATTTCTGTATGATTGTTTCGCAACGATATCTTTAAGATCGCAATTTGAGGTAAAGGTCATAGGCGCTTACTTTACAAGCAAAAGATTGCGAGTTCAAAAAGTTACAGTGCAGATACAGGTTCAGCGATCGTTGGAACTGAGGAACTTAAATGCTTATCAATTATTTTATTGAATTTTGCGTTAGATCACTTCTCTGTGTCGCTTTTCTTAGATTTCCTAATTATTGTATGTTAATGAAACTCCGAATTTTCTAACCGTCGTTTTGTTGCTCCCAAGCCTTATTGTTACACGTTATTTCAATCAAAGTGAGGTAGCCTTTGGTCTGCGTGCTGGCCTACGAATCGGGCGTTCCCGGTTCGAATCCGAGAAACTACACGTATTTTTATTCGTGCTACATATTTGTTCGAGAACATTGTGGAGCAAATATCAAACTTCAGGAAATGTCGGTGTTTTCAGTTTCTGTCAAGTCTAGAAAATTATGTCAGTGTATAAAAGCCCTTAAGAACAACGATGCATTATCAGTTCTTCCGCGAGAGTCTTCAAACCGTAGCTTTCCTGAAAAAAATCGCAATGGACGGATATCCTAACGAACACCTCGCAGACATCCACTACGTCTACGGATTGGCTGACGGGAATAGTCGCCAGGCCCAGCGCATCTACCAAGAGAGGTTCCCCATGCGCCATATCCCACACTACCAAATTTTTACGCGAATTCACAATCGTTTGCGAGCAACAGGATCGATTGTGGTAAGTACCATAACTGTCAATGTGTATCTCTTATTCATATTTTGTTTCCCTGTAAATGTGATAAAACAATAGCTACGTCTTAGTGTTTTAAACAATTTAAAAATGGAACGGTGTAGGTACTAGAAGCCGAAAAGAGAATGTCAACATTGTCCCATCGAACGTAACACTTTCGCATCTCACGTTTGGCTCCTAAAACCCAAACCGTTCCAATTAGGACAAAGATATCAGAAATGAAAGTTACTTTTAAAAAATACAATGCACCTTATTCAACTCGAATATTTGTAGAAAAACAGTGCCCAGTCTGAATGGCAGGTACCGATACCCAACGTTTGAAAGCGCCTGGACGGCAAATGGTGGGTTTCCGACCGTATGTTCTTCGTTTGTAAAGCCTTACAATTTCAAGACGGATTCAGGGTTTTTGGATGGAAAAATAAACTTTACACTCCCTGAAATAAATTTAATTTTAGTGACTCTTAGTGTTCCTTTTTGTTATGATTAGGGGTATCCGTCGGTGATTTTTCTGAGTACCTTTCCTATCAGAGGTATCAGTTTTGAAATAAAAAAAATCCTTTACGAATGGTGCTTTCTTTTCTGCTTTGTTTTTTAATTTGAATTTCAGGTTGGATTTTTCAAGTTATCGTCTAGTGGGAACAAAGAAGAACGGTTTAATTCACATTTTTTCATAAAGTTATTTTTCCTTACACAGGCTCACAACCCCCGACCGGGAAGACCGCGGGGAAGGAGAACTCCAGAAATGGAAGAAAGGGTTTTGGAGCGTGTACGCAATAATCCTTCCACAAGCCCGCGTGCGATCGGACGTGCGGAAGGGTTAACGCATACCACTGTCCACAGCGTGATACAAGATGATGATGGCCTGTGTCCGTATCATTTTCAAAAAGTTCAAAAAGTAAAGCCAGAGGATCTTCCAGTCCGGATGGATTTCGCCAATCAAATTATCGATCGCTTGGGGGAGAACCCTGATTTCTTGTCGAAAATTTTTTTCACAGACGAAGCGACGTTCACCTGGGATGGTTGCTTCAACATCCACAACAATCACACGTGGACTCACGAAACCCCCCACCAGACAGTCGTGCAGGGAAATCAAGAAAAAATATGTGTGAACGTTTGGGCGGGAATTATTGGGGACCAACCTATCGGGCCATACATTTTACCAGTCAGACTCAACGGACGCGTTTATCTGCGGTTTATTCAAGAAGTTCTCCCAGAACTTCTGGAGGATGTCCCGCTGCAGACAAGGGCTGAAATGGTCTTCCAGATTGACGGCACCCCAGCTCACTGGCTGCGAGCAGTTCGGGACTTTTTGGACGGAATGTTCCCCGAAAGATGGATCGGCAGAGGAGGTCCAGTTCAGTGGCCGCCACGCTATCCTGATTTGACGCCAATTGATTTTTTTTCTTTTGGGGACACATGAAGGATACACGATGGGACAGAAATCGACAGTCAAGTGGGGCTAGTCGGAAGAATAGCTGTAGCGGCCGGCGTCATTCGGGACAGAGCAGAATAAATTTTTGGACGAGTCCGCGAATCACTTGTAAACCGTCTTCATTTTTGCCTTCGTGGCATGAGCAAGGAGGAAATTTTGAGCAACTGCTATAACGATTTTTTTTGTAAAACTCTCCCAAAGTAAGGATAATTTAGTTTGCTATTGTTCATTTCTTCCAAGTCTACTTGTCTGGAAAGTTATGTTATGTATTGAAAACGAAGAACAATTTGTATTAAAACTAATAAATTGTCTGATTTTCAAAACGATTTTTTTTAAATTACAGACCTCCCTCCGCAACAACAATAAAAAGATAAATACATTGAACGAAAAAGAGAACTGCCAGAGCATCTTAAGACAAGGCAGAGTCGCAACATTGCTGATGTCTGAACCGTTAACGAACACGTGGCTGTAGGCTAAGCGTAAACATTTAATTAAGATTCTTAAAACGTTCTTGAAAAATCCACCTGAAAACATCATGCTTACGGTAATTGAGTTGATCTATCATCAAATTACTCGGAGGAAAAAAAAGGTTGGGTTGGAAGAAGGATTCGAACCTCAGCGTGTAGTTACCTACGCCTGAGTGTCGAGCGCTTTTCCACTGAGCCACGAAGTGGGACTGGAGGTAGGTAGACTTGTGAGCGTTAATCGGTCCTCTGCCGTGGATAGCACGCGACGTTGCCAGATGTACTCATAATTAAAATCGCCCATAGGGGCGTTACGGTTGCGTTCCGGACATGGGTTTCCTACCTCAAATTGCTCCCTGCCCCCACCACCATGCGGAGCTTAAGTTTGGTGCAGGACTTTTTTTTACAGCCTGTATATTCAAACGTTGCTTGTGATTATGATAGTTCCTTTTAGATTAATAATTACCGAGTAGTGATATAATGTGGCCTAAACTAGAAGTATAATCAATTAATGTTCAGAATATTAATTCAATTTATTGACGTAAGGTGTAATAAAATGATTAAGTCCCCATTGGTATTTCTTTTAATTTAAACAATAAGGTTTGCACAATTAGATTCATAATTTCTTTCTGTTTCTGCGTTGAACAGATTCCGCTTGTACAAGGTAAATAACATTCACATTGGACAAGTTTCCGCTTTGAGCAACTTTCACTGTACAATTATGAAATACAACAAACAATATTTACAGGTTTAGGAAATAACACCCATAACAATTGGGTACAATCATGTTGACCAAGTGAAAAGCATTTACATTTTGTTTACTAAGGCAACACTGAAAAATGGCTTCCACCTCGATAAAGCATTAATAGACATTGTATTGAGCCTCGAGGCATAGTGACTAGTATTCTTCGCTATCACTGCAGTGGCTCGAGTTCAATTCCCGACTCTGCCAAGAATTTTAGTTTTGGTTTGAAAGCTGGAACAGGATATACTCAGCCTTGTGAAGCAAAGATGAGAAGAGGGGGGTTCGATTCCTAGCTCAGCCATCATGGAAGTGGTATTCCGTGGTTTCCCCACTTCTACTCCAGGCAAATGATGGGTTGGTTCCTAACTTTAAGCCACAGCCTCCTCCTTCCCAATTCTGTCCCCAATTTACAAATACACACACCAGAACAGCCATCACAATAAAACAGGTTATCGCACAAATTACACACACACACACACACACACACACACATGGGGTTTTATGACTGCGATGTCGCAATCCCTAATATATCCAACAACAACAACATTTATATCTATGTCTACCCCTTATTAATCCCGTTTTCCGACAGGGTTGGGGATGCGATTCGATGAAATTCCACGTGGCTGATAGTTTCTACGGTCGGATGCCCTTCCTGATGCAAATCTCACGAAAGGAGTTAATGAGAGATGAAATGGATCAAGATGAATGAAAGTTCAATTTCATGTAGTTCCAACTTTAGCTATCAGACGCCACTGTCACTGACACCTGGCGTGAACGTCGGAACTTGATAGAGCGTTTCCTAAGCAGCTAAATATAACCTACTAATTTTGGTACATAACTTCCAATTGCAATGGTAGGTTTTTACATGCCATAAATCTAAATCAAGCAACAACCACATCATTTATATGGATTTATATGGTGTTACATAATGTATGACAAGAGCCAAAAATGTATATTATTCTGTATATTTAAGGTGTCCCAGTTGCCGGGCAGATATTCCTTTGGAAATACATATTCAGTTCCCGAGAGGAAAAATGTGTAGCGTACCGTAATATTCCAGATTGTTGATGGTTAAAGGTGTAGTTCCCCCTTAAAGTAAGATGATTCCAACTGTACAATACAGCAGTACCAACAGCTGCTGCCACTTGTCACTACCACTTGACAGCATTTAACACTAATTGAAATACCTAGTTAATACAAAATTAAAATTAATAGGAAATGGCCATAGTCGCTCCTTACGAGGCAGGGCGGAGACTTTCATGAACTGAAACAATGTTGTGATCTATTATGAGCCCTGAGGTGTTGGTTTAATAGAGTTTCGAGAGCTTTGAAGCCATTTTTCATTGTTTCCTTATTGACAATTGATATTACAACATATCACAACGTAATCCCCACTACTGGGTCATGTGTAAAATAAACTGAACAATATTATACATTTTGCAGTTTTGCCTTATTGACAATTGATATGTTGACCAACTGAAATTTACAATATCAACTTTCAGTAAATGTCAGATCAAAGAAGGAAGCAAAGGAAGCTTGTAGTTACACGTGACTGTTAATCTCGCGATCTTGAGCCATGGGACCTCTTTTTTTTTTACGTTGAATCCAAACCACAGGACATGCCATTTCACTTAAGAAATATCACATGTATTGACCGGAAATCAAACCCAGTCTACCTTGGTGAGAGGCAAACAGCTTGACACTGCGCCACCCTTAAGGAAACAGGCAAGTACAAAATAAAATGCAATTATAAGGAGACAATGAAATATGACTTCAAAGCTTCCTAAACTCTATTAAAACAACACCTCAGGGCTCATAATTGATCACAACATTGTTTCAGTTCATGAAACTCTCCGCTCTGCCTCATAAGAAACGACTATGGCCATTTCCAATTAATTTTAATTTTGTATTAACTAGGTGTTTCAATAAGTGTTTAAATGTTGAATTACGTGTGCAAAGAATTTAATAAATGCTGACAAGTGGTAAGTGACAAGTGGTAATGCTGTATTGTACAGTTGGAATCATCTCCTAGCAACGATACGTGTTAGGCGAAGTTGTGTCTTGTAACTTGCAGTCCTGTCTCCACTCTGGCTGTCAAATCTCTGATGCAGTCCACCAAGTAGGAAGTCTCATCAGCTATTTTAAGGCATTTCTTGCACCACAGTGTTGTAACAGACCTGTAATCAAAGAGAAGAATAAGGAATCAGAATGGGTGAACAGGGACAATGGGAAAAGGACTAGAAAACAGAAATGTGGCTTAATTACAATTATACAATTATCGTTTGCACGCCAGGGGAAGTCAGATGGGTTTGAATTGATGTTTCCTTCTTGCGTACTGTTCACTTAGCGGCCAAATTCATGGGAAGGCGCGGAATATGTTAATAATGAGTTGCTCCTCCACGAACCCTCAATACGGCAGCAATACGGCGAGGCATCGACTTGACATTCAACTGACTCACAGGAGCCCTTCGATCTCCTGGCATTGTTCTGCTGAGGTGACGTGATGTCCGCTCGTTAAACACCTGTAGTCGTCCCGTGCGGCGGATTACGCGGATGGTAACATTATCTCTACGATATTGAAGATTCACCCTCGACACTGTTGACCTCGGAAACCCGAATTTGCGTGTAATCTCCGAAACGCAATGACCCATGCAGCGTGCGCCGATGATTATTTCAGGTTCAAAGTCGGTTAACTCGTGACGTCTTGCTATCTTCAATACACTCGTGCCTGTGACAGACTGCTCTAGCCGCAAAGTTCAGGGGTCATACAGGGCACATTTATTAATGGGACAAACCTTCCCGTGACTTTGGGCCACTTATTGCACTGCCTGCTTCACTCACTCACGGCTTCTCTGTACTCTGCGTATGGGAATTATAAGAGGGTCTTCAGTAACAGACTACAGACAAGCACAATGCGGGAGATAGCAGTAACTGTCAAACCGCGCATCTTTACAGCCGAACCCCCGCTCCCCATCACAGCATGTCGAACTGACTTCTCCTAGCGCGCAGACAATACTTCCCTCAATTTGCATTATACATGGAGGTCCTTCTCTATAGGACGCAGCCTTGCTGGGGCGCGTGGCGGATGCATCATGATTAATCGTGGCCAGATAACTATCATGTACGAATTACAAAACAGAGAGGTTGGAAAGTTTTTAAACCAGGAACTACCACAAAGATGGATTTATGCGGGACAGATTGCGATCAGATGCTCTTACCCTGGCCACCATATAACTCTGTGATTTCTTCCTGTGGGTGTATGTTAAAGATCAGGTCTTGATCCCTCCTCTACTGGGGAATATTTTGGAACTGCCGCAAATCATCCGATCCACCTTCCTTAACATCACCTAGGCATGTTGGGGAGTGTGAGGGAAAGGAACAGACTGTCGAGTAGATGTGTGTCGAGCGACAAAGGGTGCTCATATTGAGCATTTGTAATGTATGTAAAAACTTAATGAGTTACAGTACACAATGAAACAAGATTCGTAATCCTAGGCATTAAATCAACAAATGCATTACTTTGTCCTTGGAGATCTGTACAATTGCCTTATAACTTGTGTTAATGTGATGTCTGCACTAGTGTAGTCACTATGATATTTTGTAACCTCAAAAATCATTTTGAATAACCCCCTATTACACAATAATGTTTCTATTAAAATAAACGCTTTTAACTTATAAACCTATAAGAAAATAAAGACCTACGGTACCATTATATCTATTGCGTAATATACTTTAGCCTAATGAAGTGAATTTCCACGAGACATGCATTAATCCTTAAAGCCTACACTAATTATTGTTACTCTAAACGCCAACGTGAGGAACCGAATGTACTGGACACATTCAGCATTAGGAAGAGAACGGCTTGGCATTTGGATTTGTACGTTAAAGGTTTCTTAGCCAAATTGTCGTGTACTATACAGTAACAAAGTAATGTACTCTTAATATTAAAAAAATATATTATTCCTATAGCTTATATGTTTGTTTTCAGCCTACATTCGATTTTTGCAAAAAATTAAAGTAAACTTTTGAGATCTACACATGGCCAAAAATTGTGTGTCTGTCTGTGTGTGAGACTGTGTACTCTGAATGTCTGTGCCCCCACCACCCCCCGATCAATTCGGACACGGTGAAACCTAATTGAACGAAATTTGGTACAGAGGTAGAACAAGCATAGGGCACCCCAGTGTCTTGTTTATTGTGCCGCCATCTTGACGGAAACGTAATGGGGGCCACCCAAATTGTAAAAGCCTAAATGTGATTACGACCAACCTAATAATCTGATGTCTACCATATTTTGCAACAACATATCTTTATGAGCGAAGCATATTTTAACCAAACTACAAAATCATCAGCCTAATAGATTGCATATGGCGGCCATGTATGTTTGCAAATCGATTCCCCCTATCAATTCAAACATGGTGAAACCGAAATTTGGTACAGAGGTAGGTCTAGCAATGGGAATTCCAGTGTCATGTTATATATCACCGCCGTCTTGACGAAAACGTAATGGTGGCCACCCAAATCTTAAAAGTTTGAATCAAATTACGACCAACCTAATCATCTGATCTCTATCAAGTTTTGCAAAGTTATACCTTTATGCATAAAGAATCTTTTGACAAAACTTCAAGGTCATCAGCCCAGTAATTTACGGATGACGGCCATGTATGTGTGCAAATCGATTCCCCATATATTTTCAGACACGGTGAAACCGAATTGAACGAAATTTGGTACAGAGGTAGCACTAGCAAAGGGCACCTCAGTGTCATGTTTTATATCGCCGCCATCTGACGGAAACGTAATGACGGCCACCCAAATGTTCAAAGCTTAATCAAATTGCGACTAACCTAATCATCCAATCTCTACCAAATTTTGCGACAACATATATTCAAATGGCGAGCGTCTTTTGACTAAACTACACGGTCATCAGCCTCATAGATTGCACATGGCGGCCATATGTGTGTGCAAATCGATTCCTCCTATCAATTCAAACACGGTGAAACCGAATTGAACAAAATTTGGTACAGAGGTACGACTAGCAAAGGGCACCTCCGTGTCTTGTTTTATATTGGCACCATCTTGACGGAAACGAAATGGGGGCCACCAAAATTGTAAAAGCCTAAATCTAATTACGACCAACCTAATAATCTGACCTCTACGCAATTTTGCAACAACATACCTTTATGAGCGATGCATACTTTAACCAAACGACAAAATCATCAGCCTAATAGTTTGCATATGGTGGCCATGTATGTGTACAAATCGATTCCCCCTATCAATTCAAACACTGTGGAACCGAAATTTGGTACAGAGGTAGGCCTAGCAATGGGAACTCCAGTGTCATGTTTTATATTACCGCCATCTTGACGAAAACTTAATGGCGGCCACCCAAATCTTAAAAGTGTGAATCAAATTACGACCAACCTAGTCATCTGATCTCTACCAAGTTTTGCAACGTTATACCTTTATGTATAAAGAATCTTTTGACCAAACTTCAAGGTCATCTGCCCAATAATTTGCCGGTGGCGGCCATGTATGTGTGCAAATCGATTCCCCCTATCTTTTCAGACACGGTGAAACCGAATTGAACGAAATTTGGTACAGAGGTAGCACTAACAAAGGGCACCTTAGTGTCATGTTTTATATCGCCGCCATCTTGACGGAAACGTAATGGCGGCTACCCAAATGTTCAAAGCTTAATCAAATTGCGACTAACCTAATCATCCCATCTCTAACAAATTTTGCAACAACATATATTCATATGGCGAGCGTCTTTTGACTAAACTACACGGTCATCAGCCGGATAACTTGCAAATGGCGGCCATGTGTGTGTGCAAATCGATTCCCCCTATCAATTCAAACGCGTTGAAACCGAATTGAACAAAATTTGGTACAGAGGTACCACTAGCAAAGGGCACCTCAGTGCCTTGTTTTATATTGCCGCCATCTTGACGGAAACGTAATGGGGGCCACCCAAATTGTAAAAGCCTAAATCTAATTATGACCAACCTAATATTCTAATCTCTACCAAATTTTGCAACAACATACTGCACCCGAATCCCGCATAGTCATAGCCTATGTCCGCAAAGATAGAAAAGGATTGTAGGGAGGTCGATACCCAGCCAGGTTAACCAACACTACCCTACAAGGATAATGACTAGGGAACCCTCGATGCATACCGGCCATGCAACAACACTACCGATTAGTTACACATTTACAAAGAAAATAAACTATCCTAAACACAAAATGGTAGGACGAGAATCTCGGATCTCGGGAGTGAACGGTGAAAGTTGAGACTAACATGAATTCTAGTAACTAATTCGCAGTATTATCGCATGTCGATTGCAAGAATGAAATGATGATCAGATTTATAAAAACGAACAGGCAAACAAAAACTAGTGCCTGGGATTTATTTCCAAACAAATTACAAATAAGAAAAGTAATCCCTATTACCATTAAATTAAATAAACAAGTTAAAATTAACTGTTACACACATCAGATAGTTCTACTAACTGTAGAATAAATGTTACTGAACATTCTCGCTGCAACAATGTAATTATGTTAAGTTTCATAAAATATTTACGTAATTGACAGTCACCCTGTGGCTATGTCACCGAAATAGTCTGGTTAAAATCAGCTGTTCACTCATAAAAATGAAGTTAACATTACAAAAAAAAAACTACATTATACACGGGCGTGCGTAAAATGTTACTGTCTACTCTAATAATACTGTCATAAATTATATATGGTTTAAATATTTACATTATCTACAGTTCTCGTGCTTCACACGGTTTAAAATATACTATTAACACTATCAGTCGCGATCTGACAGCTTCATAGTGTCTCTGTTACGTTAACAGTTATTTGAACAATGTTTCAACCGACGATCAAATTCTCAGGTACTTCTAGTGGTTAGTCATAATAAATAAGCTTTAAATATCAAACCCTTAAGTTAAATACAGCTTAGAGTGTCGTGTCAATAAATAAAACAATAGGATAAAGAGCGATGCGAAACTACTTAAATACTCTATACATCTCGTGGAACATATACAAATATTCTCGGACATAAACAATTCAAACATTAACCCCTGTGTTAGCGCTTCTTACTCATCCTGTAACAATTCGTTGCTCCACATAGCAATTTATTCCATCCTTCCGCAATACACTGAACAATACTTATCAATGGCGTTTGCTACGCTCCAAACATGTCATACTTACTTCCTTTCCTTACTATAAACAATCTTCAAAACTCCGCACGGCATTACTTCCATGAAAAATCCATCTTGCTACACACTTGTAGAAGAATTAGTTATTTTACTAGGTAACTACGCTAGAGTATATTACCGTTCAGAATGCACTCCTAACTACCAACTCCACTCTAAATTATTAATCCTCGTGCATCAATTACAACAATTACATGTTCGTTCACAATAATACAATTAACAAAGTACTTCTTATTCCTTTAATTAGCGCTATTCATTCTCTTTGATCCATAACAAACTTGTTTATCCACGTTACAAAACGTTAACAATGTAAATTTGTAGTTCGCTCGTCTTTTAGTTGTTAATAAAATAAATACATATCCTCACGCTTCTGGTGTACATTTGAATATATGAACAATTCATATTTAAGTTGTTTTTAACATACTAGACCACATGAAGACTAACATATCTCCTGGTCTATTCATCTCAGTTAAACAATGTTTCTACTCTAATTGTTGATAAATATAGGCATCATTTGACCTCAATTGTCAGTACCATGATCCTATTTTATAGTGTATATTGGTAATATAAATAGTCCAAGACTATATAGTTGTCCAATAAGTTGTAATCCGCTATTGGAATTTTATAACATTCAAATTGTTATAAATAAATATTTCAGATGTATACTAACATCGTAATGTTTGTAAAATAATATTAGAGCATCTCACAATAATGCTTTACCTGATAGCAATGCAATATAGATATATAAATGTGTACTTTCGCTGTTAAGCATAGAAATTTTTAATAACAATTATAATGTTTATATGTTCTTACAAACATGTCATTATTTACGCTTTCCTCTCCAAAATACAATGTAATCGAAACCTTCTCTCCGAGAAACAATATAATCAAAGCATTCCTTTTATAAAACGAGTATCGTCCGAAAGTGAGTATCTTACACAGTTTCCTTCAAAATAAAAAATACGAGAAACGCAAATCTAAGTTACAAATACATGAAATAAAGTCTCAAACGATACACGATGACGTATCAAAAATTACAATGAAACTCTACAATTTTAGCTATGAAAAACAAAGAATAAAGATAAGAATTATTACAAATGAAGTTGGTCACTTCAAAATTGGATTTCTACTGTTACAACAAAACTATAGATATTAGAGCAAACGGTTGTTCTACCTTGAGATGTCTTCAACAGCGGTTCTTGAAATTCCATCGAAGCTGCAATCGCTCGCCTCCTCGAGAAACCAGTCGCTGCCAAGCACGTGCAAATCAGCTGTGAGCGACCCCATCTCAGTCGGGCTGTAATCACCTGCTCTGCGTCTCGGCTGGAGTTGCTAACGGTGAATCTTCCATCTTCACGGTCAGCGACCTGGGAACTGCGTTTCTTGGTTCGATTGGCTGCAAACGGTCATTTGCTTCTTACCTCTGACCTGCAGAGTGGTCTCGCCATCGTAGATCCGCAAGTCCTGAGTTGACATCTCGTCCTGATGTTGTTGGACATCTTGCTTGTAGTGTAGAAACTCATATTGGAATACTGCAAGTTGTTGCGCAGTTGTAGCTGTGTCGATCCTTGAATTTCCAAGACACTCTGACTTCCCAATCCATGGTATAGATTAACCTCCTTTCATGTATTTAGTTCTCCATAATATTCTCTTCAGTATACGTAGAATAAGCTTTTCCTCCCCGACTTAAATTCGCTGTCATCATGTAGACTATAATGAGGACTGTGGTGTAATACTGTTGAATTATATAGTTGAATTCGTTGTAGCAATATTGTAGCTTGCAATAGACAATACTGTTAGTTATTGCTTCTCTATAAAGTGCTGTTTTATAAGCGAAGTCCGTTCTGATGATGTTATACTTTCATAAACGCTGATCTCTCCAATACTAATGTAATTTCACTTTACCGGCTCTTCTTCTAAAGTTCCTCGGCGATTCCTCAGTCATTCGACAGTACAACAGTGCTTGTCGACCGGGCTTATGTTGCGTGCAATAAATGCTTCTCTGCTGTGGGCGTGCGTCAAGCACGTCCGCTCGTGTCAAGTTGCTGCGAGAGAGTCACGCCACGCTTCTCTGCTCGGCGGCACGTGTCACTGCTAGCCTTCCTCAGCTAGCCTCACACTCATGCATATTAATAGAAATATACTCATAGTTGCTCTATTATTCAATAATTTATATTTCTTTTCAACCAAATAAATTTCATATCGCATTCTACACCTGTAGATGTGCTGATTTCACTTTATATCTGCCAAATTTATATAAAAGCGATTCCCACAAAAAATATGTGCTTTTATTTGATTGGCTGTTAAAATATTCTGATAAAGGCTCCTGGATCTAGCCTCTTATCCACGGGTCGTGTGCATCGCTTTGTTATGATCGCCTTGCTAACCAAAACTGGTTTTCTAGTGCCAAACATGAAGCTTTGCACAATTTCCAGCTTCGAATGATCGAACACTTCCTTAGTTAAAATCTCATTCACCAGAATATTTCCAAATAATAAATTCCTCAAAATGCTTCAAAATTCTCCAAAATACTTTCATTATGCTTCATTTGCATCCCATAATACATATATAATTATTAAATTATTTTTATTTAAAAATTTCCAATTTTTCCTTCCAATGGTGAACAAGTCGTTCGAACCTCGGCTCAGTCAAAGGTCCTAAGCTGAGCTGAATTCGAGTTCAATACCTTTATCAGGGGAGCATATTTCAAACAAACTACAAAATCATCGGCGTAATAGTTTGCATATGGCGGCCATGTATGTGTGCCAATCGATTCCCCCTATCAATTCAAACACGGTGAAACCAAAATTTGGTACAGAGGTAGGTCTAGCAATGGGAACTCCAGTGTCATGTTTTATATCATCGCCATCTTGACGAAAACGTAATTGCGGCCACCCAAATCTTAAAAGCTCGAATCAAATTACGACCAAACTAATCATCTGATCTCTAGCAAGCTTTGAAACTTTATACCTTTATGTATAAAGAATCTTTTGACCAAACTTCAAGGTGATCAGCCCTATAATTTGCGGATGGCGACCATGTATGTGTGCAAATCGATTCCCCCTATTTCTTCAAACACTGTTCAACCGAATTGAACGAAATTCGGTACAGAGGTAGCACCTGTAAAGGGCACCTCAGTGTCATGTTTTATTTAGCCGCCATCTTGACGGAAACGTAATGGTGGTCACCCAAATGTAAAAAGCTAAAATCAAATTACGACCAACCTAATCATCTGATCTCTACCAAATTTTGCAACAACATACCTTTACGTGAGAAGCGTTCTTTGACCTAGCTACAAGGTCATCAGTTCAACAGTGTGCATGTGGTGGTCATGTATGTGTGCAAATCGATTCCCCCTATGAATTCAAACAAAGTAAAATAGAATTGAACGAAATTTGGTACAGAAGTAGCATTAGCAAATGGCACCTCAGAGTCATGTTTTATGTCGCCGCCATCTGGACGGAAACGGAATGGTGGCCACCCAAATGTTAAAAGCTTAAATCAAATTACGACCAACCTAATAATTTGATCTCTACCAAATTTTGAAACAACAAATATTTTTGTGCGAAGCATCTTTGGACTGAACTGCAAGGTCATCAGCCGAATAGTTCGCAGATAGCGGTCATGTATGTGTGCCAATCGATTCCCCACATCAATTCAAACACGGTGAAACCGAATTGGATGAATGTTTTACAGAGGTAGCACTAGCAAAGGGCTCCTCACATTCATGTTTAATTTTCGTATAGCACATTGTATTTCAACAAGCGACTACAACCAACATTCAATTATACTCCTTGAAAAGGACAAAGAGTTATAACAAAACCCATGCATTTAGGAGAAAGTAGGCTAAATGTTCTTTTCTGAAAAACTTGTTTTCATTTTGATTTCATTATTCAGAATTGATTAATGCATCTTTTTTTCTTCTTTTAATTCAATATGTAGGGGAACGTTGGGCAATCGTGCGCAGCGGGTAATCGTGCGCACCTATGTTTTTGAGTTGGCTGTACAACTACCAACTGAATCCACTGCTATCCTCTAGCTGTCATCGTACTTAAGAGATAGGGACAGTCAGCCTGAAGCCAGATGCTATGTGATAGCTGTGAGACGTGGATGAAGAAACCATACACATTTCATGCTATTTTTGTATCCAGAAAATAAGAAGGTAAGCCTACAGTTGTGATTCAATTGTTTAATATCTAATGTAGTGTTCAATGGCAGTATTTACTGTGTTTTTGCAAGTATTTATTTTTCAATATAATAGATTAGCTTAACGGGATTCGGTGAGTTACGTTTTAAAAGCAGAATGGGGAAATGGTACGCAGGACATAAAATTAAAGGTCTACCAGGCAAATAATGGTTGTATGGGTTCTTGACGAGAAATCCTGCATTAGCATTGTGAAAATCTGAGGGAACAAGTTTAAATAGGACTGCCGCCTTTAATTCTGATAACAAAAGATATTCTATTTCTATTCTAAAATACTTCTGAATACAACAGCATTTTTAAAGTTGTTGGTACATGCATTTAAGTCGGCAAAAGAAATGCCCAAATAATTATGGACCTAAAGGAGAAAATTAAAATGGGGCGAACCATAACAGGTCTATTCTGTTTGAGTGTAGCATATTCATAATACAGTTGTTTGTTAAACTCGTATACATATATTTTATGCTTATGGAAGCAGCCATTGTAATTGGGAACAATCATGTTGACTTATTGAAAAGCATTTCTTTAGATTACTAAGACAACATTGAAGAATGGCTTTCAACACGTTAATAACCCTAAAAATTATATGTGTAGAAGCTGTTGCAGATATTAAATATATTAGCTATCGAATTATTAGATTACCTGCTTGATATGTGCATTCGAAATAGTCTTCAAATTCAAAATACCTGGTTTAAAAAGAGAGAATGTTATAAAGTAACTAGATACAGCTGGGACGGAAGATATAGATCAATGATAGACCTTGTAATAACAGCGGGTTAAGCAGGAAAACACGTTGTGGATGTCAATGTCGTTGCCAGTGAAAGTCTTGACAGTGTCCATAGGTTTGTTCTAGTTAGTATAACTGGTGTTAAACTGATTAATTCTAAGATGGAAAAGAAACAAAATATTAAGGTCTGGGAGCTGGAGAAATCAGATAAACTTGATGAATATCAAAGAAAAAATTTAGGGAAAGTTCCATAAATTGATACCAAAAGTGCAGAGGAATATTGGCAAAATTTTCGAAATATCTTAGTTGAGGAAGCTAGAGAATTACTCTATGTGGCGAAACAAGTAGCAAGGTTCGACATAACGAGACTGCCTGGTGGAATAAAGAAGTCAAATTAACAATTCAATTGAGGAACATAGTAAAGAGAACATTGGAAGTGGAGACACAAAAGAATGACAGAAATGAGGATAAATTAGATCACTTGTTCAAGAACATCGAGAGCTCAAATTAAGACTTAAATGCATAATTAATGAAGAGAAGGATGATATTTGGGATGCATTTGCGAAAAAGGTGGAGGTAGAAACACAAGATAATAAGAAATTACTCTATATAGAACAATGAAAAACAAGGAAAGTCATCAGGAATCAGTTATAGATTTGGAAGGGAAAAGAGGAGAAGTGAGGAGAAGCATCAATTAAATCAGGAAGCGAATGGGACAGTATTTTGATTAACTATTAAATGATGCATCCAATAATGACACTGGGGACACAATGATCAATTTAGGGGCCAATGATAAAAACCGCCAAAAACCACCCCGAAACTGGTCTGATGCAGAAGAAGCTTTAAAAGCTAAGATCAAAGGCAAATCTACTGGGTTTGATGAAATAAGTTCAGACATGAACAAAGCAGTAGGAATTAATGGGATATATTGGTTGTACACAGTAATACATGCTATATGAAAAGACAATCAGATCCTTGATGACTGGTCTTAAGGTGTAATAGTGCCCTTGTTTAAAAGACGAAACTGGAAAATGTGCGAGAACTATCGAGGAATTACTTTGTTATCCCATGGTCAAAAGATCTTGGAAAAAATAATTGTGAAAAGATTAGCCAGGCACTTAGAAAAAGCTTTAGAAGAACAACAACATGGCGTTAGACCAGGAAGGAGTACAATTAACTTGATATTTGCTGCAATAATTCTTAATGAGAAAAATCTTGAAAAAGGGAAAGTGTTAGTAATGGTATTTCTAAGTATAGAGAAAGCTTATGATAGCATTGCAAGATAAACAATTTGGGAATGTTTAGAAAGGCACAATGTCCCAAAAGACTTGATAAACAAGATCAAAATGCTGTATGAAAACACAAGGGCATGTGTAAGAATAGGTAATGGGGAAAGCAGATAGTTCACAACAAAACAAGGAGTCCAACAAGGAAGTTCACTGTCACCATTGCTACTCATCACAGGGGTAGACATAATCCTGAAGAAAACAAAAGAAGACATTGGTAGTGACACAAATGCCCTTGTATTTTCAGATAGTAGTGATGAAAAAAGGACTGTCTAAAGCAGCCACTTGCTTGAATAATCAGCCTCTACAAATTGCTGATGAATTTAATTATCTTGGTAGAATACTGAGTAAGGATAACAACAGCAACAGTGAAGTAACAAATAGAACTAGTAATGAAACCACTTTCTATGTACAAGTTAGAACACTACTGTGGGATAATTAAGTGCCCAGGAAGTGTAAACATATACTGTTTAAGACATACTTCATCCCAATTCTGACTTACGGAGTAGAAACATGCACCCTGTCCAGAAGAGAAGAAAGTAGGATCCAGGCATCCGAAATTAAGTTTATAAGAACAATGCTTCAAAGAACAAGAAGGGACTAAGTAAAAAATGAAACAAACAGGACAGAAGCTGGCATAGATACCAGTGCTACAAAATATTTGCAGAAGCTACGATAAGGATGGTATGGGCGTCTATAAAGAATGGGAGCTAAGAGGACACCAAAAGCTCATTTAAACAAGATTATCCCAGGGAAAAGACCCGTACGAAGACCAAAGAAGAAATGGTTACCCCATATCAAGCATGATATTTAAGACAAAATGCTAGACTAGAGACGGACTCATAAAGACCAACAATTCATGGACAGGAAAAGGTGGCGAGGGCTCGTTAACATCACCCGGACTGGAGCTGGAATTTGATGATGATGATGATGATGATGATGATTATAGGCGTGATTCTTGTTTGACCAAGAAATGAACTTCTTTAAAATTTGAACTTAAATGCAGAATTTTAGTATCATTGCATGTTTATGTTATTATAAATATATTCGAACATTCTAATATTAATACACATTGCATGTTTCAGCCAATTCACATTGTTTTATTATGGCTTTCCAACATTCATCCCATGCGCACAATTTCCAACACATGCGCATAATTACCCTGCAGGGTGGGTAATCGTGCGCAAATACATATTTGCTGGATTTTGAATTATAGTCCACCAAATTTTTTTTTGCATTAAATTTGTTTCTGCGTATCGGATGTAGAGTTATTAAGGCTCCCTTATTCATAACTGCCTGTGTGTTACCTACTATTAAATAATCACAAGACCAATTCTTTATTATCTGCGCACAATTTTCCCACTCTCCCTTAACACTTGTATTTGTAATATATTACAATTTATCCCACAGAGAGATTACCAACAAGGATTCTCCGGTGATTCGTGATACCTATCCAATGTGTTCAATGTGTTTACTTAACCTTTTGAACTCCATTACCCTTAGCATATGCTTCCTGCTCCACTCCTAATTAATTTCTGCACTATGAATATCAGTAGGAAGTGACCACTGCAAAACAATCTAACATAAAATATGTCCTAATTATGTCATATGAAATATATTTCCAAGTCAGTTGTTGGATCATCATTGTCACTATCACTGCCCACTAACTGCTCTCAAATATCCAGTTACGTAAGCAAAGATGGAGACGCCATGCTTACATTCAATCTCTGGTCGATTGTATAAACATCGTTTGAATAGGGATCAGTTTGACTGGAGTTCGAAATCTGAACCAAGTTCAGTTGTCGTCCATGTTGTAAAAAAACTATTCTCTAGTTCCGAGATCAATTTGATCTCCAGTTCAGGATGTTCAATGTGGAAACAGCGCAAGATAGTAAGGATATTCGCCTATAGAGTGCACTAGACTCATCTCGCCGGAGCGAGCTTCATCTTTTTGTTTGTTTATTTTTCTAGGTTTTAACTTCAAATGAAAGTTTATTTTCATGTGTTGGTGATGAAAACCTATGTAGAACATAAGGGAAGTGCCCACCAGGTTTGCCTGAGCGGGAAAGATGAGACGAAGAAAGAAATGTAACATAGGCTTTAAAGGCCATTTTAGTGAGAAACAAGATGTACAGTAAAGAACATATAGCCTACTTTCTTCTAATTGCATGGGTATTGTTATAACTCTTTGTCCTTTTCAAGGAGTGTAATTGAATGTTGGTTGTAGTAGCTTGTTGAAATACAACGTACTATACGGATATTAAACATGAATATGAGGCGCCCTTTGCTAGTGCTACCTCTGTAAAACATTCATCCAATTCGGTTTCACCGTGTTTGAATTGATATGGGGAAATGATTTGCACACATACATGGCCGCTATCTGCAAAGTATTGGGATGATGACCTTGTATTTCAGTCAAAAGATGCTTCTCACAAAAAGATGTGTTGTTGCAAAATTTGGCAGAGATCAAAATATGATTAGGTTGGTCGTAATTTGATTTAAACTTTTAACATTTGGGTGGCCGCCATTACGTTTCCGTCACGATGGCGGCAATAGAATACCTGACACTGAGGTGCCGTTTGCTAGTATTACCACTGTACCAAATGTCGTTCAATTCAGTTTCACCATGTTTGAAAAGATAGGGGGAATCTATTTGCACACATATATGGCTGCCACCCGCAACGTATTGGGCTGATGACCTTGTAGCTTGGTTAAAAGATTCTTCATACATAAAGGTGTAACGTTGCAAAATTTGGTAGAGATCAGATTATTAGGTTGGTCGTAATTTGATTGAAGCTTTTTACATTTAGGTGGCCACCATGACGTTTCCGTCCAGATGGCGGTGATATAAAACATGACACTGAGGTGCCCTTTGCTAGTGCTACCTCTGTACCAAATTACGTTCAATTCGGTTTCATCGTGTTTGAATTGATGGACGGAATCGATTTGCACACATACAAGGCCGCCATCCGCAAAGTATTGGGCTGATTATCTTGTAGTTTGGTCAAAAGATTCTTCATACATAAAGGTATAATGTTGCAAAATTTGGTAGAGATCAGCTGATTAGGTTGGTCGTAGTTTGATTTAAGCTTTTGACATTTGGGCGGCCGCCATTACGTTTCCGTCGAGATGGTGGTGATATAAAACATGACACTGAGGTGCCCTTTGCTATTTCTACCTCTGTACCAAATTTCGTTCATATCGGTTCCACCGTGTTCGAATTTATAGGGGGGGGGGGACAGACATTCAGAGTACACACTCACACACACCCTCACACACACACACACACATACACACACACACACACACATACAGACTCACACACAGACACACATTTTTTCGCCCTGTGTATATGTCATAAGTCTACAATCATTTTTTGCAAAAATCGATATTAGGCTAAAAATACGTTCCATGGACTTCAAATTCATGGCGTTTTCTTTTAACAATGAACTTGGCCATAGCTAAACACTGCCAATTAACGCGAGGAAACCAACTTAATGTGGCGTAAGAACACTAACACTTTCACATATTGATCTGTAGAAGCCTCGGGACTGTTCGTGAGGGAGCAAGTATTCTAGGGAGTGTTGGGCAGGTTTTGGCTGCCATGCCATCTGCCGGATACTCGCATAACTGAATTGGCCACTGTCTCCATCTGTTGTGCATGGGAATAATTAATTTTACTTATTTTATTTCAAAACCTTACAAGATTTTAGGCGGTCGCCCCTTCATGTAACACGCACGGTCGACGACGGTAGTCTACCATCCTCCCGTTTGTTTCAATTGTGAGTTTTTGTTTTCACTTTCACTTTGAGTTTGATCGAGCATACAACTGAGTCCTGAAAAGAAAAGTACATGGCCATTGGCAGCATTAATAAAATTATTATAGTGTAAATATAGAAACATTTATTCAATAAAAGGCCAAGACAATGTATTAAAAAATTACTATTTTTAGAAAATAATGTAAAACCTATATAAATAAATCTCTTAGGTACGTAGAACCAATATATTTTTTATATATGTCGAAGAAACATGGGAGTTCAGAATTGATCATAAACTGTGAATAATAAGAGCGACAACGGTGGTGGCAAAATGAAAGAGCTTCAAAGGTAGTGTTGTGTGCTTTCGTGTGTGTGGATGTTGGGGGGAGAATAAGCAACTGGGTTATCAATATTGAATAAAATGTGTTAGAAATGAGGAAAAACTAAGATAAATATTTTAATTTTGTTTTGGGCGATCGGCAAGGAAATTGCACTACCGCTCGACTGCGCCCTTGGCACTTTGATGAACAATTGAGCGAAAACGTCGCCGTCATGAACCGCTACACCTCTGTCCTCCAGCGAAGGATATCGTACCTTGAGAATACATGTGTCTTTAGCGCCCTTTGTGACGATCAGAGGAGCTTTCTCTCTTTCTTCCTTTCTTTCTTTCTTTCATTCATTAGGACGCGACCGTATGAAGGTTAAGTATCTGGTAAAGGTGCTGTGGCACACCAGTTGTGAACCACTGTACTAGAGTGTATTTAAGATAATATCATTAAGATTATATCTCCTACTACTCCTCCGCCGGAACGACTGCTCCCGAGCCGACCGACCCCGCTCCTTATATACACAACAGCGGTGTACGTGTACAAAGGCCGATCGGCACGGGCGAAGCCGCACAGCGAACGAGCGGTCGGGCTAAATGCTCAAAGCTTTATTGCTTTAAAATAAATACAGCCAAACGAACAATAGGCAAGTTAACAAATAACAATATCCCCCATCGGGGTACAAACAACATACCCTTCACTACCCAAGTCCTTCCGGAAACTCATAAACACTGGAAAGTTCACTTCACTTATCACTAGAGTAAATCACTCCACTCGTATACTTGTCTGTCAAAGCTGCCAGGGCGTCTTCAAATCGTAGAGTGTTCTCCAAGATCGCGTTCGTCGCAAGATGGAAGGTGCAAGACCCAGCGCCAAAGGCTGGTGGCACTTCCGCTCCTCGATCCGGCGGGAGGACCGAGGGGAACGGAAAGTTACTTGGCTAGTGCCCCTCGTCCACCCCCGCATGATCCGCGTCCTCGGCAGGCGAACTGGCGGTTGTATTTGTAAATTCGGGGGCGCTGTCGAGTTGGATGGCGAAGCTCCAGCCCTCGGTCAGCGCCACGTACAGCAAGATGGCCCAGTTGTATGCGTATTTTTTGTTGACACACATCTAGGTTGTGCCACGCCGAGAGCAGGTATAACACCGTCTGAGCGTGATGGTCCCTGCCCATCGGCGTGTAGACCAACCGTTGTCGCAGATCAGCGGCGAGGTTCCACGCTCGCTGCACTGTGGGGACGGGCATCCCTTTGGGATAGTCTCAGGATGCCAACGTCCACCACTGGAAGCCTGCTTGATCCGAGTCGTCGTCCTCGTCGATGTCCGGTGGATGTTCTTGGTGTGGGCCGCCTGGTGTATTTCTCGAAATACACGTTCAGTCAGAGTTAGCTCTTGCTGCTCTTGGCTTTCATTTATTTATTTATTTATTTATTTATTTAATTTCTCTTCCCGCAGACACCAACAGCGAACCCTTACATTCTATTTTCCACGTGCACTTGCTTATGTTTTGTATAGGTCTGTTCTAGATATGCATCTTCAACGGAACCACTCTAGCAGCATCTTACAGCTACCCTCTGAAGTTCTTCAATCGCGTCAGGTCAAGAGGACTTCCTCTCTAATCCACCAGTCGTCGTGTTCGTCGCCAGCTAACTACTCCGTGAAGAAGCTTTACTTGTACAAGAAATTTTGTGTTTGTAATGTTTCCTATGCTTGTATAAATTCTTTTGTTTTCCTTCCCCTACCCCGTCGCCCGCCTACCTCTGCCGTGTGTGGTATCGCTCGCCCCTCCGCGCGCCGTTCAGCTCTCTCACTTCTCCTAGTTCGGCCGTCGAGTATACAGTGCAAAGTCCTCTCAGGGCCAGTCTCCTGTTTTTATGAGACGATTTTAAATTAGACGCCATGTCTACTTTTTAAAAACCAACCGTCTCCAGGAACCATCGCCTGCTCAACATGAAAACCTAGCTAAGTACAAAACTTCAAAGTTTTAAACAGATTTTAATGGTTTTTAAGGAGATGCTTTTAATAGAATTTCACAGACAGTGTGGAATTGCTCACTATTGTGCAATAACCGTCTTCGTGGGATTTTCTTGGTTAAGCTTTAGCTATCCAGGCTAGCTTTTTCAACATGAAATTTAGTACTTCTTGTACGAAATGAATGAGAATACTTTCTCACACCGAAGGATTCATGTTAATTTAACCTCTGTCTATAAAACTTAGCTTTTTCCTCCGTGGGAACTTTACTGCCTTATTTAACTGTCATCTTGGCTCTGGAACTTTACACATGAACCAATCTTTCTACCAGTCAAGCAATCTAGTATTTTCCACTCCAAATAAGGGAATACTTTTCCTCACCGAGGAATTCATGTCGCATTAACTGCTGTTCAAAACCTAATTTGCTTTCCACCGTGGGAACTTTACCTCAGCATTCAACTGCAACCCATAAAATTTCCAACGCAATAAACTTGTTCAAGCTCAAATTTAACTAAGTGTTCTACATAACTGCAATAACTTTTCGCCTTAAAAACTTTCTGTGGTGCAATAGTGAACTTTCCCAATTTGTCAACAGACTTTAGTGCAATACAGTGCTCGTTCAACTATCAACCGCGCCGCGTTCGTGAAAGCGATAAATCTGGCCATGACTTTATCCCTAAGTTTCTATTTCCAGTCCCTAAATCATCCTTTACTAACATAAATTAAATTAAAATCTTCATATATCTAAATACAATGAGGTCTCGCTTGCAATCAAGCGCCCTCTGAAATTTGTTCCATATTTCACATTATAATTCTGCGTAAACTTGTGGCTAGTCCACATTTTAAATTATCTTCCCTTGTATAATAAGGAATTGTACATTTTGCAAATTATAAAAGAGTTAACTAATTGTGTAATCCAGGCTTCGTTAATGCAACCTGTGCCCGCTTGCAACTTTTTCTTCTTTTCCTGTTATAATCAGGAACCTAACACATTTGTTCATAGCCTTTTCGATTGCCATAAAGGCATTCTAAAAGTGCTTGAATCATACCTAATCAATCTAAGTTATAACTACTTTGCAATTATTGTTACAAACTTTGAATTGCTTAATTTTAAGCACATTTTAAAACCTTCGTAAAGGTTTAGTGCTTGTTCTAAGTTCGAAATTTGTAACTACTTTGATATTGTCCATTGTAAACTTTTACTTTATTGGGTCTGAGACCCTCAAATGTTTGTAAAACCAACCAAGGAAAAAGTTCTTCTAACTTTAAAAACAAAATTCTAATTCTACCAATTGTTAATGTTCTAAATTTTATATTGTTTATTAAATAAATTATTTGTTTTTCTTTGCTCTTTATCTTTCCCGGTAGAATCACGTTTAGGCAGGACCTTCCCTTCCCTGATTCTTCCTTTAAGCTTAAGTTCTATTTAAGAAGAAACAACAATTTTCGTATCAGTAAAACTTTTACCTTTTGTTGCATTGGAGACAAAATTTCAAATAACAACAGTTTTAAAGTTTCACTTAGCTGATATAGCTAATTCTAGTAAATCATTGAAACAAGTACACCTCGCTCCGCTAGCTACCTATTTGTAGAGATTTCCTCTCTGAATCATGTTCTACTTTCAAAATCTTAATTTTTTAAAGTTAGGTTTGAGATCTTTCTATTTTCTAAACTCTTAGTCGGCATCCTGCTGGGTAAAACCTAAGCCTACCTTCAGAGCCAAAATTGGCATTATTGTAGGACTTTCACAAAAATAGTAAAATTATTGCAAAAAGCATTAAATTGCCTGATCCCTTCCCACTTCGGAAGCATTCGACTATTTGCCAGAAATACAACAGTTCCCAGATAAAAAAAATATCACGGCAAATTCAAATTATTTCAGTCTTTCAAAACGTTCAACAAAATCTAACCCTTTCGAAGGGAAAAAAAATAAATCGGTTTCCTTTAGTATACTTTGTCTTGCCAGACTACCACCCGTCCCCCTAGTACTGGAATATCGGCTTGGGAGGGAAAGTGCACTTACCAAGCACTTTCAGGCAACTTCAATTCAAGATGCGCTCTCCGCTTCCCATGTGTGGGTCCCCTCTAAAGTTAGACGTCTCATAAGCTTTGCACGGCGAAATTCCGTTTAAATATAAATTTACTTAAAGTTTAGTGCTGGACTCTCATCCTATCTACCAATACTTGACTCTACGCCTAAACCCACCTCCTTTTCTCCCCTATCATCATCCCTTAGGGAGCGTTAATCCTCAGCTAAAACTTACCACCGCCTTCTAAAAAGAGATCCTGTCTGTGAGATCTTGCAGGAGCTTCAGCATATCATCGAAGCGTTCAGTGGTAACCATGGTAGTTGACGATGTCTGAGATTCAGCAGGAGATCCTTGGCGAGAAGTACTGGGCTCGTCCTGCGTGACACTAGAAGCTATTTTTCCTGCCAACAAATGTAATTTTTTTTTCAGCCTTATAGATGTCGTTATTTCAATATAATCATAATCGAGCCTAACTCTTGTTAATCGTGCTACCCTGAACATATGATCAACGTTAACCCCAGTCTCTAGTGGTGGGGTTTATATCGCAGAAAACGCCGTTGCATGCCGTCTTGGTATCCCCTCCACCACACCTATACTGTCATTTTCCGAGGGTCGGTGTTTAGCCGACGGTTTGGTGGGAGTTGATCTCACGTTGCATGACATGCAGGTGGTAAAACCTTCATTCTTCGTTGTAAACAAATTAATATGTCTTGTCCCCTCAGGACCTATAACGTTCATCTCAATTTATCCCTTAAATCACATTTTTTCAAAATAAAAAATCCTCAAGATTTTATAAAGCCTACGCCAATAACAGCCACCAGTAGCAATATTCGTAGTAAAAATAGGTCTCATCGTTATCTATTAGTATTGCAATTGCAGCTAATTGCATAACACTGCTTACTGTTGTGCTTCCTTTACAAGATAAATGTGCTATAATGTGGTAGTAATATACTCATCAATTTCAGAATGAGTCATATCCTTGATGCGCGACCAATTTCTGAGATATATGCGACTGATTATATGAAGAGATAGTGAATATCACCACTGTACCCTTTACAAAGCATGCTATAGTAAGCACTAAATTATTTCGGAGACCAAACAAGTAGTTCCGTTACGAACTAAAGAGGCTACTTTTCTTAAGATTCATGCCAATGATAAATCTACTTTGACCTATGTAGATTAATTCAAAATATACCTGAAATTCTAGCCCACTAGAGCACTATACTTGGCAGCCCTGTTGACTGAATATATTCTTAGCTCCAGCTCTTAAGGTACAGAATACACATACAAAATTTGGGTGAAGTCCATTGGATAGCATGGACGTTACATGCAGTTAGACATTGGATCAATCAGTGCGCGTAAAATCATGATGGCAAAAATGGCATGAATGTGTTGCTCAGAATTAATCTGAAATATTATGATCTATTATTGTGCCAAGTTTGGATAAAATCCATTTGTTAGCACAGAAGTTTCATGTGTTTAAAACTTGGACATGTCAGCAAGCTAAGAATCATGTTGGCAGCACTGAAGTATATTAGTTACTCCAAATTAATCTCGAATGTCAGGTACTATACTTGTGCAAAGTTTAGAGCTGTTGGATTGCATACAACCTGATATATTGGTATTAGGATAAAAAATAAAAAGTGCGCATATTAATAGTTGGCAGCTCTGGTGGCTCTTTAGAAATCGAATAATCATATCTGTTAAAGTACACATGGCACATACGATATTTGGTTGAAATCCAATTGATACTACAGAAGTTACATGCATTTAAAAATTGAACCTATCAGTATACCTAGAATCATGTTGGCAACACTGTCCTACACGGGCTCCTGGAATGATATTATCTATGTGTGCGCCAATATTGGGATAGTTCACATGCATATCTTCTAAGACATCCAACGTATGGCTCAAACTTCAAATGTGATTTTTGATCAGTTGGTAGCACCGACGTCATTTTCAATTACCCCGTAAAATATCCAGGTATAGATCTTCATACCAAATTTGATTTCGATAGCTGCACCCGTTTAGGAGTTGATAGGGGGAACACTCAGACAGAAGGAGAGACACACATTTCCCCGATCGATCTCATACGTAAACTTTTTCCTCAATTTTGCAAAATGTGAAAATATGCTAAAATATGCGTACGTGCATACCAAAAATATATAACGTGGATTTGTTAAACCTCAAACCCTAAAACATTCCGAAATCATATCATATGGGTGTACACAAAAATTGCATTGCCAGAACATGCACAAACCCCCATCCACTATAACAATTTCGGAACATATGAGTTTGTTGTTTACAATCCCCTCTCCCTAAGACATTCACAGGACATATCATATGGAAGTGAACCAAACCCCTCACTATAAAATTGAAAGAAAATATATTTGTTGATGTACTTACTCCTCTAACGATAACATTTACGGAATTATACAAATACCCTTTCGCTGTTAAGTACCCACAATATTTTATTCAGGTATGTGCAAAATCCTCTCTGTGTCTCTTCACTTGAAACCGTAGTTCGAATAACATGCTCAAAATATAATGTGAAACTTTCTTTATGTGACTAAGGATATTCAGCTTGTCTTAAAACCTTCTCTTTCAATGAAAACTTTGAACTATTTTAGAGCAATACATGAACTGTATCCTTTAATTATGATAGAAATATCAGTTAACTACTATATTTACCTTTTTCACAACTAAAACGCAAGGCAAATTTGCGTATTCCTAAATTGAACATGACTGATGGCCACTATGGGTTATGAGTCTTAAATCTTACCCCTATGCCGATTTAAATATTTTACAAGAATTAGGCTACCGGTCAAATTGTATTAAAATGTGTCTTCATGGTACTGAACCCATATTTAAAAGGGCCTAAGTGAAGGCAGGGGTCGGGAGTCGAACCTACAGCTCTCAAGTACGGAGGCGCCAAGGCTATGCGCTGGAAAATTAAAACTAACGGCATAGGGATGTGTATTAAGATTACAGCTATTGCCAGAATAAATGGGATGAGTTTTCGTTTATAAATAGCGAGGTTGTAAGAAGAAATATAAAACGCTATTTTATTAGCATGGAGAGGAATGAGATTTATAGACATTGGAAACTGGCCAGAACGACAAGTTCTATGAAGACGGCAATTGGGAAAATTCGGCTTATGGATGGCACTTTGAAGCGTGGTAGAAAGGAAATCTGACCACGTAAATGAAACAGGTTCATCATGTGACCACTTTTTAACCAATAGCAATATTATATATTGGAGGTCACCAACATTTTAATTATATTTTGAAATAACTTATAGAAAAGAATATGTGGTAAAAATGGAAAGCTGACGGTAAATGAAAGTTGATGGTATAAATTATATTTTGAGATTTAAAAGGATGAGACCGATATTTAAAGATGAAAGATTTTACAAGGTCGAATGCCAGAAACGCCATTTTTATAATCGCTATTAGAGCAGGGCAGAGGGCATTCTCTTCAAGTCTTCGAAATCGACAAGACGTATATTTCTGAAGCAGCGAAAGTTACATACAAGATTGAGAACGGGAAGAAAATACTATTGCGCGACTTCATAGAAGATGAACACCAATGAATCAATTACTATGAAAGCAGAAACAACAATTAATATATAAATCCAATAATTACGGCAGGAGAAGATATATGGAAATTTTTTGAAACAGCGGAGAAAACTATAGAGCGGTAACACCATTGCCAACAAGAAGAAACGTATGTCTACAATCTACAAGTACTGTATTACTCAAGAAATAAGGAATTTTAAGAAGATGTTATTGAATTTGGGGTCAACTAAGATATTTAATATGAATTACTCATCGATTGATATGGAAAGGAACTAAATCATGAAGGAGAACTAACTACTTGCAACATGAGGATTTCAGCAGTGACTTAGCTCACATACTAAGGCTTTGTCGAGGCAGGTGAAAATCCAACATCATGATTCACCAAATAACATCATATTCGCATCTACGACTGCAAGGTATCTCCTTGAATATCAAAAGGAATACCTATAATCTACAACAACAACAACCATTCGATGGAGAACTTCGAGATTGCTGTTCGCAAGAAGATCTCGCCAATGACACCGAGAGTATGCAGATGTCGCGGGACTCGAGCCAGAAGGGGACGGTGACGGCAGGAACTGGTTCTCAGCTGATGAACGAGGGAGAGAGAGGGAGTGAGCAGGTGGGATCCAGACACATGAGCACGCGACCACCCCAGGTACCGGTATCTCGGCTGATCGACATTCTACAGAAAGGCGGAGACAGCTGCGTGGGAGTAACAGGTCCTATTTGGATTCTGGGAACTGTTTTGGCATAAGGTAAAGAACACCCAACGAATACTCAGTAGTTAGATTGCAGTAATGTAGATTCCTTGAACAGACCTAGTTTTTGTGTGGCTAAATTGATCGACTTGTTTTTAAATCATTTTAATAGGTTAATTGAGTGAGGAGCACCGTTATTATCGTTTAAATGTTTATATAAATGTTTTGAGAACGTCGTCATTAGGATTTTGACGTATTTAAGATTGTATAGTCGTCATATTTCGTGACTGCAAGTGTATTAGATTGTTACTTGTATTTGCATAGTTATAGTGGAATATTTTAAACGTGCGTTAGTTCTGACACCCGAATAAGCAGAATGTCATTGTTGACATGATATATATACAAACAATTTTATGGCAGAGTTGTATTTTGGAAACTAGTATAGAGAGACAAGTCATTGTTCGGTTTTGTTGAGAACAACAATGAACTTATTGTCGGAAACCAGACTTATTAAGAAATATGTGCGTTATTTAAAATAATCTGTTGTATTGACACGGATAACAACGCTATATTGCAGTACAGAAAAATACGAGGTGTATAATGAAACAGTAAAGAATGAATTCTTGTAAGAAAAGAAAGAAATGTACAAGATGAAATGCATTTAAGATAGGCACACTTAAATGAATGAATGTAACGTATTTTTATTAAGCAAAGACGAGAATATCTAGACCGTTTGTATAATGTTAGAATGTTTGATGAACATTGGTTCCACATATGAAAGAGAAGTAATGAAATCGCATAATAAAAGGTTATTAAGTACAGTGCGTGGTGACAGATTTCTCATAATAAAGGAACAAGAAGGTAAATACAGGATGTTTATTAAGTATTGACGAAAGGAAAGGAACGTATAATCGGTAGAAGTATTGTAATTTGAACTTTATGACTATAATTACTGAATTTCGTAGATACCTAGAGTATTCAGAGAAATGGGATTATTATTATTATTGCATGTAGTTGAAACGAATATGAAGGCGTAGGAAATGACGCTACTTTGTGTTTTGTGGTTGATATAATGAGATGTTCCTAAGAAAGTATACAATAAAATGCGAAGGTATAATGGAATTCCGACTATGTTGTCGAGGTATAATATATGAAATAAATATAAAGGGTCACTATAATGAAGTAATGGAATGTAATGCGTGTAAGTAAGGAATCGTAGATCATCTGATATATCTTAGTATTATATTTTATTAAACCTATTGAATGGATTTGTCAATTGAAGAGCAGTTTTTAGTTTTACCGTTTGAAACATTTGCTCTATGGAAGTAAAAGTAAAACCCTGATATGACATGAAAGTAGCAATATTATTATTATGAAAGATAAAAATGATAGTTGCGAGCAGAACTAGTGAGAAAACACATTATCGCGTAGCTAACGTTAATGGTGTTAATTTTGTAAATACACTGTAAATATTAATGTATAAAGTAATAATATAGAATGCCAATCCGAATCAATCGTATACGTAGAAAGTTTTAGAGTAGAGTAATAATGTGTGGAATGTATCATTTAGTGAGAGAATGTAGATGTATACCTGAGGTATATTTTCGAATGTTATAAGTACAGTATGAGCCACAAGTGTGACTACATAATTTTTAAATGATAATAATTGTCATTTAACATGGGAGAAATACTTTATTTCTCGTCGTTTTAGCCAAACAGACTTGTTATTAGTGACGAGAAGATCACTTCGTTTATTTGTTTTAAATATACTATATATTTAATTGTGAGAATGAAAGTTGTACGATGTGAGTGTAGACATGACAGGACGGAGTGTCCTACTTTTCTGATTTTTATTAATAAATTAGCAGGCGCTAGTTGGCGTTTGGCAGATCATTTTATAGAACATCTCGGTCTTCTATCTTTAATAATCAGAAAACGATAGTGCAGCTATTTAGGTTCTGGCGCTCATTGCAAATTTAAGTAACCGTTCACCCTCGAGATTCTAAGAATCTTGTCCTACCACATCCTGGTTCATAGGAAGTTTTATTTTTGTAGATAAGTAGACGTACTATCGTATTTTTGATAAATATACCAGCATTCAGAGGTTACTAGCTATCCATCTAGCAAGGATCCGTTGATCCTTTCTAGCTGGGTATCAACGCCATATGTGATCCCTTCCATCCCTTAGGATAATAGGCGGTGGCTACGTCAGCTTCGGGTGCAGTACCAAACACCTTTTAGTGATTTCTGCACTACAAGAAAGCAAGCGAGTTGTTTTGGCCAACAGGTGAGAATACTTTTGCCCAGCTTACTGAATAAATGATAAACACGAAATATGGCATTTGTCTGTTGTGGGTTAAATTGGTTATATTTTACAACCTTTTAACAAAAACCCTCTTTTTAATTTAGTAGTTAAATATTAGGGATGTACAAAACGTACACGAAAATTCTGTTCCATCACATATAATTCACATGTGGCCTCTTCCCAGTGAGAATTAATATATAACTCAACAAATATACATTATGAATGAATCGAACAATGGTCTTACATACCCACTGTGAATTGCCATGTGTTCCATTAATATCCCACTTTATAACAAAACTTTTCTCGCCTTATACAGGATGATTCATAATTCCTATTACAAACTTCTGGGGGTTGTAGACGGGACTAAGTAGATCACAGTTTGAAGAGGAACCCTTGTCCGTAAATTTATCGTTTTTAGGATCACTTTAATTCTACAAAGCCCGCTTCACAGAATGCATATTACGTACATTGGCTGAGGGCACCCTATGCAGTTTCCTGATGTCATACGGTACGTATATCTTCTTTTTAGAAACCGTAGTGACAATGAGTCTGCTTTGACAGCAGTTGTTATCCTGTCAGGGCATGGTACACGACAAGACCGCATTCCAATGAAATCGTGTCGTCTGTTCATTAACAAACGATAGAGACATTGTGATCCAGTCATTTAGCAATACAGGATGGCGGCAAACACTTTCAAAGAGTACACCGATATGTTACTTATGTATGGCGAAGTTGGACGTAAATGTCGAGCTGCACAACGCATGTATCATGAACGTTTTCCGCATTGCCCCACCACATCACATACCATTTTTGTGAGACTACAACAAATCTGCGAGAAACTGGTCCATTCAAACCGAGGAGGGCTGATTGTGGTGCTCCACAGACGCGTCACACTGTCAACGTTGAAGAGGACGTCCTTCGTCACGTAGGAGAGGACCCGTCGACGAATTCGCGAAACATTGCCAATGCCGGTAATGGGTCCTAATCGACCGTCTGGCGTGTTTTTCGGGACCAGCAACTGCACCCTTTCAACCCACAGATAGTTCAAGCAATGGGCCCGGCAGATTTCGCACCACGTGCCAACTTCTGTGCTTGGTTTCTACAGTGTATTAACTCACTCCACTTTCTGCGTCACGTTCTTTTCGCCGATGAAGCTCAACTAACCATGAAGCTGTTTCCTTCACTACAGAGCTCTTTGTGGTAGCGTCGGCGTACACTGGGTCACTGTAGGGTCATGGAAAGATTGGTTAACGCAAGTACGGTGGTGAAAACCATGGAAAACCAGACGTGTAAACACATGCCTCAACTTGAAGTTGGATGTTGCCCTCATCAGGTCAATTATGCCTCCAGTTCCATAAAATTCTTGAGATATGTCTTCTCTTTCTTTCTTTCTTTCTTTCTTCAAAGATGCTAGTAGTATATCGAGGTTGTGGTGTTTGGTAGAGATAAATAGTTTCTAAGGTCTTCAACCAAGGAATGATTCTATTATACTCTTTGATAAAGACAACGAGTTATAATTATACTTATACATTTAGGATAAAGTAGGCTATATGTTCTTAACTGAACTTCTTGTTATTTTCCATGTAAAATTACATATTCTGTGTTTATAATTTACATATTTGATCAAAATTAAATTTTTTAAACATACTTTTTCTTTATTTATTTAAAATTACATATTCTGTGTCTTACTTTAAAAAAGTATTTTTTCGCAAGTAAAATATACGGTAATTTTAACCTGTCTGTATGACAACATTTGTTCACTAGAATCTTAGATACATAAAACGATTTTTCCAAGCAATTCATAAGCTGTTGAGAAAGGGCCAGGGAAGAATATCAAGAAATATATGAGTGAAGATAAGGGGATAGGATTTCACGTCACAACCTGCTGGAGACTCAACGGCTGGACGTAAGTTTATTTTAAATGTCGAGTTAGTGCCTGAGACATATAATAATATCAACATGCAAAATATGTGCTTATTTATGTAATAAATATGTAGGCCTAATATTACATTAAAAATCAAAATATGTAAAATTAATTAATTTTTTATATAAATTGTATATTACACATGATATTACTTGAAGATTCCTCATTTTATTCATAATATGTATTAACAAAAAAAAGTGTGGAAAGTGGCAGATAACCATGCTGTTCCTCCCCTTCAAACAATAACAATACAAGAAAAATGTTGTACAATAATTAATTAAGAATCTTTTTTACGAGACTCTTGCCGAGTCGGAAGAACTTGTTCCACTAGTTCTGGCGGCAGCGCACATTATTGAACAAACACCAGGTCTTGTGGGACGTGTGTATGACAACATGTTGCGCAGTTACACGTTAACGAACAGCAGGGTCACTATGTGGAACAACTCTTGTTGTGCATGCGTGTCTCTAGTGGAGTGGGGGATGTGCAATCGAGTGAAACTGATTTGTTATCGAAACGATACATGTCTCGACAGGGGTTCCTAATCAAAATGTTACCTGCATAGTCCCCTCTACATCCCCACTAAGTTTGTAACAGGAATTATGATTCACCCTGTATAAGTGAATTTGTTTGAGTCGCAATTACAAATTATTTGTATTTAAAATTTATTTTCCAACAAGATCTGCTCAAATAAACTACTTGAATATGGTTCTGTTTTATGCTCCGTATGCACAACTGAAATATTGTTTCTATACACTAGCCTATGATCTCAAACGTGTCACTTGGGTAAAATTCTTTGATCGCATGCTCTACGGTACATAATTTGGACTTCCGGTAGCTATCAATTAAAGTGTGACTCAGAATCTCTCTACGTACTCATGACTTGAAGTAACTCATAAATATAGCTTTCCAATATGAATTAACAGGTCATTTTTCAAAGCTCCTTAATCAAAAAAATTTGCTACTTAGCATATGAATAAAGCTTTTTGCCAGTAAGAGCTACACGAGTCTTCAAACACCCTTTTTAAGTGAAAACTGCTCTATATATACTACTTGAATATGACTTCTGGCGTCTAAGTCACATGCAAATCTCAACAAATACTTCTCGTGTAAATGTAGCAGCGCATATAACACTTCAGTTTGGCGCTAGACCAATAAGAATGACGCACATAAAAAAAATCTGGATATTGCCATAGAGCACAGTAGGGAGGAACTTATTTCTTAAGCAGTGTCCACCCCTGCTCTACACAGTTGAGATCGAGAACATATGCAGCCCATTCCGTTCTGTGACAATGCCAGCTCTGAGCAGGTGAACGTTTTCGTCCACGAAAGTGAAATTTTAGCCAAAATTGTCAGCATAGCCTTTACTAGAGGTGACCGGATAATATCTCTGTGGCGTGTGCCTGTCACACGCTCTGGGATGTAAGAACGACCAATAGGTTAGAGACTACTACGACACTTGGCCAGCAATATGCAAAACTTATGTTGAAGGGTGTGCGCGTGAGGAACATGTGTGTGGTTATTAGCCAATATGGATCATCGTGCGTATCATTAATCCATCTTTCGCAGAGAAACATTCCGGCATGTGTTTAACAAAAAATTATTTTCCAAAATAGATTCTACAAGTACAACAATCCAAGATAGAAATGTTTTTTATACAGTGTGGTCCACCCGCCCCTTATTATTTAGTTTTATGAAACCCAACTAACACTGCATTTCTCTTGATGGTCGATATTGCTCTGCCCTCTGACTGTGTGACAGCAATGGAATTGGGTCATGGGTCCAGCAAGGAAAAACCGACCTTAAACTTTTCCCCGCCAACTACTATGGCCCATTCTACTAACATATGACTTATTGCTCTTTGAAATAACACACATCCACGTAATACGATCGAATTAATAGCTTACTCCACGTGATCTGTAATAGTAGAAAGTTAAATCAACACCATAAACCGTGATTGAAGACTTTGAGATGGACTTAAACGTTTGAGGTGGGACGGCTACAGTAACAACTGCAAGTGCAGCGCGCGCTGTGTACTATGCTTTGGTGGCTGATTCGGTTAAAGCATGGCCGTAGAAGGCGGGCGAGAATGGGTAGAATGGTGCATCGAATCCAGTGATAGGCATACTCTTTTGAATGAAAGCCTACGCTCCATTTTAGTGGGGATGTAACTACTTTGCCACATTCATTCCCTTACGATGTATTTTTGTGAAGAGTGGGTTGAATTTTGCTGGTTTATAAAGGGAATACGACCGAATTGATAGCTTTTGCCACGTGACCTGTAATGGCAGAAAATTAAAAAACTGCCATGGACATTAACATAACATATCGACGTGTCGCTCCAGAGGTCCAGGTTCGATTCCCAGTTCTGCCAAGAAATTCAATACTGGTCTGAGGGCTGAAATTGGATACACTCAGCTTCGTGAAGCAAATCTGTGAAGAGGTGGGTTCGATTCCCACCTCAAGAACCCTTGAAGTGGTTCTCTGTAGTTTCCCACTTCTGCTCCAGGCCATTGCCGGGACGGTTTCTAACTTAAGGCCCCGGCAGCCTCCTTCCCCATCCTCACCTTAATTGCTAATACATACATAATACAGACACCACTATAGACAGGTTATCACAGGAATTCTACACACACCCAAGTACACGGGGCGAAATGACCGCAATGTTCTAGCGCCTTAATGAAACAAAATTCTGATCGCCAGTGCTAGCATCGAAGTATACGTATTCCTTAAAATTTCCCGTGGTATTATTTTGTTCGGGGTCTACTCAGCCACGGGTGATCCAAATGAGCATGCAGGGTTCGATTTCCCCTTCAACCATCCTCGAAGTGGTTTTCCGTGGTTTCCCACTTCGTCTCCAGGCAAATGCCGGGATGATACCTAACGTAAGGCCACGGCTGCATCCTTCCCTCCTCCTTGCCTATCCCTCCCAATCTCCCCATCCCTCATAAGGCCCTCGCTTTGCAGGTGAGCTGCCTGCGTGAGGTGCTCGTCCCACCTCCCCAGTTGTATTACCGTCCTATGTTTCAAGCTCCAGGGTCTTGGGTGACAATCTAATCGGACCATATTTCTACGACGGCCATCTTACGGGAGCACGCTACCTTCATTTTCTGCAAAATGAACTCCCACAGTTGCTGGAAAACGTGCTACTGCGCGAGCGATTGCGAATGTGGTGGCAACAGGATGGGGCCCCACCTCACGGATCATTAATCGTCAGGAACCATCTTCATGATACATATCCAAATAAATGGATAGGAAAAGGAGGACCTGTTCACTGGCCTGCCAGATCACCCGATCTTACGCCACTTGACTTCTTCCTGTGAGGTCACTTAAAGCGGGTAGTATAGGCACAGGAGCCAGAAGATCCTGACCACCTTCGGCAACTAATCACCCAGGCATGTCAAGCTGTTACACCTCAGATGTTACAGCGTGCAAGACTGTCTGTAATACGTCCTGCTGAAATCTGCATCAACCAAGGTGGTCAACATTTCGAACACTCGCTACACTGAATATGCAGAGTACCTACAGGGGGGTGTGGTGGCGCAGCGGTCAAGCTATTTGCCTCTCACCAACGCCATGTCCTGTGGTTCGAATTCACGTAAAATGGAGATCCCGTGGCTTATGATCGCGAGATTAACTGTCACGCTAAACTAAGAGCTTTCTTCCTTTTCTTCGTACAGACCATTATGTCATCGTCTAACCTGCCTAAGTAGCATCGAATAAAAACGGTACTTTTCAGGACTAAATAAAAATTCGTTCATTGGAACAGGTAGATATGTGTCCGTAGTGCAGCTACTGAAATGGCATTAAGCGAAAAAAAAAAGGAACTTATTAGCTTTGGGATCGAACCTGCCACATTGCAGCATGGCTGACGTTACAGCAGAGAAGCACGATTTAACCACCTTAGTTACCGTGAGCCGTGGTGGGCCACTCTCACGTACTGAGTCTATTTGTAGTCCTCAAAGACACTTCATGTCTTTCGTAAGGCAGTGTTGTTCGGATGTGTCGATTTACACATTCGATATAGTTGATGGCAATGAAATAACACTGCTGCCAATGATTTCGACTATATTCGCGAGCATGAACTCAACCGTCAAGTTGTACTAGGCCGTAAATGAGTAAGTACTAATGTTTTTAGGACGACTATGATATACGCGTTAGTTGGGTTGCCTTCCTCCACTAACCCAACTAACTTCGCATTTCTCCAGATGGTCGATATTGCTCTGCGCTCTGACTGTGTGACAGCAATGTAATAGGGTCATGGGTCTAGCAAAGAAAAACCGACCTTAAACTTTTCCCCGCCAAATACTACGGCCCATTCTACTAACATATGACTTACTGCTCCTTGAAATAACACACATACACGTAATACGATCGAATTAATAGCTTACGCCACGTGATCTGTAATAGTAGAAAGTTAAATCAACACCACAAACCGTGATTGAAGACTTTGAGATGGACTTAAACGTTTGAGGTGGGACGGGTACAGTAACTACAGCACGTTTAGCGTGCGGTATCTACCATGTGTTGGTGGCTCAGAGGGTTAAAGCCTGACCGTACGTGATGGGCGCGCTCGGGTAGAATGCTGCTTCGAATCCAGTAGTAGGCATACTTTTTTGAACGAAAGCCCACATTCCATTTTAGTTGGGATGTAACTATATTGCTACATTTATTGACTTACGACGAATTTTTGTGTAGATTTCGTTGAATTTTGATGATTTATCAAGAGAAAACGATCGAATTGGTACGTTATGCCACGTGACCTGTCTCTTCTCTTCTCTTAGTCGTTTACCCTCCAGGTTGGTGGAACCCACCGACTCAGCGAGAGAACTCACCACTACCGCCTCTACGGGCAGTGTCCTAGAGCTGGGAACATCTAATCTGAGGGGATACAACTGGTGAGGTGTGATTGGCAACTCGTCCAGGCGGCCTCACCTGCAAAGCGAACAGGGGTCTCATGAGGGAAGGGAATGGATGGCCAGGATGGATAGGCAAGGAAGAGGGAAGGAGGCGGCCGTGGCCTTGAAGAAGGAACCATCCCGGCATTTGCCCGAAGACGAAGTGGAAAACCACGGAAAACCACTTCGAGGATGGCTGGGGTGGGAATTGAACCCCCTCTACTCATTTGGAACACCCGAGGCTGAGTAGACCCCGTTCCAGTCCTCATACCACTTTACAAATTTCGTGGCAGAGCCGGGAATCGAACCCAGGACCTCTGGGGCGGCAGCTAACCATGCTGACCGCTACGCTACGGAGGCGACCACGTGACCTGTAACGGCAGAAAATTTAAAAACTGGCATGAATATTAACGTAACATCTCGAAGTGTTGCTCCGGAGGTCCGGGTTCGATTCCCAGCTCTGCCAAGAAATGTAACACTTGTCTGAGGGCTGAAATTGGGTACACATAGCCTCGTGGAGCAAATATGAGAAGAAGTGGGTTCCATTCCCACCTCAGCCACCCTGGAAATGGTTTTCAGTGGTTTCCAAATTCCGGGACGGATTCTATCTTAAGGCCACGGCCGCCTCCTTCCCAATCCTTAATTGCAAATACTCACATCATTACAAGCCCGCAATAACTCAGCTTATCAGACAAATTCTACACACACACACACCCAAGTAAACGGGGCTAAATGTTCTAGGCCCTCAAATGAAACAAAACAACATATCGAAGGATATTCTGATCGCCAGTGCTTGCATCGAAGTATACGTATTCCGTAGAAATTCCCATGGTATTACCTAGGTATTAGCATACTTTCGATTTTTGCAAACTATGAAAGTGGACTTATGAGATCTTCACAGGGCCAAAAATCGTGTGTCTGTCTGTGTGTGTGACTGTGTGTGTGCGAGTGTGTGTACTTTGAATGTCTGCCCCCCCCCCCACTTATCAATTCAAACGCGGAGAAACCGAATTGAACGAAATTTGGTACAGAGGTAGAACTAGCAAAGGGCACCTCAGTGTCATGTTTTATATCGCCTCCATCTTGACTGAAACGTAATGGCGGCCACCCAAATGTTCAAAGCTTAAATCAAATTACGAATAACCTAATCATCCGATCTCTACCAAATTTTGCAACAACATATATTTATATGGCGAGCGTCTTTTGACTACACTACAAGGTAATCAGACCAATAGTTTGCAGATGGCGGCCATGTATGTGAGCAAATCGATTCCCCCTATCAATTCAAACACGGTGATACCGAATTGAACGATATTTGGTACAGAGTTAGCACTAGCAAAGGACACCTCAGTGTCATGTTTTATATCGCCGCCATCTTGACGAAAACGTAATGGCGGCCTCCCAAATGTTCAAGCTTAAATAAATTACGACGAATCTAATAATCTGATCTCTACCAAATCTTGCAACAACATACTGTACCTTTATGTGTGAAGCATATTTTGACCAAACTAAAAGATCATCAGCCCGACAGTTTGCATATGGCGGCCATGTATGTATGCAAATCGATTCCCCCTATCAATTCAAACACGGTGAAACCGAATTGAACGAAATTTGGTACAGAGGTAGCACTAGCGTAGAACACCTCAGTGTCATGTTTTATATCGCCACCATCTTGACGGAAACGTAATGGTGGCCACCCAAATGTTCAAAGCTTAAATCAAATTACGACTAACTTAATCATCCTATCTCTATCAATTTTGCAACAACGTATACTTGTATGGCGAGCGTCGTTTGACTGAGCTACAAGGTCATCAGCCCATTAGTTTGCAGATGGCGGTCATGTATGTGTGCAAATTTATTCCCCCTATCAATTCAAACACGGTGTAACCGAATTGAACGAAATTTGGTACAGAGGTAGCACTAGCAAAGGGCACTCCAGTGTCATGTTTTATATTGGCGCCATCTTGACGAAAAATTTATGGTGGCCATCCTAATGTTAAGAGCTTGAATCAAATTACGACCAACCTAATAATCTGATTTCTACCAAATTTTGAAACAACATACCTTTATGTATAGAGAATCTGATGACCACACTACTGGGTCATCAGGCCAATAATGTGCGGATAGCTGCCATGTATGTGTGCAAATCGATTCCTCCTATCCATTCAAACACGGTGAAACCGAATTGAATGATTTTTTTTACAGAGGTAGCACTAACAAAGGGCACATCATATTCATGTATAATAACCGTAAAGCACGTTGTATTTCAAGAAGCTACTACAACCAATATTCAATTATACTCCTTGAAAAGGACAAAGAGTTATAACCATACCCATGCATTTAGGAGAAAGTAGGCTATATGTTCTTTACCGACCAACTTGTTTTGTTATTAAATTTTAACAAAAATTCTTAGCATATCTTTAGGCCCGTATCACACGACACTCGCCTGGCAAGGAAGCTGCTGTGATCGCTGGTACAAAATCCTGTATGATTCTGTTCTCTTCGTCAGTACACCTGCTTGTATGACCGAAGTGTATCACACGCTAGCTTTTTGTACGCTAAGTTGTATGAAATAAAACATTGCGAAGGGCTGTCGTTTGAGGGCTTTATTTGCAGTTCTTTCGCCTTATTAACGCAAAGTGGTCGCGAAAATTGCTTTAAGTAAATTAGAAAACATGCCAGGTACTGAATGAATGCATTCCAATCAATATTTAAGATCTAACTGTAATAATTGAATATTTTACCATACGCGTTAATAAGAAGCGCAACAAATACCTCGAGAGTGTGTTGGAAATGTGTGCAAGTGTTATTGCGTCCGCTCGCTCTTTCGAAGATCCCGGGTTTAAGACCATCCAATGGCAGATTTTTTAAATTCTTTTTAACTATTTTATTATACCCTCCGAGCCTCCGTGGTTTAGGCGGCAGCACGCCGGCCTCTCACCGCTGGGTCCGTGGTTCAAATCCCAGTCACTCCATGTGAGATCTGTGCTGGACAAAACGGAGGCAGACAGGTTTTTCTCCGGGTACTCCGGTTTTCCCTGTCACAATTTCATTCCAGCAACACTCTCCACTATCATTTCATTTCATCTGTCATTCATTTAATCACTGCCCCAGAGGAGTGCGACAGGCCTCGGCAGCCGGCACAGTTCATATCCTCGCCGCTAGATAGGGGCTTCATTCATTCCATTCCTGACCCGGTCGGAGACTGGAAGCAGGCTGTGGATTTTCATTTTCATTATACCCTCCCTACCTCGTACAGCAAGATTTCAACTTGGTTTTGTTCGCATTATCTACGAAGACGATAGGGAAAGTTATTTTCTTGTCTCATTTAAATGGTTATTTTCCCTAAATACTGTTCATAACCATGGATGGATACTATTAGTTATCATTAATATTTTTTAGTCGGTTTTACCTTCCAGGTTAGGTTTTCCCACGGACGCAGTGAGGGATCCCATCATTACCGCCTCTACGGGCAGTGTCCTGGAGCTTGAAACATCTCATTTGGGGATACAACTGGGGAGGTGGGATCAGCACCTCGCCCAGGCGGCCTCACCTGCAAAGCGAACAGGGACCTTTTGAGGGATGTGAATGGTGAGGGAGATAGGGAGGGATAGGCAAGGAAGAGGTAAGGAGGTGCCCGAGGCAGTACGGTAGGTAACATCCCAGCATTTGCCTGAAGGCGAAGTGGGAAACCACGGAAAACCACTTTGAGGATGGCTGAGGTGGGAATCGAACCCCCTCTACTTCTTTGGACCACTCGAGGCTGAGCAGACCCCGTCCCAGTCCTCATATCACTTTTCAAGTTTCATGGCAGAGCCGGGAATCGAACCCAGGACGTCCGGGGTGGCAGATAATCACGCTGACTACTACGCAACGGAGGCGACTCTATTCGTGATAATTAGAATTTTATTGGTTCAATATTTATAATAATATGACACGTTCTGTAATTACTGGCTTGCTGCGAGGCTCAGCGGTAACGTTCTCGCTTGCTGTGTCTAAGGTTGCAGATTCGTATCCTGGCGCAGTCAGCTGGCATTTGAGGGTGCGCAAATGCGAGGGAGCCGTGTCAGTAGATTTACTGGCACGTTGAAGATCCCCTTCGGAGCAAAATTCCAGCACCCTGGCGTATCTAAAAGCCAGAGCAGTTAAAAGGGACGTAAACCAATAGTTATAATTATCTGTATTTACTGTATGTTTGGGGCAGATGACCTCGTAGTTTCGCCCCTTAAAACCTCACAATCTAACTATTACTGTTAGTGTATAGCAAGCGCTTTTCGCACAGACGCCGTTGAAAAAAATTATAGTTTCGGTTTGATGTATTTATTCGTGAGCCTACCCAAATAACAAATTTATTTGTTATGTGGGTCGTCTGAGTGAGTCGGAGTTTTCTTTTAAACAAAGGTGGTCAAAATTTCGAACACTTGCTACCTTGAATATACATGATACCTTGCTTTCGTTCTACAGATCATTATGTCGTCGTCCAATCTGGCTGCGTACCATCGGATAAGTACGGTCCTTTTGAGGACCAAATAAAAAATCACTCGTTGGAACAGATAGATATGCGTCCATAATACATCCACAATAAACGACATTAAGCAAAAAAAAATGTACTAGTTCAAGATTCGAACCTACTACAATGCGACTTCGTTGCCGCTACTCTAGCAATTCTTGATTTAGCCACCGTAGCTAACGAGAACCATGCTGAATAGCTGGCACGTATTGAATCTATTCGTGGACACTTCCTGTCAAAACGTAAGAATGTGTTATTCGGAGCTCTAATCATTTCAATCATGCATTATATTTGAGGTGATTGAAAGAACACTGCCACTATTAATTTCTACTATATTCGCGAGGATGTACTCAAAGGTAAAGTTGTACAATGGACGTGAAGGAGCAGGTACGAATGTTTTTAGGATGACTGTGATATACGCGTTAGTTGGGTTGCCTTCCTCCAAAAAAAATAAGGGGCTAGTGGACCACACTGTATACTTCAGGAGTGTGAAATTGGACCACTATGGTACAATATGTGTGTCTTCAGTTGACCCTTCTGAGTGAAGGTTCCTCCACATGTACCACAGGAATATCGCTTGATATAATGTGAGTTTCCAAATTATTTTATTGAGTAACCTATGATCCGCACTAACAACATGAATACGGTATTAGCCTACAAATGATTGCATCTTCAAAATGCTTTTCTCAGCACATATTGCATCTCATTATCTTTAGGAATGAGTCACTAAACCGCTACGGAACAGCATGTGTGGCTTAGTATAATATTTAAGCTCTGCGTATATTTGACGGATGTGGTAAAGGACCACTATGGATCATCTCGTGCGTCTTCTGGGAACTTTTCAAAGAAAACTTTGCTCCCCATGTACCACAGGAATGTGGCATGCGACCACTATGGATCATCACGTGTTCCTCAAGGCCAACTTTCCGCGTAAAATTTTCTCAACATGTACCACAGGTATGTGGCTTGCGACCATTATGGAGCATCACGTGTTCCATAAGGCCAACTTTCCGCGTAAAGTTTGCTCAATATTTACCACAGGTATGCGGCTCGAGTCGACTATGAATCCTCATGTGTTTCGTCAAGTTGCGTTTCTGAGTGAACTTTGCTCCACATGTATCACAGTAATGTGGCTCCACTCCACTATGGATCGTCACGTGACTCTTCAGACTACTCTTCATCGTAAATTTTACTTCACATGTACCGCATGAAAATGGCTTGATATCACTATGAGTATTCACATGTATTTTTAAGTCGCTTTTACGCAAAAAGTTTGCTCCACATGTACCACAAGTATTTGGCTTGAGACCACTATGGGCCATCTCGTGTTCATTAAGGTGACTTTTCTGTCTAAAGCTTGCTCCACATGTACCACAAGTATGTGGCTTGAGACCACTATGGATCATCTCGTGTTCCTTAAGGTGACTTTTCCGTTTAAAGCTTGCTCCACATGTACCGCAGGAATGTGGCTTCAGATCGCTATGGATTAACATGTGTCTTTTCAGACCACCCTTCTGGGTAAATTTTGCTCCACATGTACCACAGGAATGTGGCATCAGACCACTAACACTCATCACATGTTTATTAAGGTCACTTTTCCCCTTAAAGTTAGCTCCACATGTACCATAGGAACGTGGCTTGAGACCCCTATGAATCCTCATGTGTGTAGTCGGGGAACTTTTCTGATTGAACTTTGCTCTACATGTTCCGTAGGAATGTGGCACAGGACTTCCATGAATCTTCATGTGTAACTTCAAATCCTCCTTCTTAGCAAAGTTTGCATTGCAAATTATGCATATGTATGGCATCATACCGCTATGGGTTGACGTCATTTTGTTGTTAACATTTTGATTGAGTGAGGCAACGAATCTATCTCTTGTTAAAGTGATCTCCGAATTGTGGTCGTTTCTGTAAATAATTTCTAATGTTAGTACGAGTAACACACCCACTTTCATTACAATATCAAAAGTTACATAGCACAATGCCGGATAAGTATACAAGAATTTTCTGTATTCGTAGACATAGATTTAAACGCCGAAACTAGGTGCGTATGTCGATGCTCGGAACTAGTCCGTCAGGTTTATTTTTTAGCCTCATGTAACTTGCTTCGGCGAATAACACAGTTTACATATCGGTACAATACTGTTGACCCACTGAAAAGCATTTTATTTCGCTATGTTGGCTAACAAAGGAAACGGAATAATAACTTAGCGGTCAAGAGATATAACTAGTGAAAACTAATTTGCAATTTGCATTAATTTGCATGTTTTCCTTCAATACTAGAAAGTGAGCTCGTTTCTACACTTCAATCAAATGGTGTTCGTGCAGTCGATATATATTATACAGACAATACTGTTTTTTACTGTATGTCGCAGTTTTTGGATTTATGGTTCTTCCGGATGAACTTGTTAATCCTTATACAGCAAGAAAAAAGTGCTTTTGCCAGTCAACATGATCCTTTATCGTCTCGATTAAGAGGAAAAATAAAAATTGGGTGCACTATACTAAGTACGAGAGTTGAGGGGTAGGAGGGATCCTATCCTAGGGGTAATTGAATAGGCAACCCATCATCCAGGGACAAGGCCGTGCGTACTCCCGAATATGTAAGCGGGAAAAGTCGTGTGTGGGCTCAAACGAAAGGGTTCCATCCCCTCTATCAATAAGTCAAGCCTATTCCATCTTAAAGTTAAAAGCATCCATACCTCCAGGGAATATAAGACTGTTTTAGAGAGCATGCGCAATTGAGGCTCTTTCAAGATGACGGATTTTTCAAACCTCATGGTAGATGCCTCCAAATCCCCTTCCTCCCCACTCCCCTTACCATCATCCAGAGAATTCGCTAAACTTCGCAACAGGTTTTTCCCAGATTTAATGCGATTTTACACAAAAGTCCACCATTGCTTCCACCTACTTGCGGTAGGGCCATCTCTGTTGATCTCGGTTGGTCAGTTTCTCCTTTCTTCCAATTTATTTATCGATTGTTTTATATTTATGTTTTTATTATTATTGATTCTCGATTTGTCATTTATTGATGAGCTCATCGTCATCATCATAGCAAACACTCGTATCGAGTAGGTTGACCATCCAATCCGGAATGTCTCTACATCGGTGATTTGGGAGGTGACTATAAAGCCCATTGTGGAAGACACAATTTGCCGCAGTGATGACAGGTGGTCCCAGGTGGGACATCCGCGTTCCTTCCATTTATTTTAATGAGCACTCTGACCTTTCTGCGCTGCCTCTTATCCTCTACTGTTTGTCGGCGGTTACCATCAAAATATATTGCACCATGATGAACATAGACATAGATTTAAACTCCGAAATTAAGTGCGTATGTCGATGCTCGGAACTTGTCACCCAGGTGAATTTTTTAACCTCATGTAGCCTCCAAATCCTTCTCCAGGGCTGGTTGGTAGAGGGCCTGGGTTTTACTGGTGTTAACTTTGAGACCAATCTTTTTGTATGCCGAAGACAGGAAGAGCGAACAAGGGCTAAGCTCTCCAAGTTATGAATATCAATGTGACACATTTGCATATTAGCTTTCAGTACGTCTTTGAATCTCTTCCACTGACTTCCCACAGAGTGTTTACCCTCTGTTAATTCAGAAGTAAACACCACTTTGGGAATGCGATTATTGGGCATGCAGATTACGTGTCCTGTCCATCTCTGCTGAGGTTTTATAATCATGGCTTCAATACTAGTAGTCTGTGCTTCTTCGAGAATGCTCGTGTTTGTACGTCTGTATTGCCTTGTCACATGAGGAATTCTCCTCAAGCATCGCTGGTGATATTGCTCCAGCTGTTTGAGGTGTCGTCAATAGCATGCCCAAGATTCAGATCCATAAGTTAAAGTGAGAACTACAACTGAGTTGTACACAAGGATCTTCGTTGCAGCATTGACATCATGGTTGTCAAAACTTAGACCTTAGACTTAAAAAGGATGCCCCAGCACAGTTCATCTTGTGTTGAATTTCGGAATCTATATTAGCACTTGATGACAGAGTGCTGTCAAGATAAGGGAAGGTGTTAACTTCTTGAAGCCTCACTCCATCAATGTTGACAGTAATGTTTCATTTTCCTAATCCTTCTCCTGGGCTGGTTGGTAGAGGACCTAATTTTACTGGTGTTAACTTTGAGACCAATCTTTTAGAATGCCGAAGACAAAACATTCAAGATTTTCATGAGTTGTTCCTCTGATTGAGTTACTCCTGCAGTATCATCTACGTGCTGTAACTCAACCAATGCATCAGAAGATGTTCGAGTAAGTTATTTGTATACCTAAAGGAAGATCGTCAATGACTAGCTTCATGACAGGGGAACGTACAGAGAAAACAATGTAGGGGAAATCAGACATCCTTGTGTAACGCCAGTATTAAATATGGAATGGCTCTCCAACAGAGTCGTTACCAATGACAGTTGCCGTCATATTTGTTAAGAGCAGTTTTAAGATGGTAATAAATGTTGGTGGAATACCATACAGTGCTAAAATTTTCCATAAAGCTTCACGGTTTACCGAGTCATACGCCTTAGTGAGGTCGATTAAGGCAATATAAAGAGGTCTATTTTGTTATCTACATTTCCCTTGAAGCTGTCGAGCTGTGAATATCATATATGTGATTCCTCTAGAAGACCTAAAACCACATTGGCTCTCTGCAAGTATTTTTTCCACCAAAGATAGAATGGAGCCAAAATACGAGTAATAAGCTTTCCGAGGCATTATAGTAATGATATGCCATGATAGTTGGTGCAGTCTGTCCGATCACCTTTCTTAAATATGGAAACTATCAGACTATCTCTGAGATCAGCAGGTATTTTTTCAGTTCTCCAAATAATAACAATAACAAAATCACGTTTGTGGCTTATGAGTTCCTCATATCCTTCTTTGAGAGCTTCTGCTGGTATACCATCAGAACCTGTGGATTTTTGTCGCTTTGTTTGACTAACAACACAATGAACCTTTTCTAGTGTTCGCAAGGAGCCGACATCTTCCCAGATGGGTGCTTCGTCTATTATGTCATACACATGTTCATCAACAATTGAATCCTGATTCAAGAGGTCTTCAAAATATTCTTTCCACCTATTCATGATGGAATATTGATCTTATAGAAGTGTACTTTTGTCACTGGACCAAAGCGAATTTCTGCTGAAAGTGGTGGGACCATAAACAGCTTTTGTTGCTTGGAAGAACTGTCGCAAATCTTTGTCCACTGAATATTGCAGTTATTTAGCTTAGGATGTCCACCATGCGTTTCTATGTGCACAAGTTCTTCTTCGGACATTTGCTTAGGCAAGGCAAAAGGCTCCTTCACAACACGGGAATTCATATCATTCCAACAAGAATTCTCGAAAATTCTCCATACCTAACAAAATTCACCAATACCTACCTAAATTTACACAGTATCTCCAAATTTACCCCCGTATTCACCTAAACGTTTTTAAAATTCATCAAAACCACCGATTTCCCCTAAATTTTTCGATTTGACAAAAATTCATCAGGACATCCCCAGGATCTACCTCATTTTTTTCAAATTACCACCCAGATGGGTCCTCCCACATCCAACGACACGTTTTGGATGATCGAGCTGCCAATGGTGCCGATGACCGAAATGCCACAATCGCCCACCAAGAATTACGCACACACAAATACACGGGGCTGATAACTGAGATGAAACAATCCCCCAACATGAATTGCTCGCACTCAGGGACACAGAGCAAAATGATCGAGTTGTTTCATGTCCACTCTACAGCGAACTAGTCAACCAGTTTCCCAGACCGTGACAGATGCCAATTCAGCGGGAATACAACACCGCTTCAAACCCGTACTTATCAGAACATGCCATCTCCATTCAATGTTAAAAATACAAATATGACTTTCACCGCAAATACTCTGGTTCGATTCCCTCCTCTGCCAAAACTGGAACAGGATCCACTCAGCCTCGTGAGGCAAAACTGAGACGAGGCGGGTTCGAATCCGACCTCACCCACCCTGGAAGTGGTCAACCACTATATAAACCTAGATACCTCCGATTTTCCTCCAAATTCAACCAGAATTCAATCGAATCCAAAAATGCCCACATAAATAAACGAAATCAACTCGCAATTACCCAAATGTATGGGTTCCACAAGCCCATGGAGCTGTACCGACAGGTGGATGATGTATCGATATCAGGAAGTGAGGCAGTGGATGACGTCATAGGACGACAGAGAATTTTCTCCATGATCCCCTATTATCAATTAGTACTGAGGCCTCCTGTTCTTCTAAACCTCTCATTTTGAGATCATTAAACTCTGAATTCATCGATCACCTCCTAGGTCGCCCTCTGTTACTCTTACCCACTACAGCCAAATTCACTAACCTCTGAGGTAATCTCACTTCCTGCCATTCTCATCACAGAACCCACCATATACGTCGGCTCAAACGAACAACTTTATCTAACGTGTCCATTCTAACTTAACCTTTAACTACACATTACGAGAATGCATACACCTCCTGATATTGTCACCACCCATTCATCTCAGCAGTCATTAGTGCTACCCTCACATAAGTTACCCCTAGCTTTTGTATCATATATCCTAAATCTGCCACTCACTTACTTCAATAAAGCAAGGGTGGTCCAAATACTAAACGATGTAGAAAGAGTTCGTCGCTACAGTAATTTCTTTCTTAAACAATAGGCCTCCTGTTGATCCCATTTGAGAACTCACTGCATTAGCTTTTATACACCTCGACTCTTCATATCCCCCCAACACAACCAACATGATCGAATGCACGGCATAAGTACTTAAATATTCAAACTGCTCTAATATACTTTCTCCTATGGGTATTCTATTTCCTTGTGTTTCTTCCCTACATCAGGGTTATTGAGCGGTCGATTTCTACATTTCCTCAATTACACACATTTCTCCGTAGATTATCCAGGTTTACACAAATCACATTTATTTGCCGAAGAATTGCGTAAACTATCTTCAAATTCACATTTAATTACCAGAATTTCAATAATATTCATCAAACTTACCCAAATTCACTAACATCCATCAAATTTAACCAAATCAACAAAATCCACCAACATTTAAACAAATTCAATAATATTCTCCTTACACGTCAGCTATCTTAGAAGTCACTTTCTGTGGTTCACTACAATCCCTCCAGGCAAACGCTGAGACGGTCCATTATCGTAGGCCACGGCTGCTTCCTTCCTCCTCTGCCGAGTTTGTAACATTCATTCATTTATCCCTCATGGATTACTCTGATGAGGTTGGTGTAAGAGAAAGGCTTCGGGCCGTAAAAACCACACCCTCACATAAACATTCATCACATCTCAACCCCAAACTCTCACTTTAAGATATATAACTCTGACTCCATGCATCTACTCCCAGGCTTACCTCTGCTTCTCTTACCCTTAACAGCTGTAGGCTGTTTAACGTATACTAAGACCTTAGCTTTCCCATTGCCGTTTAAAGCCACGCGGGATTTAAACCATTTTGATTGGCTGGTTCCTCAGTTTAGAGGCTGCGACAACGCAGTCATGTGGCCCCGTATACTTTGGGTGTGTAGAATCTGTCTGATAACCGGTATCAATTTTGATGACTGTATAAGTGTGTGTCATCTTTAATTCAGGTACGGACTGCAGACGATCAATTCCAAATGAATGGATGATTGTTAAGAGGGATCTGAGTCACCAAATTGGTCGTTTTGAGTTAGTGGCAGACACGAATTGGCGGAGGGTAGATACACATTTGAGTGTCAAAACGATCCTAATTTCGGCCTTCTCTCATGGTGTACCACACCATATGTTATTAGATTTGATTGTAAGAAGGGATCTCAGTCATTAGTGTCGTAGAGTACAGCGTTTTGGTTTGTGAAAGGAACAATATATTTTGTTCGGCAAAACAACAAAAAGCAGTGATATATTGTGGCACAGAAGCAAGAAATTATGACTTGATTGTTATAAGGTACCCAAGTAATCATATTATAAAAAAGATTTTCTCTTTGAAAAACATTGCAACGGTCATAGAGCAGTAAGCCCTACGTTCCAATCCCAGTTAAATATATCCTCAAAACAACTCTAGTTTTTGGTGCAAAATTGAGAGGACAGGACAGGTTTTTTTTTGTGTTTTTCTCAGAACTGTCCATTCGCGGCTTCAGGGAAGCTTGCGACCATCAATATAATCCCTAAAGATATACTCAGTTCTAACCTCACTGCCACGTCCTTAGGGCCAATATGTCTTCTAAATGTATTGGGGAAGATTCTGGATAAATTAAATATCGACCGTGCTATTTATCATATGTATCACAACGAATGTCTTAGTAACAACCAGTATAGATTTACGCCCCAGACGTCTACTGAAGATTCTGTTCTCGACGTAGTAGACTGGATTCAAGGCGTTATTTGCTCAAGGAAAGTTGCTGTTTTAATCCCATTAGATAGTACAGGAGCGTTTGATAATGCTTGGTGGCAAAAAATTGGCCATGTTGAAGGAAAACACTGTCCCTGAAAAGTATACACATTACTACAATCTTACTTCTGCAAACGGAGCGTAAAGCTCACAATTAGGACTGTCGTCTTGACTAGGTATGTTAGCAAAGGATGCCCGCAGTGATCAGCTTGTAGCCCATGGCGCTGGAATATCTTATATGGCGGTCTTCTGCAGCTTCCTCTTCTGGTAGGCTGTAAAGTTATTGCCTATGCTGATGAAGCACTTCTTTTAATCGTTGCTGACGAAATTAAAGAACTGAAGACTTGTGCATATGCAACTTTGGAAACACTGCTTGAATGGGAAAAAGCTGATAAACTGAAGTTCAATCTTCACAAAACCAAAGCGATGTCCCTCACAAGACAGAAAAAGCTGAATAAACCAAAAACTATAACGGATGAACATAAATTAGCACTAGAAGATCACCTTTCATTTCTGGAAATTACGCTGGATAGACAACTTACGTTTAGGGCTCATCTAAATAAATTACAATTTAAAGCTAGCAAGCTCCTTCAAGCAAGCTCCTGTTGCTTGTAGGCCGTCCTGGGGGCTGGACTCTGAACTGCTTCGAATAACTTATCACACTGCTTTTGTGCCTCTCATTTTACATTGTGTTTGTTCCTTTCGTTCCAGGATTGAAAGAAAATGGGCTAAGGGCTAATTGCTTCAAATCCAAAGCGAATTGGTACTTCGAATTTCACATGCTTACCGTACAACCTCCACTGGTGCCACTCTTATTATCACCGGAATTGAACCACTCCTTTTAACTGCAATTGGGAAAGCTGAGCTGACACTACTTATGAAAAATCGACCTTCTACTATACCCTCTCTTAATGCTGTCATGGAGAACAACTGTCATTTTTTGGAAACTGATCATCCTAGCCTCTACCAGAAACTCTTTTGGAATGATTTCACATATACACACGACTTCATAATTTATACTGATGGATCCCGTATACCGAGCTCGCCTGGAGATGACAAGGTGGGATGTGCCTTTGTAGTTTATGAGAATGACGTAGACATCTCATCGGCGCAGTATAAACTCTCTTCTCATTGCTCGGTATTTCAGACGGAATTATGGGCTATCAATTGTGAAGAAACAAATCAGAAAGCTCAGATACTCAGCGATTCACAGGCAGCGTTAAAATATATATAAATATATAAATGATAAATATCATGTGAAACCAATAATTATTGTCATAAGATCTTTGGCTCAGCAAACTATGCACATTTGCTTATCTTTGACTCGAGGACATATTGGAACCGTTGGAAATGAAAGAGCAGACTAGCTAGCAAAAACTGTTGCCATGTCCAACGTGCCGGGGTCGTTTGATAAATCTCCAGTACGTTATGTGAGAAGACGGATAAAGCAATTAACCTTCATTCGGTGAAATCACCTATGCACTTCCTCTTCGAAGGGCGCAGTTACCAGGAATATATTCTTCCCCAAGCGTTTCGACTGACTCACATAAAAATGCTGACACCAAGTTTTGAGCTTTCACAATTCCTCTCCGGCCATGGGAAATTTCAATTTTACTTCGAACGTTTCAAAATTAAATTAGAAGACGATTACTCTTGCAACTGTGGATCATCTCAAAACATATCCTCCCCCTTATTTGACTGCCCTCCCTTCGAAGGAGAAATATATAATATTAAACACCATTTGACTTACTGCAATAATGAACTAACATTACCACTCTCCCCAATTTTCAAAAATCTTGTTGTTACAGTCAATTTCTAACACATCTCATTTACTTAAAATTTTCTTTGTTAATTGCCTTATGTAATATGTAACCTGTAATGACTTAAACTACAATCCGAATATAATAAAATATAAATATAAGCCCTGGCACTACAGTCCATTAAGGGCCTAGGCCTACCAAGCGACCGCTGCCCAGCCATTTGGCCTGCAGATATTGAGGTGACGCGTGGTCAGCGCATCGGGTTCCCTCGGCCGTTGATCTTGGTTTTCGTGAACAGGGCGCTGCCTCACTGTCAGACAGTTACTCAATTGTCCTCACGAGGCTGAGTGCACCCCGTTCCAGCCCTCATGTCAGTTTCTAAAATCCCTGACGGAGCCGGGACTCGAACCCGGGCCCTCCGGGTGAGAGACAGGCGCGCTACCCCAACACCACGGGGGCAGCTACAACCCGAATATACTTCGGTGGAATAGGGTTCCCCCTGTATTGGATATTAGATATAATAATAGGTGGTTTAAGAATTTCTGTGGAAAAAAAAACTTATGACAAACATTTTAAAAAATGCTCCAGAAATCCTAGTAACAGAAATCGGTCAAATGAAAAGTGTGAGGAAGTTCAAATATTTGGGGGAAATTATTCAAGAAAATGGTTTGGAAAAATCTGCTGTAGAAGAAAGAATACGAAGGATGGAAAAAACGTATGGCATAACTAGGAATACTTACAGCAAAAAGTGTTTGTCTAAAGATCTTAAAATACAGAACTACAACACCGTAGTCAAACCAGAATGACTGTATGCGAGTGAATGTGTCGCACTGAACTACAAATTGGATAAATTAGAAGTAGTAGAAAGAAGAATTATATGCAAAATACTCGGACTTTTAAAAACTGCAGAATTTTGGAAATTAAGAAGTAATGATGAAATATATAAAAAATAGAAAACATATCAGAAACATTACGAAGAGGAGATTGGTACTTTTTTGGCATTTGTACAGAATTGATGACAGTAGGTTAACCAAGCAGATCTTCACATTCCTGCGGAGCAGGAAGTCAACAAAAACCTTGGTACAGGAAGTCAAAAAGATTTGGAAAGAAACAATATCAGATAAGAAGATTCATCACAGAGATACTTTTGGGCAAAAAGTGCTAAAGATGGAAGTTGGCCAAGGGAGGAAGGGAAAGAAAACCGGCTCAAAATGGTCCGACGAAAGGAAGAGGCAACATAGTGAGATGATGAAGGAATACTGGAGGAAGAAGCAGGAACAGTAATGAACAAAGCATTGAAATTGGCTCATGGTCCCTACACGACCGAAACAAAATACAAATACAGACAATAATAATAATAATACTTAGAAGAAGAATATTAATAATAAACGACTAAGGTTCCTTTTTACGATCACCCATTCAAATAGTTCCTACTTTTGATACCAAATGCTACTGTCATCGACACATAGCCACGAACATGGCTATTAGATGCCACTTCGACCGGCACCTTCTTGCGAACGTTGGAACTAATAGAGCGTTAATCAAATCTAATCCACTCTCTCCTTTGTGTGTACACTTTAAACCCCAAGACATGCCTTTGCACGGTATCCCTATATCCTAAGTTCTAACATCTACTCGTTGGAATTTGTCATCTATCATTCGCATGTATGTATTTTTACCTAAGTACCTTATCCTAGAGTTTTTAAACCATAAATACATATGCACACATGTAAGGCTCCTGTCTATCATCTTCCATGTCGACTTTTCATGGCCAACTCATGAACTCTTCTAACCCAAGAGTATAAGATTATTAGAGTATCCCAGGTATGGAGTTAATCCATTTTCTTGCATACCGACCCACTACCCACATACATGCATACCTACAACAATGTATAGAAAGTTTCATGGGTACACTAATTTCTTTCTTGCAGAATATTATAGATCTCAACTGAGAACTCGGATATATATATCGCACCCCTGCAAGAAGACTGACACAAGACAAAAAAACACAGTTCTGAGATAATGAGCTTCAATGTTTTTAAATTGCTGTAATTAATTCAAATGAATTGCTATTATTTCAATATTTTGTAGAATTGCCCATCATTTATCGGATTTTACTTCAAGCACACCAAAATAAAGCTAAATTAGAAAGACGTTGCCTATTATACATATTTATTGAGTTGTGGCACTCTTTCGCCATGATCTAATGAAAGTTTTACGGTCTGTTACATACTGTACTGTAGTTGTGGCACTCTTTCACTAGGCTATAAAGCATGTTTTACAAGCAATTATTATGCAAGTTACAGAAAGAATTGGCTTACAAATACAATGTCATCTGTGAATATTTTTCTTGATGTGAGAGCATGTTTACAACTAACTGCTTTTAGAAATATGAAGTTGCATTCTTACAAATTCTTTTTGTGGGTTCCTGATGGATATCTTAACCTACAATACTGAGTGTTCACGAAATTACTACTTAAAAGAAAGGTTCATTGCATTAACTACTTGCGTGCCATTTTCCAGATCTTTTAATTCAAACCGTGGTCAAATTAAATTAATTTACTACACCTTCTTTCACATTTTCTACAGGTTGCGCTCTATTGTTTCTATTGTTTCTCAAATACAGAACGTTTTAGTCCTTGGTAGTAGGAAAGGTATTGAGAAGGAATCAAATTAGCCGATGTTCAAAGACTTATTTGGTTCTTCTTCTTCTTCTTCAAAGTCACGAAACGCTATGACCATGTTGCCTTCCTTAATAACATTTATTTTGGTGGCGTTGGTTAAGTTATGGCTTTAATTGATAAAATGGTAATAGCATTGGGAATATTGAATCACCCACAATATTGTCATAATCTGCATCGACAATATTCACAGCCATTGTCCCTATAAGACGATCAAATCAGACATTAACTTACTAATTTCTAACAGTTATGGCATCCATATTTCCTGACTTTGAAGCCAAACCATTATTATCACTGTGATAGGAGCTATTATCTTGAGGATCAATAGGCTTACATGGTTACGACGTGTGGAAATAATGCCCGAAGAGAGAAAGTATACAATTTCTTGGCAGAGTCGGGACAGGAGATCCCTTTTCTTCAATTCAGAAATAGCGTAGAGAAGAACTCTAATTGTGATGCTAATGTTGATCATCCATGTTTAAATTTGGAGGGATTCACTCTTTGCGGCTAGAGAAAACAGATCATGGCGTAGCTTGGTTGTGTGAAAGTCGATCTAAAATCTTCCATTTCTTCATTAACAGCCACATTTTGACTTGTGACACTATTTCTCATGGAACAATAATAACACATGTGACTTACTAACAATGCAACTGCTCATGTTAATACTGCCACAACATAAAGAGCTGCATTTTATGGGCAGTGTGTATACTGCCTTACAATGTCAAATAATAGGCAAATATAAATTTAGACTCGTGGCAGTCTTGGGACCGGAAAAGGACACAGTAAACTCTTCCAAGTCATATATAGTATAACTCAAAATCGACAATTTTTGACTTGTGGCAGTCTACTTGCAGGGGTGCGATATATATTTCCACAAGGATATTCATCCGACATTCTGGGAGACCGTAAAGATCCAGAATACATAAGAGCGCTATAGTACATACAGTATATGCATACATTATGGTACACCATATAAATGATTATGCAGCATGTGGATTGATGCTCTGAGTATTCCAAAGCAGACCTTTTCAAGATCTTCCTCGATGATGCTAAGCTTTTGGGGGATATCCACGACGAACTTGAAGGATGTTCCCCGAGCTCCATATAGGAGCATTTTTAGGTAAGTTATTTTTAGGTAAGTTATATCTCTCACTCAAGTGAGGTATGCATGGTCGGTAAATAGCTTCTTTCTCCTTGTTGACTAGTACAGCTTGCGGAATGTCCACTTCCATTCGTATCGTGGGATCCCGAACCAAACCTCTTCCGTTCTGTCAATGGCAACGATAACTGCTCAACGGTGACTACCATTTTCCGAAATGCAGTGCACTTCCTCATAAATTTCCCATTTCAATTTCCTTAGGGAAGTGCCAATTGATGATCGAACTCTGTGATGGCAGGAAAATCGTAATAGTTCCCCTTTAGAACATTGACCCAGGACAAGTCCTAGCGTCTCTGGTTGGTCGCATCCTGGTTGTCGGCAAAGCTATATATAAGCTCTATATATATATATATAAAAATGAAAGTTTGTCTGTATTTTCTGAATTTCAACGGAAATTTGTTTTATGACGGATGCGCGCAATAATAAATTTTTTGTCTGTCTGTTTGTTTATTTGTTTGTTTGTCTGTATGTGGACAACTCTGTGTCCTTATAACCTGAGAACAGCTGGGTGGATCAACGTAAAATTTGATAGAGATATCCATCAGAGGCACCACTCTTAATCATTAATGTAACTCTTCTCCGTACCTCTCATAAAAGGGAGCCTACCACCTTAAAATACATGTTGAAATAGGCGTAGAAGGACGAGACAAAGCTTATTTTCAACCCCTCAATGTGAAAGACAAAACTCGGGGGCCCTAAACGGACCCCGAAAACCACATTTTAAGGCCCTAAAACCAACAGTTTTTGAGATATTCCCAGAAAACTACTTTCATTTAACAATCTAATGAAAGAATGCAAGCCGGTAACCATGGCAACGGAATCTCAGAGGACCATCTATTTCTGTCAGACGCAATGCAATTCCATTTATTACATTAATGTGAAATTTAAACGGAGGTTATCACGGAACCAAATTAAGCTGTAAGATTCATCAATACATATAATGAATGCGCTTAAGGGAGTCAAAGGTTACACTGGAATTTTTTCAAGCGATGTTCACGTGCGGGTGTGGTACGGAAGGTTTTTAATATCCCTATCCCTATATTGTATTTATTATCTTATTATCATTATTATTATATTATGGCATACAACGACGAGACAAAGCTCATTTTTAGCCCCTCGGTGGCAGAAACAAAACTCGAGGGTTCCCGAAAACTACATTTTAAGACTCTAAAACCAACAGTTTCTGAGATATTCTCAGAAAAGTAATTTAATTTAATAAACTAATGAAGGAATGCAGGCCGGCAACCATGACATCAGGTTCGCAAGAGAAGACATTCAACTTTCCATCTATTTCTGTAAAAAGCATTGCCACTCCACTTATTACATTTCTGTGAAAGTTAGCAAATGGCTATGAGGTTATCACGGAACCAACTTAAATTGTAAAATACATCAATGCGCTTAAGGGGGTCATGGGGTAACCTAGAATTGTTTAACGTGATTTACACGTGAGATAGATATATCGTACAGAATTATATCTCCAACAGGCAAGATTATATCCAAAAAAATAAAAAATAATAATATTAAATTGAAATAGTATTTTTACGGCTAATAGGAATTTGGGCCATTGGAGGCTAAAAAAACTGAATATTCATGCACCACAAGCCTTTATAATTTGTAATAGGTGACATCCTGTGGATGGGGACTTTACAAAACGGTGAGGGTCAGTCTTTATGTGAGGTGTATTGCGTTTCATCTACGAGGTTTTCAATTTTATTTGCACGTCAGGAAGTACACATTAGGTGAATTTAGATTGAGCACACCCTAACTTTTTTTTTCGACAAACGGGTGCATCGTAAGGATGATTTTGAGTGATACTGTGTGGTTGATATATCCATATTCGGACATCTGGGTGATATGTTGTAGGTTGGTTGGTTCCTCAGTTTAGAAGCTGCGACAACGCGTTAACGTAGCCCCCTGTACTTTGAGTGTGTGTAGAATCTGGCTGATAACCGGCGTTGATTGTGATGGCTGTATTAGTGTGTGTTATTTGTATTTCAGGTAAGGACTGCAGACGATCAATTTCCAGTAGTTCCTACTTTTGCTACCAAATGCTACCGTCGACACCTAGCTGTGACACGGCTGTATGCCACCGCAACAGGCACCTGGCGGCAAACTTTGGAACTAATAGAGCGATAATCAAATATAACCTACAAATTTAGCTTCACACAATTGTAGTTAGTGGAAGGTTCTATATTAAATGCCATAAATTTATGACATGCGACCGCCTGCTTTACTTCCCCTCCGAAGTAAGGCACACTTAGGGATTTTTAGCCTACTTTCGATTTTTGCAAAAAATGAAAGTAGACTTATGAGATTAACACAGGGCGAAAAAAGTGTGTCTGTCTCTGTGTATGTGTGTGTGTGAGTCTGTGTGTGTGTGTGTGTGTGTGTGTGTGAGGGTGTGTACTCTGAATGTCTGTCCCCTCCCTATCAATTCGAACACGGTGAATGCGAATTGAACGAAATTTGGTACAAAGGTAGCACTAGCAAAGGACACCTCAGTGTCATGTTTTATATCGCCGCCATCTTGACGGAAACGTAATGGCGGCCACACAAATGTTCAAAGCTTAAATCAAATTACGACTAACCTAATCATCCGATCTCTACCAAATTTAGCAACAACTTACCTTTATGGGGGGAGCATCCTTTGTCCAAACCAATAGGTCATCAGCGTAATAGTTTGCGGATGGCGGCCATCTTTGTGTGAAAATCGATTCCCCCTATTAATTCGAACACGGTGCAACCGAATGGAACGAAATTTGGTACAGAGGTAGTACTAAAGAAAGGCACCTCAGTGTCATGTTTTATATCGCCGCCATCTTGACGGAAACGTAATGGCGATCACACAAATGTTCAAAGCTTAAATCAAATTACGATTAACCTAATCATCCGATCTCTACCAACATACCTTGCAACAACATACCTTTATAGAGGAAGCATCCTTTGACCAAATGAATAGGTCATTAGCCTAATAGTTTGCGGATGGTAGCCATCTTTGTGTCAAAATCGATTCCCCCTATTAATTCAAACACGGTGAAACCGAATGGAACGAAATTTGGTACAGAGGTAGCACTAGCAAAGGGCATCTCAGTGTCATGTTTAATTTCGCCGCCATCTTGACTGAAACGTAATGGCGGCCACACAAATGTTCAAAGCTTAAATCAAATTACGATTAACCTAATCATCCGATCTCTACCAACATACCTTGCAACAACATACCTTTATAGAGGAAGCATCCTCTGACCAATCTAATAGGTCATTCGCCTAATAGTTTGCAGATGGCGGCCATCTTTGTGTGAAAATCAATTCCCCTATTAATTCAAACACGGTGAAACCGAATGGAACGAAATTTGGTACTGTGGTAGCACTAGCAAAGGGCACCTCACTGTCAAGTTTTATATCGCCGCCATCTTGACTGAAACGTAATGGCGGCCACACAAATGTTCAAAGTTTAAATCAAATTACGATTAACCTAATTATCCGATCTCTACCAAATTTTGCAACAACATACCTTTGTGGAGGGAGCACCCTCTGACCAATCTAATAGGTCATTCGCCTAATAGTTTGCGGATGGAGGCCATATTTGTGTCAAAATCGATTCCCCCTATTAATTCAAACACGGTGTTAACCGAATGGAACGAAATTTGGTACAGAGATAGCACTAGCAAAGGGCACCTCAGTGTCATGTTTTATATCGCCGCCATCTTGACTGAAACGTAATGGCGGCCACACAAATGTTCAAAGCTTAAATCAAATTACGACTAACATAACCATTCGATCTCTACCAAACTTTGCAACAACATACCTTTATGGAGGGAGCATCCTTTGACCAATCTAAAAGGTCATTAGCCTAATAGTTTGCGGATGGCGGCCATCTTTATGTCTAAATTGATTCCCCCTATTAATTCGAACACGGTGGAACCGATTGGAACGAAATTTGGTACAGAGGTAGCACTAGCAAAGGGCACCTCAGTGTCATGTTTTATATCGACGCCATCTTGACTGAAACGTAATGGCGGCCACACAAATGTTCAAAGCTTAAATCAAATTACGATTAACCTAATCATCCGATCTCTACCAAATTTTGCAACAACATACCTTTATGGAGGGAGCATCCTTTGACCAATCTAATAGGTCATTCGCCTAATAGTTTGCGGATGGCGGCCATCTTTGTGTCAAAATCGATTCCCCCTATTAATTCGAACACGGTGAAGCCGAATGGAACGAAATTTGGTACAGAGGTAGCACTAGCAAAGGGCACCTCAGTGTCGTGTTTTATATCGCCACCATCTTGACGGAAATGTAATGGCGGCCACACAAATGTTCAAAGCTTAAATCAAATTACGATTAACCTAATCATCCGATCTCTACCAAATTTTGCAACAACATACCTTTGTGGAGGGAGCACCCTCTGACCAATCTAGTAGGTCATTCGCCTAATAGTTTGCGGATGGAGGCCATATTTGTGTCAAAATCGATTCCCCCTATTAATTCAAACACGGTGTTAACCGAATGGAACGAAATTTGGTACAGAGATAGCACTAGCAAAGGGCACCTCAGTGTCATGTTTTATATCGCCGCCATCTTGACTGAAACGTAATGGCGGCCACACAAATGTTCAAAGCTTAAATCAAATTACGACTAACATAACCATTCGATCTCTACCAAACTTTGCAACAACATACCTTTATGGAGGGAGCATCCTTTGACCAATCTAATAGGTCATTAGCCTAATAGTTTGCGGATGGCGGCCATCTTTATGTCTAAATTGATTCCCCCTATTAATTCGAACACGGTGGAACCGATTGGAACGAAATTTGGTACAGAGGTAGCACTAGCAAAGGGCACCTCAGTGTCATGTTTTATATCGACGCCATCTTGACTGAAACGTAATGGCGGCCACACAAATGTTCAAAGCTTAAATCAAATTACGATTAACCTAATCATCCGATCTCTACCAAATTTTGCAACAACATACCTTTATGGAGGGAGCATCCTTTGACCAATCTAATAGGTCATTCGCCTAATAGTTTGCGGATGGCGGCCATCTTTGTGTCAAAATCGATTCCCCCTATTAATTCGAACACGGTGAAGCCGAATGGAACGAAATTTGGTACAGAGGTAGCACTAGCAAAGGGCACCTCAGTGTCGTGTTTTATATCGCCGCCATCTTGACGGAAATGTAATGGCGGCCACACAAATGTTCAAAGCTTAAATCAAATTACGATCAACCTAATCATCCGATCTCTAGCAAATTTTGCAAAAACATACCTTTATGGAGGGAGCATCCTTTGACCAAACTAATAGGTCATTAGCCTAATATTTTGCGGATGGCGGTCATCTTTGTGTGAAAATCGATTCCCTCTATCAATTCGAACACGGTGAAACCGAATGGAACGAAATTTGGTTCAGAGGTAGCACTAGCAAAGGGCACCTCAGTGTCATGTTTAATATCCCTAGAGCACGTTGTATTTCAACAAGCTACTACAACCAACATTCAATCATACTCCTTGAAAAGGACAAAGAGTTATAACAATACCCATGCATTTAGGAGAAAGTAGGCTATATGTTCTTTGCTGAACATCCTATTTGCTTTTCTGTGTATCTTTAAGTACGCCTATAACTCGTGTTTGAATGTTTGGAGCATCTTAAAATTAGGTATCCATGAGAGTTAATAATTCAATCATATATAAAACTCTTCACCGTACTTCTCATAGAAAGGTTGGTATAGAAAAAACATTTCAAAATACATGCTAAAATAGACGAAATAAAAAAAAATATCCTAAAAGTACGAGCACAAAATTCGGGAGTCTATAAAGAGTCTCCGAAAACCACATTTTAAGGACCTTAAATAAACTGTGTCTGTGATATTTCCAGAAAACTAACTTCGCTCTGATAAACGTATAAAGGAATAACAAGCCCCTAACCATTGCAACAGTAGCTGGTTATTAATACCGAAGACCGTTCGAAGAGCGGGTACTAGTTTTTATATAGAGAGAGATATACTGCACCACTCGGCGTTGACGGTGTTTTACAGGTTTTAATCGGTAACCGTTAATACCTTTCGGATAGAAAATTAAATTTTAAAGCTCGTATGTGCCATCAAAAGTTTGCTATTTCTTACCGTTCTCTTTTTATTTGAAATGGAAATATGAAATTTTGAAACCAAAGGGTTTAGTGACGTCCATATAATAGTCGCCATTTTTAAATAGTGCAAAATATCGAAATCAAAAGTAGCCTATGTGTAGGCCTGATAAATCAGCTACGTCCATGCAAAATTTCATTTAAATCGGACCAGTTGTTCTTGCGTGATTGAGTAACAGGACGACAGACAGACAAACACCATCTCATTCTTTATATATTAGTGTGATAATAAAATAATACATTTTAAATCTCTACTCATTACAAAACAAAGTCGCCGATTCTTGGATGCTCCGGGCAATCTCAAGAACCACTGGGTGGATTTTGATGCGGTAATCACCAGTCTGTAAAAGATTTCTCGAGAAAGGTTTCTGTTGAAAATATTCATTTGTAATCAATCGACGCCGAGCAGTAACGATTTCAGTGGATCGAGTCGAAAGAAAAACTACTATCCGTGCGCATTTTAAGCTTACGCTAGGTAAACTGATCATCATATCTACATACTATGAGTGTAATAATTGTTCCGCATGAAAGGTTCTACAAAAAAGTCCCGGTCAGCATATTTCTAACTTCAATACATCACACATTATAAGTGTTATGAGGTTTTCATTTCTTCCAACAATCTTCATTCAATTACTAGCTAGCGAACGAGCCTATCACCTCAGTTTCCGCCTTAGTTCGCAGACACACAGTCAAGTTTAGATTGGACGGAAGGGGGATTCGTGTTTCATGCACCTCGCCATTCTTAAATTACGTCTGGCAAGAATTCGGTGCACATGCTATCTCCATGATAATATAATTAATAGTCCAGTCAGTGATTTGAACCCATCATCTCGAGACGGGAAACGGATATAGGTCGTAGTTCATTGAAATCGAAAAAATACGCCTTTCTTTACGCTGGGTAAGCCGTTACAGATACTGGGTGAATCTAGGAATATATAAAATAAATAATCGATATTAAATAAATGAATAATATTAAATCCATAAATAAATAAAAGTTGAATATTAATAAGAGATATTTCATTTGTCCACGTTACACGGATGACCACAGTGCTGTGGCGTCACGCAACTGGTTTGGTCTTGTTTGAAAAGGTAACGAGAAACACGCCACCTGCAATAGCCGTCCGAGCTAACCCTCGACAGGTTTATTCTCGTTGAAACGACGGCGTGACTTTGAGCGAGCCACACATAACACTACCCGCATAGCCGTCATGACAAAGCGAACCTTCCGATGGATAATAACAATAATCGATAATAAGTATTCAATAAATAAAAATATATAAAAATTAAAAAATAAGGGTCCCAGGATTCAACCTGGGAGGAGTCTTTGTGACTCATGGCGAATGGGAGTGAATTAAGTCGCTGTTCACAACAAGAGAATCCAACTAGCCTCCTTCACTCCAACTCCAGCATGTAAACCACTCGAGATGCCCCCTGTTAAGCCGAGCAACCCAGTGGAAGGTTGGGTAATGAATCCCAGCGGGAAACTAGCTCGGCGAGCCGATCAGTGATGGGGCCTCCAAGGCTCGAAACCTTTGTAGTATCTTGGTCAGTGTAAAATATCACTGAGCCCAATCTACAGTTTTTCAACTGTTTAAAGCATACAGGAAAGTTCAGCAGAACCTACTACCTAAGGTGGTAACCAATCAGCAATCGTCGAAAGTGACTCATGCGGGCCTTCAGATTCTGGGGGAGCCCGAACCGACATGCTTGGAGGTATCGGAGACTCCACGAAAAAAAATAAAAAAAAAAAAAAAAAAAAAAAAAAAAAATATCAAACAAAAGCGTCGAAACTTCTTTGCTACCGTTAATGTGAATTCTCTTTTAAAGGTCGGCAAACTGAAACACTAAACAGACACACTCTCTCAACATAAAATTCCTATCACACCAACTCAAGAAACAAGGTTTACAGATGAACATGCTTTCGAATCACAAGGTTACAGAATTTATAAGGTAAGACCGGCAAACGTGTAATGAAAAATGTTCCTCATCTTGGCATAGGATTTATTGTCACGGACTTAGCCTCTCTAGCAGCCGAGTCTCGGCTCTTTCATTCCGTAGTGCAAACAGGATGGACACTATTGTCAACGTTCACGCACCGATTAATCAGGCAAACAAAGCAGACCCAAAAGGAACAGATACATTTTGGGAAGATCAGGAGGACATTCAAATACCCGACAAGCACACTATTATCATGTTGGGGGATTTCAATGCTCAACTCGGATAAGAAAGAAAACATCAAAACATTGTAGGAAATTATCCGGCTCACCAGAGAACCAACCGTAATGGGGAGAGACTCAATGAACTCTGTAGGGCATTCAAACTACTTATGAAATCGACAGCTTTCAAGCACTTACCCGAGAAACAAAATACTTGGACATCCCCAAATCCCGTTCTTGGTGAGTTCCAGATCGATCACGTAGCCATTGCTTGGAAAGCGGAACGAGAGTTACAAAATGTGAAGATTCTGCGAAGTGCCAACCTTGACTCTGATCATTACCTTTCTAAAGTCAAACTTAAACTCATTCAACAAAATACCAGGAAGGTCCTTGGATCCACAGAACTGGGAACAACTACAAGAGGCCCTGGTTGACAGCTAAGAAGACAGTCCCCTTCACGCAACCGAAGAAGCATGCCTGATGGACCAGTGAGTGTAATGTGGTAATAAGGAAAAGACAACTTGCCTGCCATAGATGGAGCTCATTGAGAAACGCAGATAACTGGGAGAAGTTCCTAGATACAAGAAAAAACAACGCAAAAATTATACGTGGGATAAAAAGTGCCTTCGACAAGAATCAGCTAGTACAAATTCAGCAGGATTTCGAGAAGAACAATGCTCGAGACTTCTACGGAATTTTCAAACAGAATCTCAATAATTACACCTCACCAAACCAACACTTCAAAAATCTCGACGGAAAACTGCTCACAATGACAATGACAACTGCCAATTCCTGGCTAAATACTTTGAAACACTCCTCAACTGAGAAGCCCCAGAATCCACATTTCAATTCGAAGAAAATGCACACTTTCACGCTGATTCACTTCCACCGACAAAAGATGAAATCAAACAGTCATTGATAAACAATAAGGCACCAGGTAAAAACTTGATAACATCTCCACTATTGAAATATGCTGGAGACAAGGCAGTTGACAAGTTAACTAAGATACCAGGCGATATTTGAGAAACAGAGAAATTTCTGGGGGCTGGACCTCAGACCTTATTCACTCTCAATATCTCCTTCAGGAAAACCAAGTGTATAAGTAATATAACGCTGGCACCAAGAGAACTAGCCATTGCAAGAGGAAAGATCAAGCGGCCAGAAAAGTTCAAATACCTAGGTGAATGGATAGAGCTTAATATCTCTGAGAAGAAGGCTTTTACATCTCGAATGACAAAAATGGAAACTGCATACCAGTTAACCAAGGGAATATATAACAAGAAATCATTGCACAGTCATCCGACAGGAACCGTTATATGCTGCAGAGTGTCTTAGGGTGCAACGAAAAGGTCTTATGGAGAAACTTGAAACAAAAGAAAGGAAGATATTACGGAAAGTCTTGGGCCCAGTCAAGGAAAACGGTGATTACAGACGGAAGCACAACCATGAACTCCGCACACATATTACCAAAATCACTGACATGATGAGAAAGAGGAGGATTGTGTTGTATGGTCATTTAACAAAATTGAGCACAATGTGATTGTCAAACAAAATCATAACTTACTTTCTGGGTAATAGAAACAAGGGAGCGTGGTTTGGAGAGGTAGGAAAGTATTTAAAACAAGTGGGAATTACATACGATATTCAGATGCGTACGCCCATTAAGGTGAAACTGTTAAGCACCTGAGTTTCCAGGAAAAGCCTAAACTAACAACAGCCAAGACGTGAACTGAGACCAGGAAACAGCAGCACCCAGAACACACGAGACGTTACTGGGCGAATGTTAAAGCTCGAGGCACAGAGGAGTTGAATTAACGTGGTCCATAGCTGGCCGAAACGTCAACAAGAAGAAGAAACAAATTTATCAAATATAAAATAATAAATTCATAAAAATTAAATGCTAAATAAATAGACATAAAATATAAATTAATCAATCATGTTGGATCGACCGCTCGGGCTATCCTGTCGTGCGCAGCTAGGTGTCATGTTACATGACTTCGTGGAAACCCACACTTAACCTTGCAAACGTCCATCATAAAAAGAATAACGCTATTGGAATTGGCCTGTCCTATGGATAGAGGGGATGGAGGCATTTCGTTTGAGCCCTCGCATGATAATCTCCGATTACGCGTTTGGATGGTATCTACTATTTTTGGAAATCTCGAGTCGATGACTCTGTAGTTGATCAATAATCGATAAATCGATCATCAATAAAGAGTTATAAATACATATTAATTCTTATATATAAAAGTGAAAGTCTGTATGTATGTGGGTGTGTATGTGGGTGGGTGGGTTTGTTCCGTATACAAATCTACACCGTTCCACCAATCTCAACCAAATTTTGCATACACATAGTTTAGGACCCAGAAGGAACGGCTGGCTACATGAATTTTCGATAGTCTTTCTCATTCATCTGATTTCGGTCCTTTTGTACTCGAGCAAAGGCTAATATAAAGTCATAAAATATACTCATGAAGGAATGGCAAGGCAGATCATTTCCATGGCAACATAGCTCAAGTCGAGACACGGCCGACTGGATGCGAGTTGCGCTCTGCACTACCGGTATAGAAAATTAGGATCTTTGCTTGAAATCCCGTTAGTTACTCAACTGCTCACACAGCACTGTCAACCGAGTATAGCATAGCAAAGACGTGACACTATTTGTCAGTATAATTCCCGCAATATCAAAATGCACATTATATCACAAAATAATATAAGAATAATAACCCCTGGCAATACAGCCCATGAAGGGCCTAGGCCTACCAAGCGACCGCTGCCCAGCCATTTAGCCTGCAGATATTGGGGTGTCGCGTGATCAGCGCATCGGGTCCCCTCGGCCGTTAATCTTGATTTTCGTGATCAGGGTGCTGCCTCACTGTCAGACAGCTACTCAATTGTCCTCACGAGGCTGAGTGCACCCGGTTCCAGCCCTCACGTCAGTTTCTAAAATCCCTGACGGAGCCGGGAATCAGGGTGAGAGGCAGGCAGGCTACCCCTACACCACGGGGTCGGCCACAAAATACAATAGCTTGATATTAAATGACAGAAACCAAACATACCATCGCACCTTATTAAAATAGAATTCCATTAGGTTCACTCGATTTTTATAAACCTTTATGAACTTTCCTGCTGGCAAGACCGCTGCTGAGTGGAGAGGATTACAGATCTGAGAAATGCAATCCAAACATTTCATACAATAAATTATTTCCACTGTGAATACAACTTAAACCAGACTTTCAGTTTTCATTGTAGAAAAAGATATTGCTGAAATTGTAATTTGATGATGATAGTTGATGTTAAAGGGCCTAACATGGAGGCTATAGGCCTCTTAATTCTTTGGGATGAAAATGAAGGATGATAAAATGAACACTAGAACTAAAAATAACTACAACTTACAACCAAATTACGGATTAGGAGAACAAAAGGACACAAAGGAAGGAATAAGGGAAATAAAATGCAGGTAAATGAAATGTTCTCAACCCTCAAAAAAAATGAGAATTGACGGATTTGGTAAGGTGTGCCATGAAAGGCAAATAGGAAGGGAAATAGGAGAGAGACCTCCCCTCAAGAGCCGTGAGCCCTTGAGAGTGTAGCATCTCCAGTGGTGGGGCTACACACACCCTGCCTCCTTTATGACCTCGTGCAGAAGGGAGGAGATATGATGAAATGAAAAAACAAGAGATCTGACCCTTCGAAGAATGAGGGTATAAGGAAAGATGAAACACGGTCTAATTAAGGCGGGAATTTGAAAGACTTCTTAGACCTCAGATATCCTAATACCGTCAGGGTCGGAAGAGAACAAGAGTTGACCAGTAAATATGCCAGACAGGACCCCTGCACAATTAAGTGGAAGCAATCGCGAACTCAGCGGGGTCCCCTGATCGCTAACCAGCGTCCCACAAGTTGTAAGCCCCTGAAGGAGGGGGAGTGTCGTAATGTCGTAAGTGAACGAAAGGTGACCAAGGGTGATCGACAGGTACGATGACAGAAGGGAGCCGGGCACAAGTAAGTGAAAGCAATAGCGCACTCAGCTAGGGTCCCGTGGTCTCCAAACCCACATCCCTTTAGTCGTGAGCCCCTGGGGGATGTACTGAAGAATGATTCAAGAGAATCGCAAGAAAACATCATTATACCCATTTTTCAAAATATAACTTATGGATATGCACTGGACTGTTGATTCCATAGTTAATTGGATATCATCGTAGGTATGAGAGGCAAAGAAGTCACTATCATGTGCGTTACTAGCATTGGTCAACTACTATCCCGGCATTTGCCTGGACAGAGTGTAGAAAAACCTCACTCAGGATAGTTTCAAACCTACGATGTCTGGACTTGCTACAGCTGCCCTCGCAACCGTGGTGCACGATTATACGAACACAACTACGGTGCGGGACTCTCAAAATGACGACTACACACAACAGACGAAGGAGTGTTTGTGTCCGGAACAAAGTTATCGCCGGAAATCACGTAAGACAATCATCACACCAAACTCTGTCTCACGTAAACTCGGGAAATGAAAGCACACCTCCTGTGGGGGACCAAGAGTAGTGTTGAATGCGACATCTTCCATCGGTACTGGCAACTGGCATATGTAATGCCATTTTAGATATGTTTTGTTCTCTTTCATAATAGCTTTAAACTGCCTGTTCATTTAACATCAGACAAGATAGGTTGCAGCACCATTTTCATTGCCAGTTGGATCGCATCCCTCCTGCCTGCCCATTCAACACTCAAACACGTACAGGATCTTTTCACAGTAGCGTTCCATTCGTATTTACGTCTTTTTCCAGAACTAGCACTGACGTAATTTCGTTTCTTACTACCATCTATTTGAGTTTTTGAACTTCGCTAAACCCATAACATATTAAACAGTAGACAAATCATTTTCTAAATGAAACATTGTCATTACTTCAAGTAAGTTATCGTATTTATTAAATTTATATTCATTCAATGTCATTTAAATTAGATTGCATAATGATTTTAATATATTATTTCATCTCAGTCACATTTATAATTAGCCTATATTTGCTTTTTCATTGCTTTCTTATCAGACACCATATACTTTGAGCTAACCTCTTTACTTTCCACAACGTCGTGTTACTTGAAGCCGCTTTGATTAGAAAAGGCTTATGAATTTTTAAGCATACAGGCTCTTCATTAGTTATACACAGATTGGTGAAGTATTGATATTCCAAGTCTGCCATTTCAAACTTTTGACCTATCTTACGAAATACTTTAGGGGCTAAAGAAGAAGCCCAATGTGTTCTCAATCAATGCATCTCATTTGACATTATACTGGGATTACACGTTGCTGCTTTTACTTTAACTAGGTGAGATAGGTTAGTTGGTTCCTCTGTTTATGGGCTGCGACATCGCGGTCATGCAGCCCTGTATACTTTGGATGTGTGTAGAATCTGCCTGATAACCGGTGTTAATTGTGATGGCTGTATTATTGTGTGTTGTATGCAATTCAGGTAAGGACTACAGACAGTCAATTTTAAGTAGTTCCTACTTTTTCTACCAAATGCTACCATCAACGACATCCTGCTGCAAACTTGGCTAATAGATACCCCCGCAACCAGACGGTGAACCTTGGAACTTAATAGCGCTAATCAAATTTTACTTTCACACGAGTGTAGTTAGTGGAAGGCTCTTTTACATCACATAAATCTATGTCCTATGACATGGGCCCAGCGGCTTTACTTCCCCACCGAAGGAAGGCATACTGAAGGATTTTTAACGCTCTTCAAAACTCCGATGACTTCGGCCGGGTTTTAACCCACGACCTGGGCCATAGAAGCTCAGCATGCTACCAAATACGCCACCAAAGCCGCTCAATATGAGATAATAGGAATGTAAATACAGCAATACTATTCCCTAATATGCAGCTATTGTAGCCTATACACTGCTTTATGTATATGAATAAGCCATTTCTCATTAATCACACCATTTGTGCGGGGTTAAAAATCGTAAGTATATTTGACTCCAGAAGGATGACTTTATATTCCAAATATTGAATAATTTAAATATTGTTTCCTTTCAAAAAGGCAGATGCAACAATTTAAAAATGAAAGAGAACTATGTGAACAAGACGTCTCAATTACACCCATTACAAGAGCAATAAAGACTATCAGGAAAGTACCATAATTGTGAGACTAGGTCCTTGAGAAACGTGCATATACAGCCGTTTTTGTTATTGATGCATTCTCTACTACGTTATTGTACTCCACAGTACCTTTCGCCTAGATTTACAATGAGTTAATATGGCACTTGATTAACTTCAGAGCCCAAGATAACTATGTTTTAAACTCACTTAGGGGCAAAGTGAATATACCTTGCGTAATATATTGGCATGTATCTATCTATAACATGTAAATACACCTCTCGGGCAACGCCGGGTAAAATAGCTAGTAATAAATAAATCTAAAAATAAGCTGGAAAAGGACCTAAACTGACCAAGGGAAGTCAACAGAGATGAGCTCGGCGAATGTAAGTGGGAGCAATGGTGGACTTTTGTGTTAAATCTACTTAAATTTGGAAAAATCTATTTGGAATTTTGGGGCATTCTGGGGGGTAGGGGTTGTGGGAGATAAAGGTAGGTGGTAGAGAAGGGGGCATGGAGCCATCTACCATAACTATTGGGAATTCCGCCAATTTAGAAGATACATTAAGTGCGCATGCGCACTAAAAAATCCTTAATTTCGTGGATGGGGGTAAATTTTATCTTAGGGCGAAATGACTTGTCCTAAAAAGGAGATGGAGCCCTTTCGCTTGAGCCCTTACACAGCTTTCTTCGGGATGTATTGCGGGTTGCCTGTTCAGTTACCCCAGGGATAGGACCTCTTTACTTACGAGCACGGGCAACTGCACACCAAGTAACTAGCGGTGTGTTTGTTCGTTCATGTGACACTAATTAATTCACGTTATAATTGTCTGGTTGGAATATGTAAGTGTTACCATACTTCACTATTGAACACATTATTTAGGGCCTCACCGATTGTGTAGGAATGACTGATTTACCTGGCACACAGCACATACAGTATAGTGCGGTCTGTTATAATGTACAGAAGCTGGTAACCCTTTTATAACCCCACTAAGCAGCGCACACTTATCATCCAACTCTCGGCATACCACTGCATGCCTCTCCTCTAGCGTCGCACATTTTAACTGGCACAATTTTTTGCGAACGTTCTCTTTTCTCACCACAGTGGCGTAATCCTCCTCCCCTGAAGTAGTGTTTAAAAATTCTCTACCTGTACTTAGATTGCACTATGTACACAGGATTTCCAAAATAAATTCTGGGCCTCTATTGCCAATTATCTATCTATATATATATAAATGAATATTTGTCTGTTTTTTTCTGAATTTCCACGAAAATTTGCGATATTTGCGCGTTTCAGACTGTTTTATGACGGATGCGCGCAAAAATAAAATTTGTTTGTTTGTTTGTCTGTGGACAATTTTTTGAGTCCTTATAACTCAAGAACGGCTGGGTGGATCATTGTAAAATTTGATACAGATATCCATCAGAGGCACGACACTAATCATTGATGTAATTCTTCTCCGTACCTCTAATAAAAGGGGGCCTACTCCTTAAAATAGATGCTGAAATAGGCGTAGAAGGGTGAGACCCCCAAAACCACATTTTAAGGCCCTAAAACCAACAGTTTTTGAGATATTCCCAGAAAACTAATTTCACTTAATAAACGATGAAAGAATGCAAGTCGGTAACCATGGCAACACAATCTCAGAAGTCCATCTATTGCTGTAAGACGCAATGCCATTCCATTCATTACATTACTGTGAAGGTTTGCAAACGGCTATAAGGTTATAACGGATCCAAATTAACCTGAAATATTCATCAATACATATAATTCACTTAAGGGGGTCAAGGGGTACTCTAGAATTTTTTCACGCGATTTACACGTGTGGGTGTGGTACGGAAGGTCTATTATATCTCTATCCCTATATTGTTATATTATTATTATTATATGTTGGCATGTCAAAGAACCCATTTAAATTCAGTAGGCCATGTTCATAATGGCAAAATTAATCTCGGGAGTTTCCGCCAACACAAAAATCCTCATTTCTCTACTAGAAAGCGCTATAGTGTTCAAGGAGCTTAGATATCGAACCTCCTTCACTTTCATAGTGATTCAAGGAACAACGAAATTCGACATGCAAGCTACCCTCTGGGTGTCAAATTACAAAAGCTTGCACCCGACACTCGAGGCCATACGATATTATTATTATTTATTATTATTATTATTATTATTATCATCATTATTATGGCGTACAACGGCGAGACAAAGCTCATTTTCAACCCCTTGGTGTCAGAAACAAAACTCGGGGCCCCTAGAGAGCCGTAAAGGGTCCCCGAAAAATTCATTTTAAGGCTCTAAAACCAACAGTTTCTTAGATATTCCCAGAAAACTAATTTCATTTCATAAACTAATTAATGAAGGAATGCAAGCCAGCAACCACGACAACAGTATTCATGAGGTGACATCCAACTTTACATCTATTTCTGCAAGAAGTAATGCCACTCCATTTATTACATTTCTGTGAAAGTTTGCAAATGGCTATAATGTTATCACGGAACCAACTAAAACTGTAAAATTCGTCAATGCGCTTAAGGGGTTCAAGGAGTACCCTAGATATTTTTCACACGACTTACACGTGCGACATGTCGTACAGAAGGTCTATTATATCTCCAAACTCCGAAGTTATTTTCAAATAATCCTGATTTGAAATAGTAGTCTATTTTTTGCTGCTTTTAGGAATTTGGGCCATAGGAGGCTAAAAACCTGAATTTTCATTATTATTTTCATTCTTTTTTTTATAAAAGGGGTCTTCCTGTGGTTGGGCACTTGACACAACGGTTAGGGTCAGTTTGTATGTGACGTGTATTGCGATTTGTCTATGAGGTTTTCAATTTTATTTTCACGTCAGAAAGAACACGTTAAGTAAATTTAGTTCGAGAGCACATTTTAACTAATCATTTTCCTTTGTCGACAAAAAGGTTCCAAGCCCCTAACCTTTGCAACAGTAGCTCAATTGAAAACGTCTGATTATTAATACCGAAGACCGTTCGAAGAATGGGTACTTATGCTAGTTGTGTATAAATGTGAGTTATGTGGGCGTCACGATACTTCATTAATTATTTTATTAAAGAAATTATGCAGCCTTAAAAATTTACCGTTGTCAGTCTTGGAATGCAGCCGAAATAAATCAGAAACCTCTATGGATATCAAATTGGCAGGTGAAAAGCTGAAGGAAGTAAGAGGCTTCTGTTACTTAGGAAGCAATATAACCAATGAAGGACGAAGCAAAGAGGATATAAAATGTAGGTTGGATCAGGCAAGGAAAGCATTTCTGCAAAAAAGGAATCTGTTGACATCGAATATAGATTTAGGTATTGGGAAGTCATTTTTGAAAGTCTTTGTCAGGAGCGTGGTACTCTATGGGAGTGAAACTTTGACTATTGGTGCAGCAGAAAAGAGGAGAACTGAAGCGTTTGAAGTGTGATGTTATAGGAGAATAATGACGATCAAATGGATATATAGGGTTACACGCGAAAAGGTATTAAGATGAGTGGGAGAGGAGAGACGTTTCTGGCGACTGCTAATGAAAAGAAGAGATAGGTTTGTAGGACACATACCAAGAAACCCAGGAAAAGCCAGCTTAGTTATGGAAGGAAGCGACGAGGACAAGAACTGTAGGGTTAGACAAAGGTTAGACTATGTTAAATAGATAGCCTCGGATGTAGGGTGTGGTAGCTATGAGAAGACACGATTAGCTCAGTACAGGGAGGCATGGAGCACTGCATCAAATCAGTCAAAAGACTGAAGACTAAAAACAACAGCAGTCTTGCTTTTTTATCTTTGTGCCGTGGAGTGAAGTGATAGCTTATGTGTTATGCTTTTAATTTTAAGTGAATGCCAATGAATGATAGCTTGACCTGGTAAACACGATTTTTAGGGGACGTGATTGACTTGAGTTGCTTGGGTTTTAACGTAATTAAATCTCTTATTTATAGGTTTGATTTTTAAAATATATCTTCTGCGGTGGTAATGTAATTTTATGTCTACAAAGCACTCACGGAATGAACAAAATGGTAAAAAGTACAGTTAGCCTCAGGAGAGTCAGCGAGACAGCCGCGGCACATTCCACACTTATCTCCTTTATAAAATAAACCTCGAGTCAGCTGCCATTTTATAAGTATTTGCTTCTGGGCGAAGGTAATATAGTGTCATTTTGTAAACTGAAATTAAGTGTTTTACCTTTAACCACAAAATGAAACTCACTCAAACTCTGTGGCATTATGTTGTCTCTCTATACAAATATTTTATAGTTTGCCTTGAATAATAATGAATTGTTGTTGTTGTTTGAGTCTTCAGTCTTTCGACTGGTTTGATGCAGCTCATCATGCCTCCCTGTCTTGAGCTAATCGTTTCATCTCTACATAGCTACCACACCCTACATCCGAAGCAATCTGTTTAACATATTCTTACCTTTGTCTACCCCTACAGTTCTTGTCCTCAACCCTTCCTTCCATAACTAAGCTTTCTATTCCTGGGAGTCTTAGTATGTGTCCTACTAACCTATCTCATCTCTTCATTAGCAGTCGCCAGAAACATCTTTCCTCTCCCACTCGTCTTAATACTTCTTCGTTTGTCACCCTATCTACCCATCTGATCTTCATCATTCTCCAGCAACACCACATTTCAAATGCTTCAATTCTCCTCTTTTCTGCTGCAACAATAGTCCAAGTTTCCCTTCCATAGAGCGCCACGCTCCAGACAAAGGCTTTCAAAAATGACTTCCTAATACCTAAATCTATATTCAATTTCAACAGATTCCTTTTATATAGAAAGACTTTCCTTGCCTGAGCCAACCTACTTTTTATATCTTCTTTGCTTCGTTCCAGTATTATTGTTTTACATTTATTAATTTTCATCATGTATTCATTCCGTAAGACGAGGTCCATACCATTCAAAAACTCATTCAAATCATCAGGCGTGTCCACCAAGATGACGATGTCATCAGCAAATCTCAGAGTTAAAATTATTTCTCCTTGAATCTTCACTACCACTTTAATTTTTTCTCCAATTTCCTTCATTGCTTGTTCAATGCAAAGAATGAAAAATATGGGTGACAAGTTGCAGCCTTGCCTTACATTAATAACGCTTAATTAATTATTCGTTTGGAAATTCGTAAAATTCATTTTGAAGCTGAAAGTTTAGCACCCGCGTTTAAGAAAGGAAAAGTCTAAACATTCCTACAAGGAGGGTAAGTATAATGTAAACGAAAGAACATGTTGTTTGTATGTTTAACACTTACTCATTTAAGTGATTTTCACTTTCATCTGCTTCTTCATTCTGATTTTCTTCTTTTACATCCTGGGGATAAAATGGAATCATTTATTACAGTGTTATCATCTTATACATTTGCACAAATGACAACCCATGTAATTGTACAGCAATGCATAGCTGAAGTGAAGATATATTCGTTGAATGACTTTTTACTGTCCTTCACATCCTAGAGCTAGAGATCAAAATGATACAGATAAGTGGTTGTATTCCCCAGTTCTGAAACTTACAATACCCAATTAGAGACCACGGTAAACTTAGAGCTAATGAATATGCTAAGATCAGTGCCGTAATGGAAGAATTATCCTAAAAGGATTGAGGTCAAATGAACATTTACTTTAAATTCTTTTAGCCGTAAGACCATGAGAGAGGGGCAGATGTCAATACAATAATTCCCCTCATTGGGTCTATTAGCCGCGTGATCGAGATGTTGATAAGAGTGCAAAACTACTTACTGCTAAAGACACAATTGCCACTTTAAGGGTAAAAATCAGTTTATGGTTTGGAAAAATAAATGAGAGCAATTTTGAGAGTGTCCTTTGACATCTAAATGTCCAATTAGCGACAAAATACAACCACTGGTTCATAATCTTTAATGCAACGGAAATAGAGGCTGGTTGGATATTTCCCAACACTAAATGTAAAACAATACGAATTGAAAAGAATTCCTTTTGCACCCTCCAGCTCTTGTGAACTTCAAGTTATCGAAGAAAAGGAACTGCCGGAGCTTAAAAACAACCAGGCTTTAAGACTTACGAACCAAGAGTCAGAATTAGACAGCTTCTGGGTTTCTATTTAACAAGATCTTCCTCAGCTGAGTCAAAGAGCCCTCATTGTTTTGTTGCAGTTTTCAATGACATATTCGTGTGAAAGTGCGTTTCGTGTTATGTCTAATACAAAAAAAAACACAGTAAAACGTGGAAGTTTGAGAATGATAGATGAGGAAATGCGTGTGAATTTGTCCTGCATCCGACCTGATATAAAACATATTCCTAATGATCGCCAAGCCCATAGCAGTCATAGAATTGGAGCATCAAGGTGCAAGTATTGTATCTATTAGATAGGCCTTAATATAGCCTATTATACTTGGAAAATCATATGTATACTATGAAAAATTTCAATTTCTCTAAAATGAACCTCCTTTGTTAAAATAGTCTATGATTATAATTAAAATAATTAAAGAGGCGTCATGTAGAATTGTGCGTGCTAATAGGGTGTTGCCATGAGAAAAAGTTTGGAAAGCTCTGCAATAGACCATAACAGGTCCTACGGTCCAACACGTACACATAACATTGAGTAATAAGCAACTAGACTGCCCATACGGGCATAGCTTCTGAGAAAGACGGCATAAAACAATCAACCTTCAGAATATTATACAAGGCATTTCTTTACAATTCGCTGCAATTTAATATTTTAATGATCAAAAAATGTTAGATTGAATCACTGAAATGCCTCTGTGGGGAGTCTATTGTAGAGCATGCTAGTAACTACAAGCATTGTGTGTCTGCTAGAGTATGGGAGCACACTGTTTGCAAAGGAGATACAGGCTGTGGATGACATTGGAGTAGGTATTAACAGCCAAACACTTCCGTTTGTCATCAACGTAAATGTGAGAATACAACTCTTAATCCCTAAATGCTATGAGGTGATAAGGAGATGTCTTGAAAAGACGCATGAAGATACTTACCTCTTTCAGATCTGAACATGATACTGCTGTTGAGATGCATGGACCGCTTTCCGGAATAGAAGATTCCTCTGTGTGATGGTCTGTATCGTCCTGCAAAGAAATGACTTGTTTCACATATGTATTCCTTTCCGTAGGTGGGATAGTATCTTACAGGTGGCTTATAACTTGCACTGAAGGAATAAGGGAATAAAGTAACATACTGAAGGTAATTCAACCCTGCATTCATAGTTTTCTTTCGTCAATGTTACATGGCAAAACACCTAACAGTTAATGTGCAGTTTTTATCAAGAAGCATTTCAGTTAGTATACACTCGGAAAACGTGAGCCTAGCATATTGTCACTAGCATTGTGTGTGTGTGTGTTGCGATTTCGCGGCGTAGATGCAGTTACTTTTAGTTACCATATAACGTTAATAAGGACAAGAAACATTGAAATATTTTGTGTTAGAAGTCTTGTACCAAGCGTTGGCAATTTAAAACCATTTTTGATCTCATGGAAACCTGACTTTGGGTGTAATTTAACGGGAACGAATAACAAATAGGGGCTTATTTGTAAGTACAGTGGCAGCTACTTGAAATCTCATGTTATATAAATTCACTTGTAATGAAAAATACATGAGCCCTTGTCGTTATCAAGGTGATTGACTGCGTTGTCAAAACCCCTAATCTAAGGAACCAACCAACAAGGTGATTATACAATGTGTTAATAAACAGAGAAGTGAATAACAATATGTTTATAGACAGCAGCTTAAGAACTTTAGAGAATGAATTTCACGACCGTGGTCCAATAAAAGGCTGAGAAACACTGCCATAGACAATCACTGGTGTGTATTCGACGGTACTTCGTGCCAGTCAAAAAAAATAAAAAATCTTTCTCCTTCGTACAAAGTTTCTACAAACACCAAGAACTCGTCAAAATTAAATATTTATTCAACAATAGAGCCTATCATGAAGATGAAGGATAAGTCAGCACCATACTGATAGTCACAGCTAGGAGTGGAGGCAGTTTTCAAGGGTGGACCATCAACATATTGACAGCCATAACTTACAGGAGAGGGAGGCATCAAGGTGGAAGGAGGACCAACATCATATCTCTCTCGTTTGATTTTTATAAAAATACTCCTTAGATGTGAAAGAGTTAAACATTTTTTTTACTGCTTGAGGTTTAAAACATTGAAGTTTTGATATAAAAGGTTATTACTAAATCAGTGTTTTATCCTCCGACAAATATGCCAAAAAGTGAACCGCACCTGGGAAACTGGAGGTTGTCAACGATGATGATGACGATGATGATGATCAGTGAACCTGCATTACCAATAAATTTGCTACTGTAAGCACAGCATATGGTGTAGACTTCACATACAGTGGGGCCCAGGGTGGCAACAGAGTGGACCCGCATTATGAACACAATAACGTGAGCAACTACTGACTGCTTAAATAAGAACCATATATATGAGAGGCCCAGGGTCTCCCACAAGTCCAACCCCTCCTCCACGTGGTGGGAGACGGGCAACGGCATGAAGTAGGGGATTGCCTATAGGGGTGAAGTACAGTGGGGACTTTGTGTGCCCCGGGACCGCTACGGTAGCTGTGAAGGCTCTATGGGAACCCTGAAAAGTGACGGCTGACGGGGCTCTGGTGAAGCTACGATAGGCCTAGCAAGCCAGTAGTGGATATCAAATTTGCTTTCAAACCAGGAACAGGCCTCGGAAAGGACGGATGCAAACGACGACGACCCGGATTTGCTAATGGACTACGAGTTGGGACATTAAACATACAGACACTGACAGGAAAAGTGGAGGAGATTGTAGATGTGATGGAGAGAAGAAAACTGGATGTACTTGGCTTGGCAGAAACAAGATGGAAAGGAGAAGGTCGCAGAGAACTGAGGAAAGGGTACCGGTTGTACTGGAGTGGGAACAGTGAAGGAAGGAGCAGCGGAGTAGGAGTAGTTGTGAGAGATGGAATGAAGGAAGAGGTAAAGGGAATAAGTGACAGGATCATGAAGATCAGAGTAACTGTAAAGGGAAGAAGCCTGGAGATAGCCCAGGTATATGCCCCTCAAGTTGGATGTACAGCTCAAGAGAAGGAAGACTTTGAGGAGGAGCTACAACAGCAGTTGGATGGTCAGAGCATCATTGTCATGGGAGATTTGAATGCACATGTAGGAAGTGAAAGGCAAGGATATGAAAATGTATTGGGAGCAGAAGGATGGGGTAGCAGGAATGAAGAAGGGAGAAAGTTGCTGGATTTTTGCAAGAGAAACGGTTTAGTGGTAGGCAACTCCTGGTTCCGGAAGAAAGAAAGCCACAAGGTAACGTGGTACAGCAGTGATTTAACAAAGAAATCTTTGGTAGATTACATGCTGTACGACTGGGAAATGAAGAGAAGTGTCAGAGATATAAAGGTAATACCATCAGAGGCCTTAGATAGCGACCACAGAATACTTGTAATGAACCTGGGAGTTGTTAAGGATAGCAAGAGGACAGAGTACCAGGAAAGGAGAATCAAAGTATGGAAACTCAAGGAAAAAGAAGTCAAGGAAGAATTCCAGAAGATAATAAGGGAAAGGATGCCAACAGACAATCCTAAAACAGGGGAAGAGGAATGGAAGCAATTCAAAAACACAATGGTGGAAGTTGCAGTGGCAGTATGTGGAAGAACAAGCAACAGAAAGCGGTGTAAAGAGACACCATGGTGGAATGAGAGAGTAAAAGAAGCTGTGGGAAGGAAGAACAAGGCTTTCCGAGTGTGGTTCCAGGAAAGAACTGATCTGGCAAGGGAAGATTATAAGATAAAGAAGAAAGAAGCAAACAAGATTGTCGCAGAGGAGAGGAAGAAGTGGATGGTAAAGTGGACAGAGATGATGGAGGAAGACAGCAGAGGGAATAAGAAAGTACTTTATGGGATGGTCAAAAGTAAGAGAAGAGGTCTGCGAGAGGATGTGGTAATGATGGACAAAAACGGAAATGAGATACACAGCAAAGAGACACTCAGGACAGTGTGGAAAGAGTACTCTAGGATTTGCTGAATCCAAATGGTCATAGGGAGGAAGACAATGTATTGGAAGATGGAGAAGACAACACAGGAATGGAAAAGGACCTGACTTGGAGAGAACTGGAAATGGCTATAGACAAGATGAAAGGAGGAAGGGCACCAGGTGTGGATGAAGTGAGTGTTGAAATGGTGAAGGCAGCAGGGGAGGTTGGGAAACAGTGGCTGTACCGTGTGATGAGGGTGATATGGAAGGAGAAAAAGACCCCAGAAGATTGGAAGAAAGGATTAATTATCCCAATATTTAAGAAAGGAAGCAGAAAGGAGTGCAGAAATTACAGGGGAGTCACACTAATACCTCACTGTGCCAAGATATATGAAAAGATATTAGAAAGTAGAATACGAGCCAAAGTGGAGAGAAAATTGCGAGAGGAGCAGTATGGATTCAGACCTGGGAGATCAACAGTGGATCTCATATTTTCAGTGAGACAGCTCCAGGAACACCACTACGAATTTGGCGAGGATCTGTTGATGGCCTTCCTGGACATCGAAAAGGCCTATGATAGTGTGTGTAGGGAGAAGGTTTGGAAAGCAATGGAAAACATGGGAGTGGAAAAAGAGACTGTAAGCAGAGTGAAGGAGATGTATTGTGGAAGTGTGAGTTGTGTGAAAGTTGGAGGGGAAAGAACAGACTGGTTCAGACAAATGAGTGGCCTGAAACAGGGTAGTGCGCTGTCACCCCTTCTCTTTATTGTGGTTATGGACGAGGTAATGACACGGGTAGCAGGAAAGATAGGAGAAGATAAGATGAAAGCAATGGTGTTTGCAGATGATCTCATGGTCTGGGGAAACAAGGAGGAGGAAATTCAGGAGCAACTGAAGGCTTGGGAAGAAACAGTGGGAGAGTACGGATGGAAGTTCAACATCAGTAAATGTGAGATCCTGTTAACAACCAGGAAAAAGGACAGACCAATGAGTGGGATAACACTTGGAGGTGGACAGCTGAAGAAGGTGGAAAGTCTCAAGTACTTGGGAACTATAGTGGAGGAAAATGCGAGAAATGACAAAGAGATTACGGAACGTGGCAGACAGGCAGAAGCATTTCTGAGAAGCATTAGGAGCTTAGTGTGGAATAAAGATGTCCCACAAAAAAAGCAAGGAAGTGTTATACAGAAGCTACTATATCCCGATACTAACCTATGCTTCAGAAACGTGGACAATGAAGAAAAGAGACATAAGCAGAATACAGGCAGGTGAAATGAAGTTCCTGCGAAGTAGGATCGGAGTAACAAGAAGAGACAGGATGAGGAATGAAAAGGTCAGGGAAATGGTGAAAGATGAGCCCTTGCAAGGTAGGATTGAGACATCAAGACTGAGGTGGTATGGACACTTAAAGAGAATGGATGAGAAGAAGATTCCCAAGAAGATACATGACATGCAGATGCAGAAGAAACGACCAAGGGGAAGACCAAGAGATAGATGGCTGAAAGGAGTGGAGGAATGTGTCAAGAAGAGAGGCGAGGACTGGACCAGAGTGACAGCGGAGAGGTGGTGGGAAGAAAGAACTAAGTGGCGAGGCTTATGTTCCAAACAGACCCAGCCTGGGGCTGGAAACTGTACAAGATGATGATGATGATGATGATATATGAGAGGAGATATAAAACCTGTAATTACCTGTACTTGATGTTCAAATTTCACCACCCCACTTTTATCTTCATATATATCACCAGATTCATCCAGCTGATTATAAGAGGGTAACAGGTCAATTGATTCCTGGGAAGTATAATACAGTATGAGCTAACGTTAAACACACAGACAGAATAACTGTACTAAGCTACATGTAACAATAAAATACTACTAATTGGTAGCAGGTATTAAGTGAATATACCTTGCTTGTTACGCACATCTCTAAGATTGTTATGTTACATGATAAACATAATAAATACAACTTACAATATTAGGTAATTCATCAGTTTGAGGTAGCCATTCTGGCTCACTCTTAATGAATGGTTGTTGCTCCATAATATTCAGCAAACTAGAACACACAAAGTGCGCTTCAGAATTATAAGAGGTCGTAGGCTACTTATACGAGTATGCCAAATCATTATCATATAAAAGGTTATTCACCTAAGATGTCACACGGAAAAAACATCTAAACTATTCAAGATATCGGTACTCATATTCGTAAATGACCCAGGGGCCTGTAAAATAATGTGCTACTTACGCTGATGTGGAGAGCAATAATCAAGATATTGACACTAAATCAATATTGTCAAATGGAAGAACACAAATTCATACAGCTGGTTCAACTGCGTAAAAGTTCAAATATGTAAGTATTTTCAAAACTGAACAGTTACTTTTTGATATATAAATAAGAACAGCATGCGCTGTTGTGCTTGCTGCATCAGACAGCGTGCAATCGGGCAAGGACATATTGACGAGCAAGCAGGTTCCTGGGTTCATACCAATTACACCGACGAGATGTTGTTATGTTCGCGTGCCCACGCCCTTGGGATCATTTCCAATAAGTCTCCCTAGGACATTATTCATTTGCTTTTCTAGAAGGAGCTCTTCAGGTGTCCTGTGTTATGTTTATTTCTCAATTCATACAGTAGTAGGTACTGTACACTCAAACAGTGACAATTAATAATAGGTTCGTTATGTTCCTTTGCAGTCGAGGTAATTATTTTAGTCCCTTTAAAACCATCCCCCCTCCCTGTCCGGTCATGCATTCGCCTGTCATATACACTTTGCAAACCCATCATATGTGCACGATATGTTTATATGCCTGGTATCCGTTCTGTGGCTGGACCCAGGAACCAATATGACTGCACGATGGCTGATGCGGCATGCACAACAACGCATTCTGTTCTTATTGATATCTCAAAAAGTGACTGTCCAATTTTAAAAATACTTACATATTTTTACTTGTACGCAGTTAAACATATAGGCCAGCAATATGAATTTGTGACATTCCTTTTCAAAATAGGGTGTTAGTATCAATATATCGGTTATTACTCACCCCACGAGTAAAGTAGCACATTATTATCCAAGCCCCTGGGTGTTACGAATAATGAAAACAGAATACCGATATCTTTAAGGGTTCAGACGTTATTTCCGTGTACCGTATCATCTTAGGTGAATAACCCTGTATAACACATCAAACGAGGTAATTTCAGTACGGTATTCAAGTAAGGCTACTAGTAATAAGGATATAACCCACCTGGTGCACAGTAGTTAGACGAGGTTAACGAAGAAACGTATTCGACCATGACGCTCGAGTTTAGATAGATAGATAGATAGATTTTTATTAATTCCATTTGATCAAATACATGCATTCAATACATTTTTGATATAGGACACGTCAGAATTTACATGCATAAAATAAAAGAACTAACAGGTATATATTACTAAGATTATAACTATTTATAACTTATTATAATAGCAAATCTTAATAGATACAATCTTATTGCACAACTATTTACACCTCACTCTATTATCATAATATGAAAAATTAATTCTATAAATACAACAACATACAGCTAGGTATTAAAATTAAATTAAAAAAGTAAAATATAGTTATAGATTCCATCACTCCTATACACTAAAATATTCAACTACTGAGTAAAAACAATGGCACTGCAGATAAGCTTTCAACATTCTATCAAAGGTTTTTATTTTTGGGGCCAGTTTTATATACTGGGGCAGTTTATTGTATAATTTAACTCCAGTGTGAAAAGTTCCTTTTTGATATATGCTTGTGTGTGTGTGTGAAATATGAATGTTTTGATTTTGTCTTGTGTTATGCCTATGAACATCATTGTTTGTTTTAAGAAAAACATCTTTATTCATTAAATTCTTTTTAAAAAACATAATACTTTCAAAGATATATATGCAGGGCAGTGGGAGAATGTTTAAATCTTTAAACAGAGGTCTACATGATTCTCTAGAGTTTACATTTGCCATAATTCTAATCGCTCTCTTTTGTATCCTAAACGTGCTTAGTACATCTGGCGACATACCCCAAAATATGATCCCATATCTTAAGTATGAATGGAAATAAGCAAAATAAGTATTTCTTAATGTGTGCATGCTAGTGCAGGTTTTCAAAATACGTAACGCAAAGCACATCGAGTTCAGTTTAGTATTCAGATATTGTATATGTTTATTCCATTTCAAGTCTTGTTGTATCCATAGTCCTAAAAACTTTATTTCTGATTTATTTTCTATTTGATGACCATTTAATGTTATATTGGGCATCGCAGGATTCCTATTCTGTATAGTGTGGAAATTTAGACATACTGTCTTTTTATAGTTTATTATGAGGCGATTATCTTGTGACCATTTGGTTAACTCTCCTGTAACGGAGTCAGCAGACTGCTGTATGACCTGTTTAGTTTCACCTTTTATTGCGAGTGTTGTATCGTCCGCAAACAAAATTTCCTTATGTGAATGAACGTTCTGTGTTATATCATTGATATATAGAAGAAAGAGTAGTGGGCCCAAAACCGATCCCTGGGGTACTCCAAATTCAATAATTCCCTCATTGGACAATGTTTCATTAAGTAATTTGGTTCCATCATCCTTGTGTCTCAAGCTTACTATTTGTTTACGCCTTGTTAAGTAAGACTCTATCCATTTATTAGCTAGACCTCTAACACCGTATTGATTTAGTTTGGTAAGGAGGATTTTATGGTCAACTACATCAAATGCTTTCGATAAATCCAAGAATAGGCCAGTTACATGTTCCTTATTGTCAATTAATTTCAGTATACTATTACTACATTCGTAAATTGCTGTCTGTGTAGATTTTTCCGTTCTAAATCCATGTTGTGAGTTTGATAATATTTTATTTTTTTCTATGAAACTTATCAGTCTCTTATACATAATTTTTTCCACAATTTTTGCAATACCAGTTGGTAAGGTAATAGGACGATAGTTATCTAATTCATCTTTTGAACCGTTTTTGTGCACTGGAATTACTTTTGATAACTTCAAAATATCCGGGTAAGTTCCTGAGAGAATTGAACTGTTTATTAAGTGCGTAAGTGGATTTATTATATTTTCTGCACATTTCTTTAAAATTGCATCAGGGATTCCATCAATGCCAGCACAGAATTTATTTTTTAGCTCTTTTATAACTATTCTTACCTCTTCACTTGTGACATGATTTATAAATAAAGAATCACTGCATATATTTATTTTATTATTAGAATTTAGTGTATTTACCTGTGATTTATTTAATAATTTTTGCGGAATTTCCAGAAAATAGTCATTAAAAGTGTTTGCTATTTCCTCTGGATTATTAATCACTTTATTATTTCTGGTCAGTGTAATGTTCCTTTGTATTTTAGCAGATTTTCCAGTTTCTTTCTTTATTACGGACCACATAGCCCTGTTTTTATTAGATGATTGGGAAATAAAATTATCATTATGCATTTTCTTTGCTAGTCTTATTACCTTATTTAATATGCTAGTGTATTTTTTGTAGTATAAATTGAATTCAGGTGTTGTGTGGTATTGTTTATATAATTTGTGTAGAAATTTCTTTCTTTGACATGAATTTATAATCCCTGTTGTTATCCAATTGCTAGTTTTGTTATTTTGAACAGTTCTTCGTTTAAAGGGGAATGCTATTTCAAAATAGTGTTTTAGGGTACTGTTAAATGCATTAAATTTATCATTTACATTTTCTAGTTCATAAATTTCTGACCATGTTTCCTTATTTAATAAGTCATTGAAATATGTAACATTTGATTCAGTGAATGACCTGCACTTTGATTTTACTCCATTATCATTATTATTGATTACTTCGGATACTTCAAAACTCAGTATTTGTCCATGGTGGTCACTAAAACCCGGACAATAGACTTCTATTGAATGGTGATATTTATCTGTATTTATAAAAATTTGATCAGGAGTGGTTTTACTAAATTTTGTTATTCTTGTTGGTGTATTTACTGTAGGTTTCAGTCCATAGGAAATTAGTAACTGGTTTAATAATTCACAATTTCTATCAAGTTTTAAGAAATCCACATTTACATCCCCACAAATTATTATATCGAAATTTACTTTGCTCATGTTATTGAGTAACAATTCTAGTTTATCTATAAATAGAGGAAACTTTCCTGACGGAGAACGGTATACGCATACAATTATTAACTTAAACTGCTGAATTTTTACGGCAGAGAATTCAAAATCCTGTTCCATAATTAGATAATCATAAGCTGTTATCTGTTCATGATCTAAATTATTTCTTAAGAAGATGCAAGTACCACCATGGCTAATATTAGATCTAGAGTATTTACTAGCTTGTATAAACCCTGGGAATTGAATTAATTCGAGTTGTTCCTCTTTCAGCCAATGTTCTGAAATACATAGTGCTGAGATGTCTTTAAGTTCATTTTTAAGCATTAGATTTATGTAATCAATTTTATTATAAAGAGACTGGACATTCTGGTGGTAAATTTTAAATTTGTTACTTTTGCAAGCTTGTGTTGGTGATTTATTTACATTATTATTATCATAATTGTTATTATTATTGTTGCTAGACAAATCCGAAATACCATTGTTGCACTCCGTTAAATTTGACTTCAAAAGATGTGAATGCCAAACCTCACGTTTGGCTTCTTCTACCAGTTTCCCTGCTTCCACTCTAATGATATTACTGTTGAATTATTCTTACCATTTGAATTTACAATTTTGCAGATTTCATCACTAAGATACTCTTTTCCTAATCTATTTATAAGATATACCAGTAAGTTAGAGTATAATATCGAGTACAATATGAATGTCTATCATTGGAATTGAATGAGGAATTACTGATAGTAGCCACTGAAAAGAAACGTCCTAGTATTGGCTTCTTTATTCCTAAATAGGTTATACACAAATCTCAGCATAATACGATGGGGCAGGCGGAATAAATTCCACTAAAGTACCCACTCACTTCAAACCAAACACAACATATCTCCGTCTTTGCACCAACATGAATCGATTGAAAAATGTATTTATGTTTACCAACTTATAAGTACTATCACTGGGTATCTTTTATAACTGCCGTCATAAAGGCGTTTCTAGTTACACATTTAATCTTGTGTATCCTCGACAATAAAATATTGTAAATCAATTTACACAGGGCATGAACATGTCCAAGCTAAACTCGGTAGAAAGATTCATCTCCATTATCTAATTTAGTCACGTCTGTAAAGAGTACTTCAAGTATTCCTACATGGAAATCAAAATTCTTAGATCTTAATATTTTGCCGCGAGGCACATGATTTAAGTCGGAAGACGCTAACTCGGTGACGACATTCCTAGCAACCTCGCCCCGCTGATTATAGACACCATAGCCTAGCCACGGTCATAGAACAACGGAAAGACTAGTGACGTATTTCCAACACTACCGGTAATCAAATATAAGTATTGTTATATATGCTTATGCCCTGGTGACAAATTACAAAAGTTAATGAAATAAATACATATTCCATCAATAACCTAAATTAAGCCTACATTCATTTCCAGGGCCAGATCTAGGGGAAAGCAACCGCCCAGGGCCCCGCGGTACGGGAAGCCCTGCGCCATGGATTTTTTAAATTTAATTACTTTATAATAGTTTTCATACTAATTTATAACAAATATTCTTTTTTTCATTGCAGCTATAACCTCCTGTGACCTTTTAGCAAGTTTAGATTTCAGTGTAATAATAGAAGACTTCAGCCGGGAAAAATGTCGCAAAGTAATATTTTAATATTTTATAGTTTACATAATCTTCTACAAGGGGACGTACAGGTCTCTTTCATATTATTAAAAAAATTACTGTAGTGTATTAAAAATATTGCCACTAATCATTATTTTATTATTATTACCCAACTATTCTCTATTTGATTTGATTTGTTTTATTTCCTATTGCTGTGGGCCCCACCTTATCATATCGCCTAGGGCACCGCATGGCCTGAATCCGCCACTGTTCATCGCAATCATAAAACTATCTAACACACACTCCCTCCTTGCCACTGTCTGACGATACTGGTTGTCGTGTTGGCAGACTTGGTGGTATTTGACAAGCTGTACACTCAGTTTAACCTGGCCCCTCCTCGCCAGTGAGTTTCCGTCTCATTTGGGTGAAATGATAGAATTATAATCCCTTCCTTATACAGTTCCATTTCATAGAGAAGCCATCGCATGTATTTTATCCCACGTGGCAAGTGATTCTGTAGCCACCTTTTATTCTCAAACCCAGTCTCCCTTGGTGAGAGACAAACAGTTTGACCACTGCACCATCCGTAAGGCAACAAGCAAGTATAACTTAAAATGCAATTTTTTGTAAAGTTACACACAAGACTTTTATACATTTCCTACTCCTCAAAATGCACGATAGAAGTGACGGCCCTAATGCCATCATAAAGAAAGTTTCAATTGGCCCTGAAGCAATGAAAGGTTGGACAACACTGGGATGAATGTATAGTCAACCTATACTGAGACCCAAAGCAATATGGTTTTAAAGAATTCCACCCTCTTAAGTTTGAACACATCACCGTTTTCCACATGACTTTATCACTTCACTGTCACGGAGTACATGATTTCCATCTTTAGTTTTTACAGATCTCATACGGGAGATTTCTTGGCATAACTCAATACCCTCCACTACTTTGCCTATCAACAGTGTGCGAGGGAAGGGACGGAGTAATCGCTTGCCCACCCAGATATACAACTGTGATCCCGTAAGACCAAGTCCAGTTGACTCATCCATCCCCTTACCTCGCATACGAACGGCATCCATTTCATCCTTCAACCCACATTTGTCTCTAAGGGTTAGAAGACATTGACGTGGTGAGAGTGCTTGCGAGGTCGAATGATCCTCTTGCCTATGTCAGCAGTAGCATAGCTACTGGCAGGGCCTCCCTTGCCGGACAGGTCAAAGGTGAAGATCCAGACTAAGAAGCAACACAAGAAGATGTCCAACGACTCCAAGTGCGAAAGAGGAGTCAGAGTCCCAACGAAATACGAGGCGGAAGAGACACTTCAGGATAGGGAGGGGCAGACGAGGCTCCAAAGCCATGCTGGAGGCAGCTTGTCGAGAGGTTGGATTCCTCGATAACAATATCCCCGTCCCCCGGTAGAGGTTAGGCGTGAGGTTATCAGACTTACCCTGTAAAAAATATCTTGTTCAGAAGGAACAAACACAGAATAAACCAGACAGATTTCTTTAACTACGACCAAAGCAAGTTAAAAGGACTCGCATAAGGAAATTGGACATAAAATGGCTACTTGGAATGTAAGAACGATTTTACAACCAGGGAAGATGCAAAAATTGGGAGAGAGATTAATACATTTTAATTAGTCTTAGTTGCACCACCAGAGATAAGATTGAATGGAAGAGGAAGAATTGATAAGAAAGATTTTATATTATTTTATTTTATAGTGGACCAGAGAGAAGAAAAGGATTATTTGACACGGGATTTAATGTAAATCAGAAAATAAGGAAGAATATTCTAGAGTATAGCACCGTTACGGTACATTGGGCGTTCATCTCCCGTGCCCCCCTTCCCCGCCCATCAAACGGCGAGAGAAGTATGCCACTGAAGGATTGTGTGGGGACAAAGAGTGAAGAACTGCTGTTTTATTTTGGATTTAAGGATATTGACATGTTAATAAAAATTCAAAAAAAATTATTGAAAATTCAACTTGACGTCTGTTTTGGCAACAATGTACATTGTAACTGTTGCGAGTTGGCGCTGATTTTGAAATTATTATGGCGGGCAATTGTACCAACTGATTTTGGAAGCAACCTTTGAAAACTCATAAGAATTTAAATTTGCCGGCAAATGTTGGGGGTGACAGCCCTGTCGCAGCTGCCAAAAGTGAGCTTGTTGCGACGTGCGAACCTGTATCCATTGTATTTGACCCTGAGCGTTTGTAGAAAACGGTTGAGTGAAGAGGTTGCTCTGTGAGGGTCAGATCTCCTCTCCAATGCTCCGAGATGGGGACGGTACGTGAAAATAATTTGAACCGAAGTGACTTTTGATTTGGAGAAATAATGAGAAATTGAACTTTTATGCTGGACTTTTAGGAATTCAAGTCATGAGGGAAATGTTTAATTAAATTGCACGTGCACGTGGCGGGTTAAGATTGTTTGATTATTCAAGGGGTTTATTGTGTGTGTTTCTCTGGCTTCTGGTTTCACTATGTAACGTGGGTTAGTGATCGCCTCGTGGCATATTCCGGGTGATTGGTTAGCGTTATGCTTGGTATTTGTCCGCGTGGAAGTTTTCACGAGGTACCAAGTTTATTTTCCATATTGTTAGCGTTAAGTCCACCTCGTGCTCTAAATTTAAGAATTGTTTACTTTGGGGGTATTTTCTGGTCTTCAACGGGATTTATTTCATTTGGGAATCAGGGGTTATTTTTGTTATCTTCAGCCGTGTATTTTGGTGTCGGCCATTGGCCATGATTAGGGTACACTTATTTCTGGTCTGTTTGTTCTCCGAGAGGGATTGTTATGTCAAGTAGGATTTTGCGAGGGTAAGTTTGTGTGTGTTTTCTCGTGTCCTGCGGTCAGGGATTCAGGTCTTATTCTGACGGAATTTTTAGGTCTTGATAGTGAAAAGGGTAATTGTTGTGTGATTTGTACCACCTCGGAGAGAAACTAACTTTCCCCTGTCATGCCCCTTCCTGCCTCTTTCTGCCAAATTTTGGGCGACTTTATTTCCATGTCTTTTCTACCGAAATTTTGGGAGGAAGGGGGGGGGGGGCGATTCGTTTTGTTTGGTTCGGTTAGGTTCTGCTTTGTGGTTCTTGTTTGGCTTAATATTTTTTGTTGGTTTTTTCATTTATGTAATTCAGCGCTACTTGTGAAGGGGATCTTAGGGTTTTGTGTGAATGTGTGTTGAGGTGCGCACAGGGAAGGGGAGTTAGTTTTAGGTTTTGTTTGTTTTTTCAGGGTAGTTTAAGTTTTGTGCCTTGCTTTGATGTCGTTCTAAATATTTCCTTTGGGGGTCGACGTGTAAGATTAATCATTGTATCCTGGCAACTTCATACTGTACTAAATTCTAAATCCCCTTTTCTAAGTGTAAATGTAAATGTAATCGGGCACATTAAGTTTAGGTTTTATATATATTCTCTTGATTTCTCACTTTATTTGGTGAATACATTGTTGTTTCCTAGACTCCCTTTCATTTCATTACGAACTATCCCTAGGCACCTATCCCCAACACGGCCACGTTTAGGGTCCTTATCTATAGGCATGTTGGAGAGTGTGTGGGAATGGAACAGACTGTCGAGTAGATGTGTGTCGAGTGACAAAGGGTGCACATATTGAGCATTTGTAAAGTATGTAAGAAATTTATGAGTTACAGAACTCATTGAAACAAGATTCGTAATCCTACACTAATTGGACTGTGTAGGATAATTACCTGCTTACTAGTCCCCAAGCCTTTCCCAATGCTCGCTCCAATGCGCATTCAATCAACAAATGCATTTATTTTTCCTTGGACATCTGTACAATTGCCTTATAACTTGTGTTAATGTGATGTCTGTACTAGTGTAGTTGCCTATTATGATTTTTGTAACTTCAAAAATAATTTTGAATAACTTTCTATTACACAATAAGGTTTCTATTAAAGTAAACACTTTAATCTTATAAATCCTATAAGAAAATAAAGAACTAGGGTACTATTATATCTATTGCGTAATATACTGCAGCATAATGAAATGAATTTCCTCGAGACATTCCAAAAATTCAAAGAAATTCAAAAAATAAAACAAAATTTATTGAAAATTCAACTTGACGTCTGTTTCGGCAACAATGTGCATTGTAACTGTTGCGAGTTGGCACTGATTTTGAAATTATTAGGGCGGGCAATTGTACCAACTGATTTTTGAAGCAACCTTTGAAAACTCATAAAACTTTAAAGCCTACAGTAATTATTGCTACTTTAAACGCAAACATGCGGAACCGAATGTACTGGCCACATTCAGCATTAAGAAGAGAACAGCCTGGTATTTGGATTTGTACGTTAAAGGCTTTGTAGCAAATTTGAGTGTACTATACAGTAACAAACAAAGCAATGTACTCTTAATATTAATATATATATATATATATATATATTATTCGTACAGCGTATATGTTTTTTTTTTTTTATTTCATTATTCGGAATTAATTAATGAATATTTTTTCTTATTTAAATTCAATATTTAGGGGAAAGTTGGGCAATTGTGCGCAGCGGGTAATCGTGTGCACTTATGTTCTTCGAGTTGGCAGTACAACTAGCAACTGAATCCATTCCTATCCTCTAGCTGTCACCGTACTTGACAAATAGGGTAAAACATCCTATTGTTGTCACCCCTCCAGTAATTGGCACTGCTTACTGCAACTGGGCATAATAAGGTGTCTGTCATGTTTTCAGTCCTGCAAGTTCCCTAATTTTGAGCCTCGACACGCCACATGCAGTATTTCAATTGTTTCCGCCAGTCGGCATTGTTACAATAGTGGCTAGCAGGTATCCTGCCAGTTACTGCAAACATTGTTTCTCACAAGACTGTTTCCTTAGCGGTAAGTGAAGAACATTATATACACATGACGTTAGTTTATTAATATATTAAATAATTATGATTGTTTATTAGTATAGGGTACATTCGTTTGTGAATTGAAATATACTTTTAAGACAACTCAGACCTCCTACCTTCACGGATTACGTCCTTTAGGATAGCTTAAACCACCCTTGGCTCGCTAATCGGAATTGGTGTGTCCCATGTTATGGATTATAAAGTTTGCATAATTCACACGGCCGCCATACTCAAAGGTACGGCTGATGACCTCGCAGGTTGGGTAAAGGACGCGTCCCATATGAAGGTATGTTGGTCCCAAATTTGGTAGAGATCGGATGATTAGTTTAGTTGTTATTTGATTTTACGTTTTGAACATTTGATTGGCCGCCATTCAGTTTTGGTAATGATGGCGGCGATATAAAACATGACACTGAGGTGCCCTTTTTTGCCAGTTCTACCTCTATACCAAATTTCGGTCAATTCGGTTTCACCGTGTTCGAATTGATGGGGGGGGGGGGGGGAAGACATTCAGACAACACACACACACTCACACACACAATTTTTAGCCTACTTTTTGCATTTTGTATAAATGAGGAAAAATTAGACTTATGAGATCGATCCGGGAAAATGTGTGTCTGTCAATCTGTCTCTCTGTGTGTCCTCCCCCCCCCCCCTATCTACTCCTAAACGGCTGAAGCAATCAAACCCAAATTTGGTATGAGTAAAGATCTGTATCTGAATATCTCACCGCCGTATTTGAAAATGATGTCAGTGCTACCAACTGCTGAAAAATCACAATTACAATTTCAGCTCCATGTTGTATATCTTGGAAGGTATGCATGGAAGCTGTACCAAAATTGGCACAAATATAGATAATAATATTTCAGTTTAATTTCCAGGAGGCCATACATGACAGTGTTGCCAAAATGATTCTTAGCCTGCTGTTAAGTCCACTTTTTAAATGTATATAACTTCTACACTATTAATTGGATTTCAACCAAATTTCGTATGTACTATATGTAGATAGACATATATGTCTGAGCGTAATCTTAAGAGCCACAAGGGCAGCCAACTCGCTATTGTTTTTATCCAAATAGCAATATATCAGAAAGTATGCAAGCCGACAGCTTTAAACTACTCGTATGCACAAGTATAATACCTGCCATTCTAGATTAATTTGGAGTAACTAATGGACCTCAGTACTACCAACATGATTCTAAGCCTGCTGATAGGACCAATTGTAAATACTTGTAACTTCTATACTATCAATTGGAATCAACCAAATTTCGTATGTGATATGTGTACTATAACAGATATGACTATGCGTATTCTTAAGAGCAGCCAGGGTTGCCAACTGTTAATAAATGCTGGCTCTATTTTTTACCCTAATATCAATATATCAGAAAGTATTCAAGCCAACATTATGCCAGTTATATTTCGAACTAATTAGAAATGTCCATATTACCAACTCAATTTCGCCATTATTCTAATTAGGTCCATATAGATTAATCATTGGAATGAATCTTACATTTCGAGAAAAGTAGGCTCTTTAGTTCGTCACGGAACTTCTTGTTGTCCCTGTGTAGATCTCATAAGTCTACTTTAATTTTTTGAAAAAATCGAAAGTAGGCTAAAAATGATAAATATCCATGAGCTAGAACGTTAGCTTTCGTGAAATTACATTTTATTGTTACACTAGCTGAACCCGGCATGCGTTGCAACGCCAATCAAAGAAAGTGTTGGCTTTGTAATTTTGTTTCTTGAAGTGCTTTTGAATACACAATTCTATTTTTCATCTTAAGCTAACTGCCTTAAAAACTATCGTAAAATGGATTAACTATTTGTGAAACATTCGTGGGAACGTCCACAACAACTCACCAAAGTTTCATTGCAATCGGATGAATGGCATATGAATACATACGAAATTTCATTAATACGATTCGTGTGATGTCACTCATTTGTTGAATCACTCGTTCGGTACATACATTGAAGTGGATTTACTAAGTTAGGAACCCACATGTAAGTGCACACAACAACTCATCAAAGCTTCATCGCAATCGATGAATGGTATATGAATGCATACATGATTTTGTTGAAACGCTTCAAGCGTCGTCACTCATTTGTTGCATCTACTCGTGCGCTAAGTATTGTAAAATGGATTTGCTAAGTCGAAACCCTTCCCTGGCGAGTACACAATAACTCATCAAAGTTCCATCGCAATCGGATGAATTGCATATGAACGCATACGGGATTTTGTTTAAACAATTCACATGCCGTCACTAATTTGTTGAATCTACTCGTACGCTACCTATTGAACAATGGATTTACTAAGCCTGAAACCTTCCCTGGAGTATACTCACCGATCCACCAAAGTTTCATCGCAGTCGGGTAAATGGTATATGAACGCACACGGGACTTTGTTGAAACGATTCGCGTGCTGTCCTTATTTGCTGGATCTACTCGTGCGCTAGCTATTGTAAAGTGCTTGTACTAAGCCAGAAACTCTTCCAGGAGTGTACAGAACAATTCTTCACAGTTTTTTCGAAATCTGATGAATGTTATATGAACGCATACAGGACTTAGTTGAAACGATTCGCGTGCCTTCGCACATTCGATGAATCAACTCGTGCGCTACCTATTGTAAAATGCATATACTAAGCCAGAAACCTTCCCTGGAGTGTACACAACATCTCACCCATGTTTCATCGTTATCGGACGAATGGGATATGAAGGCATACGGGCCTTTGTTGAAACGGTTCGCACGTCGTCGCTCATTTGTTGAATCTACTCGTGCTCTACCAATATTGTAAAATCGATTTACTAATTTGAAGACCGTGTACACAACAACAAATCAAAGTTTCAACGCAATCGGATGAATGGCATATAAACGCATGCGGGATTTTGTTTAAACGATTCGCGGGCCGTCACTTTTTTTTATCTACTCATGCGCTAACTATTTTAAAACGTATTTACTAAGCCTGAAACCTTCCCTGGAGTGTAGGCTACTCAACGATTCACCAACATTCTTCGCAATCGGATAAATGGTATATGAACGCATATGATAATTTTTTGAAACGAATCGCACGAAATTTTGTTGAAGCCACTCACGCGCTATCTATTGTAAATTGGGTTTACTATGCCTATAACGTTCCCGGGAGTGTGCACAACAACTCGCCAAAATTTGATCGCAATCGGATGAATTGTGTATGAACGCAACGCCATCACTCATTTGTTTAAACTACTTGCACGCTATCTATTGTAAATTGGATTAACTACGCCTATGAATATCCCGGGAATGTGCACAACAACTCATCAAAGTTTCATCGCAATCGACGAATGGTATATGAACGCAAAGAGGATTTTTTTGAAACGCTTCACGCGTCGTTACTCATTTGTTGCATCTACTTGTGCGCAAAATATTAAAAAATGGAATTGCTAAGTCAAAAACATTCCCTGAAGTGTACGCAATAACAAATCAAAGTTTCATCGCAATCTTATGAAAGGCATATGAACGCATACAGGACTTTATTGAAACGATTCGCGTGCCGTCGTTCATAAGATGAATCTACTCATGCGCTAACTACTTAAATAGGAATGTACTAAGCCAGAAACCTTCCCTGGAGTGTTCACAACATTTCACCAAAGTTTCATCGCTATCGGACGAATGGTAGATGAACGCATACGGTACGTTGTTGAAACACTTCGCGCGCCGTCACACATTTGTTGAATCTACTCGTTCGCTACCTATTGTAAAATGGATTTAAAATGCCTGAAACCTTCCCTCGAGTGTACATAATATCTCACCGAAGTTTCATCGCAATGGGATGAATGATATATGAATGCATGTGGACTTTGTTGAAACGAATCGCACGCCATTTTGTTGAAGCTACTCGCACGCCATCTATTGTAAATTGGATTCATTACGCCTATAAATTTCTCGGGTGTGTGCACTACGACTTACAAAAATATGATCGCAATCGGATGAATTGTATATGAACGCATCACATCACTCATTTGTTTAAACTACTCACACGCTATCTATTGTGAAATAGATTAACTATGTCTATGAACATCCAGAAAGTGTGTTCAACAACTCACCTAAATTATATTGCAATCGGATGAATGGTTTATGAACGCATAAAGACGAACAGACAGACATTCCTTTATATATAAGATATGTGATCATAATGGCATTTGTTTTACATATTTTTATTTTTTAGTGTAAAATTACATATTCTGTGTTTTTAATTTACATATTTGAACAAAACGACATTTTTAAACATACTTTTACCTTATTTATTGAACATTACATATTCAGTCTCTTACTGTAAAAAAGTATGTTTTCGCAAATAAAATATACGGTAATTCCAAACAGTTTGTATGACAATATTTGTTCACTAGAAACTCAGGTACATGATACGGATATTCCAAGCAATTCATAAGCTGTTGAGAAAGGGCAAGGGAAGAACATCAAGAAATATATTAGTGGAAATAAGGGGATGGGAATTCACCTCACACCCTGCCGGAGACTCAGCGGCTGTACTTAAGTGTATTTTAATTGTCGAGTTAGTGCCTGAGACTTACAATAAGATTAACATGCAAAATATGTACTTATTTATGTAATAATTTTAGGTGAAATATTTAGGCCTAATATTACATTAAAAAATTAAAATATGTAATATTAACTTACAGTAATTTTTATATAAATGATATATTACACAAGATATTACTTGAAGATTCCTCATTTTATTTCAAATATATTTTTACAAAATAACGTGTGGTGCGGGGTAGACTACCCTGCTGTTCCCCCCTTAAAGCAATAATACTACAAATGTGTTGCACAATAATAAATCAATTAATTAGTTGTTTATGTATGCCCATATTATAGCAAATATAAATAACTTTTATTATGTCTGAGAAAATGAATACGAACAATGAATAAGAATTTTGAGGAGCACTTTTTGTTTCCGGGGTGGAAATATAGCAGCCTTTCTTATTGACAGTTGAAAGTAGAGTACCAGGCACTCTCTGGAAAACTGACATTAACTTAATTCAAGCCGCAGGGTGCTAGGTGAATTCCCTTTCCCTATCTCCACTAATATATTTCTTGATATTCGTCCTTGGCCCTTTCTCAACAGCTTATGAATTGCTTGGAAAATACGTTTCATTTACCTGTGATTCTAGTGAGCAGATATTGTCATACAGACTGTTTTCAACTGCAGTTCTCTTGGGAAGACATACTTTTTGTTACAGTAAGGGACAGAATATGTAATTTTAAATATATAAAGTTAAATTTTGTTTTAGCAAGTAGTTCCGTGAAGAACTATTTTCATATACCCTACTTAAGTTAATTGCCACTAACAACATACAAAATTTCAGTTTGATTGCTGTAATAGATTCGTAGATATTGAGAACCGATTAAATACTTCGGAAGGTCGCCATGTTGGATTTTATATACGTAGGTCCTAGAATTACGTACTGTTACATAAAGATTAATGTGTACGTGTAGCATTCAAACTTCAATCGCATGATTAGGACACAAGAAGTAACAAGGAGATTTTAAAATTTCGCACAGCTCCATCTTGTGGTTATGGAATCAATTGAAATAGATCAGATGCCAGTGGATTAACATTCGTATAAGGATTTACTGTACCATGTTTCACTGCACTCTGATGGTTAAATTGCGAGAAACGTCAATGTGAATATTTATATTTCGCGTCGCCGCCATGTTGGATTTGTGATCACCAGGTTATTTAAAGTCCTATAGGGAACTTAAGTTTAAAACCCCTTTTGAACATAAAGAAATTTAGTTTGATTGCTACAATAGATTCGTAGATATTCAGAGCCGTCCAAACATTTCGGATGGTCGCCTTGTTGTATTGTTAAATATATAGGCCATAGAGGCATGTGCCATTAAAGGAAAATTATTGCAAAGGTTCATTATTCAAACTTTCACTTCGATCGCATGATTACGACACAAGAAATAAAAACTTAATTTAAAAATTCGCACAGCCGCCATCTTGAGGTTATGTAAACAATTGAACTAAATTAGATACCAGTGCATTACAATGTGTATAAACATTTCCTGTACCAGATTTCATTGCGTTTGGAACATTAAATCGCGAGAAAGGTCTATTTAAAAATTTCAAATTCGCTTGACCTTCATGTTCGTTTTGTAGTTAACCGATTTTTGAAAGTCTTATAGATGAACTTACAGTAGTGCCCTTTATCTCCGTACAAAATTTCAGGGTGATACTGAGCCCGTCAGAGGAGCTGCCAGGACAGCCAACAACCGAAATGACCTCCGTAACATCTCATCCGCCGGACCTAACTGCCGAGAGGATCAGGTGAACTTCCATACAGGCCAAAGCAGCACGAGAATCCATCATCCACGGGGATCGTGGTACATGGTGACTAAAGGTCATAGACTGCCTAAGGAAAGGTTCACCTTAAAAGCTAGACTGAGAAAAAACATCCAGACTTATGTAGAACATCGTGAGGATTTATTTTAAAATCCACAAACCCCTATCCTAGTTCGGATGGTTTCTGTCGGCTAATCCGCAAGCTAATAAATAATCAAAAATAAAGAGCATGTCCCTACCTGAGAAGTTACTGTAAACCCTCGCGAAAGATCTATCTCACAATTATTAAAGCAACAACAGCAACACCAGGAAAATGGTACGGCGAAAAACCCTAGGTCAAGTTACAAGTTCAAGCTAATATCGGAATTTACATTTAACAGGGCAGCAAAACAAATCTAAGTTAGGATGATACCATTTTCTCATTTACATTTAATATTGATGCATCTAGCTAAGTCCTACCAATTAATTACAAAATTTACGGTGGTGACGTCCGTAATATCAAACAATTACAATCAAAGCTATGTGACAAGCCATAAATAAAACTAAGGCATTCTTACAGACTAGGTGCTAATCAGCACACAAAAGGTGACATAGAGGATTTGTGCACTTTCACATCAATAAATCAATAAATACAAGACCACAGTTTTATTCAAAGCCTACCTACACCTTTGTTTACTGTTTGTAAGCCATAGTCATTTAACGTGTGTAATTACGGTGATGACTGCGTAGTGGAAACTACGTCTAACATCGTATGGCCTGAGCTCCACTAGCTACGAACTAAAGGTTCAAGCAAGCCTCTGTCGTTACAAAACAATAATGTCAGCTGTCCTAAGGTCATTTCCTCCAGGAAATACTTTCATTGGCACGGCTATCTCAGCAGTTTCCAAATGCAAATGAACAAGGTTAAATAGAAAGGATCTGTTAGTTATATTTTGTTTATCAAAATTATGCGTTTTATTATTAAGATGTCGGTTTAAATTATCGTTGGTTTATGGCGAATAACAGCTGACTAGCCTGGCACGGAGCGTCTCTGCGAGATCATCTCTGCCAAAGGGCCTTGACTCAAAAGTCGGGATACGATCAACGAGCAATAACAACTCGGACACACAATAACACGAGTTACCAGCGGCGCGCAGCTCGCGTTCAATAACTCTGGGACAGGCCTGGAAACACATCAGTTACCCTCCCTAAATATCTGGTCTACGGGAACTGTCCCGGACACGGTACACAAAATACCTTCTAACATGAAAAAGCCTCCTCACGGGGGTCACTAGCCTCCAACATAATATAAGAATCCTGACATAACTGTACTCGTCGAAACAACGGTTCACGCAAAAGGCGTTTAACTAACAAATAACAATCTACAGAACATGTGTTCAGACACAGAAATGGACACTGGGTTCCATGAGCTATCAATGCAATGAAAAAGAAAAATGCTGCCAGCATTGCGTCCTGTGTTAAAAATAAGTCTGTCTCACTTGGAAGCAAGCGCTCTCAATCGGGCGCTGGGAAGTATTCAACCACCTGTCTCTGTGTCACAGCGTGCTACAAGCTCCCTGTACAGTTTGACACAACACGTTTACTGGGCCGGCAGTTTTAGCAAGAAAATAACTGTAAAACTGGCCTCATAATAATACCTTTACCATAGGTTATAAACATCAAAGAATGTGTGCATTAAGAGTACGCTATAAAGCTGAATATAAACATATAAATCTGGTATATTGGCTTTCACGGCCGGGCGGGGACACCAAGAGACCGCCGATGAGCCTAGCTTCGTGTCCTAGGCGAAACCCCACACAAGAAACGGCACAAACCTAGAAGAATTGCTGAGTTTTATATAAATCTGTCTTTCATAGCAAAGACGTTTAAAAGATAGCAATGTCACTCATTGCTGGAGCTCTTTGCTCTCAAAGATAAAATACTTCATTTGTTTCTTGTATCAAACATTCAAATAAATCACGTGTCATTACACTTGACACAAACAAAATAATATTACAGCGCAAATCTCACTCTGCTGGATTTGCTTAATGATACGTTGGGAACTGGGTACGATGCTAGGTTACAACGAACATCCCTTTTACTTGCAAGGTCTACACTTGACCTGGATGGCTTCTGAGCACTTCCTGAATGAAATATAAATGCAGTTACAAAACTGGTAATTACAGTCGATTACCTAAATGATACGACTTCTCTAATCAAGTCAGGGGCGTAACGTTGACTGGCTGCTTTAAGTGCAGTTAAAGAATTATGACCATGGCATCAATTTGCCATAACAGGAGTCTGATAAGACTCGAAAATCATCCCAGATAGGGTTAAACAAAGTAGCCTTGAAATGACTACGGTCACGTTTAGCAATAGACAGGAATTGACGTCCTAAGACGTCCATCAGGTTGCACCAGGGTTGAACAAAATGTCGAACCCAAGGGTGGCTCACAATCACTGTAAATAAATGACATCTAATTATACTAATTACATTCCCTACCTATAAAATGGCTGTCACTAAGTTCGGCTGATTTACAATCTACACTAATCTAAATATACTACCAATGACTAAAACAAAGAAGGGTTGTACAAACTCACGATCTGAAGGAGTCCACACTTAGCTATTTCCAACGACAAGGGTTGAACAAAGTACCTCTGGCTTTCAGGATTGGTTTTGTCCATATCAGAACTTCCATCGTGGCTCTCCCAAAGACCAGGGTTCGGTCTGTCCCCGTAGTTGACATCGTGAATGGGTTGGACATGCCTAGAAAGGGCATCCTCGACTCCTTCCTTCTCGTTCGACGTTCTTGAAGTTCCAAATCATGCTCGTTCCATCCGAGACGTCTCCCTCATACCATGACGGTATCATAGCCCATCATATTCGACTCGAACATGGTGTTACAAATGTCGAACACATGGTCGGTAATATTAGACATTGTGTATTTCTTTAGCACGTGAAAATTGCGGTGTGCTTTGTAGCAATCACAGGCGTTACACATATATATAGCAACACAGCCTCTACACTTTGCAGATATCATAAATAAATGGCCATGCACTGATCTGCTGGTTCACACGTGCACAGATTCTATTTTTGCAATCACGTGGCATCCGTGAAATTGGTGTCGTATTCTTGCGGATAAATCCACTGTAGCAATCTATGCACGAAGCGTATTTAATATCACACTCGTTTAATGTAACGTTATCATAATTATTTGTATATTTGGCACCAGGCTTTAGCCCTCAACAAATCACGTGGGTACAAAATGCGGTGCTACAAAATCGTAGAAAATTCACAATACGTTTCAAATAAGTTTCCAATACTATTGGTGCTGATCACTACACTTTAACAATCGTGATGCACAATACGATGGTGCTCGATGACACTTGATAATATTTCTTCGCTATAAAGCGGACTATTCCCACGTCTTACACGACGGATATTTCAACACGCCTCAACCGGGCGGATCCTCCTGACGTAGTGCACGGAACTGCGTCCCTCGTGGAATGAAGTCGTCAAACTAAGTCGTTGAGCGACTATTTATATTCCTTTTTGCATATCTGCAATGATATTACCATACCTTAAAGTGAAAAAACATTCTCCTAAATGTTTCAATAATACTGAATAACGAAATGGAATATTCTGAGTCCCGCAGAAAGTTAAAGTTGATTAATAAGACCTCAGATAAATAATTAGCAGACTTCACCAAAGTCAAAAGTGCGATCCTCTGCTACTCCAAAGAGAATTGTATAAGCTCTCAGCTTCTAGTTGCTTTCTGGGTGTGTTGAAAGTTAGTACATCCCATCATAAATGTGTTGTCATGAAAAATATCACATGAACCTTAGCTCAGCGGGTTCATCTGCCTCTCCGTCGTTTCAAATAAAATGTAAGGACGGCATTTTATTTGACTCAAAGTTCATTCATGAGTGATATTTTTTTTAGATTAGCCGCGTTGAAGGTTCCAATGCACTCTCCTGTTTGAATGTCTTCAATCACGTAACTTCCATTGTTTAGAGGTTGTCGGAAATGCAACAACGGTTCTGGTCATCGCCTGATTCGGCCTGTATCCATCTCCATTAATTATGTGTCCCACAAATTTGACTTCTCTCTGGAAGAATCGACACTTGTCGAACTTCAATTTGAAATTAGCCTGCCGAAGATTCTCAAAAACAAGGCGTAAAATTGCTAAATGTTCTTCCTCCGTTTCCGAGGCTATGATGATGTCATCCACGTAACATATCACCTTCTGTTTTACTTCAGGTGTTAGCTTCGCATCAAGTGCTCTAATTAATGCAGCTCCGGCATTTTTCACACCAAAGGGTAGTTTCCGAAAGACATAGGTGGTCTGATCGAACAGAAACCCTGTATACTTCTGAGTATGCTCAGGCAATCTTATATGGTAGTAGGATTGTACTAAGTCCAATGACGAAAATACCTTCTTCCCCTTAAATTTTCTGAGGATGTCCCTAATTTCGGGCGGTCGGTCATGCTCAGGAGCTAGGCGTTCGTTTAAGGCCCTGGCATCGAGACAAAGTCTCAGGCTTCCATCCACCTTAACCACAGGTGTTATAGGATTTAAGAAAGAAGTTGGTGACTTCTTAATTGTACCTGCTGCTTCCATTTCATGGATCTCCTTAGCAGCTTCCTCTCGGTGTTTCTCTGCGATAGGATAAATCTTCTTCTGGAACGGGGAATCGTCTAGTACTATAAGATCGTACTCGTAGTCCAATATTTCACCAGGTGTGGTGTCGAATATGTCCTCGTATTCGCTCAATATTGCATCTAGCTTCTCTCGTATAAGTGCTGATAATTGTTCTGCCTCTCAGTCGGCATCTTGCGTCTCCTCAATTTCCTTGCCATTTAAATTCTCAACAACGTTGACTTCGGATTCAAATTCCGGTTCTTCGTCTACCAAATTCAATTGAATGGGTTCGTTCGGCTTAAACTCCACCGTATTACGTCCCATATCAATGATTCCATCGTACTTCCGAATGAAGTCCACATCCAATATGGCATCATGATGCGGGCCATTCATCACTAGAAATTCGTGCAAGTACACGTGCCTCGAAATTTTTAAAGTGCATAAAATCTGAACTTTGCACGTTACAACACGGTCAGGTATAACTCCTCTGATTCTTACTGCAGAAACTGGCAGCTCTGTCACCTCAGAGTTTGCTTTCAGTCTGGCATGGCAATCGGCGGAAATGACACTTCATCGCTCCTGTATCGATGAGAATGACCACGTCACATCCATTCAGGGTAGCTACAATCTTCGGTAGACGCGTCAATTCGTAGTTGTGGTTCGTCGTTCGGCGTTCGTCTAATAGATCTTCCTGAATTGGCTCCCAGAGTAAGATAGTGGCAGTTAATCTGTGGTCAATCGGGTAAGAGTCTACTGGGTTTTTGGCGTTTTTTTCCTTGGCGGGGAGTACCGGGCTGGTTTTGCCTCGTTTCTTCCGCCGGAATATTTCGTGTTTCCCGCGAAGTCGTGTTCTGATCTCCCCCTTCTTGGTTTTCTTGGAGTCCTCGAAGTTGCTGAAGGTACTCACGACTCTCCTGTGCTCCTCCTTTTCAGTCTCGATCGGCCTGATAGCTGGGATCCTGAACTCGACGGTATCCTCCGCTGTAGCGGTAATCTCTACGGACATCTCCCTGCTGTGGGTTCCGGTTATTATTTCCTCGGCGGTCGTCATCGTGTCGACGGTTGTCGTTCGTCCCTCGATCAAAGCGTCGGTTCCAATAACTACGACGGTCATCTCTCCGGTCTCTAGCGTACGGAGTGTTATTCCAATTTCTCCGACCACGATTATATTCATTACGCTGTTCAAGACTCTCTTGAGTCTGTGTTTGCTGTGGCGTCTGGCACACTTTGTCCACAGTCATCAAGTTAACTTGTCGCTCATCACGCCTGTCAGCCTTCTGTTGACGGTGTGTTGGAAACTGTTCGGTATTGGCGTCCAGTCGTCGCAAGATTTGATCGCACTGCTGGAATGTAGATGCTCCTGCAGCGATCAATACTCGTTGCACGTCTGCAGGGTATTGCCAGACGATGGTATTCACAAGTTCTTGCTCTGACAGTGGGGGTTGCAAACAACGAAGTTTCGCTAGCTGGGTTGCGAAGTAGTTCGCATAGCGCGTCGGAGTGTTCGAGCTATGTCGGCGGGTGTACATCTCAGCTCTGATACTTTGCTGGATGTCGCTCGACCAATAAGTTTAATAGTCTTGATAGTCTACGAATGAATAGCGGAAGGCCCTGAACCATGTGCTAGCTTGTCCCTCAAGCAAACGCTCAATAACTCGGAGCTCTCTCTCCGGAGTCACCATTGTGTCTCCTAAGTAGTTCTCCACATTCACTAAGAATTCTACAGGAGTGATGCCACTTCCAGTGCCTGAGAATCGAGCTGGTTGCTCTTCTCGCGAACGGATGATTGTCACGTTCCCCTGTGTGTGCGCGGGTCTGAATGAACTCGGCATATAATTATGCGTTGGCGTACTCGTCTCTTGACTTTGTTGATTATGTACGGGTTGGAAAGGATTCGCGTCGTAATTTAACGCTTGACTCTGCGCTGAACCGGTAAATTGGAACGGTTGTGGTTCCATGGGTGCGCTAGGTTGAACGTGTGTAGGCATTATCCCTGCGGATTGCGGTCCTGGTGTTGTCTGAGAGTCTCCCATCTGTGGAGGTAAATGTATCTCCCTTGGTTGAGTCTCAAGTCGGTCGAGACGTCTCTCGATAATTTCGAGCCCTGGGATAGTCTTAGCTGCGACCTTGTTTCCCAAATCGTTGAGCTTCAACTCAATTCTCTCGACTTTACCTTTGAGGTTGGTGTCGACTTCACGAATAGCTGTCCTCAAGTTGTAACTGAGGTCTAACCTCTCGGTTATTGCGACTTACTCAAATGTTTTCTGCAGTGAGTCAATTTCCCCCTCGACTTTGGACATGTTGTCCTTGATCCGACCTACGTCATCCTTGACCTCGGCTACCTTCGCCTCCATAATGGTTTTATGCTCATTAAGGTCACCCCTCAACAGCATTACATCGATCTTATTTTCTTCTCGATGAATGTCTACTGTCTCTCGTAGCCCTGTTGCGGTATCGATTAATTCCGTAATGTTCTTTCGGTTCGTATTCAACTCGTCCTTGACCTGGATCATACTATCGACGATCGTCTTGACATTATTGGTGACGGCGTTCGCTGCACCTCTCATCAGTACGAGTCCTATGTTCATGGTAGCCATGTCCTTCTTGACGTTGTCCATGAATCCCTCGACGTGAGTTAATCGAGTTCCAAATTCCTCTCGAGTATGGTCTAAGTCAGCCCTCATATCAACCTGAACTCTATTAATAGTTGTTTGAATCTGAGCGGTGTGCTCCTCTATGCGGGCTTGCACGTCCTCCCTAGATCTATTAATTTGGTCTGTCAAATTATCAATACGCTGGTTAGACTCCTGATGGTGTCGTATTACGTCAACCCTAACAGCTGCTAAACCTGCCGTAAGATCGTTTCTGGCCTCTATTCTATGAGCATCTATGTCGGCCCTGACCTGCGTTAGATCGGCCCTAACATTATTAACTTCATTTATTACTTGGTCCACATGACCACTTACAGTATTATTTGATCGGGTGTTAGCCTCAAGATCCTGTCTAACCTGGTCCATATGACCACTTACATTATTGACAGCTTGGGTATTCTCACCTAAGTCACCCCAGACTTCACCTAAATCACCCCTTACAGTACCTACTTCCTGCCTGACTTCACCTAAGTCAGCAGTAATCTGCTGGAGATTGCCATTGACACCTGCCAACATCTCTCCAAATACATGACGAATTGTTTCCTCATCCATAACAAGAAATTATTGAGAAAGAGAGGGAGCAATCTCTTATGGAACTTACAGCTATGATTAGTTACTTGGTGGTATAAAGCTTGTTTCATTTAAATAAACATCACGAGTACAGCTGGAGTATGCAAACTAAATGCTTCTACATTTACAAAGACAACAGCGAGCAAAGCAAAGTATTACATTTACTCAGGATGAGGCATCATCAAAGAAAATCCTAACCATCATTTATCTAACACAAAAGCCTCGCCCCTTGGACTTGTATCAAACATGAATGCCATGCGGTTAATCGATCTGCAGTACGACTTTCTAAGTTCGTCCCAGTCCAGTCAATTTACCATTGATCAACATTAAGATCCTCTTAAATAACATGGAACTGACGGTCACCACGTTAACGTCGGCACATGAGTTGGGCGCCATTTAATATAAGTATATGTTATGAGCCCGTCAGAGGAGCTGCCAGGACAGCCAACAACCTAAATGACTTCCCTAACATCTCATCCGCCGGACCTAACTGCCGAGAGGATCAGGTGAACTTCCATACAGGCCAAAGCAGCACGAGAATCCATCATCCTCGGGGATCGTGGTACATGGTGACTAAAGGTCATAGACTGCCTAAGGAAAGGTTCACCTTAAAAGCTAGACTGAGAAAAAAAACATCCAGACTTATGTAAAACATCGTGAAGATTTATTTTAAAATCCACAAACCCCTATCCTAGTTCGGAGGGTTTCTGTCGGCTAATCCGCAAGCTAATAAATAATCAAAAATAAAGAGCAGGTCCCTACCTGAGAAGTTACTGTAAACCCTCGCGAAAAATCAATCTCACAATTATTAAAGCAACAACAGCAACACTAGGAAAATGGTACGGCGAAAAACTCTGGGTCAAGTTACAAGATCAAGCTAATATCGGATTTTACATTTAACAGGGCAGCAAAACAAATCTAAGTTAGGATGATACCATTTTCTCATTTACATTTAATATTGATTCATCTAGCTAACTCCTACCAATTAATTACGAAATTTACGGCGGTGACGTCCGTAATATCAAACAATTACAATCAAAGCTATGTTACAAGCCATAAAAAAACAAGTAAAGCATTCTTACAGACTAGGTGCTAATCAGCACACAAAAGGTGACATAGAGGATTTGTGCACTTTCACATCAATAAATCAATAAATACAAGACCACAGTTTTATTCAAAGCCTACCTACACCTTGGTTTACTGTTTGTAAGCCATAGTCATTTAACATGTGTAATTACGGTGACGACTGCGTAGTGGAAACTACGTCTAACATCGTATGGCCTGAGCTCCACTAGCTACGAACTAAAGGTTCAAGCAAGCCTCTGTCGTTACAAAACAACAATGTCAGCTGTCCTAAGGTCATTTCCTCCAGGAAATACTTTCATTGGCACGGCTATCTCAGCAGTTTCCAAATGCAAATGAACAAGGTTAAATAGAAAGGATCTGTTAGTTATATTTTGTTTATCAAAATAATGCGTTTTATTATTAATATGTCGGTTTAAATTATCGTTGGTTTATGGCGAATAACAGCTGACTAGCCTGGCACGGAGCGTCTCTGCGAGATCATCTCTGCCAAAGGGCCTTGACTCAAAAGTCGGGATATGATCAACGAGCAATAACAACTCGGACACACAATAACACGAGTTACCAGCGGCGCGCAGCTCGCGTTCAATAACTCTGGGACAGGCCTGGAAACACATCAGCTACCCTCCCTAAATATCTGGTCTACGGGAACTGTCCCGGACACGGTACACAAAATACCTTCTAACATGAAAAAGCCTCCTCACGGGGGTCACTAGCCTCCAACATAATATAAGAATCCTGACATAACTGTACTCGTCGAAACAACGGTTCACGAAAAAGGCGTTTAACTAACAAATAACAATCTACAGAACATGTGTTCAGACACAGAAATGGACACTGGGTTCCATGAGCTATCAATGCAATGAAAAAGAAAAATGCTGCCAGCATTGCGTCCTGTGTTAAAAATAAGTCTGTCTCACTTGGAGCAAGCGCTCTCAATCGGGCGCTGGGAAGTATTCAACCACCTGTCTCTGTGTCACAGCGTGCTACAAGCTCCCTGTACAGTTTGACACAACACGTTTACTGGGCCGGCAGTTTTAGCAAGAAAATAACTGTAAAACTGGCCTCATAATAATACCTTTACCATAGGTTATAAACATCAAAGAATGTGTGCATTAAGAGTACGCTATAAAGATGAATATAAACATATAAATCTGGTATATTGGCTTTCACGGCCGGGCGGGGACACCAAGAGACCGCCGATGAGCCTAGCTTTGTGTCCTAGGCGAAACCCCACACAAGAAACGGCACAAACCTAGAAGAATTGCTGAGTTTTATATAAATCTGTCTTTCATAGCAAAGGCGATTAAAAGATAGCAATGTCACTCATTGCTGGAGCTCTTTGCTCTCAAAGATAAAACACTTCATTTGTTTCTTGTATCAAACATTCAAATAAATCACGTGTCATTACACTTGACACAAACAAAATAATATTACAGCGCAAATCTCACTCTGCTGGATTTGCTTAATGATACGTTGGGAACTGGGTACGATGCTAGGTTACAACGAACATCCCTTTTACTTGCAAGGTCTACACTTGACCTGGATGGCTTCTGAGCACTTCCTGAATGAAATATAAATGCAGTTACAAAACTGGTAATTACAGTCGATTACCTAAATGATACGACTTCTCTAATCAAGTCAGGGGCGTAACGTTGACTGGCTGCTATAAGTGCAGTTAATGAATTATGACCATGGCATCAATTTGCCATAACAGGAGTCTGATAAGACTCGAAAATCATCCCAGATAGGGTTAAACAAAGTAGCCTTGAAATGACTACGGTCACGTTTAGCAATAGACAGGAATTGACGTCCTAAGACGTCCATCAGGTTGCACCAGGGTTGAACAAAATGTCGAACCCAAGGGTGGCTCACAATCACTGTAAATAAATGACATCTAATTATACTAATTACATTCCCTACCTATAAAATGGCTGTCACTAAGTTCGGCTGATTTACAATCTACACTACTCTAAATATACTACCAATGACTAAAACAAAGAAGGGTTGTACAAACTCACGATCTGAAGGAGCCCACACTTAGCTATTTCCAACGACAAGGGTTGAACAAAGTACCTCTGGCTTTCAGGATTGGTTTTGTCCATATCAGAACTTCCATCTTGGCTCTCCCAAAGACCAGGGTTCGGTCTGTCCCCGTAGTTGACACCGTGAATGGGTTGGACATGCCTAGAAAGGGCATCCTCGACTCCTTCCTTCTCGTTCGACGTTCTTGAAGTTCCAAATCATGCTCGTTCCATCCGAGACGTCTCCCTCATACCATGACGGTATCATAGCCCATCATATTCGACTCGAACATGGTGTTACAAATGTCGAACACATGGTCGGTAATATTAGACATTGTGTATTTCTTTAGCACTTGAAAATTTCGGTGTGCTTTGTAGCAATCACAGGCGTTACACATATATATAGCAACACAGCCTCTACACTTTGCAGATATCATAAATAAATGGCCATGCACTGATCTGCTGGTTCACACGTGCACAGATTCTATTTTTGCAATCACGTGGCATCCGTGAAATTGGTGTCGTATTATTGCGGATAAATCCACTGTAGCCATCTATGCACGAAGCGTATTTAATAACACACTCGTTTAATGTAACGTTATCATAATTATTTGTATATTTGGCACCAGGCTTTAGCCCTCAACAAATCACGTGGGTACAAAATGCGGTGCTACAAAATCGTAGAAAATTCACAATACGTTTCAAATAAGTTTCCAATACTATTGGTGCTGATCACTACACTTTAACAATCATGATGCACAATACGATGGTGCTCGATGACACTTGATAATATTTCTTCGCTATAAAGCGGACTATTCCCACGTCTTACACGACGGATATTTCAACACGCCTCAACCGGGCGGATCCTCCTGACGTAGTGCACGGAACTGCGTCCCTCGTGGTATGAAGTCGTCAAACTAAGTCGTTGAGCGACTATTTATATTCCTTTTTGCATATCTGCAATTATATTACCATACCTTAAAGTGAAAAAACATTCTCCTAAATGTTTCAATAATACTGAATAACGAAATGGAATATTCTGAGTCCCGCAGAAAGTTAAAGTTGATTAATAAGACCTCAGATAAATAATTAGCAGACTTCACCAAAGTCAAAAGTGCGATCCTCTGCTACTCCAAAGAGAATTGTATAAGCTCTCAGCTTCTAGTTGCTTTCTGGGTGTGTTGAAAGTTAGTACATCCCATCATAAATGTGTTGTCATGAAAAATATCACATGAACCTTAGCTCAGCGGGTTCATCTGCCTCTCCGTCGTTTCAAATAAAATGTAAGGACGGCATTTTATTTGACTCAAAGTTCATTCATGAGTGATATTTTTTTAGATTAGCTGCGTTGAAGGTTCCAATGCACTCTCCTGTTTGAATGTCTTCAATCACGTAACTTCCATTGTTTATAGGTTGTCGGAAATGCAACAACGGTTCTGATCATCGCCTGATTCGGCCTGTATCCATCTCCATTAATTATGTGTCCCACAAATTTGACTTCTCTCTGGAAGAATCGACACTTGTCGAACTTCAATTTGAAATTAGCCTGCCGAAGATTCTCAAAAACAAGGCGTAAAATTGCTAAATGTTCTTCCTCCGTTTCCGAGGCTATGATGATGTCATCCACGTAACATATCACCTTCTGTTTTACTTCAGGTGTTAGCTTCGCATCAAGTGCTCTAATTAATGCAGCTCCGGCATTTTTCACTCCAAAGGGTAGTTTCCGAAAGACATAGGTGGTCTGATCGAACAGAAACCCTGTATACTTCTGAGTATGCTCAGGCAATCTTATATGGTAGTAGGATTGTACTAAGTCCAGTGACGAAAATACCTTCTTCCCCTTAAATTTTCTGAGGATGTCCCTAATTTCGGGCGGTCGGTCATGCTCAGGAGCTAGGCGTTCGTTTAAGGCCCTGGCATCGAGACAAAGTCTCAGGCTTCCATCCACCTTAACCACAGGTGTTATAGGATTTAAGAAAGAAGTTGGTGACTTCTTAATTGTACCTGCTGCTTCCATTTCATGGATCTCCTTAGCAGCTTCCTCTCGGTGTTTCTCTGCGATAGGATAAATCTTCTTCTGGAACGGGGAATCGTCTAGTACTATAAGATCGTACTCGTAGTCCAATATTTCACCAGGTGTGGTGTCGAATATGTCCTCGTATTCGCTCAATATTGCATCTAGCTTCTCTCGTATAAGTGCTGATAATTGTTCTGCCTCTCAGTCGGCATCTTGCGTCTCCTCAATTTCCTTGCCATTTAAATTCTCAACAACGTTGACTTCGGATTCAAATTCCGGTTCTTCGTCTACCAAATTCATTTGAATGGGTTCGTTCGGCTTAAACTCCACCGTATTACGTCCCATATCAATGATTCCATCGTACTTCCGAGTGAAGCCCGCATCCAATATGGCATCATGATGCAGGCCATTCATCACTAGAAATTCGTGCAAGTACACGTGCCTCGAAATTTTTAAAGTGCATAAAATCTGAACTTTGCACGTTACAACACGGTCAGGTATAACTCCTCTGATTCTTACTGCAGAAACTGGCAGCTCTGTCACCTCAGAGTTTGCTTTCAGTCTGGCATGGCAATCGGCGGAAATGACACTTCATCGCTCCTGTATCGATGAGAATGACCACGTCACATCCATTCAGGGTAGCTACAATCTTCGGTAGACGCGTCAATTCGTAGTTGTGGTTCGTCGTTCGGCGTTCGTCTAATAGATCTTCCTGAATTGGCTCCCAGAGTAAGATAGTGGCAGTTAATCTGTGGTCAATCGGGTAAGAGTCTACTGGGTTTTTGGCGTTTTTTTTCCTTGGCGGGGAGTACCGGGCTGGTTTTGCCTCGTTTCTTCCGCCGGAATATTTCGTGTTTCCCGCGAAGTCGTGTTCTGATCTCCCCCTTCTTGGTTTTCTTGGAGTCCTCGAAGTTGCTGAAGGTACTCACGACTCTCCTGTGCTCCTCCTTTTCAGTCTCGATCGGCCTGATAGCTGGGATCCCGAACTCGACGGTATCCTCCGCTGTAGCGGTAATCTCTACGGACATCTACCTGCTGTGGGTTCCGGTTATTATTTCCTCGGCGGTCGTCATCGTGTCGACGGTTGTCGTTCGTCCCTCGATCAAAGCGTCGGTTCCAATAACTACGACGGTCATCTCTCCGGTCTCTAGCGTACGGAGTGTTATTCCAATTTCTCCGACCACGATTATATTCATTACGCTGTTCAAGACTCTCTTGAGTCTGTGTTTGCTGTGGCGTCTGGCACACTTTGTCCACAGTCGTCAAGTTAACTTGTCGCTCATCACGCCTGTCAGCCTTCTGTTGACGGTGTGTTGGAAACTGTTCGGTATTGGCGTCCAGTCGTCGCAAGATTTGATCGCACTGCTGGAATGTAGATGCTCCTGCAGCGATCAATACTCGTTGCACGTCTGCAGGGTATTGCCAGACGATGGTATTCACAAGTTCTTGCTCTGACAGTGGGGGTTGCAAACAACGAAGTTTTGCTAGCTGGGTTGCGAAGTAGTTCGCATAGCGCGTCGGAGTGTTCGAGCTATGTCGGCGGGTGTACATCTCAGCTCTGATACTTTGCTGGATGTCGCTCGACCAATAAGTTTAATAGTCTTGATAGTCTACGAATGAATAGCGGAAGGCCCTGAACCATGTGCTAGCTTGTCCCTCAAACAAACGCTCAATAACTCGGAGCTCTCTCTCCGGAGTCACCATTGTGTCTCTTAAGTAGTTCTCCACATTCACTAAGAATTCTACAGGAGTGATGCCACTTCCAGTGCCTGAGAATCGAGCTGGTTGCTCTTCTCGCAAACGGATGATTGTCACGTTCCCCTGTGTGTGCGCGGGTCTGAATGAACTCGGCATATAATTATGCGTTGGCGTACTCGTCTCTTGACTTTGTTGATTATGTACGGGTTGGAAAGGATTCGCGTCGTAATTTAACGCTTGACTCTGCGCTGAACCGGTAGATTGGAACGGTTGTGGTTCCATGGGTGCGCTAGGTTGAACGTGTGTAGGCATTATCCCTGCGGATTGCGGTCCTGGTGTTGTCTGAGAGTCTCCCATCTGTGGAGGTAAATGTATCTCCCTTGGTTGAGTCTCAAGTCGGTCGAGACGTCTCTCGATAATTTCGAGCCCTGGGATAGTCTTAGCTGCGACCTTGTTTCCCAAATTGTTGAGCTTCAACTCAATTCTCTCGACTTTACCTTTGAGGTTGGTGTCGACTTCACGAATAGCTGTCCTCAAGTTGTAACTGAGGTCTAACCTCTCGGTTATTGCGACTTACTCAAATGTTTTCTGCAGTGAGTCAATTTCCCCCTCGACTTTGGGCATATTGTCCTTGATCCGACCTACGTCATCCTTGACCTCGGCTACCTTCGCCTCCATAATGGTTTTATGCTCATTAAGGTCACCCCTCAACAGCATTACATCGATCTTATTTTCTTCTCGATGAATGTCTACTCTCTCTCGTAGCCCTGTTGCGGTATCGGTTAATTCCGTAATGTTCTTTCGGTTCGTATTCAACTCGTCCTTGACCTGGATCATACTATCGACGATCGTCTTGACATTATTGGTGACGGCGTTCGCTGCACCTCTCATCAGTACGAGTCCTATGTTCATGGTAGCCATGTCCTTCTTGACGTTGTCCATGAATCCCTCGACGTGAGTTAATCGAGTTCCAAATTCCTCTCGAGTATGGTCTAAGTCAGCCCTCATATCAACCTGAACTCTATTAATAGTTGTTTGAATCTGAGCGGTGTGCTCCTCTATGCGGGCTTGCACGTCCTCCCTAGCTCTATTCATTTGGTCTGTCAAATTATCAATACGCTGGTTAGACTCCTGATGGTGTCGTATTACGTCAACCCTAACAGCTGCTAAACCTGCCGTAAGATCGTTTCTGGCCTCTATTCTATGAGCATCTATGTCGGCCCTGACCTGCATTAGATCGGCCCTAACATTATTAACTTCATTTATTACTTGGTCCACATGACCACTTACAGTATTATTTGATCGGGTGTTAGCCTCAAGATCCTGTCTAACCTGGTCCATATGACCACTTACATTATTGACAGCTTGGGTATTCTCACCTAAGTCACCCCAGACTTCACCTAAACCACCCCTTACAGTACCTACTTCCTGCCTGACTTCACCTAAGTCAGCAGTAATCTGCTGGAGATTGGCATTGACACCTGCCAACATCTCTCCAAATACATGACGAATTGTTTCCTCATCCATAACAAGAAATTATTGAGAAAGAGAGGGAGCAATCTCTTATGGAACTTACAGCTATGATTAGTTACTTGGTGGTATAAAGCTTGTTTCATTTAAATAAACATCACGAGTACAGCTGGAGTATGCAAACTAAATGCTTCTACATTTACAAAGACAACAGCGAGCAAAGCAAAGTATTACATTTACTCAGGATGAGGCATCATCAAAGAAAATCCTAACCATCATTTATCTAACACAAAAGCCTCACCCCTTGGACTTGTATCAAACATGAATGCCATGCGGTTAATCGATCTGCAGTACGACTTTCTAAGTTCGTCCCAGTCCAGTCAATTTACCATTGATCAACATTAAGATCCTCTTAAATAACATGGAACTGACGGTCACCACGTTAACGTCGGCACATGAGTTGGGCGCCATTTAATATAAGTATATGTTATGAGCCCGTCAGAGGAGCTGCCAGGACAGCCAACAACCTAAATGACTTCCCTAACATCTCATCCGCCGGACCTAACTGCCGAGAGGATCAGGTGAACTTCCATACAGGCCAAAGCAGCACGAGAATCCATCATCCTCGGGGATCGTGGTACATGGTGACTAAAGGTCATAGACTGCCTAAGGAAAGGTTCACCTTAAAAGCTAGACTAAGAAAAAAAAACATCCAGACTTATGTAAAACATCGTGAAGATTTATTTTAAAATCCACAAACCCCTATCCTAGTTCGGAGGGTTTCTGTCGGCTAATCCGCAAGCTAATAATTAATCAAAAATAAAGAGCAGGTCCCTACCTGAGAAGTTACTGTAAACCCTCGCGGAAAATCTATCTCACAATTATTAAAGCAACAACAGCAACACTAGGAAAATGGTACGGCGAAAAACTCTAGGTCAAGTTACAAGATCAAGCTAATATCGGATTTTACATTTAACAGGGCAGCAAAACAAATCTAAGTTAGGATGATACCATTTTCTCATTTACATTTAATATTGATTCATCTAGCTAACTCCTACCAATTAATTACGAAATTTACGGCGGTGACGTCCGTAATATCAAACAATTACAATCAAAGCTATGTGACAAGCCATAAAAAAAACAAGTAAAGCATTCTTACAGACTAGGTGCTAATCAGCACACAAAAGGTGACATAGAGGATTTGTGCACTTTCACATCAATAAATCAATAAATACAAGACCACAGTTTTATTCAAAGCCTACCTACACCTTGGTTTACTGTTTGTAAGCCATAGTCATTTAACATGTGTAATTACGGTGACGACTGCGTAGTGGAAACTACGTCTAACATCGTATGGCCTGAGCTCCACTAGCTACGGACTAAAGGTGCAAGCAAGCCTCTGTCGCTACAAAACAATAATGTCAGCTGTTCTAAGGTCATTTCCTCCAGGAAATACTTTCATTGGCACGGCTATGTGAGCAGGTTCCAAATGCAAATTAACAAGGTTAAATAGAAAGGATCTGTTAGTTATATTTTGTTTATCAAAATTATGCGTTTTATTATTAATATGTCGGTTTAAATTATCGTTGGTTTATGGCGAATAACAGCTGACTAGCCTGGCACGGAGCGTCTCTGCGAGATCATCTCTGCCAAAGGGCCTCGACTCAAAAGTCGGGATACGATCAACGAGCAATAACAACTCGGACACACAATAACACGAGTTACCAGCGGCGCGCAGCTCGCGTTCAATAACTCTGGGACAGGCCTGGAAACACATCAGTTAACCTCCCTAAATATCTGGTCTGCGGGAACTGTCCCGGACACGGTACACAAAATACCTTCTAACATGAAAAAGCCTCCTCACGGGGGTCACTAGCCTCCAACATAATATAAGAATCCTGACATAAATGTACTCGTCGAAACAACGGTCCACGCAAAAGGCGTTTAACTAACAAATAACAATCTACAGAACATCTGTTCAGACACAGGAATTGACACTGGGTTCCATGAGCTATCAATGCAATGAAAAAGAAAAATGCTGCCAGCATTGCGTCCTGTGTAAAAAATAAGTCTGTCTCACTTGGAAGCAAGCGCTCTCAATCGGGCGCTGGGAAGTATTCAACCACCTGTCTCTGTGTCACAGCGTGCTACAAGCTCCCTGTACAGTTTGACACAACACGTTTACTGGGCCGGCAGTTTTAGCAAGATAATAACTGTAAAACTGGCCTCATAATAATACCTTTACCATAGGTTATAAACATCAAAGAATGTGTGCATTAAGAGCACGCTACAAAGCTGAATATAAACATATATATCTGTCTTTCATAGCAAAGACGTTTAAAAGATAGCAATGTCACTCATTGCAGGAGCTCTTTGCTCTCAAAGATAAAACACTTCATTTGTTTCTTGTATCAAACATTCTAATAAATCACGTGTCATTACACTTGACACAAACAAAATAATATTACAGCGCAAATCTCACTCTGCTGGATTTGCTTAATGATACGTTGGGAACTGGGTTCGATGCTAGGTTACAACGAACATCCTTTTTACTTGCAAGGTCTACACTTGACCTGGATGGCTTCTGAGCACATCCTGAATGAAATATAAATGCAGTTACAAAACTGGTAATTACAGTCGATTACCTAAATGATACGACTTCTCTAATCAAGTCAGGGGCGTAACGTTGACTGGCTGCTATAAGTGCAGTTAAAGAATTATGACCATGGCATCAATTTTCCATAACAGGAGTCTGTTAAGACTCGAAAATCATCCCAGATAGGGTTAAACAAAGTAGCCTTGAAATGACTACGGTCACGTTTAGCAATAGACAGGAATTGGCGTCCTAAGACGTCCATCAGTTTGCACCAGGGTTGAACAAAATGTCGAACCCAAGGGTGGCTCACAATCACTGTAAATAAATGACATCAAATTATACTAATTACATTCCCTACCTATAAAATGGCTGTCACTAAGTTCGGCTGATTTACAATCTACACTAATCTAAATATACCACCAATGACTAGAACAAAGAAGGGTTGTACAAACTCACGATCTGAAGGAGCCCACACTTAGCTCTTTCCAACGACAAGGGTTGAACAAAGAACCTCTGGCTTTCAGGATTGGTTTTGTCCATATCAGAACTTCCATCTTGGCTCTCCCAAAGACCAGGGTTCGGTCTGTCCCCGTAGTTGACATCGTGAATGGATTGGACATGCCTAGAAATGGCATCCTCGACTCCTTCCTTCTCGTTCGACGTTCTTGAAGTTCCAAATCATGCTCGTTCCATCCGAGACGTCTCCCTCATTCCATGACGGTATCTTAGCCCATCATATTCGACTCGAACATGGTGTTACTAATGTCGAACACGTGGTCGGTAATATTAGACATTGTGTATTTCTTTAGCACTTGAAAATTGCGGTGTGCTTTGTAGCTATCACAGGCGTTACATATATATCTAGCAACACAGCCTCTACACTTTGCAGATATCATAAATAAATGGCCATGCACTGATCTGCTGGTTCACACGTGCACAGATTCTATTTTTGCAATCACGTGGCATCCGTGAAATTGGTCTCGTATTCTTGCGGATAAATCCACTGTAGCAATCTATACACGAAGCGTATTTAATATCACACTCGTTTAATGTAACGCTATCACAATTATTTGTATATTTGGCACCAGGCTTTAGCCCTCCACAAATCACGTGGGTACAAAATGCGGTGCTACAAAACCGTAGAAAATTCACAATACGTTTCAAATAAGTTTCCAATACTATTGGTGCTGATCACTACACTTTAACAATCGTGATGCAAAATACGATGGTGCTCGATGACACTTGATAATATTTCTTCGCTATAAAGCGGACTATTCCCACGTCTTACACGACGGATATTTCAACACGCCTCAACCGGACGGATCCTCCTGACGTAGTGCACGGAACTGCGTCCCTCGTGGAATCAAGTCGTGAAACTAAGTCGTTGAGCGACTATTTACATTCCTTTTTGCATATCTGAAATGATATTACCATACCTTAAAGTAAAAAAACATTCTCCTAAATGTTTCAATAATACTGAATGACGAAATGGTATATTCTGAGTCTCGCAGAAAGTTAAAGTTGATTAATAAGACCTCAGATAAATAATTAGCAGACTTCACCAAAGTCAAAAGTGTGATCCTCCGCTACTCCAAAGAGAATTGTATAAGCTCTCAGCTTCTAGTTGCTTTCTGGGTGTGTTCAAAGTTAGTACATCCCACCATAAATGTGTTGTCATGAAAAATATCACATGAACCTTAGCTCAGCGGGTTCAATACCGCTTATAGTTTCAGAGATATAGAATGCCTTTGACATAATTCGCACATCCGCCATCTTGTGGTTATGTAAACAATTGAACCAAATTAGATGTCTGTGCATTTCATTGTGTATAAAGATATACTGTACTAAGTTTTATTGCGTTTGGTTGGTTGAATCGCGAGAAACGTCTATTTAAATGTGGCTAATTCGCGTGGCCGCCATGTTGGTTTTGAAGTTACCAGTTTTTCAAGAGTCACATAGGTGAACTTCCAGTAGTTCCTTTTATCACCGTTAAGAATTCCAGGACGATATCGGGATTTCGCACAGCCGCCATGTTGGATTGGTGAGACGTAACAAAATTTGAAGGGCACGGTCGGAGTCGTCCGGAATGGTGCTATGAACTTACCGAGTTTCATTGAAATCGCTCCAGCCATTTAGATTTTATTAGGGACACACACACACACCTCACACACACACACACGCACACACACACTGACTAAAGGTGATCTCATAAGCCTATTTTTTCAAAATTGAAAATAGGCTAAAAATGTAATTTGATCAAATATGGAAAATAAAAACACTGAATATGTAATTTTACATTGAAAATTAGAAATATGTCATAATGATCAGATATGTAACAATAAAATGTACTTATATGATAGCTAAAATTCTAATTCATGGACTTTTATCATTTCAAGTTATATAAAAGCAAAGGGAAGTAATATGTATTTACATAAAACTCCTAGCCCTAATGATAGGTCTAGGTAGTGAAGTTCGGCTACATTCTTATTGTTCCGCTGCACTGGTCTGTCTCAACGAGGAAAAGCTGACTGCCCCGCTGCTCTGTCTCGAGGGGGATGGATGCTCAGTTGCAGTCGTGTGTATTCAGGTCGCTTCGTTTGCAGCGCTGGTCTGTCTCCAAGTGCTAATATTCTGTAAAGATTTGCCAATGGCACTACGTCAGCAAATGTAGTATCAACAAGATGGAACACCAGCGCACTTTGTACGTGCAGTCCGCGAACATCACGACCAAACATTCGGGGAAAGAATGATAGGTAGAGGTGGTCCAATTTCGTGGCCACCACGATCGAAAGAATAATCTCCCCTCGACCTTCTTCTGTGGGGCCATATGAAGAGCCTTGTCTATGAGACCCTTGTCGACTCGTAAGATCTTGTTTCACGCGTTCTGGCGGCAGCGCACATTATTGAACACACACCAGGTCTCGTCGGACGTGTGTACGACAATATGTTGCGCAGATGCACGTTGATTAACAAACAGCTGGGTCACTACGTGGAACAGCTCTTGTAGTGCAAACGTGTCTCTAGTGAAGTGGGAGATGTGCAATCGAGTGAAACTGATTCGGTATCGAAACGATACATATCTCGACATGGGTTTCTAATCAAAATGTTACCTGCATAGTCCAATCAACAAACCCAAGAAGTTTTTAATAGGAATTATGAATCACCCTGTATAAGTGAATTTGTTTGAGTCGCAATTACAAATTATTTGTATTTAAAATTAATTTTCCAACAGGCTTTGGTCAAATGAACTACATGAATATGGTTCTGTTTTATGTTCAGTATGTACAACTAAGATATTGTTTCTATACACTAGCCTATGAACGCAAACGTGTCACTTGGGTAAAATGCTATGATCGCATGATCTACAATACATAATTTAGACTGCCAGTGCCTATCAATTAAAATGTGTGTCTCGGAATCTCTCTACGTACTCACGACTGGAAGTAACTCATATTTATATAGCTTTCCAATATGAATTAACAGGTCATTTTTCAAAGTTCCTTAATCAGTAAATTTTGTAACTTAGTATATGAATAATGCTTTTTGCCAGTAAGAGCTACATGAGTCTTCAAACACCCTATTTATGTGAATATTGCTCCATATATTCTACTTTAATATGTCTTCTGGCGTCTAAGTCACATGCATCTCCGAAAAGATACTCCTTGTGTAAATGTAGCTGCGCATTTAACACTTGAGTTTGGCGCTAGACCAATAAAAATGACGCACATGAAAGAAAAATCTGCATATTGCCATAGAGCACAGTAGGGAGGAACTTATTTCTTATGCAGTGTCCACCCCTGATCTACGCAGTTGATATTGGGAGCATAGGCAGGCCATTCCAATCTGTGAATAACAGTCTCCTGAAAAAACACATTGACAATGCCAGTTCTGGTTGGGCGAGCGTTATCGTCCATGAAAGTGAAATTTTGGCCAATATTGTCAGCCTGTAGCTAGAGGTGACCGGATAATATCCATGTGACGTATGCCTGCCACACGCCCAGGGATGTAAGAATGGCCAATGGGTTAGGGACCACTACGACACTTGGCCAGCAATATGCAAAACTTATGTTGATGTCTCTGCGCATGAGGGACAAGTGTGTGGTTAATGGAAATTATGGATCATTGTGCGTATCATTATTCCTTCTTTCGTATTGAAACCTTCCGGCATGTGGTTACCAAAAAATTATTTTCCAAAATAGATTCTACATGTAGAACTAGGAAAGGGGGTTCAGAGAAACATACTACATGAATGTGACATTAGACCACTATAGATCAATATGTGTGTCTTCAGTTGACCTTTCTGAGTACAGGTTCCTCCATATGTACCACAGGAATATCGCTTGACATAATGTGAGTTTCCAAATCACATTTTTGAATAAACTATGATCCGCAAGAACAAAATGAATACGGGATTAGGCTAAAATGATTGCTTCTTCAAAATCTCCTTCTCAGCTCATATTGCATCCCATGTACTTTCGGAATGAGTCACTAGACCACTATGGAACAACATGTGCAGCTTAATACAACCTTTCCTAGTAAAGCTCGCTCTGCGTATATTTGACGGATGTGGCAAACTACCACTATGAATCACCAAGTGTGTCTTCAAATAGCCTTTTTGAGTGAATCTTGCTCCTTATTTTCCACATGAACGTGGCATTAGACTTCTATGGAGCATCACCTGTGTTCAGGGTTCTTGTCCAAGTAAAGTTTGCTTCATATATTATACATGAGCCATTGGTGCTCGAGACCAATGTGGAACAATATCTGTTTTTTCAAATTTCCCGTCCAAATAAAGTTTTCACTGCATTTTTTTCAGAAATGTTTCTTTACACTACTATGGATCAACATGTGTCTTCTATAAGTCCTTCTTCAGTAAAATTTTCTCCACAAGTATCGCAGGAATGAGGCGTGAGACGACTGTGGATCGTCATCTGTGTCCTAATGTGGTTTATCTGAACATAGTTTCTTCCGCACATACCACAGGTATATGGCATGAGACCACTATGGATCATTACGTCCGCCTTCAGATCAGCCTTCTGCGAAAAGTTGGCCCCACATTTACCTTGGAATGTGGCTTGGGACTACTATGGGTCACCTCGTGTGTTTTCAGGGCACTTTTTATAATAAACTTAGCTCCACATTCACCACGGAAATGTGACTTGAGACCACTATGGATCATCACGTGTCTCTTGAGGTGACCTTTCTGTGTAAAGTTTGCTCCACATGTACCACAGGAATATGGCTTAAGACCACTATGGATCACCTGGTGCTTTTTCAGGTTACTTTTCGTGATAAACTTAGCTCCACATGCACGACAGGAATGTGGCTTGAGACCACTATGGATCATACCGTGTGTCTTCAGGTCACCTTTCTTCGTAAAGTTTTCTCCACATGTACCACAGGAATATGGCTTAAGACCACTATGGGTCACTTGGTGCTTTTTCAGGTTACTTTTCGTGATCAACTCCACATGCACGACAGGAATGTGGCCACTATGGGTCACCTGGTGCTTTTTCAGGTTACTTTTCGTGAAAAGCTTAGCTCTTCATGCACTACAGGAATGTGGATTGAGACCACTATAGATCATCACGTGTGTCTTCAGGTCACCTCTCGTCGTAAAGTTTGCTCCACATGTACCACAGGAATATGGCTTATGACCAGTATGTCGTAACTCGTCACAGGAATGTGACTTGCGACCACTATGGGTCAACACGTGCGCCCTCAGGGCACTTTTCTTAAAGAACGTAGCTCCACGTTCATCACAGGAATGAGGCTTGAGATCGCTGTGGGTCATTTCGTGCCTCTTCAGGGTGCTTTTCAAAATTAACTTCACTCCACATGCATTACAGGAATGTGGCTTGTGACCACTATGGACCAGCACGTGACTCGTCAGGTCACCTTTCCGGGTAATGCTTGCTCAACATTTACCACAGTAATATTGCTTAAGACCACTATGGGTCATCTCGTGCGTCTTCAGGGCACTTTTCGTTGTATTCTTAGCTTCACATGCATCACAGGAATATGGCCTAAGACCACTGTGGGTCATCTCGTGAGTCTTCAGGCAACTTTTCAAATGAAACTTTGCTGCACATGTACCACAGGAATGTCGCTTGAGACTACCATGGATCATCCCGTATCTCTTCAGGGTACCTTTCTGCGTAAAGTTTGCTCCACATGTACCACAGGAATGTTGCTTAAGACCACTATGGATCATCTCGTGCCTCTTCCGGGAAAATTTCTTACTAAAGTTTGCTTCAAATGTACTACAGGAATGAGGCTTGAGACCACTATGGATCATCATGTGTGCCTTCAAATTCCTTTTCTTAGCAAACTCTGCTTTGCAATATATGCATATGTGTGGCATCATGTCGCTATAGTTTGACGTGTTTATTTTGAATACATTTTGATTGAGTGAGGGAACGTTTCTACCTCTTGTTAAAGTGATCTCCGAATTGTGGTCGTTTCTGTGAAAAAGTTGTAATGTTAGTACGAGTAAAATAGCCACTTCCATCACAATATCAAACCTTACATAGCACAATGACGGATAAGTATACAATAAACTTCTGTATTCGTAGACATAGATTTAAACGCCGAAATGAAATGCGTATGTCGACGCTCGGAACTATTTACCCAGGGGAATATTTTAGCCTGATAATTTGCTTCAGGGGATAACACTGTTTACCATTTTCGTACAATACTGTTGACCAACTAAAAAAGAATTTAATTTCGCTACGTTAGAAGATCAAGAGAAACGAAGTAATAAATTTGCGGTCAAGAGATCTAACTAGTGAAAACTAAACTAGTGCATTTTCAGCTATTTGCATTAATTTGCATGTTTTCCTTCAATACTAAAAAGTGAGCTCGTTACTAGTCTTCAATCAAATGGTGTTCGTGCAGTCGATATATATTATACATTCAATGCTGATTTATTCTGTATGTCGGGGTTTTGGGATTTATATTTCTTCCGGATGAACGTGTTAATCGTTTTACAGCAAGAAAGAAGTGCTTGTGCCAGTCAACATGATCTTTCATCGTTTCGATTAAGCGGATAAGTAAAATTTGGGGGCTCTATACTGTAAGTACGAGAGTTGAGAAGCAGGAGGGATCCTATCTCAGGGGTATTTGAATAGGCTACCCACCTTCCAGGGACAAGACCGTGCGTACTCCCGAACGAGTAAGCGGGGAAAGTCGTGTGCGGGTTAAAACGAAAGGGCTCCATCCCCTCTATCTATAAGACAAGCTTGTTCCAACCTAAAGTAAAACGTATCCATACCTACGGGGAATGTAAGATTCTTTTAGAGAGCATGCACACTTGAGGCTCTTCCAAGTTGGCGGGTTTTTCAAACCTTATGGAAGATGCTTCCAAACCCCCTTCCCCCACCCTCCTTCCTGCAATTAAAAGAATCCTCTTATCTTCGCAAGAGATTTTTCAAAATTTAATGAGTTTTTTTAAGTCCTCCATGGCTTCCACCTTCTTGCTCTAGTCCCAACTCTGTTGACCTCGTTTGGTCAGTTAATCTTCTCTTCGAACTTAATTGATTTACTATGTTTTAATAAGTATATTTTTATTATTATTGATTGATTATCGATTTGTGAGCTAAGCAACATCATAGCAAACACTCGCATCGATTAGGTTGGCCTTTCAATCCCGAAAGTTTCTTCATCGGTGAGTTTGGAGGTGACTATACAGCCCAATGCGGGAGGCACACAATTCGCCGCAGCGATGACAGGTGGTCAAAGGAAGGGCTTCCACGTTCCTTTTATTTCTTCTAATGAGCACTCTGTCCTTTCTGCGCTGCCTCTTATCCTCGACACATTGTCGGCGGTTTCGTTCAAACTATATTGCACCATGATGAACAAGTTATCTCCAGGAAGAGCGAACGGGGGCTAAGCTCTCAAAGTTATTATTATCAATGTGACACATTTGTATAATAGCTTTCAGTACGTCTTTGAATAGCTTTCGCTGACCTTCCACACAGCTATTACCCTATATTAATTCAGAGCAAAACACCATTTTGGGAATGCGATTATTGGGCATGCGCATTACGTGTCCTGTCCATCTCTGCTGACGTTTTATAATCATGGCTTTAATACTAGTAGTCTGTGCTTCTTCGAGAATGGTGGTGTTTGTACGTCTGTTTTGTCTTGTACATGAAGAATTCTCCTCAAGCATAGATGGTGATATTGCTCCAGTTGTTTGAGGTGTCGTCTATAGCATATCCAAGGTTCAGATCCATAAAGTAAGGTGAGAACTACAACTGAGTTGTACACAAGGATCTTTGTTGCAGCATTGATATCATGGTTGTGAAAGACTTAAACCTAAGACTTGCAAAGGATGCCCCAGCACGTTTAAACCTCTGTTGAATTCAGGAATCAATATAAGCACTTGATGACAGGTTGAAGGTGTTAACTTCTTGAAGCCTAACTCCATCAATGGTGACACTAATGTTTCCTTGTCCTTCTCCAGGGCTGGTTGTTAGAGGGTCTGGGTTTTACTGGTGTTAACATTAAGACCAATCTTTTTGTATGCCGAAGACAAAGCATTCAAGGTTTTCATGAGTTGGTCCTCTGATTGAGATACTACGGCAGTATCATCTGCATACTGTAACTCAACCAATGCATCAGAAGATGATCGAGTCCTTGCGATTAGACGGCTTACATTAAAGACGTTTCATTCTATCCTGTGTTATTTGTACACCAAAAGGAAGATCGTCTTTGACTTGCTGCATGACAGCGGCAACGTACAGGGAAAACAATGCAGGGGAAATCACACAGCCTTGTTTAACTCCAGTATTGATATGGAATGGGTCTCCAACAGAGGCGTTACCAATGACAGTTGCCGTCGTATCAATGTAGAGCAGTCTTAAGATGGTAATTAATGTTGGTGGAAAACCATACAGTGCTAAAATTTCCATCAAGCTTCACGGTTTACAAAGTCAAATGCCTTAGTGAGTTCGATGAAGGCAATATAAAGAGGTCTATTTTGTTCGTATAATTTCTCTTGAAGCTGTCGAGCTGTGAATATCATATATGTGGTTCCTCTAGAAGACCTGAAACCACATTGGCTCTCTGGAAGTATTTTCTCCACCAAAGATAGAACGCGATTAGCCAAAATACGACCAATAAGCTTTCCGAGGTATTATAGTAATGATATGCCACGATAGTTGTTGCAGTCTGTCCGATCACCTATCTTAAATATGGAAACTATCAAAATATCTCTGAGATCAGCAGGTATTTTTTCAGTTCTCCAAATAATAATAATAATAACATCATATTTGTGGCTTATGAGTTCCTCATCTTCATCTATGAGAGCTTCTGTTGGTATACCATCTTAAGCTGTGGCTTGTGTCGCTTTGCTTGATTAACAACACACTGCACTTCTCCTAGTGGTAGCAAGGAGCCGAGTTCTTCCCTGATGGGTGCTTGCTCTAATATGTCATACACCCGCTCATCAATAATTGAATCCTGAATCAAGAGGTCTTCAAAATGTTCTTTCCACCTATTCATGATGGAATATTCACCTTTTAGACGTGTACTTTTGTCACTGGACCAAGGTGAATTTCTACCTAAAGCGGTGGGACCATAAACTGTTTTTGTTGCTTGGAAGAACTGTCGCGAATCTTTGTCCGCTGAATATTGCAGCTCTTTAACTTTGGATATCCACCATGCGTTTTTAAGTGCACGAGTTCTTCTTTGGACTTTTGCTTTGGCAAAGCAAAAGGCTCCTTTCTTAGCGTGGGAATTCATATTTTTCCTCGAAGCTAGCAATGCTTTTCTCTTTTGAGAGCTCAATCCTTCAATTCCCTCATTATTTTTTATCAAAGCAGTCCTGATGTTTCCAGGTCTTCTACCCGAGCGTTTCCTTAGAAGCATTTAGTTTAGTGGCCTTCAGTCTCTCTCAGTGTTGTGTTACATCTAGATGATATTCCGTTGGCACTGTCTGGTTAAGCAGGTCTCTGTATTGGGATATACACTCTGAGTTACCAAACTTCTCGGTATCAAAATTATGCCTACAAATCTTCTTTTGTTTACTCATTTCAGTGGATAATTTTACATCGGCTCCTGTCATTGCTTCGGTGATAAGAACATCTCGTTATTTTTTCTTGTGTACAATGACATCGTCAATGTGATGCCAGTGCTTCAATCTAGGATGCTGCCTTGGAGTATTGAGGCGGTTCTTTTCGCGAATGATAGTATTGCTGATTACTAATTCATGTTTAGCACATTTTGAGAGCAGCCGTATACCGTTGGAGTTTTCACTCCCAACTCCCTCCTTGCCAATGATACCATTCCAAACATTGTAGTGCTTACCCACTCCAGCGTTAAAATCACCGAGCAGGATGAGTTTGTCTTCACGTTTGATATTTGATAGGACGTTATCTAGATTGGAATAGAATTATCTATAATGACATAATCGGATGTAGAGATTACCGTAGTATGCTGGTTGTTATTTGGTGGAAGTCCTAGTGTCATGAGGCATTCATTATACCCAGTAGGAAGCTCAGACAAATCATTGAGACGCTTTTTCTTAGTGGTGATGCCAACGCTATGCATTCTGCGCTCATCTAAAAGTTAACCCTTCTAAAAGAAGCCGTGCTCTGCACCTTGTTCATTCAACTGACCTTCTTCAGCAAGACGGGTGCTGCTATGTCGATGTCATATCTTCGTAACTCTCTACCCTCAATAGCTGTTCTCCTTTCAGGTCTCTCATTTGCGTGGTCATCAGTGAGTGTTCTTACATTCCATGTTGCAAAATACATTTTCTTACTAATCCAATTTGGTCGACCGGATGGATGTGATACAATTGGACGCGCCTATCCAGTCAGTAGTAACTAAAAGGTCATCGACCCGCGATTTCCGAAAATAGTCGATATCACCCGAACGATAATCGGAAAAAGTCGTTTGAAGGATCAAATGAAATGGCTCCATCCCCTCTATCCATACGGCACATTTTCAATTTAAATACTATTTTTTATGATGGACGTTTCCAAGTGTAAGTTTGGTTCAGAGCGGTTTCCACAAAGTCATGTAACATGGAACCTAGCTGCCTGCGACAGGATAGCCTGGCCGGTCGATCCGAGATGGCCACCAATTGATTATTTTTATTAATGATTATTATTTTATTTTTATTTATTTTATAATTATTATTTTTGATTATCGATTGCTCATTATTAATTTTTATTTATTTATTATTTAATATGTATTTATTACAAGCTGACCCGACATGCGGTGCAATGCCAATCAAAGAAAGTGTTGGTGTTGTAATTCTGTATCTTGAAGTGCTTATGGATACGCAATATCTCTTTTCAATTACCAGTAACTGCCTCTAAACTATTGTAAAATGGATTTACTAATTTATAAACATTCGTGGGAGCGTGAACAACAAATCACCAAAGTTTCATTGCAATCGGATCAATGGCATATGAACGCATAGGGGATTTTGTTTAAACGATTCGTGCGTTGTCACTCATTTCATGCATCTACTCGTGCACTACCTATTGCAAAAGGGATTTACTAAGCCGAAAACCTTCCCTGGCGTGTGCACAACAACTCATCAAAGTTTCATCGCAATCGGGTGAATGGCATATGAAGGCATACGGAATTCTGTTAAAACGATTCGCGCGACATCACACATTTGTCGAATCTTTTCCTGCGCCACCTATTGTAAAATAGATTTACTAAGCCTGAAACCTTCCCTCGAGTGTACTCAACGATTCATCAAAGTTTCATCGCAATCGGATGAATGGTATATGAACCCATAAGGGAATTGTTGAAACGATTCGCGCACCATCGCCCATTTGTTGAAACGACTCGTGCGCAACCTATTGTAAAATGGATTTACTAAGCCAGAAAACGTCCCTGGCATGTACACAACATCTCACCCAATTTTAATCGCTATCGGACGAATGGTATATTAACGCATACGGGACTTTGTTGCAAAGCTTCGCGCGTGTACACAACATTTCACCTAAGTTTCATCGCTTTCGGAGGAATGGTATATGAACGCATACGGGACTTTGTTGAAACGCTTCGTGCGTCGTTGCTCATTGTTGAATCTTCTCCTGCGTTACGTATTGTAAAATGGATTTACAAATCCAGAAGCCTTCCCTGGAGTGTACACAACATCTCACCCACGTTTTATCGCCTTAGGACGAATGGCATATTATCGCATACAAGACTTTGTTGAAACGCTTCACGCGTAAATGCCCGTTTTTTGAATCTAATCGTGCGCTACTTATTGAAAAATGGATGCACTAAGCTAGAAACCTTCCTTGAAGTGTATTCCACATCTCGCCTAAGTTTAATTGAAATTGGATGAATGGTATATAAACGCATACGGGACTTTGTTGAAACACCTCCCGCGTCGTCGCTCATTTGTTGAATCTACTTGTGCGCTACCTATTGTAAAATGGATTTACTAAGCCAGAAACCTTCCTTGGAGTGTACTCAACATCTCACCCAAGTTTCATTGCAATCGGATGAATGGTATATGAACGCATACGGGACTTTGATGAAACGCTACGCGCATCGTCGCCCATTTGTTGAATCTACTTGTGCGCCACCTCTTGCAAGATGGATTAACTAAGCCAGAAACCTTCCTTGGAGTGTACTCAACATCTCGCCCTAGTTTCATTGCAATCGGATGAATGCATATGAACGTATAGGAGACATACACACACACACACTGACAGACAAACTATCGCGTAATATTCATTTTATGTATCTAGATTTTTATTTATTTATTATAACTATTTATAATTTATTTTATATTTACTATTAATTATGATTATTATAATTATTATTATCAAACGAGCAGATTCACTTTATAATGATGGCTATGTGGGTAGCGGCCTGTGTGACTCGCTCAAGGCCATACATTCCTTTCAACAAGAAAAAAATTGTCGAGATTTAACACGCCTGGCTCTTGCAGGTGGCGTTTCAAACAAGACCAAACCTTTTGCGCAACGTCAGAGGGTTGTGGTCATCCATATAACGCGGACAAATGACACCTTTATATATTACTAGCTGAAGAACCCGTTCTTCGAACGGCTTTTAGTACTTCCTGGCCTAAGTCATTAATATCATCACACATTCGTAATGTAGATATGTTACTTCCAAGTTACGAACAACATGTGTAGACTACATGTATTTTCACTCACCCAATTATTTACCAGAGATAGGAAAGTGAAAATCCACAGCCTGCTTTCAGTCGACCGACCGGTTCAGGGAATTAAATGATTGAAACCCTTGTCTTGCGGCTGCCAACGCCTGTCGCACTCCCCTGGGGCCATGATTAAATGAATGAGAGAATAAATGTAATTATAGTGGAGATTGTTTCTGGAATGAAATTGTGACAGGGAAATCCGGAGTACAAGGAGAAAAACCGGTCTGCCTCCGCTTTGTAGGCAGGAAAGTGCGTTTATATATTGGAAATAATTATCAGCTTCTTTGTAGTAAAATTTAAATAACCTTTCTTAAATATTGAACACCTATCGTTTAACGTCTTCATACCATGTTTAAACATATAAAGAGTATGCTAAAAATACATCACACTTGGTAGAAATTGTCATGTCTGCAGTATGTAATATTGCTGAAACTACGTATCATGTCATGATAAAAAGTAGCAGTAACAAAACATACTTAATAATCCCAAATAATAATAACAAAATTAGTTTTAATCACAGCAAATTTTCTAAGTTTATACCTTGTCTTGTGCGAGATTTCACCTAGTTACTCCGAGAGAGTTCATCAGCGAGCTCTTGTGGTCCATTTGCGGACCAACAAAGGAGTAGCAAACTACGCGATACCTCAATTCTTAACTAGAACACCTTCCGTAATTCACTGCGAGAGCTAAACGTTCAAACAGTCTTTAACCTCCCTATAAAGGCTTCCAAAATGATTATATATTGAATTTCAGGCCCAAGCAAATAAAACTCAGCAACCTTTCTAGGTTTATGCCGGGTTTTGTGCAGGGTTTCATTGGCCGTGAAAGACAAAATACCAACTTTATAGAAATAAGTTTGCCCAATTCTGCATTAAGATTAATTATGAAAACTAAATAAACTAATGTGACAGTCGGTAGACTACGACACATTAGTCTGTGAATTTGGGTTTCTGATCATGGTAAAAAAAGACAAAAAGCAGATAAATATTGGCCAACAGAAATATTCAGTTAACAAAAGAGTAAGAAAGCATACCGCGCAAATAAGAAAGAACTATAACATAGTAAAACAGCGTAAGGATCCAAATACCCACATACAATAACCGGCACTAAGAGTATAAAATTAGACTCAAGATCATGCCTCGTTTCAGACCCCACAAACCACCTCTATAGATAAAACAGTTCATGTAGGGACTAACACAGACTAACATAGCTCGGCGTTGACCGTGTTTTATAGCACAAATTTAGGTTTACTCGCTAACCTTTGGAGATATACGAAAAGTCATAACGACCTTTCGGTTAGAAAATTAAATTTCAAACCTCGCATATGCCATCAAAAGTTTGCTATTTCTTAGCGTTCTATTTTTATTTGAAATGGAAATAAGAAATTTTGAAACCAAAGGGTGTAGGGACATCACAAAAATGGTCACCATTTTTAAACAGTGCAAAATATCGAAATCAAAAGGTGACTGTATGTCAACCTGGTAAATCGGGTACATCCATGCAAAATTTCATTTAAATCGAACTAGTGATTCCAGCGTGGTTGAGTAACTGAGAGACACAGAGCATCTAATTTTTGATGTGTAACATCTTTCCACTCAGTATCTGGATATTTTTGTGCCACTCGATAGCTGGAAATTTTTGTGTGAGTGTTTTTGGAAAAGGGACGGAAGCGGATGGGACGGAAACAATGAGCGCGCGCGGTGGCGGAGAACGGTACAACGACGTAAGTAGGGGGGTAAGGGGGGTTCTAACCCACCCGGCGTTGCTCGGGCGGCGTCCATGTCAAATCATTAATATCTGGCCAACCCATGGTCCGATTTTGACAAATGAGGTGTCATTGGACTCAGGCTGATGTGCTCTATCCTACGGACCACGTATTATTTTGTTTTCGAAAGTAGGTGATAGTTTGAAAACCAAACACTATAGAATGTTGTGCCATGGCTCAATCGAATGGTCTCTATGACCTTTATTTTCTATAATAAAACTTTTTTATTTTTGATGTTTTTTTGAAAACACTCGAATTTTGAAAATCCTATATTTTGGAAACTAGAAAGTTTACAAAAAAATTGTTTGACATAAATGAAAGGTCCCTACGCCCTCTACCATGAAAATAAATTTCAAGTCTCTAGGATAAAAACCTGACAGTAGTGGGATGACGGGTTCTGCTTCCAAAAGCAAGTTGTGAGCCGCTGCGACCTTGAAATGGAAGTAGTCATGCTAGGAGGGCGTGCTTGGATTCGTTTTTTTCGACTCGTTGCGCTCTTTACGGGAATGTAGGTGTGGAAAAGGTGAAAGCTGGAAACATGTTTTTTTTTTAGCAAAAACGTGATTTTAGACTTTTTGCTATATCTCGCGAACCAAACATGCTAGAGGCGTGTACGAGGGGTCCAAGGACTCGGGCTGACGTCCTCTTTGCTATGGACCATGCGTTATATTTTTAAAACAATTTGGAAACTCGTTTTTGGGGGTAAAGAAGTGTTTTTTGTGATTTTTGCTGATAACTCACGAACCAATAAGCCTAGAGACGAGTGCGAGGTGTCATTTTTTTCATGCGTTGCCCTCTTGCCAAGGATGTTCGTGTTGAGCAGGAATGAAAAACCATGTTGAGGTAAAACCATGATTTTAGACTTTTTGTTCTATCTCGCAAACCCATAACGCTAGAGACGTGAACGAGGTGACCTAGGACTCGGGCTAACGCCCCCTTTTTGAAACTATGTTTGACATTTTGACAAAGGGCCTAACGCCATACACGATGAAAAAAAATTCTTTACCTGTTTAAAATGTTCATGATGCGTGGTGGTTGAGAGAGACGATACGGCTGGGTGTGTGTGTTTCAACGAACCTGTCGCTGACCTCAATGACCATGCTTAACAGAACAATCGATATTTCGGCGGGTCGGCTTATGACAAAGCGAGGGTGCGTTTTTTTTCTGACATTTTACCCCCGAAGGGGAACTTTAACGTGTAAACGATGATGAGAACTTGGTTCTATGTTGGTCGAAGCTGGTACAGAAAACAAACTTGTAGAGGAGCAGAAAAGCAGGAGGCGAATGTCATTTGAGCTTATTGGAATGCGCTGATCTGTCTTGACAACAGGTGCAATGGAAAATGACAAAGACGCGGAGGACGCTTGAAATTGAGATAATCTGACAACCGTGGTGGCAGGGGAGTGCGAAATGCATGCACACACGTGTGAAACCACATGTACGCTAAACAAGTTACATTCTGTTTTTGCTTCGTACGTGACAAAATGCAAGTTCAGCTGAAATTTGACCTGGCACAGGTGTTCACCTGGGACGTTAGCTGTCCACGTGCACGATAAGAGAATGTTCAAAGCATGGGAAAAAATGATTATACATGCAACGTAGCATATATAAAGACATGTCGTTATCATTTCCACGCTCACTTAGGTGACTACCTTTGAACACATTGCATTGCGTGAAACCCCTGGTCTTGTTTAACAGTTTTGGTGTTGGTGAAAAATACTTATCCTTGTTGTGAGGTAGGTATATATTTATTCATTTATACATTTATTGATTAATATATATTTACAAGCAATTATTTATTGATTAGGTAATTATTGATTTTTTAATTTATTTGTTTGCAGATAACTGGTATACCTTACATGTCTGAGAGAGAAGAAAACATTGCACTTTTGAGCCCACTAGAAGGAAACAGCAATAAGCCACTGCAAGTGATGGTGGAATTATTTTTTTAAACTAACTTGTTTCATTTTTTGTTTCATATTTTGCTTTATGAAATGCATGTATTAACCTGAATTTAGGTATTTATAACGGTTTATTTTATTTATTTCCAGAAACTTGGAAAGAAAAGCCTTACCGCCGTATCAGTCGCTGAAAACCCGAGACGCACTAAAGTGCAACCATTGTTTCCAGGCTGTGAACAATTTAAAACTCAGGTAAGCCTAACATAAATGCTATTCCATTTTACCACTACTGAAAACACGTAGACAAAAAAATTCATTACCTGTACATGACTAGGACGATGATTGTTTTCTTGATTAATGACTATGTATTGGCAACCGGTACAAGACCATATTGGTTGTTTACCGGGAAAGTACAAGGCCATATTGGATTTTGTAAAACACAAAAATTTTAATTTAACTGACAGGTCGTTCCTATAATAATAATAATAATAATAATAATAATAATAATAATAATATAATATTAATCATAATAATATTAATATCGTATTTCCTCGGGTGCCGGGTGCAAGCGTTGTTATTTGACACACAGAGGGTAGCTTGCATGTCGAATTTAGTTGTTCCTTGACAATGAAAGTCGAAGAGGTTAGATGTTAGATATCTAATCTCTTTAAACTCTATAGCGCTTTCTAGTAGAAAAATGAGGAACTTTGTACCCTATGAACTCAACGAATATTCACAGGTTTGAACATGATAATCTGAACAAAATGAGATGACATTATTTTTTGTTTATGTATTGGTTATAGGGGAATGTAAATGACTGCAGCAAAACCGTTATAAATACCTAAATTCAGGTTAGTACATGCATTTCATAAAGTAAAATATGAAACAAAAAATGAAACACGTTAATTTAAAAAAATAATCCCACCTTCACTTGCAGTGGCTTATTGCTGTTTCCTTCTAGTGGGCTCAAAAATGCAATGGTTTCTTCTCTCTCAGACATGTAAGGTATACCAGTTATCTGCAAACAAATAAATTAAAAAATCAATAATTACCTAATCAATAAATAATTGCTCGTAAATATATATTAATCAATAAATATATAATTGAATAAATATATACCTACCTCACAACAAGGATAAGTATTTTCCACCAACACCAAAACTGTTAAACTAGACCAGGGGTTTCACGCAACGCAATGTGTTCAAAGGTAGTCACCTAAGTGAGCGTGGAAATGATAACGACATGTCTTAATATATGCTACGTTGCAATGTATAATCATTTTTCCCACGCTTTGAACATTCTCTTATCGTGCACGTGGGCAACTAACGTCCCAGGTGAACACCTGTGCCAGGTCAAATTTCACCTGAACTTGCATTTTGTCACGTACGAAGCAAAAACAGAATGTAACTTGTTTAGCGTACATGTGGTTTCACACGTGTGTGCATGCATTTCGCACTCCCCTGCCACCACGGTTGTCAGATTATCTCACTTTCAAGCGTCCTCCGCGTCTTTGTCATTTTCCATTGCACCTGTTGTCAAGTCAGATCAGCGCATTCCAATAAGCTCAAACGACATTCGCCTCCTGCTCGTCTGCTCCTCTACAAGTTTGTTTTCGGTACTCCCTTCGACCAACATAGAACCAAGTTCTCATCATCGTTTACACGTTAAAGTTCCCCTTCGGGGGTAAAATGTCAGAAAAAAAACGCACCCTCGCTTTGTCATAAGCCGACCCGCCGAAATATCGATTGTTCTGTTAAGCATGGTCATTGTGGTCAGCGACAGGTTCGTTGAAACACACACACCCAGCCGTATCGTCTCTCTCAACCACCACGCATCATGAACATTTTAAACAGGTAAAGATTTTTTTTTCATCGTGTATGGCGTTAGGCCCTTTGTCTAAATGTCAAACATATTTTCAAAAAGGGGGCGTTATCCCGAGTCCTAGGACACCTCGTTCACGTCTCTAGCGTTAGGGGTTTGCGAGATAGAGTAAAAAGTTAAAATCATGGTTTTACCTCAACATAGTTTTTCATTCCTGCTCAACACGAACATCCTCGGCAAGAGGGCAACGCATGAAAAAATGACACCTCGCACTCGTCTCTAGGCTTATTCGATCGTGAGTTATCAGCAAAAATCACAAAAAAACACGTGTTTACCCCAAAAACGAGTTTCCAAATTGTTTTAAAAAATATAACGCATGGTCCATAGCGAAGAGGACGTCAGCCCGAGTCCTTGGACCCCTCGAACACGCCTCTTGCATGATTGATTCGCGAGATATAGCAAAAAGTCTAAAATCACGTTTTTGCTCCAAAAAAAAACATGTTTCCAGCATTTCACCTTTTCGACACCTACATTCCCGTAAAGAGCGCAACGAGTCGAAAAAAACGAATCCAAGCACGCCCTCCTAGCATGACTCCTTCCATTCCAAGGTCGCAGGGGCTCACAACTTGCTTTTGGAAGCAGAACCCCTGTCATCTCACTACTGTCAGGTTTTTATCCTAGAGACTTGAAATTTATTTTCATGGTAGAGGGCGTAGGGACCGTTCATTTATGTCAAACAATTTTTTTTGTAAACTTTCTAGTTTCCAAAATATAGGATTTTCAAAATTCGAGTGTTTTCAAAAAAACATCAAAAATAAAAAAGTTTTATTATAGAAAATAAAGGTCATAGAGACCATTCGATTGAGCCATGGCACAACATTCTATAGTGTTTGGTTTTCAAACTATCACCTACTTTCGAAAACAAAAATTTTCAATTTTTTTTTTGAAAATACAATGCGTGGTTCGTAGGAAAGAGCACACCTGCCCGAGTCCAATGACACCTCATTTGTCAAAATCGGACCATGGGTTGGCCAGATATCAATGATTTTACATGGACGCTGCCCGAGCAACGCCGGGTGGGTTAGAACCCCCCTACTCCCCTACTGACGTATTGTTGGCCATGTGGCTATGTGGAATGTAAATCGCATATGGTTTAGTTCAAGGTTTGGAGACCCTATTAAAGATATTACCACAATAAATCATCTTCAAGTAGTTGTTGTTGTTGTTGTTCTTTGGTGTGAAAACATTCATTTGCTGAAAACAATTACGATTTATTAAATCTTCATACTTTTTCGGTATTCTTATTTAATGTATGCACTCGATATACTGTCGCCCATCTGGCTATTTGGAATCTATATCGCATCAACAAACACTCAAACAACGTAGGAATTCAGTATATTAACACCGACTACTAACAATAGTTGAAACTTCGTTGGTCGAAACATATCACTGGGAGAAACACATTTAGTATACCTACCGCACACCTAATTTTTAATCGCGTCTAAACTTGGCAGTGCTCTCTATCGGCAAAAACACCGCCGGCATGCATTCCCTAACTGGCCAGTAGAGAGCGCAGCTCGCAACAAGTAGGCAGTGGATTGCTCCCGCATACCGTAATTCAACTAGTGGTAGGTAGATGTCACTACTGCATATCAATTGGAGAACCTCGCATCAAGTAGGCAGTGGATTTCTCCCGAATACCATAGTTCAACTAGAGGCAGGCACATGTCACTACTGCAGATCCATTGGAGAACTTTGATTTAATTAAATATATATTTTCCATTGCCCCATTAAAGAAATTCCTACAATAAATAATCTTCAAATGTTCGTTCTTTGCTGTGAAAATATTCATTATATCATATTTGCTGAAAGGATTTGGCACAGGAGTTATACAAGTAGCGAGCAGAAATCTTACTACTTTTGCTGTATTCTTATTTAATCTAAGCACTCGAGGTACTGTCGGCCAAAATACAGCCCTATTATATCATATTTGCTGAAAGGATTTGTCACTGGAGTTTTACAAGCAGTTATTGCAGAAATAACCCCGCCTACCTGGGCCCAATGTTTGGGAAGCCAGGCTCTGCCTGTCACAAGCCAGGGCAAAGTGGTGAGTGATAGATGAGTAACACCTCTTTAAAAAACCTCGGTCCAGCTGACCCGGCTGGTAGTACCTTGCAAGGGTCCCTTGCCAGGGTTACGGTGAAGTCCTCAACGGCATAGACAGTGGCGTAGATGGACTACGGAACAGTGTAGATGGCGGAAGAGGCAGCCCAGTACTCGGGATAATGGGTAAAAGGTATATGTCCATATAATAGGCATATATCAGACACCGAACTTCTCCCGGGATAAGGAGACCACCTTCTATCAAGTGCCAACGGTCTTTTAGGAGGGCGGATGAGCGGTTAGAAGAAGGGCACTCTCTTGCCCTTGGGATGGCAAACTGCTCCTAAAGGCGGAAGAGCTGACAGATGGCCAACGGCATAGAATGGAGAAGGCAACGGGAAACCACTCCATTAAAGATCCGACTGGATATCCCAAGAATCAGCAGCTTATGATGGAAAGCTCATTGGTTAAATTCTCCGGAGGTAAAATAGCTCCCCATTCGCATCTCCTGGCGGGGGCAACTAAAGGAAATAGTGGCATTATTAACAAACGCAAAAAACAGAAATGCGTAAGGAAAATAGGAACATGGAATGTTAACACATTATTAAAGGTGGGGAAGCTGGAAAACCTGAAAATAGAAATGAAGAGATTAAAAATAGATATTATCGGTATTTCTGAAATGAGATGGCCTGGCACGGGTGACTTTTGGTCAGATGACTACAGAATAATCTACTCAGGGCCGGAAGACGGACCGCTCGGAAGAAATGGGGTAGGAGTGATTATGGAAAAATCCATGGGACTCAGAGTAGCGGGATATGTGCAGCATAAGACAATGTAATCATTATGGGGGACATGAATGCAACGGTAGCGGAAGGAACAGAGGGAACAACTGTTGGGCAGTTTGGACTGGGAGTCCGATATTTGAGAGGTGAACGATTGATAGAATTCTGCACTAGGCATAAATTAGTCATAACAAATACACTCTTCAACCATCCCAAGAGAAGACGATACACTTGGAAAACTCCTGGAGATACGAGAAGAGCGCAATTGGATTACATAATGGTAAAAGAAAGGTTTAAGAACCAGGTTAAAAATTGCAGAAGTTATCCAGGTGCAGATATCGTAAGCGATCATAATCTAGTCATGATCCACACGGAACTCAAATATAAGAACATCGTTACGAGAAAAACTGAGTATCTACAGGTGACAAAACTTAAGATGCCAACTATTAGAGATGAGTTCCAAAGAAGAACAGATGAAATGATTGAAAGAAATACTGACATATTCGAGAAACCAATAGAAAGTCAGTGGGAAATTCTGAAGGACAAAATACTAGGAACTGCAGAGGAACTGCTAAAAAATAAAAATAAAAACAGCAGGAAAGCATGGATAAGTGAGGAAGTTGTAGAAATGATAACTGAAATAAGAAGATTCAAAAACGCCACAAGTGACGAAGGAAAACAAAAATATAGAAGGCTGAGAAATGAAATCGTTAGGAAAAGCAAGCGAGACAAAGAAAAATACTTATGTGATATATGTGATGAAATAGACACCGATTTTAAAGCAAATAACTTAGATAAAGCATATGGAAATGTGAAGCAATTTTTTGGTGAGAAGAAACAGAAGACATGTGATATTAAAGATGAGAATGGACAATACCTGTATGAAGAGGGAAAGGTTGGGAAGAGATGGAAAGAATATCTAGAGAGCCTCTATGGAGATGAAGTTATGAATAAGGAAGTAATAGAGGAAGAAGACCAGACAGATGCAGAGAATAGAGGTGACCAAATACTAAAATCGGAATTTAAAAGAGCACTGAAAGATTTAAAAGACAAAAAAGCACCAGGTGTAGAAAAAATCCCTGCAGAACTATTAAATAACTGCGGAGAGAAAGCTGAAGATGCAATGCATGGAATGATATGCAAAATGTATGAAACTGGAATAGTACCAACTGACTTTACTAAGTGCATAATAATTCCAATTCCAAAGAAGGCCAAAGCACAAAATTGCGATCAATTTAGGACATTAAGCCTGACAACACATGCATCTAAAATTCTTACACGTATTATACTTAGGAGAATAGAGAACAACCTTGATAACTACATTACAGACGACCAATTTGGATTCAGAAGGGGCATTGGAACAAGAGAAGCAATATTAGCTCTAAGAAAAATAATTGAAAAGAGAAATAGAAAAGGAATACCAACATATCTAGCATTCATGGATCTGGTGAAAGCTTTTGACAACGTGAATTGGAATATACTGTTCAAGTTACTAAAGAAAGTGGGAATCTCTTATAGAGATAGAAGAATAATACATAGTTTCTATAAGAATGAAAGGGGAATAATAAGATCTGGCAATAACCAGGAAGAGGTTGAAATAAGAAAAGGAGTACGATAAGGATGCCCGCTATCTCCTTACTTATTTAATTTGTATGTCCAAGATTCCATAAATAGGATAAGAGAAGAGATTCAAGTTGGAGTAAATATACATGGGGAAAAGATTGACATGCTCCGATTCGCAGATGACATTGCTTTAACAACAGATAATGAAGATGATCTTCAACAGATACTTCATGTAATGAATAACATCCTTAAAAACGAATTTAACATGAAGATGAATAAAAATAAAACAAAAATAATCGTATGCAGTCGGAACCAGGAAGATCATAGGAGAGCACCAGCAATTTATATCCAAAATGATAGAATACAACATGTGAAGGAATATAAGTATCTGGGAAGCTTGATAACGTATGATGGAACCAGCAAACGAGAAATTTGGAGTAGAATTATTCAGGCAAAGAACGCCTTTTATAGAAAGAAGAATCTCTTCACATCCAGAAGTATAGACCTAAAAATAAGAAAAAGACTGTTGAAGACATACGTGTGGAGTGTGTCTTTGTATGGTAGTGAGACCGGGACAATAGGGAAGTCAGAAGAGAGGAAGTTGATGGCTTTTGAGGCTTGGTGCTGGAGAAGAATGCTTAAGATCAGTTGGATACAACATATGACAAATGAAGAGGTATTCAGAAGAGCAGGAGAAAGTAGAAGCTTTATGAAGAGCCTCAAAACAAGAAGAGCAAATATGTTGGGACATATTCTCTGACATAATAGACTGCCAGCAAGAGTCATCGAAGGGATGTTAGAAGGGAAAAACACTAGAGGAAGACCACCACTTGCATACATCACACAGTTAATGACAGACACGAACTCAAAATCATATCGTGAATTGAAGATTATGGCGGAGAATAGAGAAGATTGGCGAGTTGCTGCAAACCAGCCCCAGGGCTGTTAACTTAAGAGAGAGATTGCAGAAATAATAGTAATGAGAACTTACCGATGGAAATAACACGAAGGAATCCTTCATGTTTACTGGCACAAGGTAGCACTATGAGTTCAGTCAAAAAAAATGCGAGTAAATAATATGGAATTATTCGAATAACATGTCAGATGTTTCACATCATGCGCGACTTCTATAAGGCTCGTAATTTTTATAAATTAGTATGGATAACGTTGATCTGTTTCTCAGAGGGAACATATTTTTGGTATATATACGAAACCGTTCATTTTAGGACTTTAAAAAGTGTGTTTCGGGGTCCATAGGGGACCTCCGTGTATTGCTTTTCGTATCTGGTGTCTTAAAATGAGCTAAATCCGGTCTTTCTACTTTTGTCCATGCTCAGTGCCGAAGGGCCGAAAAAACTCACTACAAATTGAATTTTCAAAAACCGTTTCTTAGAGAGACCCCACACCCTAGGATCAACCAACATGCAAAATTTCAGCTATCTAGGTCTAGTGGTTTGAGCGCTATAGACTGACATTGCTCGGCGTTGACCGTGTTTTATAGCACAAATTTAGGTTTTACTCGCTTACCGTTGGAAATACACGAAAAGTGATAAGGATCTTTCGGATAGAAAATTAAATTTTAAACCTCTTATATGCCATCAAAAGTTTGCTATTTCTTAGCGTTTTCTTTTCATTTGAAATGGAAATATGAAATTTCGAATCCAAAGGGTGTAGTGACGTCACTAAAATGGTCACCATTTGTAAATAGTGCAAAATATCGAAATTAAAAGTAGCCTGTATGTTAACCTGGTATATCAGCTACATCCATACAAAATTTCATTTAATTCGGACCAGTGGTTCTTGCGTGAGTGAGTATCATACAGACATACAGACACACACCATCTCATTTTTATATATTAGTATGGATTATTAATTCACTTTTATTTATTTATTTATTAGTTTATTATTTATTTAATTTTTATTTACTTATTTAATATCAAAACTTATGCAAAATTTTATTTCTACAGCTACACAAACAGGCACATTTTACATTAATCAGCCAGTTGAATACAATCTTGAAATAAAACATCCGTATTAAATTAACTACCCTATAACAAATAAAATATTTCGTCCATAGAAGTGTTAAGTGGAATAGTCCCCATTACACAGGCTGCGTTTCCCTTTTGAATCGCTATGCCGATTCTCTGCATCAAATAGGTCTTGGAACGAGGATCACCAGAGACTCCACCTATTACTCGTCCTAGCTTGTGTGCTAGATTTATTGCGTCCTCACTCCAAGGACCCATTGTCTCCACAGCAAAGGCCACGAAAATATAGTCCTCCATGATCTTCCTATGTTTGTTTTTCTTCCGAGTGACGGCGATCTCAGCTACAGATCCTGCTTCCTTTGACGATGATGAAATATAGGAAGGAGTCAAAGTATCTGAGCACGTTGCATCCCAGACTAGGCATTTGCCATTCGACCAAGGAATAATGGTCATCCCATCAGGGCGGCGACCGTCGTCTCTGAAAATGCCAGATGGTTCAAGAATTGACGGGAATTTTGCTGTAGCGAAAGCCCTCCGAAGCGTTTCATTTATAGAGAAATGACGAGAATGTCGACCAGCACTCCTTTTACAAGAGAGACCGTGTGTACCACGTGCGGAAACGACCTCACCACCTACACAAGTATGAGGTTTACAAAGCGTTGATCCAAGGCGGAGAGACATCGAAATCCTAAAACTATTGTTGTCCAGTAATGTCCCTATTGTTCTCGATGGGATGGCATTTAACCATGAATTCGATTCTTTCTTCAAACTAGCCAAATGAATAGCCTTTTCCTCATCTGAGTGAAATTCCAGGTTGTCCATTATTTTTTGCAAACGAGACCGTCCCAATTAAGTTGGAACGCAGGAGCTGCAGGGATAGATGGATCGTTAAACTGGTAGTTCCATAATTCCAAAGCCTCAGCGTAAAAAGTGATTTCCTCAATGTCCGAAATAACTGGAAACATTGACTGGACGAGAGAGAAAACACTATTCACCGATGACATGAAAGCTGGAAGTATTAAATCTTCAATTTTTCTTATTCCGATTCCACCGTAACGAACAGGGAGTGAGGCTATTGTCCAAGATCTATCATTTAAATTTGTATTAAGAGTTGACTCTAGTGTGCATTTCACAAAAACATCCATTCTCTGTATCGACGGTCTAATCTTCCATAGAGGAGTACTTCTAAGCAAATATATGAACTTAAGAACAAGGAAACAGTTTTTTAGGAGAAAGTAAGCAATGTGAAACTTCAAATCATTCAGACGCCCAAGCAGAAGAGTTAACTCGTCAAATTTTCTGGATAAGGAGGGTTCTTTGGCGCCTTCAGTGACTGGAGCCTTCAGCAAAGTTAGAGACGAAACCACTTCAATGCCTGGAGATAACTCGTTGAAACGAGAAAAAATCTCATCTTTATTGTCACCGCAAAAGAGCAACTCACATTTGCTGGGGTTGATGTCAAGACCAAGTGATTTACATTCCGCAATAATCGAGGAAAAATCATCTAGAACGACAGTCGGATCCCCTAGCAGCGAGCCATCATCCAAATACCAAATGTTCAGTTCAGATGAAAGCTTCTCCAAAATTGACTGAATGACCAGGCAAAAGCCTAAGGGCCCTCCAGGGTCACCTTGTTGGAGACCAGATTTAATATTATTTATTGAGTATTGATTATTTATTTCTTCAAATGTATAATAATTTTTTTTTAATTTAATATTTAACACATATATATACAGTATATATATATATTGATTATAATAACTTATTTATTTGATTATGGGTGTTACAGCATTAGACAGCAGAGCCAAGCGGTCGATTCCAAGATTTGTGATGTCGGCCACGATTGCAGCGTGCACTGGCGACCCATCCAAGATGCCGGGATCACCTACACCATACCCCTGACCCCATCTCTCACACCCTATCCCCCAATTCCCACCACCACCACCACCACCACCACCACCACCACCACCACCTCCAGAAATTCATCAAATTCCAAACAGGTTTTACCGAAAAGATGGTGTATTGGCTTTCACGGCCGATGAATTAAAATTCAGCAATTCTTCTAGGTTTGTGCCGTGTCTTGTGTGGGGTTTCGCCTAGGACACCAAGCTAGGCTCATCGGCGGGCTCTTGGTGTCCCTGCCCGGACCTCCACAGGAGTATCGAACTGCGCAATACCTCCCTTTATATAGAGTGCAACTGCACTCCTTGACTGCGAGAACCAAAAGCTCAAGCAGCCATAACCTCCCTATGAAGGCTTCCAAAAAGATGGTGTATTGGCTTTCACGGCCGGTGAATAAAAACTCAGCAATTCTTCTAGGTTTGTGCCGTGTCTTGTGTGGGGTTTCGCCTAGGACACCAAGCTAGGCTCATCGGCGGGCTCTTGGTGTCCCTGCCCGGACCCCCACAGGAGTATCGAACTGCGCGATACCTCCCTTTATATAGAGTGCAACTGCACTCCTTGACTGCGAGAACCAAAAGCTCAAGCAGCCATAACCTCCCTATGAAGGCTTCAAAAAGATGGTGTATTGGCTTTAGGGAATTTAGGGAGGAGTATAGGGAGGTATCGCGCAGTTCGATACTCCTGTGGGGGTCCGGGCAGGGACACCAAGAGCCCGCCGATGAGCCTAGCTTGTTGTCCTAGGCAAAACCCCACACAAGACACGGCACAAACCTAGAAGAATTGCTGAGTTTTAATTCACCGGCCGTGAAAGCCAATACACCATCTTGTTTTAGGAAGCCTTCATAGGGAGGTTATGGCTGCTTGAGCTTTTGGTTCTCGCAGTCAAGGAGTGCAGTTGCACTCTATATAAAGGGAGGTATCGCGCAGTTCGATACTCCTGTGGGGGTCCGGGCAGGGACACCGAGAGCCCGCCGATGAGCCTAGCTTGGTGTCCTAGGCGAAACCCCACACAAGACACGGCACAAACCTAGAAGAATTGCTGAGTTTTAATTCATCGGCCGTGAAAGCCAATACACCATCTTTTTGGAAGCCTTCATAGGGAGGTTATGGCTGCTTGAGCTTTTGGTTCTCGCAGTCAAGGAGTGCAGTTGCACTCTATATAAAGGGAGGTATCGCGCAGTTCGATACTCCTGTGGGGGTCCGGGCAGGGGCACCAAGAGCCCGCCGATGAGACTAGCTTGGTGTCCTAGGCGAAACCCACACAAGACACGGCACAAACCTAGAAGAATTGCTGAGTTTTAATTCACCGGCCGTGAAAGCCAATACACCATCTTGTTTTTGGAAGCCTTCATAGAGAGTTTATGGCTGCTTGAGCTTTTGGTTCTCGCAGTCACGGAGTGCAGTTGCACTCGATATAAAGGGAGGTATCGCGCAGTTCGATACTCCTGTGGGGGTCCGGGCAGGGACACCAAGAACCCGCCGATGAGCCTAGCTTGGTGTCCTAGGCGAAACCCCACACAAGACACGGAACAAACCTAGAAGAATTGTTGAGTTTTAATTCGCCGGCCGTGAAAGCCAATACACCATCTTTTTGGAAGTCTTCATAGGGAGGTTATGGCTGCTTGAGCTTTTGGTTCTCGCAGTCAAGAAGTGCAGTTGCACTCTATATAAAGGGAGGTATCGCGCAGTTCGATACTCCTGTGGGGGTCCGGGCAGGGACACCAAGAGCCCGCCGATGAGCCTAGCTTGGTGTTCTAGACGAAACCCCATACAAGACACGGCACAAACCTAGAAGAATTGCTGAGTTTTAATTCACCGGCCGTGAAAGCCAATACACCATCTTTTTGGAAGTCTTCATAGGGAGGTTATGGCTGCTTGAGCTTTTGGTTCTCGCAGTCAAGAAGTGCAGTTGCACTCTATATAAAGGGAGGTATCGCGCAGTTCGATACTCCTGTGGGGGTCTGGGCAGGGACACCAAGAGCCCGCCGATGAGCCTAGCTTGGTGTCCTAGGCGAAACCCCACACAAGACACGGCACAAACCTCGAAGAATTGCTGAGTTTTAATTCACCGGCCGTGAAAGCCAAACAACCATCTTTTTGGAAGCCTTCATAGGGAGGTTATGGCTGCTTGAGCTTTTGGTTCTCGCAGTCAAGGAGTGCAGTTGCACTCTATATAAAGGGAGGTATCGCGCAGTTCGATACTCCTGTGGGGGTCCGGGCAGGGACACCAAGAGCCCGCCGATGAGCCTAGCTTGGTGTCCTAGGTGAAACCCCACACAAGACACGGCACAAACCTAGAATAATTGCTGAGTTTTAATTCACCGGCCGTGAAAGCCAAACAACCATCTTTTTGGAAGCCTTCATAGGGAGGTTATGGCTGCTTGAGTTTTGGTTCTCGCAGTCAAGGAGTGCAGTTGCACTCTATGTAAAGGGAGGTATCGCGCAGTTCGATACTCCTGTGGGGGTCCGGGCAGGGACACCAAGAGCCCGCCGATGAGCCTAGCTTGGTGTCCTAGGCGAAACCCCACACAAGACACGGCACAAACCTAGATGAATTGCTGAGTTTTAATTCACCGGCCGTGAAAGCCAATACACCATCTTTTTGGAAGCCTTCATAGGGAGGTTATGGCTGCTTGAGCTTTTAGTTCTCGCAGTCAAGGAGTGCAGTAGCACTCTATATAAAGGGAGGTATCGCGCAGTTCGATACTCCTGTGGGGGTCCGGGCAGGGACACCAAGAGCCCGCCGATGAGCCTAGCTTGGTGTCCTAGGCAAAACCCCACACAAGACACGGCACAAACCTAGAAGAATTGCTGAGTTTTAATTCACCGGCCGTGAAAGCCAATACACCATCTTTTTGGAAGCCTTCATAGGGAGGTTATGGCTGCTTGAGATTTTAGTTCTCGCAGTCAAGGAGTGCAGTTGCACTCTATATAAAGGGAGGTATCGCGCAGTTCGATACTCCTGTGCGGGTCCGGGCAGGGACACCAAGAGCCCGCCGATGAGCCTAGCTTGGTGTCCTAGGCAAAACCCCACACAAGACACGGCACAAACCTAGAAGAATTGCTGAGTTTTAATTCACCGGCCGTGAAAGCCAATACACCATCTTTTGGAAGCCTTCATAGGGAGGTTATGGCTGCTTGAGCTTTTGGTTCTCGCAGTCAAGGAGTGCAGTTGCACTCTATATAAAGGGAGGTATCGCGCAGTTCGATACTCCTGTGGGGGTCCGGGCAGGGACACCAAGAGCCCGCCGATGAGCCTAGCTTGGTGTCCTAGGCGAAACCCCACACAAGACACGACACAAACCTAGAAGAATTGCTGAGTTTTAATTCACCGGCCGTGAAAGCCAATACACCATCTTTTTGGAAGCCTTCATAGGGATTGCTTCTAAAGCGCCCTTTCAATCTCAGTTTACATATTCTATCAGATATACAGTAGGTTCAAACCCTATGACACTTTTCCTTATTTTCTGATTTACAATAAATCCTCTTCTTCTTCTTCATCGTCCACTATAAAAAAACACTAAAATCTTTCTTATCAATTCTTCCTCTTCCATTCCATCTTATCTCTTGTAGCGCCACTAAATCCAATCCAAAATTATTAATCTCTCTCCCAATTTCTTGCATCTTCCCTGGTTGTAACATCGTTCTTACATTCCAAGTAGCAATATTTAATCCATTTTCCTTATGCGTGTCCTTTTAACTTGCTTTGGTCGTCGTTCAAAAGATCCGTCCGGTTTATTCTGTGTTTGGTCCTTCTCAACAATATATTTTTTACAGGGTAAGGCTGTTAACCTCACGCCAAACCTCTGTCAGAGGACGGGGACATTGTTCACGAGGCATCCAACATCTAGACAAGCTGCCTCCACCATGGCTTTGGAGCCTCGTCTGCCTCTCCCTATCCTGAAGTGTCTCTTCCGCCTCCTCCTTCGTTGGGACTCTCAGTCCTCTTCCGCATTTGGAGTCGTTGGACCTCTTCTTGGGTTGCTTCCTAGTCTGAATCTTCACCTTGGACCTGTCCGGCAAGGGTGGCCCTGTCAGTAGCTACGCTACCGCCGGCATAGCCCAAAGGATCATTAGACCTCGCAAGCACTCTCGCCATGTCAAGGTCTTGAAACCCTTACAGAGTGAACAAATTGCAAATAGGGAAGAAAAACGATTCTGAAGAACAAACATAAGACTTATTAATCAACGATAACAATAGGTCATCTGACGAGGAGAGGGCAGCTAGAATGAGGAGGAAGATGACAGCTTAATTCCCTGTCAATCTGTAGAGGACTTAAATGTATTTGGTTTGATTTAAGTGCTCTAATGTGGGCATAAATAAATAAATGTTAGGCTTCCACCTATAAATTTAAACTTGACTAAATTTGTATCATGCTATGTCTGTTAAGAGGGACGAATGACCTCGCTGTTCCGCCCCTTAAAACAGTAACTAACCATACTGTGTGTGTGTTGTAATGGGCAATATTTCCATAGGATCCAGATTGCAGTTATGAACCGCCTCGTGGCTTAGCTACTAGCATTAATGGCTATCACATCGGAGGTCTTGGTTCGATTGCCGGCTCTGCCAAGGAATTTCATTCTGGCCTGAGGACTTGAACGGGGTACACTCAATCTAGTGAGGCTCAACTGAATAGAGGCGGGTTGATTCCCACCTCAGCCATCTTCGAAGTGGTTTCCCATGCTTTCCCCACTTCTCCTTCGAGCAAATGCTGGGATGGTTCCTAACTTAAGCCCATGGCTACCTCCTTCCCAATCCTCACACTAATACAGGTTATCAGACAACATTCCACACTCATCCAAGTACACGGGGCTATATGACCTTGATGTCCAAGCCCTCCAGTCCCGTATGCTTTCATATACCATTCGTCCGATAGCGACTAAAATTGGGTGAGTTGTTGTGTACACTCCAGGGAAAGTTTTAGGCTTCGTAAATCCATTTTTCAATAGGTATCGCACGAGTAGATTCAACAAATGAGCGACGGCACGCGAATCGTTTCAACCAAGTCCCGTATGCGTTCATATACCATTCATCCGATTGCTATGAAACGTTGGTGAGTTGTTGTGAACCCTTCCGAAATCATTATAGGCATAGTCAATCCAATTTACAATGGACAGCGCGCGAGTATTTTTAACAAATGAGTGTTGGTGATGCCTTCATATAGCCTACAATTCATGCGATTGCGACCAAATTTTGGTGGGATGTTTGGCACACTTCCGGGATGGTTATAGGCATAGTTAATCCAATTAACAATAGATGGCGCACCAGTAGTTTAAACAAATGAGTGTTGGTGATGCGTTCATATACAATTCATTCGATTGCAATCAAATTTCGGTGAGTTGCTATGCATAAGCCAGGAAAAGTTATGGGCATAGTAGATCCAATTAACAATAGATGGCGCGCGAGTAACTCCAACAAAATGGCGTGCGTTTGTTTCAACAAAGTCCCACATGCGTTCATATACCATTCACCCCACTGCGATGAAACTTGGATGAGATGTTGTATACACTCAGGGAAGGTTTCTGGCTTAGTAAATCCACTTAACAATAGGTAGCGCACGAGTAGATTCAACAAATGAGCGACGACGCGCGAATTGTTTCAACAAAGTTCCGTATGCGTTCATATACCATTTGTCCGATAGCGATGAAACGTGGGTGAGATGTTGTGTACACTTCAGGGAAGATGTCTAGCTCAGTAAATCCATGTTACAATAGGTAGCACACCAATGGATTCAACAAATGAGCGACGACTCGCGAAGTGTTTCGACAAAGACCCGTATGCGTTCATATACAATCGTCCGATAGAGATGAAACTTTGGTGAGTTGTTGTGTACACTCCAGGGAAGGTTTCTGATTTAGTAAATCCATTTTTCAATTGGTAGCAAACGGGTAGTTTTAACTAATAAGCGACAGCGCGTGAATAGTTTCAATAAAGTCCAGTATACGATCATACCATTCATCCGAGTGTGATAAAACTTTGGAAAGCTGAGTACAGTCCTGCGAAGTTTCATGAATTAGTAAGTCCGTTTTTCAATGGGTGGCGCACGAGAAGATTCAACAAATGAGTGACGGCGCAAATCGTTTAAACAAAATCCCGTATGCGTTCATATGCCATTCATCCGATTGCGATGAAACTTTGATGAGTTGTTGTGTACACGCCAGGAAAGGTTTTCGAGTTAGTAAATCCATTTTACAATAGGTAGCGTACGAGTATATTCAAGAAATGGGTGACGGCGCTCTAATCGTTTCAGCAGTCCCGTATGCGTTCATATACCATTCATTTCATTGCGATGTAACTTTCGTGAGTTGTTGATCACGCTCCCGTGAATGTTTCTGAGATATTAAATTATTTTTTTATAATAGTTTAGAGGTGGTTAACGGAAAAAGAAGAAAATATTGGGAATCCAAAAGCACTGCAACTAAAAAAGTCAAAACCCCGACACTTTCTTTGATTGGCATTGCAACGCATGCCGTGTACAGCTAGTATATATAGCCTATATAGGTTATATCTCAAGTACTTTAAAACTGTAATGAAAGAACTTATCCACGACACGATTGTGACCCGGTCAACTTCTCTGGGCAACTGACAATAATTTACGTTTCAATATGCCCCAGAATTTGAGGCTCGCAGATTGTATGATACCCCAATGTGTATTCAGAGACCACCGGCGGTGTAAGTTAGTGAATTGCTCATTATTTCAAGTCCCAGGGCACCTGCCCCAAATCCTTCACCCCTAATACAAACACTGATAGTCACCACAATAACACATTATCAAATGCCATGCACACACAAGTACACGGGCCGGTGACCTAAGAGATCCTAATCCCCTAATTGAAATTACAATAATAATAAAGTATACAGTATGTCAACAAATATGGTCATAGAAATGACTCCAGATTATAGATTTCCATGAAGAATACATACTTTGATACCTAAGTGTTTAAAATAAGACTGCTGTTGCAACTTGAAACTGAATCCAAGCACTCTGAACAGTGTGTGAACTGTTTACACCATGATACCCCTTGTTAACTCTTGATGTAGGCCTCGTAACTGAAGCTATGGAATACCATTAGGCCAACTAATGACCAGTATTAACTCCACTATGATGTGCAGGCCACCTACAGGTGCCATCTGGAAAGACCTGCACCAAGCCTCTCCAAAAGCCACACACCAATATTGATACTTCTCTCATCCAGATGTAAAACGCATCCATCACATGGAAAACTCATCTTACATCATCCTCAATCCTGCATGGGAGGAATAGGGAGTAGACATGCCACTGTCCAGTAAAATATGCGGTTAGACGGAAATTTATTGGTTCAGACAAGGTTAAAGTTAGATCGGATCGGTGTTAAGCAACGGTTAGAGTGAGTTTAGGTGTGTGTGTGTGTGTTTTACTTGATTGATTGACAACGCCATTGTACATAGTATTATTCACCAGTTATATTAGCACATTCACTACAGACTGAAAGCAAAGAAAACTTGTAGCTCTCGTGATCATAAGCCACATAACTAGGGATAGGAATTTTTCGGTGATTTCAGAGTGAAAAAAAGCGGTATTTTAAAGTGGCAAATTCGGTGGTTTCAAGTGCATTTTTCGGTACTTTCAAAATGTTAAATTTTAGGCGGGATACTTTTAATATCATGGATAACATAACACATTTCAGTCATCCTTCAAAGTATACTTCGGCGAAGAGATCCAAATTCTCTTGTGACAAACGGTGACACATATCACTTAACGTGCTAGTGTAAGCTGAAAAACAAAAGTTCCCAGTTAGCGTATGAACAGAGTATCAAAATGGTTTTCAACACAGATTCTGAGAGCTTCGGAAATACAAATGTCATTCCTTGCAAAACTCGAACAATGTCTGACTTGGTCCTGTCGTGCATCTGCTTGATTAAAGTTTGCAGTTCGCTGTATCCTCTTATGACCACACTTTCTTCCAGTGTTCCACATAATGGCAACTTTTAAATTTTCTTTGCAAAGTCCTCATTGATGTTCATTGTCACTATTTATGCTGGACCAAACGCACACATTTGTAAATCTTGTTCCCGGGGTCAACGGATCTCAAGCTGAATAATATTCTAAGAGCATGGTTCTGCGCTCGAAATTAGTTCTAGGCAAGAAAATATCACTGGATGAGGTACGAACCGAGAGCATCAGAGGAAAATAGTGCATAAAATTTTCGAGATATGAATTTTATTTACACTCAGGAAGAGAGATTATGCATCAACAAGTCATTGGTAAAATTTTAGCCACAGGAAATATTTGTATTTGGAGAAGGAATGGAAATTTTATTACTTGGTACATTTTAACCAAGCATAAATGACTTGAGACAAGTCCAGCATAGTGCACAGTTTTATCGGTGTTAGCTGCGAGAAACCAGTTTTTGATACGAGGGGACATGGCAAGGATGAGCAGTCGAACGCGAGCCAGAGGAGAGAGAAGTGGGGACGACGCGTGATCAGCGCGCGCCATAAAGAGTTAACAGCCAATCAGATAAAAGATTGATTACAGAGGAACTGATACATATTAAATACAATATTTTAATATTAAAAGGATTGTGACACAACAAATTCACCAGGAAGGAAAAGGGAATTTAATTAGCAAGACGGAAATTAAACTGGATAATTGAGGGAGGAGATATAAGCGAAGGAGTGAATTTTCAGAGCGGAGTGAGGCTAGCTCAGTCAATTTACGAGGGAAATCGAACGGAGGAGGCTATCGAATGCCAAGTAACAAGGCGCTTTCTATCTGAACTTTGAAGGAGACAACACGTACAACGAATCACTCTCTAATCTACAAGAGGTAAAGACTTGGAAAATATTAGACTACAAGGTGAAGAAATGTAGTAGAAACATGGAATCACAAGTATGAATAAGCTGATAATACAATTGAGAAGAAGTATTTAGCAGAAACAACGAGAGATATGAGTCGTGAAACTATACTTTGTAACAGTACATCGAAACTTCGAACGCAAGACCACGCAGAAGAGAAGCCAAAGGCATTGTCATACTTCAAGGAAGAAACACATCATACTATACAAGATGTATAAAGAATTAGAACAAAGGGGAGAGATTACGACTACTCATTGTTTAGAAAGAAGGAGAATGTTTTAATTCTTCCACTATGAAGGGAAAGTAAAGCTTTACTAACAAGCGAGATCCAGATATGACCATGACAACATAACTAATGGGAGCGAGCTGCGTCAACACCTGCAGTTCCTTCGAATAAACGCAACAAGCTACTACAGTGGAGAGAAATGCACAACCTGAGGTGATTTCTCGTGTTAAGAAAGCACATTGCAACACTACCGACATCCAAAAACATCCAGAGATGGGCAGAAAGAAGATGGACCCAAGAATGAAGGGTGAGAAGTATCTAGGTCATCGGGCCGAGAAGTGTGAAACGCTGCGGAGGAGCGAGGTCAACGACACGGACGGGGGGAGACTGCCAGTCGAGTCCCAGCTGATTACCAGTTTTACTCACCCCATTGCTGTACAACAAGCCCAGCGGTCTACACGGAAGCGGCGTGACTCATGCAGACCAGATGGCAGGCAAGTGTCACATTCAAGAAGGCGCGTGGGAGAAATTCCACAGATACCAACATCTTCAGATCTTACCAGCGGCCACAGTTTTGAAGGTAGACAAGTGCAATTTTACACACCTATGTAGTTAGAACTTGTACACGATATTCCAGTATAATGACCAACATCTTATCTTATATTCATAGCCCATGTTATTATTTTGTCTAGAATTTAGAAATTTTGGTGGAAATCTTCATACGCCATTTGGACGTATTTTGAACGTTTATTGATGATATTCGACAGCGTAATTACTTTTGCAGTTTATTAGAACGCTTAGAATTTTTGCTTGAAGATAAATCCTTTGCGATAACAAAGTATATTTCGTAGATATTGTTGTAACATCAGAGAAACGGTAATAAGTATGTTAAATATATATTGTAACAGTGGAGAGAAAGTAGTCTAGAGTTTTGAAAAGCGTAAATTTGCACATGTGATACAAGAGAAAGAGATGACATGATGATCCTAAGTATATGAAGCTAATTCGTCTCAGGAACGAAATTATTGGCAGGAGTATTCAATATTTGCATTGAAGGAACTCCATTGTCCGAGAAGATGATATTGTAAAATCCAGAAGTTTATTTAGAACGTAAGAACAGTATGCGTAATTTTAAAGGCATAGCTGAATGCTGAAAACGAAATTAGAAGGTATTGTAGATCAGTATTTGTTATGAAAAGATCTTGTAAAATGAAAGGAAGGATATTAAGTTTCTATTGTAAGGAGAGACGGGAGGTAAAGATATTGTTATTTGAATGACAAACGCGAGCAGATTTAAGATTCAGAGCAAAGCTAGAAATTGTAACAGAAGTGTATTTAAAGCACAGAGAAGAAATACGGCATGATTTATGGAAGCGAGAATGTGAAGAGATTTGCGGTAATAATATTTTGTGAGAGATGTATAGATGTATAGATGGAACATAGCACGGAATTGTATAATCGATAAAAGATTATGTCGGAGGAGGAGTAGTGAATTCATGAAAGGTGTTACATTCGTAATATCTAGTAGGAATTCTGAATATCTTACTTTATTGAAAGTATGTGATATGGTTCATAGAAGTTTGTGAAAGTGCTAAGAGGAGAATCTATACGACAAGCAATTATGTCGAAGGAAGAGTAATAAGGACGCGATGATATGTTTATGAAGTGTGTGAGATAAAGAATTTATGATGGAAGGATGTGAAATACTATGTGTTAGTTAAGTAAAGCCGTAATATGTATTTTTGGAGAATCACGAGTGTGAGCAGTGAGGGTTAATGCCACGCACACTTATAGTTTTATTTTGGAAGCTTATCTGAAAGTCATGCGTCGCAAGTTTGTAATATTAATTGTTACGTGCAATGCCCGTAACAACGTTTTTAAATATGTATCTCCCCTATATTGATGTGTCCCCGACCTTTAAAACGCCCACCTGATGGCTTGGTTCGGCTTATGAACTAGAGAAGGCAGCATCTATTGGCCTCTAGCCGTGCTTGTATCTTCCACCGCTAGAGTGAGTTTGTGGTGTCTTCTGATCTCATCCTAGTAGCGACATATGTGAAGGATATTATATTCTACGTCATGAAACAAAAGACTTTATTTGCATCATGCCGCCAAAATAATTACATAATATGCACATTGTTACTTGATGTGTCATGCTGTGATTGGTCATTTAAAATTAACATGAATGCAATACTGTATTTGACTTTGGATTCTCCGCCATCTTGTGAGCTTCATAGTCTGTCGTCAAGAAAACAACAAGCCAGCTGCTGGTCAAAGAGTATCGCTCCGTGTGTGCTGGGGGCCTTGGCCCCTAGCCGCCTCGAAATATGGATATACGATTAAAAAAAAAGGAATTGCCTGTGCTCTTAACGCTATAATTTCATCGTTTCGCAGTGAAGAAGAAATTCGAATAGTAATCGCATCTCGATGCAGACAGGTGTGCTTGTGACCCAAACGAAGCATGTGCTGGGTGGGCCATTTTCAGGCAATCTAGTACCGTATAACGTTATTTGGTTTGTGTGTTAATTATTTTATTTTTATTGTGTCTCCTCAGAGAAGTTTTAAGGTACGTTATTATTTTTAATATATTGTTTTTGGAGCTCCGATATTGGCCTTATATTAATGTTTTAATTCTGTATTTTGTTTCGCCTGGTAGGCCTAATATTTCTGTTTGTCAACGTTACCAAATATGTAAAATTTTATTCTTTTCCTTCGTACTGCCCCCGTAATTGAATTATATAGAGACCACGGTGGCTATTTTGGAAATTATAGCGAAAGTTATGGCTGTCATAGTTATGACGTGGGTAGTCATGACGTAAGCACGGATGACGCAGACGATATGCCAGCAGGCTACTTGAGCTGAGATTCTCAGTGACGTCAGCATTTATTCGAGAAGGATCCGAGATCTACGACGCAGTCGCGAGAAACGTGGAATTCTGCTGAGGAAGAAATTATGCTATTGGAGGGGAGACTTAAACCAATGAACGATAGTCTAAAGGAAGACGGAGATTGCTGAAACTATGTTATTTTAATTACTTTTTGGAATGCAGAATTGTGGAAATCCATTTGCAGTAGAGGCATTGTTCTGGAATTTTGGTGAAATTTATTTTCAGTTTTTGAATTATGAAAATCCGTCATGTATTGACGAAGTTGGAACTTCTAGCGATGACGCAGTAACACGCGATGGAAGGGATAGATACGCCCCTCATGAAGTTCATAAAAGGCCTTGCGCAGAAGAGAGGAACCTCATTCGCTCATTCTCAATTGTCAGATTTCAAATAAGCATTTCAGTGAAACGTCGAGTGAATCAGTAGTGAAAAAGTCGTCTTTGTAACGCGTGGCGAAGCCACTAGTCGAACATACAAGCAGTGCAGGTTTACTGTGAAGTAAATCTAGGTGAAGTTGAAACGACACTTATAACGCTTCTACAAGATTAGCTGTGAACAGTTAGCGGTCGCTTATAAGCTAATTCTCTTGTGCATTACTTCAGTAAGGACTGTAGAAAAGCTGAACAATTTCGAAGAAGTATTTTGGAAGTTATTGACAAAATTAGACGACTGACAAAGGTGATTTTCTCGCCACAGAAGAAACACTTTGTATAGCCAGACTCTACGCTACGGCTGACAGGGCTAGTGAAATAGGGAGACGTCAGATTGCTTTTGTGACACAACGCTATAATATAATGGAGCAATTTAATAAGGCAGTTTGTTCTTCTAATACTTCAACCGAAGAGCAAATGGAAGGCTAAAGGACTTAATGCAATTGGGACATATTTCAACGGAGTAAAATAGCAACATGGAACTTCGCTAATTGCTATTCCATACAAGCGAACATGCGGTAAATAACCATCTACACCCATGTTTCGTGAATAAAGGCTGAATACTATCAAACAGCAATAGAAATGATTTCATACTTTCTGAATATGAATATTTCTTCGGAAATTTATACAAAAACTTCATGGCGATTTTCAACTGGAACTTCAGGGATTTTTCAAGAGAGGTCAGGGTTGTCCCGACTCACAAAGAAGATTATTGCCGGAAGGATGTCGTTCGTCTTCGTGAAGCAGTTCGATTCTTCGATGGTGCTGTTTCTGGTTTCGAGAATGGAGCTCAGCTTTAACTTGGTGAAATGGATTCATCAACAGTCTTCTTTGGGGAAGTTTCCTCTGGAACGTCAATCGGCAGATAAGGTAGTCGTGAACGTTTATTGTATTTGAGTTTCTTAGCAATGTTTGAGCAACTATTTTTCCCATATTTTTGTCCTCATGTATTTTTGCCCGATATTCTTGTCTGAGATTCCAATTCTCAGTACTCCTTGATGAGTTATTCCTTTTTCGACGTTTTATTAAGACATTGTTATGTCATGGGCATAGTTAAATGATTTTGAATCAGTTGAGACTGATATTTAGATTTTTCAGTAATTTGCTAATTTTTGTAGTCACGATATGACTGTAAGTTAATGATTTTTATGGCAGATTTAAATTCAGACAGCGTGTCACTTTATTAAAGTAATTCTACCCCAGTTTAATTACTTTGACCCATTTTCTGTCATCATCAAGAAGGAAGAACATTTAAATGATTTTAGAGCGTTAAAATCCAGTACGTTGTCGACGATCTTGGAAATACTAGTCGGTATTTGAATTGATTGCAACACAGACATTTATCGTCAGTCATGAACGGCCATTGCATCTTAGGCAATTTTGTGAAAGATGAACATTAATTCTGAATTATTGAATGCATTAAATTCGTGAAACTTGTGTTAGGTTTTTTCTCATATAGAGATTTTTATAATGATGTTTGCATTCCCCAGTCTAATTGGATTCTATTCGACTATTATGCAGTTAGTCGCACTTTGTTTGATGATAGTATTTTTATACTACAATTCTTTGAAGATGTTAATCTTAAATTTTGATAGACCAGACAGGCGTATATAAGCGTATTCACTATTAAATTTGTTTGTGATTGGCAAATTTTTATTTCATTTCGATTCATGAATGAAATCCACGAAGTTTAAATGACAACAGTTTTGAAACAATTATTGATATATGAATTTTTAAGTGGAACTATGAATGTATAATCGATAGTGCAGCGGACATGTTGAAAGTCGCTGACGTATAATGCCCTTAAATAAATGAAGGAGATTCCCACTGTAATTAATAATGATAAAGAATTATTTGTGGAAGTTTTGTAAGTTCGGTGGAAGTTTTGTAAGTTCGGTGGAAGTTTTAATGCCATATAGATTAATATATGATGAATGGGCTATGTTGAATGCAGTTTGTGCATTATTTTGTAAGCGAAGTATTTTCCGCTAGAGAGTATTGTCATAGTCCGTTGAAAATTAGTCAAGTGAATTTACTGTTATAATTAACAAGAGTTTGAAAGAATTTTGAGATAAGATTTTGAATGAAGATTGCCGTCACAAATAATTAAATTTATTACAACCTTTATTAAACCAGATTGTGACATTTACATGTATAACTAACCTTCATTGGTCGATTATATTAAACACGATTATGAATTTACCAACCGAATAAAACATGTGGTTCAATGTATTTCTTAAATTATTAATTTAAATAATTTAAATGTTGATATTGTAAATAATAAATGTAAATATCTTTGACAATAATGTGGAACGAAAGTAATGTTAAAGGCGTGTTTAAAAATTTTTGTAATTATTTTCGACAATATTATAAACAATTTCTAATTGTTATAAATAATTTATGTGATTTTGTTATAAACATTTAAGAGTGTGTTTCATACTCTAAACTATGCTGATTAAACATTTGGATGATAACTTAACAAGTTTAAGGATAGTTAAAATAATCCAGTGGGATGGAAGTTAAGCATTTGAAAGATTTGCGTCAATATGTATGAGTTGTCTTGTAGACATTTAAAGCTTTAAAAGGAGCTGAATTCTTACGCAAGTGTGGGGAGAGGAGTGCGCCCCATTTGACAGGTGTGAGCCAGGTTAAAGAGTAGACCAGCCGGCCAGACATCTGGTTACAAGCAGGCGAGGTCGATACTCCGGCCTTGTGCCTATTTATAAAAGTGTTATGTTTATTAAAAGGAAACCAAATGCTCTATATATGTCGTACCCTGACTTCCTCATCCAATCCAAATGTGTTATAAAATGTTACGTTATTTTGAGCTCAAGGGAGCTAACATATTGTTTGATAAATTTGCAAGTCCTTTAGGAGGACGTAGTCAGATTGACATGGGCTACTGATAGCCACGTTTATTTTGTTGAGTTGTGAAAATCATACTCTTTATTTGAAAATAAAGCTCTTGTACAGTTCAAAGTTCTCGTCTTCGGTCTGGTTCATTTTTAAATGTCATGGTGAAGGTTATTGTGAGAGCATACTTTAAGGATCCTGTTGTCAACCCAATCCCCGAGATATTTATAAGAGGTAAGTAAAAGTAAGTATGTAACCCCGTCTATTTTGGTGTGTTCCACAATAATTTTTCTTGGTAACTTCTGTGTTCAAACCTCGGTAGTATCTGTCAGTGCCATTTTCATTGATGTAGCTGAGCTGGTGCGATTGATTGTTGGCAATCCGATTGAGGGGGGCGGATATCTGACAGCCTACTATCCGGGTAAACGGGGACAGAAGGATTGGCGCACCTAAAACGTTGGGGCTCGATTCAACATAACTGGATCACCAGGTTGAATGCCAGTAGGATTGGCAAACCTAAAACGTGTGGTTCGATTAGACTCAAATAAAGAGGTTGATTCTTTGTTAGATATCTAGGCCAATTGTAGAATTTAAGAGTGTGATTATATAGGAATTAAATGTTGTATTGTAGTAGGAAAATTACACTCAGAAAAGATCAGATCTTATACAACTTGAGAAAGGTTAAATAGGCTGGAAACTTAGGAAAATCGCCTATGATCTGGAATCTTATTTTATTTGACCGGCTTATGACATTTTAGTCATATTAAAGATAAAATTAAATTATTTGGATTGTAAATGTAAAATTATTTGTGTTAGGATATTTTAAAATGAGCCAGGGAAACTTGAACATGTGCTTGAGTTTGTTTCAACATGAAGTGTCTTCGAAAGTTAATTATAAGGTAGTTATAAGTTAGATTTAAGACAGAAAATTGATCAAATTATATATATGGTGAAAAGTGTTGCTCAAATGTTGTTATTTTGCTCTTTTGATGTATGTCCCTACAGCAGACTAATTTTTGAATAATATTGTAATGGCAGATGAAAGTTTGAAGATGATGTTAGCGGAGATGTCTGCTAATATGAAGCAGATGAGTGAGAGTATGAAGGAGATGGAAGCTAGGAATACTAGTCGAATGGAGGAGAATACTAGTCGAATGGAGCAGAATGCTAGTAATTTATCTGCTAATTTGAAAGCTAGCATGGATGAAAGTTTGAAGGGTCTTCAGACTAGTTCTGCTAACTTAGAGGATAATATGTCGCGTTTACAGATTAATACCCAAGGAATTGAGAATACTGTAACTGACATGCGCTCAGACATGTCCAATGTTAAAATAGATGTATCTAATATGCATAAAGATGTTGCTAATGTGCATAAAGATCTTACAATGTTGAATTTAGATGTTGCTAATGTCCGTAGTGATATTTCTTGTGCTAGGGCTGAGGTAGTTGTTGTCAAAAATGATGTTGCGACTGTCCAAGACAAGGTTGAGGAAGGCCAAAGAGGAATCCAAAATGTTAGAACTGATGTGTCCAATGTTCAGGTCGATATTAATAACATTCATTCGGATGTAAACGAGATGCAGAGCGACATAAATAAAATTCAAGTAGAGGTCAACACAGTTTTCGTAGACGTTGCTAAAGTCCAAACTGATGTAAATAAAGTCAGGGAAGATATAGAAAATTCGAAAACTCTTTGTACACGTAATATAAGTGCATTAACGACTAGGCTAGTTGATGAGTCAGTTAGAACGACAGCGTCTTTAGAAGGTTTAAAGTTTGATGTAGAGGTCATGAGAACCCAAGTATTAGACCATAATAAAGTATTGAAAGAGGATATTGAATTAGACATAGCAGAAATGTTAACGGAAAATGTAGCAATATGGAAAGAAGAGTGGATTAGGTCAAGTGGGGAACATGTAACCCAAATTCAGGATCGTATTGAAAGGAAACTTGCCAGTACTCAAATTGATATTAACAATGAAGTAGTACAGATTAGGAAAGATTTAAGCGTCAGGATGGATTCGCTATCCGAAAGACAAGTTGAAGATAGGACAAAATTAGATCAGGAGGTGCAAACATTAAAATCTGCATTAGAGGAACAGATTCATAAAGTTGTCTCTGATGTGAATGAAACGACGAGTAAATTACAGAATTTGAAGTTAGGAGAGGCTAATTTAATGGAGACCTACAAAGAAGAATTAATCAAGAAAGTATTAACGGAAATCACTGACAAGGATACAGTAGGCTTGGCTTGCGAAAATAGTAGGAATTATGCCAGAAGATATAACCTAGATCCAGAAGAGAGAGACGTGACTCCTGAATAACGTATATCCAGATTCAGGGAGGAAGATGACGAGAGGAATATGGAACCTGAGTGGAACTATCGTGATAGTGGGAAAAACTACCCGGATTCATATCCGAGGAACGTAACGGTCATCAGGAATTTTGAAGATAAACCGCAAAAATTCAGTAACACGAATAGTTTGACACCTATCGAATATGTAAGGAAACTCAAAGATTATTTCATCGAAGCTCACATTCCCAGAGAGAGAGAGATGAAGATAGTGGAGAGATATTTGATTGGAGGACCCCTCGAATGGTTTTGCGCATTTAGATACACATTCAGTAACTTTGACGAGTTTGCAGAGGCATTAATCAAACGATTTTGGTCCATAGAAGCGCAGAATTCGTTAAGAGCGGAGGTGTATTCAAGAAAATACTCCGGTACTCTTCCAACGCGGTACGCTGATTTCTTTACGAGTCAATTATCCCGCTTGAGATTCTTACAACCCCCATTGTCCACGGAGCAACTTATTGATGCGATTTCTCGTATGCTGCCAGTTGAGGTGAGAAGGCTAATAATTTCGTCCAACATCAGGGATTTAACCAGCATGGATGAATTACTGAGGAGGTTAGACTACACAAGTCCAATGCCTAACGTGGTGCAGAAAGGTCAAAGGCAGGAGTATAAAGAAATAAATACTGTATATATGGACCAAGTCCAACAAACTGACAAGCCAGATGAGGAGAAAACTGACAATGTAGGTCCTCACAGGAATAATCAGTTCCGAAATAACAGATCGCAAGGTTATCGACCGTATCAACAGAGAAGGGGCTGGAACTATAACCGAGGAAATTACAATGGAAGAGGCAGATATTATAACAATAATGGTTATAACCGAAATTATAACAGGAATAACCAGAGCCAAAACAGAAATCAGAATACTCAAGGTCAGGTTATGACACCCGATCAGTATCAGGAAAGAGAGAAGGAAAGCCAGCAATACCTGAAAGAATTACGGGAAAAAGAAGCGGACAACCAAAAGAAAAGGCAGGATGTTGTAATCGATCCTGGGCCTTCTACGAGCCAACAGAATTTTGAGGTCGGTAACACAAAAAAAAAACGCCGATTTCTCAACGTCAGTGAGAACCTGTAAATACATTGCCACACCACACCTGATTACGATTGATGAGATATATGAAGTGACTGATGAAGATTTGCTAGAAGAGAGGGGTATCGTTAAAGAGGAAAGACCATGTGCCTTACCTATTATTTCTGTACGGATAGATGGACAACAGTATAAAGCCCTGATGGATACTGGTGCAATTATCTCCATCATTTCAGAGGAATGTTATCAAAGTCTGCTAAGAGGAGAGAACATGACAGTTCTACCTGTTTCTACCGTCAAAGTGAGAGGGATATTCCAAGATAAGGCAGTGAAGTGCAAGATTCAAGTGTTACTGAACTTTGAGATCAATGGAAGGAATTATGAACAGATCTTCATTGTGGTGAGCAAGATCAACTTTGATATGGTGCTTGGAATCGATTTTATATCGAAGGTCGGAGCTATTATTGACATGAAGAACAGAAGTATTAGCTTTAATGATGGGTACATAATCACAGAAGAGATAGAAAAACAGGACGTGAAAAACAGTCTGGAAATAGACCTTAGGGAAGAAATTTTGAATACTATAGTTAATGAAGTGGAAAATTTAGCAGAAATACCCAGTAGAAAAACTGAAGGATTTGAAGAAATTCAGGGGGAATTTGAGGATCTGATAAAGGAATTCCAAGATATTTTCGATGAAAAGCCTGGATTGATTAAGGATTATAAATACAAGATAAGGCTGACAGATGAAACCCCTTACCAGAAGAGAATATACCCCATTCCTGAGAAATACTATCAAGAAGTACGAGGGTTAATCAGAAAAATGGAGGTAGACGGGATTATTAAAAAACAGGCGTCGTCTTATATAAACCCCATCACAGTAGTGAAGAAAAGTAATGGTCAGATACGTCTTTGTCTCGATGCCAGAATCATTAACTTGAAGATTCTTCCAGAAAACGACCGACCACCCAAGATTAGAGATCTGCTTCGAAAATTCAATGGGAGAGCATGTTTCAGCGTTCTTGACTTGACGTCTTCATTTTATCAAGTTCAGCTAGAAGAAGATAGTATGCAGTACACTGGATTCCTATTTGACCAGACGTCATGGGTCTTTGTCCGAATGCCTTTTGGTATGGTTAACAGTGGACCAGCACTTATTCGAGCACTTGATAGTAAGCTCACTGACGAAGTGAAAGAAAATGTAATCTGCTACATCGACGATTTAATCGTATCTTCACCCAGCGCCGCAGAACATTTAGTGCACTTGAGAAAGTTGTTCGAGAATTTACGGGAGGCCAATATCAAGGTGAATTTTGGAAAATGTCAATTCTTGAAGCAGGAAATAAATTACTTGGGGCATACTATTGATAAAGATGGATATCATCCAAACATGAAAAAAGTAGATGCGATCACGAGATTTCCAAAGCCAACCAAGGTAAAACAAGTCAGAGAATTTGTAGGAGCATGCCAATTTATTAGCAGCCACTGTCCAAGATACTCGGAAATTATGGCTCCTCTGTATGACTTACTCAAGAAGAATAACAGATGGAAATGGAGTACCGCTGCAGACGAGGCTTTTGAGAAAGCAAAAGAAATGCTCAGAAATAATGTGAAACTAGAGTACCCAGACTTTGAGAAGGTGTTCTATATTGAGTCTGATGCATCAAGAGTAGGCATTAGTGCAGTCTTATACCAGAAAGACGAGGCAGGCAACAAGCACTACATTGCGTTCACTAGTCGGAAGTTGAAGAAACACGAGGAAAATTACTTCACGACGGAGCTTGAAGCGTTAGCTTTTGTAACAGCATTGCAAGCATGGAAGAAAATACTGCTGGGACATAAGGTCATCATTATTACTGACCATAAAGCACTACAGTTTATGCTGCAAACTGACATGTCGAGTGATAGATTGACACGTAGGGCTTTGTTCACCCAACAGTTTAACGCCACTATCGTCCACCAGCCTGGGAAAGATAACTTACTGGCTGATGCTCTATCACGTAACCCTATTAAAAATGTGCAGATACACCATGTACAATTGGAGCAAGAAGATCAAGAAACCGTTAGGAGGTTAGCCCGAATCGGTGTGTCACAGAAGAGACACGCTCCAATAAGGAAAATGTACAGGTTCCTTAAGGGTTACATGGACAATACAGATGTTGACTATGCAGTTACACGGAGAAATTCACGACACTTTGTATTGAGTGGAGACATCGTATGCAAGTATGCTGACTCTGCGCATACAAAACTCCGAATAGTCGTGCCACCTAAACTTGTTGTCAATTTAGTGTGGGTAGCTCATCACGCAACTGGACATGCCGGTTTAGATAAGACTCTTAATACTCTCAAAGAGAGATTTATCTGGACTAACATGCGTTCCAGCATTGCCAAGGTCATTAGATCTTGTGACAAATGTCAAAGAGCAAAGTATGCTTCTGCTTTATTAAAAGGAAAACCGAAGGCTATGATTCCTTCTAAGCCAAACGAACTTATGGCGACGGACATATTTGGCCCCTGTCCGAAGGGATATCAGGGTAACCAGTACCTGTTGGTTACCGTGGATGTTTTCTCAAAATTTGTTACAATGAGTCCCATGCAGAAAGCTAACACAAGGAACGTAGTAAGCAGACTGGAAAATGCTGTATTTCCTAAAGCTGGTATACCAGAATATCTACTGTCAGATCATGGAACACAGTTTACATCCGTGGAATTTGCAGCGGATATGGAAAGGCTTGGTATTAAGCACTTATTTTCAAGCGTGCGTTATCCAGAATCGAATTCCTCAGAAAGATATATGGCTGAATTTTCGAAATTCTGTCGAATTTTCTGTCCAAATGATCATTCTGGTTGGGTGAGATTTGTACCCCTTATAGAGGAATGTCTGAACTCTACAGTGCAGGAGAGCACAGGAGAAGTGCCAATGCGACTTCATCTTGGAAGAAACCCAGAAAGGCCGTGGGATAATCTTTTCAACCACATTCCTAGAGATCCCGACGTAGGAAGGCAGCAGAGGATTGACAAGGCGAAGGAACAACTCCAGAAAGCAGCAGAGAAACGATTAAAAAGAGTAGCTGGAAAACGCTTTGGTGCACCCTTACAAGTTGGAAATCTTGTATTATTACGCAGACCTGTCAAGGCTGATATGGGCAAGAAAATATACCCCAAATTTGGAAATGTATTCATGGGGCCGTTTAGGATTACGAACGAATATGGGAACAACTGCTATGAACTCTACGATGATGAGAATAACGTCATTTACGGCAAGTTCAATGCTGGAAATTTAAAAAGATACTATCCTAGAGTAAACCAGTTATAATTCAATTTCGTGTTCAAGAAAGTTGAGGTACTTGTAACACTGAGTTTAAAAACAATTTGCAACTGTTTTTAAAACGTGGTGAGAGGAGAATGCCCCCGTAATTGAATTATATAGAGACCACGGTGGCTAATTTGGAAATTATAGCGAAAGTTATGGCTGTCATAGTTATGACGTGGGTAGTCATGACGTAAGCACGGATGACGCAGACGATATGCCAGCAGGCTACTTGAGCTGAGATTCTCAGTGACGTCAGCATTTATTCGAGAAGGATCCGAGATCTACGACGCAGTCGCGAGAAACGTGGAATTCTGCTGAGGAAGAAATTATGCTATTGGAGGGGAGACTTAAACCAATGAACGATAGTCTAAAGGAAGACGGAGATTGCTGAAACTATGTTATTTTAATTACTTTTTGGAATGCAGAATTGTGGAAATCCATTTGCAGTGGAGGCATTGTTCTGGAATTTTGGTGAAATTTATTTTCAGTTTTTGTTATGAAAATCCGTCATGTATTGACGAAGTTGGAACTTCTAGCGATGACGCAGTAACACGCGATGGAAGGGATAGATACGCCCCTCATGAAGTTCATAAAAGGCCTTGCGCAGAAGAGAGGAACCTCATTCGCTCATTCTCAATTGTCAGATTTCAAATAAGCATTTCAGTGAAACGTCGAGTGAATCAGTAGTGAAAAAGTCGTCTTTGTAACGCGTGGCGAAGCCACTAGTCGAACATACAAGCGGTGCAGGTTTACTGTGAAGTAAATCTAGGTGAAGTTGAAACGACACTTATAACGCTTCTACAAGATTAGCTGTGAACAGTTAGCGGTCGCTTATAAGCTAATTCTCTTGTGCATTACTACAGTAAGGACTGTAGAAAAGCTGAACAATTTCGAAGAAGTATTTTGGAAGTTATTGACAAAATTAGACGACTGACAAAAGTGATTTTCTCGCCACAGAAGAAACACTTTGTATAGCCAGACTCTACGCTACGGCTGACAGGGCTAGTGAAATAGGGAGACGTCAGATTGCTTTTGTGACACAACGCTATAATATAATGGAGCAATTTAATAAGGCAGTTTGTTCTTCTAATACTTCAACCGAAGAGCAAATGGAAGGCTAAAGGACTTAATGCAATTGGGACATATTTCAACGGAGTAAAATAGCAACATGGAACTTCGCTAATTGCTATTCCATACAAGCGAACATGCGGTAAATAACCATCTACACCCATGTTTCGTGAATAAAGGCTGAATACTATCAAACAGCAATAGAAATGATTTCATACTTTCTGAATATGAATATTTCTTCGGAAATTTATACAAAAACTTCATGGCGATTTTCAACTGGAACTTCAGGGATTTTTCAAGAGAGGTCAGGGTTGTCCCGACTCACAAAGAAGATTATTGCCGGAAGGATGTCGTTCGTCTTCGTGAAGCAGTTCGATTCTTCGATGGTGCTGTTTCTGGTTTCGAGGATGGAGCTCAGCTTTAACTTGGTGAAATGGATTCATCAATAGTCTTCTTTGGGGAATTTTCCTCTGGAACGTCAATCGGCAGATAAGGTAGTCGTGAACGTTTATTGTATTTGAGTTTCTTAGCAATGTTTGAGCAACTATTTTCCCCATATTTTTGTCCTCATGTATTTTTGCCCGATATTCTTGTCTGAGATTCCTATTCTCAGTACACCTTGATGAGTTATTCCTTTTTCGACGTTTTATTAAGACATTGTTATGTCATGGGCATAGTTAAATGATTTTGAATCAGTTGAGACTGATATTTAGATTTTTCAGTAATTTGCTAATTTTTGTAATCATGATATGTCTGTAAGTTAATGATTTTTATGGCAGATTTAAATTCAGACAGCGTGTCACTTTATTAAAGTAATTCTACCCCAGTTTAATTACTTTGACCCATTTTCTGTCATCATCAAGAAGGAAGAACATTTAAATGATTTTAGAGCGTTAAAATCCAGTACGTTGTCGACGATCTTGGAAATACTAGTCGGTATTTGAATTGATTGCAACACAGACATTTATCGTCAGTCATGAACGACCATTGCATCTTAGGCAATTTTGTGAAAGATGAACATTAATTCTGAATTATTGAATGCATTAAATTCGTGAAACTTGTGTTAGGTTTTTTCTCATATAGAGATTTTTATAATGATGTTTGCATTCCCCAGTCTAATTGGATTCTATTCGACTATTATGCAGTTAGTCGCACTTTGTTTGATGATAGTATTTTTATACTACAATTCTTTGAAGATGTTAATCTTAAATTTTGATAGACCAGACAGGCGTATATAAGCGTATTCACTATTAAATTTGTTTGTGATTGGCAAATTTTTATTTCATTTCGATTCATGAATGAAATCCACGAAGTTTAAATGACAACAGTTTTGAAACAATTATTGATATATGAATTTTTAAGTGGAACTATGAATGTATAATCGATAGTGCAGCGGACATGTTGAAAGTCGCTGACGTATAATGCCCTTAAATAAATGAAGGAGATTCCCACTGTAATTAATAATGATAAAGAATTATTTGTGGAAGTTTTGTAAGTTCGGTGGAAGTTTTGTAAGTTCGGTGGAAGTTTTAATGCCATATAGATTAATATATGATGAATTTTGGGCTATGTTGAATGCAGTTTGTGCATTATTTTGTAAGCGAAGTATTTTCCGCTAGAGAGTATTGTCATAGTCCGTTGAAAATTAGTCAAGTGAATTTACTGTTATAATTAACAAGAGTTTGAAAGAATTTTGAGATAAGATTTTGAATGAAGATTGCCGTCACAAATAATTAAATTTATTACAACCTTTATTAAACCAGATTGTGACATTTACATGTATAACTAACCTTCATTGGTCGATTATATTAAACACGATTATGAATTTACCAACCGAATAAAACATGTGGTTCAATGTATTTCTTAAATTATTAATTTAAATAATTTAAATGTTGATATTGTAAATAATAAATGTAAATATCTTTGACAATAATGTGGAACGAAAGTAATGTTAAAGGCGTGTTTAAAAATTTTTGTAATTATTTTCGACAATATTATAAACAATTTCTAATTGTTATAAATAATTTATGTGATTTTGTTATAAACATTTAAGAGTGTGTTTCATACTCTAAACTATGCTGATTAAACATTTGGATGATAACTTAACAAGTTTAAGGATAGTTAAAATAATCCAGTGGGATGGAAGTTAAGCATTTGAAAGATTTGCGTCAATATGTATGAGTTGTCTTGTAGACATTTAAAGCTTTAAAAGGAGCTGAATTCTTACGCAAGTGTGGGGAGAGGAGTGCGCCCCATTTGACAGGTGTGAGCCAGGTTAAAGAGTAGACCAGCCGGCCAGACATCTGGTTACAAGCAGGCGAGGTCGATACTCCGGCCTTGTGCCTATTTATAAAAGTGTTATGTTTATTAAAAGGAAACCAAATGCTCTATATATGTCGTACCCTGACTTCCTCATCCAATCCAAATGTGTTATAAAATGTTACGTTATTTTGAGCTCAAGGGAGCTAACATATTGTTTGATAAATTTGCAAGTCCTTTAGGAGGACGTAGTCAGATTGACATGGGCTACTGATAGCCACGTTTATTTTGTTGAGTTGTGAAAATCATACTCTTTATTTGAAAATAAAGCTCTTGTACAGTTCAAAGTTCTCGTCTTCAGTCTGGTTCATTTTTAAATGTCATGGTGAAGGTTATTGTGAGAGCATACTTTAAGGATCCTGTTGTCAACCCAATCCCCGAGATATTTATAAGAGGTAAGTAAAAGTAAGTATGTAACCCCGTCTATTTTGGTGTGTTCCACAATAATTTTTCTTGGTAACTTCTGTGTTCAAACCTCGGTAGTATCTGTCAGTGCCATTTTCATTGATGTAGCTGAGCTGGTGCGATTGATTGTTGGCAATCCGATTGAGGGGGGCGGATATCTGACAGCCTACTATCCGGGTAAACGGGGACAGTACCTTTCTGGAAACACGTTTCTATTTTATTTTACGTTGTAAATTTTTATTTATTTAGTTTTTGGTAGTCTTTGGGATAGCCCTATTATTTATTTATTTTTACGATCCGTTGCAGTCTAAAAAAGCCTCATGTCAATAGTGTTAAGTGGTAATTCTTTCCTTCCCTTTTGTTCTCTCTGATGATTTTAAATTAATTTTATGCTAATTGTTTGCCGTAATTCGATTTGAAATGCGGTCGTCTGTTTTGGTGGCCATGTTTGTTTTTTGTTTTGCCTGGGTGCATTCTGGTCTTGGGAGTGCAGTCTCTAGGCGTCGAGCGGGAAACTCAAACGTGTTGTGGTGTTAGCTTAATATTTTTTTTATTTACCTTGTTGGTTTAACTTTGTGTTTTTGGTGAATGTTCCTGTGTTTTTCTCCGTCACGAATGCTGTGGATTTCTTAATTGATCTTATTTTATTTTATTAATTTAATTTTAAATTTTTCGTTTTGCATCGTGGCCTTGATCTCTGCATGTTGGGTCGGTATTACATACCTTGTAAATTATCAAGTCCTTTCTCATTTGGTAATACCTGTATTCCTTTTTTTTAAATCTTTTGGGCATTATTATTTTAATTTTTTAAAATTAAATGTTCTCTTTTCGCTCAGCAAGCATGTTAAACCGTCTCCTGCCTACTTATGTAAATAACTTATGTTGGCCTTAAGCCATATGCATCACCAGAGAGAGTTTTTTGTCGCCATAGAGTTTCTTCCTTTTTTTTAATGATTTTGTTAAATTCTTATTTTTCTTTGCCCCGTTTAGTGATTAAATTTTCTTTTAAATTTTAAGCAACTGTTGTGGCATTATTTCGTCGGCAGCAATTCTGTTAGTTATCGGGGGGTGTCTGTAGACGAGCCGGTGCCTTCCCCTCTTCTCCACCTTCCTTCCACCGTTTGGTGTTCTTCTGTTGGGGCATGTCATCAGGAGGTGATTTTGCTGTTGAAGCGATGCGGACTTCTCAGAAAGGTAAGTAGGCCCATCCACCCTGGCCATCACCGGTGTCACATTGGTAGCAGATCGGGCTCGTGTTCGCGTCTGAAGCCATCCCCTCCTCCTTTCCCGCAGGCTCGTTTTATGGACCCTTCTGGTGCTGATGGAGCGGTTGTTGATGGGATCTGTCATGTCAGTGCACTCGATGTTATTTAATGCTAATCCTTGTCGTTTGTTTGATTTCATGTTTGCCTCTGAGTATCCATGTGGTGATATGTAAGTGACCTGTTCCAAGCGAGGTGTCTGTGCTGGTTTTTATCCTGTTTGTGATGCAACATTCCCGGTGAAAATTGAAGCTTGGTAAGTGACTGGCATGTGTTCTTGGCATGGGAAATGTGGATTTGTTAGTATTCTGATAGCCTACATGCTGCGAGTGAAGAGATCGAGGAGCCCTGTCTGAAGCTGTTCGCCATGTGGTTTGTAGCAATTTGTGTAATTTAGCTTCCTCTTCTCGAGCCATGCAAGCGATGACGTCTGCAGTTCTGGGCAACATTGTGCATGATTCTATTTGACGAAACTTCAGGTGTCGAGGCAGTGTCGGTGTTTAAGAAGACTGTTGTGTTCCTGTATGTTTCTTGTGCATGAAATTCTGTGGTGATATGCTGTCCTCGTGATATTTTTATTATGCAACTATCACGCCTACTGGTGTTGTGGCAAAGTGTAGTCCGATTAAAAGGGCTAACCCCCTAGAAATCAGCCCTCCCTATGTCCCTACGTGGTGCCGAAAGGCACATTTAACGTGCATGTCACTAATTATTTGCTAGGAATTCTTCCCAACTCATTCAAGGTAAGTGTTTGTTTTGAGATGTTCCTATCGCAGTGTGCGATTTGTAATTTTTTTGTTCATACACTTACTTTATGCTGCAATCGTTCTGGGATAAGTGTGTATGTTGTGCAAATCGTGTCTGGATGTATGTGTTAACGTTAGATTTTGATTTAGATTTGTAGGGTGGGGTAATTCAGGGTTTGTTGTGTTTGCAAAAGTAAGCCTAGGATCGTGTTTTTATTAGTTGCTTTCCTTGTAATTTAGAACTAAACCGAATATATAGGTCTGTTTTACGTGGAGATATCTACTGTCTGGGGTTAGCTAGGTTAGAAGTATGGGATTCTTTCTTGGTTTGATCCCTGGGCAGGTTGTATATAGAACTTGCACGATCCGAAGAGCATCAGGTATGGGACTGAGCTGGACGGTGACATGCAAGTATGTGTAATGTAATGTAATTGTAAGGGTATTGTGTTTTTTTTATTGTATTTGTTTGTGTCATGATATCTCTACGACTACATAACTTGCATATTTGAGTATTAATGGGAATTATTTTTGTGGGTGGTTAAAAATTATGTATCGCTGTTATTGGAGTATGTTGTGCGATGAATATGTTGTTGTGAATATGAGGTCTCAGTTCGTGAACAGCCAAAATGTAATGTGCTTTCTGCTTAATTAATTAATATAGGGTCGTCAAAATTTACTGGGGTTAAATTTCTGTTGGACATTGTGGTCATCAGCTTCTGTAAGTCAGCTTGTTTTGCATTTAAAGCCAGTAATCTGTTGTTGCTGGTAATCAGGGTCATCAGTTGCCTCAAGCTAACCGTAAATGACACAGGCCAACTGTTTTGTTCATGCTATGGCAATCACGGTCATCAGCCACTGTAATTTGAGTAAAATTTTCTGCTTTTATCTGGTCATTCTAATTTTTTTTCTGCTTAAATCGTTAGGAATGGTGCGTTAGTGTTCCCTGTTGGCCTCGTCTTTCGACAAGAGTGGCTTGTTTTCTTATCTAACCGTATTTTCGGGCCATGTTAGGCATCCTTTCGTTGTACGTGTTCGTGTCTTAAACCTGAACGAGGAAACCTCATTGTACCTCGTGTACTGTTGAACTTAGTTCTTTTTATGTTGGATTTTTCTCACCTAGGCGGATTTCGGCTGTGTAGTCATCTGGTGTCGAACCTCAATTTCGTTCGTTGTGTTAGTGTACTGGTGTTTTGTTTTCTGAGCTGCCTTTTTCCCTTCGTTTTTTTTTGTCGTATCTGTAACTGCGTTTGTATTCCTCATTGTCCCCATGCCAAGTAATGCGTGCGATCACGAACCAACAAATGTGGAGGCATACATGTCAGCTTAATTAATTTTCCTTATTCGAAACCCTAAGGCCAACAAAATTTCCAGAGTGCATCTGTCGCACATTAAACGTGGTGGAGACGTTTGTAATGAGGAAATGCTACCATAAATTTTGTTAACTGATTTTGTATAATGCAGAGTATCCCTAACCTTCATTGAAGCCTTCAGGCATCTGTTCCTTCTGGAATTTTAAATTGGGTTTTAAAAACTCTAGTGGGATACAACTTGTAACTGTTGGGTAATTCCCTTTTTATGGTAAATTGTAAAATTGAAACTAATTTTGATATTTTCATAGTAGATGCTACCATGTAAGTTGGACTCGGTGGGAGACCTAACTCATGGTGATCTTTTATACCAGTTTCCTTGGGAATTTGAGTGGTCATTCCTCTACCGTAGCTCCTGCTAAATGTATAGTCGTTCAACTCGCATATTATTGAAATGTACTACTAGTCTGTAAAAAGGTAATCTTGTTATTTAATTAACTATTTGTGAGCACGGATCTAGGGCATGGTCAGGATTTTCCTTCTTCATTTAAATTCAACTTTGTTTCTCTTTTATAAAATGTAGTAAGAATTAGTAATTTCTGTAAACTTTTTTTGAAATAAGATTAACTTCTGTTTTGTAAATGGCTGCCCACACGTCGCATGATATCTGGCACATTGCTTCCACCTACTTCGTCTAAAGCTAACAACATTGGACTTATAGAAAATTTACCTAACGTGTCTCGGACTATGAAAGCACTGCAGGTGCTGGTGTTCTGCGTTTCTGAAGACTTATGGACACAGTGAAGCTGTTAACTAAGTGGTTTGCGAGGTGATCAATTATCCCTTCACTGATAATCTGACCCTGCACTCTTCCTAACCAAAACGATGTGGTTTTTATCCATCAATTGGAGTTAACTGGTGAATATTATCTTCTGGAAACTTGCTTTGTGAATCGACTAGTTTTGGAGTACTGCCTATGCCTAGGCATATTCGTGAACGGTGTTCACGCTTAAGGGAGGGAGACTGTTACGTGCAATGCCCGTACCAACGTTTTTATATATGTATCTCCCCTATATTCATGTGTCCCCGACCTTTAAAACGCCCACCTGATGGCTTGGTTCGGCTTATGAACTCGAGATGGCAGCATCTATTGGCCTCTAGCCGAGCTTGTATCTTCCACCGCTAGAGTGAGTTTGTGGTGTCTTCTGATCTCATCCTAGTAGAGACATATGTGAAGGATATTATATTCTACGTCATGAAACAAAAGACTTTATTTGCATCATGCCGCCAAAACATTTTAATGGTGTCGTGTGAATATTATTTGGTAAAGCACATTGTCGTAATATGTGGCTAAATTTAATTGGTCCAATTTAAATAATCCTGGTGCATGGTGGGTGGCCTCCTTCGTTTGAGTCCTCCATCTTGTGGATACTGACTGGTGACTGTTCGCTGGGTGAAGAAAGACGCATATTCTGATTCTCGTCAAGGGGCGAGGGCTTTAGCCCTCGTCCCCGCTAACTTGGGGATTTATCCCAGTATTGGATGATACATGAAGTATTAGTGTGCAACTATCATCTGTGATAATCGTGTAAATAGTTTCTTGGACCTTAATATGGAAATGCGATATTGGTGTGCTTCTCTTCGACCGGCAGTTGTCAGCCATCTCATATTTTATTTTATTTTTGGTGATATAAATCCTTTAAGGATATCTAAGTAGTGTTAAAAAAATTAGTGTCTCTCCTAAATGTATGTTTTGGCATTTTATTTATTTTAAATTATTGGAGCTCCATATTTTGCATTGTGTACTGAAAGTTTTTTGTTCTGAAGGTTGACTTTGGCCTAGATATGTCACCTTTAAATATGTAAAATTTTGTTAAACTATATAAGTCCGGGGAACACTTCTGTTTTTTTCTTATTTTATTATTTGGCGTCTGGCTAAAGCATTTTTCTCTTTTATTACATTCTAACACTGACCAGACTAATCTATGGAAAAGTAGGCCTAATTTGATCATTAGTCGATCGGTTTTTATTTTTGATCCGTTGCCTTTTAAAAACATTTTGACCTCGTAATGTCTAGAGTTTGGTTATATCTTGCTGTTTTCTCACTGGAGAAGTTTTTTTTTAATGTAAAATTAGGCGTTTTACATAAATACGTGCTGATATACCTTCAACTGTTCTTCGTCGCCTTGGTAACTAGTTGACAGGAGTGCATTGTGTTTTTTTTTCTGGCGTGGTTTTGAAGTGCAAGTTCTTGGGTCTTGGTGATGTTCTTTAAATTATTTTGATTTTAAATTATCCTTTGGTTTTCCTTTTTTGGAGTTTTCTTTTTGTACTCCTACGTTATTTTTTCAGTACCTTGTTTATGGTAAAATTTGGTACTATTTACTCCTTTTTTTGATTCTCCAAGGACCTCAAGGTTCATTTGGGAGTATGTCAGGTACATATTAAGTGTTTAAATTTGGTTTGTGGACTTTCATTTTCTGACCACAGGTTAATTGTTAATTGCTATCGACCTTTAATTTTTTTTAAATCTACAGTGAGAATTCTATCTAAGGTTATATTTTATTTTTGTAATTTAATGCTGGCTGATGCATGTTCTGTTATCTGGTGGAGGTGTTCTTTTAAATTTTGGTAATTAAATCTTCTTTTAATTACTAAGCAACTGTTGTGGCATCTTTTCGTTGGAGGCAGTCCTGTCGGTTATTAGACCGTGTTTGTAGACGAGCCTGTGCGTTTCCCCTTCTCCACCTTCTTCCACCCCTTTAGGTGTTCTTCTGTTGGGGCATGTCATCTGGCGGTGAGTTGCTGTTAGCGAGGCGGACCTCTAAAATAAGGTAAGCTGGGCCAATCACCCTTTCCAGAGCCCGGGCGTAGCATTAATGATTATTAAATACCGGATTTGTATATTTAAGTTAATAGTCATGAACTTAACTGTTTTTAACAATAATTCTCATTGGTTATAACAAAGTAATACAGCATTGGACAATTTTATTGTGTGATATACGAGAGAAGGAGGTAGGAATGAACTCTATACAATTGGAGACAAATATAAAGAAATCGTGCAGGACGCGATAGTGTATATATGTGTATATAAACAGTATTATTATTATTAATTATTTTATTCAGATTTGTAGATTTGACGCTATATTGCGGAGACGTTAACGACTGTATTATACAGGGAACATGTTTGTAGAAGTTGAACGTTAAAGTGAAGTACAACACAAGTAGAACTACAGCATTTTGCATTGTAATAATGTTGTTTGTTTGTGCAACATCTTTCAAGGAAAGATATTATTTTCACATAATTTGTGTGTGATACACAAGAGACTCATTTTAGTCATATTAAGCCTAGAGAAGGACAGCTATTTTATTTTGAGTGTTTTTATTTTATCTTTCAACAGTGATAGGGACATTTATGTAATGTCGTTTTTAGTTAATAAATGGCAAGCCTTTTTATACACTTGCTACGTTTTTATAGAGCTGATTCTTATTTCAATGCTTAATTGCGCGATAACGATACCGCTAGCTAGATGCAGTCCATCGACACATTTGCCTTAATTACCCGAGAGTCGAGTTGCTCATTAGTGCTCTATTTTTTTATTTTTCTTAAGCTGTTCTGTATGCAACTAGTTGGTAGTATAGTTGGGTGTGCGTTATGTGTGTTCAGGATTCCCTAGTTATTAGTCCGGTAGGACATGTTCAATTCTTAGCCGGGTATTGACATCCCTACGATCCTTTTTCCATATGCGCGGATTTGGGACTGTGACCTAGAGTAATTCGGGTGCAGTACCCAACGTTTACTAAAACTGAATGTATTTTCTCTCTTTTAACACATTTCCACAACACTCCAACAGCTCCTGAATGTTCGTACCGTAATTTCGAAACAGCAAGTTTAAGGGATAGCTGAATTCTCCGTAGATGTCCATCTAGTAGGTGAAGAGTCTGATAAAACTGGCCTTCTAATAAAGGGATGAGTTCAGTGATGTCTGTGCCAAATTCTTTGAATCTCAAGTATTTCGTCATGTGAAACATTGTTCAGGAAATCAACACCGAGTTATCAGTCCCTACTACTTCATTCTTAAATTGCACAATTGAAGTATACTGACAGGTACACTACAGAATGAAACCAAGAAGACCACCTGGTTAAGACTGTTCAGGAAACAGCGGCACATTTTGATATGGATACTTGCCATCTAGATATTCATGTCTGAAAGGCGCACTATATGACGCCAAATGTCGAGTAGTTACTAGGATGAAGGAGCAGGTGACCTTGCTGTTCTGGCCCTTAAAACCTAAATAACTTCGTAACTTACCAGGATGACCGCCCAGATTGATAAAGATCGCTGTATGCAGAAAGCGAGGTCCGCTATCTACCGTTATGTTTCTGATCATTCCGTGTTTGTTGGATGCAATCCATGCAGTCAAGTCATGAGAGAAAATTACCGCTACTACACTCGCACAAAAGCAAGCCTTTTTCCGCTTCTGTGACGACTATATTTCAAATGGACAAGGTGGTCTCACTACGATGACATTAGGGCAAAACCTGGATGAATGCCAAGATGCAGAAGACAGTGACATTCAGTAGTTAGAATTCGATAAAGACGATCATGGTTTCAGACATAAAAGCGATGAGGATATTGTACGGAATTTGACTGTCGGTGAGGTAAACTGAGATCCAGTTCATATCGAGTGAAGGAGTGGTGTATTCTTTGAATACACGGTACGAGAGATATAATGTCTATTGCTCTTTGCATGTTCATTTCTTCCTTCCTCTTTGCCAAACACCAACAGTGATCATCTGTTTTCTCCTTGTTGGGCATGTCTCTTATGTCTTCATGAGTATGTTTCAGATATATAACTTCTGTGATCCACCTAGCGTCATCTAGTAGCGAACCTCTGAAGCTACTCAATTCCTCATCGTGCAAGATGACTTACTCATCTATTTGGCTACCAGATCTCGTTACCATCGTCAGCTACTTTCTCCTTGAGCAAGAGGACCACGTTTACTTCTTTACTCACCATGCTGCGCTAGTATCATCTATCAACTCCTTGAAGACCAGCTCACCAAGAAATCAATTATGTTTTGCTAAGTTGGCAATGCTTATATGTTCTCCTTTTGTCTCCTACCCCCCTCTCTTTCCCCCTTTTCTTGGACCCTCCGTGCTCCGCTGAGCTGCTCCCACTTCTCCGTCTGCAGTTGACTCGTTCAGTCAAAGCTCCTCTCGAGCTAGCCTCAAACTAAGAGGCACACACTTTCCTACGCCATGTTGGCTAGATAGTCTTCCTAAGGAACTCCGACTTCAACATGAAATCGAGATAAGTACCTTTTTAAAAGTTTTAACCTCATCTTCATGGTTTTAACTTCCAAGTGATTTTAATTATAATTTATAGGCAGTGTGAAACTATTTACTTTGGGGCAATAATCACTCTTCGTGGGATTTGCAATGTTGAGCTTTTTCTTGTATAAGCCAACCTTACTAAAAAGAGCTTTTCTTAAGCTTTAAACGAGAAACCCTCTCGCTACGTGGGATATTATCTAATACCCGCTGTCTATAATTACAAAGTTATTTCCGCCGTTGGATTTTCTCAACCCCATTTTTCTGCTAAGATTGTTCTGGAACTTTCCAGATTCGGTACTTAATCTACGAGTCCTGCCGTCATGTATTTTTCATGTACTGGGGAGAATTCTGTTCAAAACTAAATTACTACAATAGTGAATTTTCGTCCACCGCTGGAACATTTTATGGCGCATTTAATTGTAAATCACAACTTTTTCGAGAAATAGACTTTCACCTAACTAGTGCAATCAGTTATCTCCATAATTGCAATAACTTTTTTTCTCATAAACTTCAGTGTTTCTCTAGTGAACTTTGCATCCATCTTTACAGACTATAGTGATAATCAGTGCTTGCTCCACTTTTCTACCGCGTCGTGATCGTCCGGTTATATTAAATACGGCCATGAACATTGATCCTATATCCCAATGAGCTTTCCTTAACCTTCTACTAACAACCATTATTTATAAAATTGTAACTTTCTATAAGGTGTTACTCACAAAGTGCCCTTCCAACTTTGCTAGTTTAACATTAATTAAATTCTGCATAATTTCTTGTGTGATACAAGTTTTAAATTTACATTGTTCCTCCCTTCAAAAGCAGGGAAAACAATTCTCTCAACTCTTGAGTGAGTTATTTTTTGGTCTCGCTAAATGAAAACTGCCTCATTTGACTGGCGAGTCTTATTCAAAGTATAAGAGGTCTAGAACCTTCCTTCTGATTAACTTTTCAGGTTCACAGTAAGTGACCTGCTCTCCTTGTATAAATTTCACAAAGTAATTCTGTATAAATATAAGAAGTTGTAGGAACTTCCTTTTTATTCTTTATGTTTTCCATTTTGTTATCTTCGAAGTTGTTATTCTCGTTAGAATGTTCTTTCAGAGGTTGCATATAGTACACTGCTTGTACTCCTGTAAATGTTAAAACTTTAATCATTCCATTTTGCCTATTTATGAAATCTTACCAAGATTTTAATACACGGTTTAAAAAACCTTAAAAATTGTCAATTGCCTGGAGCAACTGTTTAATGTGGAGAGGTCTGCGACCCTATTTGTTAAAAGGTTCAAACGAACTATGTTTATTAAAATTATATTGTATAATTGTTAATTTCATCAAATTTTTTCTAATTGTAAAATAAACAAATCTTTTCCCTTCTCTTTTTCATTTGCGAATATAAAGTTTAGGCAAAATCCTGTCTTCCTTGACTCTCCTCACTCAATGATATTAAAATCATTAATAGAGTTTTCACCATTTGTTGCATTTGAGCAAGAACTCTTAATTTTCACCTTACTAAAGTTCTTCTTAGCGACAATAGCTAATTCTAATTGGCCAGTAAGGCAAGTAAAGTTCGCTAAGCCAACTACCTGCTTGTGGAGACCCTCTCCGAAAACTTATGGTCAGTTTTCTAAAAAATAAGTGTTTCTTTTTGTCTAAACTTTTAGCCGGCTCCTCGCTGAGTAAAAGCTTAGCCATTGTCCAATGCAACCATTGGTTCATTCACCAAGATTACCCAATAAGGCATAATTTTTTATTATATTCCTTCTTAGAGACACTTGGTCGCCCTTACAGGAACTCCATAATTTTGGAAATTGAAAATACCAAGCTTGAGTTAAATCATTGGCATTCTTTGAATCCCTTTGAAAAACCTAATTTCTTTGAGAAGACATACAGTACATTTGTTCCTCTCAGTCTTGCCAGATCATCACCCTTCCCTATAGTACTTTCATTCGTGCTTGGGAGGAAATACACTACAGGTTCTCTCTGGCAAACTGCCCAAGCCTTAGCTGCGGCTCCCGTCAGCCTCGACCAAGCTCGTTCCTATTTTAGGTATCAAGGTGTTAACTTGCGGTGGCAACCACCTTTAAGTGTGTTTAACACTAAACTTATTACTTTTGTGGGACTCTCCTCCTATTCTTCTATCCTTCTTTTCAAATCACAAATCTACTTCCTTCTCTTAATCATCTTCCCTTGGTGGGTGGGTTATTCCCTAGCCTATAATCTACCCAAAATTTGGTCCCAGAAACCCGGGAGAGCCCATATTTTCTTCTCTCTTTCTAAAAAAGTGTCATTTGACAATACTTTGCATATTTCTAATATCTGTGTTGAATATTTCAGCTATAACCACATCGTGCAAAGCCTGTGAACGGGAAAGAGGCCGCTCCTGTCTCCTATGGTGTGTCCCATTCTTTCTACTCATTCGCTGCTGCCAGCTTGACAGCATTTCCAAGGTTCCACAGTTTCGTGAGTTACATTTTTATTTATCTTCCTTAATATGGCTCCCACTGATAAGGATAAGGATGAAAAACTTACTTCTAAACGAGCATCCTATAAAGGGCAAATTACCCGATTTAGAAGGTATATAAAAGAATTAGATCCCTCAGATGCGCAATTAGATTTGTTGAAACATCGTGTAAAGGATTTTGAACGTTCTTATGAAAACTACTGTAACATTCAAACTGAAATTGAAACTTGTATGCTCAATCAAACAGAAGATCGTGTCGAAGTAGAGAACTTATATTACGAAGGCATACGTTCTGCTTTCAAAATAATACGCCAACTCGAAGAGGAGCAGAAAAAGGACGCTTCTGTTCTTGGTTCCCTTCACGAACCCCAAACTTCCTTCCGTGAGGGCACTCACAAGCCCAAACCTACTTTACCGAAAATTGATTTACCCCATTTTTCTGGAGATGAATCCACTTGGGATTCTTTCTATGAATTATTTTGCTCCCTTGTTCATGACAATGAAGACATTCAAGTCATTTACAAGTTTCATTACTTGAGATCTATCCTTCGAGGTCAAGCTTTGCAGTTAGTTGAAGCACTTCCTCTGCGTGCCGAAAATTACCCCATTGCCTTTGACTTATTAAAAGAAAGATATGGAAATTCACGTTTACGTATTCAACGCCATATTAAGGCTCTATTTAACCTACCTGCGTCACAGCACAATGACGTCACTAGTTTGCGTACTTTAATTGACACTACCCAACTCCACGTTAAAGCTTTGTCCCAATTAGAGCAGCCTACTGAACATTGGGATACTTTCCTAATACATTTAGTAGTTTCTAAAGTTGATGCTGCTACCCTCAAAGCTTGGGAAATTGAACTTTCTAAGGAAGACGACTACTCTTACGAGCATTTAGTCACTTTCATAAACGCTAGATGCCAACTTTTAACTGCGCTAGCTAATCAGAGCGAACCTTCATCTCCTAGTTCCAAATTCGAATTAATGTCCATCAAACCCAAAAGCGAACGCTCAGCGTCTAATACCCAAAAACCAGGGTCCAGCTCATCGAAATTCAAATCAAACACTACTGGTTACCCAACTAGGTCTAGTGAACGTCGTGTTGCTAGCTCCATTGTTTTAAACACGCAAGGTGAACCTCGCAAAAGTTTAAACGAACCGGTAAAGTGCATACTTTGTAAAGATCCCCATGCCCTATACCTCTGCAAATCCTTTAAAGAAATGTCAGTCGATGACAGACGAAAATTAGTCGCCCAAAACAAACATTGTTTCAACTGCCTAGCGCCTACGCATTCTGCTTCTAACTGTAAGTCTACAAGACTTTGCTACCATTGTGAAAAGGCTCATCATACTCTGCTACATCGTCATGATCAGGCAAGGTCATCGACAGCATCTACTTCGCCGAAAAATGATAGTGTCAACAGTTCTAATGCTTCATCATACATTCAAAATGCTAAGTCTATTCGCAGTGCTCAAGTATTGTTGTCTACTGTCCAAATTGACGTTCAGGATAATTTTGGCAGCTGGGTCCGTGCACGCGGTCTTCTAGACTCAGCGGCAACTCATGATTTTGTATCTAATTCTCTGATTAGAAAACTAGGCCTACCCGTAAACCCCACTTCTATCAATGTGTCGGGCATTAACAGCTCAAAATCGCAAGCTTTACAATTTTCAAAACTAACGATAAGAGATACTTGTCATAGAAACAACTTTCTTAAACTTAATTGTCTAATTCTCAATAGCATTGGAGAAGACACTCCTAGTCACTCGGTTGATATTTCGGGGTTAAACATTCCCTCGCATTTAAGGTTAGCCGATCCTTCGTTTAACATACAAAATCCCATTGACATACTCTTTAGTGCCAATGTCTTTTGGAACTGCCTTCGGAAACAGGTTCGCAAGCTATCCTCAAACGTGGTCGCTAGAGACACTAATTTTGGAACGATTGTCACAGGGCAACTTCCCCATTATTCACCCCAACCTGCATCGCAATGTTACTTCTCCAATACTGACCTGGAACAGTTCTGGAGGCTTGAAAATGTCGATTCTCCCAATGTAACCTCTTCAGAAAATGAATTCTGTGAGCAACTTTTTTTAAACACCACCACTCGTTCTACTGATGGCCGGTTCGTCGTTCAAATGCCAAGATTAAATAATCCTCCTAAACTTATCAATTCTCAGCCCAAAGCTCGAAAAGCTCTCTTTGCTATCGAGAGCAAATTCAAGAAGGAACCTCTTGTTAAACAACAGTACACTGATTTCATGGATGAGTATGAAAGCTTGGATCATATGGAAGTTGTTAACAAATCCGATGATGAATTGCACCCCCCAATCGAAACGGTTTATTTAAATCACCATCCCGTGTGGAAAAACCCTCTTGTAAAAGATAAAATCCGAGTTGTTTTCAATGGTTCATCACCCGACGTTAATGGCAACAGCCTTAACGATACTCTGTATTCTGGTCCTGCTATTCAATCAGATTTATCTGCTATACTCTTAAATTTTCGATTATTTCCCATAGCTGTCATAGCCGACATAAAACAGATGTACCGTCAAGTGTTAATTCGACCAGAACAACGAGATCTTCAAAGAATCTTGTGGCGTGATGAAACCAGTAAGCCCATTAAGGTATTTCGCTTGAAAACGGTTACTTATGGCTTAAAACCCTCTGCCTTCCTTGCTATCCGATCCCTACACTTGCTAGCCTCTCAAGATGGTCATTTATTTAACCCCAAAGCCTCTGAAGCACTAACTACGTCATTCTATGTTGACGATTATTTGCAATCCTTTCCCTCTTTGGAGGAAGCTTCTTTTGTATCTTTAGAACTTCAAGCATTACTAAGGAATGGAGGTTTCCCACTTCATAAGTGGAACTCCAACTCCCCTGAGTTTCTCGCTCAGTTTCCCATTGAAGACGTAGATCCTTCTTCTGTCGAAATTTGTGGAAACTCCGAATCTATAAAAACTCTAGGAGTTCACTGGTGCACTAGCACTGACACTCTTATCTATAAAGTTACGCTCGCAGAAGAGCTTCCTAATACAAAAAGACAAATCCTCTCTGAAATTGCAAAAATTTTTGATCCGCTTCAATTTCTTGCCCCAGTTATCGTTATAGCCAAACTCTTCATGCAAGAGCTGTGGTCGCTTAAATGTGAATGGGATGACGCTGTCCCTCTTTCTTTTCTGAATCGTTGGCTCTCGTTTCGCAGCAATTTGTTGGACCTTTCCCTTATTGAAATTCCCAGGAATTTAATCAGCTCGCATTCTAATGCATCTTTTTTCCTTCACGTGTTCGCGGACAGTTCCGAAAAAGCTTATGGTTGCTGTGCATATTTAGTTTATCATGATTCACTCTATGGATCTCCAGTTTCTAACCTTGTTTGTGCCAAATCGAAGGTCGCTCCTCTTAAAACTATCACTTTACCTAGGCTTGAACTGTGCGCTGCACTAATGGCTGCAGAACTTGTCAAGAAATTACGGGAAGTATTAAAGGTCGAATTTTCGCAAATCTATCTCTGGAGCGATTCTATGATCGCCCTTTCTTGGATCGCCAAAAACCCCTCTCACTGGCAAACTTTTGTCGCAAACAGGGTTTCCAAAATTCAAACTCTTTCTTCTGGATGTCAATGGAGGCATGTTCCCAGTGCGGATAATCCAGCTGATATCATCTCTCGTGGTTGTTTACCCTCTCAATTGGCAGCTTCCCAATTGTACTGGCATGGGCCCTCGTGGCTAATCGACGAATCTTCCTCATGGCCTTCTAAACCCCCTGCTACAAACCCCAACTTGTCTGATGCTAAAGTACCTTTACCCATTGCTTCGTGTCTTATTTCCAACGCATCACATCCTTTGTTGTCACGCTATTCTTCCTTCCATAAATTACTACGGATTGTTGCATATCTCCTTAGATGGAAATATCTTGTGGTTGACCAACCCCTTCTCCCTAAACCACACCTTACCAATCATGAATTGAATCTCGCTACCATTAAGATTTTACAACTGACACAGCAAGAAGCCTTTTCTTCTGAGTTGTCTTTGCTTTCTTCTAAAAGAGATCTTCCCAAATCCAGCCGTCTTCGTGCTTTAGCCCCGTTTCTTGATGACTATGGGTTACTTAGGGTAGGTGGAAGGCTCTCGCAATCTTTACTCTCTGAGGACAAAAAGCATCCCGTCATTTTGCCTTCTAAACATCACGTTACTTCTTTAATTATACGTGACTTTCATTACCGTAATCTTCATGTTGGTACACGTACTCTGCTCTGCCTCTTAAGAGAAAAGTACTGGATTATAAATGGAATTCATGAAGTTTCTTCTGTAATTCATAAGTGCATTCCTTGTTTCAAAGCGAAACCTAAAATCAATACTCAATTAATGAGCGATCTGCCCTCTTTTCGTTCTTCTCCTATACGCCCATTTGCTTTAACTGGCGTGGACTATATGGGTCCGTTCCAATATCAACGAAACTCTCCTGAAGCTAAACGCAAATTGTTTGGTAAGCTTTATGTTTCTCTCTTTGTTTGCATGGTTACAGGCGCAATCCACTTGGAACTAGTAACGAATGCTTCTACTTCTTATTTTTTATCAGCTGTCTCTCGTTTCACCGCTAGGCGTGGTGTTCCTTCTGAGATGTTCTCTGATAACGCTTCCACCTTTCAGGGCGCAGCCTCCCTGTGGAAGAAAGCTCTCACTTCCTCTCCTGCCATGGAACAAATCTCTAATTTTTCTTATTCAAAAGGTTTCAAATGGCGCTTCATACCTCCTTACGCTCCGCATCATGGTGGTAGGTGGGAATCTTGCGTAAAACTCACTAAGCGTCATTTAAGAAAAGTCTTAGGTAATCGAATTCTGACTTACGAAGAATTCAATTCACTGTCTGTTTTGATTGAAGGTGTTGTTAACTCTCGTCCTTTAACTCCACTTTCCAATGACCCTGATGACCTACTTCCACTCACCCCTGGTCACTTCCTTATAGGCACTTCTCTTTCTGCCCCTCCTCCTCTTCCTAATTCTTACAGGGATTCTAATCTACCTATCGCTTGGCGGAAACTTGAAGCCCTCCGTAATTCTTTTTGGAAAAGGTGGAACTTGGAATATTTAACTTCCTTGCAACGGAGGCAGAAGTGGTTTCTTTCCAGTCCTGACATTAAAGTAGGGGACTTGGTCTTGGTTAGGGATATTTCACCGCCCCTAGTATGGATTTCTGGTAGGGTGACCGATTGCTACCCTGGAAGAGATGGGAGAGTCAGGGTGGCCAGAATCTTGACTACAAATGGACCGATCACAAGACCACTGTCTTTGATCGCTCCGCTTCCAATAAATGTGTAACTGCTTTCTTGCTCGCTGTTGGTGTTTGTCCCCCAGTATGGTGTATTCTTTGAATACACGGTACGAGAGATATAATGTCTATTGCTCTTTGCATGTTCATTTCTTCCTTCCTCTTTGCCAAACACCAACAGTGATCATCTGTTTTCTCCTTGTTGGGCATGTCTCTTATGTCTTCATGAGTATGTTTCAGATATATAACTTCTGTGATCCACCTAGCGTCATCTAGTAGCGAACCTCTGAAGCTACTCAATTCCTCATCGTGCAAGATGACTTACTCATCTATTTGGCTACCAGATCTCGTTACCATCGTCAGCTACTTTCTCCTTGAGCAAGAGGACCACGTTTACTTCTTTACTCACCATGCTGCGCTAGTATCATCTATCAACTCCTTGAAGACCAGCTCACCAAGAAATCAATTATGTTTTGCTAAGTTGGCAATGCTTATATGTTCTCCTTTTGTCTCCTACCCCCCTCTCTTTCCCCCTTTTCTTGGACCCTCCGTGCTCCGCTGAGCTGCTCCCACTTCTCCGTCTGCAGTTGACTCGTTCAGTCAAAGCTCCTCTCGAGCTAGCCTCAAACTAAGAGGCACACACTTTCCTACGCCATGTTGGCTAGATAGTCTTCCTAAGGAACTCCGACTTCAACATGAAATCGAGATAAGTACCTTTTTAAAAGTTTTAACCTCATCTTCATGGTTTTAACTTCCAAGTGATTTTAATTATAATTTATAGGCAGTGTGAAACTATTTACTTTGGGGCAATAATCACTCTTCGTGGGATTTGCAATGTTGAGCTTTTTCTTGTATAAGCCAACCTTACTAAAAAGAGCTTTTCTTAAGCTTTAAACGAGAAACCCTCTCGCTACGTGGGATATTATCTAATACCCGCTGTCTATAATTACAAAGTTATTTCCGCCGTTGGATTTTCTCAACCCCATTTTTCTGCTAAGATTGTTCTGGAACTTTCCAGATTCGGTACTTAATCTACGAGTCCTGCCGTCATGTATTTTTCATGTACTGGGGAGAATTCTGTTCAAAACTAAATTACTACAATAGTGAATTTTCGTCCACCGCTGGAACATTTTATGGCGCATTTAATTGTAAATCACAACTTTTTCGAGAAATAGACTTTCACCTAACTAGTGCAATCAGTTATCTCCATAATTGCAATAACTTTTTTTCTCATAAACTTCAGTGTTTCTCTAGTGAACTTTGCATCCATCTTTACAGACTATAGTGATAATCAGTGCTTGCTCCACTTTTCTACCGCGTCGCGATCGTCCGGTTATATTAAATACGGCCATGAACATTGATCCTATATCCCAATGAGCTTTCCTTAACCTTCTACTAACAACCATTATTTATAAAATTGTAACTTTCTATAAGGTGTTACTCACAAAGTGCCCTTCCAACTTTGCTAGTTTAACATTAATTAAATTCTGCATAATTTCTTGTGTGATACAAGTTTTAAATTTACATTGTTCCTCCCTTCAAAAGCAGGGAAAACAATTCTCTCAACTCTTGAGTGAGTTATTTTTTGGTCTCGCTAAATGAAAACTGCCTCATTTGACTGGCGAGTCTTATTCAAAGTATAAGAGGTCTAGAACCTTCCTTCTGATTAACTTTTCAGGTTCACAGTAAGTGACCTGCTCTCCTTGTATAAATTTCACAAAGTAATTCTGTATAAATATAAGAAGTTGTAGGAACTTCCTTTTTATTCTTTATGTTTTCCATTTTGTTATCTTCGAAGTTGTTATTCTCGTTAGAATGTTCTTTCAGAGGTTGCATATAGTACACTGCTTGTACTCCTGTAAATGTTAAAACTTTAATCATTCCATTTTGCCTATTTATGAAATCTTACCAAGATTTTAATACACGGTTTAAAAAACCTTAAAAATTGTCAATTGCCTGGAGCAACTGTTTAATGTGGAGAGGTCTGCGACCCTATTTGTTAAAAGGTTCAAACGAACTATGTTTATTAAAATTATATTGTATAATTGTTAATTTCATCAAATTTTTTCTAATTGTAAAATAAACAAATCTTTTCCCTTCTCTTTTTCATTTGCGAATATAAAGTTTAGGCAAAATCCTGTCTTCCTTGACTCTCCTCACTCAATGATATTAAAATCATTAATAGAGTTTTCACCATTTGTTGCATTTGAGCAAGAACTCTTAATTTTCACCTTACTAAAGTTCTTCTTAGCGACAATAGCTAATTCTAATTGGCCAGTAAGGCAAGTAAAGTTCGCTAAGCCAACTACCTGCTTGTGGAGACCCTCTCCGAAAACTTATGGTCAGTTTTCTAAAAAATAAGTGTTTCTTTTTGTCTAAACTTTTAGCCGGCTCCTCGCTGAGTAAAAGCTTAGCCATTGTCCAATGCAACCATTGGTTCATTCACCAAGATTACCCAATAAGGCATAATTTTTTATTATATTCCTTCTTAGAGACACTTGGTCGCCCTTACAGGAACTCCATAATTTTGGAAATTGAAAATACCAAGCTTGAGTTAAATCATTGGCATTCTTTGAATCCCTTTGAAAAACCTAATTTCTTTGAGAAGACATACAGTACATTTGTTCCTCTCAGTCTTGCCAGATCATCACCCTTCCCTATAGTACTTTCATTCGTGCTTGGGAGGAAATACACTGCAGGTTCTCTCTGGCAAACTGCCCAAGCCTTAGCTGCGGCTCCCGTCAGCCTCGACCAAGCTCGTTCCTATTTTAGGTATCAAGGTGTTAACTTGCGGTGGCAACCACCTTTAAGTGTGCTTAACACTAAACTTATTACTTTTGTGGGACTCTCCTCCTATTCTTCTATCCTTCTTTTCAAATCCCAAATCTACTTCCTTCTCTTAATCATCTTCCCTTGGTGGGTGGGTTATTCCCTAGCCTATAATCTACCCAAGGAGTGATGCATCGGAAATCCCGAAAGTTCCCACAGTCAAGTAAGTGTGCCTATAGTCACACTTATCTCTTATATAGAAAATCGAGATGAATTTTAGTTCTCATATATTGTTTTCTTCAGAATTGTACAATCTAAAATTAGAAAAAATAAACTATCTAAGAAACAAAAAGCGATGACAGTCATTTCTCTTTGTAAATATTGGTGTAATCCACGTAGTGTGTCTTACAAAACTATGTTATAAAGTACTTTTTTTTCTCTGTGTTTTCTTAAAATACATTTCAATATTTTAACCAATAGTTTTCTTTTTGCTAGGCTTAAAAACATTACTGCAGATAATTCGCGGCTTTCAAAAATTCGCGGAAATTCGTCGGAAGTGCACTATAAAGAAAAAACTTAAATTCGCGTTTCGACGCGAAATTTGCGTTTTCATGTAAAATTCGCGTATCATGTTAAATTCACGAAAATTCGCGAGGTAAAAAACTTTTTTTCGCCATTTTTAGGGTTATTATAACACATAATGAATAACACATAACCTGTGTATTACTTCTTTAAAAAAATCGCTAAATTGGCTATCGCGAATTTTTCATATCCCTACACATAACCTTTCTTTTTATTCTTGGAATTTGAACTACTTGATGAGACTTTGAAATTTTAACATGCATTAACCAAGAATCGAACCCAGTCCAAAAATCCACAATCACTTTAGGCTATCCCAGTGGAGGAGGTTATTTGGGTGTGACTTTGGCTTCTAGGAGTAAAGAAGCAGGACTCGGAAGGAAGGGTGGTTGGCCAGTTAAAGAGACTTAAGCCCTGAGCCTGTATTTCAACTTAACTTAGCAATGGAGGTTCATTAAGACAGATGCACTAATTAATATAAAATGAAGTAGGCTACTTGTTGCTGCTATAATAGCTACGGTATACAAAGATGTGGAACTAATGAAGGTAAAGGAAATAAATAGCACATATGAGGCGTTCCGTAAGAGAAGGGCGAGCCTGCCACATGAGCATTTGGAGGTAATCAGTGTGCAAGATTTGTGCTCGTGAATTGGATAAGGGCGAGGCCACAATATAATGTTCACTTTCCGTACGATAAGGGCGAGGCCACAATATAATGTTCACTTTCCGTACGATAAGGGCGAGGCCACAATATAATGTTCGCTTTCCGTACAATAAGGGCGAGCTCACCAGCATGGGGCACCCTTGCATTATAGAGCATAAAGACAGCTACCTGATGCGTAAATTAAATAAAAAGACTCTCGGTGGGTTTGCCCTTCTCTTACGGAACGCCTCATATGAGAATATTAAAGCCTTCTTGGAACACAAGATCATGAACAAAAGTACCCCTCACAACAACATGACTTTTTTATTGACTAAAGAATTGCCTGGGTATTTACATTGGGAACATTAAAAATTACAGGTATCACTTATTTAAAGTTGCTGTAGAGGACTTGAATTGCTTTAGCTCTCACTAGAAACAATTCAAACGTTTGTCCGGAGTACAAGAGGAATTTCTTTAAGTCCGTAAATTCCTTTATTTTTAGAAACTAACATTTAAACAAACCAGTCGTAAAACGAGAATAAGAGAAGATTGAGTTGCGATTGCGAGGTAAATGCTGTTTCTGTGTGTGCTACATCATCTGTGTGGAGAGCGTTTCTCTTTGCTGCTTGAATGCTGGCGAGTGAGCACTGTTGATTGTGATTGCATTCTTTCAACACGTGTTAAATTAAACCTCGGCTAAACGCGAGTTTCTACAATGCCAAAGCGGAAGTGTAAATTTAACGACATTTTAGCAACTAAGCTCAGTGTCAGATTTATCCCGCAGAACAAATCAGTTCCTCTTTAAAATATGAATGATGTTTCACAATGGAAATAAATAACCAGAATAATATGCATTAAATATTTATTAATGTATTTTTGCTTTTTAGTGTTATATTTTGTGATTTTCCTGAAATGCCCTACATTCCGCAAGACGCATCTGGTAACCCTAGTTCTGACCGCAAAAGTTAACAAAACAAAAGCCACATTTCCCCCACACTTTTCAATACACCGTGTGTTAATTTAATAGTTTAAAACCTTTCATCGTTGCGATGCAATCACAATGTGTCACCACAGAACTGGAGGAATGTGGTGTTATACAGACTTCTTCAGATTACAGCTCAGTGAAAATGAAAATCCACAACCTGCTTCCAGTCTACGACCGGGTCAGGAATGGAATGAATGAAGCCCCCATCTAGCGGCGAGGATATGAACTGTGCCGGCTGCCGAGGCCTGACGCACTCCTCTGGGGCAATGATTAAATGAATGACAGATGAAATGAAATGATAGTGGAGAGTGTTGGAATGAAATTTTGACAGGGAAAACCGGAGTACCCGGAGAAAAACCTGTCTGCCTCCGTTTTGTCCAGCACAGATCTCACATGGAGTGACCGGGATTTGAACCACGGACCCAGCGGTGAGAGGCCGGCCTGCTGCCGCCTAAGCCACGGAGGCTTGAAAATTACAGCTCAGTAATATTAACAATTTTGAATTTCTAGTTATTTATTTTCTTAAAGTGCCCTATCTGATTACCAAGAGAGCTAGTGTGTTGAAATAGAGTTAAATAAATTAAATTAAATATATACTCAGCACCCAGCTGTTTAACATGTGAGCATCCCAGGGGCGTATATAGGGGGGGGGGGGGGCTGGAAAGCCCTGCCCCCCTGAAATGTTTGTCACATATATTATTTGTTTATGCATTAAAACATTAAAACTAATGTACTCGTACTTATCATGTACTATTGTTACTAAGCGACGAATGGTAACGTTGCAAAGCAAGGCGATGGTAGAGCAATGTAAACAGTGACAATCAGTTTGCTCTGATCTTATGTGTAACAACATAACCTCTTATTACTCTCCAGTGCCTTCGCTCTTATGAACGTACCAAGAACAGCAACACGTGCCCTTGAAGCGTTTGACAAAAGTTTCTTTCCCTAACTTTTATACCCTTATCAAACTTTTGGCAAATTTCCCTCTCGCTGTTGATACCGGTACTGCCGAACGGAGTTTGAGTTGGTTGAAGTCATACCGTACTTAAGAAATTCTACTTCTGAAAACAGACTCAACAGTCTAGTATTGTTATCTATTCAGAGACATACATCTCACTGACGATGAAGTTATAAACCGACTTGGTAATGCTTCAAGAAACCTTGACTTTTGTAAATCAAAACAGTAATGTTAATTCTTTCCATGTAAATACTATCAAGTGAGCAAGATGATTGCATTAATAAAGAGTATAATAAAATGATCTTAGGTGTGTTTGACATTAACCAACCATAAAGCATCACAACAAATTGGTAGAAAAAGTGATGCCGGATAGCCTTAAAACTCATCATTTTGCACCAAACTAAACAAATGTTTCCCGGGGAGAACCCAGGACCCCCTATTTTTGGGGACCTGTACCATGCACCCTAATCCTCGGTTGGGCACCCCCCCAAAAATAAAACTATATACGCCTCTGGTGCATCCAGAAGTGCAGCTTCAGTGGCGTAGTTGGTAGCACGCTGAAATGCCATGACCAAGATTGCGGGTTTAAACCTGGCTGAAGTCGTTTGATTTTTAAGAGCGTTGAAATCCTTCATTATGCATTCCTTCGGAGGGGAAGCAAAGCCGGCGGGCCCATGTCATAGATTTATGGCATGTAAGAGAGCCTACCACTGCCCACAGTCTACCCTCAAAATTTAGTCCTAGAAATGTCATTCATAACTACTTTGACACAGACAACACATAATTGCAAAACCGACACCCCGGACCGTCACTAGAATTGGTAAAAAGAAAAGCAATTGGTGGTGTGTTTGACAGTAGCATCTGGTAGCCAAAGTTGGAACTACTAGGAATTAAACTTGTTGGGAGGCGTCGGGCTGCAATTCATATACAATATAATAAGTGGTGCTTCCAAGTGGCTTACAGGTGAAGTGGTGCTGCAATTCATATACAGTATAATAAGTGGTGCTTCCAAGTGGCTTACAGGTGAAGTGGTGCTGCAATTCATATACAGTATAATAAGTGGTGCTTCCAAGTGGCTTGCAGGTGAAGTGGTGCTGCAATTCATATACAGTATAATAAGTTCCGCTGGCAAGTGGCTTACAGGTGAAGTGGTGCTGCAATTCATATACAGTATAGTAAGTGGTGCTTCCAAGTGGCTTACAGGTGAAGTGGTGCTGCAATTCATATAGCCTACAGTATAATGTTACGGCTGTGAGGTTGTTTTGTCGCCTCGCCACGTTGAGTCACAGCTGCCCCGGGCTGTGTGTGCTCTGCCTCAGTGTATTACGTGCGCCTTCCGCAACGGGCTGCGAAGTGAAAGGGATGGTCCAGAATATTCGTGACCCAGCCAGTGATAGAAATCTCGAGAAGCCGTGTATCCTGGACGATTATAGAATTCATTGAGTCACCAGCCTGCTATATAAGTGGCATCAACAGTGAGGGGACCGAGTTTTCCTGAGGACAGTGTTTCTGAGCTAGTGCGCGTTTTTCCTGAGCGACAGAAGTGTGGTGACGTGACTTGCGAAACCCAGTGAGATTCCTTCCGAGCCGCGGAGCAGTGTGAGGAGTGTGTACTTGCTTAGGGTGACAGAGACATTGTGGTGAATTACGAAATGCATTGGGCAGTTCCCTAGCCAGCGGACAGCGAGGCAGTGTGTGTTGGTGAGTGGCTGGCTATCGTAAATAACTGTAGTTTGCGTACAGGGAAGTGGACAGGTATTTCGTTGAGTGACAACCGGCTAGACACAGGTCAGCCAAATTAGTGAACGGACAGCTGCTCGAGAGAGTGAAAGGGAAGAGACGGCAGCGAGAGAGGAACTAGAGTGAGATACTAGTTGCTTGTATTTGCTATTTGTGTGGTGTATTTTCTGGCCCGCAATAAAGCCAATACGTTTCTTTAGAGCAGTAATTGGTGTTGTGCTTTCTACCCACCGTAATCCAGTTAACGGAAGCGCCACTAGGGGGTGGCACGTAACAACTGGTGTCAGAAGCCGGATTACGAACTCAAGCACAAGCACAACACCTGAAGGTCCTGGTTTCAAAACCCGAGCAGGTCATTTTTCTCTAATTTTCCTGTGAGTGCATGCCCTTTAAAAGACAAACATCTAAAATGGAAGCGCAATTTGCAGCATTATTAGAAAAGTTAAGTGGCATGGAAGCCAAGATGGAAGACGGCCAGAAGAATTTAGCCAAGGACCTGAAGGATGACCTGAAGAAGATGGAAGACGGCCAGAAGAATTTAGCCAAGGACCTGAAGGATGGCCAGAGATGAAAGACGGCCAGACTAAGTTAGCACAAGACCTGAAGAAATTAGAACAGGGCCTACGTGAGGAAGTCACGGCAGTGGAAAAGAAGTTCGACGCCTTACAAGTGGAAGTTGCCGAGCTGCGCCGACGCCCGCTGATGGGGTTGGAGGAGAAATTCAACGCCCTACAAGAGGAAGTTGCCGAACTGCGCCAACACCCACTGACGGGGGTGGAGGTACACCAGGGATATCAGGAACGGGACAGAGCAGAGTGACGCCCCCAACCTTCGACGGAAAGGTCCCGTGGAGCACCTATTTACGTCAGTTCGAGGCAGCCTGTTCCATAAACAACTGGAACAGCACGGAAAAGGCTACAGCTCTCATTTTAGCGCTGAGAGGGGACGCCCTTAACATCCTTCAGGCCATCCCGACTGGATCCCAGGACTACGCTTCACTAATCGCCCATATGGAGTCCCGATATGGAGAAAGCCATCTTCAGCAGGCCTACCAGATGCAGCTCCGTACCCGGGTAAAAAAGAACGCGGAAACCCCGCAGGAGTTCGAGATGGACATCGCACGCCTCGTAAGGCTCGCCTACCCAACAGCGCCGGCCAACTTTCTGGAACAGATAGCGACGCAGACCTTCACCGACGGGCTACGGGACTCGGACACTCAACAGGCGCTGCGACTCGCGCGCAATAAGACCCTGGCAGATGCGCTGAGCCACGCACTTGAGTTCAAGATGGCAAAGCAGGTATCTAGAATGCGCGCGCGGGTGCGTCAGGTGGACGTCGACGAACCAGCCAAAGCCGACAAGACCAAGCCCCTGGCCGATGAACTGATGGAGGCACTAGGCCAGTTCTTCAAGAGTCGCAGTACCACCAACAAAAATGTAACCCAAGGGCATCCGGAGAGGCGGTCCGGAAGAGGACTACCGACCTGCTGGACCTGCCGTAAGAGAGGCCACCTGAGCAAGGACTGCGGTGATCGCCGCCGCCAAGGGTTTCCGTCGGGACAGTCAGTCGTAGGGAAACCGCGCGGACCAGGAAAGCAAGTACCAGCCAGCCTTGGGGGGCAAAGGTTGGCTTGTGACAGTCGTCAAGCCCCGGCAGTCCAAGTTCGTGTGACGCAGTTACGGAGGGATAATAGCAGCCTAATGGTCGACGGAGTCGTCAACGGAGAGAGCTGGCCCATGCTAATCGACACGGGAGCATCGAGGACCATCGTCAGTCCCACCGTGATCTCGAAGTGGAGAGTGCAACCCACACAAAGGAACCTCCAGCTAATAACCGCGACCGGAGAGACCGCACCGGTACATGGCGAAGCATCACTGGAGTTCGTCATTGGTCGACGGGCGATAAAGCATCCAGTGCTTGTGGCTGACGTATCAAATGAAGTGATCATCGGACTGGACTTCCTAGACCAGAACAACATCATCTTGGATCTGAGTACCAACATTCTGCATTTCGGAGGTGAGGAACTTGCTTTGCAACCAGCACATGAGGCCGTCGCCGCACGACGAGTAAGGCTGAGGGAGGACGTCATCGTTCCCGCCAGGACGGAAGTCAGCGCTGCAGTAATTGTCGACGGAACAGCTAAGGGAGTGGCGGCTGTCATCGAGCCAAAATATGAGGACATCCAGACAAAAGGATTGCTAATTGCCAAAACCCTCATCAACACGACGTCTCGGCCGTACGTCCGTCTGTACAACCTGAACGACTAAGACATTACGGTTCACCGGGACACCAACCTAGGAGTCTGCGAGCCAGTTACCTGGATTGCCCGCATCACAGACATGACGGACGGACACCTGCAGATGGACAACCGAAGAAGACGCGCCCTGCCAGAAGAACTACAGAAGCTGTACCTAGGATCCCAGGACCATTTAGACGAGGAGCAATCACGCCAACTTCAGGACCTGCTACGCGAATTCCAGGATGTCTTCTCCGTGGGGAGCAAAGACTTCGGCAGGGCAAGCTTGGTCCAGCACAGAATCGACGTTGGGGGCAGCGCACCCATTAGGGCCCCATTCCGACGTGTCCCGCTCGCCAAGCAAGCTGAAGTCGACCGGATGGTAGAAGAGATGAAGGAGCAAGGAGTGATCGAGCCATCACATAGTCCTTGGAGTCCTCCGGTCGTGCTAGTGAAGAAGAAGGACGGTTCCACCAAGTTCTGCGTGGATTACAGGCGGGTGAATGACGTCACGAAAATGGACAGCTACCCTCTATCCCGGATCGACGACACCCTGGACACCATATCAGGGTCAAGATGGTTCTCCACCTTGGATCTGAAGAGTGGCTACTGGCAGGTGGAGGTCCACCCTAAGGACCGCGAGAAAACTGCGTTCTCTGTGGACAGCGGGCTCCGGCAGTTCACCGTCATGCCATTCGGTCTGTGCAACGCCCCTGCGGCCATCGAAAGGCTAATGGAGTCCATTCTGAGGGGACTATACTGGACGACCTGCCTGGTCTACCTAGACGACGCCATCGTTCTGGGGAGAAGCTTCGAGGAGCACTACATCAACCTGAAGGAGATCTTGAAGAAGCTACGGGCTGCCCAGCTGAAGTTAAGCCCTAAGAAGTGTCAGCTCTTCCAGAAGCAGGTCCAGTACCTTGGGCATATCGTCTCCAAGGAAGGGGTGCACACCGACCCAGAGAAGACCGCAGCTGTGAGGGAGTGGCCAGTTCCGAAGGACAAGTCCCAACTACGAAGCTTCCTGGGACTCTGCACGTATAACCGTCGCTTCGTGAGAGGATTCGCCGACATCGCCAAACCACTACATCGACTGACTGAGAAGGACCAACTCTTCACGTGGACAGCTGAATGCCACAGTGCCTTCGAACAACTCAAGCAGGCTCTGTGCACCGAGCCTATTCTGGCCTACCCCAGACCTGGAACAAGGTTCATCGTCGATACCGATGCCAGCGACTTTGGCTTAGGGGGAATCCTGTCGCAAATAGTGGACGGCGAGGAGAGAGTAGTGGCCTACTTCAGCAAAGCCTTGTCGAAGCCAGAGAGGAACTACTGCGTCACCAGGAAGGAGCTGCTCGCCATCGTGAAGACCATTGAACACTTCCACAAGTACCTGTACGGGCAAGAATTTCTCATCAGAACCGACCATGCATCCCTGCGATGGCTCCTGAACTTCAAGCAGCCCGAGGGTCAACTCGCGCGGTGGTTAGAGAGGCTTCAACAGTAGAACTTTGAGATCCAGCACAGGAAAGGCCAACTGCATTCTAACGCCGACTTCCTGTCACGAAGACCGTGCCCCGAAGACTGCACCTTCTGTACCAGAAGGGAGGAGAACACCGGGATACAGTGCCGAAGGACTACCGTGGAACTTCAAGGGAGCTGGAGCCGCGAATCTTTCACGCGGGCGCAAGCGGAAGATGATGACCTGGGACTGATAGCCGAATGGAAGAGGGCCTGTGTCCCCAAACCCGGGTGGAACATTGTGAGTGACTGCAGCCCAATGTTTAAGTTCTACTGAGCGCAGTGGGACTCGCTGGTTGTAAGGGATGGCCTCATCTGCCGTACCTGGGAGAGCACCGACGGGAAGACATCTCGGGAACATGTCGTCGTTCCAAAGACTATGACGGAGGAAGTCCTGAAAGAAGTCCATGGAGGATCATCTGGTGGACACCTAGGGATAAAGAAGACCCTGGAGAAGCTGACAGAGTGGTTCTACTGGATCGGATGCCGAACAGACGTGGAGGACCACTGCGTGAGGTGCCACGATTGCGCAGCCAGCAAGGGCCCAGGACGAAGACGACGGGGTCCACTGAAGACCTACAACGTGGGCGGCCATCGATGTTGCTGGGCCATTCCCGTTGAGCGAGGCAGGGATCCGCTACATATTGGTCGTCAGCGACTACTTCACCAAATGGCCAGAGGCGTATGCCCTCATTTACCAAGAAGCCGTGACGATTGCAGAGACCCTGGTGAAGGAATTCGTCAGCCGGTACGGAGTACCCCTGGAGCTGCGCTCCGACCAAGGGAGGAACTTCGAGTCTCAGGTGTTCTAGAACCTATGCCAGCTGCTGGGAATCCGGAAGACAAGGACGTCGCCGCTACACCCTCAGTCCGACGGGATGGTAGAACGATTCATTCGCACCATCGTGAACCATCTCCGAATAGTCGTCAGCGAGCACCAGAGGGATTGGGACAAACATCTTCCACTATTTCTCCTGGCCTACCGCGCCACCGTGCATGAAGCCACCGGGTGCACACCAGCCCGGGCCATGTTTGGGAGGGAACTCCGTCTACCTGTCGATCTTGCCTTCGGCCGACCTGGGAATGATCCGGTCCCAGTAACCCAGTATTGTCAAGAACTGGTCGACCTACTGGAGGACGTGCACGCGTTCGCGAGGAGGAAACTGCGGATCGAGTCCGACCGAATAAAGACCCGATACGACCAACAGACTGATGCCGGCGGTTTCCACGAGGACGACCTGGTCTGGCTCTTCAACCCATTACGGAAGAAAGGCCTGTCACCCAAACTGCAGAAAACCTGGGAGGGCCCGTACCGAGTCGTGAAACGGATCAACGATGTCGTCGACAGGATCCAGCGGAGCCCGAGGGCGAAGATGAAGATCGTGCATCGAGATCGCCTGGCAGCCTACGGAGGGACACAGACGGACCAATGATTGATCGGGACGATCAGCCTTTTAGGAAGGGGGTGGTGTTACGGCTGTGAGGTTGTTTTGTCACCTCGCCGCGTTGAGTCACAGCTGCCCCGGGCTGTGTGTGCTCTGCCTCAGTATATTACGTGCGCCTTACGCAACGGGCTGCGAAGTGAAAGGGATGGTCCAGAATAATCGTGACCCAGGCAGTGATGGAAATCTCGAGAAGCCGTGTATCCTGGACGATTCTAGAATTCATTGAGTCACCAGCCTGCTATATAAGCGGCCTCAACAGTGAGGGGATCGAGTTTTTCTGAGGACAGTGTTTCTGAACTAGTGCGTGTGTTTCCTGAGCGACAGAAGTGTGGTGACGTGACTTGCGAAACCCAGTGAGATTCCTTCCGAGCCGCGGAGCAGTGTGAGGAGTGTGTACTTGCTTAGGGCGACAGAGACATTGTGGTGAATTACGAAACGCATTGGGCAGTTCCCTAGCCAGCGGACAGCGAGGCAGTGTGTGGTGGTGAGTGGCTGGCTATCGTAAATAACTGTAGTTTGCGTACAGGGAAGTGGACAGGTATTTCGGTGAGTGACAGACTGGCTAGACACAGGTCTGCCAAATTAGTGAACGGACAGCTGCTCGAGAGAGTGAAAGGGAAGAGACGGCAGCGAGAGAGGAACTATAGTGAGATACCAGTTGCTTGTATTTGCTATTTGTGTGGTGTATTTTCTGGCCCGCAATAAAGCCAATACGTCTCTTTAGAGCAGTAATTGGTGTTGTGCTTTCTACCCACCGTAATTCAGTTAACGGTAGCGCCACTAGGGGGTGGCACGTAACAATAATAAGTGGTGCTTCCAAGTGGCTTACAGGTGAAGTGGTGCTGCAATTCATATACAGTATAGTAAGTGGTGCTTCCAAGTGGCTTACAGGTGAAGTGGTGCTGCAATTCATATACAGTGTAATAAGTGGTGCTTACAGGTGAAGTGGTGCTGCCAACCGAAAGTTTGGAGACAGGGCCCATATCAATTGTTTTTCTAAAATCCGTTCTTCCTGTTTTGCCTAAGTACCTATACTGTAGTCCCAGATAACGAGTGTGCTGGTTGGCAGAGGAGAAAAATTTGTTGATCGCTTCAAGCTTTGGAAATTTGGGACTCGCCCTACTCGCCAGAGTGCAGTAAGGATAACAGCTGAAGATCGAAATTAGAAAGTGGTAACCATTGATCTTGTGGGATCTGTGTTCCATGACTGAGCCGCACGAAGCCTCAGGCGGGTAGTGTTTGAAGAAACGAAGAGTTGGTAGCACACGCACTGTTGCTATATATTGCACCAAGGCTTGACGTTTAAGTGAACAACTAGTTTCCTAGTTGGCCTTCGAAATGCCATTCTTAATTATACTACTTCGACACCGACACCACATAATTGCAAAACAAACACTCCGTACCTTCACTAGAATCAGTAAAAAGAAATGAAATAAATGTACCTTCCTATGACTTTGGGATTCCAGTCAATACTAGGATATGTGCACTGCCAGCGTTAAAAGAACAGGACATCAAAAGTGGAGGATATATTTGGCAGGTAGGCCGAAAGAGGAGCACGGAGAGGTGTAGTGTTGAGGGGCTGCGAGGAGGATATTTGCTGTGCTGACAGCAGGAGCGGGGATGGCCCGCGGCCTGAACCAAGGCCCCGCCTCTATTTTCCGTGATTGCTCAACATGGCTTACAGCACATTATAGTAATTACCTGTTTCACGAATCCTTGCCGGTGGAAGATGTATGAATTTCAAGTTATCAGCGGTATGAAGCAATCCGTTTTCCTGGAGAGATTGGTACAGTCTGAATGTATGTCAATGAATCGTTGTGGCATGAGCTTAGTGTTTAGTCAGTTGGGCATATCAAAAAAGTGATACGTGAATAATTTTACGGAATTCATATTCTTAACAGAAGAATAGTGCATTATCACAGTAGCATCAACGTTTATGTATAATCGATATATTAGTAACAGGAGCAGAACAGCACGCAATCTCCTAGCATTAATAATGGAGTTTACATTTCTTCTCTCCTGCCCCACACAAGCATTGACACACCAATATACGGTACAGAGGTATACATCAGACAGCACACTCTCTTCAAACCAGCAAGGAACCGCCAAACGTGTAATACCTCAGTCGGTACCTACGTTTGTATTAAATAAAACACCAGGTATCCTAGTTACAGGTTTTACTGTGGAGATTTTATTATGACAAAATAAAATAGAATTGAAATAACTGACTTAACAGGCTAAAACTGAAATCATGCAAACAACTAATATAAGCCTATACAAAGTAAAAAAGGAAAAACAGGTAAAATTGTGTGCCCTTTTAAAACATTAAAAAGAGATATCCAATATTTCAGGTGATAGTTTACATTGAACTATGAACAAGTGTCTAATAAACATAAGATCTACTGTGCCTACTTTCCGAGATCTTAACACTTGTTTATTGATGGCACAGACTAGCCTATCAGATAATCATATTTAACAACCCTGCATGTCACAAGGAATAACAAAAAAACAGTTTGGTTGCGGATATGAGCAGAGTCGTCGGATTGGCGCTCCATCAAACAGGGCAGTTGAAAAGATAAATTCATGTTAGAAATAAGTTGTGTATAATACTCATAACTCACGGTACATACTACGTCTAACACCATGTATAGCTTCAGTAATAACCACCACTTTCTTGATCAACATAGCATGTATAACACTAGACAAAGCTGATCGTATATCAAGGTGGAATTATTAGGTTATTATAAATAGTACGACAGGTTATTTTTTAAGGGAATACAAAACCACGACCCAATGATATGTAAACAGGGCGCAATATACAAACTTCAAATTACTCCAAAATTTCACCCTTCATTTTACCAATACCTACATACGGACATAATATTTTAAAAAACCTATTTACTATTGACAGCACAACAAAACCGATACAAAATTCAAGCCCAGAACAAAATACTGAATTAAAATTTGGTTGAAAATTTGTCCAGTAAGTATTGTGAGTGTAGCTACAAGCCCTAATAAATACTGTATATTACAGATGTCCAGTGAGTATAGTGTGTGTAGCTACAAGCCCTGATAAATACTGTACATTACAGATGTCCAGTGAGTATAGTGTGTGTAGCTACAAGCCCTGATAAATACTGTACATTACAGATGTCCAGTAAGTATAGTGTGTGTAGCTACAAGCTCTGATAAATACTGTACATTACAGATGTCCAGTTAGTAAGTGTGTGTAGCTACAAGCACTGATAAACACCGTACATTACAGATGTCCAGTAAGTATAGTGTGTGTAGCTACAAGCCCTGATAAATACTGTACATTACAGATGTCCAGTTAGTAAGTGTGTGTAGCTACAATCCCTGATAAATACTGTATATTACAGATGTCCAGTGAGTATAGTGTGTGTAGCTACAAGCTCTGATAAATACTGTACATTACAGATGTCCAGTGAGTATAGTGTGTGTAGCTACAAGCCCTGATAAATACTGTACATTACAGATGTCCAGTGAGTATAGTGTGTGTAGCTACAAGCCCTAATAAATACTGTACATTACAGATGTCCAGTGAGTATAGTGTAAGTAGCTACAAGTTCTGATAAATACTGTACATTACAGATGTCCAGTGAGTATAGTGTGTGTAGCTACAAGCTCTGATAAATACTGTACTTTACTTTACAGATGTCCAGTGAGTATAGTGTGTGGCTACAAGCTCTGATAAATACTGTACATTACAGATGTCCAGTGAGTATAGTGTGTGTAGCTACAAGCCCTGATAAATACTGCACATTACAGATGTCCAGTGAGTATAGTGTGTGTAGCTACAAGCCCTGATAAATACTGTACATTACAGATGTCCAGTGAGTATAGTGTGTGTAGCTACAAGCTCAGATAAATACTGTACTTTACAGATGTGCAGTGAGTATAGTGTGTGGCTACAAGCTCTGATAAATACTGTACATTTCAGATGTCCAGTTAGTAAGTGTGTGTAGCTACAAGCCCTGATAAACACTGCACATTACAGATGTCCAGTAAGTATAGTGTGGGTAGCTACAATCCCTGATAAATACTGTACATTACAGATGTCCAGTGAGTATAGTGTGTGTAACTACAAGCCCTGATAAATACTGTACATACAGATGTCCAGTGAGTATAGTGTGTGTAGCTACAAGCCCTAATAAATACTGTACTTTACAGATGTCCAGTGAATATAGTGTGTGTTGCTACAAGCCCTGATAAATACTGTACATTACAGATGTCCAGTGAGTATAGTGTGTGTAACTACAAGCCCTGATAAATACTGTACATTACAGATGTCGAGTGAGTATAGTGTGTGTAGCTACAAGCTCTGATAAATACTGTACATTACAGATTTCCAGAGAGTATAGTGTGTGTAGCTACAAGCCCTGATAAATACTGTACATTGCAGATGTCCAGAGAGTATAGTGTGTGTAGCTACAAGCCCTGATAAATACTGTACATTACAGATGTCCAGTGAGTATAGTGTGTGTAGCTACAAGCCCTAATAAATACTGTACATTACAGATGTCCAGTGAGTATAGTGTAAGTAGCTACAAGTTCTGATAAATACTGTACATTACAGATGTCCAGTGAGTATAGTGTGTGTGGCTTCAGACTCTGGTAAATACTGTACATTACAGATGTCCAGTGAGTATAGTGTGTGTAGCTACAAGCTCTGATAAATACTGTACATTACACATGGCCAGAGAGTATAGTGTGTGTAGCTACAAGCCCTGATAAATACTGTACATTACAGATGTCCAGAGAGTATAGTGTGTGTAGCTACAAGCCCTGATAAATACTGTACATTACAGATGTCCAGTGAGTATAGTGTGTGTAGCTACAAGCTCTGATAAATACTGTACATTACAGATGTCCAGTGAGTGTAGTGTGTGTAGCTATAAGCCCTGATAAATACTGTACATTACAGATGTCCAGTGAGTATAGTTTGTGCAGCTATAAGCCCTGATAAATATTGCACATTACAGACATCCTGTGGTAGGATTTCGCACCCAAGTTACAAAGTTATCAAATTTAACTTTGGTAAGTAAATAATGCGGACTGTTGTTATTTGCCTTCACGAACACCAAAGCGGGTTCGTCAATTATCAAGACAAAATTTTCAACTATTGTAGGAGTTTTTTGAAAATTTGCAAATACCGTTAGTGGATACACATTCGCTACTTGAGTATGTTGCGGACTTTCAGATCTAACTAACTCTTCAGGAAGAATTCTCCAGTATGCAGAACTCACACCACGGTTTTGTCGCTCAAACAACTCTAACTGTAAACGCATGTCTTTGGATTCTGTCTTTGGCACAAACACTCGACACTGGGTATATTGGGGTATATCCTCCACATTTATGACATCGAGGACAAGATCAATATTTGGCTTTTTCTCTTTAATTAGTAACTTAAGCCAAGTTTCAGCATTCTCGTCAGGACATGCTACAATAAGAGCTCCCTCACTACTGAACAAACAAGAATTGGCGCGGGGATAATATTCAGGTTTATAGCAACTGACAATACTGCTAGAGATGAAATCCTTGATGTGTTTTGCCTGTTCTTCTGACAAGTATCTCCTTGGAAAATCCTTTGGTACAACAGCTAACTTTCTTGTTAATTCACCTGCAGAAATCTTCTGTTCTCCCATTTCTGACTAAAATATGAAACTCCGTAGACCCAGATGATATTGACAGTTCTTCAGAATACACCGGTATGGTAATTCGTGAAGACGCACAGTTCGGTAATTCAGCCCTGAAAGTAGAACAATGATTAGTGATTATTTGAATTGTGCTCTAAAATGGCCTTGGTGTCAAATATAGGCTCTTCACAATCATCTTCATCATTTATTGCATTGGCGGGCCTTTAAGGCCTACAGCAGAAGACAAAAAGTAGAGAAACAGATTAAGAACTTTAAAAGAACATAGTATACTATAAATACGATTAAAAGTAAAAGGGGAAAGAAGACGTCAAGTCACAGCACTGGAGTTATCGACAGCCCACGAGGATTGGCGCCGGGTCATGTAGTATGTCAGTCCCTTTTTGTCGTACTCGTACGGATTACAATGAAGTAATTTCACACCTGGTGTCTTCCTATGAACTATTCCCAATATAAAAGAGTTTTTTTTTTCAGATGTAACATGCAGAAAAATGACCATTTTCGTTTAAGTATAATTCACCTTGATAGTAGCGGCAAAGCAGTCATTTCAATTTCTTTCAACAAACGAGTTGATGACCAAGGTGTCCCTAGACTCTAAACATGGATCAACAAGAACGTGAGCTATGTTATTTTGCTGCACCAAAATAGGAGGATTTTCCCCCCTTATTTTTAACAGATTGTCCCGACTAACGTAAGCCGAAAATTAACACGCGAGGATTGGCGCCATGGGTAAATTTGACCCGACCGTAAATTGAGTGCTCACGAGGTAATGGACATGTTACTTTTACAGGGTGACGTTCAAGGCTAGAAAAGGAGGTACTGTAAGTGACAGGAAATGAGGGCTGACCAAAACGAAAATATAGAGCATTATTTTATCCTCGGGTTAAAGCAACCCATGCGCCAGTCCTCGCGAGTTAAGCATTGTCAAACTCGACCCTTCCATCGCCTGCTTGGGCGTTTTCCATCAGGTTGGGAATGAAGGACTCGGTATTGGAGAGACCCATGCGCCAGTCCTCGCGAGTTAAGCATTGTCAGACTCGACCCTTCCATCGCGTGCTTGGGCGTTTCCATCAGGTTGGGAATGAAGGACTCTGTATTGGAGAGACCCATGCGCCAGTCCTTGCGAGTTAAGCATTGTCAAACTCGATCCTTCCATCGCGTGCTTGGGCGTTTTCCATCAGGTTGGGAATGAAGGACTCGGTATTGTAGAGACCCATGCGCCAGTCCTCGCGAGTTAAGCATTGTCAAACTCGACCCTTCCATCGCGTGCTTGGGCGTTTCCATCAGGTTGGGAATGAAGGACTCAGTATTGGAGAGACCCATGCGCCAGTCCTCGCGAGTTAAGCATTGTCAAACTCGATCCTTCCATCGCGTGCTTGGGCGTTTTCCATCAGGTTGGGAATGAAGGACTCGGTATTGTAGAGACCCATGCGCCAGTCCTCGCGAGTTAAGCATTGTCAAACTCGACCCTTCCATCGCGTGCTTGGGCGTTTTCCATCAGGTTGGGAATGAAGGACTCGCTATTGGAGAGACCCATGCGTCAGTGCTTGCGAGTTAAGCATTGTCAAACTCGACCCTTCCATCGCGTGCTTGGGCGTTTTCCATCAGGTTGGGAATGAAGGACTCAGTATTGGAGAGTCCCATGCGTCAGTGCTTGCGAGTTAAGCATTGTCAAACTCGACCCTTCCATCGCCTGCTTGGGCGTTTTCCATCAGGTTGGGAATGAAGGACTCAGTATTGGAGAGTCCCATGCGTCAGTGCTTGCGAGTTAAGCATTGTCAAACTCGACCCTTCCATCGCCTGCTTGGGCGTTTTCCATCCGGTTGGGAATGAAGGACTCGGTATTGGAGAGACCCATACGCCAGTCCTCGCGAGTTAAGGATTGTCAAACTCGATCCTTCCATCGCGTGCTTGGGCGTTTTCCATCAGGTTGGGAATGAAGGACTCGGTATTGGAGAGACCCATACGCCAGTGCTCGCGTGTTAAGCATTGTCAAACTCGATCTTTCCATCTCGTGCTTGGGCGTTTTCCATCAGGTTGGGAATGAAGGACTCGGTATTGGAGAGACCAATACGCCAGTCCTCGCGAGTTAAGGATTGTCAAACTCGATCCTTCCATCGCGTGCTTGGGCGTTTTCCATCAGGTTGGGAATGAAGGACTCGGTATTGGAGAGACCCATCAGCTCAAAAGATCGGACCAAACTACTGGAGCCTCGTGTCCTAATAGTCGGCCGCTGGTCTAGGTCCTCTCTCGTTCTTCAATCCCATCTCCCCTCCATGGTATTGTAGATGGGCCCATAAATCTTTCCAACAACCTTCTTCTCGAAGGTACAGATTGTTGTTACTGACGTTGCCCAGGTTGCACAGCCATATAAGAGTAACGGACCTACTAGTGTCATGCATAACTGAATCTTATTCCTTTGCGATTTAAGACGTGACTTGAATAAATTGTTTAGTCTATAGAACATACGATTCGCTGATGTACTTCTTTCATCACATCACTTTTACTAGTTAGTACTGATCCCAGGTACTTCAATTCTTGAACATGTTCAAAGGTTACTCCATCAACAATAATAGAAGGAAGCAGGTCTTGACGGCGCGATACGAGATATTATCCTCGCTTTGTGGAGAAAGCGAGAGTTATCAGCACATTCTTGTTTCCTAATGTCAGTAGTGTGGTAGTGAGAGAGCTGTCTACTAACTTATTGAACCCTCCTCGTATTTGCCCCGAACCTGATATCTCGCTAACCAATCATGGGATTTGAACATACAGGGTTTCCTAGCACTCGTAGTGATGCCCCCTTACTTTCCTATAGTCGCTTTATTTAAATAAAAGACCAAAACTAAAAGGTCATTCGCGAGTAGTGGGGTAGTGTTGGTTTTCTCAAGTCGCGCTCGTGCTTGAATATGTATGCCTATGTTGGGAAAGGGTTAGGTGGTGGGGGAGGAGTAGGGTCGAGTGAGGGGTCGTTTAGATGGTATTTTTTCCGCTTTATTTGATGGTGAGGTTATTTTTTAAAATGGATGGAATTTGGAAACGCCATTTGGGGTAAACATGTTGATTTGCCATTTTGGCGATGAGTGTTTTGTGTATGCATGCGCACTTGAGGGGTTTTGTAAGAGAGCGGCCTTTTTACATGATTATTTATAGATGAGTTTTTTTAATATTTATTAAGAACCATAAAAATTAATAGGTCATGCGCTTTTTACTATTTCGCTAACCAATAATCGGATTTAAACATATGAGGTGTCGTAGGACTCGTGGTGAACCCCCCCTTTCCTATGGACGGGGTATATTCACTTCAAAATAAAAACTACCCTTACCCAGGGGGTGAAATAATAATTTTTTGTAAGCCTACGAACTTGGCGGTTTTTGTACGAGAGCGGGCTTCTTAAATGATTATTTATAGATGAGTTTTTTTAATATGTATTTAAATAAACCCAAAAAACTAATAGGTCATCGGCTTTTTAATATCTCGTTAACCAATAGTGGGATTTAAACCTATGGGGTGTCGTAGCACTCGTGGTGAACTTCCCTTTTCTATGGACGGGGTATATCCACCCCAAAATAAAAACAACCCTTACCCGGGGGTAAATAATATTTTTTGTATGTGCGCACACGGACCGCTTTTGTCAAAAGGACCTAACTACATGTTTGTTAATATTTTCTGAACCCCTGATGGGATTTTGCCATAGGCAGTATCCTAGCCCTTGGGGTGGCCCCGTTTTTGAATGTATGATTCATTTTTGTCAAAAGGGCCTAACTACACTGTTGTTCATATCTCGCGAACCATTCATGCTAGGGACTTGTATGAGGGGTCCTAGCACTTGGGAAGACGTCCCCCGTTTGGGGGGTGAAACTACCCCCCAAAATTGAAAAATCAATATCTTGGAAACTAAGAACCCTAAAATTAGGTGAGTTAGATATAAAAATAGGTATTGATATAGGCTTTTACATCGATTGATCATTTCACCCCTAAAACAGTAAATAGTCATTTTACGAGAAAAAAAACCGTGTTTAACACTTATAAATGATAAATGAACCTAAGATCTTTTGTTTTTGATGAAATATAGCAGGGGGGTGGAAACTACCCAACAAATTGAAAAATCAATATCTTGGAAACTATGAACCCTAAAATTAGGCATGATAGCTTTAAAAATAGGTGATGATATAGGCTTTTACCTTGATTGGTCATTTCACCCCTAAAACGGCAAATAGTCATGTTATGGGGAAAAAACGTGTTAAACACCTAAAAATGATAAATGAACCTAAGATATTTTGTTTTTGATGAAAAATAGCGGGGGGGGTGAAAACTACCCCTAAATTGAAAAATCGATACCTTGGAAACTAAGAACCCAAAAATTAGGTGTGATAACTTAAAAAATAGGCCATGACGTAGGCTTTTACCTCGATTGGTCATTTCACCCCTAAAACAGTAAATAGTTATTTTACGAGAAAAAAACCTGTTAAACACATAAAAATGATAAATGAACCTAAGAACTTTAGTTTTTGATGAAAAATTGCAGGGGGTGAAAACTACCCACAAATTGAAAAATCGATACCTTGGAAACTAAGAACCCTAAAATTAGGTGTGATAGCTTAAAAAATAGGCCATGACATAGGCTTTTACCTCTATTGGTCATTTCACCCCTAAAACAGTAAATAGTTATTTTACGAGAAAAACCTCTTAAACACATAAAAATGATAAATGAACCTAAGATCTTTAGTTTTTGATGAAAAATAGCAGGGGGGGGGGGGAACTAACCCCAAATTGAGAAAAATCGATATCTTGCAAACGAAGAACCCTAAAATTAGGTGTGATAGTTGAAAAATAGGTGATATTCGCTTTTACCTCGATAGATTATTTCACTCTTAAAACAAGGAATAGTAATGTTACAGGGAAAAAAGGTATTAAACACCTAAAAGCATAAGCGTTTTGTGAAACCATGCATTAATGGACATGTGTATGGAGGATGTTTGTTATTATTATCATTTTATTATTATTAGGTAATTATGGATTAATATGTGTATAGATAACTAACCAGTGGGGAGCGTGATGGGGCAGGTGCTTAGCCGCCCGTCTTTACCCGGACGGCTGGGGTTCAAATCCCGGTGACAGCGGGATGGAATATTCACCTGAAAAATCACGTGGCGTCAGGAACTGCATTCGGCCTTAAATCTCCGGCCAAAACCAAAATGAGCCGGGTTGGCTCCGGCGACTCCAAATAATTGGGAAAAGCCGAAGAAAGAAAAAGAAGGGGAAAAAGGTAACTAACCAGTAATAGTAAACATTTGTTTGAGGTGTTGAAGTCAGGATGGCCAACCCTTTGTCATGGTTCACGAATTGACCCCAAAAGTTTTATCTGTTAAGACTCTTGTACCCCGTTGCAGCATTTAGAAAAATTCGAACCCTCTGTGGTGACAGTGGAGTTATATTATTGATGCTTTTTAAACAAACATACGCTTGCATACTACCGCTGGGCTAAATCTGCACAGAGACACTGGCTTTTGTTTGTGTAGTGAGCCTTGGTGATAAGAGCACGGCGATCTTGTCAGGAAGTTTCATAATACTCGTCTGCTTGATAGTGGACGTGCTCTGCACTGTGTTAACATACAGTACATGACTAGATAGTTGTTAGGTAAGGGTTGACAAAGGCTTAGTGAACCTTATTGCAACCTTGAAATGAATTTCTTGGTATAGTCTGGGTTGGATCCAAGACCTCAGGGTTGACAACCAAGTATGTTAACCACTACACGGTGAGATGGTCAAATAATAATGTAACAGAACATATAGAAACGTTTTCTATAGTTTAACGAATTGGCTAAGAGCCATACCATGAGAGGTGTTGGTAATGGAAATTGAATTCTTAGCTGATGACCCTACTACATGTAAGCTATAGCAATGCCCGCCTATAAACTAGCATGTTAGAAAAAGAAATGTATGGCTTGTTTTAAACGGAGAATAATTGTGTTTACTGTGAAACACAAAACTGAATTTAAAAATAGTTTATATGCCACATGATGTTTGAACTCTTTTTTTATTTATACTTTAGACAAACGCTAACATAGTTGTAATTCAGAAGCCATGGCTGCCTCCTTTCCAATCCTACACCGTACACTGAAGTTAAAATGAATAATGATCACGTTACAGACAGCCAATTTCAATGCCATGAGAAATAAGTGAACAAAGTATAAAATTCATGAGCCAGTGAGGAATTCAACATGGTGTCCTTTGGACAAAAGAGAAGCGTTCTATAAACTTAAGCACCAAGCTGTCCTATCGACCCCCAATGGTTTGGGTCATCGTAAAGATGAAAATTAAATCTAAGCTATAACTAAAACTAACTACACACTTATATACTAGAAGAAGAAATTGAAAACAAAAGGACAATAGGCCAAATAAAGGACAGAAGGACTAAAAAAAAGTCCCTCGACCCTCAAGAATGTGGATTGAGGGAGTTGGAAGGAAGGAGAGCCATGAAAGGCAGATAGAAAAGTAAAATAGGAGAGGCTCTGCCCCAGAGGTAATGGATAAAGAGGAGGAAAACTGGACCCAGCTGAGAAATCCCTTGGGGTCGCCAACTTCCAAACTGATCAGCCGTAACCCCCTTGAGGGTGTAGCCATATGCAGAGTGCACCACAAGTGGTGGGGCTATATACACCCTACCTTCTTTAGGGGCTTGAGCATAAGACAGTAAATAACATGAAAATAAAAAGAAGGCTGCCTCCTCACACAAGTAGGATATCAGAAAAAATAAATAAACAAGGGTCAATTAAGTTGCAAAAGGAAGAGACTCCCTAGGCCTCGGATACCCTAATAATGTCGGGTTCAGTAGAGAACAAGAGTTGAGCAAGTGCGGTCGACAGGAAAGAAGACAAAGTGGAGCCTTGCACAAGTTAGTGGAAGCAATGACGGACTCAACTGGGACTCCATGATCGTCAACCTACATGACACTAGATATGACGCCCAGGAGTGGAATTAAAGACCTCTTTTGTTTTATATCACTGGCTTTTGGGGACGGTAACACATGGCATGCCTTATAATGCGATACTGGTCCTAGGGTATGCAAAATTGTATTAGATACTCAGCTAATAATAGTGTGCATGACCATTATTATTTTCCCAAGTACAGTACATGGGACTGATGAGCATGATTTCCAAGCCCCTAAGTAGGACAAAAACAAATTATATTCATTTTCCAATGAGTTGGGGGTGAGGTGAGGTGAGTTTTCTATACACCAAACTGATGTGGTTTCCCACTTCTACTCCAGACAAATGCACATTTGATGTTAAGAATAGTCAAATGGTTTGCAACTGTCCAATGATAGCACTTGATTAGCGGCTTTTAAAAATGGAATGGAGTACACTTCCCCCAAAACCGACAAGAGGAGTGTTCGATCCCCCACAACAGCCATTCTTAAAGTCAATATAAATGGCAATGCACTTCAGGTCATGACGGTCTCCTCTCCAATCCTACCCCTTGGTGGTGAAAGGCACACTCAAATACAACCATCATAGTGACAGGTTATCTGTCAAATACCTAACTATCCCCAGATTTACCTTGAATTTTCCTAAAATCCACAACATTTTCCGCAAATTGACCGAATGACACAAAATTCCAGCACAATTCAACAAATGACTACCAGATTTATTGAAATTTCATTGATTTGCCTAAGAATGGTTTATACTACCTCAAATTCAGATAAAATTAGACGAATATAGATGAAAATTCACTGAAATTTACCAAACTTACTCTAAGTGGGCTACAAACCATGAAATTTATCCATTTTTTGTAAATTCACTAGATGAGCTCGAAAATTCCATAATATTGCCTTTACATGTATGCTTTTATTGTTGTTGTTGTTGTTGCTGTTGTTGTTGTTGTTGTTGTTTCGTTTACCACACTCCCTGCAGACAAATACCTGAACATGACTTTCTGATAAGCTAGGACCTCCACATTGGACGTGATAGTTGAGTTTCATCTTACATAAACTCGTCTCTTAGGTGGGTGTCAGAAAAGGCATCCAGCTGTAAAAACCACACCCTGACATAGATTTTAATAACCTCTCACGTTGAGGTTGTTAACACTAACGTCATTGAATGATTGATTGGTTTCCTTTTCTCAATTCCTGTCTATACTTTCCTATTGAAGGTTGCTAAAATGCAATTGAATTTAATAAATACCTTAAGATGGTTTGATTTGTTTAATGATATGGTGTTGATGATGGATATATACGTTAAGACTAATTTTTGTTAGGTCTTGACTGGCCTTGCAGTAAGAAATTGACAAACCAAACATGGGTTATCTACCAGGGGAACACTTTGGCCACTATGTTGGTTATTGACCAGTAAGTACAGTTCTAGTAATGACACAGAAATCCAACACAATGAGCGCGCGCGGCGGTGGAGATTGGTACCACGATGTTCTGTCGGTTATGTAGCTATGTGGAATGTATATCACATATGGTTTACTTGAAGGCTTGGAGGTTCCATTAAAGATATTTCTACAATAAACCATTTTCAAATGGTCATTCGTTGGTGTGAAAATACTATCTGGAATGTATATTGCATACTTGAAGGTTTGGTGATCCCATTAAAGGTATTCCTACAATAAATGATTTTTATGTTCTCGTTTTATGGCATGATTATTTAATATATGCTATTTGCTAATAGGATTTGACACTGGAATTATTTTACAAGTGGTTATTTTAATGACCAACAGAGTTAAATGTTAACAAGGCACAGTTCTATTTGAAATTTTGAATAACATGTTACATGTTTTACATCATATGCAACTATTGTAAGGCTTGTGATTTATTTAATGCCTTTAACCCTATATTAAACACTCAGTTTGTAATACTGATAACTGCAATGTTACGGAAAAAATTGAAACAAAACAAAAATCTGCATTGAAAAATTCAAAAATTGGTTGAGCAAATATATACTGGGGAAAATAAAAGTTTTGTAAACATTAATGTCCATCAAGACTAGTTAAATCACTAACTGTCAGGGTGCCCGAGTGGTTAAGGCGTCTGACTTAAGATAAAATTTCCAAATATATAAGGAAGCAAGGGTTCGAATCCCTTCCCTGACATAACTATTGCTTGAACATGCAAGAAAACAAGAAATATACACAAACAATGTTTATTAATTTAATCAAAAAGCTTTTTTTTACAAGAGATAGACACACAGAATACAGCTCTTTTTGTTTATCATTTCTTTTAAACATAACACTTGTTGAAAATTCTTTTTAGGGGATGGGGGTGTTGCTACGTTGACCCATTACACAATAATAGCAGCTTTACGAAGTTCATCTTCTATTATTAATAGCTCTTCCTCATAACCAATATGACCAACCTGTTTACAGGCATGCAAGGGCTGTAGACGTTCGACTAATATATTAGGATCGTTCCATTTACTAATTTTTATGAATGATTTCAAAAACTCGGGAAGCAGTTCATCATTATCACCATCATCGTGATTATCATCCTCATCATTATAATCATCTTCATAATGATCATCATCATCATCGTTATCATTACCATCATAATTTCCACCTGTCTCCACAGACTGTTCAATGGTTTGAGTTGCCTTTGATAGTGTTGAAAGCTTCTTTTTAGATGTGCTAGAGTGCTTCAACATTGTTATGTTATTATTATCATTATCACCTTCCCCCACCAACTTCTTGATGGGGTATATTGTCTCTGATAGAGTTGAGGGCTTTTGAGATGTGGGTGTGTGTCTGAACATGGGTTTCATTGGAGGTGTTAAGGGTTTCTCATTAAACAACTCGCTAACAGCATGAGTGCGTTGTAGTGTATTAAACTTGAGTTTAATATTATATTGAGCAGCACTATCTTTTTCTTGGACTTGGTTTCTTGCTTTGGTTTGGGTTTTCCTCACATTTAGACTAGCGTGATTATTAAGTTTACAATCATGATTGTTTGAAGAAAGTATGTCCAATTGTTTTGTTTTAAGCATTCCTCGACACTGTTTCGATCGTTACTTTGAACAGCGCCAAATAAGTTCCATTTTTATTGCTTCGTTTCACAATATATGAATATACTTTATAGTATGCATAAGGCTTCCCATACCTAGTCACTGATACTTCCATATCAACTGTCAAGCACAAACTAATCTCTAGTAAAGACAACTTGGTAATAACAAGAATAGTTTAATGTGGGAGCATATATATGTGCTAAAAGTGGGAGCAAAGGTGGGGGGTAAAAAGTGGGAGCAAACGTGGCAGCAAATGTGGGAGAAAAAAATTACTGTGAGCAAAAAGTGGGAGCAAATATGGGAACAAATGTGGGAGCAAAGCAAATATAAAAAGTGGGAGCAAATATGCTAACAAATATGTCAACAAATATGCCAGCAAAAGTAAATACACAAGTCAAGGTAGTTTAAAGTGCAAAGAAAATATGGAAGCAAATATGAGAGCAAAAATGGTGTTTTTCTAAAACAACTAGACATAACAAACTTAGTCATAACCTAACCTAACCTAACCTAACCTCACCTAACCTCACCTCACCTAACCTCACCTCACCTAACTTCACCTAATCTAACCTGACCTAACCTAACCTAACCTGACCTAACCTAACTTCACCTAACCTAACTTGACTGAACTTTACCTAACCTAACCTAACCTATCATAACTTCACCTAACCAAACTTGACCTAATCTAACTTCACCTAACCTAACATTCAACTCTCAGATCAAAATTAAATTCTAGGCAGAGGCGAGATGGAACCCAAGACTTCAGGGATAACACCCAAGTATACTAGCCACTACACCGCGAGATGGGCAAATTATCATGCAACACAAAATAAAAATAAAAGTTTCCTGTAGTGTAACTCATTGGCTGACAACGTATCACAACGTATAAAATAGGATTTAAGACGACACTCAAAACACGTTTCATATTCATTAAGTCCGTTATTATTAGGAACAATTTTCTGCCAACAGATGCTTACTGCATATGGCAAGGCTTTACACTCCTGCTGGGTTAGTCAGTCTTTCTTGCTAAGGATCCTCTATATACCCTAGACAAGGCTATACATGTTAGTTCTGAACACTTAGTCTTAATTGTTTATTAAAATTATATGCACAGCTTATACAAGCACGTTTACATGCAGTCAAACTTTGTAAGATCGTTACATACAACACGCAAAGTATGTTTCCGCTACCTAGCGGTGGATATGAGTACTCACTGGTGATATTCGAGGTGAGATGATTTGCTCACGCATTTGCTCCCACATTTGCCCCATATTGGCTCCCATATTTGCTCCCATATTTGCTCCCACTTTTGCCCCCATATTGGCTCCCTCATTTGCTCCCACTTTTGCTCCCAAATTTGCTCCCACTTTTTGCTTGCTCCCCATATTAATGTCAACTCTTATAACTATAAGCAGCAGCAAAATGTAAATGGAATAATATTTCTGATAATCAAAACAAAAGTCCTGAGGTCTTGGGTTTGAATTCCCAACTATAAGGGACAGTTACACCATCTGACACGGTTCTTCATGAAGTGACGGACCGATTTAGGCACATGGTGTAAGAAATGATTTTACATTATCAGCCGAGGCACTTCATGAAGATCCGGTGTTTGTTGATTCGGCACTTCATGAAATGACTGACGCAATGAAGCCTACATTAATTCTTTTAAATGTTCTAATCCAAGAAATAAATTAATATTTGTTTATTATGGTTTTCGAAATGAATTTTCACATAACAACCTATATCTAATCATGGAATACCGGGTACTCTTTACTCTCTATCTCTCCTTTTTTGTGGAAGTTTGTATTTTTATTTTTACATTTTTTATTTGTACAGTACCTTTTTCTAATCTGTAATGCATACTTTCATAATTTCTCTTGTGGTTTTTCTTTTTGTTCTTCAATTGTGTATTCTTTTTTCTCTCCTTCCTTCATTGATGCAATTTGTATTTTTGAACTTGATATGTCAAGAAGAAACACAATTGGGCTTATGTCTGTGTACCTTAGTGTTAAATAAATAAATAAATAAATAGCCTAAACTGAATAAATGAATGCATACATACATAAGAATACTTTGATTGCACAGTGTACTGTAAAATATTTGTTGAGGGATTTCTGCTGGGAAAAACATGGCAACAGCAACAGCTTCATTTTTTGGCTGAAGGAGAATGGGGGGCTGGGGAGGCGTTAGCAACCTAGTATACGTACGTTGTCACGCAAGGAAATTTGAACAACCTGCAGGGTGACGTGACTTGAGGCTGCACTGTATTATTTAGAACTTCCCAAAATTAAATAAATAGTAGCCTAAGTTCTTTGGATTATAACGATTGAATTAGCATTGGAACCTCAATCAACCAAAGAGGAACTAGTTGTGGCCTAAATGCTGTATTCATATCTGCTAATATTTATTGTGGGTGACAAGTGAAGGAGAGTTTGCATGTTATGGTGATAATAGTAATTATGTGTGTTTGTCATCATTCATCTCCAACAGCAGTAGCTACATCCACTAACGCGAAGCTCTAGGCTAGGTGTTCTCAACCTGGTGCTCGGGAGCTCCACAGTGCTCTTTAAATGACATTTGGTACTCCCGTCATGCGAGCAAAAAATTGCTCGCGTGCACCACCTCCCCTGAGATCCATTCTTTAATTCAAATTCTGTTGCATGAACGAGAATAATAGGGTTTTCACTCGAAGGTTTGACAGTGGAAAATTTTAACTTGTAAAATAGTATTTTTTAATCATCAGTAATCATAATTGGACATCCCTGCTTTATGAGTAACACGAAATATGCTGATTCGACTCAACTGTACACACGTAAATGATCTTATCTGCATGCGTCATGCAATCAGTTGCAGCATGCCTGGTGAGCGGTGAATCACTAGATATTTCAGCACTTCAGACGGAGAGAGAGAGAGACAGGAAAGGAAAGAGAGGCGCATGCAGGGTTGAGAACTCCACTCTAGGCTATGAAACCAAGCTATATACGGACTTGTCGAGTGGTTCAAACCCCACTTACAACGGTCCATAAAATGAAGTTTCCCCATTTTAAACACTAGGGCAAATGCTAGGCCACAGACCGCTTCCTTCCAATACTTGGTCCAGTTTCAATCAATCTCTCATTAACTTTTCATTAGCTTGTCATCAGGATGGGCATTTGGCCTTGAAACCACCTGACACATAGAAATTGATTAGCTGCAGCAAGTAGGGAGATCGTAGGTGCAAAACCCGGCGTTGAAATCGGCTATCTAGAGTGTGGTTTCTCACCGTGGCTTATCCACACTCCCTTCACCCAAATGCCAGGATAGTACCCTACTTCAAGTCCCGGGGCGCTTACCCCATCCCTGTCCTAATGCAGTTCCACCCACCCCTACAGTCTTCATATAAATATCAGTTCTATTCACACCCAATCACACGGTGCTGATGATTTAGGTGTCCCAAGTCCCCCAAAAGAATTAACAAATGTCGGGATAGCTTCCCTAATTCTTTACCCACACACTATTTCACTCATCAAGCAAACACAGATTATCAGAAAACATCCCCCAAAAGCTCTGGGGGTGATGACGAAGATGTCCCTAGCCCTTAAAATAAATACACAAGGCAACAACTGAACTACGGTATATTAAAAAAGAAAAACATACTGAAGTAGTTACTTTTCAAAAATACTTTCCCCTTTGGGGTTCGAACCGACCACGTAGTGATCCGGAAGCTAACACCATACCCCGAGACCACAAGCTCGCTTGAGGCATGGGCTGCTAAGAGTTGTACAAGATATTGCGCCTCCGTAATTGAGTTAGTTCTTGTTATTTTAAAGAGTGGAACAGCGAAACCACGTCATATTATGCTATCGGTTATCTATCTCTCATGTTTTAATAACAAAACGGATCTGAATGACTTTCTTTTTCCGTTCACAGTACGGCAGCATAATATTCCTTCTCGGCGCAAGGCCAAGATGCTGGGGAGGGAATTTAGAGGATAAATGTGGTCCGGACCAATATACATTTGTACCATATTATGTCACAGTGTTCACTTTCTGAGGAAATAACAGCCCTTTAGTGTCCTTCATGAAGTGACGGGCTGGATTTCCCGTCAGATGATGTACAAAATGAATTACACTATGTGACGGCGAAGTTTAGTCATTTCATGAAACCACGCGTCAGATAGTGAAACTGTACCTTTTTACATCATATGCCGGCTCTTCATGAAGTGCCTAGGATTTTCATGAAATGACGGATTTCACTATCTGACTACGATATATACACACATTAATCCATAATTACCTAATAATAATAAAAATGATAATAACAATCATCCTCCAAACACATGTCCATTAAAGCATGGTTTCACAAAACGCTTATGCTTTTAGGTGTTGAATACATTTTTTCCCTGTAACATTATTATTCCCTGTTTTAAGAGTGAAATAATCTATCGAGGTAAAAGTGAATGTCATCACCTATTTTTCAACTATCACACCTAATTTTAGGGTTCTTCGTTTGCAAGATATCGATTTTTCTCAATTCGGGGTTAGTTTTCACCCCTCTGCTATTTGTCATAAAACAAAAGATCTTAGGTTCAATTATCATTTTTACCCGTTCAACACCATTTTACCCCCTGTAAAATCACTATTTACTGTTTTCGGGGTGAAATGACCTATCCAGGTAAAAGCGTATGTCATGACATATATTTTAAGCTATCACGCCTAATTTTAGGGTTCTTAGTTTCCAAGGTATCGATTTTTCAATTTGGGGGTAGTTTTCACCCCCTGCTATTTTTCATCAAAAACTAAAGATCTTAGGTTCATTTATCATTTTTATATGTTTAGCAGGTTTTTCTCGTAAAATAACTATTTATTGTTTTAGGGGTAAAATGACCAATCGAGGTAAAAGCCTATGTCATGGCCTATTTTTTAAGCTATCACACCTAATTTTAGGGTTCTTATTTTCCAAGGTATCAATTTTTCAATTTGGGGGTAGTTTACACCCTCCTGCTATTTTTCATCAAAACTAAAGATCTTAGGTTCATTTATCATTTTTGTGTGTTTAACAGGTTTTTTTCTCGTAAAATAACTATTTACTGTTTTAGGGGAAAAATGACCAATCGAGGTAAAAGCCTATGTCATGGCCTATTTTTTTAGTTATCACACCTAATTTGAGGGTTCTTAGTTTCCAAGGTATCGATTTTTCAATTTAGGGGTAGTTTTCACCCCCTGCTATTTTTCATCAAAAACAAAAGATCTTAGGTTCATTTATCATTTTTAGGTGTTTAACACGTTTTTTCCCATACCATGACTATTTGGCGTTTTAGGGGTGAAATGACCAATGGAGGTAAAAGCCTATATCATCACCTATTTTGCTTGCCACGGTTGGTGAGTGGTTATAGTGTCGGACTACCAACCCCAAGATAGCAGTTTCGCCCCTGGCTATGGCAAGTGATTTTTGAAGACGACAAAAATCACGATACTCATGTCATACGTTGTTGGCATGTTAAAGAACCCATTTGAATTCAGTAGGCCGTGTTCAATGTCAAAATTAATCTCGGGATTTTCCGCCAACACCAAGTTCCTCCATTCTCTACTTGAAAGCGCTGTAGTGTCAAGGAGTTTAGATAGCTAACCTCCTTGAATTTCATAGCGTTCAAAGGAACAACGAAATTCGACATGCAAGCTACCCTCTGGGTGTCAATTAACAAAGCTTGCACCAGGCACCCGAGGCCATACGATATTATTATTATTATTATCACCTATTTTTAAAGCTATCACGCCTAATTTTAGGGTTCTTCGTTTCCATGATATTGAATTTCAATTTCGGGGGGTAGTTTCCACCCCCTGCTATTCTTCATCAAAAACAAAAGATCTTAGGTTCATTTATAATTTTTAAGTGTTTAACACGTTTTTTCTCGTAAAATGACTATTTACTGTTTTAGGGGTGAAATGATCAATCGAGGTAAAAGCCTATATCATCATCTATTTTAAAGCTAACACACCTAATTTTAGGGTTCTTAGTTTCCTAGATATTGATTTTTCAATTTTGGGGGGTGGTTTCACCCCCAAACGGGGGACGTCGCCCCAAGTGCTAGGACCCCTCATACAAGTCCCTAGCATGATTGGTTCGCGAGATATGAACAAAAGTGTAGTTAGGCCCTTTAGACAAAAATGAATCATACATTCAAAAACGGTGCGTCACCCCAAGGGATAGGATACTGCCTATGGCAAAATCCCATCAGGGGTTTAGAAAATATTAACAAACGTGTAGTTAGGTCCTTTTAACAAAAGCGGTCCGTGTGCGCACATACAAAAATATTATTTACCCCCGGGTAAGGGTTGTTTTTATTTTGGGGTGGATATACCCCGTCCATAGAAAAGGGGAGTTCACCACGAGTCCTACGACACCCCATAGGTTTAAATCCCATTATTGGTTAACGAGATACTAAAAAGCCGATGACCTATCAGTTTTTTGGGTTTATTTAAATAAATATTTAAAAAAAACTCATCTATAAATAATCATTTAAAAAGCCCGCTCTCTTACAAAAACCGCCAAGTTCGTAGGCATACAAAAAATTACTATTTCACCCCCTGGGTAAGGGTAGTTTTTATTTTGGGGTGAATATACCCCGTCCATAAGAAAGGGGGGTTCACCACGAGTCCTACGACACATCATATGTTTAAATCCGATTATTGGTTAGCGAAATAGTAAAAAGCGCATGGCCTATTAGTTTTTATGGTTCTTAATAAATATTTAAAAAAACTCATCAATAAATAATCATGCAAAAAGCCCGCTCTCTTACAAAACCCCTCAAGTGCGCATGCATACACAAAACACTCATCGCCAAAATGGCAAATCAACATGAAAATGAAAATCCACAGCCTGCTTCCAGTCTCCGACCGGGTCAGGAATGGAATGAATGAAGCCCCCATCTAGCGGCGAGGATATGAACTGTGCCGGCTGCCGAGGCCTGACGCACTGATTAAATGAATGACAGATGGAATGAAATGATAGTGGAGAGTGTTGCTGGAATGAAATTGTGACAGGGAAAACCGGAGTACCCGGAGAAAAACCTGTCTGCCTCCGTTTTGTCCAGCACAGATCTCACATGGAGTGACCGGGATTTGAACCACGGACCCAGCGGTGAGAGGCCGGCGTGCTGCCGCCTAAGCCACGGAGGCTTGCATCAACATGTTTACCCCAAATGGCGTTTCCAAATTCCATCCATTTTAAGAAATAACCTCACCAACAAATAAAGCGGAAAAAATACCATCTAAACGACCCCTCACTCGACTCTACTCCTCCCCCACCACCTAACCCTTTCCCAACATAGGCATACATATTCAAGCACGAGCGCGACTTGAGAAAACCAACACTACCCCACTACTCGCGAATGACCTTTTAGTTTTGGTCTTTTAATTAAATAAAGCGACTATAGGAAAGTAGGGGGGGGGGGGCATCACTACGAGTGCTAGGACACCCTGTATGTTCAAATCCCATGATTGGTTAGCGAGATATCAGGTTCGGGGCAAATACGAGGAGGGTTCAATAAGTTAGTAGACAGCTCTCTCACTACCACACTACTAATATCATCAAGAACCACAACATCGACAGCTAATGCCAGAATAGTGTGTTCTCCCACTATCTCAATTTCTCTGATTCGGCAATTTGCACAGCTTACTTTTTCCAAGTCCAAGTTAAATAGAATTGGCGCCAATGGATCTCTCTGCCTCAATCCACTTTAAATATTGAAGGGCGCCGACAATTGGTTACTGAACCATACTTGACAAGTTGATTGAGAGTAGCAAGCTGCAATTAGTCTGGTGTATTTTGATGGGATGTCAAATTCCTCTTATGTACCCCACAATACAGAGCGATCAATACTATCATAAGCCTGTTGAAAATCAACAAAGATAAGGTGTAATTCCCGATCGAATTCATAATTTTTTTCTATTAGTTGTCTCAAAGTAAATATATGATCAAGAGTTGACCGTCCAGGAACAAAACCACATTGATATGGGCCTACAATACCTTCAGACAATGGTTTCAAACGGTTTAGCAACAGCGTTGTGAAGACTTTATATCCAATTTCAAGTAATGAAATCCTTCGGTAAGTCTTAAATATGGGATATATAACTACTCTCTTCCATTCTTCTGGAATTATTTCTGTTGTCCAAAATGATTCTCTTCAACGCACCCATCAAAGTTTCACCTCCCAAACGGAGCATCTTAGCTGTGATAACACTACCTCCTCGAGCATTATTGTTCTTGAGGGCCTTTAGTGCAACTCTGAACTTCCACTCTATCAAACTGCGCCCACTTCTGAATTGTAGTACGGTAATTGTATGATTACCATAATTCAGTAGGTTCTTGAAATGCTTTTTAAATAGATTTGTCTGTTCAAAAGGTGGTACCACGGCTCCAGTCTCATTCGTTAAGATCAATGTATGTTGCCGATAAGCACCCCTGGCAAATGTGAGCCAAAGAAAAGAGCATGACGCCGTCGATTCTTCAACAGACCCTGATAGTGTTCCCGTTTCTACTTCCGCATGAGTCGATCAGTGTTATTTCTTGCCTCATAATAAGCTATCCTAGTATCTTTCAAAACTTGTTAGAGCCATTATAACCTCAACACTGATCTGACCTCTACAGATTCTCGGCGTTCTTCATCGAACCAAGGTTTACCTCCAATTTTTGGATGGTAAACAAGCTCTTCATTCACACTCACGGACATTGCATTCCGCAACCTTACCCATGCACCTTTCCACGTTTTTAGGATCAGTCAATATAGTGAGGCGTTCTGCAATTTTATCTTGATAGCGCTGTCTCAAGGCTTCATTTTCCAATTTATCCTTGTCAATAAATAACAAGAAGTTCCGTGACGAACTAAAGAGCCCACTTTCCATGCCAATGATTATTCTACAGTATATGAACCTATCTAGAACAAGTAGTTCCGTGAAGAACTATACAGCCTATTTTCATATATCCTACTTATGTTAATTGCCACTATCAACATACACAATTTCTATTTGATTGCTGTAATAGATTCGTAGATATTAAGAACCGACTAAATATTGCGGATGGTCGCCATGTTGGATTTTATATATGTAGGTCCTAGAGTTATGTACTGTTACATGCAGATTATTGTGAACGTGTAGTATTCAAACTTCAATCGTATAATTAGGACACAAGAAAAAACAAGGAGATTTTAAAAATTTTCACAGCTGCCATCTTGAGGTTATGGAAACAATTGAAATAAATTAGATGCCAGTGGATTAACATTCGTATAAGGATTTACTGTACCAAGTTTCACTGCACTCGGATGGTTAAATTGCGAGAAAAGTCCATGTGAATATTTATAATTCGCGTCACCGCCATGTTGGATTTGTGATCACCAGGTTATTTAAAGTCCTATAGGTGAACTTAAGTTCATAGCCCCTATGAATATTAAAAAATGCAGTTTGATTGCTAAAATAGATTCGTAGATATTCAGTATCGTCTAAATATTTCGGATGGTCGCCATGTTGGATTGTTAAATGTATAGGCCATAGAGTCATGTACCATTAAAGGAAAATTATTGCGTAGGTTCATTATTCAAACTTACACTTCGATCGCATGACTACATCACAAGAAATAAAAACTTAATTTTAAAATTCGCACTGCCGCCATCTTGAGGTTATGTAAACAATTGAACTAAATTAGATACCAGTGAATTACAATGTGTATAAATATTTCCTGTACCAGGATTCAGTGCGCTTGGAACATTAAATCGCGAGAAAGGTCTATTTAAAATGTTCAAATTCGCTTGGCCGCCATGTTCGTTTTGTAGTTAACCGGTTTTTGAAAGTCTTATAGATGGACTTCCCGTAGTGCCCTTTATCTCCGTACAAAATTTTAGGGAGATACCGCTAATAGTTTCAGAGATATAGAATGCCGGTTAAATATTTCGCACATCCGCCATCTTGTGATTATGTAAACAATTGAACGAAGTTAGATGTCTGTGCATTACAATGTACACACATCAAAAAAAGTTTTGCATCACCTCGGTTCCCAGATCTCCGGCATATAGACGTTGACTGTGTATATTGTATCCAAGATACAGTCCCTTTGACTGTTCATAGATGTCACTAAAACTGCTCAAAGATGTAAACAACCATGCATGAGCAGGGCCTATTAGACGGAGGGGGTTCGACAGCCGATCAGTTCCAGTCATTCCACCAGGACGAAGGTACGCTGCTCATGTTGTCTGTAGTTCTACCATGCCTAGAAGGTCAATACCGCAGTTCGATTGCGTCCGCATTGTTACTTTGTGTCAAGAAGGGCTCTCAACAAGGGAAGTTTCCAGGCGTCTCAGAGTGAACCAAAGTGATGTTGTTCGGACATGGAGGAGGTGCAGAGATACAGGAACTGTCGATGACAGGCCTCGCTCAGGCCGCCCAAGGGCTACTACTGTAGTGGATGACCGCTACTTACGGATTGCCGCTCGGAGGAACCCTGACAGCAATGCCACCATGTTGAATAATGCGTTTCGTTCAGCCACAGGACGTCGTGTTTCAACTCAAACTGTGCGCAATAGGCTGCATGATGCGCAACTTCACTCCCGACGTCCATGGCGAGGTCCAGCTTTGCAACCCCGACACCATGCAGCGCGGTACAGATGGGCCCAACAACATGCTGAATGGACCCCACGGAATTGGCATCACGTTCTCTTCACCGATGAGTGTCGCATATGCCTTCAACCAGACAATCGTCGGAGACGTGTTTGGAGGCACCCTGGTCAGGCTGAACGTCTTAGACACACTGTCCAGCGAGTGCAGCAAGGTGGTGGTTCCCTGATGTTTTGGGGTGGCATTATGTGGGGCCGACGTACGCCACTGGTGGTCATGGAAGGCTCCGAAACGGCTTTACGATACCTGAATGACATCCTCCGACCCATAGTGCAACCATATCGGCAGAATATTGGAGAGGCATTTGTCTTCATGGACGACAATTCTCGACCTCATCGTGCACATCTTGTGAATGCGTTCCTTCAAGATAACGACATCGCTCGACTACAGTGGCCAGCATGTTCGCCAGACATGAACCCTATCGAACATGCCTGGGATATGTTGAAAAGGGCTGTTTATGGACGTCTTGACCCACCAACCACTCTTGAGAGATTTACGCCGAATTGTCGTTGAGGAGTGGGACAATTTGGACCAACAGTGTCTTGATGAACTTGTGGATAGTATGCCACGACGAATACAGGCATGCATCAATGCAAGAGGACGTGCTACTGGGTATTAGAGGTAGTGGTGTGTACTGCAATCTGGACCACAAATGCTGAAAGTCTAGCTGTATGATGGTACAACATGCAATGTGTGGGTCTCATGAGCAATAAAACGAGCTGAAATGTTGTTTGTGTTGATCTCTATTCCCTTTGTATTTAAAGGTTCCGGAACTCTTGGAACCGAGGTGATGCAAAACTTTTTTTGATGTGTGTATATAAACATATACTGTACCAAGTTTCATTGCGTTTGGTTGGTAAAATCACGAGAAACGTCTATTTAAAAGTCGCAAATTCGCTTGGCCTCCATGTTGGTTTTGTAGTTACCAGGTTTTCAAAAGTCACAGAAGTGAACTTATAGTAGTTCCCTCTATCACCATAGAAAATGTCAGGGTAATGTCGGTAATAGTTTCGGAGATATTGAATGCTGGTGAAATATTTCGCACAGCCGCCATGTTGGATTGGTGAGTCGTATCAAAATTTGAAGGGCACGGTCGAGGTCGCCGGGAATAGTGCTATGAACTTTCAGAGTTTCATTGAAATCGCTCCTGCCGTTTAGATTTTATTAGGGGGGACACACACACGAATCACACACACACACACACGCACACACACACGGACAAAAGGTGATCTCATAAGCCTATTTTTTCAAAATTGAAAATAGGCTAACAATGACGAAATTAAGTTGGTAATATCGAAATGTCTAATTAGTTTGAAATATACCTGGTATAATGTAGCCTAATAGAGCATTACAGTTGGCAGCCCTGGTGACTGAATATATTCTTACTTCTATCTTTAAGGTACAGAATAAAAAAAATATGGTTGAAGTCCAATGGACGTTACATGCAGTTAGACATTGGATCTATCAGCACGCGTAAAAGCATGTTGGCAACAATATCATGCGTGTGCTGGTCAGAAATAGTCTAATCTGAAATATTATGATATCTTGTTGAGCAAATTTTGGACGAAATCCATTTGTTAGTATAGAAGTTACATGTATTTTAAAATTGGACCTATCAGCAGGCATAGAATCATGTTGGCAGCATTGACTTATATTAATTACTCCAAATTAATCTAGAATGGCAGGTGCTATACGTGTGCAAAGTATAGGGCTGTTGGCTTGCATACTTCCTGATATATTGATATTAGGTAAAAATATAGACAGCATTTATTAACAGTTGGCAGCCCTGATTGCTCTTAAGAATACCTGTGGTCATATACGTTATGTTACACATAGCACATACGAAATTTGGTTGAAATCCAACTGATAGTATAGAAGTTACATGTATTTAAAAATTGGCCTTATCAGCAGGCTTAGAATCATGTTGGTAGAACTGAAAAGTTACTCCAAAATTAATCTAAAATGTCAGGTACTATACGCGTGCATTGTTTAAAGCTGTCGGCTTGCATACTTTGTGATATATTGGTATTTGGATAAAAGAATATAGAGAGCAATTATTAACAGTTGGCAGCCCTGGTGGCTCTTAACAATACGCTCAGTCATATCTGTTTATGTACACATATTACATACAAAATTTTGTTGAAATCCAATTGAAAGTGTAGAAGTTATAGGGATTTAAAATTGGACCTATCGGAAGGCTTAAAATTATTTTGGCAACACTGTTTTGTATGGCCTCCTGGAAATTAAACTGAAATAGTGTTATCTACATGTGTGCCAATTTTGGAATAGCTCCTATGTCTACCTTCCAAGATATCCAACATGGAGCTCAAATTTCTAGTGCGTTTTTTCAGCAGTTGGTAGCACTGACATTTTCAAATATGGACGTGAGATATTCCGGTATATATCTTTACTCATACTAAAGTTTGTTTCGATTTCTGCAGCCGTTTAGGAGTTGATAGGGGGGGGGACACACACACACACACTCAGCCAGACAGAAGGACAGACAGACTGACATTTTCCCGGATCGATCTCATAAGTCTACTTTTTCCTCATTTTTGCAAAACGTGAAAAGTAGGCTAAAAATATAGAGAATCAGAAAGTAAGATTCATTTTGGACATGAACTGTTTGTACACCGTAGTTCTGGCACTGTGGTGATAAAATAAAGCATTTAATTCCAGTTTACAATGCTGGGACGCTCTCTCCCCAAGGGTCATAGATAAGGAGGGCTCAGCTATGCGTTATGAGTGAAGACCTTAACACCACCTGCAGTGGAGGAGTCCTTTGATACACTGTGGTTGGCGGAAGAGGCAACCCAGTGCTTGGGTTTGATATGAGTAAAGGGTATGATTGTGTACCCTGGTTTGGGGACATATATCAGTCGTAGCATGTGTACCTCATAGAGGCGACTACTAACTGTGTCTGTTCCTGTCAAGGGCGGCTGATAAATGGCCATAATTGGTATTGAGGGAGATGCTGGCAGCAGCTATAAAATGCTTGGTGACAGGCTATGTGACTAGCTGGCCGTGGAAACATCCAGTCACAATTTCATGGGATGGTGTCTGTCAGATTTAGTACCAAAGCCCACTGTAGGAGAAGTGCGTTGGCTAGGCTCTGTCAACGTAAGACTTATGAAGGAGTTACCGACGCATGGGCGGCTAAACAAGCTAGCCCATACAACCCGTCTTGCATGACTCAACGTTGGCACTTGGTCTGGGTGGCTCAGCGAATTGTCAAAGCTTGTCAAAATGAGACAGATCGATGCCTGTGCAGTGCAGGAAACGTGATGGACAGGACAGAAGTCGTGTGACATCGGATGCGGGTGCAATCTGATATACAATGTTACTCGTAGAGCAACCAGTGGCATTGTTACTGTTATATCAGCGATGTCCGACAGCTGTATCTCAAATGTGCAGCGATATGATGACTACTTGATGAAGATATCTACATCGCAGACGCACGATAAGTATACTTTTCCAGTGCATACACCCTACAGACATTTTTTTTAGGGTATGGCTTTTAGTGCCGGGAGTGTCCGAAGACATGTTCGGCTCGCCAGTCTTGTAGCTGCTTCGAGACGGACACCCAATGGGTGAGCTACAAGTAAGTTACCGTTGGGGAGGAAATGTTGGATGTAAGGACGAGGAGTAGGAAGGAAGTGGCTGTGGCCTATAGTAAGGGACCAACCCCGGCATTTGCCTGGAAGGAAGATGGGAAACCACAGAAGACCATCTTCAAGGTTGCCGGTGGGGGGATTCGAACCTCCACGCGCCTCCCGGATGTGAGCGACTGCCAGCAGTCATGCCGTAATGACCACGGCTAACTCACCCGGTACCCTACAGACATGTCTACCTGGAACAAGGGATGCCTTCTGGGAGATGCTTGAAGAGAAGACGCCAAAGACTACCTCATTATTGCTGGTGTCTAAACGGACATGCTGGCCACAGAAAGGAAGATCATGCAGCCCATAGTGGGCATGGTTTAGAGGATAAGAACGTCGATGGCCAACGAATCCCTAATTATGCAGAAGCCCACGACCTGGTAATCACGAACATTTGGTTCAAGTTAATTACATATTACAACGGCACGCAGGTAATGGGAGTAATGGCAGGAGGGTACTCTAAGGGGACACTATACTAAAACTCCATGAATTTCGAGGAAAATATCAAAGTTAGGTTTTTAGCACTAAAAATGCCCAGATAATTCCTCTATCGAAAAATGGTTTTATTTGTTAAGTGCCGCCATTTTTAAAGTCCTCAGCACCTCCTCTAATGGTACTGCGGTGGCATTTCATTGTTTCATGCGCTACGCTACTCGACATGCTCCCTCCAGTTACTCCTAAGAAATTATGTGTTTCTGACGTCTCTCTTATTGGGATTTTAAATTAAATTGAAGAATCGACTTGCAGATGTGATATTTTGCATCGCAATACTCAGTTGTTCTAGTACGTGAGCCATTATTAGTGAAATAAATACTAATAACCATGGATTCACTCCTTGCACTCGAATTAATTTCATAATATTACTTATTTTTTTATAGTGCTACTGGTAGTAATAGATTTAACGCATGATATTTATAAGTTGAGTATGTAACCCTTATTTATATTGCATATGTAGTAAGGATGGCACCCTACCCGTTTTGTTAGTAAACAGTGAAATTGGCGGTTGTGTTTGGATTGCGCTGTTCAGAATCTTCTTTTTTGAACTTTCGCATATGTATTTTCTGTAATTGTATTATCAAGAATGCCTAGGAGTAGGAGATGTCCTAGAAAACGGCCCTCGAAAAGAAGGTCAGCAGGTTTGGCTATTCATTATAAGGTTGGAAAGAATGTTGCTTCTGATGTTTCAGAAAGCAACATGCCTGTTAATGATTCTCCTACAATGGGTGAGAGTGAAATTAGGCCTACAGCAACTGAGAAGAAACTGGCAATATTCTTAAATTTCAGGCCTCAAAACATTGAAGCAGATGACAGGGGGAATTATAATTTTATTATTGTGCATAATTCTGCACTTCAGGAACTTGTTAAGGGATTGTTTTGTAGTCTGTGTTTAACTCGATCAGTGTCTGTTGAAATGAAGGAGAAAGCAGTATGAAGGGCATACCTATGGTGCAGGGCAGTTCTAAACTCAGTGCCCAATATCGCGGGTTCAAATCCGGCCGAAGTCGTCGGATTTTTTAAGAGCGTTAAAAATCCCTCAGAATGCCTTCCTTCGGAGGGGAAGTAAAGTCGGCGGTCCCATGTCAAAGATTTATGGCATGTTAAGGAACCTTCCACTAATTACACCTGTGTGAAGCTAAATAGTATAGGTTAAGAATGTAAACAACGCTCTTAGGTTCCTACGTTCGTTGCCAAGAGCCGACTGCGGTGCCGTCTGGTAGCTAAGTTCTGAAATAGCAGTCGTTGACGGTGGCGTTTGGCGGCAAAAGTAGGAACTATTTGAAAAAATTCAGAAGTCTACAGTCCTTACCATATTTAAAAAACAGATAACACACACTAATACAATCATAACAATTAACACCGGTTATCAGACAGATTCTACACACACCCAAAGTACACGGGGCTACATGACCGCGTTCTCACAGCCCCTAAAATTAAGTACCAACCAACCAACCAACCAAACTCAGTGAAGATGCATAGATTTTTATCTTGCATTTTATGGCTTAGCAAAATTTTAATTTCTTTCATTAAAAAAAGTCCCTTGTGATGCAGTTTTTGTCTGATAACAAGTAACATTTTACACAGACGTAGCTAATAGTTGGTGCACAAATATTAGTAGCCTATGCATTTTGCTGTGGAAGGGGACTCAACATTAATTTTGAACTACCAAATTCTGTTTGCACTCATTTTTTTTTTAAATTTCAACATTACATTTAAAAAAATCTACATGCTAATGTATTTGTCACACAACTAACTGTGCCACTAACTTTTGTTAGCATACCGTAGCTATTAAGAAGGTTTGTGAAAAATTTGGTACCAATTAGAAAAATATTGTGAAGCGAGGGACTTTTTTTACAATGGTGGTAGAATGATATTTAAAAAATTCCTACTCTAAAAATTTATATGTGCAATATAATATTTATAATATTAGTATAATTACTTTATAATATTACTATACTTGAAGAGATATATCTCAGGAAAAAAATCGGTAAGAATGCATTGACAAATATCGAAGTTAGAAATGTCAGTATAGTGTCCCCTTAAAGAACAGATAAAGGGATACATTAAAAATTAACATATTAGATGAGGCTATCTTCATCAGCCGACTCAGATCATGGAATCATGTGTTGAGAATGGGTAAGAGGTTATTGAACTCTGGCTTGGAGGGTAAGAGACACACAGGTAGACTAACTAGGTGATGGTTCAAGGGGCGAGGCTTACTGATGGGCTCTGTGGAAGAACTACCCATCCCAACCGGAGCACATTTGGAAATAAGCAAGTTGTTATTAAATCGTGCACATTATGGAACTGACAAGTGATATAATATTGATATTGGCTCTTGTGTCATTCGATGTGATACTAGTCTAGAAAATAAGTAACTCATAAATAAGAAAACCATACAGGTGATCTTCCGGAAAGCCAGACTGTATCAACTGAAGACAGATTCCTAGCGAAGAAAAATCCGTTGGAAATAGTAAACTCATTCAAATACTTGGGCGAGACACTGCGGATTACAGTAAAATCCTTCCGACCGCACACTAAATCAAGAACATTTCTTCAGCGATACCCTCACGTTTGTATCGTTCTTCTTCTATAATCCTTAAATTTAAAAAGAGCTTCGAGAAGAAAGTACAATATACAGTAGTCTACACATCTTCCTGATTTTCAGTTATTCATCATTTCGCACACACATTATCCTTTTGTTTTATTATTGTGGCTATGGAGTAGTTGTTGTTGTGTCTGTTAGGTAGACCGGATAAGGTGGAGAGTCCAACCCTGAGGAAACCTGCCAACAGTCAGATAAACTGATGATGATTTACTCACATCATGGGCGCCCGCAGGGAGAGGTGGGGTCGTGCCCCCTCCCACCTAGAATTCCGAGAATGTTGATATTCGATTGGTCATTGTCACCAGTTATTTCATAAATTGAAGTTTCTGATAATCTACTGACAAATGTCACAATAGAAAACTTCTTTAATGTTGCTGACATAGGTTAATATGTATTTATATTCAAAAATATATGGTTCTAATGATGTCATGCACTAGACCACCAATGGAAACATAGCTCCTTTTTTCAATACGGTTACCGGTATGCCTACAGTAGTGTAAATACCATGTGTTTTCCCAACACTATCAAAAGTGGTTGGGCTGGCTACTATTTTCGCCACCTCACTGGCAGTGACGATATGAAAGCACGTTCAGGAGATATTTCCATACATTGCAACACCGATAGAAGATTTCAACCCCTAAAATGAGGTTTTCTTTGCTGACTAGTGAAACACTGGTCCCTTAAGGTTGCGCTTACAATATAGGGTCATTTACAGTATTCAGGCCCCTAATTACGGGGGAACAAACAAGGCAGCTGCCCAGGGCGGCAGGTTTTAAAACTGTATAAAACCGCTTGGGCATTAAACGCCAAGATATTAACGTTTAACCCCCTCCACACACACACACACACACACACAAACACACATACAAACAAGAGAATTATTCATTGTTGCACATTTACAACGTTGATTATTTAAGGACACACAAAACGAGATTGTGTTAGTTATCTTGGTGTTCTTGTTTTTGAATCTGGCTTGAAAGTGAAATTGAACTAATGAATCCTAATCTTGTTTGCAAATGACAAGGCAGGAAGTAATCCCCTTGTTATTTAAATAATTTAAATAATTGGTGTTTTGTTTTTACGTATGGCTTTTTTTTAGTGCCGGGAATGTCTGAGGACATGTTCGCCAGAGTTTGTAGCTGCTTGTATGCGGACATCCACGGCGAGAGCTAAAAGTACCGTCGCGTGTGGAGTGTTGTCTGGGGAGGAAAGCGTGAAAGTAAGGACGAGGAATTGGAAGGTAGCGGCTGTGTCTTATACACACATCAAAAAAAGTTTTGCATCACCTCGGTTCCAAGAGTTCCGGAACCTTTAAATACAAAGGGAATAGAGATCAACACAAACAACATTTCAGCTCGTTTTATTGCTCATGAGACCCACACATTGCATGTTGTACCATCATACAGCTAGACTTTCAGCATTTGTGGTCCAGATTGCAGTACACACCACTACCTCTAATACCCAGTAGCACGTCCTCTTGCATTGATGCATGCCTGTATTCGTCGTGGCATACTATCCACAAGTTCATCAAGACACTGTTGGTCCAAATTGTCCCACTCCTCAACGACAATTCGGCGTAAATCTCTCAGAGTGGTTGGTGGGTCAAGACGTCCATAAACAGCCCTTTTCAACATATCCCAGGCATGTTCGATAGGGTTCATGTCTGGCGAACATGCTGGCCACTGTAGTCGAGCGATGTCGTTATCTTGAAGGAACGCATTCACAAGATGTGCACGATGAGGTCGAGAATTGTCGTCCATGAAGACAAATGCCTCTCCAATATTCTGCCGATATGGTTGCACTATGGGTCGGAGGATGTCATTCAGGTATCGTAAAGCCGTTTCGGAGCCTTCCATGACCACCAGTGGCGTACGTCGGCCCCACATAATGCCACCCCAAAACATCAGGGAACCACCACCTTGCTGCACTCGCTGGACAGTGTGTCTAAGGCGTTCAGCCTGACCAGGGTGCCTCCAAACACGTCTCCGACGATTGTCTGGTTGAAGGCATATGCGACACTCATCGGTGAAGAGAACGTGATGCCAATTCCGTGGGGTCCATTCAGCATGTTGTTGGGCCCATCTGTACCGCGCTGCATGGTGTCGGGGTTGCAAAGCTGGACCTCGCCATGGACGTCGGGAGTGAAGTTGCGCATCATGCAGCCTATTGCGCACTGTTTGAGTTGAAACACGACGTCCTGTGGCTGAACGAAACGCATTATTCAACATGGTGGCATTGCTGTCAGGGTTCCTCCGAGCGGCAATCCGTAAGTAGCGGTCATCCACTACAGTAGTAGCCCTTGGGCGGCCTGAGCGAGGCCTGTCATCGACAGTTCCTGTATCTCTGTACCTCCTCCATGTCCGAACAACATCGCTTTGGTGCACTCTGAGACGCCTGGAAACTTCCCTTGTTGAGAGCCCTTCTTGACACAAAGTAACAATGCGGACGCGATCGAACTGCGGTATTGACCTTCGAGGCATGGTAGAACTACAGACAACATGAGCAGCGTACCTTCGTCCTGGTGGAATGACTGGAACTGATCGGCTGTCGTACCCCCTCCGTCTAATAGGCCCTGCTCATGCATGGTTGTTTACATCTTTGAGCAGTTTTAGTGACATCTATGAACAGTCAAAGGGACTGTATCTTGGATACAATATACACAGTCAACGTCTATATGCCGGAGATCTGGGAACCGAGGTGATGCAAAACTTTTTTTGATGTGTGGTTAGGGACCAACCCCGGCATTTGCCTGGAAGGAAGATGGGAAATCAAAGAAGACCATCTTCAAGGTTGCTGGCGGGGGGATTCGAAACTCCTCGCCTCCCGGATGTGAGCGACTGCCTGCAGCCACGCCGTAACGACCACGGCTAACTTCCCCGTTGTTTTTTTTTTGCCGGTGGTTGTGTATAAGGACGCTGTAATAAATCTACATATTTTAATTCGGGGGTAGCAGAGATTCCCCCCCAGAGGCTTCAGGAGCCCTAAATACGGGCCTGACTGTGTTGTACACTCGTCAAAATTTGCGTCATTGTGCCTTACTGCGATCGTTATTCATGCTGCGAAATAAGGTATACTGTATTTTTTTATTCAAGATGTGCCATAGCACTGTGGTCCATTTCTTGAGAACAGAGCAATTATTGCTACAAATGAACAGCAATCTACCATTGTTGTAGATTCTTAACCTGTAGGCCGCACTCTCAATCGAATGTAGACGGTACATCAGTTGAGACAAAATGGTGAATTCAATACTGATATACTTCGTAATGTTGTAGCCTACTTAAATGAGCGGAGAGGCCAATTTAATCCTAATTTAATTGAGCATATAGTCGTATTTACCGACTGAAAGTTACAATTCAATATAGATCAATTAGGTGATAAAGCCAAAGTTCAAGGGGAGATTTATAATGATGTGCTTCTGAAAGAAGAAAATTACAGAACAGGCTCTTAACTCAAGGAACATTGATGTGACAGTCTTAAGTACGAATGTATAATAGTTAAATGATCCTTCGATGTTTGTCGTTATCAAAGCGACTAAGTAAGAAGTACCGAACATGATTTAGTGAGTTTTATATTTTACTTAACGGTCAGAAATAATCAAATGAAATATTTTCTTTCTAAAACGAAAATTTGCTGAAACCATGGGCGTCACAAGTACGAGTAACGTACAATACGAATTTATCAATTCGCACAAAATTCATTATGCTAAGAAGAGTAATGCAAAGTATTCCTGACAGCTTGTTAAGCAGAGGAAAAACGTGTTGGATCTGCTGTAACGGCCAGTACAAACTAGACATTTGGAAACAGTGCTATTGGATTTATTAGGCAGATTCATACGTAGGGATAGTTCCACAGTTTAATTTAACTCAGTAATTTGAAAATATCTGAAAATATGTCTTCCGGCTACTGTATTTAGAAAATAGGCGAACTGGATTTACATTAGCATTTTAAGAAACTGCTTGACTTTTATATTATTGTCGATACATGGTGATATCACTATTTTACCTTTTTTTAAGAACTGAACATTATGACAATGAATCACAAAAAAAAAAAAAGAAACGCGAATTTCCATGACAAAAACTGTGAACTAAAACCAAAACATTCCCCCCAATCGTGCCATAAAGCAGCCAACGGTTTCAGACCAGTTAAATAATGAATTACACGAAGCAAGTAAGAAATGAAAAGAGAATGGGGAAGGGGGGGGGGGGGGTTGGTTTATGAAATGAAAATTATAACTTGGCCCCCCTCTGGAACAAATCCTGCGGGCGCCTAGGACTCACATTATGTGAGTATTTCCTGCAGAACTTACAGCAAAGCTATCCACAAATATTCACCAATACCCCAAGTTAAAGAAATGAACTATCACTCTTTTATGCTGACGAATCCTACAAAGAAAAAGATCGGGAGAAATACTTCTAGAACTTCAAGGAAACACAGATATTTTTGAAGAGACTTGCAAACTTTTTCTTTAGTACTGTCAATTCCTTCTACTAGTGCATCAGTTGAACGCAGTTTTTCTTGTTTCAAAAGACTAAAAACGTTTACAAGAAATACAATATCACAGCCCAGACTTGCATCATTGACTATCATCACCATACATCGTGAATTGTTGCTGAAACTAATTGAAGACCAGCCCTTCTACGTGGACATCGTAGATAAGTTTGCCAACCTTAAGGAACGATGATAATAATAATGATGATAATTGTTGTTTTAAGGGGCCTAACATCTAGGCTATCGGCCCTTTAAGGAACGGAGGATTGATTTAATCTATAAAAAATATGTATGTTTGACATTTTTAGTACGGTGATTTATATTTTGTTAAGTATTATCTTTAGCAGGTAGCCTATTTTAGAAATCAAATACGAAAAGGAATATGTTAATATTCACAACCGCTGTACCGTTGAAATTGAGTTTGGCTTTTTACCTACTTTCTCATCTACGAGCCGCCACTGCCATCGAAAGAAACGATCAATTTGACGTTGTTCCTACGTTTGCTACCAAATGCTACCGCCGACGACACCTAGCTGCGAACTTGGCTGTTAGATGCCGCCGCAACCAGCACCTGGCGACGAACATTGGAACTCAATGAGCATTAATCAAATCTTACCTACAAATTTAGCTTCACACAATTGAAGTTAGTGGAAGGTTCTCTTACATGATATGGGCCCACCGGCTTTACTTCCCCTCCGAAGGAAGACGTACTGAGGGATTTTTAACGCACTAAGAAAACTGACGACTTTGACCGGGTTTGAACCCGCGATCTCGGGCATAGAGTCTCAGCATGCTACCAACTGCGCCGCCGAAACCGCCTAAATACCGGTGAGTGGAAGGGGTTGTTTCATACTATGCAGAAAGTTTGGCGTCAGTTACGTGAGCGATCAAATGGAAACATTCGGTTGATGTGTCAAGAATAATTAATGTAGAGAGAAAAATAACCTAATTATTAGAGCAAATTTAACTGTTTGTTTCACAAGTTGATAAGGTGAAAAACGAGTCCGTTTCAGAAGAGCCGTATTTCTTTTCAGCACAAGTTCCTTCCTTATTAATACACGACCCATCTGTTTCCAAAGAAGTGAAAATATGTGGATCACCTTGTTGCCAACATAATTTATTACTCGCGTTCTCTTGGTCAATCGCCGAATAGCCAGCCCCGGAATAAAATCTTGTAAGTTACAACTCATCCTTGGAGACATATTAAGGAATAGCTATTCCGATGAATAACCCGAGTTCGTAAAACTGGGCCTAAGTTAGGAGCCATCCCGGTATTTGTCTGGAGTATAAGTGGGAAATCACGGAAAACCACTTCCAGGATGTCTGAGGTAGAAATTGAACCCATCTCTTCTCAGTTTTCTTTCTGACGAGGCTGATTGTAACTACGAGGTCATCCGCCCCTCTTGACAAATTAAATTACACACATTTGGAATACGTAGCTAAAGTTTGAGGTGGCAGCCGAAATATTTAAAAAGACCTAATAATTATAACAATAAACAAAATTATGGAAGAAAAAATCAATTTTCAATAAAGAACAATGTCTTTGAGTAAATAAACCCTTATATAGCAGATGACGAGATCAGCAGCCACCGCGTCATCGGCTAATATAAGTTTGAGGGTCATCTGTAAACCAAGGTTTCTTCGTAAGTCGGCAAGATCCACACACTCGATTAAATTGTGGGCCGCAGTGAACACGGCACTACAGGTACAAAGTGGGTGGATCTTGTATGAACTATCCTTAGCCTATACTAAATAGCGGACTCCCTCCGTGATCGTAAAAAGCTCCGTCACACGTAAGTAGTTGCCTTGATCAAACTCAGTTTGTTGGGCATTGGATCAGCTAGCCACTGACTCTCCCAAAATGTCAGTTCTTGTCGGCGTAACTCAGAGCGAATATCTCTAGCAGGTACCTCCATTGGTCGATGTGGTAGTGATACCGCCTCTTTTGGAGCTTGATCCGCTAACCCGTTCCAACCCTCAGACCAGAATGAAATTTCTTGGCAGAGCCGAAAATCGCACCCGGGCCTTCACTGATGAAGCAGCAATTGGTTACTGTACTCAATCCACCCAGCGGTGACGTAGATGGCAATCATTCACTTCTCACAGAGCACCCACGCACAAGCGAAGGACGGACTAGTTCTTTTATTAACTCCTTTCTCACTTGTGTATGTTGTAAGGGTAGTTGTGTAGTTCGCCTGAGAAATCACGTGGTGTCAGGAACCGCGCGCATCCTGTCACAACCAATAAGAGCCAGGGTGGGATACGCTGAAGAAAGTTTTAACCGGCCGGGATTATTATACGGAGCCCATGTACCAGGCTATCTCAGTAGGCTTATCCGTGTATTGAAACCTTCAGCCTGGTCACGCCTCACCTATTATTAGTGCCAATCGCGGAAGAGTGGTTGGTTGGTTCCTCAGTTTAGGGGCTGCGACAACGCGGTCATGTAGCCCCGTGTACTGTGGGTGTGTGTAGAATCTGTCTGATAACCGGTGTTAATTGTGACGGCTGCATTAGTGTGTGTTATCTGATAAAGTAAGAACTGCAGACAATAATTTCAAGTAGGCTAGTTCCTACTTTTGCTACCAAATGCTACCGTCCACGAAAACTAGAAATGCGGACTTGGCTACTAGTCGGCATTGCAGTTAGCACCTGGCGGGTACTAATAGAGCGTTATATTCTAACCTACAAATTTTGGCTTCACACAAGTGTAGTTAGTGTAGGGATCTTTTTCATGCCATAAATCATGACGGCACCGAAGCCGCCAATCGCGGAAGAGCATGATCCAGTCAACTATGGGTAAAGGAAGCTAGTAATTTTCCTAATGTAACGAAATCTGACATAAAAGAGAGAACACGAAGACGGACGAAAGAAACGAGAAGGATGCCCAGATGTCTACGTTATCATTTTAAAATGAAATTCTGTGAGAAGTTCTGGAATGAGGTTATCAAACAATCATGAAGCCAGGTGTGATACTTGTAGCATTTAGAGCAGTGGTTCCCGACTGGTGGTACGCGTGGATGATGCGATAGTTCACAAATACAGGAGATTTCCTATATTCTCATAATGTTTTGAAGAAAATGAAATATCTCCAATGCCAGATGTGTTTGCTGATATCATTGTTCTCTTGGAATCTACCAGCGTTATCGCTAGTTACAGCTCTGACCCTTTCCCATACGACCATCTCACCAGTTGTTACGTATGGTCTTGAAATAATATGGGATTTTCTCACATTTAGCGATCTAGAAAGAATAGAGAATGTTAGTCGAGATTTTTAAAGTATATACGAAGAGTTGGAAAGATGGCTCCCACAAGATTAGTCTATGAGTTAGCAAAGGAAACCTTCTTCATCGAAGACCTCAGACTGAAAGTTCCTTTGCCGGCTACAAGATCCTCTACTGACTTTTTGGAGGCTAGAAGAGCAAAGAGACAAGAGATAGATCCAGACTTTTATATTACTGATGCCATGATGAACAGAACGTGGTCTAACGAGAATCAAGATCAAAGACACGTAATAACGAGACTCGCCATTCACGGATTCCATCATAAGATATGCTCCAACAGATCCTTCCATAGTCCGAATGATAATTGTGTTTGCATTTTATGCAACGAAAGGTGTACCAGATACCATATTACGACGTGCCGCAAAAGATTAAAATCATTAAGTGATTATGGTAAAAATTAATGCCCATTCTGGTGATCCTTTTTCCTTTATTGTGTTTTCAGTTAGGATGTAACTTACAGTTCTTTGTTTCAATAAAGGAAATCTATAATTAATTGTTCTCTTGAAACCCCCTTCAAAAAGTTTTAATAAATATTTTTCCGAGGATTATTCCAAATTTGACTGGATCAGAAATCCTTTTTCGGGAACCTCACCAAATGAGTTGAAATTAAAAGAAAGTTTTATTGATCTAACCGAAGATAGTTCAATGATAGACAGTTTTAAAGAGAAATCTTTAATTAACTTCTTGATTAGATGTAAAACAGAGTACCCAATGATCATCCGGCAAGCTCTGCTATTTTTGATGGCATTTGTTACAAGTTACTAGTGCGAGAGTGGATTGTATGAACATTTGTGCATCAAAAATAAACATAGAAGCAGAATAAGAGTTGAAGAGGACTTAAGAGTGAAGTTTAGTTCAATTACTCCTGATATTGACATTTTAAACAGGCAAACAACAACAACAATGTTTAAATAACAATTAGCAAGAAAAAATTAAATAAATTGTTATCATGATAAAGAGTTGGAAAAACAATTCAAGTGCATTAATAATTAAATATAAAGTTTCCTTAGTAAATTATTTAAAAAAACATTGGTTGCGCGGAGAAACAAAACCTTATCCGAAACCGCACAACTGTTATCCGCAACCGCACGACTGTTATCCGCTACCGCACGACTGTTATCCGCAACCGCACGACTGTTATCCGCAACCGCATGACTGTTATCCGCAACCGCACGACTGTTATCCGCTACCGCACGACTGTTATCCGCAACCGCATGACTGTTATCCGCAACCGCACGACTGTTATCCGCTACCGCACGACTGTTATCCGCTACCGCACGACTGTTATCCGCAACCGCACGACTGTTATCCGCAACCGCACGACTGTTATCCGCATCCGCATGACTGTTATCCGCTACCGCACGACTGTTATCCGCATACGCACGACTGTTATCCGCAACCGCACGACTGTTATCCGCATACGCACGACTGTTATCCGCAACCGCACGACTGTTATCCGCTACCGCACGACTGTTATCCGCTACCGCACGACTGTTATCCGCAACCGCACGACTGTTATCCGCAACCGCACGACTGTTATCCGCATCCGCATGACTGTTATCCGCTACCGCACGACTGTTATCCGCATACGCACGACTGTTATCCGCAACCGCACGACTGTTATCCGCATACGCACGACTGTTATCCGCAACCGCACGACTGTTATCCGCAACCGCACGACTGTTATCCGCAACCGCATGACTGTTATCCGCTACCGCACGACTGTTATCCGCTACCGCACGACTGTTATCCGCAACCGCACGACAGTTATCCGCAACCGCACGACTGTTATCCGCTACCGCACGACTGTTATCCGCTACCGCACGACTGTTATCCGCAACCGCACGACTGTTATCCGCAACCGCATGACTGTTATCCGCAACCGCACGACTGTTATCCGCAACCGCACGACTGTTATCCGCTACCGCACGACTGTTATCCGCAACCGCATGACTGTTATCCGCAACCGCACGACTGTTATCCGCAACCGCACGACTGTTATCCGCTACCGCACGACTGTTATCCGCAACCGCACGACTGTTATCCGCTACCGCACGACTGTTATCCGCAACCGCATGACTGTTATCCGCAACCGCATGACTGTTATCCGCAACCGCACGACTGTTATCCGCAACCGCACGACTGTTATCCGCTACCGCACGACTGTTATCCGCTACCGCACGACTGTTATCCGCAACCGCATGACTGTTATCCGCAACCGCATGACTGTTATCCGCAACCGCACGACTGTTATCCGCAACCGCACGACTGTTATCCGCTACCGCACGACTGTTATCCGCTACCGCACGACTGTTATCCGCAACCGCATGACTGTTATCCGCAACCGCATGACTGTTATCCGCAACCGCACGACTGTTATCCGCAACCGCACGACTGTTATCCGCTACCGCACGACTGTTATCCGCAACCGCACGACTGTTATCCGCTACCGCACGACTGTTATCCGCTACCGCACGACTGTTATCCGCTACCGCACGACTGTTATCCGCAACCGCACGACTGTTATCCGCAACCGCACGACTGTTATCCGCTACCGCACGACTGTTATCCGCAACCGCACGACTGTTATCCGCAACCGCACGACTGTTATCCGCTACCGCACGACTGTTATCCGCTACCGCACGACTGTTATCCGCAACCGCACGACTGTTATCCGCAACCGCACGACTGTTATCCGCTACCGCACGACTGTTATCCGCAACCGCACGACTGTTATCCGCTACCGCACGACTGTTATCCGCTACCGCACGACTGTTATCCGCTACCGCACGACTGTTATCCGCAACCGCACGACTGTTATCCGCAACCGCACGACTGTTATCCGCTACCGCACGACTGTTATCCGCAACCGCACGACTGTTATCCGCAACCGCACGACTGTTATCCGCTACCGCACGACTGTTATCCGCTACCGCACGACTGTTATCCGCAACCGCACGACTGTTATCCGCAACCGCACGACTGTTATCCGCTACCGCACGACTGTTATCCGCAACCGCACGACTGTTATCCGCATCCGCACGTTTGTTATCCAATAATATTTTAATTAGATAAAGCATAAATTATTAAAGCGACATATTTAGACATTTGAGGAAAACATCGTTCCCTTAGGCTTTTTGTGTCATGTGCTATGTTTAAAATGAATTATACACAGCCAGAATTGCAACCCTTTCCTGTTTGGAGTGTTAATTATGCTTAATGACATAATTTGAATGAGATTAGAGTACCGGTATTACATTATTTTGTCATTTCAAAAGATACAGACTACGGGAGAATATGATATTGCCATAAACATTCGGGTTCTAATAATGATATTAAACAAAAGTTCGGATTATATTCTAAAAACTATCCCAAATTTTCCCCAAACATTATCCGCACCTTATTCGCTATCCGTATGGCGAAAAATTTTGCAGATATCCTCATCCGCGCAGAGCTTCAGCACTTGGGAACTTTTCCGACTTTAAATATATGTTTCAAAAAACATAAAAATAGACTGTTGGTAGGCCAAAATATCTAAAAATTTCAAGTGGCACGCAGTGGCTAAAAGGTTGGGAACCCCTGATTTAGAGTCTTCAGCAATTTTAGGGGTGGAACATCGAGGTCATCTGCCCTTCTTAAGACGGATAAAATGGTGCATTTGTTTTTAAAATGTAGAGGAAGTTGCCTGAAAAATTATAGCAAAACAAACCTGTGCGGCATTTCGCAAAAGAAGCAGATCCTTGAGTAAAAACACACTAGATAACTAACTCACTCAATTATTAAGTTGATGACGCGATTAGCAGTCATCCGCTAATATAAGATGTGAATAACAAATAGATACAGGTAATAATAATAATCACGATTAAGGTCCTATGTAACACTATTATCCTCCAAGCTCGGCATCACCAACGGACTCTGTGAGGGATCTTTCCTCTACCGCCGGAGCTGAACACAGATACATCTAGGAAGTCTGAGGTGGAATCGAAGTCGGAACCTGTAAGAGTGAATTGTGGTGTTACAGGAGAATGTCGAATAGTTATGGGAGTTATAATTCATGATCATGTAACTTATTGGTTTTAAGCTTCAATTCAAGTCATATTTCATAAATGAATTTCGTTTCTAAATATGTCAAATATGTATTTATTAAGTAATTAGAGAGAAAAATAGGCGTGGCGTTAATCTTAGGTGTTATTAATTGATTTAAGGTATTTGCGTCATGATATTCATAGAGCCCTGCGTACTTGGGTGTGTGGGGAATTTGTCCGACTGTGTTACTCTGATAGCTGCATTGAAAATCCACAGCCTGCTTCCAGTCTCCGACTGGGTCAGGAATGGAATGAATTAAGCCCCCATCTAGCGGCGAGGATATGGACTGTGCCGGCTGCCGAGGCCTGACGCACTCCTCTGGGGCAATGATTAAATGTATGACAGATTAAATGAAATGATAGTGGAGAGTGTTGCCGGAATGGAATTTTGACAGGGAAATCTGGAGTACCGGTACCCGGAGAAAAACCTGTCTGCGTCCGTTTTGTCCAGCACAGATCTCACATGGAGTGACCGGGATTTGAACCACAGACCCAGTGGTGGTGATAGCTGCATTACGGTGTATAAATTACATAAGGATCTGGAAGGAGGGGGTCGTGGCACTAAGATAGATACCATCCCAGCATTTTCCTGGAGTAAAAGCAGAAAACCACTTCCATGCTGGCTGCGGTGGGAATTGACCCCCCCCCCCCCCCTTATCCTCAGTTTTGCCTCACGATGCTGAATGTACCCGTTCTAGCCCTTAGACCAGAATTATATTTCTTGGCAGAGCAGGGAATCCAACCCGGAGAATGCTAGCCACTACACCACGAAGTGAATAATTCTGGCATTGATTGTTTTTCCCAAGAATTTGTATAAAATGGATGTGATTGAGATTGGTCTAGTTTTGAATGTTTTGCATGTACAACGTTGGCTATAGACTATTCCATTTGCCTAAGGAATGTGAGATGAAGTAAATTGCAGCTAGGCCGTAATTCTTGAGAATTTTAACCGGTACAAAGTCCGGTCCTGTTATTAAGAAGCGACTCGATTTCGTTCATTGCTCAGCGGCGGAGGTGGTCTGAAGGGCCAGTGTATTTCCGGGCTCATTCATGTTTCCTTGAAGTTTGTATTTTAAAAGCTTGCGCTATGTTGTTGCTATAAAAACAAATACCCTGTATTTCGGTCCCGTTATGCTGGAATTTACTGGGTGCGGTGGTGCCACATTTGCTATGTATGGTTTCCAGAGCTGCCCAGTTTCCATAGGCACTTGTTGTAGCCAGAGTTTACCAATGTTTTAATCAGTTTTTCTTCAAACAGTTCAATATTACAGGTTATTAAAAATATCCGATAGGTTAAAAAGCCAGAGTGTCGTAAGCGCCACTTTGTTGAAACATGAGGTTAAGACACAGATGCACTTGACAGGGCGGATGGCACATGCTGGCTAAGTATCATAAGCGTAGCATGCCTGCAAACATCTAAAATATTGAAATAATGAATGCTATCGCAAACACCACTCTCTCTTAACCCACCAGCAAAATATCGTAAGCGGGCGACAACATTATCTTAAGCGACAGGTCCAGTTGTCGTATGCACCTTATACATGTATCGTATGCTCCACTTAAATGATGACGGCTGAATCGTCTAACGAACGTAAGCGACATCCCGCCTTACAGGAGTGTTCAGAAGAAAGCATTATGTATTAATAGTCGTGTAGAGCTCATTAGGCTATTGCTATTCAGCACGTTGCGTATCTGGCTTGTGTATTAATTAAAACAGTGCCATGTATGCTAATTCGAGAGCATTCAAAATACTTCACTGTTCTTCACCACGTCTGCCTTGTGGCGTAGTGGCTAGCTTTCAATTCATGTCACCTTGGAGGCCTGGATTCGATTCCCATCTCAACCACCCTTGAAGTTGTTTACCGTGGTTTCCCACTTCTACTCCAGGCAAATGCCGGGATGGTTCCTTATGTAAAGCCACGGCCGTCTCCTTCCCAATCCCAGTATTCAAATACAAATACACCCACTAATACAGACATCACAATTACACAGGTTATCAGACAAATTCTACAGTGTCGCAAAGCCCCTAAATCAATCAACTATAACTGTTCTTCACCTCATCACACTGACATCTAAGACTGGAAAATCGACTGCACAATCATCCCTTCCACTACAACCGATGGAGCATCATTCAGAATATCAGACGTAAATACAGTGATGTTCCAAAATAATTCCAATGAAATACCGATAGTCATTAGTTTGGATTATAAAGGGCTCAAGTCAACCTCAATCAGAATTGGAAACTGTCGAACGAAACAGTCGGTGACTGTTGTGCAAGAAAATTGTAACAGATCAAGATTATACCCTGAACGTCTTATTATATCTGAACAGAACTTCTGAGATTTGGCAGGATTGTGCTCCAAGACCATCATTAATGAAGAGTACCGTCCCTCAGTGAATTTATTGCAATACCCACAGAATCCAATGTTAAAAGACGATCTACCAGAGACCGATGAAGAAGATTAAGTTGATCAAGATTCCTTGCTCAGAGCTGTCCAATTTCAATTTCCATTCATTGTAATAACTTGAGAAAAATGTAAATAATATTTCTATTTGATAAGTCATGTCCCTTTCTGAAGGCATTTTGTGTTATCTTTAGATCAAATATTACAGTATTTTGAATCTCCTATTTTCGTACTTCGATAAAGGCAAAAGTTATATTACAGTGCACAGTGACCTGTGTGAAATGCTTGGCAATACTACAGTGGTAGGTTTTAAGAATAAATAAAACTTCTAATGTGTAAAGTCTATGTGGCGGGTGGTTTTTACGGCCGGATGCCCTTCCTGACGACAACCTCATGAGAGGAGTTAACGAGAGATAATAATATCGTATGGCCTCGGTGCCGGGTGCAAGCTTTGTTAATTGCGCCCAGAGGGCAGCTTGCATATCAAATTTTGTTGTTCCTTGCAGCGCTATGAAGGCCAAGGAGGTTAGATATCCTAGCTCCTTGACGCGATACCGCTTTCTAGTAGAGAAATTAGGAACGTTGTGTTGGCAGAAAATCCCGCGATTAATTTTGCCATTGTGAACGCGGCCTACTGAATTCACATGGGTTCTTTAACATGCCAACAACGTATAACATGCGTGTCGTGATTTTTGTCGCCTTTCAAAAATCACTTACCACGGCCAGGAGCGAATCTGCAAGCTTGGGGTTGGTAGTCCGACACGATAACCACACACCCACCGTGGCAAGCAACGAGAGATAAAATTAATGCAGATGAATGAAACTGGGCAAGGATGTGGAAGGAAGCGGCCATGGTCTGTCAGGTACCTTCCCAGCATTTGTCTAAAGTTGAAAATAGGAATCCACGGAAAATGGTGGGGTTCGAACCCACGTCCCATGTCTACAGAGTCCGCAGAGACTTGGTCCCATGGCCTAGCGCTGCACGTTAGCGATCGTAGCTACCGCTGTCGGTTCGTAAACATACATACATACATACATACATACATACATACATACATTTAAATTCAAAATTATTCATTGGTTAGACGGTAGACGTAATTTGAAAGTGTGAGAACCGCCTCGTCAATACTGAGAAAATGGAGTTTAGTAAATGAATGCCTCTGATACCTTCTTCAGCGTAATTGAATGATATTTAAATGTTAAACTAGGTTGACAAAGGTAAAATAGAAAAGGATATCCTTATAAATTGAATTTAAATAAAATGAAAAGCTCACAAGTTGTAACGTGTTTTTCGAGGGTTTTTTATGCAACTGGCATAAGTCAGTAGGAAGCCATTCTATATTTATTTACGCGGCAAATTGTTCAGCCAAGAGAATTTTTCATGTTAATTTATTATTATTATTAATTTATTATAATTATTATTAAGATATTTTCGGAGCATTTTATAAAAATTATAAGCATACAGATAGGTTTTCTATGTCTTAGAAAACGCTAACAAGCAAATTATTACGAACGACGATATCATAGAAAATTATGCGATTACGGAATTTTACGGAGTTTTCGTCAGTTAGGGTATATTGAGAGACGTGACTCACTGGGAATTCTAATACAAGCTGATTCCTGTCGAGGAGCATGACGCAATCTTGGGTCGCATCGTCAAGAAGAGGCGAATTGTTGAAACGGAACCCTGTCGCCGAGTGTAATGACCCGGAGGAGGAGAAGATCGCGTGGTGGTTCAGCCAATCAGGGGAGACGACGTAAGCTAGTTGGGACTGAAGAGTGGGGAGCCGGCATGTGGATAGAACGTTCGACGCGCCGTGAAACGCGGACAATCTGTATAGAACTTGAGGAGTGTGGTTATACGCGGGAGTAGCTCCGATGTTCCGTGGAACGCGGACTATCTGTGAAATACTTGACGAGTATGGATGCGCGTGCGAGTGGCTCCGATGTTCGGTGGAGTTAAGAACAATCTGTGTAGAACTTGCAGTGTACGGTCGCAAGTGCGTGACGCTCCGATGTTCAGTGGAGTTAGCGACGAACTTTTGTAAAACGTAACCAGTGCGGTTTTACGAGAGTTTGGGTCCGATGTACGGACCATAGAATTATCTAATCTACCAGAATATCATCAAATTTCGACGGAGATGACGACGTCCAGGAGACTGTGGGAAGCACACAGCATCATCAAGAACGAGGGAAATGCTTTGGCAATTTCCAGGGGTAAGCGCTAATGACGCAGAAATACGCAATCTCTCATTTTTCTTTGTTTTATATTTCATAATTCAGTAACTTCATAGCTTGGAAATAAGAGTAAAATCAATTTATCAGACTCCGTTTTCACGTAATTTTCTATCGGTAATATTCAAATCACAACGATCCAATTTAAATTTTAAACTTATTATTATTATTAATTTTGCTATACTTGTTTTATATAATAAATTCATTTCTTTTACAATGCAATCTTTGCTTTCAGTAGGTAGCATTAGATATAGACCAATTCCTTCTCCTGATACAATTGTTTGTTGGGTTAATGATCAAATCATACCACGATCTGAGTGAATAGAGTCTTGAATGTGTTCTGCCAGAGCTAGACGTTGTTAAATACAAATTTAGATTTCAACATTGCATTGAGGTCTTGGCGCCCATTAAAACAACATAGCTTAGGCAAAGGTAAACAGTTACATTTCTCTCCCAACAGTTAGGGGCTAGCAAAACGTTACATTTGGCACCCAACGTGAGGGCCAAAACCATTACATTTGTCGCTACCAACATGGGGCACTAACTAATAACCATTACATTTGTACGCTCAACGTGGAGCAAAGTAAATACCGTTTCACTTGTCATCCCAGCCTAATAAATAATGCTACATTTGGCGCCCAACGTGGGGATGAAAACCTAATAACATTTGTGGAAGGAGAAGGGTATATATTTCTGTGCCTGTATTTTGGGGGTTATTTGTCTTTATCAGTGTATATCATTATGGGGGATGAGAAAGAAAGACAGATGAGGTTACGTAGTGGTCATCAACTGGAGAATGATGATACGAGCAGTATGTCGAGTGATGGTAGTACCGGGGTAGCGGAGGTAAATCCCGATACTGAAACAGGGAGTGTAGGCGGCCAACCAGAATTAAAAACTTTACTTCTCGAGTTCATGTATCAGAACAAAGTTAGTAGTGATGCTTTAAATGCAAAATTAGAACAGAATAATGCAAAATTAGAACAAAACAGTAGGGAAAATAAAGAAAGTACAGAAGCTTTAAATGCAAAATTAGAACAGAATAATGCAAAATTAGAACAAAACAGTAGGGAAAATAAAGAAAGTACAGAAGCGTTAAATGCAAAATTAGAACAGAATAATGCAAAATTAGAACAAAACAGTAAGGAAAATAGAGAGAGTACTGAAACTTTAAATGCTAAATTAGAACAAAACAGTAGGGAAATGAGTGACAAATTCGAACTGATTAGAGGTGAGATCAGGGGGGTGATGGAAGAAAAGGCTAAAGAGATTATTGCAGATGTAGACAGAAAATTAGGAAAAGTACAGGAGGAGTTGGAAATTAGAATCAGTACACAGGCTGAAAATTTAAAAGAACTAGTGCAACTGGAAACACAGCAGGTCAAAAAGCAATTGGGGGGAGAAATTGACAAAATTCAGGTAGCTACTAAAGAGGTTAAGGAACAGCTGGGGGGTAGAATTGAGAAAGTCCACTCACAAATAGTTGCAGAAGTAAATGATTTAAGAGAGAGTAATAGGGAAAGCATTAGCAAGATTGAGGAGAAACAAGCAAAGCTATATGATAAAGTAGAAAAATCAGAAGGAAACATTAAATTAACAGTAAACAGTATTGAGAGGAAGGCTGAGGAGAAAATCGCAGAATTAGAATTAAAATTAAAAGCTAGGATCAGGCAAGAAAATAGTCAGAATAGGCCAGTTTTTGTGAATAGCACACACAGGGAGGTAGAACTGGGTAAGTTCAGCAATCGACAGGGGTGCCCAATGGAGTTCATGAACACTATAGAAAATAAATTCGGGGAGAGGTTGGAAAATGGTAGTATTGAGTGGTGCCAGGTAGTTGAAATTTTAGAACAAGTGTTTGTGGGGGAAACGAGGAATTGGTTTGCTGTCTACAGAGACAAGTTTACTGATATCAATGATTTTAAAATGAAATTCTGTGAGAAGTTCTGGAATGAGGTTATTCAGTCGCAGCATCGTGAGGGAGTAGTGTGTGGTAAATATAACCCTAAAGGAAGCTCCACCATGACCGAATACTTTTTAGGGCAGGTATTAGTGTGTAAATATCTGGATGGCTTGAAGGAGGAAAGTGATGTGGTGAGGTTGCTACTTAGGCACTTTCCCTATAGGATCAAGGAGGCTGCTTGTATCCAGAATGTAAAGACTATATCACAAGTAGAAAATTTGTTAAGCACATTTGATGCACTAGGGAGAGGGGGTTATGAGGACAATTTCAATAGGAACCAGGGTAATAATAATAATAGACCTAATGAAGCCAGGCATCAAGAAGTTCAAGGGAACGGTGGCGAAGGGGCCAACGCTCAAAATAGAAATAATAATAATCAGCTAAATCAGAATAGAGGAAATGGCTATGGTAATCAGTATCAAGGGAGGAACAATGATTTCAGGGGAAATCAAGGGAGGAACAATGATTACAGGGGAAATCAAGGGAGAAACAATGATTTCAGGGGAAATCAAGGGAGAAATTATAATGACAATAATTACAACCAGAATAGGGGTCAAGGAAGAGGACAGCCTAGTGGTAGTAATATACAGCCAAACAATGACAACACAGCCCAGAACAACCAGACTAGTTCAGTAGTTAGTAGTACTACGGCCAGCTGTAGCGGTTCTTTAAACGCGAACCAGGCTGCGAAGTAAGGTCAGAATCTCAGTCTGTAGCATGCCCTGTCCATACAATTATACAGGAACCCTATGACCTAAATGTAAGAAATGAATTATTACATGAACTAAATGATGAAGGTATTATTCAGGAAGTGGCTAGTAAGAGCCCCATAGTTAAATTTAACGTGTCCGAGGCGTACACAGATGTTTTAATTGATAGTGGTTGTATGAAGAGTTGCATAAGTAGTGCATTTTATGATAAAATGAAAGGAACTGGAGTAAATTTTGAGGAGATGCCAATTAAAAGCACTTTTGTTATCACAGCTGTTGGGAAGAGGTCTAAAGTAATTTCTAAGCAAGTTTTAGTAGACATTAAAATTAATAATCATGTAGAGAAGCAGATTTGCCTTGTAATTCGAAATTTAGTATTCAGTGTTATCTTGGGTTCAGAGTGGCTAAGTAGAGTGTCTGGTAACTTATGTTATGATGTAGGGAGTTTGAAATTTAAATGGGGAGATTCTGAAGTAGAAGTAGCGTTCAATGACCATATTCAGAGGAGTAGTATTGTAGGTGTGATTTGTACTTTAAATGAGATATCGCCAGCCGTAGAGCGGGGTTCTCCATGTTTTGTGGGCAGTGTGATTACGAACGGAAGTCTAGAGGACTCGTTACGTGAAGCTGCATTTCAGGGAAATATAGAGGATGAACAGTGTGTTCGGCTCTATGATGTGTTATGGTGTAATAGGAGAGTGTTTGAGGATCGCATTGGTATGGCCAATTGCTATACACATTCATTGAACGTTATTGATAGGTCAGTATTCACAGGACATAGATATCCTGTACCTTTCGCTTATCAGAGTGCAGTTGAGGCACAAATTAACCAGATGCTTGAAGATGGGATTATTGAGCACTCTAACAGTCCATATGTTAATTCTTTGATCACGGTACCCAAGACCGACGGCACTGTTCGTATTTGTTTAGACGCTCGTTTGGTTAACAGTAGAATTAGTTCAGATCAGCTGAAATCTATGTCAATAGAGGAATTAATGCAAACATTTGAGGGGAAGAAGTATTTCACTTGTGTCGATTTGAGTTCCAGTTTTTGGCAAGTGCCACTTATGTACGAAGATAGACCATTTACAGCTTTTAGTCATAAATATAACCTTTATCAATTTTGTAGAACACCTTATGGGTTAAAGAGTAGTTCAGCAGCTTTAATTCGGGCTTTAAACATCGCATTAGGGGATGACACAGGAGAGTTTGTAACCATTTACATAGATGATATGGTAATTAGTTCACGCAGTTTTGAGGAGCATCTACGTCATTTAAATATAGTTTTTCAGAAGTTAGATCAGGCAGGGTTCACTTTGAAGCTGTCTAAGTCGTCATTCTGTCAGTCAGAAGTGACATTTTTAGGTCATAGAGTGTCGAGTAGAGGTGTAACACCAGAAGAAAGTAGGGTTAATAAGATACTTAACGCAGAGGTGCCACAGAATGTTAAACAGTTAAAAACTTACCTGGGAATTTGCAACTTTTTCAGGAGGTTCGTTCTTAAATACTCAGGGTTGGTAGAACCATTCAGGGAATTGCTTAAAAGTGGGACTCGGTGGAGATGGGAGTCCAAGCATGAACAGGCTTTTAGAGCGCTGAAGGAAGGTTTTGAGAAAGCTGTAGTGCTGAAATATCCGTTAAAAGATAAGGAATATGTGGTTATGACAGATGCTTCACATATAGGCATTGCTGGAGTATTATGTCAGAAGGATGATGAGGGTAATCTGTGCATTGTATCTTTAGCCTCGCGAGGACTGACTGCAGCAGAGAAAAGATACACGATTACTGAGTTAGAGCTTTTAGGTATTGTTTTCAGTTTAGGGAAATTTAGAATGTATTTAGTAGGGGGGAAATTTGAGATCCACACAGATCACCATGCATTACTGTATATGAGGACTTGTAAACTCAGTTCTAACAGAGTTAGTAGGTGGATTCTTGCTCTGCAGGAATACGAATTCACAGTAAAATATATTAAAGGTAAAGATAACATTCTTGCAGACATGCTATCGAGGGACACTAATTTATGTAGGGATTATCCTGTGGTTAAAGCAGGGGATGGTATTTTAATATGTGCATGTGTGGACAGTAGCAACAGGGCATCGTTACAGATACTGAGAAATACGCTAGGTAGAGCAACGTGATGACGTTCATTTAAAGGGAGCCACTTGCAAGGTTAGAAGCAGGTGACGCAGAAACATTTATAGTTTCCAAACGTATTGGCAAAACAGCATATGTGCTGGAGAATAGTGAGGGAAACAGATTATACGGGACGTATAATATACATAGTCTACGAAAATATGTGTCATAAAGTGAGTGTGTTTAGCTGGCGAGCCAGCCTATCAAATGAGTAAGTGTGGTATCTGGTGCGTGGAAGATCTGGTCTTAAGGCAGGCGTATCGGAAGTCACACAGGGGGGTAGTATGTAAGTAAATGAGAGTTTTTAAGGTACAGGGAAATATGACGGGATTGTCGGATGCTGTTGAGCACTAAATTGTCTCGATGCACCAAGGCCATTTTGGCAGCGCTGATGGGTTCCCATTTATCTCCAAGAGATGGGGGAGCGCTTGTATAGGGCTTGTTAGCTTAAGGCGTCCACGAGATAAAAGAGGGGCCATCAGAATGCGAGACAGTCCTTCATGAAACTCATACATATCAGCACACGTGATTTCTGTTTACGGCCTCGCCATGTAAGATTTGTAAGTGTGTAATTTAAGGTAATTTGTACAAAGGTATTATTTGTGTCAGGAGAAATGGTCTGTGTTGAGAACTAGTATTAAGTAGAATATGGTGTACGGGAACTTAACAAGACAGGGCGATTACGGCACAGAAATATTTGGTGTTATATGTAATGCGCATTTACTGTTTTTTTCTTCAGAAGTCAATATTAATTTAATCTACTTCAAAGAGAGATTAAGTATTATGGTCACGAGGCGCTGCCACAATCGTGTGCTCAGTGATAAGTGAGATTAAATTTCACCATAAGGAAGGGACCTCCAGTGAAATTAGGAAGTTCAATGATGATATAAATATATCAGAACACCTTCAATGCGTGTGATATGACATCATAAATACATAGTGCTCACACATTAATTATGTCTATTTCTCCAACATAGAGCAATTTGAGAGGCGGAAATATCCATGGAGCACTATTCTATATGTAAAACATTGGACTGGTTGCAAAGTGCAATCCATAGTGACAACAAACTTTGACGCAAAGTGCGTGAAGAAAAATTATGAGTGTATATATCTGTAATTTAGGGTGATTTCATTTATGTAATATGTATTTTGGATGGCGTTTATTAACGTGTCTGGGATAATCGGATAATGGACCGTCGTCACGGTAAATCATCCGATGATCCGAGGCGAATATGTAACGTGTTTTTCGAGGGTTTTTTATGCAACTGGCATAAGTCAGTAGGAAGCCATTCTATATTTATTTACGCGGCAAATTGTTCAGCCAAGAGAATTTTTCATGTTAATTTATTATTATTATTAATTTATTATAATTATTATTAAGATATTTTCGGAGCATTTTATAAAAATTATAAGCATACAGATAGGTTTTCTATGTCTTAGAAAACGCTAACAAGCAAATTATTACGAACGACGATATCATAGAAAATTATGCGATTACGGAATTTTACGGAGTTTTCGTCAGTTAGGGTATATTGAGAGACGTGACTCACTGGGAATTCTAATACAAGCTGATTCCTGTCGAGGAGCATGACGCAATCTTGGGTCGCATCGTCAAGAAGAGGCGAATTGTTGAAACGGAACCCTGTCGCCGAGTGTAATGACCCGGAGGAGGAGAAGATCGCGTGGTGGTTCAGCCAATCAGGGGAGACGACGTAAGCTAGTTGGGACTGAAGAGAGGGGAGCCGGCATGTGGATAGAACGTTCGACGCGCCGTGAAACGCGGACAATCTGTATAGAACTTGAGGAGTGTGGTTATACGCGGGAGTAGCTCCGATGTTCCGTGGAACGCGGACTATCTGTGAAATACTTGACGAGTATGGATGCGCGTGCGAGTGGCTCCGATGTTCGGTGGAGTTAAGAACAATCTGTGTAGAACTTGCAGTGTACGGTCGCAAGTGCGTGACGCTCCGATGTTCAGTGGAGTTAGCGACGAACTTTTGTAAAACGTAACCAGTGCGGTTTTACGAGAGTTTGGGTCCGATGTATGGACCATAGAATTATCTAATCTACCAGAATATCATCAAATTTCGACGGAGATGACGACGTCCAGGAGACTGTGGGAAGCACACAGCATCATCAAGAACGAGGGAAATGCTTTGGCAATTTCCAGGGGTAAGCGCTAATGACGCAGAAATACGCAATCTCTCATTTTTCTTTGTTTTATATTTCATAATTCAGTAACTTCATAGCTTGGAAATAAGAGTAAAATCAATTTATCAGACTCCGTTTTCACGTAATTTTCTATCGGTAATATTCAAATCACAACGATCCAATTTAAATTTTAAACTTATTATTATTATTAATTTTGCTATACTTGTTTTATATAATAAATTCATTTCTTTTACAATGCAATCTTTGCTTTCAGTAGGTAGCATTAGATATAGACCAATTCCTTCTCCTGATACAATTGTTTGTTGGGTTAATGATCAAATCATACCACGATCTGAGTGAATAGAGTCTTGAATGTGTTCTGCCAGAGCTAGACGTTGTTAAATACAAATTTAGATTTCAACATTGCATTGAGGTCTTGGCGCCCATTAAAACAACATAGCTTAGGCAAAGGTAAACAGTTACATTTCTCTCCCAACAGTTAGGGGCTAGCAAAACGTTACATTTGGCACCCAACGTGAGGGCCAAAACCATTACATTTGTCGCTACCAACATGGGGCACTAACTAATAACCATTACATTTGTACGCTCAACGTGGAGCAAAGTAAATACCGTTTCACTTGTCATCCCAGCCTAATAAATAATGCTACAAAGTAGGTTAATGTCATATAGACCTAATAGAAAAAAGATGATATTAAGGGTGTTTTGAACTAATCGTTAAATGAAATCTTACCTTAAAACAAACACCTGTTGCTCTTCTCAACACACCACTGAACAATGCACCACTGAACAATGCAGAGGACAGAAGTGATATCCAAAGGGAGAAGTTCACTGTTCCCCCATCACCACCACCAGGGAGTAAGCGCTATAGCATGCGGAGAGTTGAAGCCCTGACCACTCCCCCATACTAGCTCGGCTCCAGTGTTAAATGGAGCCTACCGTAGACTTATTTATTAATGGGATTTAACTATGATTGCCAGTAAGAGAATCGTGAGCACGTAAAGTGCGAAGTTGTACGATATGTCGATGGAAATCAAGGAGTATTTGTTCTTTGCTGGCTAGCGTGAAATGTACGGCAGTCACAATACTTTTCGTCGCACTCGAAAATCATGTAAACTGCCGTTAAACTTTTAATTTTACAATATAAAGTAGAGGTCGCCTCCGTAGCGGAGCGGTCAGCAGGGTTAGCTGCCGCCCCGGAGGTCCTGGGTTCGATTCCCGGCTCTGCCACGAAATTTGAAAAGTGGTACGAGGAGTGGAACGGGGTCTACTCAGCCTCGAGTGGCCCAAATGAGTAGAGGGGGTTCGATTCTCCCTCAGCCATCCTCGAAGTGGTTTTCCGTGGTTTCCCACTTCGTCTTCGGGCAAATATCGGGATGGTACCTTCTTCAAGGCCACGGCCGCCTCCTTCCCTCTTCCTTGTCTATCCATCCCTTACCTTCCCTCACGAGGCCCCTGTTCGCTTTGCAGGTGAGGCCGCCTGGGCGAGGTGCCAATCCCACCTCACCAGTTGTATCCCTTCCGATTCGATGTTCCCAGCTCTAGGACACTGCCCGTAGCGGCGGTAGTGGTGAGTTCCCTCGCTGAGTCCGTGGGTTCCACCAACCTGGAGGGAAAACGACTAAAAAAAAAAGTAGAGAAATACACCGATCTAAAATATAGTATAGTAGGCCTACTTGGGAAATGAGGTTTTTTTTTTAGCGTATGGCTTTGAGTGCCGGGAGTGTCCGAGGACATGTTCGGCTCGCCAGTTTTTGTAGCTGCTTCGAGACGGACACCCAATGGGTGAGCTACAAGTACCGTTGGGGAGGGAAGGGGGGAATTTGGAATGTAAGGACGAGGAGTTGGAAGGTAGCGGCTGTGGCCTATAGTTAGGGACCAACCCCGGCATTTGCCTGGAAGGAAGATGGGAAACCACAGAAGACCATCTTCAAGGTGGCCGGCGGGGGGATTCGAACCTCCTCACCTCCCGGATGTGAGCGACTGCCATCAGTCATGCCGTAACCACCACGGCTAACTCACCCGGTTGGGAAATGAGTGTTATACCGGTATGCAAAAATGAGGAAAAAGTAGACTTATGAGATCGATCCGGGAAAATGTGTGTGTGTCTGTCTGTCCTTCTGTCTGGCAGTGTGTGCCCCCCCCCCCCCCTATCAACTCCTAAACGGCTACAGCAATCCAAACCAAATTTAGTATGAATAAAGATGTATACCGGAATATCTCAAGCCCATATTTGAAAATGATATCAGTGCTACCAACTGCTGAAAAAAGCACTAGAAATTTCAGCTCCATGTTGGATATCATGGAAGGTATGCATGGAAGCTATTCCAAAATTGGCACACACGTAGATAATACTATTTCATTTTAATTTCCAGGAGGCCATACATGACAGTGTTGCCAAAATAATTGTAAGCCTTCTGATAGGTCCAATTTTTAAATGCATATAACTTCTACACTATTAATTGGATTTCAACCAAATTTCGTATGTGCTCTGTGTAACATAACAGATATGACTATAAGTATTCTTAAGAGCAATCAGAGCTGCCAACTGTTAATAAATGCTGTCTATATATTTTTTACTCTAATATCAATATGTCAGAAAGTATGCAAGCCAACAGCTCTATACTTTGCACACGTATAGCACCTGACACTCTAGATTAATTTGGAGTAATTAATATAAGTCAGTGCTGCCAACATGATTATATGCTTGCTGATAGGTCCAATTTTAAAATACATGTAACTTCTATACTAACAAATGGATTTCATCCAAAATTGGCACAACAAGATATCATAATATTTCTGATTATTTCTAACCAGCATACGCATGACATTGTTGCCAACATGCTTTTACGCGTGCTGATAGATCCAATGTCTAACTGCATGTAACGTCCATTGGACTTCAACCAAATTTTGTATTCTGTACCTTAAGAGATGGAACTAAGAATATATTCAGTCACCAGGGCTGCCAACTGTAGAGCTCTATTAGGCTACATTATACCAGGAATATTTCGAACTAATTAGACATTTCGATATTACCAACTTAATTTCGTCATTATTCTAGATAGGTTTATATACGGTACTGTAGAATAATCATTGGCATGAAAAGTAGGCTCTTTAGTTCGTCACGGAACTTCTTGTTATAACTTGTAATTATTATGGGATTTCAGGCAACCAGACACCCACAACTGTATTCTTAACTTATACCAAATAATACGCAAATGTCCGGCACCGTGGTTAGATGGTTAGCGCGCTAGGCTTTGGCCCAAAGTGTTCGATTCCCGGCCGAGCCATCAGAGATTTCAATCTCCTGGGGTTAATTCCCGTGGCTCGGGGACTGGGTGTATGTGACGTATTCATCACTTCATCTTCATTACGACGCGCAGGTCGCTCATGGGCGTCAACTAGAAAGACATGTACTCCGACTCTCCGGAGGCCACACGATCATTTTTCATAAGCAAATAATTACTGAGATACCAGTAAGCCTGCCATTATATTCACCAATGTGTATTAAATAATTTAAAATATTGAACCATATGAACTGAGTTGGTGTGCCGTTATTATTTTTATGTTCGACCCTCACTATTATGTGTCAGAAAACTGTATCATAATGATGGTCATTATAACACTGTTTTTCATTACGATACAGTTTCTCCAGCCAATCAGAGCTCGTTCATTGACCAATTAGGTAACGATACCTTCGCGCATGTGCTCAAAATCCAACATGTTGGACATATACACAACATCGAACTATAATAAATTACCGACATGGAATACGCACCGTCCATATGTTCGCGTAAATAAACTGGCGAATATGAGAAAAGAAATAGCACTGGACCTTAATATCACCAACCCTAATTTCTACACAGCGCATTGCCTTCAAACGACTCCGGTGACAATATTACTGAGGGACGGCAGATGTAAACATATGGCCTGCATAATATGGCATTGCAAGCACACAGAGCGCATGCGTCGGTCGTTCAGAGATCTTGAAAGACAAAGATATCATACACAGCGCTCGCTCTCCGATCATAAAATTCAAGTGGCTGACTCTCAACAGATATTTATTAATATCTATGTTAAAACATATAATAAAGTTATAATTATCGTCGAACATAAACAGTCGTATGCAACTCGCATATAATGGTAATTAAGACACTCGTATGGAAATTATAAACCTCGCTTACGCTCGTTTTATAAAAATACTCGTATCTTAATTATAGCCATTATAGGCTCGTTGCATAATGTACTATTATTGCATGAGATTTTAAAAAAATTAGAAAAACCAGTCTGCCTCCGCTTTGTCCAGCACAAATCTCACATGGAGTGATAGGGATTTGAACCACGGACTCCGTGGTGAGAGGCCGGCGGACTGCCGCCTAAGCCACGGAGGCAATTGGACAATTAAGTTAATACCGTTCATTAATAATTTGCAAGCAGAAACTATTTCCAGTAACGAACGAAGGAAAATATCCGTAATTAATCCCTAATAATCAAAATACTTATATTCGTGGGCACATAAGCCACTATTTGAACATTATACGAATGATACTGTCGCCTTGGTTGTGTAGTGGTCAGCGTGATTAGCTGCCACCCCGGAGGTGGGCAGGCTCGATTCCAGGCTCTGCCATGACATTTGAAAGGTGGTATGAGGACTAGAACGGGGTCTACTCAGCCTCAAATGGTCCAAATGAGTAGAGTGGGTTCGCTTCCCACCTCAGCCATCCTGGAAGTGGTTTTCCGTGGTATCCCACTTCGTCTTCGGGAAAATGCCGGGATGGTAGGCCTACCTACCGTCAGGCCACGGCCGCCTCCTTCCCTCTTCCTTGACTATCCCTCCTCTTCTTCCCATCCCGTCCCATCCCTCATGAGGTTACCTGTTCACTTTGCAGGTGAGGCCACCTGGGCAAGGCATTTCTCCCACCTCCCCAGTTGTATCCCCGACCCGATGTCAAGCTCCAGGACACTGCCTGTAGAGGCGGTAATGGTGGGATCCCTCGCTGAGTCCGTGGGCAAAGCCTATCTGGAGGGAAAACTGACCACGAAAAAAAAAACACGAATGATAGACTACTAGAACAGTAAGGTGGCTACTCTAAGGATGAAAGCTTAACACAATAATTGGCAAATTAAGTTCATTTACTTTGGCTGGTGGGAGTTGTAGTTGTGCAATAATATGCCCCACACTACGACATATCAACCCACACGCGAAATATCACCACATTTTAGAACATATATGTCACACCATCCCATGCTATTCTTATGAGCCAAACGCAATGTTTTGAGCACAAGAGATGGGTTACCTTGTGGCTTCACTTCCTGGCCGTTAGGGCCTTTCCTTATTACCCCTTGTCCACCACCAGTGGCAGTGAGTGGACATGCACTGATAAGGCTACCGGTTGCTGAAACATGTACAAAAAACACCTTGCATTTACAGGGTCCGACAGAAACAATCTACCATTGGTATTATAGATCCTATAGTAAATTTACATAGGGAACGCAACGGACGAGAGTGGTAATTGATAAGTAACACAAGGCATGTCACATCTCTTAGATAACCATTGTCCCTTGTAATGCACAAACAAAGTCCATCAATCAACAGGTGATGCTTTTCAGTCGGTCAACACCATTGTAGGCTACCTAATTGTGACGGGTTATTCCCTAATTACAACATAATGGATAATCACCACACGATGCTTGCAAAGCAGTTTCTGTACGACGAGGGTGTGCTAAGAACTAGGAAGCTCTGCTCCAGGTGTGACATTCCACTTCGACTGTTACACGAGGAACATTATTCAGATGCAGTCGAGGTCACCAAAGAATTACACAGTCCGTAAGAAAAGGGACATGGCTCGAGAATACAAAGTCTTGCTGATGACCTATTGTTTTGCCCGTGGATACTCTTACGCAGTGTTCCACTGTTCATCGTACTATGAGCGGACAGTAGCTGACTGGTTTAGTTACTTGTGTTGATAAACATAGTATGAAGACGTTTCTTATATCGGATATGTGAAAAGTCACCCTTAGCGTTCTTGAAGGTCGCGGTTCGATTCCCCTCCCAAGTACTAAGTGGAATAATCGAATTTGTGAAGTATGACCCAGATCGGTAAGGTATTGTGTTGATAGAATTAGTTAGTTAGTTAGTTAGTTATTATTGTTACAGTGTTAGGTAGCGCTGCCCGGCCAATAGCCCAGGAGTTTTAGTCTAAAAACGGTCAAAACCTTGGATTTTTTTTAGTAAAGCTGAAAATTGGTACAGTTGTCTTATTTGATGTTCTTAACAACATATTAAAAGTCCCCGGTCTTCCCGTGTCGGCTTCCTGGATTTCCAGCCGTTTGAACTCCTGGAATGCTGGAAAAGTAGGTGGTGTCGCTGGAATGCGCATTGTAAGCGAACGATTTGGCTTACAGTGCTCTAACATGGCTTAAATTAAAAGAGAAAAAATAAGCGATAAGTTAATTCATGGGTTGGCATGTTAGCGATACTTCCGGTCTAACAGGAAACGAAAAAATGCCGCGAAATAAAAAAAAAGTACCTCGTTTTTCTTTTTTTTTTACATTTGTTGGCAAACTATCACGAATATCGCAGACAAGTCTTCTATAAAAGTTGTTGGCAACAAAATAAGCTTTCATTTGATTTATTCATAATTGATGTGCAAGTAATAGTTGCCGAGCTACAGAGATTTAAACAATGGCGCGCGACCTGAATCAGCCCGTGTTTGCGTTGTTTCTCAGCGTTCGCCCGCAGCATTGATGCGTCGAATTGGCGGATCTTCTTGTTTTCTTTTGTTTCTAAATTTTAAACAGTTGGTCGTTGGCCGATGTGTGTTATGCTTTATAAGTGTTATTTATTGTGTTGTCATAAAAATGAGTATTGAAGACTGCATTTTGTGTAAGAAGCCACTCGACGATCCGATGGTCGTTGTTTGTGTTTTAAAAGGTTTTAGAAGGAAAACTAACACCGCAAGAAGTATGCGAAGATCAAGTTGCAACTCGGGTCATGGAGTACATGGAAGACTAGATGAAGACTCTGTCAGAAGCCGGACAGCGAAGCTTTTGGTGGAGTACTACAGGCAAGTGGAAATCGTTCGGCTGTTTATTCGGGCAGAAAGAACATCAAATTGGAACCTCCATTTGTACTGCGTATCGAAGATGTTGCCATACCCTACACGCTGCAGGGCATATTCACAACGCTAAGTCAGCCTACTTGTACCTGCATCAAATGCTTAAGTTAGAAAAGAAGATGCCCGTGGACGAGTACATGAACTTCACGAAGAATGGGTACTTTTCCATCCGACGCTCGCATGATTTTTGGGCTGGAATATGGTCAGATATGGCCATAGAACAGGATCTTATGCGGCCTATGAAATCACGTGGAGGTTTAACAAGAGGACGAGGAGTGGACGATAGCGCGCTGGCTCACTTTGTCTCAGCGTTTCCACTGTGCATCCCAATCTGTGAAGCTGTAGAAAATGTGTCTGGTATAAAGACAAAATCCTCGGAACAGCCCGTTGAGTTGAGAGACTCGCGGCGGAAGCTGGAGAACCATCAAGCAGAAGTGTTTCGCTCGTGGGTAGAAGATCGCTCTCCGTGGGATTTAAATAAAGAAAGTCTTCAATCGCTTTCCACTGGCGTAGTTGCAGACAACAGCATCAACTGTGACAAGGCTCGAGAATTTGGTGAAGAAGAAATACAAAAAATGGTGGGGAAAAGTTTTGAGAAAAAGCCGCGTAGTCCCTTTGTCAGTTGTTGGGGTGCCAACTAAAAATACGTGATGACATCGTCCCGGTCAACCCGCACTATCTTTTCATGCGAATATATGTGAGATGAAATCGGAAGCGCCTCCAGCTCTCTTCGATTCATCCTTATTGAGAAAAACAGCCAAGTCAGCACTTCAACACCTTTTCAAATCTTCAGAAGCCCCCAAAGATTTTGAAGAACAACGCAAAGTAGTCGTTGATGGAGGTCTGCTTTTGCATACCGTTGTATGGCCAAGACCTGCAACTTTTGGTGATATAATCCAGTCCTACAAGTTGTACATAAGCAAGCACTATCCTTCAAACGTTACCATTGTGTTTGGCAACTACAATCAGACTCCAGGCACGAAGAACCAGGAGCAGGCACGCCGTGCGGGAAAGCGGACGTCCATACACATCGTCTTCGATTCCAACACAATGATTTCCACTTCTCAGGCAGACTTTCTAAGTAACACCAAAAACAAGGGACGGTTCATCTCTACGTTGACAAAGGAGCTTAGAAATCCTGGAGCTGCTGTTCGTCAGGCGTCAGGGGACGCAGATACACTAATTGTCGACGTATCGTTGTCTTTAGATGCAGAAGATCATGCTGTTACTGTTATAGCGTCAGGCATTGATGTCCTATGCATGTTGTTGGCAAAAGCAAGAGTGAACAACAACATCCATTTTTACAGTCATGGAAACTCAAAATCTCTTGGAAAGATTTTCCCTATCACAAACATTCAGGAAGATATCGGCGAGATAAAAAATTGTGTGTTATTTGTACATGCCGTGAGCAGATGTGACACAACTTCGGCTATTTTTTAGCAAAGGGAAGAAGCGTCCATGGGGCATTCTCAGAAACAACGAAGATCTTCGGAAAACTGTCGAAGTTTGCAATCAGCCTGGCGCATCCAAGGAAGATATCAAGATAGCTGGAGAAAAAATTGTTCTGGAGTTGTTCAACGGAAAGGGCTTCAATTCTCTAAACGAGCTTCGTGTGCATCTGTATGGAAGGACTATCGCAAGACAGACAGTTACTGCTTCGTTCGATTTGGCCACTTTGCCGTCAACGTCCGACGCATGCCGGCAGCATTCACTGCGTACATATTTGCAGGTATATATTATTTTCAGTATGTTGTTACACCATTTTACTTTGCTGTGATAAAATTAACATTCTCTTTTGTTTACAAATTGGTTTCTAACAAAAATTATTTCAATTATTTGATAAATAATACATTATAAACTATTAGTTTTAAGCAGAAATATCTACTCCGATATTCGCACTACTCCTAAAATTGGCATTACAATAATAATTTTTGATCGCCAAGTCACAAATGGTTACATATTAAAACATTAATTTTGTTTACCTAGCTCAATAAAGCACGTAAAGAACCGCACCGAGAACACTTTATAGAATGAAGAGATGTCGATTGGGGGGGGGGGGGGGGGGGGAGGCTTCAAAATGCGAAACTGAATTATTTTCACTATTAGGAGCAGACGAAGAAAAAGGGTGATTATCATTAAAAACACTCAAAATATTGAAAATAATCCAATTTTTTTTTTGGGGGGGGGGGATTTTTTGAGAGGGGTGGGTTTAAGCGTGAAATATTTTGAAAAATCATAGAGAAAGGAAGCTCCTGTCGGATGTAACAATGCAACATCAGAGCGCGTCCCGGTCGCAGTGTGTGTGTGTGTGTGTGTGTGTGTGTGTGTGTGTGTGTAGCGCAGACGGAGAAGAGAATGACGTAACAATCTTTTGTTTACACCGCTCTAGCTCGGCAACTATTATTTAAACATCGATTATAAATACATCAAATTAAAGCTTATGTTGTCGCCAAAAATTTTATAGAAGACTTGTCTGCGATATTCGTGATAGTCAAAACAAACAAAAAAGAACAAAAAAAACAAAAAAACAAAATAAACGTGGCACTCTTTTCTAAATTTCGCGGCATGTTTTTCGTTTCCTGTTAGACCGGAAGTATCGCTAACAGGCCAACCCATAAATTAACTTAAAGCTCATTTTTTCTCCTTTAATTTAAGCCATGTTAGAGCACTGTAAGCCAAATCCTTCGCTTACACTGTGCATTCCAGCGACACCACCTACTTCTCCAGCATTCCAGGAGTTCAAACGGCTGGAAATCCAGGAAGCCGATACGGGAAGACCGGGGACTTTTAATATGTTGTTAAGAACATCGAATAGGACAACTGTACCAATTTTCAGCTTTACTAAAAATATTTCAAGGTTAAAACCTAAAATTCCTGGGCTACAAATACACATTCCTGGTTTTGTCACGCAGAGTAGGGAAGTCACTCAGCAATACATTTAGTGTGGTATTTCTTGTATCCCACAATTTGGCAACTAGTGACATCAATGTATGCACCTCTGTGTGCACGCTTTGGTGACAGTTGAACAATATACATGCCCTGTCGAGCATGTCTGCCGTTATTAAATAAACAAAAACACTATATTTACGTAATTTAGCACATATTCTGGTCCAGTCGATGAAAAGTGACCTAGGTTAATAATTTCAATTGTCAATGTCCCCCAGAAGATGAAATAAGATAGGAAAATCATTTATTATCGAAATGAAAGTGAGTCTCTTTCAGTATTAATGACATTTAGGTAGATTTCATTAGAAAGCTAACTATTGCAATGGGTCCCATGTTTCGACTTCCGGAAAATTTCGACATATCTTCGCGTTTCACATCCCCCAGACCCCAAAACCACCGTCAGTTCAAAAATTTATATATAATTTATGTATGTATATATGTATACAAGCTGACCCGGCAGACGTTGTCCTGCCAATCAAAGAAAGTGTTGTAACTTTGTTTCTTGAATTGCTTTTGGATACAAAATATTTTTTTTCAATTTCTGTTAACTGCCTCTAAACTATCGTGAATTGAATTAACTAATTTAGAAACATTCGTTGGAGCGTGCACAACAACTCTCCAAAGTTTCATCGCAAACGGATAAATGGCATTTAACGCATACGGGATTTGGTTTAAATGATTCGTGCGCTTGTCACTCATTTGTTGAATCTACTCGTGCTCTAACAACCGTGAAATGGATTTACTAAGTTAGAAAGCTTCACGTAAGTGTACACAACAATTCATCAAAGTTTCATCGCAATCGATGAATAGTATATGAACGCATACAGGATTTTGTTGGAACGCTTCGCGCGTCATCACTCATTTGTTATATCTAGTCGTGCGCTACCAATATTATAAAATGGATTTACCAAGTTGAACACCTTCCCTGGCGTGTACACAACAACTCATCAATGTTTCATGGGAATCGGATGAATTACATATGAAAGCATAAGTGATTTTCTTTAAACGATTCGCGTGCCATCACTCATTTGTTGAATCTACTCATGCGCTACCTATTGTAAAATAGATTTACTAACCCTGAAACCTTCTCTGGCGTGTACTCAATGATTCACCAAGGTTTGATCGCAATCGGATGAATTATATATGACCGCATACGGGACATTGTGGAAACGATTCGCGTGCGGTCGCTCATTTGTTTAATCTACTCGTGCGCTACTTATTAAAAACTGGATTTACTAAGACAGAAACATTTCCTGGAGTGTACACAGCAATTCACCAAAGTTTCATCGCAATCAGATAAATGGTATATGGACGCATACGGTACTTTGTTGAAATGATTCGCGTGCCGTCACACATTTGTTGAATCTACCCGTGCGCTACCTTCTGTAAAATGGATTTATAAAGCCAGAAACCTTCCGTAGGGTGTACACAACATCTCACCCAATTTTCATCGTAATCGGACGAATGGTATTTGAACGCATACGGGACCTTATTGAAACGCTTCGCGCGTCGTCGCTCATTTGTTGAATCTACTCGTGCGAAACCTCCTGTGAAATGGAGTTACTAAGTTAGAAACCCTCACGTAAGTGTACACAACATCTCACCCAAGTTTCATTGCAATCGGATGAATGGTATATGAACGCATACGGGACTTTGATTAAAAGTTCGCGCGTCGTTGCTCATTTGTTGAATCTACTCGTGAGCTACCTATTGTAAAATGGATTTACTAAGTTAGAAACCCTCACTTAAGTGTACACAACGTCTCACCCAAATTTCATCGCTATCGGACGAATGGTATTTGAACGCATACGGGACTTTGTTGAAACGCTTCGTACGTCGCCGTTCATTTGTTGAATCTACTCGTGCGTAACCTCCTGTGAAATAGATTACTAAGTTAGAAGCCTTCACTTAAGTGTACACAACAACTCATCAAAGTTTCATCTCAATCTATGAATGGAATATAAACTTATAGGGGATTTTCTTGAAACGCTTCGCGCGTCGTCACTCATTTGTTGAATCTAGTCGTGCGCTACCTAATGTGAAATTGATTTACTAAGCCAGAAGCCTTCCCTGGAGTGTACACAACATCTCACCCAAGTTTCATCGCTATCGGACGAATGGTATTTGAACGCACACGGGACCTTTTTGAAACGCTTCGCGCGTCGTCGCTCATTTGTTGAATCTATTCGTGCACTATCTATTGTAAAATGGATTTACTAAGCCAAACACCTTCCTTGGAGCTCACTCAACATATCATCCAAGTTTCAAGGCAATAGAATGAATGGTATATGAACGCATATGGACTTTGAAACGCTCTAACGTGCAGATACAAACAGTAGAATTCGACAGCACTGCCACCTTTGGTATAAAACACAACCTTTCTCCACGGGCGGAGTGTATGTAATGGCGGTAGTAGCACAGGTTGCGACCAGGTGGCTCTAACGTGCAGAGACAAACCGTCCCAAGACATCAGCTTTCACGAAGGCCAAGGCTAGTGGTTTCCATGACGACTGTTTTAGGTAGATTTCATTAGAAAGCTAACTATTGCAATGGGTCCCATGTTTCGACTTCCGGAAAATTTCGACATATCTTCGCGTTTCACATCCCCCAGACCCCAAAACCACCGTCAGTTCAAAAGTTTATATATAATTTATGTATATATATATATATGTATATATATATGTATATCAGTTTCTTGTGGACACGATAACTGCCGTAATTTTGCACCAATTACTTCGAATTTTTTACCGAAGATGTATACCTATAAAATCTCGGTCGAGTTCGTTACTGGGCTAAATCGGTCGAAGGGGGTGAAAATGGGGGGCTTTTTTCGAAAAAGTGAAATTTCGCTATAACTCTCTTAATACGTGCAATATCGAATCCATTCAAAGTTCATAATATGTGTCGGATAAGTGCCAAAAATTTATGTCAAATAAGATTTTTGATAGCACCAACCATTGACCAAAGGGGTGGAAAAAAGTGGGTTTTTCGGGAAACATTAATCATATCTCTCTTAATAGGCACAATATCAAAACCGTACAAAATGGACAATATTCCCCTAATAATTACCTAAAACTTTTGTCTGAAAGAATTTTTGATATGACCCACCATTACGCCAAGGGACGAGAAAAATGATTTCGGAATTATAAGAAAATGCCAAGAGCTATCAGTGGTTGCCATGGCAACACTACTAAATTGATGAGGCATGGACCATCAGACGTTGCCATGACAACGCACTTGCACGAGATCAGATTCAGTATTTCCATCTGATTAAGTGGTTGGTTGGTTGGTTCTTAAGTTTAGGGGCTGCGACAACGCGGTCATGTAGCCCCGTGTACTTTGGGTGTGTGTAGAATCTGTCTGATAACCGGTGTTAATTGTGATGACTGTATTAGTGTGTGTTATCTTTTTGTTAATTTAAGTACTGCAACTAACAATTTTTCAGATAGTTCCTACTTTTGCCGCCAAGCGCCACTGTCAACGACTACGAGGCCAAGTTCAGAACTGAGCTACTAGACGCCGCCGCAGTCGGCTCTTGGCAACGAACATAGAAACCTAAGAGCGTTGTAAACATTCTTAACCTATCCAATTTAGCTTCACACAGGTGCAATTAGTGGAAGGATCTTTAACATGCCATAAATCTATGACATGGGACCGCCGGCTTTACTTCCCCTCCGAAGGAAGGCATACTGAGGGATATTTAACGCTCTTAAAAAATCCGACGGCTTCGGCCGGGTTTCAACCCGGTATCTTGGGCATAGAAGCTCAGCATGTTACCGACTACGCCACCAAAGCCGCCTGATAAAGTGGGAAGTGGCTTCGGTGACGTAACTGGTAGCATGCTGAATGTCTATGCCCAATGTCGCGGTTTCAAAGCCGGCCGAAGTCGTCGGATTTTCTAAGAGCACTAGAATCCCTCAGTATGCTTTCCTTTGGAGGGGAAGTTCCAACGTTCGTTGCGAGTTGATGGTTGGGGTGGCATCTAGTAGCCAAGTTCACAGCTAGGTGTCGTTGACGGTTGTACCTGGTAGCAACATTAGGAACTACTGCTTGAAATTGACCGTCTGCAGTACTTACATGAATTAAGACTAATACAGCCATTACAATTCACACCGTGTATCAGACAGATTCTACACTCACCCAAAGTACACGGGGTTAGATGACCGCGTTGTCGCAGCCCCTAAAGTGAGGAACCAACCAGAGGTAGATTTCGTTAGAAAGCTAACTATTGCAATGGGTACCATGTTTCGACTTCCGGAAAATTTCGACATATCTTCGCGTTTCACATCCCCAGGCCCCAAAACCACCGTCAGTTCAAAAGTTATATATAATTTATGTATGTATATGTATATATGTTTATTGTGGACACGATAACTGCCGTAATTTTGTACCAATCACTTTGAATTTTTTACCGAATACGTATACCTATAAAATCTCGGTCGAGTTCGTTACTGGGCTAAATCGGTCGTTGGGGGGTGAAAATGGGGGGCTTTTTTTTTCGAAAAAGTGAAATAATGCTATAACTCTCTTAATATGTGAAATATCGAATCCGTTCAACATTCATACTATGTGTCGGATAAAGCCCAAAAATGTATGTTTGAAGAGTTTTTTTTTATAGCACCAACCATTGACCAAAGGGGTGGGAATAAGTGGGTTTTTCGGGAAACATTAATCATATCTCTCTTAATAGGCACAATATCAAAACCGTACAAAATGGACAATATTCCCATAATAATTACCTAAAACTTTTGTCTGAAAGAATTTTTGATATAACCCACCATTATGCCAAGGGATGAGAAAAATAATTTCGGAATTATAAGAAAATGCCAAGACCTATCAGTGGTTGCCATGGCAACACTACTAAATTGCTGAAGGATGAGCCATCAGACGTTGCCAAGATAACGCACTTGCACGAGATCAGATTCAGATTTCCATCTAAGTGTGAAGCGGCTTCGGTGACGTAACTGGTAGCATGCTGAATGTTTATGCCCAAGGTCGCGAGTTCAAAGCCGGCCGAAGTCGTCGGATTTTCTAAGAGCGCCAAAAATCCCTCAGTATGCTTTCCTTTGGAGGGGAAGTTCCAACGTTCGTTGCGAGTTGCTGGTTGCGGTGGCATCTAGTAGCCAAGTTCACAGCTAGGTGTCGTTGACGGTAGTACCTGGTAGCAACATTAGGAACTACTGCTTGAAATTGACCGTCTGCAGTCCTTACCTGAATTACAGACTAATACAGCCATCCCAAAGTACACGGGGTTACATGACCGCGTTGTCGCAGCCCCTAAACTGAGGAACCAACCAAAATCTCTGCGGTAGATATAATTTTGCGTGAAGAAGTAACAGACCGTTACATAGTTGCACATCAGTGTCGAAACCTAGCATAAGGACAGTGTGACCACAAGTATAAAAATGGACCCCAAATGACAAGAAGGTTACCGTTCCCATAAGACAATAAAATGTTTAAAATAAGCATAAAATGACGAAAAACAAAGTTAATTAAGCTCCAATTATAAAATACCTTCTCGCATTAAATGAGGTCTGATCCTTCTACGAAAATCTGCATATTCTGCCTATTTTCGCCTATCCCCAAGTTTGTCCGGTGAAATCTACCTCCGCCTTCCGGCGTGCCGAGAGGACTTTTTTGACTGTATATTGTGGTTCTAAAATTGTGTGTAAATTGTGGTTCTAAAATTGTGTTCATTCCACCAACCGGGTCAGATTGTGAATCTAAACCATACATGGACCCACCCTAATATACAAACCAAATTCCATCAAAATTGGTTCAGTCGTTTAGGAGGAGTTCAGTCACATACACACGTGTCGAAGAATTATATATATAAAGATATGTATATCAGTTTCTTGTGGACACGATAACTGCCGTAATTTTGCACCAATCACTTTGAATTTTTTACATAATATGTATCCCTATAAAATGTCGGTCGAGTTCGTTAATGGGCAAAATCGGTCGAAGGGGGTGAAAATGGGGGTCTTTTTTTCGAAAAATTGAAATTTCACTATAACTCTCTTAATACGCGAAATATCGAATCCATTCAAAGTTCATAATATGTGTCGGATAAGTGCCAACAATTTATGTCAAATAAGTTTTTTGATAGCACCAACCATTGACCAAAGGGGTGGAAAAAAGTGGGTTTTTCGGGAAACATTAATCATATCTCTCTTAATAGGCACAATATCAAAACCGTACAAAATGGACAATATTCCCCTAATAATTACCTAAAACTTTTGTCTGAAAGAATTTTTGATATGACCCACCATTACGCCAAGGGATGAGAAAAATGATTTCGGAATTATAAGAAAATGCCAAGAGCTATCAGAGGTTGCCATGGCAACACTACTAAATTGATGAGGGATGAGCCGTTGCCATGACAACGCACTTGCACGAGATCAGATTCAGTATTTCCATCTGACTAAGCCGGCCCCGTGGTGTTGGGGTAGCGCGCCTGCCTCTCACCCGGAGTCCCCGGGTTCGATCCCCGGCTCCGTCAGGGATTTTAAAACTGACGTGAGGGTTGGAACGGGGTGCACTCAGCCTCGTGAGGACAATTGAGTAGCTGTCTGACAGTGAGACAGCACCCCGATCACGAATACCAATATTAACGGCCGAGGGGACCCGACGCGCTGATCACGCGTCACCCCAATATCTGCAGGCCAAATGGCTGGGCAGCGGTCGCTTGGTCGGCCTTAGCCCGTCATGGGCTGGTTGGTGCCAGGGGTTGACTTTGACATCTGACTAAGTGGGAAGCGGGTTCGATGACGTAACTGGTAGCATGCAGAATGTCTATGCCCAAGGTCGCGGTTTCAAAGCCGGCCGAAGTCGTCGGATTTTCTAAGAGCGCTAAAAATCCCTCAGTATGCTTTCCTTTGGAGGGGAAGTTCCAACGTTCGTTACGAGTTGCTGGTTGGGGTGGCATCTAGTAGCCAAGTTCACAGCTAGGTGTCATTGACGGTAGTACCTGGTAGCAACATTAGGAACTACTGCTTGAAATTGACCGTCTGCAGTCCTTACCTGAATTACAGACTAATACATCCATTACAATTCACACCGTTTATCAGACAGATTCTACACTCACCCAAAGTTCACGGGGTTAGATGACCACGTTGTCGCAGCCCCTAAACTGAGGAACCAACCAGAGGTAGATTTCATTAGAAAGCTAACTATTGCAATGGGTAGGCTACCATGTTTCGACTTCCGGAAAATTTCGACATATCTTCGCGTTTCACATCCCCCAGACCCCAAAACCACCGTCAGTTCAAAAGTATATATATATCAGTTTCTTGAGGACACGATAACTGCCGTAATTTTGCACCAATCACTTTGAATATTTTACCGAATATGTATACCTATAAAATCTCGGTCGAGTTCGTTACTGGGCTAAACCGGTAGAAGGGGGTGAAAATGGGGGTCTTTTTTCGAAAAAGTGAAATATTGCTATAACTTTCTTAATATATGAAATATCGAATCCGTTCAACGTTCATACTATGTGTCGGATAAAGCCCAAAAATTTACGTTTGAAGAGTTTTTTTTTATATCACCAACCATTGACCAAAGGGGTGGGAAAAGTGGGATTTTCGGGAAACATTAATCGTATCTCTCTTAATAGGCACAATATCAAAACCGTACGAAATGGACAATATTCCCCTAATAATTACCTAAAACTTTTGTCTGAAAGAATTTTTGATATGACCCACCATTATGCCAAGGGATGACAAAAATGATTTCGGAATTATAAGAAAATGCCAAGAGCTATCAGAGGTTGCCATGGCAACACTACTAAATTGATGAGGGATGAGCCGTTGCCATGACAACGCACTTGCACGAGATCAGATTCAGTATTTTCATCTAAGTGGGAAGCGGCTTCGGTGACGTAACTAGTAGCATGCAGAATGTCTAAGCCCAAGGTCGCGGTTTCAAAGCCGGCCGAAGTCGTCGGATTTTCTAAGAGAGCTAAAATCCCTCAGTATGCTTTCCTTTGGAGGGGAAGTTCCAACGTTCGTTGCGAGTTGCTGGTTAGGGTGGCATCTAGTAGCCAAGTTCACAGCTAGGTGTCGTTGACGGTAGTACCTGGTAGCAACATTAGGAACTACTGCTTGAAATTGACCGTCTGAGGTCCTTACCTGAATTAAGACTACTACAGCCATTACAATTCACACCGTTTATCAGACAGATTCTACACTCACCCAAAGTTCACGGGGTTAGATGACCACGTTGTCGCAGCCCCTAAACTGAGGAACCAACCAGAGGTAGATTTCATTAGAAAGCTAACTATTGCAATGGGTAGGCTACCATGTTTCGACTTCCGGAAAATTTCGACATATCTTCGCGTTTCACATCCCCCAGACCCCAAAACCACCGTCAGTTCAAAAGTTTATATATAATTTATGTATGTATATGTATATATATATCAGTTTCTTGTGGACACGATAACTGCCGTAATTTTGCACCAATCACTTTGAATATTTTACCGAATATGTATACCTATAAAATCTCGGTCGAGTTCGTTAATGGGCTAAATCGGTCGAAGGGGGTGAAAATGGGGGGCTTTTTTCGAAAAAGTGAAATATTGCTATAACTCTCTTAATATGTGAAATATCGAATCCGTTCAACGTTCATACTATGTGTCGGATAAAGCACAAAAATTTATGTTTGAAGAGCTTTTTTATAGCACCAACCATTGACCAAAGGGGTGGGAAAAAGTGGGTTTTTCGGGAAACATTAATCATATCTCTCTTAATAGGCACAATCTCAAAACCGTACAAAATGGACAATATTCCCCTAATAATTACCTAAAATTTTGTCTTAAAGAATTTTTGATATGACCCACTATTATGCCAAGGGATGAGAAAAATGATTTCGGAATTATAAGAAAATGCCAAGAGCTATCAGTGCTTGCCATGGCAACTCTACTAAATTGATGAGGGATGAGCCATCAGACGTTGCCAAGATAACGCACTTGCACGAGATCATATTCAGAATTCCATCTGACTAAGTGTGAAGCGGCTTCGGTGACGTAACTGGTAGCAAGCATGCTGAATGTCTATGCCCAAGGTCGCGAGTTCAAAGCCGGCCGAAGTCGTCGGATTTTCTAAGAGCGCTAAAAATCCCTCAGTATGCTTTCTTTTGGAGGGGAAATTCCAACGTTCGTTGCGAGTTGCTGGCTGCGGTGGCATCTAGTAGCCAAGTTCACAGGTAGGTGTCGTTGACGGTAGTACCTGGTAGCAACATTAGGAACTACTGCTTGAAATTTACCGTCTGCAGTCCTTACCTGAATTACAGACTAATACAGCCATCCCTAAGTACACGGGGTCACATGACCGCGTTGTCGCAGCCCCTAAACTGAGGAACCAACCAAAATCTCTGCGGGAGATATAATTTTGCGTGAAGAAGTAACAGACCGTTACATAGTTACACATCAGTGTCGAAACCTAGCATAAGGACAGTGTGACCACAAGTATAAAAATGGACCCCAAATGACAAGAAGGTTACCGTTCCCATAAGACAATAAAATGTTTAAAATAAGCATAAAATGACGAAAAACAAAGTTAATTAAGCTCCAATTATAAAATACCTTCTCGCAATAAATGAGGTCTGATCCTTCTACGAAAACCTGCATATTCTGCCTATTTTCGCCTATCCCCAAGTTTGTCCGGTGAAATCTACCTCCGCCTTCCGGCGTGCCGAGATGACTTTTTAATTCTGGTTTGAGGGCTGGAACAGGGTACACTCAGCATCGTGACGCAAATCTGAGAAGAGGCAGGTTTGCTTCCCACCTCAGCAATCCTGGAGGTAGCTTTCCACTTCTACTGCAGGTAATTTCTGGGATGGTTCCTAACTTCAGGCGACAGCCACCCTTTATCCCTAAATTACAAATACACACACAACCAAATACATGGGGCTACATGATGCTGCAGCCCCTGAAATAAGCAAAAGCAATAAAATGATTGATTAATTCATCCCTTGACCAAAACTGGGCTTTTACAGAACCTGGAAATTAAGGAAAATAAATGATTCTCATACCGGTACCTTTCTGGGAGTCAATAGGGGTTGAAAATACCGTCAATTATCACTGCTGGACTGGAAATATTTGTAATATTACGTAAATAAAGGTTTTTATTTCTTGCTTGTTCAACGACGGCAGCCATGTTTGAGGCTTATCACGTCCCATCACTGTTGCCAACATGTCCGATACAAAATACACCAGAAACAATTGGTCACTACTTATTGTCTGGACGAAAATTACTGACTGCAGTAGACTACAAGCAAAGGGGTCTGGGACGTTAGCCCCAGGTTTTGTATGCAGATCAGTATTCAGCACTGTAATGAAACTTGGCGCGCTTTAACATTGACTTGACGGCGCTCTTCTGGTTTACGACACCGGATAGGAAGTAGTACCGAATGCGTGGGGTTGGCAACACTATACTTGTACATAATTAATGACGAAAATTGCCGACACAGCTGAAATGTTTACTGTACCGTATAAGTCGTGATGAAATTCGAGACGGCGGGTGGGTTATAGACAGCGGAGGAGTGAACATCTCTTACTGCATCATCTCCAGGTGTTTCCCCACTTTTACTACAGGTATTTGGACTGATTTCAGTAGTTTAAGAATATTTTACTTTATATATTCTGGTCTAGGGAAGTTGTACCAATGATTCTGTGGCCATATAGGAGAATGGTCCACTCTTGTAATGTCAAATCAAAAGGCATACACTTTAAATGAATGCATGGTCTAGCACTATTATTTTTTGCAGATAAAAACTAATCATGCGATAGATTACCGTAATTTTTAAAAAGATGATTAAAACAGATTAAGAATTTATTTTTGGATCACCTAATACTCATAGACCAATGCCATGGGCAAAAAAAAAACAGATTTAGGTTTCTTACAATTTTTTATTTTTTTTATAATTAAATACTACGGTACGCTGTTTGAGAATATTCTCGGATGGTAACACAGAATTGATTGTTATTATTTGCAACGTAGGTGACGAAACGTGAAGAATTGCTTACAAATATCTGAAATAGTTTTTGAAACAGACCAGAGCTCGGTAGGCCTATTGGATAGCATTCTTAAACAATCGCCAACCATAATGTATTATGTGTGCATTTAAATCGGCTCTTAAAATAGGCGTGTCATTTCCAATTATTGCTCTGTCATTCAATCTGTAGGGCATACAATAGTAAATATATCGGAAATTTTGAGGTTGGTTATATTCCTAGTGCTAAACTAAATCCTATTGGCACTACCGGTTCTCAACACGGGGATGAAGCTACATTAAGAGTACGGAACTGACAACACGAGTGGACTCGCGAAGAATCGACTCTGAGACCGTAAAACTCGAGGCCAAGGACGCTGTCAGCGTTATCTGTGAGCCTTGTATAATAATGTCGGTGGGCCAAGCCCAAGTAATGTATTCGTTTCCCATTAATGCTCAGTGATATAATAGAATATTCAAAATTTGATATCCTGGGAAAGCGGCTTAGGTGGCGGAGTTGGTAGCATGCTGAGCTTCTATGGGTATCGCGGGTTCAAGCCCGGCCGAAGTCGTCGGATTTTTAAGAGCGTTAAAAATCCCTCAGTATGCCTTTTTTCGGAGGGGAAGTAAAGCCGGCGGTCCCATGTCATAGATTTATGGCATGAAAAAGAACCTTGATGTTGCCTCCTCCGCTGTCTATAACCCATCCGCCGTCCCGAATTTCATCACGACGTATACGGTATAGTAAACATTTCAGCTGTGTCGGCAATTTTCGGCATTAATTGTGTACCCCACGCATTCGGTACTATTTCTTATCCGGTGTCGTAAACCAGAAGAGCGCCGTCAAGTCAATGTTAAAGCGCGCCAAGTTTCATTACAGTGCTGAATACTGATCTACATACAAAACCTGGGGCTTACGTCCCAGACCCCTTTGCTTGTAGTCTACTGCAATTAGTAATTTTCGTCCAGACAATAAGTAGTGACCAATTGTTTCTGGTGTATTTTGTATCGGTCATGTTGGCAATAGTGATGGGACGTGATAAGCCTCAAACATGGCTGCCGTCGTTGAACAAGCAAGAAATAAAAACCTTTATTTACGTAATATTACAAATATTTCCAGTCCAGCAGTGATAACTGACAGTATTTTCAACCCCTATTGACTCCCAGAAAGGTACCGGTAGACTATGAGAATCATTTATTTTCAATAATCTTCCAGGTTCTGTAAAAGCCCAGTTTTGGTCAAGGGATGAATTAATCAATCATTTTATTGCTTTTGCTTATTTCAGGGGCTGCAGCATCATGTAGCCCCATGTATTTGGTTGTGTGTGTATTTTTAATTTAGGGATAAAGGGTGGCTGTCGCCTGAAGTTAGGAACCATCCCAAAAATTACCTGCAGTAGAAGTGGAAAGCCACCTCCAGGATTGCTGAGGTGGGAAGCGAACCTGCCTCTTCTCAGATTTGCGTCACGATGCTGAGTGTACCCTGTTCCAGCCATCAAACCAGAATTAAAATGTCATTAATACTGAAAGAGACCTCACTTTCATTTCGATAATAAATGATTTTCCTACCTTATTTCATCTTCTGGGGGACATTGACAATTGTAATTACTAACCTTGGTCACGTCTTCATCGACTGGACCAGAATATGTGCTAAATTACGTAAATATAGTGTTTTTGTTTATTTAATAACGGCAGCCATGCTCGACAGTGCATGTATATTGTTCAACTGTCACCAAAGCGTGCACACAGAGGTGCATACATTGATGTAATTAGTTGCCAAATTGTGGGATACAAGAAATACCACACTAAATGTATAGCTGAGTGACTTCCCTACTCTGCGTGACAAAACCAGGAATGTGCATTTGGCCGGGCAGCGCTACCTAACATTGCAACAATAATAACTAACTATTGACTCCCTGAAAGGTACCGGTATGAGAATCATTCATTTTCAATAATCTCCCAGGTTCTGTAAAAGCCCAGTTCTGGGTTAGGGAAGAATTAATCAATCATTTTATTGCTGTTGCTTATCAACACAATACCGTACCGATCTGGGTCATACATCACAAATTCGATTATTCCACTTAGTACTTGGGAGGGGAATCGAACCGCGACCTTCAAGAGCGCTAAGGGTGACTTTTCGCATATCCGATATAAGAAACGTCTTCATACTATGTTTATCAACACAAGTAACTAAACCAGTCAGCTACTGTCCGCTCATAGTACGATGAACAGTGGAACACTGCGTTCTCGTATTGGCGTAAGAGTATCCACGGACAAAACAATAGGTCATCAGCAAGACTTTGTATTCTCGAGCCATGTCCCTTTTCTTACGACCTGTGTAATTCTTTGGTGACCTTTACTGCATCTGAATAATGTTCCTCGTGTAACAGTCGAAGTGGAATGTCACACCTGGAGCAGAGCTTCCTAGTTCTTAGCACACCCTCGTCGTACAGAAACTGCTTTGCAAGCATCGTGTGGTGATTATCCATTATGTTGTAATTAGGGAATAACCCGTCACAATTAGGTAGCCTACAATGGTGTTGACCGACTGAAAAGCATCACCTGTTGATTGATGGACTTTGTTTGTGCATTACAAGGGACAATGGTTATCTAAGAGATGTGACATGCCTTGTGTTACTTATCAATTACCACTCTCGTCCGTTGCGTTCCCTATGTAAATTTACTATAGGATCTATAATACCAATGGTAGATTGTTTCTGTCGGACCCTGTAAATGCAAGGTGTTTTTTGTACATGTTTCAGCAACCGGTAGCCTTATCAGTGCATGTCCACTCACTGCCACTGGTGGTGGACAAGGAGTAATAAGGAAAGGCCCTAACGGCCAGGAAGTGAAGCCACAAGGTAACCCATCTCTTGTGCTCAAAACATTGCGTTTGGCTCATAAGAATAGCATGGGATGGTGTGACATATATGTTCTAAAATGTGGTGATATTTCGCGTGTGGGTTGATATGTCGTAGTGTGGGGCATATTATTGCACAACTACAACTTCCACCAGCCAAAGTAAATGAACTTAATTTGCCATTTATTGTGTTAAGCTTTCATCCTTAGAGTAGCCACCTTACTGTTCTGGTAGTCTATCATTCGTGTTTTTTTTTTCGTGGTCAGTTTACCCTCCAGAAAGGCTTTGCCCACGGACTCAGCGAGGGATCCCACCTTTACCGCCTCTACAGGCAGTGTCCTGGAGCTTGACATCAGGTCGGGGATACAACTGGGGAGGTGGGAGAAACGCCTTGCTCAGGTGGCCTCACCTGCAAAGTGAACAGGTAACCTCATGAAGGATGAGACGTGATGGGAAGAATGGGAGAGATAGTCAGGAAGAGGGAAGGAGGTGGCCGTGGCCTGACGGTAGGTAGGCCTTCCAACCCGGCATTCGCCCGAAGACGAAGTGAGAAACCACGGAAAACCACTTCGAGGATGGCTGAGGTGGGAATCGAACCCCCTCTACTCATTTGGACCACCTGAGGCTGAGTAGACCCCGTTCCAGTCCTCATACCACTTTGCAAATGTCATGGCAGAGCCGGAAATCGAGCCTGCCCACCTCCGGGGTGGCAGCTAATCACGCTGACCACTACACAACGGAGGTGACAGAATCATTCGTTAAATGTTCAAATAGTGGCTTATGTGCCCACGAATATAAGTATTTTGATTATTAGGGATTAATTACGGATATTTTCCTTCGTTCGTTACTGGAAATAGTTTCTGCTTGTAAATTATTATAGAACGGTATTAACCTAAATATCCAATTGCCACCGTGACTTAGGCGGCAGCCTGCCGGCCTCTCACCATGGGGTCCGTGGTTCAAATCCCGGTCACTCCATGTGAGATTTGTGCTGGACAAAGCGGAGGCAGACTGTTTTTTCTATTTTTTTAAATATCGTGCAATAAAAATAATAACGGCACACCCACTCAGTTCATATTGTTCAATATTTAAATTATTTAATACACATTCGTGAATATAATGGCAGACTTACTAGTATCTCAGTACCGTAATTATTTGCTTAAGAAAAATGAACGTGTGGCCTCCGGAGAGTCGGAGTGCAGGTCTTTCTAGTTGACGCCCGTGGGCGACCTGCGCGTCGTAATGAGGATGAAGTGATGCTGATGACGTCACATACACCCAGTCCCCGAGCCACGGGAATTAACACCAGGAGATTAAAATCTCTGATGGCTCGGCCGGGAATCAAACCCGGGGCACTTTCGGCCAAAGTCTAGCGTGCTAACCACGGTGCCGGACATTTGCTTATTATTTGGTATAAGTTAAGAATACAGTTGTAGGTGTCTGGTTGCCTGAAACCCATAATAATTACAAGTTATAATAACTGCATACCGGTATAACACATTCATTTCCTAAGTACTGTGTATTTCTCTACTTTATATTGTAAAATTAAACGTTTAACGGCAGTTTACATGATTTTCGAGTGCGACGAAAAGTATTGTGACTGCCGTACATTTCACGCTAACCAGCAAAGAACAAATATTCCTTGATTTCCATCGACCAATCGTACAACTTCGCACTTTACGTGCTCGCGATTCTTTTACTGGGAATCATAGTTAAATCCCATTAATAAACAAGTCTACGGTAGGCTCCATTTAACACTGGAGCCGAGCTAGTATAGGGGAGTGGTCAGGGCTTCAACTCTCCGCATGCTATAGAGCTTCCACGAGTTAAAATGGCACCGGAGCTTAGGCATAGCGAACTTCCGGTCCGAGAATCTCCATTTGATTTTCATTGCCAATGAATTGTCCGTGATTATTTTCATTATTATTTCGAATTGCGGTTTTGTTTTAGGCGTTCAACTTATGAAATAAACACTAGAGGGTTGGCCTTTCTTGAATATTCCAAAGACAATTGTCTCCTAAAAGAGTAATTAGTAAAAATTCGCAACACAAACGACCATAACAAACAGATTGGTTAAAAATGTGCGATCTGCACATATCAAACGGCAGTGGTGTATCATATCTTAGACTACAATTGTATTAAATTGGTGCCAATTGAATATGTTATATGGAAGAATATTATAACCATTTGCTAACCGGTTGTTATATTGGTATATTATGCATTAACTTGACCCGTTTAAATGTTAAAACGTGACGAAACGAGTTATAGGCTATTCGCCATACTGGTAGGCCTAATATTTACTAACAACTCGTTGTTTCTTCTTTAACATTTAATTAATCATTATAATTATAATAGCCTAGGTATCGATTAACACGTATTTAACCAATAATCATTTTATAATTACATACCGGTACATATTCCACGTAGGTTACTTAGGCCTATTGCAAGAAAGCGATATTTGATAGCACATTCAGTTTCATATTAAAATCCAACCGTGCCTAGTTTTCAGTATGGAAAATATTACCGTAAGTTAATAGACCAAACAACAAGCGACAAATTTTTTAAAGAAATGTCTACGTAATACGGTACGCTACCATACGGTAATCATTGAAAAGGTAAATTTCAAAAACGAACGAACTTCATTTTGCATGGATTATTGAACCCGAAACCTTCGAATGGAGGCATGGATTGTCTGTCTTTACAAATATTTTAGTCAATAATTTAAAATAAGTTGCCTGAAAACTAAATACAAAGAGCTGCGTGCCTACTACGGTGTAAAGTTGCTCTGTGAGAAAAACAACCTTGCCAAGAGTATACATCGTGCATACAGTTAAATACAATCATTCAATTGGAGAAACACTTTCTTCGTCACGATCTTTTTAAAAATTTCAAACATAATCTGTTGTAAATTGACGGGGAAATTTGGAACATTTAGAGACTGCGAGTGTTGTAAGCGGCACAAGGGTAGCCGACATTTCGCATCATTAATACATAAGAAATAAACACATGCAGAGCTTTCTCATTGTTCACAGCGGAAGATCATTTCGCTCTTGGTGCATTTTACAACTTTTATTTCTCCTAACAACAATAATGTGCTTAGTTACTTGCATGGAAAATTGTAGTACACACTTCCCATTGCTTCCATTACCTGACTACTAAACCGGAAGCTGGTAATGCTTAACCATACGCCGGTGGCGCGTCCTATGGCAAGTGAAAGAACGAAAGAAAGTGTAAGCTCTTGAGCTTCCACGAGTTAAAATGGCACCGGAGCTTAGGCATAGCGAACTTCCGGTCCGAGAATCTCCATTTGATTTTCATTGCCAATGAATTGTCCGTGATTATTTTCATTATTATTTCGAATTGCGGTTTTGTTTTAGGCGTTCAACTTATGAAATAAACACTAGAGGGTTGGCCTTTCTTGAATATTCCAAAGACAATTGTCTCCTAAAAGAGTAATTAGTAAAAATTCGCAACACAAACGACCATAACAAACAGATTGGTTAAAAATGTGCGATCTGCACATATCAAACGGCAGTGGTGTATCATATCTTAGACTACAATTGTATTAAATTGGTGCCAATTGAATATGTTATATGGAAGAATATTATAACCATTTGCTAACCGGTTGTTATATTGGTATATTATGCATTAACTTGACCCGTTTAAATGTTAAAACGTGACGAAACGAGTTATAGGCTATTCGCCATACTGGTAGGCCTAATATTTACTAACAACTCGTTGTTTCTTCTTTAACATTTAATTAATCATTATAATTATAATAGCCTAGGTATCGATTAACACGTATTTAACCAATAATCATTTTATAATTACATACCGGTACATATTCCACGTAGGTTACTTAGGCCTATTGCAAGAAAGCGATATTTGATAGCACATTCAGTTTCATATTAAAATCCAACCGTGCCTAGTTTTCAGTATGGAAAATATTACCGTAAGTTAATAGACCAAACAACAAGCGACAAATTTTTTAAAGAAATGTCTACGTAATACGGTACGCTACCATACGGTAATCATTGAAAAGGTAAATTTCAAAAACGAACGAACTTCATTTTGCATGGATTATTGAACCCGAAACCTTCGAATGGAGGCATGGATTGTCTGTCTTTACAAATATTTTAGTCAATAATTTAAAATAAGTTGCCTGAAAACTAAATACAAAGAGCTGCGTGCCTACTACGGTGTAAAGTTGCTCTGTGAGAAAAACAACCTTGCCAAGAGTATACATCGTGCATACAGTTAAATACAATCATTCAATTGGAGAAACACTTTCTTCGTCACGATCTTTTTAAAAATTTCAAACATAATCTGTTGTAAATTGACGGGGAAATTTGGAACATTTAGAGACTGCGAGTGTTGTAAGCGGCACAAGGGTAGCCGACATTTCGCATCATTAATACATAAGAAATAAACACATGCAGAGCTTTCTCATTGTTCACAGCGGAAGATCATTTCGCTCTTGGTGCATTTTACAACTTTTATTTCTCCTAACAACAATAATGTGCTTAGTTACTTGCATGGAAAATTGTAGTACACACTTCCCATTGCTTCCATTACCTGACTACTAAACCGGAAGCTGGTAATGCTTAACCATACGCCGGTGGCGCGTCCTATGGCAAGTGAAAGAACGAAAGAAAGTGTAAGCTCTATAGCGCTTACTACTTGGTGGTGGTGGTGGTGGGGGAACAGTGAACCTATCACTTCTGTCCTCTGCCTTGTGTGGTGCATTGTTCAGTGGTGTGTTGAGCGGAGCACAGGTGTTTGTTTTAAGGTAAGATTAATTTAATTTATTGATTAGTTCATAACACCCTTAATATCATCTTTTTTCTATTAGGCCTATATGACATTTAATCTACTTGTGAGCTTTTCATTTTTTTAAATTCAATTTTTGCAAGAATATCCTTTTCCATTTTATCTTTGTTAACCTAGTTTAACATTTAAACATCATTCAATTACGCTGAAGAAGTTATCAGAGGCATGCCGAAACATGTAGGCCACGTTTAATCATTTACTAAACTCCATTGTCTCAGTATTGACGAGGCGGTTCTCACGCTTTCAATTTAGGTCCACCGTCTAACCAATGAATAATTTTGAATTTATTAAATTTATGTATGTTAACTAACCGACAGCGGTAGCTACGATCGCTAACGTGCAGCGCTAGGCAATGGTACCAAGTTCTCTGAAGACCCTGTAGACGTGGGACGTGGGTTCGAGACCCCACCATTTTCTGTGGTTTCCTATTTGAACTTTAGACAATTGCTGGGAAGGTACCTGACAGACCACGGCCGCTTCCTTCCACATACTTGCCCAGTTTCATTCATCTTCATAAATTTCATCTCTCGTAACTCCTCACATGAGGTTGGCGTCAGAAAGGGCATCCGGCCGTAAAATCCACATGCCACATACACTTTACACCTTATAAGTATTATTTATGCTTAAAACCTTACCACTGTAGTATTACCAACTATTTCACATCGGTCACTGTGCACTGTAATATAACTTTCGTCTTTATTGAAGTACCGAAATAGAAGATACAAAATACTGTAATATTTGATCAAAGGATAACACAAATCCCTTCAGAAAGGGACATGACTTATTAAAGAGAGAAATTATTAACTCTTCTTTCAAGTTATTACTGTACAATGAATGTAAATTGAAATTGATGGACAGCCCTTTCTTGATCAACTTAATCTTCATCTGTCTCTGGTAGAGCGTCTTTAACATTGGATTCTGTGGGAATTGCCATAAATTCACTGAGGTACACTAATTAATGATGGTCTTAGAGCACAATCCGGCCAAATCTCACAGATATAATAAGACGTTCAGGGTATAATCTTGATCTGTTACAATTTTCTTGCACAACAGTCACTGACGTACAGTTTCCAATTCTGATTGAGGTTGACTTGAGCCCTTTATAATCCAAACTAATGACTACCGGTATGTCATTGGAATTCTTGTGCAATTGTGATGACTCTATATACAGTAGTGTGTGTAGCCTATTTGTAATTGAATGCTGGGATTGGGAAGGAGGCGGCCGTGGCCTTAGGTTAGGAACCATCCTGGCATTTGCCTGGAGTAGAAGTGGGAAACCACGGTAAACCACTTCCAGGGTGGCTGAGGTGCGAATCGAACCCGGCCCTCCATGGTGACATGAATTGAATGCTAGCCACTACGCCACAAGGCGGACGTGATGAAGAACAGTGAAATATTTTGAATGCTCTCGAATTAGCATCCATGGCACTGTTTTAATTAATACACTAGCCAGATACGCAACGTGCTGAATAACAATAGCCTAATGAGCTCTACACGACTATTAATACATAATGCTTTCTCCTGAACACTCCTATAAGGCGGGATGTCGCTTACGTTAGACAATTCAGGCGTCATCATTAAAGTGGAGCATACGATACGTGTATTAGGCGCATTCGATAACTGGACCTGTCACTTAAGATAATGTTGTCGCCCGCTTACGGTATTTTGCTGGTGGGTTAAAAGAGAGTGGTGTTTACGATAGCATTCATTATTTCAATATTTTAGATGTTTGCAGGCATGCTACGCTTATGATACTTAGCCAATATGTGTCATGCGCCCTGTCAAGTGCATCTGTGTCTTAACCTCATTTTTCAACAAAGTGGCGCTTACGACACTCTGGCTTTCTTATAACCTGTAATATTGAACAGTTGAAGAAAAACTGATTAAATCATCTCATAAACTCTGGCTACAACAAGTAGGCCTACCTATGGAGACTGGGCAGCTCTGGAAATACATTCACAGCAAATGTGGCACCACCCCACCCAGTAATTTCCAGCATAACGGGAGAGAAATACAGGGTATTTGTTTTTATAACAACAACATAGTGCAAGCTTTTAATACAAACTTCAAGGAAACATGAATGAGCCCAGAAATACACTGCCCCTTCAGACCACCTCCGTCGCTGTGTAATGAACGAAATCGAGTCGCCGCTTAGAAACAAGACCGGACGTTGTTTTTTTTTTTTCACTATCAGTTTACCCTCCAGGATCGGCTTTTCCCCCGGGCGAAGCGAGAGATCCCACCTCTACCGCCACTGAGGGCGGTGTCCTGGAGCTTGAGACTCTGGATCGGGGATACAACTGGGGTGTGTGACCAGCACTACGCCCAGGCGGCCTCATCTGCAAAGCGAACAGAGGCCTGATGAAGGGATAGAAGAGTGGGAGGGTGTAGCAAGGAAGTGGGAAGGAGGCGGAGGTGGCCTGATGGTAGGCACCATCCCGGCATTTGCCCGAAGACGAAGTGGGAAACCATGGAAAACAACTTCGAGGATGGCTGAGCTGGGAATTGAACCCCCTCTACTCATTTGGGCCACCCGGGGCTGAGTAGACCCCGTTCCAGTCCTCGTACTACTTTTCAAATTTCGTGGCAGAGCCGGGAATCGAACCCAGGACCTTCGGGGCGGCAGCTAATCATGCTGACCGCTACGCTACGGAGGCGACGACCGGACTTTGTACTTGTTAAAATTATCAAGAACTGCGCCCCAGCTGAAATTTACGTCATCTCACTTTCCTTAGGCAAATGGAATATAGCCAACGTAGTATAAGCAAAACATTCAAAACTAGACCAATCTCAATCACATCCATTTTATACAAATTATTGGGAAAAACAATCAATGCCAGAATTATTCACCTCGTGGTGTAGTGGCTAGCATTCTACGGGTTGGATTCCCTGCTTTGCCAAGAAATATAATTCTGGTCTGTGGGCTGGAACGGGGTACACTCAGTCTCGTGAGGCAAAACTGAGGATAGAGGATCGATTCCTACCGTAGCCATCTTGGAAGTGGTTTTCTGTTTTTACACCAAGGAAATGCCGGGATGGTCCCAATCTTAGCGCCACGGCCCGCTCATTCCAGATCCTTAAGTAATTTACACCAGTCAAAAGACTGAAGACTCAAACAACAATAATTGGATGTATTGCTGTACATATGCCAACCCTATGAAAGGTAGGCTAACTTGATCTGATGATGATCTCCTGGCAAACAAAGCATGTCATCCAACCAATCAATCATTTTGTTTTCATTTTTTAGGACTGTTAACACTGTTGATATGAATAATTCAGGTAAGTTTATTGTTATTCCTCACCCAATTTAACTGAGCACTTAATCACGTTCACCAATTGAACGAATCCTTTTATGAAACTTCAGCCAAACCCTCAGCACGTCCAGACAGAAAACCTACTATCTCCTTCTTCTTTCTCCCACCAGTAGCGTAGCCAGGATCGACCAATGGGGTTGGGGTTATAGTTACTCAAGCCAAATTCTACAAACATTTCATCCCGCGGCATAGCCGTGCTCGTCAAACGTGCGCCATGGCCGCGTTGTCGCAGCCCCTAAACCAAAACAGTACATCGATGCACTCTCGTATCTTCTCCGGGGGCTGCGTGGCGCAGTCGGTAGAGGCGCTGAGTGGGAGTGGGTTTGATCCCCACCCAGGTAGTGGATTTTAGAAACAAAACTACCACTTTCGGAAACTCAAATAGCCCTGGGGTTTACTCAGCCTACACCAGAAATGAGTACCAGGATAATTCCTGGGAGCAAAGACGACTGGGCATGGAGCTGACAACTCCATCCCATCTAATGCCGATGTCGCAAAGAGTGGAAGCCTCTACCTTCCACTTCTCCCAGGGCCTCCATGACCTGTAGGGAGTTGGCTTTGCTTTGCGTATCTTCTCCTATCCCAACTTGGAAGCCCGGATCACCAACAAAACGAAGAAATAATTATTTGCATTCGTTCCTTCGATGTTAAAGCACCACCATGCGTCTCGTCACTTTCTCCCAAGAAAGAGCTCGAAATTAATTCAACATTTTCTTCGTTAACTCTGTACAAATATTTATATGTACGTTCATCACTTTGCCGTTTGCGATTATAGAGTTTCCTGCGACGGATATTCACAATTTGTGCCATTAAATCAACCACAAGGTTGATCACAGAACAACTTCAAGCTAACTGAGACTAGCTTGGTAAATCTTAAGCAAAAGCTTGCATAGTACTAGCACATGCTAGGTTTTATTCATGTATAATTCAACATTTGCTGGAAAATTAAGCAAGTGCTAGCAAGTAAATACTAGTAAGTAAAGCAAACGCTAGATTATTTTATGCACACTTGTTCCAGCATATGCTTACAAAAACATTTGCTAGACTTTATGCATACTGGCTAATATGTTTCTTGCCCTTGAGGTGTTTTGTAACTTGAGATCGCTGTTCATTCTTGATTGCTTTCCCACGTGGTTGGCAGAACAGAACGCCCCCATTAGAAGTAAAATTATCTTTAAATTCTGCAACAGATGATAACTTGTAGTTGTTTTTACTTTAGGCATCGTAGACTACCTTCCACTTTACAGTGCCAGAAATGAAGTGCATGTGAGAGACACTGGTTGCAGGTAGCTGGGGGAGGGGGAGATCTAGCACGTGGTGCAATATGGCTATGACAAGGAAATCCCTGGCTTCCACAGTGAGTGGCACGGGGCGACAAGTTAAGAATAACACAGTTGCAAGCTGACATACGCTCTGCATGAAGAATAGATAGCACACAGCTTCTTCCCCGTTGATGTAACACAAAACAAAAATGCAATAAACAGAAAGATCTAGCATACTGATTTTAAAAATGTAAATATTTTGTATTTTTATGAGCTAATAAGTGAAAAGCAGGAGTTTATATATTTATAGAAAAAATGCTTAAAATATGTATTTACATAATACATATTTATTTACCTAAAATCCGAGCCCTACTGATCGCCAATAATAAAATCCTTATAATTATCCCTGCCAGCAACAATTGTTGCAATTTGCTTGCAAACGCAGCTCAGGATGACGTTCATCATATTGAAATAAACAGTATGAAACTGCTCTAAATGAGCAATTTCCATCACCTGTCAGAGGTACATTCCTTTGCATTTCCATGACAGTAAATTTTGCAAGGGAGCATAGAATCACTTCGCCAACTACTGGAATGAGCATAGACTCACTTTGCCAGCCACCGTAATGGAGGGAGTTTAAGAATTATATGTTCAGTGCGTGTCAAAAATCGTATTAACCCGGGAAGCGCACTCTTAAAGGCTACATTCTGGGCTATCCTCCCGGATTCCGGGTTCGATCCCTGCTCTGCCAAGAAATTTAATTCTGGTCTGAGGGCTGGAACGGGGCGCACTCTTGAGGCAAGGTCCGATTCCCCCATCAACAATCTTGGATGTGGTTTTCCGTGGTTTCCCACTTTCACTCGAGGCAAATACCGGGATAGTTCCTAACTTAAAGCCTCGGTTGTCAATTCCCCATTCCTCACCTTAATCACCAATGCACACATTAATACAGCCAACGCATTAATACAGGTTAACAGAGAATTTTACACTCGCGGGGCTGAATGACTACGATGTCAGTCCATCAAATGAATAATAATAGTTAAAACTTAAACTAGAAAAACTCAACTTCTCCACTAAAAATATATACAACAAAAAGAACCTCTCCCTTAATGCCAAACTACAACACTACAATGCTGTGGTAAAACCGGTGATCTTACTGTATATGGTGTGGAGACGGCGAACTTGATGAACCTGGAAAAGCTTCTAAAGATTGAATAGCCAGTTATATACATAATCAATAAAGGAACTGTGCATAAAGGAGCATTACATTTTGTAGTAATCCAATAAGGAAAGTGTTCTCTTAGAACATTCACTAAAGTGGTATCGACCACACCGTTTAGCACATAATACGCACTCACACTGTACAGAAGGTTCATGAAAGCCACGTCGCACGCACAGCTTATGATGGAAGCCGTGTACAGCAAGTCTATTCAGAGCACTCCTCATTTCATTGTTAGGGCCGGTCCAATTTCTATTAGACATGGCATCAGTCGCATAGAAATCCAGGTTGATTTCTGGTCGCTTTCTTTGTCTCAGCCTTAGGAACTTCTGTTGATTTGCAGAAGGCAATTGTAGTCCAATTCTTAAATCTTCAACAAGAAAAGTTTCTCCAGCTAATTCGTATGTTAGCCTGGAGGATGATATAAGTCCTTTTCAAGAATCTTGCCTTGACATTTTCTACAACTCTGAGGTCGGATAGAGTCAGACAATCCCATATCAGTTCCAACCCATCAGTTAGGGCTGGAAGAACCTTTACATAGAATAGTGTCAATGCTGTTATTAGAGACAATTTAGTGAGATCTGTGACATCATATATGTTTCTGATAGCTGCAAAGTACCTTTCCCTCACATGGCTTCTGAAGGAATTAGCAGATGGTTGAAAAGTGATCCCTAAATATTTAAAAGAATTCAGAAGTTCCGAGAGTGTTTCATTGCTTTGTATCCTGCCATTTCCCGCTATTCTTCCTCGTTTCCGGAAAACCATTTGAACTGTCTTCATTCTATTGATTATGAGACTGTTGCTGTCAGCATATTCATCAAGTCTATCTATTACCGCTTGGATATCTTCTTTATTGCTGGAGCCTAATGCAATATCATCCGCATGCTGGTACAACGCGACCAATGTATTAAGGGTAATTCTTGTGATATCAGCTAAGACTATGTTGAATAATAGCGGGCTAAGGGGATCCACTTGAAGAACCCCGTTAGTCTGTAAGATGGGTGTTGAGGAAGTTTTGCCGTCTTGTATCGTAACCCTGTTGTAAGCAAGTAAGTTGTTTATTGCTATAGTCAGTGGGTTAACAATTCCAATCATGTCCGCTAGATTACGAAGGAGCATTTCCCTAATTAAGAAGTCAAACACTTTCTTGAAATCCACAACGATGACATAGAATTTCCCCTTGGGTCGTCTAATAATGTCACGTATGTTGCCTAAGAGGTTCTTGACCGCGTGTTATGTCCCTCTTCCTATCAGGAATCCAAATTGCTGTTCGGGAATCTTAATTTCTGTTTCTGCAAGTAGGCAGTGCTCTAAGATCTTGGCATTGATCTTATAGATGGTATTTTTGAGGGCGACACCTCTATACGAATCAGGATCATCTCTGTCTCCCTTACCTTTGAGTAGCATTTTGATATCTGACTGTCTCCACCTTTCCGAGATTTGTCCAATTGTAAAACATCAATTGAACAATGTGGTCCATATGTGAATTAAGAGTTTCACAGGTGTCTTGTAAATTTTCGTTGAAGACTCCCATCCAGACCTACTGCTTTCTGCTTTTTGCAGACTGAATAGCTGATTTGACTTCCTTCTGATCTATTGGTCTTAGTATGTGCGGGTTCCCTCGAAGTGGAAGAGCTAAATTTTGATTAAGAATCTCCGAGAAGTGTGCTTCCCATATAGTTATTGGGAACTCTTGAGAAGGGCAAGTAGCTTGTTGCTTAAGGGCGATGTAAGGATCTTTCATGGCTTCTTGAGCTTTTAATGTAGCCTGTTTGTTCTAAGTATTAAACTTTCTTTTGTTTAATTAATTCCCTATATGTTTTTCTTTGCATACTCAGCATAGGTGGATTCCCCACATGTTCCACAGTACATGCCTTATGGAGCAAGTCGAAAGTATCCTGTCTGACCATGTAGCATTCCTTGTCAAACCACTGGCGATTCTCGGTGGCTTCTTGATTTGTGCTTTTCTTATGAGATTCAGAACATCGTCCAGTGCAGAGTCAAGCATTCCTGCATTTATCATCTGCGGAACTCTTTCTACGTCATCTTTTCCTTCCTCGATAGTAGGGAAGTGTAATTTCCTTGTAATGCACGAGTTGTAATTCCTCTTGGTCGCTGGAGTATGACTCCCCATATTCACCTTAAGAGAGACAGGAATGTGCTTCCTCAGAACTGCTGCCGGATGTGAGGACAGAACCGCTCGGTTAAGGATTGTTAGGCTGTCTCCTTTTATAAAGAAAAGATCAATGGTTCTTTTACCATTAGGAGCCAAGTAGGTTACTTCTTCCGCTGTATTAACAAGTTTATAACCTCTAACTTGTATGTAGTCGAGAACATTTTCGGCTGGTGCAGAATGTCAGTTGTGTGCTGTAATCTCCCCCCCCCCCCCTCAAAAATAAAATTAGGAACACAATTATTTTTATAGTGCATCGAATAACAAATTGTGTCCATAGAATAAATAAGTTGCGAGATTAAAAGACCTTCTGGCGGGAACAGCTGATGCCTACCTCTTAACATTTTGTGCGATTCGTTCTTAAATGCTACTGCAGACTCGAGAGTGTTCTCATTTCGTGTGACCGGTGCTGCCGCTCTGAGGTCGAACGAAGAATCGTTGTGATGTCTTAGCACAACGCAAAGGTTGGGCACGAATGTGCAGAAGGCAGAGTTTATGTTTGCTGGCAATTAACGTAGAAATTCTTGCTGATCTGTGATCTGCACAGCCATTGCCGGACGCGGAGTGGAGCGCACGACTTGGTAGGCTACGTCGTTGTGATATATCTCCTATTTTAATGCGCTGTATTTGATTGTAGATAATATCATTTAAGTACTTTTATTTTCAAATAAAACAATATGCTGCAGCACCTCAGCACATAAGGTGCAGCCGCCCCTGGTCCAGAATAATATTAGTCTTATTGTCAGGTTTGTCAATTTGACAGTTGAAGTCACCCCCTTGAATCACGTTTCTGACGTCCTTTGCCGAAGTTATTGCCTTTACGATATGTTCGATTGCATCATCTGTTTTCCTAGCAGGGCTTGCATATATAGACTACCTATGATGGTTAATTTTTCGTTTGATTATTAGCATATTTTCTTCATGTACAGTACGTTCTGTGGTGTGCCAACGCATCCTCTGTAGAAAATACTAACTCCTCCTTCTGGCCTTCGTCACTCTTTGGGAGTGGCTAGGACATGTTTGCTGTAATATTGTGGAAAACTAATACGTTCCAGTAAAAATGTCACGGTAAATATGGCAATGTCGAATTGGAACGAGAAATTATCAGCAAGAGAAGAACACAGTGATTTTAAGCCCTCTACATTCCATAAAATAATGTCTAGATTCAATGCATGAGACTTAGTCTTATTGTATGCTCCTATTCTTTGCTTATAAATGTACAACTTAAGAACCAATAAGAACAAATCATCTCCTCAACAAACAAATAAGTCAGCCCCACTCATCCATCAGCTGTTACAGTGCCTTTCTTCTCTTTGACTACCGGTCACTTGATCCTGCCATCTGCCCTGCTCTGCACCAAACCCCACTAAAGCGTACTGCGTGGCCGGGTTTTGAACTCAACGTAGGTAGCAGTTGAACTCAAATGCCTCTGTTGACGACAAGAGCCAGCAATATACAAGGGCTGTTTACCATCTCTTGATGAATGCAGTACATTTGCATCTGTCTGTTGGCACAGGCTAGATGCTTGTCTCATATATGGAAGCTATTTAGGTATGGTGGTGTTGAGTAATGGCCTCAGTGCACAGCTAGTGCCAGTGTGTACTGTGAACGGTCAGTGCTATTGTTCTGCCTCAGTGAGGAAAGCAATGACAAACTACATCACTCCTCATCTTGCCTAGTATGCCTCATTAAAGTGCTGCTTTGAGATTTTGTGGGTATCTACCGACCTAACCTATGGCGGTAGGCCTACGTTTTGAGTATCCAACCAGCCTCTGGACTGACTACCTAACGGGCAGACATTACTTACATGAATTTCAGAGTAGTTGCTGGAAATGCTGTCCTTCATCTTCTAGACACACATTGCACCAACGTAGGAAGTTTTGGTACACTCGTTGTAATTCATAAACACTGATATTTTGTATCGTTGCGTTCTCGAGAGCCTCCAGAGTACGCGGATTGTTTCTGTACACATTTCGTATGAGGTTCCCCACAAGTAAAAATCCCACGCCACTGAAACTTAGGCTACGAACACATTTACTGGAAGACTTGTTCTTGAGAAGATAAGTTTCCACCACGAAAATTCTACGTTTTGTTCCATACTTAAATTAAAGTGATAGAAGCCATTTTCCAGTGTAGCCTACTTCTATTCAAGAAAGCTTTCCAGTTGGTCAACAAACATTGTGACCAATTACATTCGGCGGGGAACAAGTATTTACCTGCTTTAACCTGAAAGACATGAGATATTATTACAATATGGGGAGCTATACCTCACCATATTCTCAGGATACGAGAGAGGCTACAGTACTTCACCACAAGGCATCTTGCCTGCTGCGTATGTAATAAATTCTATGGAACAACCCACGGTTTCTCGACCCGCTCTTGTGTAATCGGCAAATGCTAGTCAACTGGAGCTGACTCAACACGATCCACACGGCCCCGGCGAGGTTCCGTTCTATAAACAGAAGGCGCTCCCTGTAGTTTTGTTTATACTTGTTTAATGAAGCCAGTGGGTTCATATGGTAAAAAGCACTGTCGTTGCACAATATGGTCTGGATGCAATTCAACGTTCAATCAAGAGATATAGTTCCGGTCTCAGGGTTAGAATGGGGTACATTAGGCCTCTTGGGGTTAAACTGAGAAGAGATGGGTTTCCTTGCCTCGATTACAAATTTTGTGACACCACAATAACACAGATGTTTGTTTTATCACGTACTTCTGTATTCGAAAGCAAATTATGTCTCGCCTTGGTGTGTACAATTGTTTGGCAGCCACTCGGCTTGCTAAGAGACAATGTTATGAATTCAAGACTTCAGCTCACAGCAGTTCTTAAAGCTTCACTACTGTACGTTGTCCCTGTCACTCCACCTAATATATCCCTTCAGTTCAAGGGCAGATGTTAGCTCCCAAGTGGCTGGTTGTAGCGTCATAGGGTTTGGACAGTCAGCTTCAAAGTTTTAAGTTCTGAAACATACGATCATCCAAATGATTGAATGTTTAATGATTTTCATGCTCTGATTACAGCTTCGGTGGCGTAGTTGTTAGCATGCTTAGATTCTATGCTCAATATCGCGGGATCAAATCCGGCCAAAGCCTTCGGATTTTTTAAGAGCGTTAAAAATCCTTCAGTATGCCTTCCTTCGGAGGTGAAGTAAAGCCGTCGGGCCCAGATTTATGGCATGTAAAAGAACCTTCCACTAACTACAATTGTGTGAGGCTAAATTTGTAGGTTAAATTTGATTAACGCTCTATGAAGTTCTAACGATCGCAGTCAGGTGCAGGTTGCGGTGGCATCCAGTAGCCAAGTTTGCAGCTAAATGTCGTTGATGGTAGCATTTGGAATAAAAGTGGGAACTACTTGAAATTGATCGTCTGCAGTCCATACCTGAATTACAGATAACACACACATCACAATTAACACTGGATTTCAGACAGATTCTATACGCATCCAAAGTGCACGGGGCTACGTGACCGGGTTGTCGCAGCCCCTAAACTGTGTAACCAGCCAACACCTTCATGCGCTGAGAGAAAGTGAGATTTCGTATGGCATAGTAAACTAGAGTGTTTAGTTATCTGGGCAATGCTGCGCTATCCTATTGGCTGGCACGGACAAGCCTAGAGTGTTCAGTTATATCTAGGCAATGCCGCACTATCCTATTGGCTGGCACAGTAAGCCTAGAGTGTTTAGTTATCTAGGCAACGCCGCGCTATCCTATTGGCTGGCAGAGCAAGCCTAGAGCGTTTAGTTATCTAGGCAATGCCGCGCTATACTATTGGCTGACACGCAAGTCTACAGCGTTTAGTTATCTAGGCAACGCCACGCTATCCTCTTGGCTGGCAAAGCAAGCCTAGAGTATTTAGTTATCTAGGCAATGCCGCGCTATCCTATTGGCTGGCAAAGCAAGCCTAGAGTGTTTAGTTATCTAGGCAATGCCGCGCTATACTATTGGCTGACACGCAAGTCTACAGCGTTTGGTTATCTAGGCAACGCCGCGCTATCCTCTTGGCTGGCAAAGCAAGTCTAGAGTGTTTAGTTATCTAGGCAATGCCGCGCTATCCTATTGGCTGGCAAAGCAAGCCTAGAGTGTCTAGTTATCTAGGCAATGCCGCGCTATCCTATTGGCTGGCACAGCAAGCCTAGAGTGTTTAGTTATCTAGACAATGCCGCGCTATCCTATTGGCTGGCACAGCAAGCCTAGAGTGTTTAGTTATCTAGGCAATGCCGCGCTATCCTATTGGCTGGAACAGCAAGCCTAGAGTGTTTAGTTATCTAGGCAAAGCCGCCCTATCCTATTGGCTGGCACAGCAAGCCTAGAGTGTTTAGTTATCTAGGCAATGCTGCGCTATCCTATTGGCTGGCACAGCAAGCCTAGAGTGTTTAGTTATCTAGACAATGCCGCGCTATCCTATTGGCTGGCACAGCAAGCCCAGAGTGTTTAGTTATCTAGGCAATGCCGCACTATCCTATTGGCTGGCACAGAAAGCCTAGAGTGTTTAGTTATCTAGACAATGCCGCGCTATCCTATTGGCCGGCACAGCAATCCTAGAGTGTTTAGTTATCTAGGCAATGCCGCGCTATCCTATTGGCTGGCACAGCAAGCCTAGAGTGTTTAGTTATCTAGACAATGCCGCGCTATCCTATTGGCTGGCACAGCAAGCCTAGAGTGTTAAGTTATCTAGGCAATGCCGCACTATCATATTGGCTGGCACAGCAAGCCTAGAGTGTTACGTTATCTAGGCAATGCCGCACTATCCTATTGGCTGCCACAGCAAGGCTAGAGTGTTTAGTTATCTAGGCAATGCCGCGCTATCCTCTTGGCTGGCACAGAAAGCCTAGTGTTACGTTATCTAGGCAATGCCTCACTATCCTATTGGCTGGCACAGCAAGCCTAGAGTGTTACGTTTTCTAGGCAATGCCGCACTATCCTATTGGCTGGCACAGCAAGCCTAGAGTGTTACGTTATCTAGGCAATGCCGCGTTATCCTATTGGCTGGCACAGCAAACCTAGAGTGTTTAGTTATCTAGGCAATGCCGTGCTATCCTATTGGCTGGCACAGCAAACCTAGTGTGTTTAGTTATCTAGGCAATGCCGCCCTATCCTATTGGCTGGCAGAGCAAGCCTAGAGTGTTTATTTATTTAGACAATGCCGCGCTATCCTATTGGCTGGCACAGCAAGCCTAGAGTGTTTAGTTATCTAGGCAATGCCGCACTATCCTATTGGCTGGCACTTACAAGCCTAGAGTGTTTAGTTATCTAGGCAATGCCGCACTATCCTATTGGCTGGCACAGCAAGCCTAGAGTGTTTAGTTATCTAGGCAATGCCGCAATATCCTATTGGCTGGCACAGCAAGTCTAGAGTGTTTAGTTATCTAGGCAATGCCGCACTATCCTATTGGCTGGCACAGCAAGCCTAGAGTGTTTAGTTATCTAGGCAATGCCGCAATATCCTATTGGCTGGCACAGCAAGTCTAGAGTGTTTAGTTATCTAGGCAATGCCGCAATATCCTATTGGCTGGCACAGCAAGCCTAGAGTGTTTAGTTATCTAGGCAATGCCGCAATATCCTATTGGCTGGCACAGCAAGTCTAGAGTGTTTAGTTATCTAGGCAATGCCGCAATATCCTATTGGCTGGCACAGCAAGCCTAGAGTGTTTAGTTATCTAGGCAATGCCGCAATATCCTATTGGCTGGCACAGCAAGTCTAGAGTGTTTAGTTATCTAGGCAATGCCGCACTATCCTATTGGCTGGCACAGCAAGCCTAGAGTGTTTAGTTATCTAGGCAATGCCGCAATATCCTATTGGCTGGCACAGCAAGCCTAGAGTGTTTAGTTATCTAGGCAATGCCGCAATATCCTATTGGCTGGCACAGCAAGTCTAGAGTGTTTAGTTATCTAGGCAATGCCGCAATATCCTATTGGCTGGCACAGCAAGCCTAGAGTGTTTAGTTATCTAGGCAATGCCGCACTATCCTATTGGCTGGCACAGCAAGCCTAGAGTGTTTAGTTATCTAGGCAATGCCGCACTATCCTATTGGCTGGCACAGCAAGCCTAGAGTGTTTAGTTATCTAGGCAATGCCGCGCTATCCTCTTGGCTGGCACAGCAAGCCTAGAGTGTTACGTTATCTAGGCAATGCCGCACTATCCTATTGGCTGGCACAGCAAGCCTAGTGTTTCGTTATCTAGGCAATGCCGCACTATCCTATTGGCTGGCACAGCAAGCCTAGAGTGTTACGTTCTCTAGGCAATGCCGCACTATCCTATTGGCTGGCACAGCAAGCCTAGAGTGTTACGTTATCTAGGCAATGTCGCGCTATGCTATTGGCTGGCAGAGTTAGCCTAGAGTGTTTAGTTATCTAGGCAATGCTGCACTATCCTATTGGCTGGCACAGCAAACCTAGAGTGTTCAGTTATCTAGGTAATGCCCCGCTATCCTATTGGCTGGCACATTGAGCCAAGAGTGTTACGTTATCTAGGCAATGCCGCGCTATCCTATTGGCTGGCACAGCAAACCTAGAGTGTTTAGTTATCTAGGCAATGCAGCGCTATCCTATTGGCTGGCACAGCAAACCTAGAGTGTTTAGTTATCTAGACAATGCCGCGCTATCCTATTGGCTGGCACAGGAAACCTAGAGTGTTTAGTTATATAGGCAATGCCGCCCTATCCTATTGGCTGGCACAGCAAGCCTAGAGTGTTTAATTATCTAGACAATGCCGCGCTATCCTATTGGCTGGCACAGCAGGCCTAGAGTGTTTAGTTATCTAGGCAATGCCGCACTATCCTATTGGCTGGCACTTACAAGCCAAGAGTTTTTAGTTATCTAGGCAATGCCGCGCTATCCTATTGGCTGACACAGCAAGCCTAGAGTGTTTAGTTATCTAGGCAATGCCGCACTATCCTATTGGCTGGCACAGCAAGCCTAGAGTGTTTAGTTATCTAGGCAATGCCGCGCTATCCTATTGGCTGGCACAGCAAGCCCAGAGTGTTTAGTTATCTAGGCAATGCCGCGCTATCCTATTGGCTGGCACAGCAAGTCTAGAGTGTTAAGTTATCTAGGCAATGCCGCCCTATCCTATTGGCTGGCACAGCAAGCCTAGAGTGTTTAGTTATCTAGGCAATGCCGCACTATACTATTGGCTGGCACAGCAAGCCTAGAGTGTTTAGTTATATAGACAATGCCGCACTATCCTATTGGCTGGCACAGTAAGCCTAGTGTGTTTAGTTATCCAGGCAATGCCGCCCTATCCTATTGGCTGGCACAGTAAGCCTAGTGTGTTTAGTTATCCAGGCAATGCCGCCCTATCCTATTGGCTGGCACAGTAAGCCTAGTGTGTTTAGTTATCCAGGCAATGCCGCCCTATCCTATTGGCTGCTATAGCAAGCCTAGAGTGTTTAGTTATCTAGACAATGCTGCGCTATCCTATTGGCTGGCACATCAAGCCTAGAGTGTTTAGTTACCTAGGCAATGCCGCGCTATCCTATTGGCTGGCACAGCAAGCCTAGAGTGTTTAGTTATCTAGGCAATGCCGCGCTATCCTATTGGCTGGCACAGCAAGCCTAGTGTGTTTAGTTACCTAGGCAATGCCGCACTATCCTATTGGCTGGCACAGCAAGCCTAGAGTGTTTAGTTATCTAGGCAATGCCGCACTATCCTATTGGCTGACACAGCAAGCCTAGAGTGATTAGTTATCTAAACAATGCCGCGCTATCCTATTGGCTGGCACAGCAAGCCTAGAGTGTTTAGTTATCTAGGCAATGCCGCCCTATCCTATTGGCTGGCACAGTAAGCCTAGAGTGTTTAGTTATCTAGGCAATGCCACACTATCCTATTGGCTGGCACAGCAAGCCTAGAGTGTTTAGTTATCAAGGCAATGCCGCACTATCCTATTGGCTGGCACAGCAAGCCTAGAGTGTTTAGTTATCTAGGCAATGCCGCGCTATCCTATTGGCTGGCACAGTAAGCCTAGAGTGTTTAGTTATCTAGGCAATGCTGCGCTATCCTATTGGCTGGCACAGCAAGCCTAGAGTGTTTAGTTATCTAGGCAATGCCACACTATCCTATTGGCTGGCACAGAAAACCTAGAGTGTTTAGTTATCTAGGCAATGCCGCGCTATCCTATTGGCTGGCACAGCAAGTCTAGAGTGTTCAGTTATCTAGGCAATGCCGCGCTATCCTATTGGCTGGCACAGCAAGACTAGAGTGTTTAGTTATCTAGGCAATGCCGCGCTATCCTATTGGCTGACACAGTTAGCCTAGAGTGTTTAGTTACCTAGGCAATGCCGCGCTATCCTCTTGGCTGGCACAGCAAGCCTAGAGTGTTTAGTTACCTAGGCAATGCCGCGCTATCCTATTGGCTGGCACAGCAAGCCTAGAGTGTTTAATTATCTAGACAATGCCGCGCTATCCTATTGGCTGGCACAGAAAGCCTAGAGTGTTTAGTTACCTTGGCAATGCCGCACTATCCTATAGACCTCTTGCGCATGATGGGTGCCACGCTCTGGTGGCAAGTCACTTAAACTGTCGGGGGGAGTCGCAGTCGAGTGTCTGTGCCTGTGTTTCATGGTTTTGTATATGCTTGATTAAACGTCGACATGCAAAACGGTTCTCGAAACAGTAGAAAAATTATTCTGAGGTTGGTTGCAACTTCACGTATATTAACTGTTCTCCTGGAACCAATTTTGTGTGTTTCCGAATAAAAAGCAGCATGAAATTAGGAGAAATGCCTGGATTGCGACACTGAAAAGAGGAACTAGTGATGGTAAGCCATGGGAACCCACGAATAACTCGCGTGTTTGTACAGGCGCGGATTGAAGGGGGGTGGGGTCACGGGGTCATGACACCCCCCCCCCCCACCGGGGACCAATTTTTTTTTGCAAACTCGAAAAACGAAAACACAATAACCAGACAAATAAAACTTCACGAATTTTTACTGAAAAATAGTATTTTTAATTTTATTCAATACTGAAAATATTTTTATAGCAATTATTATGTTCTCTTACAACTGTACATATTTACAACTTCATACCTGTTATATAAAACGATTATTTATATAACAAAATCAACTCGTCTATTTTGCTTACCAAACCTTGTGATTACCGAATCGATGTTTATAGTGATGTCACGATGAATGTGCAGCAATGCACGGATAGGAATTTGGGGCTTTTTTTTTTTCGCACCAAACAATTTTGGCGAAGTCCAAACTGCAAGCTTGGTTGGCAATTTAGGCTGTGACTATCTCCCTTTGTCGGTACCAACTCGACTTGCCGAAACTGTAACGTACCTTGATACTTTTCTCGAAGCTCGATGTAAAAGTCGCAAAACACGCCGTTGCAATTTGTACGAATATTTTTGGTGCGTTAAACGCATCAATTTTCTATCCATGTATCTTGCAAAAAAAAATGGTCTCGTTTTGTACGGTTGGTTATTTTGTGATTGCGTTTTTAGTGATACAATTTTTCTTAACAATTTCGATTCTCTGACCCCCCCCCCCCCAAAAGCCAAACTCTAGATCCGCGCCTGTGTTTGTAGTCGGCATTTTGTGAATGGAATGCCTTCGAGAGATCCTGACAGTCCTGGTTATGTACCGAGTTTGTTTATAAAACCGCTTGTTTCGATCGAACGTCGGCAAGAAGAGGAGCACCGAGTGACGACTAGATACAAGAGGCGAAAACGGAGACATGAAAATAAAAACGTTGAAACTAGTATCACGGAAGATTTTTCGAAATCATACAGTGATGCAAGCACGCAGACTGAAGTAATGACCACCGATGGTAACAACACCAGTGTGAACGTGTTATTTTCTGCTCTGAAAAGTAATTGTGAAGCGGAAGTTCAAACAAATTTGCCATTGCCTTGAGTGAATAAACAGACGACGACCGACACTTGTGTTAAGAGAGATTGTGGTGTTCACGTGGACTTAGTGGACACCAAACATACATAATGGATACAGGTCAGTGAAAGACAAGGAATAGCATCTTCTTGAAATAGCAGGTGTTAAATTTGCAGTGTTTGATATCCTGTTATCCTTGTTACCCTCTGTTCATCATAACTGTACATTTACTAAAGAAAACATGCTGCTTCTACTGCTAATGAAATGTAAACTCGGTATTAGTTTCGCCGTTCTAGGTGTAATTTTTAACTGCCATAGGACTACAGCATCTGTTACTTTTAAATTCGCTCTCCCATCATATTTTTGAGAAAATAAAGGAGTGGATTTTTTGGCCACAACGATCCTCTATCAAAATCCCAATGCCTAATGCTTTTAAAAACACTACGAAAATAGCACGTGCATTATAGATTGCAGTGAAGTGCCCTGTGAAACACCTAACAGTGTTCGTCAAAGGATTTTATTGTTTTCTCATTATAAGAATTCCTTTACAGTCAAATTTCTTGTTGCCATTACTTCATCAGGTTACATTTCATTTATATCCAAATGCTATGGTGGAAGAGCGACTGACAGCTACATCACAGTTAATTCCGGTATATTAAACTTTATTCAGCCAGGGGATATAGTTATGTGTGACAAAGGATTCCCACAGAACAGAACTTGTATTGAGAACAGAAATGCTGTAATGGTAATGCCACCTTTTGCATTTAATCCTCAGTTTTCAGCTGAAGAAATTGAAACAACATACGATATTGCTTCAGTAAGAATACATGTTGAAAGAGCTATTCAGAGAATGAAAATTTATAAAATATTAAGCAACAAACTCACTATGGATTTACTTCCTCATATAAACAAAATTGTTTGCATCATAGGAGTCTTGGTAAACTTCAGTCCTCCAATAATTAAATCACAAGACAAACTATTTTTAGTTAAGCTTACTAAAAAATTTTGCGAATAATTCGATACCGTAATGGAATTTGAAACAGCAAAATAATTTGATTTTTAGCCTATTTTCAATTTTGAAAAAATAGGCTTATGAGATCACCTTTTGTCCGTGTGTGTGTGTGTGTGTGTGTGCGTGCGTGTGTATGTGTGTGTGTGTGTGTGAGGTGTGTGTGTGTGTGTGTCCCTAATAAAGTCTAAACGGCTGGAGCGATTTCAATGAAACTCGGTAAGTTCATAGCACTATTCCCGGCGACTTCGACCGTGCCCTTCAAATTTTGTTACGTCTCACCAAGCCAACATGGCGGCTGTGCGAAATATTTCACTAGCATTCAATATCTCTGAAACTATTACCGATATCGCCCTGAAATTGTGTATGGTGATCAAGGGCACCACTAGAAGTTCACCTATGAGACTTTCAAAATCCTGGAGACTACAAAACCAACTTGGCGGCCAAGCGAATTTGAGACTTTTAAATAGACTTTTCTCGCGATTCAACTACCCAAACGTAATGAAACTTGGTACAGTAAATGTTTATACACATTGTAATGCACTGGAGTCTAATTTAGTTCAATTGTTCACATAACCTCAAAATGGCGGCTGTGGGAAATATTTCACTGACATTCTATATCTCCGAAACTATTACAGATATCACCCTGCAATTTTGTACGGTGATGAAGGATACTGATACAAGTTTACCTATGTATGTTTCATAAACCTTTAGAGTACAAAACGAACATGGCGACCAAGCGAATTTGAAATATTTTAATAGACTTTTCTCGTGATTTGACTCTCTGAGCGCAGTGAAATGTGGTAGAGTAAATGATTTTGCAGATTGTAATGCACTGCCCTCTAATTTAATTCAATTGTTCGCATAACCTCAAGATGGCGGCTGTGCGAAATTTTAAATTATTATTTTTTATTTCTTGTGTCGTAATCATGCGATCGAAGTGAAAGTTTGAATTTTGAACCTAGGCAATAATTGTCCTTGAATGGTACATAACTCTATGGCCTATACATATAACAATCCTAAATGGCGAGCTTCCGAAATATTTAGACGGTTCTCTATATCTATGAATCTTTTACTGCAACCAAACTGATTTTTTTTATGTTCATAGAGACTATGAACATATGTTCACCTATAGGACTTTCAGTAACCTGGTGAGCACAAATCCAACATGGCGGTGACGCGAAATATAAATACTTAAATGGACGTTTCTCGCGAATTAACTATCCGAGTGCCGTGAAACGTTGCACGTTAAATGCTTATACAAATGTTGATCCACTGGCATCTAATTTATTTCAATTTTTTGCTTAATCATAAGATGGCTGCTGTGCGTAATTTTAAAATCTCGTTTTTATTTCTTGTGTTCTAATCATACGATTTAATTTTGAATACCACACATACACAATAATCTTAATGTAATAGTGCAAAAATAAAAATCCAACCTGGCGACCATCTGAAATATTTAGACGGTTCTCAATATCTACGAATCTATCACGACAATCAAACTGAAATTTTGTATATTGAAAGAGGCAATTAACATGAGCAGGATATATGAAAATAGGCTTATAGTTCTTCACGGAACTACTTGTTGATTATGTTATCAACAGAATAAATTAAAATTTTCTAGTTGAGTTCTCAGCATTGGGAAATACAATTCGTACATCAGCCATTATCCGATTAGTGATAATTCACACTTGAATATTACTGGAAGGTAATGTTCAAAATAAAATGTCTCCACTTTTTTTTTTTGCGTATGGCTGTTGGTGCCGGGAGTGTCCGAGGACATGTTCGGCTCACCAGTTTTTAAGCTGCTTCGAGACGGACACCCAATGGGTGAGCTACAAGTACCGTTGGGGAGGAAAGTTGGAATGTAAGGACGAGGAGTTGGAAGGTAGCGGCTGTGGCCTATAGCTAGGGACCAACCCCGGCATTTGCCTGTATGGAAGATGGGAAACGACAGAAGACCATATTCAAGGTTGCCGGCGGGGGGATTCGAACCTCCTCGCCTCTCGGATGTGAGTGACTGCCAGCAGTCATGTCGTAACGACCACGGCTAACTCACCCGATATCTCTCTACTGAAGGAATAGTACTGGTCATAATTTCTGGAAATGTTCACTTTAATACTTCCCTTTGGAGAATATATGAACAAGTCACAGTTGTGAAGGTTCAGAATGTACATTGATACCTGTAGACTACCTGAGTATAATAAACGTGAGTTTCCTTCAGCTTTACGTTGCCATCAGTAGTTATATCTAAATACGGAACATTGCACTTTTTGTCTTCAACTATGGGTTTTTCTGGATATGAATAAGGGCACTTAATCTCGAGAAAATTAACAAAATCCTGACCTACCACTATCCCATCTGGACTGCAACATAACCATGGTTGCTGTTCTTTTATAAACAACCCGAGTTGAACCACACGGCATTCGTTTAATAAGCAGTACTCCTCAAGTGCCTTCCGTTCATTAGTTCTGCCATATCTCACTGCAGGAGTGTTTACATTCTTAGATGAAAGAAGCGCTAATGCCAGTCTTTCGTAATTTCCACTCTGTAGGGTTTTGATCTGGTGTACATTCTGGCTGGCCGAAATGCGTAACTTCCTTTACTGGAACCAGGAAGGACATAAATATTGTTCCTTTGTCTCAACTGCAATTGCACGCTCCTGTGAATTTGTTACTTTCACATTTTTACAATAAAACTTCAATATATCATTTGGCATCATGCACTCATAATTTATGGAAGCTAGTGATATGTTACCACCAGGTAAATTATTCACAACATAGCATTTAAATAGTTTATTAGCTGTTTGTTTGTCCAACTTGTTAAAACACTGAAATAAGAAGTCCTTTTCGCTTATCTCTACAGCGCTTTCAACGATGTTTTGAACAATGCAAGTGGAGATAAGGAAAGATTCACCTTCACACTCTGCTTTCAAAATTTTCGAGAAAGCACAGTCTATGACCTTAATTTGTTCATATAATTATGTTTTACTTAAGGATTCAATACTTTCCGACGCGTAATAAATTGGTCGCTTATTTGATGGCCCATTTAGTATTTCTTCTAAATTTCCTCCTTTACAATACTCCGCAATAATGTTCTATGGTTTCTCCCATTGTTGCAGAGAGGAAGTCTGGGAAGAATCACTCTCAGTATTAATATAAAGTCCGACTTTGCAATTGCACTCAGCTGATTTAACCTTTCGTCCGCAATCAATCTGTAAAAAGATTAATCTTGTGTAAATTAATTGTAAAAAAAACTTAAAACTGCAATAGATACACATATTATGCTACGTTGTTATATAGGAAGACAAAACATATGCTTACTTTAATTTTAAAAGCATAAGGCGACTGATGGAGGTTTGTTTCTCTCAAACACAAGCAGGTTATTTCTTCTCCGAAAGCTTCTCTTGCTTGTAGTATATGATGATTGTAGTATATGATGACTGTCACAGAGTTTTGCACCCTTCTTTAAAGTAGAAGCTCTGAAATACGATGCATCCCACTGAACTTCTCGAAATCCTACACAAATATCTAGAGACGGCATTTCAACTTTGAGTTCTTCCCTGTGCTTGTAGTTGCACAAGCTACTGTCTTCCCCCTGAAAGATTGCACAAGTCACCGCTACGAGCGCCAGCAACTAAAATAACGTTATGCGCACGAGCTCTATTGGCTGGCACTGACAAGCGAGTGAATCTGGCTCCTCTCTCATGTTCAGAGTTGTTCTGTGTTTGGTATAGTCATGACTCATGATCATACTCATCAAAGGGGCCGATGACTTAGATGTTTGACTCCTTGTAATATCAAACATAATTTGCGACAGCTGTTGGGTTGTGTGTTGTGCAAATAGTACAAGTTTAGAATACCCTCTGCTCCGAATCTCGTATAGCCAGAGATTGGGGGGAGAGCAACCATCACATGATACGTGTGAATATTAGTTAGTGATTCCCAAAGAGCCTAATACAAAAATCCTTCTCGGTAAGATTAATAAATCCCAACATGAATTTAACAAATTAGTCACAGAACCTACAAATAATTTACTTGGTATTAAATATTATTATCTAAACACTAATTGTATTGTATGTCTACCCCTTATTATTCCCGTTTTCCAACGGGGTCGGGGATGAGATGCGATGGAAGTCTTTGTGACGATGGTTCTTACGGCCGGATGCCCTTCCTGACGCCAACCTCATGAGAGGAGTTAATGAGAGATGAAATGAATGATGGTAAATGAAATTGGGCAAGAAACACTAATAATGGCTATTAATTACGTACTATAAGATAGAAGTTGAAGATTTAGAATGTCAGATCCATGTGGGATTAAAACCCGCTGACATAAGTATTGTTTGGCCTCACGTATGTTCCCTTGACAAATGGGCAGTAAAATGTCTGTCCCATCAGCTCAGTGGTAGAGCAACGGTATACAAAGCCAGAGTCTGCGGGTTCGGTCCCATACGAGTCCAACCTTCCATTTACTGTAAATGTTTACTATACACTATCGCTGTTGGGAGAAAACAATATTGAAATAATCATTTCTCATTATTCTATTTTCAGGACTGAATTCCCAAGCTGGTCGTCTTCAGCAGGTTGTTTCATCGGGGTCAACGGTGTTTAAAATTTTAATCAGAAATGAGCGACCAGAAGATCTCTTCAGGTGATTTACCTAAAGCGTTAGCTATTGCACCCGATGGTTTTCCAAAGAACTACTTGTCACCAGAACAAGCATACCTAATCAAGAATCACATCTCTAGCAATATTGCCAGTGGCCTTAAACCAGAATTTTATCCCCGAATCGATTCTTGTTTGCTCAGTAAAGAAGGAGCTTTTATAGTAGCTTGTCATGACGAACATACTGCAACGTGGTTAACCCTCCTTATTTATGAGAAACGGGTAGGCGTATGGTCTTGTCCTGCCCTCAAGGTCATTAATATCGAGGATATACCCCAGTTCACCAAGTGTCATGTGTATCTCCCTGTAGGAACTGACATGAATTTAAAGCTATTTGAGCGCCAAAACCGTGGTGTGAACACCGCATACTGGAGAATTATAGCGTAACCTGCTGTAACTGTGAAAGATCTTGACGGCGCAGTTATAGTACCTGGGCGCACACATTATGAATTGATGATTGATGAACCCTCCATGGAGGTGTTGAAGGCAAATAACAACATTTTGTACCATTCACTTTCCAAAGTTAAATTTGAAAATCATGCCAAGATGGTCCGAGATCCCACTACTGGATGTCTGTAATACACAATATTTGCCAGCGGCAGAGCTTATAGCTAGGGACACCTTAGTTCCTTTTGTACTTCAGAGTTGGTAACACATTCTGAAATGTTGGTAAAAGTGTCAATAGAGTTGGTGGTTTTAAGGTTAGCAGTAACTGTCAATTTATGTACATTTGTTTCAAGAATTTGGTTTGCAAGAAAAGGAAGCTTGCAGTTTTACGTGACAGTTAATTAGCAGCCTCTATTACGGGACCTCCATTATTACTTAGGAATGCGAACCACAGAATGTAATATTTCGCTTGGAAAAACTCGCATATATTAACCGGGAATCGAAACCCGGTCCAAGACAGGCAGCTTGACCACTGCACTATTATGCATTGGATTTTGTTGTCTGCTTTTATGACCTAAGAGGCTTTTCTCTAAGCTGGGTATACTTGCAGTAGCGTGACGGATTTCTTCGTGCTTCAATATAGGGAGTGGTCCCCAGAAACTGTCAACCATCCAAGTTCTGACCATCCCCAATGTTGCTTAACTTTGGGGCACTTGGAAGATGTCTGGTCCACCAACAGCTTGTTTTCTTCCCTTGAATGCGGTGTTATTGGCGTAGGTTAGAGGGAAATGTAGCTTTTCCCCAGTGTGGTTGTGGCAGTATGAGCGGTGCTGAGTCTAAAGGATTACGAGGCACACAGGCAATTGAAATGGAACACTTGACATTTACTACAACAGAACTGAACGAACAAGGTGATACAACATTCTTTTATACACACCAAAACAAAAACAAAAGAGAAATATATCTCTATGGACCAGGTTTATAATTAACAGTGTGACCAACACAAACCATGGTCACATATTTCAACACACCTCCTTAAACCTGTGGGAGTAGAGGACATGACTCAAGACCCAAGTCTTTACAAAAATAAATATGCTTAGGCTTAGGAAGAGGCTTTGTTAGGATGTCGGCACACATTTTTGAAGTCTCCTCATATTTGATGCATATGACTTTAGAATCCAAAACATCTCTAACATAGTGATATTTAGTGTCAATATGTTTGGTCCTATTATGGTGGACTGGATTTTTTGCCAGTTTTTGAGCTGATTGACTATCACTCAATAATATGATGGGTGACTTGAGATCTATAAAGTTAGACAAAACACGTTTCAACCAAACAGCTTCTCTTACACCTTCACTCAGTGCTACATATTCGGCTTCAGTAGACGATAAGGAAATGCATTTTTGCTTTTGAGCCCCCCATGATACAGCACAACCTGCCATTTTGAACACAAAACCACTGTATGATTTTCGGTCAGTGCTATCATTAGCCCAGTCAGCATCAACAAATCCCATGATTTGACCTCCATTCCTGACATACTTATGTGACAAGTCATTTGTGCAATTTAAATAACGCAGCACTCGCTTTGCAGCAGACTAGTGAGATTCATTGTAGCAATGATTAAATTGACTGAGATATGATATCGCATAGCTTATATATGGACGAGTGCAAACACTTAAATACATGAGCGAACCTATGAGTTCTCTATAAGGAAGATCACTAGTTTCTGTACCAGAAACACCAAGATTTGGTTTGGTTTCCAAAGGAGTACCAATGGGACGTGCTTCGTGCATACCATATTACTTTGCAATCTCACTGATGTACTACTCTTGACTAAGATACATTGTACCATTCTTCTTATCTTGCCTTACTTTAATACCTAAAATATAAGAAATTGGTCCAAGATCTCGTACCTTAAATTTCTTATCAATACAGGTCTTCAATGACTTGATCTCAGACTCATCATTATAAGCCACAATGAAATCATCCACATATAATGCAATAATTACCATACCTTAGGCTTGTTTCTTAAAGTACACACAGGGTTCATCAGCACAATTTTTGTAACCCAATTTGACAAGAACAGAGTGAGCTCGCTCATTCCACAAACGAGAAGATTGTTTTAAGCCATAAATAGATTTTTTAAACTTGCAAACTTTATGCTCTGAACCTTTCTTGACAAAACTTTCTGGCTGATGCATGTAGATCTCTTCATCTAACTTTCCATTGAGGAAAGCAGATTCAGCATCCCAATGTACCACCTTCAGATCTGTTTGGACAGCCAAGGCAAGCAGCATCCTTAACGTGCTGTGTCGAACAATGGGAGATAAAGTTTCTGTATAATCTACTCCGCACCTTTGGGTGAAGCCCCTGGCCACAAGTCTGGCTTTATACCTTTGAATGTTACCATTAGAGTCTCTTTTTACTTTGAAAACCCACTTACTACTGACAACATTCTTGCCCTGGGGTTTATCAACTAGATCCCACGTGTCATTTAACTGAAGTATCTCCATTTCCCTTTTCATAGCCTGCTCCCACTTAACCCTATCAGGCATGGACAGTGCCTCCTTAACTGTACTAGGTTCAGAGTCATCAGTGAGAGCCAAGTATGTCACATAGTCTGACATGTCTACAGGCTTTTGTTGGCGCCTAGGATACCTTTGATTACCTTCGGCATCCCCCTCCATTGGCTCATTGACGATGGTGGCAGAGCCCACAGAATCACTGCAGTCTGAATCTGTTCCACTAGGGACATAGCTTAAATCAGCTGAGTCAACAGTCTCAGCCCCACCAGCACTGCTAATGGGCGATACGCTTTCAAGTTCCGAAATACGCTCTGCCCCATCCTCTGAGTTGTCGGGTTCTGCCTCACTGTCAGTGGGAACTGAGATCTGCACCATTGCAGGTTCATTAATCTGCAAGGATGGGCCAACATTACCTGGAGATACATCAGACACCTTCTGGAACACATCTTCAAAGAACTGTGCATCCCTGGACTTAACAAGTTGATGAGTAACAGGATGCATGAATCTATAGGCTTTACTGTCCTCACAATAACCACAGAAAATGTGTTTTTTACTTTTAGGATCCAACTTGTTTCTCCTTTGATCAGGACATGAACTTGTGCTACACAACCAAAAATTCTTAGATGCTCCATATTGACCTTGTTACCAGTCCAGATCTCCTCTGGAACTTTACCTGGAATTTTTCTGGTTGGGGACCTGTTTACAAGATAGGCTGCTGTATTTATTGCTTCAGCCCACATGCGTTTATCTACTTTAGACTCGCTCATCATGGCTCTACATTTATCAAGCAATGTTCTATTCATGCGTTCAGCTACACCATTCTGCTGTGGAGAATAGCTAGTTGTAGTTTGATGCTGAATACCTTCTGATTTAAGTAGCCTCTCAAAAGCTTTGCTACAAAATTCATCACCATTATCAGTGCGTAGGAACTTAATAGATCTTTCACACTGATTCTCGACCTGTGCCTTGAAATCAATAAAGCAATCCAAGACATCACTTTTCTTAGCAAGGAAATACACAAAAACCTTTCTAGAATGATCATCAATGAAGGTCAAGAAATAACGAGCATTGCTCCAAGATGGAACTGGCATAGGCCCACATAAGTCTGAATGAATAAGATCTAGCTTATTTTTACATACAGTTTTACTCTTACTTGACTTAAATGGTTACCTAGCTTGTTTACCTTCAGCACATGAAAAACCGTTTTTAAAACCATTATCTGAGAAATTAATTCCATGAGTGAGACCATCTCTTAACTTCATACTGTGGTTGTTAAGATGGCCTAGTCGTTTATGCCATAAATATTCTGAGTCCTCTGTACAAATATTAGCTTGAGCACTGAGAGCATTGACTTGGTAAACACCCCCCACATTACTCGCTGTCAGTGCTACATTACCTGTAGCAACAAAGTTTTCACTATCATAAACTTCACAAGTATTGTCGGTGAATACCACAACAAAACCCTTTTGAGTAGCAGCAGACACAGATAAAAGATTAGCAGTGAGACCAGGAACATATTCTACATTGGACAAGGTTTGTGAAATACCATTGTCAAATATTCGGCCCTCCACCAATGGATAGATTTAATACACATAAAAATAACTGAAATTTATTTATCTTACATTGCATGCTGTCCGTTCCATTGGACGCCATTTTACTTAACTACCTTGAGTCAATGCCCTCTAGATCCTAGGGCTGCTTAATATATAAAATAAACAAAGACATCTCAATCAGTGTTCCCAACATTCTCCCCCCAAGTTAACGGATGTGGAACAGTTAACTTCACATAGTCCTGGGAACATTATACATTCTGCTCACACCTGAAACAAATTGGCACAAAACAGACAAGTTAATCAAAATATCTTTTCGACACTTTTACAATTCTTCCACTCCTTGTCCTGATTTCTTCCCCTACGTCACTCACACTACCACATGAAACACCACTATCTTCTTTAACAGTCAGTTCACTGTCTGAAGTAGAAGGTTCACTTCCTTGGGCTTCTAGGAGGAGGTAGAGTCTTTGAACTGGGCGCAGAAGCTCTCCAGATGTAGTCTTCAGGCGAACAAGACGGGTGACTCCATCCTTTCCGGGCAAAAGTTCTAGGACCTTTCCTAAAGTCCAATCTAGTCCTTTTGAGTTGTCATTGCCAATGAGGACAACATCATCAACCTGAACAATTTTTTGCTGCTTGACATCCATCTGCTGTCGCAGTAGACCCAAGTACTCGCTACGGAACCTCTTTCTCAGATTCTCCTTAAGTCTTAATCTGTACTTCAACCTCTTGTTCAAACTGGAGGACTCAATGACATTAATCTCAGGCACAGCAGCTTCACGAATATCCTGAAGAAACATGGCAGGCGTTATTGCTCCTAGTTCATTGGAATTATCAGCTGTATATGTCAGAGGTCTCGAGTTTACTACACTTTCACAGTCACATAGCACTGTTTCCATCTCCGAGTATGTAAGAGATGAACGTCCAAGTGTTCTCCGAAGTAATCTTTTCACTAGTCCTATCAACCTCTCCCACCAACCTCCCCACCAGGCAGCAGTGGGTGGGTTAAACTTCCACTTTATTCTCTCCACTGAACAGTACTCGTGTACCTTCGACCACTCGATTCGACTGAAGGCAGTTTCAGTACCAGAAAAGTTAGTCCCATTATCACTGAAAATTACAGCAGGTCGTCCTCTCCTAGCTACAAATCGACGAAATGCTTGCAAGAAAGCATCTGTTGACAATGACAGGAGTAGTTCCAAGTGAACAGCTCTGGTAACTCCACACGTGAACAAGCAAATCCACGCCTTTTCGTGGTTTTTCAGATGAAGAGGTCCAGCCAGGTCGACACCCGAAACTTCAAAGGCAGCAGCATCTCTCACACGTTCTGCTGGAAGTGGTGGAGTGGATACTACGAAGGGTTTAGCTTCCTGGCGCTTGCAGAGTGCACACTTAATTAACACTGATCGTAGTGTTCTTCTCCCTCCCATCACCCAGAATCTTTCCCTCATAATCGATAGAAGACCTTGAACGCCAACATGACACCTTCGAACATGAACATCTATAATCAGCCGTGACACAAAGGGATGATTTTTGGGCAAAAGTACAGGATACCGAAAGTCATGGTTGTCCGGTCTATTGGAGATCTTGGTTCGCAAGCGGAGGAGACCGTCATGATCTTCAAAGGGTTGTAGGCTGGAGATTCTGGGGTCCGTGGTACTGGGAAATGCATCTTTCTGAACTAGTTTCAAAACCCTTATCTCAGCAGAAGTGACTTCTTCAGTAGAAAGTGGTCCCGTCTTCTTCATAAAATGTTCAGAGCCAGCAGCTCTACAATTGTTTACAAAACGACCCATCCAAGCAACCATTCTAATAATTTTCTGACTCTTTGAAAAGTACCTGTAGTACCAGTCACTTGGAAGAGAATCAGCATTTGCACAAAGCATAGAGGAAACAACAGTACTCTTTCTTTCTTGAATAATAACATCCTCTTCAAACTTGACTTCGGCCGAAGGCCAACAGCTACGCTTTTGGTGCAACCATTTAGGGCCCTCCCACCATGATGAATGAAGCAACTTTTTACCTGAACAGCCTCTAGATGGCAGGTCAGCTGGATTACAAATCCCTGGAACATGATGCCACTGTTCTGGTTGAGTCAGCTTCCTTATCTCATTCACACGGTTCGCCACAAAGGTAGCCCACTGATCATCTCTTCTAATCCATGCCAAGACTGTGGATGAATCACTCCAGAAGTATGACTCACAGCTTTTGGGAAGATCTTCAATTATTGCAGCATGGAGCCTAGCACCTATCAATGCAGCAAGCAATTCTAGACGAGGTATCGTGACTGTATTGTTCGTGGGGGAAACTCTTGTTTTTGCCTGAACCAACTGTACATTTACTTGCCGAGTCGTCTCCACCGTCAGGAACACAGCTGCAGCGTAGGCATCCTTGCTGGCATCACAAAATGTATGCACACTCCATTCAGCAGGTCCACTGTTAGAAGGTAACCATCTTGGGATCTTCAAGTCTTTCAAGCATGCGACATCTTCTGCCCATTTCACAAATCTGTTGGCAATGCCTTGATCCACCTCTTCATCCCACCCAATGTTTACATTCCATAATTCTCTTAATATGAGTTTTGGCTCTAGGGTCACAGGAGAAGAAAAACCAATTGGATCAAACACCTTATGGGCAGTGGAAAGAATAGTCCTTTTGGTAATTTTCTCTGGATAATTCTGGAAACAGTCTGGGCTAATGGCCAGAGTGTCATGCTTTCTGTCCCAGATTAAACCAAGTACATTAGTGAGACAAGCCTCTGTAAGTATATCTGGATCGGAGAACTCCAATCCACGCAATTCGAACTTGCCATCAGCCATGATAGAGGTGGCTTCGTGAATGAATGTTTTAAGCTGATCATCATCAAGGCTAGTGACTACATTATCAACATAGAAACAATCCAAAAGACTTTTAATTGTGGTCTCAGAGTATGCAGAAATTCCCTCATGACATTCATCTAGAATCCTTGAGAGATGAAGTCTGATAACTGCATTTAATAGATAAGGACTACAAACAACACCAAACACAACTCTCCTGTGTCGATAAACAATTATATTCCCCAAATCGTCCTTCCATAAAAAACGTAGGAAGTTCCTGTCATTTGCATGTATACTAATCTGCAAGAAAGCTCGCCTGATGTCAGCTACAACTCCCACTTGCTTCAGACGGAATCTTAAAAGAAGTGGAGGTATCTGTTCTATCAATGATCTCCCTTTCTCCAAGCACGAATTCAATGAAGGACTATTCTTTTCACGAGCTGATGCATCGAACACAGGTCTAATTTTGGTGGTGCTATTTTCTTTCACTACATGTCTGTGAGGAAGATAATGACAGCTATCACTAACAATCTCAGAGTCAGGAACCCGTTCAATGACACCTTCTTCAAGCCATTCCTCAAAAACATGTTCATAATCTGGGTACAGGTTATTAGCCTTCAATTTCTTTATAGTAGAATCCAGTCGTTTTTCTGCCAGGATGTAATTCGATGGAAGAGGGGGGGGGGGGGTGCCTATCCTTCCAGGGAAGATGGACTTCATATCGACCTTCACCATTCACCCTTACAGTCTCTTGAAAATGCTTGTCAACTTCCAACTGCAATTCAAGCTTAATTTTCCGATCAACAGGATCCGTAATGCCAATCAACTCCAATTTCCAAAGATCTGAGATGTTTAAATCATTAATCAACATTGAGGTGACAATCATAGCAGTTGTAACTCTGGGTTGTTCACTGGGATATTTACCAAAAATCGTCCAACCAAACCTGGTCTCCATAGCTATCAAACCACATGATACACTTCTAACATTGCCCGTGAAGAGTCCGGCAGCAATGTCAGCACCAATCAGAATTTCTACAGGACCTGCAGTACCTATGGCTTCCTGTATATTGTTGGTATTATCAAGTATTTCATTAACTAAGGCACTATTCTGAATATGAGGTACATTATCACAAATATTGTCTTGGTCCAAGACCTCAAAATTGCACAAATAATCATTATTGAGACTGGCAAGATGAATTCTATATTTATTGTGCTCACAAATACCGGTTTTCTGACCTCCGAACAGTGAATGGACAATAGTTTCTCTCCCAACAGGAGAATAATTCATTTCCCGTGCTGTTCCCTTCAACACATATGACCGTTGTGACCCTGTATCAAGAACTGCCTTCACAGTACGTTCACATCCATTCCCTCGAACCTTCACCAGAAGCGTAGGAAGCAGCACACTATTATCACACGTTAAGTTGGCAATGGCTTCATCTTTCTGTACAGTCATGACGTCAGGCCTAGGGGAGTCAGTACTGTTAACTACATTCTTACTTCTCTTAAAATCTGGACACAACAACATTACATGGCGCTTATCACAAATCAAACATTTTTGCTTGAAGGTGCCCTTTTTAGCTACATGATTTGGTTTAATGCAAATAAAACAATATTTCCTATCTTTAATAATTCCAAGTTTTTCCGAGAGAGGCATATCACGTGCTTTATAGCAGTCAGCGCTGCCATGGTGTTCATTACTGCAAAAGATACAAGCAGAACGCTTATTTTCCTGTAACGAGAGTAAACCCATTGCTGTAGGTACATCTTGCCTGGAACATGATTTAGGACTGCTATCTTTCTGCACTTTCTTTGCCCTATCAGCTGACTGTTTAAACCCCGACATGGCCACATGGATCCTTTCCTCATTTTGCACTTCCGCCTTCATGAAGGACATGAACATATTAAGTCGTCGTTCTGCATTAGATATATCACTATATAAAGAACTTCGCTGCCATACTCTTAAAAAGTCTTCAGTCATGCACGATTCTATCAAAGGACAAAGGATTGCTGCACATTTCCCAGTTGTGACACCAAGAGATTCAAGTGCCCTTAAATGACACTCCAGCTTATCATACATCTCCGTGAGTGAACGGCATGTTTTACTAGCAGGCAGGGTCAAACTGAGAAGATCCCTGATGTATACTTCAATTAGAAGATCTTCCCTACCAAAACGTTCCTGAAGTGCTTCTATCACTAACACGTAATTGTCATCTGTGGCTGGAAAACTGTCTACAACAGACCTAGCTCTGGAGTTGGGTAACGTAGCTTGTATAAGATAATAGAATTTATCAACTGGTGCAATCCCTACATTCTCATGAATACGCTGGAATTGGTTCCAAAACGGCAACCAATCTCTGAGTTCACCGCCGAACTTACGAAATTCTATGGTTGGAAGCTTTATTTTCCTATTAACTTGAGCATTACTTGTTGAATCTTCACTTGTGATAGATTGTCGGTCTAGGGAATCAATTTTTAAACGCCGCACTTTTAACAGTTCGTACTTACTGCGATACTCGTCAGCCGCCAGCGCTTCTTGATCTAGTTCTTGTTCACTAGCACCGTTTTCCAACATCCATTCCATAACCTCTTCATTCTGGGCATTTATATTCTCGAAGTACTGTTCCAAAGAAGCAAATGATGCTCGAGCTTCTTCATACTTTCTTCTTCAAGAAACTTATCAAGTGCAACGGAATGCCGCGCAAACAATGCTCTGTCGATTCGTCTTCTACCTTTAACCTTCTCCATTGCGGAAGTAATCACAAAACACTGACGAGAAAAACTATCGTGCCGTTACGCTGGGCGCCAAATGTCAAATATTCGGCCCTCCACCAATGGATAGATTTAATACACATAAAAATTACTGAACTTTATTTATCTTACATTACATGCTGTCCGTTCCATTGGACGCTATTTTACTTAACTACCTTGAGTCAATGCCCTCTAGATCCTAGGGCTGCTTAATATATAAAATAAACAAAGACATCTCAATCAGTGTTCCCAACACCATTTTCTAATTGAACAGTTACATTACCAGATCCTTGGCCATACAATTTTTGATTGTTTGCTGTACTGATCTCCAGATTAGGACCAGCTGTGAAGTTCACCATCGCAGTCTTGCTTGAACTCATATGCTTAGTAGCACCAGAGTCAACGAACCAGGCCCCTGTAGAGGCCCTTGCACTTAATGCCTGTCCATCGGTTGCCAGCCTCATCTTGTCTTTCTTCGACTTCTGTTGAGTTGAGCTCTGCATCTCCTCTTTCCTGCAATCCCGCTTCCAGTGTCCTGGCTTCTTGCATTTCCAGCAGAAAGGCTTCTTCTTAGTCTTGTCTTCTCGTGAAAACAGAACAGAATCCTTGGATGGCTTGGAAGTACTTTTCCCACTCCAAGTAGTATCTTGTAGCAACTTGGTTCAGACTGTGTCTGCAGTAAGGTCTGTTCCGGAACTTTCCAGAGCCATAATCATAGGCTGAAACTCATCTGGTAGACCTTTCAGCATAAGAGCTGCCACAAATTCGTCGTCCAGTGCCTTATTCATAGACGCAAGTTGCTGAGCAAGTCCCATAACCTCACTAACATACTCTTCCATCGTCTTGTAGTGCTTTAATTTAATTTTGCACAATTTCTTCAAGATGACGATCCGCCGATTCACTCCTTTATCTGAGTAGGCCTTTTCATGAGCTTCCCAGACTTCCTTCGCGGTCTTACAAGGCATGACGATTGGGAAAATTGATTTATCCACCATGAGGTTAAGTCTGGCCCTAGCCCGACTTTCGTCTTTCGCTTTCTTCGCAGATGTTGTAGTATCTCCATCCGGGTAGCCAACTATACAGCTCCACAGATCATCGAGTCTTAGGACGTTTTCCATCTCGAATCGCCAATCCACGTAATTTAGACTACCTCGCAGCTTATCTATAGCCGGTAACGAGGTGCTGGTTGCAGACATGTTGATTTCGATACGTAACGAAATTCAGAGTTCATATAACGAGCAATCTATCATACGAACATCATATTCGCACGGTGGATTCGTGGCAGGGCCCATAACCTAAAGGATTACGAGGCACACAGGCAATTGAAATGGAACACACGTTTAATGTACGGTACTTGACATTTACTACAACAGAACTGAACGAACAAGGTGACACAACATTCTTTTATACACACCAAAACAAAAACAAAAGAGAAATATATCTCTATGGACCAGGTTTATAATTAACAGTGTGACCAACACAAACCATGGTCACATATTTCAACAGAGTCATGGTATATAGGGCACAGCTGCTACTCGCAGGGTACTAACTCAGTGAGGAAAGCAATGACAAACTACCTCACCTTGCCTAGTATGCCTCATATTGGCACTCCCTCGGTTTTGGTGGTTTCTATCACTGCAATCTTCAGGTTTGGCGAAGTTGTTTGCAACTGAGTTGAAGTAACCACAAAAGTGTATTATAGGAACACGTGGAACTGTCTTTCCAGATTTCAGTATTTCTATCTCCGGTGTGCCTCTGGAACAAGTAAATCACTTATAAGTATTCTCTCTAGAAGCTGCTCATTGGTGAAGGTCGTTGAGAGCAGAATACTTGCACATCGGGTCTTCCTGATGAGAAATATTCGCCAAGTTGATCAGTTGTCACCTCCACCCTGTTCAGTGGATGAGACGCCTGGACTCTGTATCGTATTCATAGTACATTGGCCTGCTCGTGGCATCATAGTAGCCTTGCAGTATGTACTAGCCAGTGTCTTGGTGGGGTGTACCATACCGACTGATAAGCCTTCCCAGTATGTACTAGCCAGTGTCTAGGTGAGGTGTACCATACCAACTGATGAGCCTTCCCAGTATGTACTAGGTAGAATCTTGGCGAGGTGTACAATACCAACTGATGAACCTTCCCAGTAGGTACTAGCCAGTGTCTTGGTGAGGTGTACCATACCGACTGATAAGCCTTCCCAGTATGCAATAGCCAGTGTCTTGGTGAGGCGTACCATACCAACTGATGAGTCTTCCCAGTAAGTACTAGCCAACATCTTGGTGAGGTGTACTATACCAAGTGTTGAGCCTTCCCAGTGTGTACTAGTCAGTGTCTTGGTGAGGCGTACCATACCAACTGATGAGCCTTTCCAGTATGTACCAGCCTGTGGCTTGGCGAGGTGTACCATACCAACTGTCCAGCCTTCACAGTAAGTACTAGCCAGTGTCTTGGTGAGGTGTACCATACCAACTGATGAGCCTTCCCAGTATGTACTAGCCACTGGCTTGGTGAGGTGTACTACACCAATTGTTGAGCCTTCCCAGTACGTACAAGCCAACATCTTGGTGAGGTGTACCATACCAACTGGTGATCCTTCCCAGTATGTACTAGACAGTGTCTTGGTGAGGTGTACCATACCAACTGGTGAGCCTTCCCAGTATGTACTAGCCAGTGTCTTGGTGAGGTGTACCATACCAACTGATGAGCCTTCCCAGTATGTACTAGCCAACATCTTGGTGAGGTGTACCATACCAACTGGTGAGCCTTCCTAGTTTGTACTAGCCAGTGTCTTGGTGAGATGTTCCATACCGACTGATAAGCCTTCCCATTTTGTACTAGCCAGTGTCTTGGGGAGGCGTACCATACCGACTGTTAAGCCTTCCCAGTATGTACTAGCCAGTGGCTTGGTGAGGCGTACCATACCGACTGATAAGCCTTCCCAGTATGTACTAGCCAACATCCTGGTGAGGTGTGCTATACTAACTGGTGAGCCTTCCCAGTAGGTACTAGCCAGTGTCTTGGTGAGGTGTACCATACCGACTGATAAGCCTTCCCTGTATGCACTAGCCAGTGTCTTGGTGAGGCGTACCATACCAACTGTCCAGCCTTCACAGAAAGTACTAGCCTGTGTCTTGGTGAGGAGTACCATACAGACTGATGAGCCTTCCCAGTATGTACTAGCCAGTGTCTTGTTGAGGTGTACCATACCAACTGTCCAGCCTTAACAGTAAGTACTAGCCAGTGTCTTGGTGAGGTGTACCATACCAACTGATGAGCCTTCCCAGTACGTACCAGCCTGTGGCTTGGTGAGGTGTACCATACCAACTGTCCAGCCTTAACAGTTAGTACTAGCCAGTGTCTTGGTGAGGTGTACCATACCAACTGATGAGCCTTCCCAGTATGTACTAGCCACTGGCTTGGTGAGGTGTACTACACCAATTGTTGAGCCTTCCCAGTACGTACTAGCCAACATCTTGGTGAGGTGTACCATACCAACTGGTGATCCTTCCCAGTATGTACTAGCCAGTGTCTTGGTGAGGTGTACCATACCAACTGGTAAGCCTTCCCAGTATGTACTAGCCAGTGCCTTGGTGAGGTGTACCATACCAAGTGGTGAGCCATCCCAGTATGTACTAGCCAGCGTCTTGGTGGGGTGTACCATACCAACTAGCGAGCCTTCCCAGTATGTACTAGCTAGTGTCTTGGTGAGGTGTACCATACCAACTGATGAGCCTTCCCAGTATGTACTGGACAGTGTCTTGGTGAGGTGTACCATACCAACTGATTAGCCTTCCCAGTATGTATTAGCCAACATCTTGGTGAGGTGTACCATACCAACTGATGAGCCTTCCCAGTATGTACTTGCCAGTGTCTTGGTGAGGCGTACCATACCACATGATGAGCCTTCCCAGTATGCACTAGCCAACATCTTGGTGAGATGTTCCATACCGACTGATGAGCCTTCCCAGTATGTACTTGCCAGTGTCTTGGTGAGGCGTACCATACCAACTGATGAGCCTTCCCAGTATGCACTAGCCAACATCTTGGTGAGATGTTCCATACCAACTGATGAGCCTTCCCAGTATGTACTAGCTAGTGTCTTGGTGAGGTGTACCATACCAACTAATGAGCCTTCCCAGTATGTACTTGCCAGTGTCTTGGTGAGGAGTACCATACCAACTGATGAGCCTTCCCAGTATGCACTAGCCAACATCTTGGTGAGATGTTCCATACCGACTGATGAGCCTTCCAAGTATGTACTTGCCAGTGTCTTGGTGAGGCGTACCATACCACATGATGAGCCTTCCCAGTATGTACTAGCCAGCATCTTGGTGAGGTGTACCATACCAACTGATGAGCCTTCCCAGTATGTACCAGCCTGTGGCTTGGTGAGGTGTACCATACCAACTGTCCAGCCTTCACAGTAAGTACTAGCAAGTGTCCTGGTGAGGTGTACCATACCGAATGATAAGCCTTCCCAGTATGCACTAGCCAGTGTCTTGGTGAGGCGTACCATACCAACTGTCCAGCCTTCGCAGAAAGTACTAGCCAGTGTCTTGGTGAGGATTACCATAGAGACTGATGAGCCTTCCCAGTATGTACCAGCCTGTGGCTTGGTGAGGTGTACCATACCAACTGTCCAGCCTTCACAGTAAGTATTAGCAAGTGTCTTGGTGAGGTGTACCTTACCAAGTGGTGAGCCATCCCAGTATGTACTAGCCAGCGTGTTGGTGGGGTGTACCATACCAACTGTTGAGCCTTCCCAGTATGTACTAGCCAACATCTCGGTGGGGTGTACCATACCAACTGTTGAGCCTTCCCAGTATGTACCAGCCTGTGGCTTGGTGAGGTGTACCATACCAATTGTCCAGCCATCCCAGTATGCATTAGCCAGTGTCTTGGTGAGGTGTACCATACCAACTGGTGAGCCTTCCCAGTATGTACTAGCTAGTGTCTAGGTGAGGTGTACCATACCAACTGGCGAGCCTTCCCAGTATGCATTAGCCAGTGTCTTGGTGAGGTGTACCATACCAACTGATGAGCCTTCCCAGTATGCATTAGCCAGTGTCTAGGTGAGGTGTACCATACCAAATGATGAGACTTCCCAGTATGTACTAGCTAGTGTCTTGGTGAGATGGACCATACCAACTGGTGAGCCTTCCCAGTATGTACAAGCTAGTGTCTTGGTGGGGTGTACCATACCAACTGGTGAGCCTTCCCAGTATGCATTAGCCAGTGTCTTGGTGAGGTGTACCATACCAACTGGTGAGCCTTCCCAGTATGCATTAGCCAGTGTCTTGGTGAGGTGTACCATACCAACTGGCGAGCCTTCCCAGTATGCATTAGCCAGTGTCTTGGTGAGGTGTACCATACCAACTGATGAGCCTTCCCAGTATGCATTAGCCAGTGTCTAGGTGAGGTGTACCATACCAACTGGTGAGCCTTCCCAGTATGTAATAGCTAGTGTCTTGGTGAGGTGTACCATACCAACTGGCGAGCCTTCCCAGTATGCATTAGCCAGTGTCTTGGTGAGGTGTACCATACCAACTGGTGAGCCTTCCCAGTATGCATTAGCCAGTGTCTTGGTGAGGTGTACCATACCAACTGATGTACCTTCCCAGTATGCATTAGCCAGTGTCTTGGTGAGGTGTACCATAACAACTGATGAGTCTTCCCAGTAAGTACTAGGCAGCGTCTTGGTGAGGTGTACCATACCAACTGGCGAGCCTTCCCAGTATGCATTAGCCAGTGTCTTGGTGAGGTGTACCAAACCAACTGATGAGCCTTCCCAGTATGTACTAGCCAGCGTCTTGGTGAGGTGTACCATACCAACTGGTGAGCCTTCCCAGTATGCATTAGCCAGTGTCTTGGTGAGGTGTACCATACCAACTGGTGAGCCTTCCCAGTATGTACTAGCCAGCGTCTTGGTGAGGTGTACCATACCAACTGGCGAGCCTTCCTAGTATGTACTAGCTAGCGTCTTGGTGAGGTGTACCATACTAACTGGTGAGCCTTCCCAGTATGCATTAGCCAGTGTCTTGGTGAGGTGTACCATACCAACTGGTGAGCCTTCCCAGTATGTACTAGCCAGCGTCTTGGTGAGGTGTACCATACCAACTGGCGAGCCTTCCCGGTAGGTACTAGGCAGCGTCTTGGTGAGGTGTAGCATACCAACTGGCGAGCCTTCCCAGTATGTACTAGCCAGCGTCTCGGTGAGGTGTACCATACCAACTAGCGAGCCTTCCTAGTATGTACTAGCTAGCGTCTTGGTGAGGTGTACCATACCAACTGGTGAGCCTTCCCAGTATGCATTAGCCAGTGTCATGGTGAGGTGTACCATACCAACTGGTGAGCCTTCCCAGTATGTACTAGCCAGCGTCTTGGTGAGGTGTACCATACCAACTGGCGAGCCTTCCCAGTATGAACTAGGCAGCGTCTTGGTGAGGTGTACCATACCAACTGGCGAGCCTTCCCAGTATGTACTAGCCAGCGTCTTGGTGGGGTGTACCATACCAACTGATGAGCCTACCCAGTATGTACTAGCCAGCGTCTTGGTGAGGTGTACCATACCAACTGGTGAGCCTTCCCAGTATGTACTAGCCAGCGTCTTGGTGGGGTGTACCATACCAACTGGTGAGCCTTCCCAGTATGTACTAGCTAGTGTCTTGATGAAGTGTACCATACCAACTGGTGAGCCTTCCCAGTATGTACTAGCCAGCGTCTTGGTGAGGTGTACCATACCAACTGGTGAGCCTTCCCAGTATGTACTAGCCAGTGTCTTGGTGGGGTGTACTATACCAACTGGTGAGCCTTCCCAGTATGCATTAGCCAGTGTCTTGGTGAGGTGTACCATACCAACTGGTGAGCCTTCCCAGTATGTACTAGCCAGTGTCTTGGTGGGGTGTACCATACCAACTGGTGAGCATTCCCAGTATGTACTAGCCAGCGTCTTGGTGAGGTGTACCATACCAACTGGTGAGCCTTTCCAGTATGTACTAGCCAGTGTCTTGGTGGGGTGTACCATACCAACTGATGAGCCTTCCCAGTATGCATTAGCCAGTGTCTTGGTGAGGTGTACCATACCAACTGGTGAGCCTTCCCAGTATGCATTAGCCAGTGTCTTGGTGAGGTGTACCATACCAACTGGTGAGCCTTCCCAGTATGTACTAGCCAGCGTCTTGGTGAGGTGTACCATACCAACTGGCGAGCCTTCCCAGTATGTACTAGGCAGCGTCCTGGTGAGGTGTACCATACCAACTGGCGAGCCTTCCCAGTATGCATTAGCCAGTGTCTTGGTGAGGTGTACCATACCAACTGATGAGCCTTCCCAGTATGTACTAGCCAGCGTCTTGGTGAGGTGTACCATACCAACTGGCGAGCCTTCCCAGTATGTACTAGCCAGCGTCCTGGTGAGGTGTACCATACCAACTGGCGAGCCTTCCCAGTATGCATTAGCCAGTGTCTTGGTGAGGTGTACCATACCAACTGATGAGCCTTCCCAGTATGTACTAGCCAGCGTCTTGGTGAGGTGTACCATACCAACTGGTGAGCCTTCCCAGTATGCATTAGCCAGTGTCTTGGTGAGGTGTACCATACCAACTGGTGAGCCTTCCCAGTATGTACTAGCCAGCGTCTTGGTGAGGTGTACCATATCAATTGGCGAGCCTTCCTAGTATGTACTAGCTAGCGTCTTGGTGAGGTGTACCATACTAACTGGTGAGCCTTCCCAGTATGCATTAGCCAGTGTCTTGGTGAGGTGTACCATACCAACTGGTGAGCCTTCCCAGTATGTACTAGCCAGCGTCTTGGTGAGGTGTACCATACCAACTGGCGAGCCTTCCCGGTATGTACTAGGCAGCGTCTTGGTGAGGTGTACCATACCAACTGGCGAGCCTTCCCAGTATGTACTAGCCAGCGTCTCGGTGAGGTGTACCATACCAACTGGCGAGCCTTCCTAGTATGTACTAGCTAGCGTCTTGGTGAGGTGTACCATACCAACTGGTGAGCCTTCCCAGTATGCATTAGCCAGTGTCATGGTGAGGTGTACCATACCAACTGGTGAGCCTTCCCAGTATGTACTAGCCAGCGTCTTGGTGAGGTGTACCATACCAACTGGCGAGCCTTCCCAGTATGAACTAGGCAGCGTCTTGGTGAGGTGTACCATACCAACTGGCGAGCCTTCCCAGTATGTACTAGCCAGCGTCTTGGTGGGGTGTACCATACCAACTGATGAGCCTTCCCAGTATGTACTAGCCAGCGTCTTGGTGAGGTGTACCATACCAACTGGTGAGCCTTCCCAGTATGTACTAGCCAGCGTCTTGGTGGGGTGTACCATACCAACTGGTGAGCCTTCCCAGTATGTACTAGCTAGTGTCTTGATGAAGTGTACCATACCAACTGGTGAGCCTTCCCAGTATGTACTAGCCAGCGTCTTGGTGAGGTGTACCATACCAACTGGTGAGCCTTCCCAGTATGTACTAGCCAGTGTCTTGGTGGGGTGTACTATACCAACTGGTGAGCCTTCCCAGTATGCATTAGCCAGTGTCTTGGTGAGGTGTACCATACCAACTGGTGAGCCTTCCCAGTATGTACTAGCCAGTGTCTTGGTGGGGTGTACCATACCAACTGGTGAGCATTCCCAGTATGCATTAGCCAGTGTCTTGGTGAGGTGTACCATACCAACTGGTGAGCCTTCCCAGTATGCATTAGCCAGTGTCTTGGTGAGGTGTACCATACCAAATGGTGAGCCTTCCCAGTATGTACTAGCCAGCGTCTTGGTGAGGTGTACCATACCAACTGGCGAGCCTTCCCAGTATGTACTAGGCAGGGTCCTGGTGAGGTGTACCATACCAACTGGCGAGCCTTCCCAGTATGCATTAGCCAGTGTCTTGGTGAGGTGTACCATACCAACTGATGAGCCTTCCCAGTATGTACTAGCCAGCGTCTTGGTGAGGTGTACCATACCAACTGGTGAGCCTTCCCAGTATGTACTAGCCAGCGTCTTGGTGGGGTGTACCATACCAACTGGCGAGCCTTCCCAGTATGCATTAGCCAGTGTCTTGGTGAGGTGTAAAATATCAACTGATGAGCCTTCCCAGTATGTACTAGCCAGCGTCTTGGTGAGGTGTACCATACCAACTGGTGAGCCTTCCCAGTATGTACTAGCCAGCGTCTTGGTGGGGTGTACCATACCAACTGATGAGCCTTCCCAGTATGTACTAGCCAGCGTCTTGGTGAGGTGTACCATACCAACTGATGAGCCTTCCCAGTATGTACCAGCCAGCGTCTTGGTGAGGTGTACCATACCAACTGGTGGGCCTTCCCAGTATGTACTAGCCAGCGTCTTGGTGAGGTGTACCATACCAACTGATGAGCCTTCCCAGTATGTACTAGCTAGCATCTTGGTGAGGTGTACCATACCAACTGGTGAGCCTTCCCAGTATGTACTAGCCAGCGTCTTGGTGGGGTGTACCATTCCAACTGATGAGCCTTCCCAGTATGTACTAGCCAGCGTCTTGGTGAGGTTTACCATACCAACTGGTGAGCCTTCCCAGTATATACTAGCTAGTGTCTTGGTGGGGTGTACCATACCAACTGGCGAGCCTTCCCAGTATGCATTAGCCAGTGTCTTGGTGAGGTGTACCATACCAACTGGTGAGCCTTCCCAGTATGTACTAGCCAGCGTCTAGGTGAGGTGTACCATACCAATTGGTGATCCTTCCCAGTATGTACTAGCCAGCGTCTCGGTGGGGTGTACCATACCAACTGGTGAGCCTTCCCAGTATGTACTAGCCAGCGTCTTGGTAAGGTGTACCATACCAACTGGTGAGCCTTCCCAGTATGTACTAGCCAGCGTCTCGGTGAGGTGTACCATACCAACTGGCGAGCCTTCCGGGTATGTACTAGGTAGTGTCTTGGTGAGGTGTACCATACCAACTGGTGAGCCTTTCCAGTATGTACTAGCCAACATCTTGGTGAGGTGTACCATACCAACTGGTGAGCCTTCCCAGTATGTACTAGCCAGCGTCTCGGTGAGGTGTACCATACCAACTGGCGAGCCTTCCGGGTATGTACTAGGTAGTGTCTTGGTGAGGTGTACCATACCAACTGGTGAGCCTTCTCAGTATGTACTAGCCAACATCTCGGTGGGGTGTACCATACCAACTGGTGAGCCTTCCGGGTATGTACTAGCCAGTGTCTTGGTGAGTTGTAACATACCAACTGGTGAGCCTTCCCAGTATGTACTAGCTAGTGTCAAGGTGAGGTGTACTATACCAACTGGCGAGCCTTCCCAGTATGTACTAGCCAGTGTCTTGGTGAGGTGTACCATACCAACTGGTGAGCATTCCGGGTATGTACTAGGTAGTGTCAAGGTGAGGTGTTCCATACCAAATGATGAGCCACCCCTGTATGTACCAGCTAGTGTCTTGGTGAGGTGTACCATACCAACTGATGAGCCTTCCCAGTATGTACTAGCCAGTCTCTTGGTAAGGTGTACCATACCAACAGGAGAGCCTTCCCATTATAAACAAGCCAAGCGTCTTGGTAAGGTGTACCATACCAACTGGTGGGCCTTTCCAGTATGTACTAGCCAGCGTTTTGGTGAGGTGTGACATACCAACTGATGAGCCTTCCCAGTATGTACTAGCCAAGTGCCTTGGTGAGGTGTGTACAATAACAGCTGATGAGCCTTCCCAATATGTACTAGCCAGTGTCTAGGTGAGGTGTACTATACCAACTGATGAGCCTTCCCAGTATATACTAGCCAGCGTCTTGGTGAGGTGTACCATACCAACTGGTGAGCCGTCCCAGTGCGTACTAGCTAGTGTCTTGGTGAGGTGTACCATACCAACTGATAAGCCTTCCCAGTATGTACTAGCTAGTGTCTTGGTAAGGTGTACCATACCAACTGATGAGCCTTCCCTGTATGTACTAGCCAGTGGCTTCTTGAGGTGTGCCATGCCAACTGGTGAGCCTTCCCAGTATGTACTAGCCAGTGTCATGGTGAGGTGTATCATACCAACTGATGAGCATTCCAGGTATATACTAGCCAGTCCCTTGGTGAGGTGTATCATACCAACTGATGAGCATTCCCAGTATGTACTAGCCAGTGTCATGGTGAGGTGTACCATATCAACTGATGAGCCTTCCAGGTATATACTAGCCAGTCCCTTGGTGAGGTGTATCATACCAACTGATGAGCATTCCCAGTATGTACTAGCCATTGTCATGGTGAGGTGTACCATACCAACTGTCCAGCCTTCACAGTAAGTACTAGCCAGTGTCTTGGTGAGGTGTACCATACCAACTGATGAGCCTTCCCAGTATGTACTAGCCATTGGCTTGGTGAGGTGTACTACACAAAGTGTTGAGCCTTCCCAGTGCGTACTACCCAGCGATTTGGTGAGTTGTACCATTCCAACTGATGAGCCTTCCCAGTATGCACTAGCCAGTGTCTAGGTGAGGTGTAATATACCCACTGATGAACCATCCCAGTATGTACTAGCCAGTGTTTTGTTGAGGTGTACCATACCAACTGATGAGCCTTCCCAGTATGTACTAGCCAGTGTCTTGTTGAGGTGTACCATACCAACTGGCGAGCCTTCCGGGTATGTACTAGGTAGTGTCAAGGTGAGGTGTTCCATACCAAATGATAAGCCACCCCTGTATGTACCAGCTAGTGTCTTGGTGAGGTGTACCATACCAACTGATGAGCCTTCCCAGTATGTACTAGCCAGTGTCTTGGTAAGGTGTACCATACCAACAGGAGAGCCTTCCCATTATAAACAAGCCAAGCGTCTTGGTAAGGTGTACGATACCAACTGGTGGGCCTTTCCAGTATGTACTAGCCAGTGTCTTGGTGAGGTGTACCATACCAACTGGTGAGCCTTCTCAGTATGTACTAGCCAGTGTCTTGGTGATGTGTGACATACCAACTGATGAGCCTTCCCAGTATGTACTAGCCAAGTGCCTTGGTGAGGTGTGACATACCAACTGATGAGCCTTCCCAGTATGTACTAGCCAAGTGCCTTGGTGAGGTGTGACATACCAACTGATGAGCCTTCCCAGTATGTACTAGCCAGGTGCCTTGGTGAGGTGTGTACAATAACAGCTGATGAGCCTTCCCAGTATGTACTAGCCAGTGTCTAGGTGAGGTGTACTATACCAACTGATGAGCCTTCCCAGTATATACTAGCCAGCGTCTTGGTGAGGTGTACCATACCAACTGGTGAGCCTTCCCAGTGTGTACTAGCCAGTGTCTTGGAGAGGCGTAAAATACCAACTGATGAGCCTTCCCAGTATGTAGTAGCCAGTGTATTGGTGGGGTGTGCCATGCCAAGTGATGAGCCTCCCCAGTATGTACTAGCCAACATCTTGGTGAGGTGTACCATACCAACTGGTGAGCCTTCCTAGTATGTACTAGCCAGTGTCTTCGTGAGATGTTCCATACCGACTGATAAGCCTTCCCAGTATGTACTTGCCAGTGTCTTGGTGAGGCGTACCATACCTCCTGATGAGCCTTCCCAGTATGTACTAGCCGGCATCTTGGTGAGGTGTACCATACCAACTGATGAGCCTTCCCAGTATGTACTAGCCAACTACTTGGTGAGGTGTACCATACCATCCGGTGAGCCTTCCTGGTATGTAGTAGCCAGTCTCTTGGTGAGGTGAACCATACCGACTCATAAGCCTTCCCAGTATGTACTAGCCAGTGTCTTGGTGAGGCGTACCATACCAAATGTCCAGCCCTCAAAGTAAGTACTAGCCAGTGTCTTGTTGAGGTGTACCATACCGACTGATGAGCTTTCCCAGAATATACTAGCCAGTGTATTCGTGAGCTGTACCATACCCACTGTCCAGCCTTCACAGTAAGTACTAGCCAGTGTATTCGTGAGGTGTACCATACCAACTGTCCAGCCTTCACAGTAAGTACTAGCCAGTGTCTTGGTGAGGTGTACCATAGAAACTGTCCTGCCTCCACAGTAAGTACTAGCCAGTGTCTTGGTGAGGCGTACCATACGAACTGACGAGCCTTCCCAGTTTTTTACTAGCCAGTGGCTTGGTGAGGTGTACTATACCAACCGTTGAGCCTTCCCAGTGTGTAAAGGTCAGTGTCTTCGTTAGTTGTACCATACCAACTGATGAGCCTTCCCTGTATGTACTAGCCAGTGTCTTGGTGAGGTGTACTACACCAACTGTTGAACCTTCCCTGTATGTACCTGCCAGCGTCTTGGTGAGGTGTACCATACCAACTGGTGAGCCTTCCCAGTGTGTATTAGCCAGTGTCTTGGTGAGGTGTACCATACCAACTGTCCAGCCTTAACAGTAAGTACTAGCCAGTGTCTTGGAGAGGTGTACCATACCAACTGATGAGCCTTTCCAGTACGTACCAGCCTGTGGCTTGGTGAGGTGTACCATACCAACTGTCCAGCCATAACAGTTAGTACTAGCCAGTGTCTTGGTGAGGTGTACCATACCAACTGATGAGCCTTCCCAGTATGTACTAGCCACTGGCTTGGTGAGGTGTACTACACCAATTGTTGAGCCTTCCCAGTACGTACTAGCCAACATCTTGGTGAGGTGTACCATACCAACCGGTGATCCTTCCCAGTATGTACTAGCCAGTGTCTTGGTGAGGTGTACCATACCAACTGGTAAGCCTTCCCAGTATGTACTAGCCAGTGCCTTGGTGAGGTGTACCATACCAAGTGGTGAGCCATTACAGTATGTACTAGCCAGCGTCTTGGTGGGGTGTACCATACCAACTAGCGAGCCTTCCCAGTATGTACTAGCTAGTGTCTTGGTGAGGTGTACCATACCAACTGATGAGCCTTCCCAGTATGTACTGGACAGTGTCTTGGTGAGGTGTACCATACCAACTAATGAGCCTTCCCAGTATGCACTAGCCAACATCTTGGTGAGGTGTACCATACCAACTGGTGAGCCTTCCCAGTATGTACCAGCCTGTGGCATGGTGAGGTGTACCATACCAACTGTCCAGCCTTCACAGTAAGTACTAGCAAGTGTTTTGGTGAGGTGTACCATACCGACTGATAAGCCTTCCCAGTATGCACTAGCTAGTGTCTTGGTGAGGCGTACCATACCAACTGTCCAGCCTTCACAGAAAGTACTAGCCAGTGTCTTGGTGAGGATTACCATACAGACTGATGAGCCTTCCCAGTATGTACCAGCCTGTGGCTTGGTGAGGTGTACCATACCAACTGTCCAGCCTTCACAGTAAGTATTAGCAAGTGTCTTGGTGAGGTGTACCATACCAACTAATGAGCCTTCCCAGTATGTACTAGCCACTGGCTTGGTGGGGTGTACTGCACCAATTGTTGAGCCTTCCCAGTACGTACTAGCCAGCGTCTTGGTGAGGTGTACCATACCAACTGGTGAGCCTTCCCAGTGTGTACTAGCCAGTGTCTTGGTGAGGCGTAAAATACCAACTCATGAGCCTTCCCAGTATGTAGTAGCCAGTGTATTCGTGAGGTGTGCCATGCCAAGTGATGAGCCTTCCCAGTATGTACTAGCCAACATCTTGGTGAGGTGTACCATACCAACTGGTGAGCCTTCCTTGTATGTACTAACTAGCCAGTGTCTTGGTGAGATGTTCCATACCGACTGATGAGCCTTCCCAGTATGTACTTGCCAGTGTCTTGGTGAGGAACACCATACCACCTGATGAGCCTTCCCAGTATGTACTAGCCAGCATCTTGGTGAGGTGTACCATACCAACTGATGATCCTTCCCAGTATGTACCAGCCTGTGGCTTGGTGAGGTGTACCATACCAACTGTCCAGCCTTCACAGCAAGTACTAACAAGTGTCTTGGTGAGGTGTACCATACCAACTAATTAGCATTCCCAGTATGTACTAGCCACTGGCTTGGTGAAGTGTACTACACCAATTGTTGAGCCTTCCCAGTACGTAATAGCCAATATCTTGGTGAAGTGTACCATACCAACTGGTGATCCTTCCCAGTATGTACTAGCCAGTGTCTTGGTGAGGTTTACCATACCAACTGGTAAGCCTTCCCCGTATGTACTAGCCAGTGTCTTGGTGAGGTGTACCATACCAAGTGGTGAGCCATCCCAGTATGTACTAGCCAGCGTGTTGGTGGGGTGTACCATACCAACTGGTGAGCCTTCCCAGTATGTACTAGCTAGTGTCTTGGTGAGGTGTACCATACCAATTGGCGATCCTTCCCAGTATGTACTACCTAGTGTCTTGGTGAGGTGTACCATACCAACGGGTGAGCCTTCCCAGTATGTACTAGCTAGCATCTTGGTGAGGTGTACCATACCAACTGGTGAGCCTTCCCTGTATGTACTAGCCAGCGTGTTGGTGGGGTGTACCATACCAACTGGTGAGTCTTCCCAGTATGTACTAGCTAGCATCTTGGTGGGGTGTACCATACCAACTGGTGAGCCTTCCCTGTATGTACTAGCTAGCATCTTGGTGAGGTGTACCATACCAACTGGTGAGCCTTCCCTGTATGTACTAGCTAGCATCTTGGTGGGGTGTACCATACCAACTGGTGAGCCTTCCCTGTATGTACTAGCCAGCGTGTTGGTGGGGTGTACCATACCAACTGGTGAGCCTTCCCAGAATGTACTAGCTAGCATCTTGGTGGGGTGTACCATACCCACTGGTGAGCCTTCCCTGTATGTATTAGCTAGCATCTTGGTGAGGTGTACCATACCAACTGGTGAGCCTTCCCAGTATGTACTAGCTAGCATCTTGGTGGGGTGTACCATACCAACTGGTGAGCCTTCCCTGTATGTACTAGCTAGCATCTTGGTGAGGTGTACCATACCAACTGGTGAGCCTTCCCAGTATGTACTAGCTAGCATCTTGGTGAGGTGTACCATACCAACTGGTGAGCCTTCCCTGTATGTACTAGCCAGCGTGTTGGTGGGGTGTACCATACCAACTGGTGAGCCTTCCCAGTATGTACTAGCTAGTATCTTGGTGGGGTGTACCATACCAACTGGTGAGCCTTCCCTGTATGTACTAGCCAGCGTGTTGGTGGGGTGTACCATACCAACTGGTGAGCCTTCCCTGTATGTACTAGCTAGAATCGTGGTGAGGTGTACCATACCAACTGGTGAGCCTTCCCAATATGTACTAGCTAGCATCATGGTGGGGTGTACCATACCAACTGGTGAGCCTTCCCTGTATGTACTAGCCAGCGTGTTGGTGGGGTGTACCATACCAACTGGTGAGCCTTCCCTGTATGTACTAGCCAGTGTCTTGGTGGGGTGTACCATACCAACTGGTGAGCCTTCCCAGTATGTACTAGCTAGCATCTTGGTGAGGTGTACCGTACCAAGTGGTGAGCCATCCCAGTATGTACTAGCCAGCGTGTTGGTGGGGTGTACCATACCAACTGATGAGTCTTCCCAGTATGTACTAGCTAGTGTCTTGGTGAGGTGTACCATAACAACTGGCGAGCCTTCCCAGTATGTACTAGCTAGTGTCTTGGTGAGGTGTACCATACCAAGTGGTGAGCCATCCCAGTATGTACTAGCCAGCGGGTTGGTGGGGTGTACCATACCAACTGATGAGTCTTCCCAGTATGTACTAGCCAGTGTCTTGGTGAGGTGTACCATACCAACTGATTAGCCTTCCCAGTAAGTATTAGCCAACATCTTGGTGAGGTATACCATACCAACTGGTGAGCCATCCCAGTATGTACTAGCCAGTGTCATGGTGAGGTGTACCTTACCAACTGATGAGCCTTCCCAGTATGTACTAACCAGTGGCTTCGTGAGTTGTGCCACACCAACTGGTGAGCCTTCCCAGTATGTACTAGCCATTGGCTTGGTGAGATGTACTATACCAACTGATGAGTCTTCCCAGTATGTACTAGCTAGTGTCTTGGTGAGGTGTACCATAACAACTGGCGAGCCTTCCCAGTATGTACTAGCTAGTGTCTTGGTAAGGTGTACCATACCAACTGGTGAGCCTTCCCAGTATGTACTAGCTAGTATTTGGTGAGGTGTACCATACCAACTGATTAGCCCTCCCAGTATGTACTAGCCAGTGTATTGGTGTGTGGTACCATACCAACTGATGAGCCTTCCCAGTATGTACTAGCCAGAGGCTTCGGGAGGTGTGCCATGCCAACTGGTGAGCCTTCCCAGCATGTACTAGCCAGTGTCATGGTGAGGTGTACTATATCAACTGATGAGCCTTCCAGGTATATACTAGCCAGTCTCTTGGTGTGGTGTATCATACCAACTGATGAGCATTCCCAGTATGTACTGGCCATTGTCATGGTGAGGTGTACCATACCAACTGTCCAGCATTCACAGTAAGTACTAGCCAGTGTCTTGGTGAGGTGTACCATACCAACTGATGAGCCTTCCCGGTATGTACTAGCCATTGGCTTGGTGAGGTGTACTACACAAAGTGTTGAGCCTTCCCAGTGCGTACTACCCAGCGATTTGGTGAGTTGTACCATTCCAACTGATGAGCCTTCCCAGTATGTACTAGCTAGTGTCTTGGTGGGGTGTACCATACCAACTGGTGAGCCATCCCAGTATGCATTAGCCAGTGTCTTGGTGAGGTGTACCATACCAACTGGTGAGCCTTCCCAGTATGTACTAGCTAGTGTCTTGGTGGGGTGTACCATACCAACTGATGAGCCTTCCCAGTATGCATTAGCCAGTGTCTAGGTGAGGTGTACCATACCAAATGATGAGCCTTCCCAGTATGTACTAGCTAGTGTCTTGGTGAGGTGGACCATACCAACTGGTGAGCCTTCCCAGTATGTACTAGCTAGTGTCTTGGTGGGGTGTACCATACCAACTGGTGAGCCTTCCCAATATGCATCAGCCAGTGTCTTGGTGAGGTGTACCATACCAACTGGTGAGCCTTCCCAGTATACATTAGCCAGTGTCTTGGTGAGGTGTACCATACCAACTGCCGGGCCTTCCCAGTATGCATTAGCCAGTGTCTTGGTGAGGTGTACCATACCAACTGGTGAGCCTTCCCAGTATGTACTAGCCAGCGTCTTGGTGAGGTGTACCATACCAACTGGCGAGCCTTCCCGGTATGTACTAGGCAGCGTCTTGGTGAGGTGTACCATACCAACTGGTGAGCCTTCCCAGTATGCATTAGCCAGTGTCTTAGTGAGGTGTACCATACCAACTGGTGAGCCTTCCCAGTATGTACTAGCCAGCGTCTTGGTGAGGTGTACCATACCAACTGGCGAGCCTTCCTAGTATGTACTAGCTAGCGTCTTGGTGAGGTGTACCATACCAACTGGTGAGCCTTCCCAGTATGCATTAGCCAGTGTCTTGGTGAGGTGTACCATACCAACTTGTGAGCCTTCCCTGTATGTACTAGCCAGCGTCTTGGTGAGGTGTACCATACCAACTGGCGAGCCTTCCCGGTATGTACTAGGCAGCGTCTTGGTGAGGTGTACCATACCAACTGGCGAGCCTTCCCAGTATGTACTAGCCAGCGTCTCGGTGAGGTGTACCATACCAACTGGCGAGCCTTCCTAGTATGTACTAGCTAGCGTCTTGGTGAGGTGTACCATACCAACTGGTGAGCCTTCCCAGTATGCATTAGCCAGTGTCATGGTGAGGTGAACCATACCAACTGGTGAGCCTTCCCAGTATGTACTAGCCAGCGTCTTGGTGAGGTGTACCATACCAACTGGCGAGCTTTCCCAGTATGTACTAGGCAGCGTCTTGGTGAGGTGTACCATACCAACTGGTGAGCCTTCCCAGTATGCATTAGCCAGTGTCATGGTGAGGTGTACCATACCAACTGGTGAGCCTTCCCAGTATGTACTAGCCAGCGTCTTGGTGAGGTGTACCATACCAACTGGCGAGCCTTCCCGGTATGTACTAGGCAGCGTCTTGGTGAGGTGTACCATACCAACTGGCGAGCCTTCCCAGTATGTACTAGCCAGCGTCTCGTTGAGGTGTACCATACCAACTGGCGAGCCTTCCTAGTATGTACTAGCTAGCGTCTTGGTGAGGTGTACCATACCAACTGGTGAGCCTTCCCAGTATGCATTAGCCAGTGTCATGGTGAGGTGTACCATACCAACTGGTGAGCCTTCCCAGTATGTACTAGGCAGCGTCTTGGTGAGGTGTACCATAGCAACTGGTGAGCCTTCCCAGTATGTACTAGCCAGCGTCTTGGTGAGGTGTACCATACCAACTGGCGAGCCTTCCCAGTATGTACTAGGCAGCGTCTTGGTGAGATTTTCGAAGTGAAATGCCATGTCCTGTGGTTCGGATTCCACGTAAAAAGGAGGTCCCGTGGCTCATGATCTCAAGATTAACGGTCACGTTAAACTACAAGCTTCCTTTTGGTGAGGTGTACCATACCAACTGATGAGCCTTCCCAGTATGTACTAGCCAGCGACTTGGTGAGGTGTACCATACCAACTGGTGAGCCTTCCCAGTGTGTACTAGCCAGCGTTTTGGTGGGGTGTACCATACCAACTGGTGAGCCCTCCCAGTATGTACTAGCTAGTGTCTTGATGAAGTGTACCGTACCAACTGGTGAGCCTTCCCAGTATGTACTAGCCAGCGTCTTGGTGAGGTGTACCATACCAACTGGTGTGCCTTCCCAGTATGTACTAGCCAGTGTCTTGGTTGGGTGTACCATACCAACTGGTGAGCCTTCCCAGTTTGCATTAGCCAGTGTCTTGGTGAGGTGTACCAAACCAACTGGTGAGCCTTCCCAGTATGTACTAGCCAGTGTCTTGGTGGGGTGTACCATACCAACTGGTGAGCCTTCCCAGTATGTACTAGCCAGCGTCTTGGTGAGGTGTACCATACCAACTGGTGAGCCTTTCCAGTAGGTACTAGCCAGTGTCTTGGTGGAGTGTACCATACCAACTGATGAGCCTTCCCAGTATGCATTAGCCATTGTCTTGGTGAGGTGTACCATACGAACTGGTGAGCCTTCCCAGTATGCATTAGCCAGTGTCTTGGTGAGGTGTACCATACCAACTGGTGAGCCTTCCCAGTATGTACTAGCCAGCGTCTTGGTGAGGTGTACCATACCAACTGGCGAGCCTTCCCAGTATGTACTAGGCAGCGTCTTGGTGAGGTGTACCATACCAACTGGCGAGCCTTCCAAGTATGCATTAGCCAGTGTCTTGGTGAGGTGTACCATACCAACTGATGAGCCTTCCCAGTATGTACTAGCCAGCGTCTTGGTGAGGTGTACCATACCAACTGGTGAGCCTTCCCAGTATGTACTAGCCAGCGTCTTGGTGGGGTGTACCATACCAACTGGCGAGCCTTCTCAGTATGCATTAGCCAGTGTCTTGGTGAGGTGTACCATATCAACTGATGAGCCTTCCCAGTATGTACTAGCCAGCGTCTTGGTGAGGTGTACCATACCAACTGGTGAGCCTTCCCAGTATGTACTAGCCAGCGTCTTGGTGGGGTGTACCATACCAACTGATGAGCCTTCCCAGTATGTACTAGCCAGCGTCTTGGTGAGGTGTACCATACCAACTGATGAGCCTTCCCAGTATGTACTAGCCAGCGTCTTGGTGAGGTGTACCATACCAACTGGTGAGCCTTCCCAGTATGTACTAGCCAGCGTCTTGGTGAGGTGTACCATACCAAATGATGAGCCTTCCCAGTATGTACTAGCTAGCATCTTGGTGAGGTGTACCATACCAACTGGTGAGCCTTCCCAGTATGTACTAGCCAGCGTCTTGGTGGGGTGTACCATACCAACTGATGAGCCTTCCCAGTATGTACTAGCCAGCGTCTTGGTGAGGTGTACCATACCAACTGGTGAGCCTTCCCAGTATGTACTAGCTAGTGTCTTGGTGGGGTGTACCATACCAACTGGCGAGCCTTCCCAGTATGCATTAGCCAGTGTCTTGGTGAGGTGTACCATACCAACTGGTGAGCCTTCCCAGTATGTACTAGCCAGCGTCTAGGTGAGGTGTACAATACCAATTGGTGATCCTTCCCAGTATGTACTAGCCAGCGTCTCGGTGGGGTGTACCATACCAACTGGTGAGCCTTCCCAGTATGTACTAGCCAGCGTCTTGGTAAGGTGTACCATACCAACTGGTGAGCCTTCCCAGTATGTACTATCCAGCGTCTCGGTGAGGTGTACCATACCAACTGGCGAGCCTTCCGGGTATGTACTAGGTAGTGTCTTGGTGAGGTGTACCATACCAACTGGTGAGCCTTTCCAGTATGTACTAGCCAACATCTTGGTGAGGTGTACCATACCAACTGGTGAGCCTTCCCAGTATGTACTAGCCAGCGTCTCGGTGAGGTGTACCATACCAACTGGCGAGCCTTCCGGGTATGTACTAGGTAGTGTCTTGGTGAGGTGTACCATACCAACTGATAAGTCTTCCCAGTATGTAGTAGCTAGCATCTTGGTGAGGTGTACCATACCAACTGGTGAGCCTTCCCAGTATGTACTAGCCAACATCTTGGTGTGGTGTACCATACCAACTGGTGAGCCTTCCCAGTATGTACTAGCCAGCGTCTCGGTGAGGTGTACCATACCAACTGGTGAGCCTTCCCAGTGTGTACTAGCCAGTGTCTTGGTGAGGCGTAAAATACCAACTGATCAGCCTTCCCAGTATGTGGTAGCCAGTGTTTTGGTGAGGTGTGCCATGCCAAGTGATGAGCCTTCCCAGTAAGTACTAGCCAACATCTTGGTGAGGTGTACCATACCAACTGTGAGCCATCCTAGTATGTATTAGCCAGTGTCTTGGTGAGATGTTCCATACCGACTGATGAGCCTTCCCAGTATGTACTAGCCATTGGCTTGGTGAGGTGTACTACACAAAGTGTTGAGCCTTCCCAGTGCGTACTACCCAGCGATTTGGTGAGTTGTACATTCCAACTGATGAGCCTTCCCAGTATGCACTAGCCAGTGTCTAGGTGAGGTGTAACATACCCACTGATGGACCATCCCAGTATGTACTAGCCAGTGTCTTGTTGAGGTGTACCATACCAACTGATGAGCCTTCCCAGTATGTACTAGCCAGTGTCTAGGGAGGTGTAACATACCCACTGATGAACCATCCCAGTATGTACTAGCCAGTGTCTTGTTGAGGTGTACCATACCAACTGGCGAGCCTTCCGGGTATGTACTAGGTAGTGTCAAGGTGAGGTGTTCCATACCAAATGATGAGCCACCCCTGTATGTACCAGCCAGTGTCTTGGTGAGGTGTACCATACCAACTGATGAGCCTTCCCAGTATGTACCAGCCAGTGTCTTGGTAAGGTGTATCATACCAACAGGAGAGCCTTCCCATTATATACAAGCCAAGCGTCTTGGTAAGGTGTACCATACCAACTGATGAGCCTTCCCAGTATGTACTAGCCAAGTGCCTTGGTGAGGTGTACCATACCAACTGGTGAGCCTTCCCTGTATGTACTAGCTAGTGTCTTGGTGGGGTGTACCATACCAACTGGCGAGCCTTCCCAGTATGCATTAGCCAGTGTCTTGGTGAGGTGTACCATACCAACTGGTGAGCCTTCCCAGTATGTACTAGCCAGCGTTTTGGTGAGGTGTGACATACCAACTGATGAGCCTTCCCAGTATGTACTAGCCAAGTGCCTTGGTGAGGTGTGTACAATACCAGCTGATGAGCCTTCCCAGTATGTACCAGCCAGTGTCTAGGTGCGGTGTACTATACCAACTGATGAGCCTTCCCAGTATATACTAGCCAGCGTCTTGGTGAGGTGTACCATACCAACAGGTGAGCCTTCCCAGTGTGTACTAGCCAGTGTCTTGGAGAGGCGTAAAATGCCAACTGATGAGCCTTCCCAGTATGTAGTAGCCAGTGTATTGGTGGGGTGTGCCATGCCAAGTGATGAGCCTTCCCAGTATGTACTAGCCAACATCTTGGTGAGGTGTACCATACCAACTGGTGAGCCTTCCTAGTATGTACTAGCCAGTGTCTTGGTGAGATGTTCCATACCGACTGATAAGCCTTCCCAGTATGTACTTGCCAGTCTCTTGGTGAGGTGTACCATACCGACTGATAAGCCTTCCCAGTATGTACTAGCCAGTGTCTTGGTGAGGCGTACGATACCAAATGTCCAGCCTTCACACTAAGTACTAGCCAGTGTTTTGTTGAGGTGTACCATACCGACTGATGAGCATTCCCAGAATATACTAGCAGTGTATTCGTGAGGTGTACCATACCCTCTGTCCAGCCTTCACAGTAAGTACTAGCCAGTGTATTCGTGAGGTGTAACATACCAACTGTCCAGCATTCACAGTAAGTACTAGCCAGTGTCTTGGTGAGGTGTACCGTAAAAAACTGTCCTGCCTCCACAGTCAGTACTAGCCAGTGTCTTGGTGAGGCGTACCATACGAACTGACGAGCCTTCCCAGTTTTTTACTAGCCAGTGGCTTGGTGAGGTGTACAATACCAACCGTTGAGCCTTCCCAGTGTGTAAAGGTCAGTGTCTTGGTTAGTTGTACCATACCAACTGATGAGCCTTCCCAGTATGTACTAGCCAGTGTCTTGGTGAGGTGTACCATACCAACTGATTAGCCTTCCCAGTAAGTATTAGCCAACATCTTGGTGAGGTATACCATACCAACTGGTGAGCCATCCCAGTATGTACTAGCCAGTGTCATGGTGAGGTGTACCTTACCAACTGATGAGCCTTCCCAGTATGTACTAACCAGTGGCTTCGTGAGTTGTGCCACACCAACTGGTGAGCCTTCCCAGTATGTACTAGCCATTGGCTTGGTGAGATGTACTATACCAACTGATGAGTCTTCCCAGTATGTACTAGCTAGTGTCTTGGTGAGGTGTACCATAACAACTGGCGAGCCTTCCCAGTATGTACTAGCTAGTGTCTTGGTAAGGTGTACCATACCAACTGGTGAGCCTTCCCAGTATGTACTAGCTAGTATTTGGTGAGGTGTACCATACCAACTGATTAGCCCTCCCAGTATGTACTAGCCAGTGTATTGGTGTGTGGTACCATACCAACTGATGAGCCTTCCCAGTATGTACTAGCCAGAGGCTTCGGGAGGTGTGCCATGCCAACTGGTGAGCCTTCCCAGCATGTACTAGCCAGTGTCATGGTGAGGTGTACTATATCAACTGATGAGCCTTCCAGGTATATACTAGCCAGTCTCTTGGTGTGGTGTATCATACCAACTGATGAGCATTCCCAGTATGTACTGGCCATTGTCATGGTGAGGTGTACCATACCAACTGTCCAGCATTCACAGTAAGTACTAGCCAGTGTCTTGGTGAGGTGTACCATACCAACTGATGAGCCTTCCCGGTATGTACTAGCCATTGGCTTGGTGAGGTGTACTACACAAAGTGTTGAGCCTTCCCAGTGCGTACTACCCAGCGATTTGGTGAGTTGTACCATTCCAACTGATGAGCCTTCCCAGTATGTACTAGCTAGTGTCTTGGTGGGGTGTACCATACCAACTGGTGAGCCATCCCAGTATGCATTAGCCAGTGTCTTGGTGAGGTGTACCATACCAACTGGTGAGCCTTCCCAGTATGTACTAGCTAGTGTCTTGGTGGGGTGTACCATACCAACTGATGAGCCTTCCCAGTATGCATTAGCCAGTGTCTAGGTGAGGTGTACCATACCAAATGATGAGCCTTCCCAGTATGTACTAGCTAGTGTCTTGGTGAGGTGGACCATACCAACTGGTGAGCCTTCCCAGTATGTACTAGCTAGTGTCTTGGTGGGGTGTACCATACCAACTGGTGAGCCTTCCCAATATGCATCAGCCAGTGTCTTGGTGAGGTGTACCATACCAACTGGTGAGCCTTCCCAGTATACATTAGCCAGTGTCTTGGTGAGGTGTACCATACCAACTGCCGGGCCTTCCCAGTATGCATTAGCCAGTGTCTTGGTGAGGTGTACCATACCAACTGGTGAGCCTTCCCAGTATGTACTAGCCAGCGTCTTGGTGAGGTGTACCATACCAACTGGCGAGCCTTCCCGGTATGTACTAGGCAGCGTCTTGGTGAGGTGTACCATACCAACTGGTGAGCCTTCCCAGTATGCATTAGCCAGTGTCTTAGTGAGGTGTACCATACCAACTGGTGAGCCTTCCCAGTATGTACTAGCCAGCGTCTTGGTGAGGTGTACCATACCAACTGGCGAGCCTTCCTAGTATGTACTAGCTAGCGTCTTGGTGAGGTGTACCATACCAACTGGTGAGCCTTCCCAGTATGCATTAGCCAGTGTCTTGGTGAGGTGTACCATACCAACTTGTGAGCCTTCCCTGTATGTACTAGCCAGCGTCTTGGTGAGGTGTACCATACCAACTGGCGAGCCTTCCCGGTATGTACTAGGCAGCGTCTTGGTGAGGTGTACCATACCAACTGGCGAGCCTTCCCAGTATGTACTAGCCAGCGTCTCGGTGAGGTGTACCATACCAACTGGCGAGCCTTCCTAGTATGTACTAGCTAGCGTCTTGGTGAGGTGTACCATACCAACTGGTGAGCCTTCCCAGTATGCATTAGCCAGTGTCATGGTGAGGTGAACCATACCAACTGGTGAGCCTTCCCAGTATGTACTAGCCAGCGTCTTGGTGAGGTGTACCATACCAACTGGCGAGCTTTCCCAGTATGTACTAGGCAGCGTCTTGGTGAGGTGTACCATACCAACTGGTGAGCCTTCCCAGTATGCATTAGCCAGTGTCATGGTGAGGTGTACCATACCAACTGGTGAGCCTTCCCAGTATGTACTAGCCAGCGTCTTGGTGAGGTGTACCATACCAACTGGCGAGCCTTCCCGGTATGTACTAGGCAGCGTCTTGGTGAGGTGTACCATACCAACTGGCGAGCCTTCCCAGTATGTACTAGCCAGCGTCTCGGTGAGGTGTACCATACCAACTGGCGAGCCTTCCTAGTATGTACTAGCTAGCGTCTTGGTGAGGTGTACCATACCAACTGGTGAGCCTTCCCAGTATGCATTAGCCAGTGTCATGGTGAGGTGTACCATACCAACTGGTGAGCCTTCCCAGTATGTACTAGGCAGCGTCTTGGTGAGGTGTACCATAGCAACTGGTGAGCCTTCCCAGTATGTACTAGCCAGCGTCTTGGTGAGGTGTACCATACCAACTGGCGAGCCTTCCCAGTATGTACTAGGCAGCGTCTTGGTGAGATTTTCGAAGTGAAATGCCATGTCCTGTGGTTCGGATTCCACGTAAAAAGGAGGTCCCGTGGCTCATGATCTCAAGATTAACGGTCACGTTAAACTACAAGCTTCCTTTTGGTGAGGTGTACCATACCAACTGATGAGCCTTCCCAGTATGTACTAGCCAGCGACTTGGTGAGGTGTACCATACCAACTGGTGAGCCTTCCCAGTGTGTACTAGCCAGCGTTTTGGTGGGGTGTACCATACCAACTGGTGAGCCCTCCCAGTATGTACTAGCTAGTGTCTTGATGAAGTGTACCGTACCAACTGGTGAGCCTTCCCAGTATGTACTAGCCAGCGTCTTGGTGAGGTGTACCATACCAACTGGTGTGCCTTCCCAGTATGTACTAGCCAGTGTCTTGGTTGGGTGTACCATACCAACTGGTGAGCCTTCCCAGTTTGCATTAGCCAGTGTCTTGGTGAGGTGTACCAAACCAACTGGTGAGCCTTCCCAGTATGTACTAGCCAGTGTCTTGGTGGGGTGTACCATACCAACTGGTGAGCCTTCCCAGTATGTACTAGCCAGCGTCTTGGTGAGGTGTACCATACCAACTGGTGAGCCTTTCCAGTAGGTACTAGCCAGTGTCTTGGTGGAGTGTACCATACCAACTGATGAGCCTTCCCAGTATGCATTAGCCATTGTCTTGGTGAGGTGTACCATACGAACTGGTGAGCCTTCCCAGTATGCATTAGCCAGTGTCTTGGTGAGGTGTACCATACCAACTGGTGAGCCTTCCCAGTATGTACTAGCCAGCGTCTTGGTGAGGTGTACCATACCAACTGGCGAGCCTTCCCAGTATGTACTAGGCAGCGTCTTGGTGAGGTGTACCATACCAACTGGCGAGCCTTCCAAGTATGCATTAGCCAGTGTCTTGGTGAGGTGTACCATACCAACTGATGAGCCTTCCCAGTATGTACTAGCCAGCGTCTTGGTGAGGTGTACCATACCAACTGGTGAGCCTTCCCAGTATGTACTAGCCAGCGTCTTGGTGGGGTGTACCATACCAACTGGCGAGCCTTCTCAGTATGCATTAGCCAGTGTCTTGGTGAGGTGTACCATATCAACTGATGAGCCTTCCCAGTATGTACTAGCCAGCGTCTTGGTGAGGTGTACCATACCAACTGGTGAGCCTTCCCAGTATGTACTAGCCAGCGTCTTGGTGGGGTGTACCATACCAACTGATGAGCCTTCCCAGTATGTACTAGCCAGCGTCTTGGTGAGGTGTACCATACCAACTGATGAGCCTTCCCAGTATGTACTAGCCAGCGTCTTGGTGAGGTGTACCATACCAACTGGTGAGCCTTCCCAGTATGTACTAGCCAGCGTCTTGGTGAGGTGTACCATACCAAATGATGAGCCTTCCCAGTATGTACTAGCTAGCATCTTGGTGAGGTGTACCATACCAACTGGTGAGCCTTCCCAGTATGTACTAGCCAGCGTCTTGGTGGGGTGTACCATACCAACTGATGAGCCTTCCCAGTATGTACTAGCCAGCGTCTTGGTGAGGTGTACCATACCAACTGGTGAGCCTTCCCAGTATGTACTAGCTAGTGTCTTGGTGGGGTGTACCATACCAACTGGCGAGCCTTCCCAGTATGCATTAGCCAGTGTCTTGGTGAGGTGTACCATACCAACTGGTGAGCCTTCCCAGTATGTACTAGCCAGCGTCTAGGTGAGGTGTACAATACCAATTGGTGATCCTTCCCAGTATGTACTAGCCAGCGTCTCGGTGGGGTGTACCATACCAACTGGTGAGCCTTCCCAGTATGTACTAGCCAGCGTCTTGGTAAGGTGTACCATACCAACTGGTGAGCCTTCCCAGTATGTACTATCCAGCGTCTCGGTGAGGTGTACCATACCAACTGGCGAGCCTTCCGGGTATGTACTAGGTAGTGTCTTGGTGAGGTGTACCATACCAACTGGTGAGCCTTTCCAGTATGTACTAGCCAACATCTTGGTGAGGTGTACCATACCAACTGGTGAGCCTTCCCAGTATGTACTAGCCAGCGTCTCGGTGAGGTGTACCATACCAACTGGCGAGCCTTCCGGGTATGTACTAGGTAGTGTCTTGGTGAGGTGTACCATACCAACTGATAAGTCTTCCCAGTATGTAGTAGCTAGCATCTTGGTGAGGTGTACCATACCAACTGGTGAGCCTTCCCAGTATGTACTAGCCAACATCTTGGTGTGGTGTACCATACCAACTGGTGAGCCTTCCCAGTATGTACTAGCCAGCGTCTCGGTGAGGTGTACCATACCAACTGGTGAGCCTTCCCAGTGTGTACTAGCCAGTGTCTTGGTGAGGCGTAAAATACCAACTGATCAGCCTTCCCAGTATGTGGTAGCCAGTGTTTTGGTGAGGTGTGCCATGCCAAGTGATGAGCCTTCCCAGTAAGTACTAGCCAACATCTTGGTGAGGTGTACCATACCAACTGTGAGCCATCCTAGTATGTATTAGCCAGTGTCTTGGTGAGATGTTCCATACCGACTGATGAGCCTTCCCAGTATGTACTAGCCATTGGCTTGGTGAGGTGTACTACACAAAGTGTTGAGCCTTCCCAGTGCGTACTACCCAGCGATTTGGTGAGTTGTACATTCCAACTGATGAGCCTTCCCAGTATGCACTAGCCAGTGTCTAGGTGAGGTGTAACATACCCACTGATGGACCATCCCAGTATGTACTAGCCAGTGTCTTGTTGAGGTGTACCATACCAACTGATGAGCCTTCCCAGTATGTACTAGCCAGTGTCTAGGGAGGTGTAACATACCCACTGATGAACCATCCCAGTATGTACTAGCCAGTGTCTTGTTGAGGTGTACCATACCAACTGGCGAGCCTTCCGGGTATGTACTAGGTAGTGTCAAGGTGAGGTGTTCCATACCAAATGATGAGCCACCCCTGTATGTACCAGCCAGTGTCTTGGTGAGGTGTACCATACCAACTGATGAGCCTTCCCAGTATGTACCAGCCAGTGTCTTGGTAAGGTGTATCATACCAACAGGAGAGCCTTCCCATTATATACAAGCCAAGCGTCTTGGTAAGGTGTACCATACCAACTGATGAGCCTTCCCAGTATGTACTAGCCAAGTGCCTTGGTGAGGTGTACCATACCAACTGGTGAGCCTTCCCAGTATGTACTAGCTAGTGTCTTGGTGGGGTGTACCATACCAACTGGCGAGCCTTCCCAGTATGCATTAGCCAGTGTCTTGGTGAGGTGTACCATACCAACTGGTGAGCCTTCCCAGTATGTACTAGCCAGCGTTTTGGTGAGGTGTGACATACCAACTGATGAGCCTTCCCAGTATGTACTAGCCAAGTGCCTTGGTGAGGTGTGTACAATACCAGCTGATGAGCCTTCCCAGTATGTACCAGCCAGTGTCTAGGTGCGGTGTACTATACCAACTGATGAGCCTTCCCAGTATATACTAGCCAGCGTCTTGGTGAGGTGTACCATACCAACAGGTGAGCCTTCCCAGTGTGTACTAGCCAGTGTCTTGGAGAGGCGTAAAATGCCAACTGATGAGCCTTCCCAGTATGTAGTAGCCAGTGTATTGGTGGGGTGTGCCATGCCAAGTGATGAGCCTTCCCAGTATGTACTAGCCAACATCTTGGTGAGGTGTACCATACCAACTGGTGAGCCTTCCTAGTATGTACTAGCCAGTGTCTTGGTGAGATGTTCCATACCGACTGATAAGCCTTCCCAGTATGTACTTGCCAGTCTCTTGGTGAGGTGTACCATACCGACTGATAAGCCTTCCCAGTATGTACTAGCCAGTGTCTTGGTGAGGCGTACGATACCAAATGTCCAGCCTTCACACTAAGTACTAGCCAGTGTTTTGTTGAGGTGTACCATACCGACTGATGAGCATTCCCAGAATATACTAGCAGTGTATTCGTGAGGTGTACCATACCCTCTGTCCAGCCTTCACAGTAAGTACTAGCCAGTGTATTCGTGAGGTGTAACATACCAACTGTCCAGCATTCACAGTAAGTACTAGCCAGTGTCTTGGTGAGGTGTACCGTAAAAAACTGTCCTGCCTCCACAGTCAGTACTAGCCAGTGTCTTGGTGAGGCGTACCATACGAACTGACGAGCCTTCCCAGTTTTTTACTAGCCAGTGGCTTGGTGAGGTGTACAATACCAACCGTTGAGCCTTCCCAGTGTGTAAAGGTCAGTGTCTTGGTTAGTTGTACCATACCAACTGATGAGCCTTCCCAGTATGTACTAGCCAGTGTCTTGGTGAGGTGTACTACACCAACTGTTGAGCCTTCCCTGTATGTACTAGCCAGCGTCTTGGTGAGGTGTACCATACCAACTGGTGAGCCTTCCCAGTGTGTATTAGCCAGTGTCTTGGTGAGGTGTACCATACCAACTGGCGAGCCTTCCCAGTGTGTATTAGCCAGTGTCTTGGTGAGGTGTACTACACCAACTGTTGAGCCTTCCCAGTATGCACTAGCCAGTGTCTTGGTGAGGTGTACCATACCAACTGGTGAGCCTTCCCAGTATGTACTAGCCAGCGTCTTGGTGGGGTGTACCATACCAACTGATGAGCCTTCCCAGTATGTACTAGCCAGCGTCTTGGTGAGGTGTACCATACCAACTGATGAGCCTTCCCAGTATGTACTAGCCAGCGTCTTGGTGAGGTGTACCATACCAACTGGTGAGCCTTCCCAGTATGTACTAGCCAGCGTCTTGGTGAGGTGTACCATACCAACTGATGAGCCTTCCCAGTATGTACTAGCTAGCATCTTGGTGAGGTGTACCATACCAACTGGTGAGCCTTCCCAGTATGTACTAGCCAGCGTCTCGGTGGGGTGTACCATACCAACTGATGAGCCTTCCCAGTATGTACTAGCCAGCGTCTTGGTGAGGTGTACCATACCAACTGGTGAGCCTTCCCAGTATGTACTAGCTAGCATCTTGGTGAGGTGTACCATACCAACTGGTGAGCCTTCCCTGTATGTACTAGCCAGCGTGTTGGTGGGGTGTACCATACCAACTGGTGAGCCTTCCCAGTATGTACTAGCTAGTATCTTGGTGGGGTGTACCATACCAACTGGTGAGCCTTCCCAGTATGTACTAGCCAGCGTGTTGGTGGGGTGTACCATACCAACTGGTGAGCCTTCCCTGTATGTACTAGCTAGAATCGTGGTGAGGTGTACCATACCAACTGGTGAGCCTTCCCAATATGTACTAGCTAGCATCATGGTGGGGTGTACCATACCAACTGGTGAGCCTTCCCTGTATGTACTAGCCAGCGTGTTGGTGGGGTGTACAATACCAACTGGTGAGCCTTCCCTGTATGTACTAGCCAGTGTCTTGGTGGGGTGTACCATACCAACTGGTGAGCCTTCCCAGTATGTACTAGGTAGCATCTTGGTGAGGTGTACCATACCAAGTGGTGAGCCATCCCAGTATGTACTAGCCAGCGTGTTGGTGGGGTGTACCATACCAACTGATGAGTCTTCCCAGTATGTACTAGCTAGTGTCTTGGTGAGGTGTACCATAACAACTGGCGAGCCTTCCCAGTATGTACTAGCTAGTGTCTTGGTGAGGTGTACCATACCAAGTGGTGAGCCATCCCAGTATGTACTAGCCAGCGGGTTGGTGGGGTGTACCATACCAACTGATGAGTCTTCCCAGTATGTACTAGCCAGTGTCTTGGTGAGGTGTACCATACCAACTGATTAGCCTTCCCAGTAAGTATTAGCCAACATCTTGGTGAGGTATACCATACCAACTGGTGAGCCATCCCAGTATGTACTAGCCAGTGTCATGGTGAGGTGTACCTTACCAACTGATGAGCCTTCCCAGTATGTACTAACCAGTGGCTTCGTGAGTTGTGCCACACCAACTGGTGAGCCTTCCCAGTATGTACTAGCCATTGGCTTGGTGAGATGTACTATACCAACTGATGAGCCTTCCCAGTATATACTAGCCAGCGTCTTGGTGAGGTGTACCATACCAACTGGTGAGCCTTCCCAGTATGTACTAGCTAGTATTTGGTGAGGTGTACCATACCAACTGAAGTGCCCTCCCAGTATGTACTATCCAGTGTCTTGGTGAGTGGTACCATACCAACTGATGAGCCTTCATAGTATGTACTAGCCAGAGGCTTCGTGAGGTGTGCCATGCCAACTGGTGAGCCTTCCCAGCATGTACTAGCCAGTGTCATGGTGAGGTGTACCATATCAACTGATGAGCCTTCCAGGTATATACTAGCCAGTCTCTTGGTGTGGTGTATCATACCAACTGATGAGCATTCCCAGTATGTACTGGCCATTGTCATGGTGAGGTGTACCATACCAACTGTCCAGCCTTCACAGTAAGTACTAGCCAGTGTCTTGGTGAGGTGTACCATACCAACTGATGAGCCTTCCCGGTATTTACTAGCCATTGGCTTGGTGAGGTGTACTACACAAAGTGTTGAGCCTTCCCAGTGCGTACTACCCAGCGATTTGGTGAGTTGTACCATTCCAACTGATGAGCCTTTCCAGTATGTACTAGCTAGTGTCTTGGTGGGGTGTACCATACCAACTGGTGAGCCATCCCAGTATGCATCAGCCAGTGTCTTGGTGAGGTGTACCATACCAACTGGTGAGCCTTCCCAGTATGTACTAGCTAGTGTCTTGGTGGGGTGTACCATACCAACTGATGAGCCTTCCCAGTATGCATTAGCCAGTGTCTAGGTGAGGTGTACCATACCAAATGATGAGCCTTCCCAGTATGTACTAGCTAGTGTCTTGGTGAGGTGGACCATACCAACTGGTGAGCCTTCCCAGTATGTACTAGCTAGTGTCTTGGTGGGGTGTACCATACCAACTGGTGAGCCTTCCCAGTATGCATCAGCCAGTGTCTTGGTGAGGTGTACCATACCAACTGGTGAGCCTTCCCAGTATACATTAGCCAGTGTCTTGGTGAGGTGTACCATACCAACTGCCGGGCCTTCCCAGTATGCATTAGCCAGTGTCTTGGTGAGGTGTACCATACCAACTGGTGAGCCTTCCCAGTATGTACTAGCCAGCGTCTTGGTGAGGTGTACCATACCAACTGGCGAGCCTTCCCGGTATGTACTAGGCACCGTCTTGGTGAGGTGTACCATACCAACTGGTGAGCCTTCCCAGTATGCATTAGCCAGTGTCTTGGTGAGGTGTACCATACCAACTGGTGAGCCTTCCCAGTATGTACTAGCCAGCGTCTTGGTGAGGTGTACCATACCAACTGGCGAGCCTTCCTAGTATGTACTAGCTAGCGTCTTGGTGAGGTGTACCATACCAACTGGTGAGCCTTCCCAGTATGCATAAGCCAGTGTCTTGGTGAGGTGTACCATACCAACTGGTGAGCCTTCCCAGTATGTACTAGCCAGCGTCTTGGTGAGGTGTACCATACCAACTGGCGAGCCTTCCCGGTATGTACTAGGCAGCGTCTTGGTGAGGTGTACCATACCAACTGGCGAGCCTTCCCAGTATGTACTAGCCGGCGACTTGGTGAGGTGTACCATACCAACTGGTGAGCCTTCCCAGTGTGTACTAGCCAGCGTTTTGGTGGGGTGTACCATACCAACTGGTGAGCCCTCCCAGTATGTACTAGCTAGTGTCTTGATGAAGTGTACCATACCAACTGGTGAGCCTTCCCAGTATGTACTAGCCAGCGTTATGGTGAGGTGTACCATACCAACTGGTGTGCCTTCCCAGTATGTACTAGCCAGTGTCTTGGTTGGGTGTACCATACCAACTGGTGAGCCTTCCCAGTATGCATTAGCCAGTGTCTTGGTGAGGTGTACCAAACCAACTGGTGAGCCTTCCCAGTATGTACTAGCCAGTGTCTTGGTGGGGTGTACCATACCAACTGGTGAGCCTTCCCTGTATGTACTAGCCAGCGTCTTGGTGAGGTGTACCATACCAACTGGTGAGCCTTTCCAGTATGTACTAGCCAGTGTCTTGGTGGGGTGTACCATACCAACTGATGAGCCTTCCCAGTATGCATTAGCCATTGTCTTGGTGAGGTGTACCATACGAACTGGTGAGCCTTCCCAGTATGCATTAGCCAGTGTCTTGGTGAGGTGTACCATACCAACTGGTGAGCCTTCCCAGTATGTACTAGCCAGCGTCTTGGTGAGGTGTACCATACCAACTGGCGAGCCTTCCCAGTATGTACTAGGCAGCGTCTTGGTGAGGTGTACCATACCAATTGGCGAGCCTTCCAAGTATGCATTAGCCAGTGTCTTGGTGAGGTGTACCATACCAACTGATGAGCCTTCCCAGTATGTACTAGCCAGCGTCTTGGTGAGGTGTACCATACCAACTGGTGAGCCTTCCCAGTATGTACTAGCCAGCGTCTTGGTGGGGTGTACCATACCAACTGATGAGCCTTCCCAGTATGTACTAGCCAGCGTCTTGGTGAGGTGTACCATACCAACTGATGAGCCTTCCCAGTATGTACTAGCTAGCATCTTGGTGAGGTGTACCATACCAACTGGTGAGCCTTCCCAGTATGTACTAGCCAGCGTCTTGGTGGGGTGTACCATACCAACTGATGAGCCTTCCCAGTATGTACTAGCCAGCGTCTTGGCGAGGTGTACCATACCAACTGGTGAGCCTTCCCAGTATGTACTAGCTAGTGTCTTGGTGGGGTGTACCATACCAACTGGCGAGCCTTCCCAGTATGCATTAGCCAGTGTCTTGGTGAGGTGTACCATACCAACTGGTGAGCCTTCCCAGTATGTACTAGCCAGCGTCTAGGTGAGGTGTACAATACCAATTGGTGATCCTTCCCAGTATGTACTAGCCAGCGTCTCGGTGGGGTGTACCATACCAACTGGTGAGCCTTCCCAGTATGTACTAGCCAGCGTCTTGGTAAGGTGTACCATACCAACTGGTGAGCCTTCCCAGTATGTACTAGCCAGCGTCTCGGTGAGGTGTACCATACCAACTGGCGAGCCTTCCGGGTATGTACTAGGTAGTGTCTTGTTGAGGTGTACCATACCAACTGGTGAGCCTTTCCAGTATGTACTAGCCAACATCTTGGTGAGGTGTACCATACCAACTGGTGAGCTTTCCCAGTATGTACTAGCCAGCGTCTCGGTGAGGTGTACCATACCAACTGGCGAGCCTTCCGGGTATGTACTAGGTAGTGTCTTGGTGAGGTGTACCATACCAACTGATAAGTCTTCCCAGTATGTACTAGCTAGCATCTTGGTGAGGTGTACCATACCAACTGGTGAGCCTTCCCAGTATGTACTAGCCAACATCTTGGTGTGGTGTACCATACCAACTGGTGAGCCTTCCCAGTATGTACTAGCCAGCGTCTCGGTGAGGTGTACCATACCAACTGGTGAGCCTTCCCAGTGTGTACTAGCCAGTGTCTTGGTGAGGCGTAAAATACCAACTGATCAGCCTTCCCAGTATGTGGTAGCCAGTGTTTTGGTGAGGTGTGCCATGCCAAGTGATGAGCCTTCCCAGTAAGTACTAGCCAACATCTTGGTGAGGTGTACCATACCAACTGGTGAGCCATCTTAGTATGTATTAGCCAGTGTCTTGGTGAGATGTTCAATACCGACTGATGAGCCTTCCCAGCATGTACTAGCCACTGGCTTGGTCAGGTGTATTACACCAATTGTTGAGCCTTCCCAGTACGAAATAGCCAGCGTCTTGGTGAGGTGTACCATACCAACTGGTGAGTCTTCCCAGTGTGTACTAGCCAGTGTCTTCGTGAGGCGTAAAATACCAACTGATGAGCCTTCCCAGTGTGTAGTAGCCAGTGTATTGGTGAGGTGTGCCATGCCAAGTGATGAGCCTTCCCAGGATGTACTAGCCAACATCTTGGTGAGGTGTACCATACCAACTGGTGAGCCTTCCTAGTATGTACTAGCCAGTGTCTTGGTGAGATGTTCCATACCGACTGATGAGCCTTCCCAGTATCTACTAGCCATTGGCTTGGTGAGGTGTACTACACAAAGTGTTGAGCCTTCCCAGTGCGTACTACCCAGCGATTTGGTGAGTTGTACATTCCAACTGATGAGCCTTCCCAGTATGCACTAGCCAGTGTCTAGGTGAGGTGTAACATACCCACTGATGGACCATCCCAGTATGTACTAGCCAGTGTCTTGTTGAGGTGTACCATACCAACTGATGAGCCTTCCCAGTATGTACTAGCCAGTGTCTAGGGAGGTGTACCATACCAACTGGCGAGCCTTCCGGGTATGTACTAGGTAGTGTCTTGGTGAGGTGTACCATACCAACTGATAAGTCTTCCCAGTATGTAGTAGCTAGCATCTTGGTGAGGTGTACCATACCAACTGGTGAGCCTTCCCAGTATGTACTAGCCAACATCTTGGTGTGGTGTACCATACCAACTGGTGAGCCTTCCCAGTATGTACTAGCCAGCGTCTCGGTGAGGTGTACCATACCAACTGGTGAGCCTTCCCAGTGTGTACTAGCCAGTGTCTTGGTGAGGCGTAAAATACCAACTGATCAGCCTTCCCAGTATGTGGTAGCCAGTGTTTTGGTGAGGTGTGCCATGCCAAGTGATGAGCCTTCCCAGTAAGTACTAGCCAACATCTTGGTGAGGTGTACCATACCAACTGTGAGCCATCCTAGTATGTATTAGCCAGTGTCTTGGTGAGATGTTCCATACCGACTGATGAGCCTTCCCAGTATGTACTAGCCATTGGCTTGGTGAGGTGTACTACACAAAGTGTTGAGCCTTCCCAGTGCGTACTACCCAGCGATTTGGTGAGTTGTACATTCCAACTGATGAGCCTTCCCAGTATGCACTAGCCAGTGTCTAGGTGAGGTGTAACATACCCACTGATGGACCATCCCAGTATGTACTAGCCAGTGTCTTGTTGAGGTGTACCATACCAACTGATGAGCCTTCCCAGTATGTACTAGCCAGTGTCTAGGGAGGTGTAACATACCCACTGATGAACCATCCCAGTATGTACTAGCCAGTGTCTTGTTGAGGTGTACCATACCAACTGGCGAGCCTTCCGGGTATGTACTAGGTAGTGTCAAGGTGAGGTGTTCCATACCAAATGATGAGCCACCCCTGTATGTACCAGCCAGTGTCTTGGTGAGGTGTACCATACCAACTGATGAGCCTTCCCAGTATGTACCAGCCAGTGTCTTGGTAAGGTGTATCATACCAACAGGAGAGCCTTCCCATTATATACAAGCCAAGCGTCTTGGTAAGGTGTACCATACCAACTGATGAGCCTTCCCAGTATGTACTAGCCAAGTGCCTTGGTGAGGTGTACCATACCAACTGGTGAGCCTTCCCAGTATGTACTAGCTAGTGTCTTGGTGGGGTGTACCATACCAACTGGCGAGCCTTCCCAGTATGCATTAGCCAGTGTCTTGGTGAGGTGTACCATACCAACTGGTGAGCCTTCCCAGTATGTACTAGCCAGCGTTTTGGTGAGGTGTGACATACCAACTGATGAGCCTTCCCAGTATGTACTAGCCAAGTGCCTTGGTGAGGTGTGTACAATACCAGCTGATGAGCCTTCCCAGTATGTACCAGCCAGTGTCTAGGTGCGGTGTACTATACCAACTGATGAGCCTTCCCAGTATATACTAGCCAGCGTCTTGGTGAGGTGTACCATACCAACAGGTGAGCCTTCCCAGTGTGTACTAGCCAGTGTCTTGGAGAGGCGTAAAATGCCAACTGATGAGCCTTCCCAGTATGTAGTAGCCAGTGTATTGGTGGGGTGTGCCATGCCAAGTGATGAGCCTTCCCAGTATGTACTAGCCAACATCTTGGTGAGGTGTACCATACCAACTGGTGAGCCTTCCTAGTATGTACTAGCCAGTGTCTTGGTGAGATGTTCCATACCGACTGATAAGCCTTCCCAGTATGTACTTGCCAGTCTCTTGGTGAGGTGTACCATACCGACTGATAAGCCTTCCCAGTATGTACTAGCCAGTGTCTTGGTGAGGCGTACGATACCAAATGTCCAGCCTTCACACTAAGTACTAGCCAGTGTTTTGTTGAGGTGTACCATACCGACTGATGAGCATTCCCAGAATATACTAGCAGTGTATTCGTGAGGTGTACCATACCCTCTGTCCAGCCTTCACAGTAAGTACTAGCCAGTGTATTCGTGAGGTGTAACATACCAACTGTCCAGCATTCACAGTAAGTACTAGCCAGTGTCTTGGTGAGGTGTACCGTAAAAAACTGTCCTGCCTCCACAGTCAGTACTAGCCAGTGTCTTGGTGAGGCGTACCATACGAACTGACGAGCCTTCCCAGTTTTTTACTAGCCAGTGGCTTGGTGAGGTGTACAATACCAACCGTTGAGCCTTCCCAGTGTGTAAAGGTCAGTGTCTTGGTTAGTTGTACCATACCAACTGATGAGCCTTCCCAGTATGTACTAGCCAGTGTCTTGGTGAGGTGTACTACACCAACTGTTGAGCCTTCCCTGTATGTACTAGCCAGCGTCTTGGTGAGGTGTACCATACCAACTGGTGAGCCTTCCCAGTGTGTATTAGCCAGTGTCTTGGTGAGGTGTACCATACCAACTGGTGAGCCTTCCCAGTGTGTATTAGCCAGTGTCTTGGTGAGGTGTACTACACCAACTGTTGAGCCTTCCCAGTATGCACTAGCCAGTGTCTTGGTGAGGTGTACCATACCAACTGGTGAGCCTTCCCAGTATGTACTAGCCAGCGTCTTGGTGGGGTGTACCATACCAACTGATGAGCCTTCCCAGTATGTACTAGCCAGCGTCTTGGTGAGGTGTACCATACCAACTGATGAGCCTTCCCAGTATGTACTAGCCAGCGTCTTGGTGAGGTGTACCATACCAACTGGTGAGCCTTCCCAGTATGTACTAGCCAGCGTCTTGGTGAGGTGTACCATACCAACTGATGAGCCTTCCCAGTATGTACTAGCTAGCATCTTGGTGAGGTGTACCATACCAACTGGTGAGCCTTCCCAGTATGTACTAGCCAGCGTCTCGGTGGGGTGTACCATACCAACTGATGAGCCTTCCCAGTATGTACTAGCCAGCGTCTTGGTGAGGTGTACCATACCAACTGGTGAGCCTTCCCAGTATGTACTAGCTAGCATCTTGGTGAGGTGTACCATACCAACTGGTGAGCCTTCCCTGTATGTACTAGCCAGCGTGTTGGTGGGGTGTACCATACCAACTGGTGAGCCTTCCCAGTATGTACTAGCTAGTATCTTGGTGGGGTGTACCATACCAACTGGTGAGCCTTCCCAGTATGTACTAGCCAGCGTGTTGGTGGGGTGTACCATACCAACTGGTGAGCCTTCCCTGTATGTACTAGCTAGAATCGTGGTGAGGTGTACCATACCAACTGGTGAGCCTTCCCAATATGTACTAGCTAGCATCATGGTGGGGTGTACCATACCAACTGGTGAGCCTTCCCTGTATGTACTAGCCAGCGTGTTGGTGGGGTGTACAATACCAACTGGTGAGCCTTCCCTGTATGTACTAGCCAGTGTCTTGGTGGGGTGTACCATACCAACTGGTGAGCCTTCCCAGTATGTACTAGGTAGCATCTTGGTGAGGTGTACCATACCAAGTGGTGAGCCATCCCAGTATGTACTAGCCAGCGTGTTGGTGGGGTGTACCATACCAACTGATGAGTCTTCCCAGTATGTACTAGCTAGTGTCTTGGTGACGTGTACCATAACAACTGGCGAGCCTTCCCAGTATGTACTAGCTAGTGTCTTGGTGAGGTGTACCATACCAAGTGGTGAGCCATCCCAGTATGTACTAGCCAGCGGGTTGGTGGGGTGTACCATACCAACTGATGAGTCTTCCCAGTATGTACTAGCCAGTGTCTTGGTGAGGTGTACCATACCAACTGATTAGCCTTCCCAGTAAGTATTAGCCAACATCTTGGTGAGGTATACCATACCAACTGGTGAGCCATCCCAGTATGTACTAGCCAGTGTCATGGTGAGGTGTACCTTACCAACTGATGAGCCTTCCCAGTATGTACTAACCAGTGGCTTCGTGAGTTGTGCCACACCAACTGGTGAGCCTTCCCAGTATGTACTAGCCATTGGCTTGGTGAGATGTACTATACCAACTGATGAGCCTTCCCAGTATATACTAGCCAGCGTCTTGGTGAGGTGTACCATACCAACTGGTGAGCCTTCCCAGTATGTACTAGCTAGTATTTGGTGAGGTGTACCATACCAACTGAAGTGCCCTCCCAGTATGTACTATCCAGTGTCTTGGTGAGTGGTACCATACCAACTGATGAGCCTTCATAGTATGTACTAGCCAGAGGCTTCGTGAGGTGTGCCATGCCAACTGGTGAGCCTTCCCAGCATGTACTAGCCAGTGTCATGGTGAGGTGTACCATATCAACTGATGAGCCTTCCAGGTATATACTAGCCAGTCTCTTGGTGTGGTGTATCATACCAACTGATGAGCATTCCCAGTATGTACTGGCCATTGTCATGGTGAGGTGTACCATACCAACTGTCCAGCCTTCACAGTAAGTACTAGCCAGTGTCTTGGTGAGGTGTACCATACCAACTGATGAGCCTTCCCGGTATTTACTAGCCATTGGCTTGGTGAGGTGTACTACACAAAGTGTTGAGCCTTCCCAGTGCGTACTACCCAGCGATTTGGTGAGTTGTACCATTCCAACTGATGAGCCTTTCCAGTATGTACTAGCTAGTGTCTTGGTGGGGTGTACCATACCAACTGGTGAGCCATCCCAGTATGCATCAGCCAGTGTCTTGGTGAGGTGTACCATACCAACTGGTGAGCCTTCCCAGTATGTACTAGCTAGTGTCTTGGTGGGGTGTACCATACCAACTGATGAGCCTTCCCAGTATGCATTAGCCAGTGTCTAGGTGAGGTGTACCATACCAAATGATGAGCCTTCCCAGTATGTACTAGCTAGTGTCTTGGTGAGGTGGACCATACCAACTGGTGAGCCTTCCCAGTATGTACTAGCTAGTGTCTTGGTGGGGTGTACCATACCAACTGGTGAGCCTTCCCAGTATGCATCAGCCAGTGTCTTGGTGAGGTGTACCATACCAACTGGTGAGCCTTCCCAGTATACATTAGCCAGTGTCTTGGTGAGGTGTACCATACCAACTGCCGGGCCTTCCCAGTATGCATTAGCCAGTGTCTTGGTGAGGTGTACCATACCAACTGGTGAGCCTTCCCAGTATGTACTAGCCAGCGTCTTGGTGAGGTGTACCATACCAACTGGCGAGCCTTCCCGGTATGTACTAGGCACCGTCTTGGTGAGGTGTACCATACCAACTGGTGAGCCTTCCCAGTATGCATTAGCCAGTGTCTTGGTGAGGTGTACCATACCAACTGGTGAGCCTTCCCAGTATGTACTAGCCAGCGTCTTGGTGAGGTGTACCATACCAACTGGCGAGCCTTCCTAGTATGTACTAGCTAGCGTCTTGGTGAGGTGTACCATACCAACTGGTGAGCCTTCCCAGTATGCATAAGCCAGTGTCTTGGTGAGGTGTACCATACCAACTGGTGAGCCTTCCCAGTATGTACTAGCCAGCGTCTTGGTGAGGTGTACCATACCAACTGGCGAGCCTTCCCGGTATGTACTAGGCAGCGTCTTGGTGAGGTGTACCATACCAACTGGCGAGCCTTCCCAGTATGTACTAGCCAGCGACTTGGTGAGGTGTACCATACCAACTGGTGAGCCTTCCCAGTGTGTACTAGCCAGCGTTTTGGTGGGGTGTACCATACCAACTGGTGAGCCCTCCCAGTATGTACTAGCTAGTGTCTTGATGAAGTGTACCATACCAACTGGTGAGCCTTCCCAGTATGTACTAGCCAGCGTTATGGTGAGGTGTACCATACCAACTGGTGTGCCTTCCCAGTATGTACTAGCCAGTGTCTTGGTTGGGTGTACCATACCAACTGGTGAGCCTTCCCAGTATGCATTAGCCAGTGTCTTGGTGAGGTGTACCAAACCAACTGGTGAGCCTTCCCAGTATGTACTAGCCAGTGTCTTGGTGGGGTGTACCATACCAACTGGTGAGCCTTCCCTGTATGTACTAGCCAGCGTCTTGGTGAGGTGTACCATACCAACTGGTGAGCCTTTCCAGTATGTACTAGCCAGTGTCTTGGTGGGGTGTACCATACCAACTGATGAGCCTTCCCAGTATGCATTAGCCATTGTCTTGGTGAGGTGTACCATACGAACTGGTGAGCCTTCCCAGTATGCATTAGCCAGTGTCTTGGTGAGGTGTACCATACCAACTGGTGAGCCTTCCCAGTATGTACTAGCCAGCGTCTTGGTGAGGTGTACCATACCAACTGGCGAGCCTTCCCAGTATGTACTAGGCAGCGTCTTGGTGAGGTGTACCATACCAATTGGCGAGCCTTCCAAGTATGCATTAGCCAGTGTCTTGGTGAGGTGTACCATACCAACTGATGAGCCTTCCCAGTATGTACTAGCCAGCGTCTTGGTGAGGTGTACCATACCAACTGGTGAGCCTTCCCAGTATGTACTAGCCAGCGTCTTGGTGGGGTGTACCATACCAACTGATGAGCCTTCCCAGTATGTACTAGCCAGCGTCTTGGTGAGGTGTACCATACCAACTGATGAGCCTTCCCAGTATGTACTAGCTAGCATCTTGGTGAGGTGTACCATACCAACTGGTGAGCCTTCCCAGTATGTACTAGCCAGCGTCTTGGTGGGGTGTACCATACCAACTGATGAGCCTTCCCAGTATGTACTAGCCAGCGTCTTGGTGAGGTGTACCATACCAACTGGTGAGCCTTCCCAGTATGTACTAGCTAGTGTCTTGGTGGGGTGTACCATACCAACTGGCGAGCCTTCCCAGTATGCATTAGCCAGTGTCTTGGTGAGGTGTACCATACCAACTGGTGAGCCTTCCCAGTATGTACTAGCCAGCGTCTAGGTGAGGTGTACAATACCAATTGGTGATCCTTCCCAGTATGTACTAGCCAGCGTCTCGGTGGGGTGTACCATACCAACTGGTGAGCCTTCCCAGTATGTACTAGCCAGCGTCTTGGTAAGGTGTACCATACCAACTGGTGAGCCTTCCCAGTATGTACTAGCCAGCGTCTCGGTGAGGTGTACCATACCAACTGGCGAGCCTTCCGGGTATGTACTAGGTAGTGTCTTGTTGAGGTGTACCATACCAACTGGTGAGCCTTTCCAGTATGTACTAGCCAACATCTTGGTGAGGTGTACCATACCAACTGGTGAGCTTTCCCAGTATGTACTAGCCAGCGTCTCGGTGAGGTGTACCATACCAACTGGCGAGCCTTCCGGGTATGTACTAGGTAGTGTCTTGGTGAGGTGTACCATACCAACTGATAAGTCTTCCCAGTATGTACTAGCTAGCATCTTGGTGAGGTGTACCATACCAACTGGTGAGCCTTCCCAGTATGTACTAGCCAACATCTTGGTGTGGTGTACCATACCAACTGGTGAGCCTTCCCAGTATGTACTAGCCAGCGTCTCGGTGAGGTGTACCATACCAACTGGTGAGCCTTCCCAGTGTGTACTAGCCAGTGTCTTGGTGAGGCGTAAAATACCAACTGATCAGCCTTCCCAGTATGTGGTAGCCAGTGTTTTGGTGAGGTGTGCCATGCCAAGTGATGAGCCTTCCCAGTAAGTACTAGCCAACATCTTGGTGAGGTGTACCATACCAACTGGTGAGCCATCTTAGTATGTATTAGCCAGTGTCTTGGTGAGATGTTCAATACCGACTGATGAGCCTTCCCAGCATGTACTAGCCACTGGCTTGGTCAGGTGTATTACACCAATTGTTGAGCCTTCCCAGTACGAAATAGCCAGCGTCTTGGTGAGGTGTACCATACCAACTGGTGAGTCTTCCCAGTGTGTACTAGCCAGTGTCTTCGTGAGGCGTAAAATACCAACTGATGAGCCTTCCCAGTGTGTAGTAGCCAGTGTATTGGTGAGGTGTGCCATGCCAAGTGATGAGCCTTCCCAGGATGTACTAGCCAACATCTTGGTGAGGTGTACCATACCAACTGGTGAGCCTTCCTAGTATGTACTAGCCAGTGTCTTGGTGAGATGTTCCATACCGACTGATGAGCCTTCCCAGTATCTACTAGCCATTGGCTTGGTGAGGTGTACTACACAAAGTGTTGAGCCTTCCCAGTGCGTACTACCCAGCGATTTGGTGAGTTGTACATTCCAACTGATGAGCCTTCCCAGTATGCACTAGCCAGTGTCTAGGTGAGGTGTAACATACCCACTGAAGGACCATCCCAGTATGTACTAGCCAGTGTCTTGTTGAGGTGTACCATACCAACTGATGAGCCTTCCCAGTATGTACTAGCCAGTGTCTAGGGAGGTGTAACATACCCACTGATGAACCATCCCAGTATGTACTAGCCAGTGTCTTGTTGAGGTGTACCATACCAACTGGCGAGCCTTCCGGGTATGTACTAGGTAGTGTCAAGGTGAGGTGTTCCATACCAAATGATGAGCCACCCCTGTATGTACCAGCCAGTGTCTTGGTGAGGTGTACCATACCAACTGATGAGCCTTCCCAGTATGTACCAGCCAGTGTCTTGGTAAGGTGTATCATACCAACAGGAGAGCCTTCCCATTATATACAAGCCAAGCGTCTTGGTAAGGTGTACCATACCAACTGATGAGCCTTCCCAGTATGTACTAGCCAAGTGCCTTGGTGAGGTGTACCATACCAACTGGTGAGCCTTCCCAGTATGTACTAGCTAGTGTCTTGGTGGGGTGTACCATACCAACTGGCGAGCCTTCCCAGTATGCATTAGCCAGTGTCTTGGTGAGTTGTACCATACCAACTGGTGAGCCTTCCCAGTATGTACTAGCCAGCGTTTTGGTGAGGTGTGACATACCAACTGATGAGCCTTCCCAGTATGTACTAGCCAGTGTCTAGGGAGGTGTAACATACCCACTGATGAACCATCCCAGTATGTACTAGCCAGTGTCTTGTTGAGGTGTACCATACCAACTGGCGAGCCTTCCGGGTATGTACTAGGTAGTGTCAAGGTGAGGTGTTCCATACCAAATGATGAGCCACCCCTGTATGTACCAGCCAGTGTCTTGGTGAGGTGTACCATACCAACTGATGAGCCTTCCCAGTATGTACCAGCCAGTGTCTTGGTAAGGTGTATCATACCAACAGGAGAGCCTTCCCATTATATACAAGCCAAGCGTCTTGGTAAGGTGTACCATACCAACTGATGAGCCTTCCCAGTATGTACTAGCCAAGTGCCTTGGTGAGGTGTACCATACCAACTGGTGAGCCTTCCCAGTATGTACTAGCTAGTGTCTTGGTGGGGTGTACCATACCAACTGGCGAGCCTTCCCAGTATGCATTAGCCAGTGTCTTGGTGAGGTGTACCATACCAACTGGTGAGCCTTCCCAGTATGTACTAGCCAGCGTTTGGTGAGGTGTGACATACCAACTGATGAGCCTTCCCAGTATGTACTAGCCAAGTGCCTTGGTGAGGTGTGTACAATACCAGCTGATGAGCCTTCCCAGTGTGTACCAGCCAGTGTCTAGGTGCGGTGTACTATACCAACTGATGAGCCTTCCCAGTATATACTAGCCAGCGTCTTGGTGAGGTGTACCATACCAACAGGTGAGCCTTCCCAGTGTGTACTAGCCAGTGTCTTGGAGAGGCGTAAAATGCCAACTGATGAGCCTTCCCAGTATGTAGTAGCCAGTGTATTGGTGGGGTGTGCCATGCCAAGTGATGAGCCTTCCCAGTATGTACTAGCCAACATCTTGGTGAGGTGTACCATACCAACTGGTGAGCCTTCCTAGTATGTACTAGCCAGTGTCTTGGTGAGATGTTCCATACCGACTGATAAGCCTTCCCAGTATGTACTTGCCAGTCTCTTGGTGAGGTGTACCATACCGACTGATAAGCCTTCCCAGTATGTACTAGCCGGTGTCTTGGTGAGGCGTACGATACCAAATGTCCAGCCTTCACACTAAGTACTAGCCAGTGTTTTGTTGAGGTGTACCATACCGACTGATGAGCATTCCCAGAATATACTAGCAGTGTATTCGTGAGGTGTACCATACCCTCTGTCCAGCCTTCACAGTAAGTACTAGCCAGTGTATTCGTGAGGTGTAACATACCAACTGCCCAGCATTCACAGTAAGTACTAGCCAGTGTCTTGGTGAGGTGTACCGTAAAAAACTGTCCTGCCTCCACAGTCAGTACTAGCCAGTGTCTTGGTGAGGCGTACCATACGAACTGACGAGCCTTCCCAGTTTTTTACTAGCCAGTGGCTTGGTGAGGTGTACAATACCAACCGTTGAGCCTTCCCAGTGTGTAAAGGTCAGTGTCTTGGTTAGTTGTACCATACCAACTGATGAGCCTTCCCAGTATGTACTAGCCAGTGTCTTGGTGAGGTGTACTACACCAACTGTTGAGCCTTCCCTGTATGTACTAGCCAGCGTCTTGGTGAGGTGTACCATACCAACTGGTGAGCCTTCCCAGTGTGTATTAGCCAGTGTCTTGGTGAGGTGTACCATACCAACTGGTGAGCCTTCCCAGTGTGTATTAGCCAGTGTCTTGGTGAGGTGTACTACACCAACTGTTGAGCCTTCCCAGTATGCACTAGCCAGTGTCTTGGTGAGGTGTACCATACCAACTGGTGAGCCTTCCCAGTATGTACTAGCCAGCGTCTTGGTGGGGTGTACCATACCAACTGATGAGCCTTCCCAGTATGTACTAGCCAGCGTCTTGGTGAGGTGTACCATACCAACTGATGAGCCTTCCCAGTATGTACTAGCCAGCGTCTTGGTGAGGTGTACCATACCAACTGGTGAGCCTTCCCAGTATGTACTAGCCAGCGTCTTGGTGAGGTGTACCATACCAACTGATGAGCCTTCCCAGTATGTACTAGCTAGCATCTTGGTGAGGTGTACCATACCAACTGGTGAGCCTTCCCAGTATGTACTAGCCAGCGTCTCGGTGGGGTGTACCATACCAACTGATGAGCCTTCCCAGTATGTACTAGCCAGCGTCTTGGTGAGGTGTACCATACCAACTGGTGAGCCTTCCCAGTATGTACTAGCTAGCATCTTGGTGAGGTGTACCATACCAACTGGTGAGCCTTCCCTGTATGTACTAGCCAGCGTGTTGGTGGGGTGTACCATACCAACTGGTGAGCCTTCCCAGTATGTACTAGCTAGTATCTTGGTGGGGTGTACCATACCAACTGGTGAGCCTTCCCAGTATGTACTAGCCAGCGTGTTGGTGGGGTGTACCATACCAACTGGTGAGCCTTCCCTGTATGTACTAGCTAGAATCGTGGTGAGGTGTACCATACCAACTGGTGAGCCTTCCCAATATGTACTAGCTAGCATCATGGTGGGGTGTACCATACCAACTGGTGAGCCTTCCCTGTATGTACTAGCCAGCGTGTTGGTGGGGTGTACAATACCAACTGGTGAGCCTTCCCTGTATGTACTAGCCAGTGTCTTGGTGGGGTGTACCATACCAACTGGTGAGCCTTCCCAGTATGTACTAGGTAGCATCTTGGTGAGGTGTACCATACCAAGTGGTGAGCCATCCCAGTATGTACTAGCCAGCGTGTTGGTGGGGTGTACCATACCAACTGATGAGTCTTCCCAGTATGTACTAGCTAGTGTCTTGGTGAGGTGTACCATAACAACTGGCGAGCCTTCCCAGTATGTACTAGCTAGTGTCTTGGTGAGGTGTACCATACCAAGTGGTGAGCCATCCCAGTATGTACTAGCCAGCGGGTTGGTGGGGTGTACCATACCAACTGATGAGTCTTCCCAGTATGTACTAGCCAGTGTCTTGGTGAGGTGTACCATACCAACTGATTAGCCTTCCCAGTAAGTATTAGCCAACATCTTGGTGAGGTATACCATACCAACTGGTGAGCCATCCCAGTATGTACTAGCCAGTGTCATGGTGAGGTGTACCTTACCAACTGATGAGCCTTCCCAGTATGTACTAACCAGTGGCTTCGTGAGTTGTGCCACACCAACTGGTGAGCCTTCCCAGTATGTACTAGCCATTGGCTTGGTGAGATGTACTATACCAACTGATGAGCCTTCCCAGTATATACTAGCCAGCGTCTTGGTGAGGTGTACCATACCAACTGGTGAGCCTTCCCAGTATGTACTAGCTAGTATTTGGTGAGGTGTACCATACCAACTGAAGTGCCCTCCCAGTATGTACTATCCAGTGTCTTGGTGAGTGGTACCATACCAACTGATGAGCCTTCCCAGTATGTACTAGCCAGAGGCTTCGTGAGGTGTGCCATGCCAACTGGTGAGCCTTCCCAGCATGTACTAGCCAGTGTCATGGTGAGGTGTACCATATCAACTGATGAGCCTTCCAGGTATATACTAGCCAGTCTCTTGGTGTGGTGTATCATACCAACTGATGAGCATTCCCAGTATGTACTGGCCATTGTCATGGTGAGGTGTACCATACCAACTGTCCAGCCTTCACAGTAAGTACTAGCCAGTGTCTTGGTGAGGTGTACCATACCAACTGATGAGCCTTCCCGGTATTTACTAGCCATTGGCTTGGTGAGGTGTACTACACAAAGTGTTGAGCCTTCCCAGTGCGTACTACCCAGCGATTTGGTGAGTTGTACCATTCCAACTGATGAGCCTTTCCAGTATGTACTAGCTAGTGTCATGGTGGGGTGTACCATACCAACTGGTGAGCCATCCCAGTATGCATCAGCCAGTGTCTTGGTGAGGTGTACCATACCAACTGGTGAGCCTTCCCAGTATGTACTAGCTAGTGTCTTGGTGGGGTGTACCATACCAACTGATGAGCCTTCCCAGTATGCATTAGCCAGTGTCTAGGTGAGGTGTACCATACCAAATGATGAGCCTTCCCAGTATGTACTAGCTAGTGTCTTGGTGAGGTGGACCATACCAACTGGTGAGCCTTCCCAGTATGTACTAGCTAGTGTCTTGGTGGGGTGTACCATACCAACTGGTGAGCCTTCCCAGTATGCATCAGCCAGTGTCTTGGTGAGGTGTACCATACCAACTGGTGAGCCTTCCCAGTATACATTAGCCAGTGTCTTGGTGAGGTGTACCATACCAACTGCCGGGCCTTCCCAGTATGCATTAGCCAGTGTCTTGGTGAGGTGTACCATACCAACTGGTGAGCCTTCCCAGTATGTACTAGCCAGCGTCTTGGTGAGGTGTACCATACCAACTGGCGAGCCTTCCCGGTATGTACTAGGCACCGTCTTGGTGAGGTGTACCATTTCAACTGGTGAGCCTTCCCAGTATGCATTAGCCAGTGTCTTGGTGAGGTGTACCATACCAACTGGTGAGCCTTCCCAGTATGTACTAGCCAGCGTCTTGGTGAGGTGTACCATACCAACTGGCGAGCCTTCCTAGTATGTACTAGCTAGCGTCTTGGTGAGGTGTACCATACCAACTGGTGAGCCTTCCCAGTATGCATAAGCCAGTGTCTTGGTGAGGTGTACCATACCAACCGGTGAGCCTTCCCAGTATGTACTAGCCAGCGTCTTGGTGAGGTGTACCATACCAACTGGCGAGCCTTCCCGGTATGTACTAGGCAGCGTCTTGGTGAGGTGTACCATACCAACTGGCGAGCCTTCCCAGTATGTACTAGCCAGCGACTTGGTGAGGTGTACCATACCAACTGGTGAGCCTTCCCAGTGTGTACTAGCCAGCGTTTTGGTGGGGTGTACCATACCAACTGGTGAGCCCTCCCAGTATGTACTAGCTAGTGTCTTGATGAAGTGTACCATACCAACTGGTGAGCCTTCCCAGTATGTACTAGCCAGCGTTATGGTGAGGTGTACCATACCAACTGGTGTGCCTTCCCAGTATGTACTAGCCAGTGTCTTGGTTGGGTGTACCATACCAACTGGTGAGCCTTCCCAGTATGCATTAGCCAGTGTCTTGGTGAGGTGTACCAAACCAACTGGTGAGCCTTCCCAGTATGTACTAGCCAGTGTCTTGGTGGGGTGTACCATACCAACTGGTGAGCCTTCCCTGTATGTACTAGCCAGCGTCTTGGTGAGGTGTACCATACCAACTGGTGAGCCTTTCCAGTATGTACTAGCCAGTGTCTTGGTGGGGTGTACCATACCAACTGATGAGCCTTCCCAGTATGCATTAGCCATTGTCTTGGTGAGGTGTACCATACGAACTGGTGAGCCTTCCCAGTATGCATTAGCCAGTGTCTTGGTGAGGTGTACCATACCAACTGGTGAGCCTTCCCAGTATGTACTAGCCAGCGTCTTGGTGAGGTGTACCATACCAACTGGCGAGCCTTCCCAGTATGTACTAGGCAGCGTCTTGGTGAGGTGTACCATACCAATTGGCGAGCCTTCCAAGTATGCATTAGCCAGTGTCTTGGTGAGGTGTACCATACCAACTGATGAGCCTTCCCAGTATGTACTAGCCAGCGTCTTGGTGAGGTGTACCATACCAACTGGTGAGCCTTCCCAGTATGTACTAGCCAGCGTCTTGGTGGGGTGTACCATACCAACTGATGAGCCTTCCCAGTATGTACTAGCCAGCGTCTTGGTGAGGTGTACCATACCAACTGATGAGCCTTCCCAGTATGTACTAGCCAGCGTCTTGGTGAGGTGTACCATACCAACTGGTGAGCCTTACCAGTATGTACTAGCCAGCGTCTTGGTGAGGTGTACCATACCAACTGATGAGCCTTCCCAGTATGTACTAGCTAGCATCTTGGTGAGGTGTACCATACCAACTGGTGAGCCTTCCCAGTATGTACTAGCCAGCGTCTTGGTGGGGTGTACCATACCAACTGATGAGCCTTCCCAGTATGTACTAGCCAGCGTCTTGGTGAGGTGTACCATACCAACTGGTGAGCCTTCCCAGTATGTACTAGCTAGTGTCTTGGTGGGGTGTACCATACCAACTGGCGAGCCTTCCCAGTATGCATTAGCCAGTGTCTTGGTGAGGTGTACCATACCAACTGGTGAGCCTTCCCAGTATGTACTAGCCAGCGTCTAGGTGAGGTGTACAATACCAATTGGTGATCCTTCCCAGTATGTACTAGCCAGCGTCTCGGTGGGGTGTACCATACCAACTGGTGAGCCTTCCCAGTATGTACTAGCCAGCGTCTTGGTAAGGTGTACCATACCAACTGGTGAGCCCTCCCAGTATGTACTAGCCAGCGTCTCGGTGAGGTGTACCATACCAACTGGCGAGCCTTCCGGGTATGTACTAGGTAGTGTCTTGTTGAGGTGTACCATACCAACTGGTGAGCCTTTCCAGTATGTACTAGCCAACATCTTGGTGAGGTGTACCATACCAACTGGTGAGCTTTCCCAGTATGTACTAGCCAGCGTCTCGGTGAGGTGTACCATACCAACTGGCGAGCCTTCCGGGTATGTACTAGGTAGTGTCTTGGTGAGGTGTACCATACCAACTGATAAGTCTTCCCAGTATGTACTAGCTAGCATCTTGGTGAGGTGTACCATACCAACTGGTGAGCCTTCCCAGTATGTACTAGCCAACATCTTGGTGTGGTGTACCATACCAACTGGTGAGCCTTCCCAGTATGTACTAGCCAGCGTCTCGGTGAGGTGTACCATACCAACTGGTGAGCCTTCCCAGTGTGTACTAGCCAGTGTCTTGGTGAGGCGTAAAATACCAACTGATCAGCCTTCCCAGTATGTGGTAGCCAGTGTTTTGGTGAGGTGTGCCATGCCAAGTGATGAGCCTTCCCAGTAAGTACTAGCCAACATCTTGGTGAGGTGTACCATACCAACTGGTGAGCCATCCTAGTATGTATTAGCCAGTGTCTTGGTGAGATGTTCAATACCGACTGATGAGCCTTCCCAGCATGTACTAGCCACTGGCTTGGTCAGGTGTATTACACCAATTGTTGAGCCTTCCCAGTACGAAATAGCCAGCGTCTTGGTGAGGTGTACCATACCAACTGGTGAGTCTTCCCAGTGTGTACTAGCCAGTGTCTTCGTGAGGCGTAAAATACCAACTGATGAGCCTTCCCAGTGTGTAGTAGCCAGTGTATTGGTGAGGTGTGCCATGCCAAGTGATGAGCCTTCCCAGGATGTACTAGCCAACATCTTGGTGAGGTGTACCATACCAACTGGTGAGCCTTCCTAGTATGTACTAGCCAGTGTCTTGGTGAGATGTTCCATACCGACTGATGAGCCTTCCCAGTATCTACTAGCCATTGGCTTGGTGAGGTGTACTACACAAAGTGTTGAGCCTTCCCAGTGCGTACTACCCAGCGATTTGGTGAGTTGTACATTCCAACTGATGAGCCTTCCCAGTATGCACTAGCCAGTGTCTAGGTGAGGTGTAACATACCCACTGAAGGACCATCCCAGTATGTACTAGCCAGTGTCTTGTTGAGGTGTACCATACCAACTGATGAGCCTTCCCAGTATGTACTAGCCAGTGTCTAGGGAGGTGTAACATACCCACTGATGAACCATCCCAGTATGTACTAGCCAGTGTCTTGTTGAGGTGTACCATACCAACTGGCGAGCCTTCCGGGTATGTATTAGGTAGTGTCAAGGTGAGGTGTTCCATACCAAATGATGAGCCACCCCTGTATGTACCAGCCAGTGTCTTGGTGAGGTGTACCATACCAACTGATGAGCCTTCCCAGTATGTACCAGCCAGTGTCTTGGTAAGGTGTATCATACCAACAGGAGAGCCTTCCCATTATATACAAGCCAAGCGTCTTGGTAAGGTGTACCATACCAACTGATGAGCCTTCCCAGTATGTACTAGCCAAGTGCCTTGGTGAGGTGTACCATACCAACTGGTGAGCCTTCCCAGTATGTACTAGCTAGTGTCTTGGTGGGGTGTACCATACCAACTGGCGAGCCTTCCCAGTATGCATTAGCCAGTGTCTTGGTGAGTTGTACCATACCAACTGGTGAGCCTTCCCAGTATGTACTAGCCAGCGTTTTGGTGAGGTGTGACATACCAACTGATGAGCCTTCCCAGTATGTACTAGCCAAGTGCCTTGGTGAGGTGTGTACAATACCAGCTGATGAGCCTTCCCAGTATGTACCAGCCAGTGTCTAGGTGCGGTGTACTATACCAACTGATGAGCCTTCCCAGTATATACTAGCCTGCGTCTTGGTGAGGTGTACCATACCAACAGGTGAGCCTTCCCAGTGTGTACTAGCCAGTGTCTTGGAGAGGCGTAAAATGCCAACTGATGAGCCTTCCCAGTATGTAGTAGCCAGTGTATTGGTGGGGTGTGCCATGCCAAGTGATGAGCCTTCCCAGTATGTACTAGCCAACATCTTGGTGAGGTGTACCATACCAACTGGTGAGCCTTCCTAGTATGTACTAGCCAGTGTCTTGGTGAGATGTTCCATACCGACTGATAAGCCTTCCCAGTATGTACTTGCCAGTCTCTTGGTGAGGTGTACCATACCGACTGATAAGCCTTCCCAGTATGTACTAGCCAGTGTCTTGGTGAGGCGTACGATACCAAATGTCCAGCCTTCACACTAAGTACTAGCCAGTGTTTTGTTGAGGTGTACCATACCGACTGATGAGCATTCCCAGAATATACTAGCAGTGTATTCGTGAGGTGTACCATACCCTCTGTCCAGCCTTCACAGTAAGTACTAGCCAGTGTATTCGTGAGGTGTAACATACCAACTGTCCAGCATTCACAGTAAGTACTAGCCAGTGTCTTGGTGAGGTGTACCGTAAAAAACTGTCCTGCCTCCACAGTCAGTACTAGCCAGTGTCTTGGTGAGGCGTACCATACGAACTGACGAGCCTTCCCAGTTTTTTACTAGCCAGTGGCTTGGTGAGGTGTACAATACCAACCGTTGAGCCTTCCCAGTGTGTAAAGGTCAGTGTCTTGGTTAGTTGTACCATACCAACTGATGAGCCTTCCCAGTATGTACTAGCCAGTGTCTTGGTGAGGTGTACTACACCAACTGTTGAGCCTTCCCTGTATGTACTAGCCAGCGTCTTGGTGAGGTGTACCATACCAACTGGTGAGCCTTCCCAGTGTGTATTAGCCAGTGTCTTGGTGAGGTGTACCATACCAACTGGTGAGCCTTCCCAGTGTGTATTAGCCAGTGTCTTGGTGAGGTGTACTACACCAACTGTTGAGCCTTCCCAGTATGCACTAGCCAGTGTCTTGGTGAGGTGTACCATACCAACTGGTGAGCCTTCCCAGTATGTACTAGCCAGCGTCTTGGTGGGTTGTACCATACCAACTGATGAGCCTTCCCAGTATGTACTAGCCAGCGTCTTGGTGAGGTGTACCATACCAACTGATGAGCCTTCCCAGTATGTACTAGCCAGCGTCTTGGTGAGGTGTACCATACCAACTGGTGAGCCTTCCCAGTATGTACTAGCCAGCGTCTTGGTGAGGTGTACCATACCAACTGATGAGCCTTCCCAGTATGTACTAGCTAGCATCTTGGTGAGGTGTACCATACCAACTGGTGAGCCTTCCCAGTATGTACTAGCCAGCGTCTCGGTGGGGTGTACCATACCAACTGATGAGCCTTCCCAGTATGTACTAGCCAGCGTCTTGGTGAGGTGTACCATACCAACTGGTGAGCCTTCCCAGTATGTACTAGCTAGCATCTTGGTGAGGTGTACCATACCAACTGGTGAGCCTTCCCTGTATGTACTAGCCAGCGTGTTGGTGGGGTGTACCATACCAACTGGTGAGCCTTCCCAGTATGTACTAGCTAGTATCTTGGTGGGGTGTACCATACCAACTGGTGAGCCTTCCCAGTATGTACTAGCCAGCGTGTTGGTGGGGTGTACCATACCAACTGGTGAGCCTTCACTGTATGTACTAGCTAGAATCGTGGTGAGGTGTACCATACCAACTGGTGAGCCTTCCCAATATGTACTAGCTAGCATCATGGTGGGGTGTACCATACCAACTGGTGAGCCTTCCCTGTATGTACTAGCCAGCGTGTTGGTGGGGTGTACCATACCAACTGGTGAGCCTTCCCTGTATGTACTAGCCAGTGTCTTGGTGGGGTGTACCATACCAACTGGTGAGCCTTCCCAGTATGTACTAGGTAGCATCTTGGTGAGGTGTACCATACCAAGTGGTGAGCCATCCCAGTATGTACTAGCCAGCGTGTTGGTGGGGTGTACCATACCAACTGATGAGTCTTCCCAGTATGTACTAGCTAGTGTCTTGGTGGGGTGTACCATAACAACTGGCGAGCCTTCCCAGTATGTACTAGCTAGTGTCTTGGTGAGGTGTACCATACCAAGTGGTGAGCCATCCCAGTATGTACTAGCCAGCGGGTTGGTGGGGTGTACCATACCAACTGATGAGTCTTCCCAGTATGTACTAGCCAGTGTCTTGGTGAGGTGTACCATACCAACTGATTAGCCTTCCCAGTAAGTATTAGCCAACATCTTGGTGAGGTATACCATACCAACTGGTGAGCCATCCCAGTATGTACTAGCCAGTGTCATGGTGAGGTGTACCTTACCAACTGATGAGCCTTCCCAGTATGTACTAACCAGTGGCTTCGTGAGTTGTGCCACACCAACTGGTGAGCCTTCCCAGTATGTACTAGCCATTGGCTTGGTGAGATGTACTATACCAACTGATGAGCCTTCCCAGTATATACTAGCCAGCGTCTTGGTGAGGTGTACCATACCAACTGGTGAGCCTTCCCAGTATGTACTAGCTAGTATTTGGTGAGGTGTACCATACCAACTGAAGTGCCCTCCCAGTATGTACTATCCAGTGTCTTGGTGAGTGGTACCATACCAACTGATGAGCCTTCCCAGTATGTACTAGCCAGAGGCTTCGTGAGGTGTGCCATGCCAACTGGTGAGCCTTCCCAGCATGTACTAGCCAGTGTCATGGTGAGGTGTACCATATCAACTGATGAGCCTTCCAGGTATATACTAGCCAGTCTCTTGGTGTGGTGTATCATACCAACTGATGAGCATTCCCAGTATGTACTGGCCATTGTCATGGTGAGGTGTACCATACCAACTGTCCAGCCTTCACAGTAAGTACTAGCCAGTGTCTTGGTGAGGTGTACCATACCAACTGATGAGCCTTCCCGGTATTTACTAGCCATTGGCTTGGTGAGGTGTACTACACAAAGTGTTGAGCCTTCCCAGTGCGTACTACCCAGCGATTTGGTGAGTTGCACCATTCCAACTGATGAGCCTTTCCAGTATGTACTAGCTAGTGTCTTGGTGGGGTGTACCATACCAACTGGTGAGCCATCCCAGTATGCATCAGCCAGTGTCTTGGTGAGGTGTACCATACCAACTGGTGAGCCTTCCCAGTATGTACTAGCTAGTGTCTTGGTGGGGTGTACCATACCAACTGATGAGCCTTCCCAGTATGCATTAGCCAGTGTCTAGGTGAGGTGTACCATACCAAATGATGAGCCTTCCCAGTATGTACTAGCTAGTGTCTTGGTGAGGTGGACCATACCAACTGGTGAGCCTTCCCAGTATGTACTAGCTAGTGTCTTGGTGGGGTGTACCATACCAACTGGTGAGCCTTCCCAGTATGCATCAGCCAGTGTCTTGGTGAGGTGTACCATACCAACTGGTGAGCCTTCCCAGTATACATTAGCCAGTGTCTTGGTGAGGTGTACCATACCAACTGCCGGGCCTTCCCAGTATGCATTAGCCAGTGTCTTGGTGAGGTGTACCATACCAACTGGTGAGCCTTCCCAGTATGTACTAGCCAGCGTCTTGGTGAGGTGTACCATACCAACTGGCGAGCCTTCCCGGTATGTACTAGGCACCGTCTTGGTGAGGTGTACCATACCAACTGGTGAGCCTTCCCAGTATGCATTAGCCAGTGTCTTGGTGAGGTGTACCATACCAACTGGTGAGCCTTCCCAGTATGTACTAGCCAGCGTCTTGGTGAGGTGTACCATACCAACTGGCGAGCCTTCCTAGTATGTACTAGCTAGCGTCTTGGTGAGGTGTACCATACCAACTGGTGAGCCTTCCCAGTATGCATAAGCCAGTGTCTTGGTGAGGTGTACCATACCAACTGGTGAGCCTTCCCAGTATGTACTAGCCAGCGTCTTGGTGAGGTGTACCATACCAACTGGCGAGCCTTCCCGGTATGTACTAGGCAGCGTCTTGGTGAGGTGTACCATACCAACTGGCGAGCCTTCCCAGTATGTACTAGCCAGCGACTTGGTGAGGTGTACCATACCAACTGGTGAGCCTTCCCAGTGTGTACTAGCCAGCGTTTTGGTGGGGTGTACCATACCAACTGGTGAGCCCTCCCAGTATGTACTAGCTAGTGTCTTGATGAAGTGTACCATACCAACTGGTGAGCCTTCCCAGTATGTACTAGCCAGCGTTATGGTGAGGTGTACCATACCAACTGGTGTGCCTTCCCAGTATGTACTAGCCAGTGTCTTGGTTGGGTGTACCATACCAACTGGTGAGCCTTCCCAGTATGCATTAGCCAGTGTCTTGGTGAGGTGTACCAAACCAACTGGTGAGCCTTCCCAGTATGTACTAGCCAGTGTTTTGGTGGGGTGTACCATACCAACTGGTGAGCCTTCCCTGTATGTACTAGCCAGCGTCTTGGTGAGGTGTACCATACCAACTGGTGAGCCTTTCCAGTATGTACTAGCCAGTGTCTTGGTGGGGTGTACCATACCAACTGATGAGCCTTCCCAGTATGCATTAGCCATTGTCTTGGTGAGGTGTACCATACGAACTGGTGAGCCTTCCCAGTATGCATTAGCCAGTGTCTTGGTGAGGTGTACCATACCAACTGGTGAGCCTTCCCAGTATGTACTAGCCAGCGTCTTGGTGAGGTGTACCATACCAACTGGCGAGCCTTCCCAGTATGTACTAGGCAGCGTCTTGGTGAGGTGTACCATACCAATTGGCGAGCCTTCCAAGTATGCATTAGCCAGTGTCTTGGTGAGGTGTACCATACCAACTGATGAGCCTTCCCAGTATGTACTAGCCAGCGTCTTGGTGAGGTGTACCATACCAACTGGTGAGCCTTCCCAGTATGTACTAGCCAGCGTCTTGGTGGGGTGTACCATACCAACTGATGAGCCTTCCCAGTATGTACTAGCCAGCGTCTTGGTGAGGTGTACCATACCAACTGATGAGCCTTCCCAGTATGTACTAGCCAGCGTCTTGGTGAGGTGTACCATACCAACTGGTGAGCCTTCCCAGTATGTACTAGCCAGCGTCTTGGTGAGGTGTACCATACCAACTGATGAGCCTTCCCAGTATGTACTAGCTAGCATCTTGGTGAGGTGTACCATACCAACTGGTGAGCCTTCCCAGTATGTACTAGCCAGCGTCTTGGTGGGGTGTACCATACCAACTGATGAGCCTTCCCAGTATGTACTAGCCAGCGTCTAGGTGAGGTGTACCATAACAACTGGTGAGCCTTCCCAGTATGTACTAGCTAGTGTCTTGGTGGGGTGTACCATACCAACTGGCGAGCCTTCCCAGTATGCATTAGCCAGTGTCTTGGTGAGGTGTACCATACCAACTGGTGAGCCTTCCCAGTATGTACTAGCCAGCGTCTAGGTGAGGTGTACAATACCAATTGGTGATCCTTCCCAGTATGTACTAGCCAGCGTCTCGGTGGGGTGTACCATACCAACTGGTGAGCCTTCCCAGTATGTACTAGCCAGCGTCTTGGTAAGGTGTACCATACCAACTGGTGAGCCTTCCCAGTATGTACTAGCCAGCGTCTCGGTGAGGTGTACCATACCAACTGGCGAGCCTTCCGGGTATGTACTAGGTAGTGTCTTGTTGAGGTGTACCATACCAACTGGTGAGCCTTTCCAGTATGTACTAGCCAACATCTTGGTGAGGTGTACCATACCAACTGGTGAGCTTTCCCAGTATGTACTAGCCAGCGTCTCGGTGAGGTGTACCATACCAACTGGCGAGCCGTCCGGGTATGTACTAGGTAGTGTCTTGGTGAGGTGTACCATACCAACTGATAAGTCTTCCCAGTATGTACTAGCTAGCATCTTGGTGAGGTGTACCATACCAACTGGTGAGCCTTCCCAGTATGTACTAGCCAACATCTTGGTGTGGTGTACCATACCAACTGGTGAGCCTTCCCAGTATGTACTAGCCAGCGTCTCGGTGAGGTGTACCATACCAACTGGTGAGCCTTCCCAGTGTGTACTAGCCAGTGTCTTGGTGAGGCGTAAAATACCAACTGATCAGCCTTCCCAGTATGTGGTAGCCAGTGTTTTGGTGAGGTGTGCCATGCCAAGTGATGAGCCTTCCCAGTAAGTACTAGCCAACATCTTGGTGAGGTGTACCATACCAACTGGTGAGCCATCCTAGTATGTATTAGCCAGTGTCTTGGTGAGATGTTCAATACCGACTGATGAGCCTTCCCAGCATGTACTAGCCACTGGCTTGGTCAGGTGTATTACACCAATTGTTGAGCCTTCCCAGTACGAAATAGCCAGCGTCTTGGTGAGGTGTACCATACCAACTGGTGAGTCTTCCCAGTGTGTACTAGCCAGTGTCTTCGTGAGGCGTAAAATACCAACTGATGAGCCTTCCCAGTGTGTAGTAGCCAGTGTATTGGTGAGGTGTGCCATGCCAAGTGATGAGCCTTCCCAGGATGTACTAGCCAACATCTTGGTGAGGTGTACCATACCAACTGGTGAGCCTTCCTAGTATGTACTAGCCAGTGTCTTGGTGAGATGTTCCATACCGACTGATGAGCCTTCCCAGTATGTACTAGCCATTGGCTTGGTGAGGTGTACTACACAAAGTGTTGAGCCTTCCCAGTGCGTACTACCCAGCGATTTGGTGAGTTGTACATTCCAACTGATGAGCCTTCCCAGTATGCACTAGCCAGTGTCTAGGTGAGGTGTAACATACCCACTGAAGGACCATCCCAGTATGTACTAGCCAGTGTCTTGTTGAGGTGTACCATACCAACTGATGAGCCTTCCCAGTATGTACTAGCCAGTGTCTAGGGAGGTGTAACATACCCACTGATGAACCATCCCAGTATGTACTAGCCAGTGTCTTGTTGAGGTGTACCATACCAACTGGCGAGCCTTCCGGGTATGTACTAGGTAGTGTCAAGGTGAGGTGTTCCATACCAAATGATGAGCCACCCCTGTATGTACCAGCCAGTGTCTTGGTGAGGTGTACCATACCAACTGATGAGCCTTCCCAGTATGTACCAGCCAGTGTCTTGGTAAGGTGTATCATACCAACAGGAGAGCCTTCCCATTATATACAAGCCAAGCGTCTTGGTAAGGTGTACCATACCAACTGATGAGCCTTCCCAGTATGTACTAGCCAAGTGCCTTGGTGAGGTGTACCATACCAACTGGTGAGCCTTCCCAGTATGTACTAGCTAGTGTCTTGGTGGGGTGTACCATACCAACTGGCGAGCCTTCCCAGTATGCATTAGCCAGTGTCTTGGTGAGTTGTACCATACCAACTGGTGAGCCTTCCCAGTATGTACTAGCCAGCGTTTTGGTGAGGTGTGACATACCAACTGATGAGCCTTCCCAGTATGTACTAGCCAAGTGCCTTGGTGAGGTGTGTACAATACCAGCTGATGAGCCTTCCCAGTATGTACCAGCCAGTGTCTAGGTGCGGTGTACTATACCAACTGATGAGCCTTCCCAGTATATACTAGCCTGCGTCTTGGTGAGGTGTACCATACCAACAGGTGAGCCTTCCCAGTGTGTACTAGCCAGTGTCTTGGAGAGGCGTAAAATGCCAACTGATGAGCCTTCCCAGTATGTAGTAGCCAGTGTATTGGTGGGGTGTGCCATGCCAAGTGATGAGCCTTCCCAGTATGTACTAGCCAACATCTTGGTGAGGTGTACCATACCAACTGGTGAGCCTTCCTAGTATGTACTAGCCAGTGTCTTGGTGAGATGTTCCATACCGACTGATAAGCCTTCCCAGTATGTACTTGCCAGTCTCTTGGTGAGGTGTACCATACCGACTGATAAGCCTTCCCAGTATGTACTAGCCAGTGTCTTGGTGAGGCGTACGATACCAAATGTCCAGCCTTCACACTAAGTACTAGCCAGTGTTTTGTTGAGGTGTACCATACCGACTGATGAGCATTCCCAGAATATACTAGCAGTGTATTCGTGAGGTGTACCATACCCACTGTCCAGCCTTCACAGTAAGTACTAGTCAGTGTATTCGTGAGGTGTAACATACCAACTGTCCAGCATTCACAGTAAGTACTAGCCAGTGTCTTGGTGAGGTGTACCGTAAAAAACTGTCCTGCCTCCACAGTCAGTACTAGCCAGTGTCTTGGTGAGGCGTACCATACGAACTGACGAGCCTTCCCAGTTTTTTACTAGCCAGTGGCTTGGTGAGGTGTACAATACCAACCGTTGAGCCTTCCCAGTGTGTAAAGGTCAGTGTCTTGGTTAGTTGTACCATACCAACTGATGAGCCTTCCCAGTATGTACTAGCCAGTGTCTTGGTGAGGTGTACTACACCAACTGTTGAGCCTTCCCTGTATGTACTAGCCAGCGTCTTGGTGAGGTGTACCATACCAACTGGTGAGCCTTCCCAGTGTGTATTAGCCAGTGTCTTGGTGAGGTGTACCATACCAACTGGTGAGCCTTCCCAGTGTGTATTAGCCAGTGTCTTGGTGAGGTGTACTACACCAACTGTTGAGCCTTCCCAGTATGCACTAGCCAGTGTCTTGGTGAGGTGTACCATACCAACTGGTGAGCCTTCCCAGTATGTACTAGCCAGCGTCTTGGTGGGGTGTACCATACCAACTGATGAGCCTTCCCAGTATGTACTAGCCAGCGTCTTGGTGAGGTGTACCATACCAACTGATGAGCCTTCCCAGTATGTACTAGCCAGCGTCTTGGTGAGGTGTACCATACCAACTGGTGAGCCTTCCCAGTATGTACTAGCCAGCGTCTTGGTGAGGTGTACCATACCAACTGATGAGCCTTCCCAGTATGTACTAGCTAGCATCTTGGTGAGGTGTACCATACCAACTGGTGAGCCTTCCCAGTATGTACTAGCCAGCGTCTCGGTGGGGTGTACCATACCAACTGATGAGCCTTCCCAGTATGTACTAGCCAGCGTCTTGGTGAGGTGTACCATACCAACTGGTGTGCCTTCCCAGTATGTACTAGCTAGCATCTTGGTGAGGTGTACCATACCAACTGGTGAGCCTTCCCTGTATGTACTAGCCAGCGTGTTGGTGGGGTGTACCATACCAACTGGTGAGCCTTCCCAGTATGTACTAGCTAGTATCTTGGTGGGGTGTACCATACCAACTGGGGGGGCTTCCCTGTATGTACTAGCCAGCGTGTTGGTGGGGTGTACCATACCAACTGGTGAGCCTTCCCTGTATGTACTAGCTAGAATCGTGGTGAGGTGTACCATACCAACTGGTGAGCCTTCCCAATATGTACTAGCTAGCATCATGGTGGGGTGTACCATACCAACTGGTGAGCCTTCCCTGTATGTACTAGCCAGCGTGTTGGTGGGGTGTACCATACCAACTGGTGAGCCTTCCCTGTATGTACTAGCCAGTGTCTTGGTGGGGTGTACCATACCAACTGGTGAGCCTTCCCAGTATGTACTAGCTAGCATCTTGGTGAGGTGTACCATACCAAGTGGTGAGCCATCCCAGTATGTACTAGCCAGCGTGTTGGTGGGGTGTACAATACCAACTGATGAGTCTTCCCAGTATGTACTAGCTAGTGTCTTGGTGAGGTGTACCATAACAACTGGCGAGCCTTCCCAGTATGTACTAGCTAGTGTCTTGGTGAGGTGTACCATACCAAGTGGTGAGCCATCCCAGTATGTACTAGCCAGCGGGTTGGTGGGGTGTACCATACCAACTGATGAGTCTTCCCAGTATGTACTAGCCAGTGTCTTGGTGAGGTGTACCATACCAACTGATTAGCCTTCCCAGTAAGCATTAGCCAACATCTTGGTGAGGTATACCATACCAACTGGTGAGCCATCCCAGTATGTACTAGCCAGTGTCATGGTGAGGTGTACCTTACCAACTGATGAGCCTTCCCAGTATGTACTAGCCAGCGTCTTGGTGAGGTGTACCATACCAACTGGCGAGCCTTCCCAGTATGTACTAGGCAGCGTCTTGGTGAGGTGTACCATACCAATTGGCGAGCCTTCCAAGTATGCATTAGCCAGTGTCTTGGTGAGGTGTACCATACCAACTGATGAGCCTTCCCAGTATGTACTAGCCAGCGTCTTGGTGAGGTGTACCATACCAACTGGTGAGCCTTCCCAGTATGTACTAGCCAGCGTCTTGGTGGGGTGTACCATACCAACTGATGAGCCTTCCCAGTATGTACTAGCCAGCGTCTTGGTGAGGTGTACCATACCAACTGATGAGCCTTCCCAGTATGTACTAGCCAGCGTCTTGGTGAGGTGTACCATACCAACTGGTGAGCCTTCCCAGTATGTACTAGCCAGCGTCTTGGTGAGGTGTACCATACCAACTGATGAGCCTTCCCAGTATGTACTAGCTAGCATCTTGGTGAGGTGTACCATACCAACTGGTGAGCCTTCCCAGTATGTACTAGCCAGCGTCTTGGTGGGGTGTACCATACCAACTGATGAGCCTTCCCAGTATGTACTAGCCAGCGTCTTGGTGAGGTGTACCATACCAACTGGTGAGCCTTCCCAGTATGTACTAGCTAGTGTCTTGGTGGGGTGTACCATACCAACTGGCGAGCCTTCCCAGTATGCATTAGCCAGTGTCTTGGTGAGGTGTACCATACCAACTGGTGAGCCTTCCCAGTATGTACTAGCCAGCGTCTAGGTGAGGTGTACAATACCAATTGGTGATCCTTCCCAGTATGTACTAGCCAGCGTCTCGGTGGGGTGTACCATACCAACTGGTGAGCCTTCCCAGTATGTACTAGCCAGCGTCTTGGTAAGGTGTACCATACCAACTGGTGAGCCTTCCCAGTATGTACTAGCCAGCGTCTCGGTGAGGTGTACCATACCAACTGGCGAGCCTTCCGGGTATGTACTAGGTAGTGTCTTGTTGAGGTGTACCATACCAACTGGTGAGCCTTTCCAGTATGTACTAGCCAACATCTTGGTGAGGTGTACCATACCAACTGGTGAGCTTTCCCAGTATGTACTAGCCAGCGTCTCGGTGAGGTGTACCATACCAACTGGCGAGCCGTCCGGGTATGTACTAGGTAGTGTCTTGGTGAGGTGTACCATACCAACTGATAAGTCTTCCCAGTATGTACTAGCTAGCATCTTGGTGAGGTGTACCATACCAACTGGTGAGCCTTCCCAGTATGTACTAGCCAACATCTTGGTGTGGTGTACCATACCAACTGGTGAGCCTTCCCAGTATGTACTAGCCAGCGTCTCGGTGAGGTGTACCATACCAACTGGTGAGCCTTCCCAGTGTGTACTAGCCAGTGTCTTGGTGAGGCGTAAAATACCAACTGATCAGCCTTCCCAGTATGTGGTAGCCAGTGTTTTGGTGAGGTGTGCCATGCCAAGTGATGAGCCTTCCCAGTAAGTACTAGCCAACATCTTGGTGAGGTGTACCATACCAACTGGTGAGCCATCCTAGTATGTATTAGCCAGTGTCTTGGTGAGATGTTCAATACCGACTGATGAGCCTTCCCAGCATGTACTAGCCACTGGCTTGGTCAGGTGTATTACACCAATTGTTGAGCCTTCCCAGTACGAAATAGCCAGCGTCTTGGTGAGGTGTACCATACCAACTGGTGAGTCTTCCCAGTGTGTACTAGCCAGTGTCTTCGTGAGGCGTAAAATACCAACTGATGAGCCTTCCCAGTGTGTAGTAGCCAGTGTATTGGTGAGGTGTGCCATGCCAAGTGATGAGCCTTCCCAGGATGTACTAGCCAACATCTTGGTGAGGTGTACCATACCAACTGGTGAGCCTTCCTAGTATGTACTAGCCAGTGTCTTGGTGAGATGTTCCATACCGACTGATGAGCCTTCCCAGTATGTACTAGCCATTGGCTTGGTGAGGTGTACTACACAAAGTGTTGAGCCTTCCCAGTGCGTACTACCCAGCGATTTGGTGAGTTGTACATTCCAACTGATGAGCCTTCCCAGTATGCACTAGCCAGTGTCTAGGTGAGGTGTAACATACCCACTGAAGGACCATCCCAGTATGTACTAGCCAGTGTCTTGTTGAGGTGTACCATACCAACTGATGAGCCTTCCCAGTATGTACTAGCCAGTGTCTAGGGAGGTGTAACATACCCACTGATGAACCATCCCAGTATGTACTAGCCAGTGTCTTGTTGAGGTGTACCATACCAACTGGCGAGCCTTCCGGGTATGTACTAGGTAGTGTCAAGGTGAGGTGTTCCATACCAAATGATGAGCCACCCCTGTATGTACCAGCCAGTGTCTTGGTGAGGTGTACCATACCAACTGATGAGCCTTCCCAGTATGTACCAGCCAGTGTCTTGGTAAGGTGTATCATACCAACAGGAGAGCCTTCCCATTATATACAAGCCAAGCGTCTTGGTAAGGTGTACCATACCAACTGATGAGCCTTCCCAGTATGTACTAGCCAAGTGCCTTGGTGAGGTGTACCATACCAACTGGTGAGCCTTCCCAGTATGTACTAGCTAGTGTCTTGGTGGGGTGTACCATACCAACTGGCGAGCCTTCCCAGTATGCATTAGCCAGTGTCTTGGTGAGTTGTACCATACCAACTGGTGAGCCTTCCCAGTATGTACTAGCCAGCGTTTTGGTGAGGTGTGACATACCAACTGATGAGCCTTCCCAGTATGTACTAGCCAAGTGCCTTGGTGAGTTGTGTACAATACCAGCTGATGAGCCTTCCCAGTATGTACCAGCCAGTGTCTAGGTGCGGTGTACTATACCAACTGATGAGCCTTCCCAGTATATACTAGCCTGCGTCTTGGTGAGGTGTACCATACCAACAGGTGAGCCTTCCCAGTGTGTACTAGCCAGTGTCTTGGAGAGGCGTAAAATGCCAACTGATGAGCCTTCCCAGTATGTAGTAGCCAGTGTATTGGTGGGGTGTGCCATGCCAAGTGATGAGCCTTCCCAGTATGTACTAGCCAACATCTTGGTGAGGTGTACCATACCAACTGGTGAGCCTTCCTAGTATGTACTAGCCAGTGTCTTGGTGAGATGTTCCATACCGACTGATAAGCCTTCCCAGTATGTACTTGCCAGTCTCTTGGTGAGGTGTACCATACCGACTGATAAGCCTTCCCAGTATGTACTAGCCAGTGTCTTGGTGAGGCGTACGATACCAAATGTCCAGCCTTCACACTAAGTACTAGCCAGTGTTTTGTTGAGGTGTACCATACCGACTGATGAGCATTCCCAGAATATACTAGCAGTGTATTCGTGAGGTGTACCATACCCACTGTCCAGCCTTCACAGTAAGTACTAGTCAGTGTATTCGTGAGGTGTAACATACCAACTGTCCAGCATTCACAGTAAGTACTAGCCAGTGTCTTGGTGAGGTGTACCGTAAAAAACTGTCCTGCCTCCACAGTCAGTACTAGCCAGTGTCTTGGTGAGGCGTACCATACGAACTGACGAGCCTTCCCAGTTTTTTACTAGCCAGTGGCTTGGTGAGGTGTACAATACCAACCGTTGAGCCTTCCCAGTGTGTAAAGGTCAGTGTCTTGGTTAGTTGTACCATACCAACTGATGAGCCTTCCCAGTATGTACTAGCCAGTGTCTTGGTGAGGTGTACTACACCAACTGTTGAGCCTTCCCTGTATGTACTAGCCAGCGTCTTGGTGAGGTGTACCATACCAACTGGTGAGCCTTCCCAGTGTGTATTAGCCAGTGTCTTGGTGAGGTGTACCATACCAACTGGTGAGCCTTCCCAGTGTGTATTAGCCAGTGTCTTGGTGAGGTGTACTACACCAACTGTTGAGCCTTCCCAGTATGCACTAGCCAGTGTCTTGGTGAGGTGTACCATACCAACTGGTGAGCCTTCCCAGTATGTACTAGCCAGCGTCTTGGTGGGGTGTACCATACCAACTGATGAGCCTTCCCAGTATGTACTAGCCAGCGTCTTGGTGAGGTGTACCATACCAACTGATGAGCCTTCCCAGTATGTACTAGCCAGCGTCTTGGTGAGGTGTACCATACCAACTGGTGAGCCTTCCCAGTATGTACTAGCCAGCGTCTTGGTGAGGTGTACCATACCAACTGATGAGCCTTCCCAGTATGTACTAGCTAGCATCTTGGTGAGGTGTACCATACCAACTGGTGAGCCTTCCCAGTATGTACTAGCCAGCGTCTCGGTGGGGTGTACCATACCAACTGATGAGCCTTCCCAGTATGTACTAGCCAGCGTCTTGGTGAGGTGTACCATACCAACTGGTGTGCCTTCCCAGTATGTACTAGCTAGCATCTTGGTGAGGTGTACCATACCAACTGGTGAGCCTTCCCTGTATGTACTAGCCAGCGTGTTGGTGGGGTGTACCATACCAACTGGTGAGCCTTCCCAGTATGTACTAGCTAGTATCTTGGTGGGGTGTACCATACCAACTGGGGGGGCTTCCCTGTATGTACTAGCCAGCGTGTTGGTGGGGTGTACCATACCAACTGGTGAGCCTTCCCTGTATGTACTAGCTAGAATCGTGGTGAGGTGTACCATACCAACTGGTGAGCCTTCCCAATATGTACTAGCTAGCATCATGGTGGGGTGTACCATACCAACTGGTGAGCCTTCCCTGTATGTACTAGCCAGCGTGTTGGTGGGGTGTACCATACCAACTGGTGAGCCTTCCCTGTATGTACTAGCCAGTGTCTTGGTGGGGTGTACCATACCAACTGGTGAGCCTTCCCAGTATGTACTAGCTAGCATCTTGGTGAGGTGTACCATACCAAGTGGTGAGCCATCCCAGTATGTACTAGCCAGCGTGTTGGTGGGGTGTACAATACCAACTGATGAGTCTTCCCAGTATGTACTAGCTAGTGTCTTGGTGAGGTGTACCATAACAACTGGCGAGCCTTCCCAGTATGTACTAGCTAGTGTCTTGGTGAGGTGTACCATACCAAGTGGTGAGCCATCCCAGTATGTACTAGCCAGCGGGTTGGTGGGGTGTACCATACCAACTGATGAGTCTTCCCAGTATGTACTAGCCAGTGTCTTGGTGAGGTGTACCATACCAACTGATTAGCCTTCCCAGTAAGCATTAGCCAACATCTTGGTGAGGTATACCATACCAACTGGTGAGCCATCCCAGTATGTACTAGCCAGTGTCATGGTGAGGTGTACCTTACCAACTGATGAGCCTTCCCAGTATGTACTAACCAGTGGCTTCGTGAGTTGTGCCACACCAACTGGTGAGCCTTCCCAGTATGTACTAGCCATTGGCTTGGTGAGATGTACTATACCAACTGATGAGCCTTCCCAGTATATACTAGCCAGCGTCTTGGTGAGGTGTACTATACCAACTGGTGAGCCTTCCCAGTATGTACTAGCTAGTATTTGGTGAGGTGTACCATACCAACTGAAGAGCCCTCCCAGTATGTACTATCCAGTGTCTTGGTGAGTGGTACCATACCAACTGATGAGCCTTCCCAGTATGTACTAGCCAGAGGCTTCGTGAGGTGTGCCATGCCAACTGGTGAGCCTTCCCAGCATGTACTAGCCAGTGTCATGGTGAGGTGTACCATATCAACTGATGAGCCTTCCAGGTATATACTAGCCAGTCTCATGGTGTGGTGTATCATACCAACTGATGAGCATTCCCAGTATGTACTGGCCATTGTCATGGTGAGGTGTACCATACCAACTGTCCAGCCTTCACAGTAAGTACTAGCCAGTGTCTTGGTGAGGTGTACCATACCAACTGATGAGCCTTCCCGGTATTTACTAGCCATTGGCTTGGTGAGGTGTACTACACAAAGTGTTGAGCCTTCCCAGTGCGTACTACCCAGCGATTTGGTGAGTTGTACCATTCCAACTGATGAGCCTTCCCAGTATGTACTAGCTAGTGTCTTGGTGGAGTGTACCATACCAACTGGTGAGCCATCCCAGTATGCATTAGCCAGTGCCTTGGTGAGGTGTACCATACCAACTGGTGAGCCTTCCCAGTATGTACTAGCTAGTGTCTTGGTGGGGTGTACCATACCAACTGATGAGCCTTCCCAGTGTGTACTAGCCAGTGTCTTGGAGAGGCGTAAAATGCCAACTGATGAGCCTTCCCAGTATGTAGTAGCCAGTGTATTGGTGGGGTGTGCCATGCCAAGTGATGAGCCTTCCCAGTATGTACTAGCCAACATCTTGGTGAGGTGTACCATACCAACTGGTGAGCCTTCCTAGTATGTACTAGCCAGTGTCTTGGTGAGATGTTCCATACCGACTGATAAGCCTTCCCAGTATGTACTTGCCAGTCTCTTGGTGAGGTGTACCATACCGACTGATAAGCCTTCCCAGTATGTACTAGCCAGTGTCTTGGTGAGGCGTACGATACCAAATGTCCAGCCTTCACACTAAGTACTAGCCAGTGTTTTGTTGAGGTGTACCATACCGACTGATGAGCATTCCCAGAATATACTAGCAGTGTATTCGTGAGGTGTACCATACCCACTGTCCAGCCTTCACAGTAAGTACTAGTCAGTGTATTCGTGAGGTGTAACATACCAACTGTCCAGCATTCACAGTAAGTACTAGCCAGTGTCTTGGTGAGGTGTACCGTAAAAAACTGTCCTGCCTCCACAGTCAGTACTAGCCAGTGTCTTGGTGAGGCGTACCATACGAACTGACGAGCCTTCCCAGTTTTTTACTAGCCAGTGGCTTGGTGAGGTGTACAATACCAACCGTTGAGCCTTCCCAGTGTGTAAAGGTCAGTGTCTTGGTTAGTTGTACCATACCAACTGATGAGCCTTCCCAGTATGTACTAGCCAGTGTCTTGGTGAGGTGTACTACACCAACTGTTGAGCCTTCCCTGTATGTACTAGCCAGCGTCTTGGTGAGGTGTACCATACCAACTGGTGAGCCTTCCCAGTGTGTATTAGCCAGTGTCTTGGTGAGGTGTACCATACCAACTGGTGAGCCTTCCCAGTGTGTATTAGCCAGTGTCTTGGTGAGGTGTACTACACCAACTGTTGAGCCTTCCCAGTATGCACTAGCCAGTGTCTTGGTGAGGTGTACCATACCAACTGGTGAGCCTTCCCAGTATGTACTAGCCAGCGTCTTGGTGGGGTGTACCATACCAACTGATGAGCCTTCCCAGTATGTACTAGCCAGCGTCTTGGTGAGGTGTACCATACCAACTGATGAGCCTTCCCAGTATGTACTAGCCAGCGTCTTGGTGAGGTGTACCATACCAACTGGTGAGCCTTCCCAGTATGTACTAGCCAGCGTCTTGGTGAGGTGTACCATACCAACTGATGAGCCTTCCCAGTATGTACTAGCTAGCATCTTGGTGAGGTGTACCATACCAACTGGTGAGCCTTCCCAGTATGTACTAGCCAGCGTCTCGGTGGGGTGTACCATACCAACTGATGAGCCTTCCCAGTATGTACTAGCCAGCGTCTTGGTGAGGTGTACCATACCAACTGGTGTGCCTTCCCAGTATGTACTAGCTAGCATCTTGGTGAGGTGTACCATACCAACTGGTGAGCCTTCCCTGTATGTACTAGCCAGCGTGTTGGTGGGGTGTACCATACCAACTGGTGAGCCTTCCCAGTATGTACTAGCTAGTATCTTGGTGGGGTGTACCATACCAACTGGGGGGGCTTCCCTGTATGTACTAGCCAGCGTGTTGGTGGGGTGTACCATACCAACTGGTGAGCCTTCCCTGTATGTACTAGCTAGAATCGTGGTGAGGTGTACCATACCAACTGGTGAGCCTTCCCAATATGTACTAGCTAGCATCATGGTGGGGTGTACCATACCAACTGGTGAGCCTTCCCTGTATGTACTAGCCAGCGTGTTGGTGGGGTGTACCATACCAACTGGTGAGCCTTCCCTGTATGTACTAGCCAGTGTCTTGGTGGGGTGTACCATACCAACTGGTGAGCCTTCCCAGTATGTACTAGCTAGCATCTTGGTGAGGTGTACCATACCAAGTGGTGAGCCATCCCAGTATGTACTAGCCAGCGTGTTGGTGGGGTGTACAATACCAACTGATGAGTCTTCCCAGTATGTACTAGCTAGTGTCTTGGTGAGGTGTACCATAACAACTGGCGAGCCTTCCCAGTATGTACTAGCTAGTGTCTTGGTGAGGTGTACCATACCAAGTGGTGAGCCATCCCAGTATGTACTAGCCAGCGGGTTGGTGGGGTGTACCATACCAACTGATGAGTCTTCCCAGTATGTACTAGCCAGTGTCTTGGTGAGGTGTACCATACCAACTGATTAGCCTTCCCAGTAAGCATTAGCCAACATCTTGGTGAGGTATACCATACCAACTGGTGAGCCATCCCAGTATGTACTAGCCAGTGTCATGGTGAGGTGTACCTTACCAACTGATGAGCCTTCCCAGTATGTACTAACCAGTGGCTTCGTGAGTTGTGCCACACCAACTGGTGAGCCTTCCCAGTATGTACTAGCCATTGGCTTGGTGAGATGTACTATACCAACTGATGAGCCTTCCCAGTATATACTAGCCAGCGTCTTGGTGAGGTGTACTATACCAACTGGTGAGCCTTCCCAGTATGTACTAGCTAGTATTTGGTGAGGTGTACCATACCAACTGAAGAGCCCTCCCAGTATGTACTATCCAGTGTCTTGGTGAGTGGTACCATACCAACTGATGAGCCTTCCCAGTATGTACTAGCCAGAGGCTTCGTGAGGTGTGCCATGCCAACTGGTGAGCCTTCCCAGCATGTACTAGCCAGTGTCATGGTGAGGTGTACCATATCAACTGATGAGCCTTCCAGGTATATACTAGCCAGTCTCATGGTGTGGTGTATCATACCAACTGATGAGCATTCCCAGTATGTACTGGCCATTGTCATGGTGAGGTGTACCATACCAACTGTCCAGCCTTCACAGTAAGTACTAGCCAGTGTCTTGGTGAGGTGTACCATACCAACTGATGAGCCTTCCCGGTATTTACTAGCCATTGGCTTGGTGAGGTGTACTACACAAAGTGTTGAGCCTTCCCAGTGCGTACTACCCAGCGATTTGGTGAGTTGTACCATTCCAACTGATGAGCCTTCCCAGTATGTACTAGCTAGTGTCTTGGTGGAGTGTACCATACCAACTGGTGAGCCATCCCAGTATGCATTAGCCAGTGCCTTGGTGAGGTGTACCATACCAACTGGTGAGCCTTCCCAGTATGTACTAGCTAGTGTCTTGGTGGGGTGTACCATACCAACTGATGAGCCTTCCCAGTATGCATTAGCCAGTGTCTAGGTGAGGTGTACCATACCAAATGATGAGACTTCCCAGTATGTACTAGCTAGTGTCTTGGTGAGGTGGACCATACCAACTGGTGAGCCTTCCCAGTATGTACTAGCTAGTGTCTTGGTGGGGTGTACCATACCAACTGGTGAGCCTTCCCAGTATGCATCAGCAAGTGTCTTGGTGAGGTGTACCATACCAACTGGTGAGCCTTCCCAGTATACATTAGCCAGTGTCTTGGTGAGGTGTACCATACCAACTGCCGGGCCTTCCCAGTATGCATTAGCCAGTGTCTTGGTGAGGTGTACCATACCAACTGGTGAGCCTTCCCAGTATGTACTAGCCAGCGTCTTGGTGAGGTGTACCATACCAACTGGCGAGCCTTCCCGGTATGTACTAGGCAGCGTCTTGGTGAGGTGTACCATACCAACTGGTGAGCCTTCCCAGTATGCATTAGCCAGTGTCTTGGTGAGGTGTACCATACCAACTGGTGAGCCTTCCCAGTATGTACTAGCCAGCGTCTTGGTGAGGTGTACCATACCAACTGGCGAGCCTTCCTAGTATGTACTAGCTAGCGTCTTGGTGAGGTGTACCATACCAACTGGTGAGCCTTCCCAGTATGCATAAGCCAGTGTCTTGGTGAGGTGTACCATACCAACTGGTGAGCCTTCCCAGTATGTACTAGCCAGCGTCTTGGTGAGGTGTACCATACCAACTGGCGAGCCTTCCCGGTATGTACTAGGCAGCGTCTTGGTGAGGTGTACCATACCAACTGGCGAGCCTTCCCAGTATGTACTAGCCAGCGTCTCGGTGAGGTGTACCATACCAACTGGCGAGCCTTCCTAGTATGTACTAGCTAGCGTCTTGGTGAGGTGTACCATACCAACTGGTGAGCCTTCCCAGTATGCATTAGCCAGTGTCATGGTGAGGTGTACCATACCAACTGGTGAGCCTTCCCAGTATGTACTAGCCAGCGTCTTGGTGAGGTGTACCATACCAACTGGCGAGCCTTCCCAGTATGTACTAGGCAGCGTCTTGGTGAGGTGTACCATACCAACTGGTGAGCCTTCCCAGTATGCATTAGCCAGTGTCATGGTGAGGTGTACCATATCAACTGGTGAGCCTTCCCAGTATGTACTAGCCAGCGTCTTGGTGAGGTGTACCATACCAACTGGCGAGCCTTCCCGGTATGTACTAGGCAGCGTCTTGGTGAGGTGTACCATACCAACTGGCGAGCCTTCCCAGTATGTACTAGCCAGCGTCTCGGTGAGGTGTACCATACCAACTGGCGAGCCTTCCTAGTATGTACTAGCTAGCGTCTTGGTGAGGTGTACCATACCAACTGGTGAGCCTTCCCAGTATGCATTAGCCAGTGTCATGGTGAGGTGTACCATACCAACTGGTGAGCCTTCCCAGTATGTACTAGGCAGCGTCTTGGTGAGGTGTACCATAGCAACTGGTGAGCCTTCCCAGTATGTACTAGCCAGCGTCTTGGTGAGGTGTACCATACCAACTGGCGAGCCTTCCCAGTATGTACTAGGCAGCGTCTTGGTGAGGTGTACCATACCAACTGATGAGCCTTCCCAGTATGTACTAGCCAGCGACTTGGTGAGGTGTACCATACCAACTGGTGAGCCTTCCCAGTGTGTACTAGCCAGCGTTTTGGTGGGGTGTACCATACCAACTGGTGAGCCCTCCCAGTATGTACTAGCTAGTGTCTTGATGAAGTGTACCATACCAACTGGTGAGCCTTCCCAGTATGTACTAGCCAGCATCTTGGTGAGGTGTACCATACCAACTGGTGAGCCTTCCCAGTATGTACTAGCCAGTGTCTTGGTTGGGTGTACCATACCAACTGGTGAGCCTTCCCAGTATGCATTAGCCAGTGTCTTGGTGAGGTGTACCATACCAACTGGTGAGCCTTCCCAGTATGTACTAGCCAGTGTCTTGGTGGGGTGTACCATACCAACTGGTGAGCCTTCCCAGTATGTACTAGCCAGCGTCTTGGTGAGGTGTACCATACCAACTGGTGAGCCTTTCCAGTATGTACTAGCCAGTGTCTTGGTGGGGTGTACCATACCAACTGATGAGCCTTCCCAGTATGCATTAGCCATTGTCTTGGTGAGGTGTACCATACCAACTGGTGAGCCTTCCCAGTATGCATTAGCCAGTGTCTTGGTGAGGTGTACCATACCAACTGGTGAGCCTTCCCAGTATGTACTAGCCAGCGTCTTGGTGAGGTGTACCATACCAACTGGCGAGCCTTCCCAGTATGTACTAGGCAGCGTCTTGGTGAGGTGTACCATACCAACTGGCGAGCCTTCCAAGTATGCATTAGCCAGTGTCTTGGTGAGGTGTACCATACCAACTGATGAGCCTTCCCAGTATGTACTAGCCAGCGTCTTGGTGAGGTGTACCATAACAACTGGTGAGCCTTCCCAGTATGTACTAGCCAGCGTCTTGGTGGGGTGTACCATACCAACTGGCGAGCCTTCTCAGTATGCATTAGCCAGTGTCTTGGTGAGGTGTACTTTATCAACTGATGAGCCTTCCCAGTATGTACTAGCCAGCGTCTTGGTGAGGTGTACCATACCAACTGGTGAGCCTTCCCAGTATGTACTAGCCAGCGTCTTGGTGGGGTGTACCATACCAACTGATGAGCCTTCCCAGTATGTACTAGCCAGCGTCTTGGTGAGGTGTACCATACCAAATGATGAGCCTTCCCAGTATGTACTAGCCAGCGTCTTGGTGAGGTGTACCATACCAACTGGTGAGCCTTCCCAGTATGTACTAGCCAGCGTCTTGGTGAGGTGTACCATACCAACTGATGAGCCTTCCCAGTATGTACTAGCTAGCATCTTGGTGAGGTGTACCATACCAACTGGTGAGCCTTCCCAGTATGTACTAGCCAGCGTCTTGGTGGGGTGTACCATACCAACTGATGAGCCTTCCCAGTATGTACTAGCCAGCGTCTTGGTGAGGTGTACCATACCAACTGGTGAGCCCTCCCAGTATGTACTAGCTAGTGTCTTGATGAAGTGTACCATACCAACTGGTGAGCCTTCCCAGTATGTACTAGCCAGCGTTATGGTGAGGTGTACCATACCAACTGGTGTGCCTTCCCAGTATGTACTAGCCAGTGTCTTGGTTGGGTGTACCATACCAACTGGTGAGCCTTCCCAGTATGCATTAGCCAGTGTCTTGGTGAGGTGTACCAAACCAACTGGTGTGCCTTCCCAGTATGTACTAGCCAGTGTCTTGGTGGGGTGTACCATACCAACTGGTGAGCCTTCCCAGTATGTACTAGCCAGCGTCTTGGTGAGGTGTACCATACCAACTGGTGAGCCTTTCCAGTATGTACTAGCCAGTGTCTTGGTGGGGTGTACCATACCAACTGATGAGCCTTCCCAGTATGCATTAGCCATTGTCTTGGTGAGGTGTACCATACGAACTGGTGAGCCTTCCCAGTATGCATTAGCCAGTGTCTTGGTGAGGTGTACCATACCAACTGGTGAGCCTTCCCAGTATGTACTAGCCAGCGTCTTGGTGAGGTGTACCATACCAACTGGCGAGCCTTCCCAGTATGTACTAGGCAGCGTCTTGGTGAGGTGTACCATACCAATTGGCGAGCCTTCCAAGTATGCATTAGCCAGTGTCTTGGTGAGGTGTACCATACCAACTGATGAGCCTTCCCAGTATGTACTAGCCAGCGTCTTGGTGAGGTGTACCATACCAACTGGTGAGCCTTCCCAGTATGTACTAGCCAGCGTCTTGGTGGGGTGTACCATACCAACTGGCGAGCCTTCTCAGTATGCATTAGCCAGTGTCTTGGTGAGGTGTACCATATCAACTGATGAGCCTTCCCAGTATGTACTAGCCAGCGTCTTGGTGAGGTGTACCATACCAACTGGTGAGCCTTCCCAGTATGTACTAGCCAGCGTCTTGGTGGGGTGTACCATACCAACTGATGAGCCTTCCCAGTATGTACTAGCCAGCGTCTTGGTGAGGTGTACCATACCAACTGATGAGCCTTCCCAGTATGTACTAGCCAGCGTCTTGGTGAGGTGTACCATACCAACTGGTGAGCCTTCCCAGTATGTACTAGCCAGCGTCTTGGTGAGGTGTACCATACCAACTGATGAGCCTTCCCAGTATGTACTAGCTAGCATCTTGGTGAGGTGTACCATACCAACTGGTGAGCCTTCCCAGTATGTACTAGCCAGCGTCTTGGTGGGGTGTACCATACCAACTGATGAGCCTTCCCAGTATGTACTAGCCAGCGTCTTGGTGAGGTGTACCATACCAACTGGTGAGCCTTCCCAGTATGTACTAGCTAGTGTCTTGGTGGGGTGTACCATACCAACTGGCGAGCCTTCCCAGTATGCATTAGCCAGTGTCTTGGTGAGGTGTACCATACCAACTGGTGAGCCTTCCCAGTATGTACTAGCCAGCGTCTAGGTGAGGTGTACAATACCAATTGGTGATCCTTCCCAGTATGTACTAGCCAGCGTCTCGGTGGGGTGTACCATACCAACTGGTGAGCCTTCCCAGTATGTACTAGCCAGCGTCTTGGTAAGGTGTACCATACCAACTGGTGAGCCTTCCCAGTATGTAGTAGCCAGCGTCTCGGTGAGGTGTACCATACCAACTGGCGAGCCTTCCGGGTATGTACTAGGTAGTGTCTTGGTGAGGTGTACCATACCAACTGGTGAGCTTTCCCAGTATGTACTAGCCAACATCTTGGTGTGGTGTACCATACCAACTGGTGAGCCTTCCCAGTATGTACTAGCCAGCGTCTCGGTGAGGTGTACCATACCAACTGGTGAGCCTTCCCAGTGTGTACTAGCCAGTGTCTTGGTGAGGCGTAAAATACCAACTGATCAGCCTTCCCAGTATGTGGTAGCCAGTGTTTTGGTGAGGTGTGCCATGCCAAGTGATGAGCCTTCCCAGTAAGTACTAGCCAACATCTTGGTGAGGTGTACCATACCAACTGGTGAGCCATCCTAGTATGTATTAGCCAGTGTCTTGGTGAGATGTTCAATACCGACTGATGAGCCTTCCCAGCATGTACTAGCCACTGGCTTGGTCAGGTGTATTACACCAATTGTTGAGCCTTCCCAGTACGAAATAGCCAGCGTCTTGGTGAGGTGTACCATACCAACTGGTGAGTCTTCCCAGTGTGTACTAGCCAGTGTCTTCGAGAGGCGTAAAATACCAACTGATGAGCCTTCCCAGTGTGTAGTAGCCAGTGTATTGGTGAGGTGTGCCATGCCAAGTGATGAGCCTTCCCAGGATGTACTAGCCAACATCTTGGTGAGGTGTACCATACCAACTGGTGAGCCTTCCTAGTATGTACTAGCCAGTGTCTTGGTGAGATGTTCCATACCGACTGATGAGTCTTCCCAGTATGTACTAGCCATTGGCTTGGTGAGGTGTACTACATACCAACTGATGAGCCTTCCCAGTATGTACTAGCCAGTGTCTAGGGAGGTGTAACATACCCACTGATGAACCATCCCAGTATGTACTAGCCAGTGTCTTGTTGAGGTGTACCATACCAACTGGCGAGCCTTCCGGGTATGTACTAGGTAGTGTCAAGGTGAGGTGTTCCATACCAAATGATGAGCCACCCCTGTATGTACCAGCCAGTGTCTTGGTGAGGTGTACCATACCAACTGATGAGCCTTCCCAGTATGTACCAGCCAGTGTCTTGGTAAGGTGTATCATACCAACAGGAGAGCCTTACCATTGTATACAAGCCAAGCGTCTTGGTAATGTGTACCATACCAACTGATGAGCCTTCCCAGTATGTACTAGCCAAGTGCCTTGGTGAGGTGTACCATACCAACTGGTGAGCCTTCCCAGTATGTACTAGCTAGTGTCTTGGTGGGGTGTACCATACCAACTGGCGAGCCTTCCCAGTATGCATTAGCCAGTGTCTTGGTGAGTTGTACCATACCAACTGGTGAGCCTTCCCAGTATGTACTAGCCAGCGTTTTGGTGAGGTGTGACATACCAACTGATGAGCCTTCCCAGTATGTACTAGCCAAGTGCCTTGGTGAGGTGTGTACAATACCAGATGATGAGCCTTCCCAGTATGTACCAGCCAGTGTCTAGGTGCGGTGTACTATACCAACTGATGAGCCTTCCCAGTATATACTAGCCAGCGTCTTGGTGAGGTGTACCATACCAACAGGTGAGCCTTCCCAGTGTGTACTAGCCAGTGTCTTGTAGAGGCGTAAAATGCCAACTGATGAGCCTTCCCAGTATGTAGTAGCCAGTGTATTGGTGGGGTGTGCCATGCCAAGTGATGAGCCTTCCCAGTATGTACTAGCCAACATCTTGGTGAGGTGTACCATACCAACTGGTGAGCCTTCCTAGTATGTACTAGCCAGTGTCTTGGTGAGATGTTCCATACCGACTGATAAGCCTTCCCAGTATGTACTTGCCAGTCTCTTGGTGAGGTGTACCATACCGACTGATAAGCCTTCCCAGTATGTACTAGCCAGTGTCTTGGTGAGGCGTACGATACCAAATGTCCAGCCTTCACACTAAGTACTAGCCAGTGTTTTGTTGAGGTGTACCATACCGACTGATGAGCATTCCCAGAATATACTAGCAGTGTATTCGTGAGGTGTACCATACCCACTGTCCAGCCTTCACAGTAAGTACTAGCCAGTGTATTCGTGAGGTGTAACATACCAACTGTCCAGCATTCACAGTAAGTACTAGCCAGTGTCTTGGTGAGGTGTACCGTAAAAAACTGTCCTGCCTCCACAGTCAGTACTAGCCAGTGTCTTGGTGAGGCGTACCATACGAACTGACGAGCCTTCCCAGTTTTTTACTAGCCAGTGGCTTGGTGAGGTGTACAATACCAACCGTTGAGCCTTCCCATTGTGTAAAGGTCAGTGTCTTGGTTAGTTGTACCATACCAACTGATGAGCCTTCCCAGTATGTACTAGCCAGTGTCTTGGTGAGGTGTACTACACCAACTGTTGAGCCTTCCCTGTATGTACTAGCCAGCGTCTTGGTGAGGTGTACCATACCAACTGGTGAGCCTTCCCAGTGTGTATTAGCCAGTGTCTTGGTGAGGTGTACCATACCAACTGGTGAGCCTTCCCAGTGTGTATTAGCCAGTGTCTTGGTGAGGTGTACTACACCAACTGTTGAGCCTTCCCAGTATGCACTAGCCAGTGTCTTGGTGAGGTGTACCATACCAACTGGTGAGCCTTCCCAGTATGTACTAGCCAGCGTCTTGGTGGGGTGTACCATACCAACTGATGAGCCTTCCCAGTATGTACTAGCCAGCGTCTTGGTGAGGTGTACCATACCAACTGATGAGCCTTCCCAGTATGTACTAGCCAGCGTCTTGGTGAGGTGTACCATACCAACTGGTGAGCCTTCCCAGTATGTACTAGCCAGCGTCTTGGTGAGGTGTACCATACCAACTGATGAGCCTTCCCAGTATGTACTAGCTAGCATCTTGGTGAGGTGTACCATACCAACTGGTGAGCCTTCCCAGTATGTACTAGCCAGCGTCTCGGTGGGGTGTACCATACCAACTGATGAGCCTTCCCAGTATGTACTAGCCAGCGTCTTGGTGAGGTGTACCATACCAACTGGTGTGCCTTCCCAGTATGTACTAGCTAGCATCTTGGTGAGGTGTACCATACCAACTGGTGAGCCTTCCCTGTATGTACTAGCCAGCGTGTTGGTGGGGTGTACCATACCAACTGGTGAGCCTTCCCAGTATGTACTAGCTAGTATCTTGGTGGGGTGTACCATACCAACTGGTGAGCCTTCCCTGTATGTACTAGCCAGCGTGTTGGTGGGGTGTACCATACCAACTGGTGAGCCTTCCCTGTATATACTAGCTAGAATCGTGGTGAGGTGTACCATACCAACTGGTGAGCCTCCCCAATATGTACTAGCTAGCATCATGGTGGGGTGTACCATACCAACTGGTGAGCCTTCCCTGTATGTACTAGCCAGCGTGTTGGTGGGGTGTACCATACCAACTGGTGAGCCTTCCCTGTATGTACTAGCCAGTGTCTTGGTGGGGTGTACCATACCAACTGGTGAGCCTTCCCAGTATGTACTAGCTAGCATCTTGGTGAGGTGTACCATACCAAGTGGTGAGCCATCCCAGTATGTACTAGCCAGCGTGTTGGTGGGGTGTACAATACCAACTGATGAGTCTTCCCAGTATGTACTAGCTAGTGTCTTGGTGAGGTGTACCATAACAACTGGCGAGCCTTCCCAGTATGTACTAGCTAGTGTCTTGGTGAGGTGTACCATACCAAGTGGTGAGCCATCCCAGTATGTACTAGCCAGCGGGTTGGTGGGGTGTACCATACCAACTGATGAGTCTTCCCAGTATGTACTAGCCAGTGTCTTGGTGAGGTGTACCATACCAACTGATTAGCCTTCCCAGTAAGCATTAGCCAACATCTTGGTGAGGTATACCATACCAACTGGTGAGCCATCCCAGTATGTACTAGCCAGTGTCATGGTGAGGTGTACCTTACCAACTGATGAGCCTTCCCAGTATGTACTAACCAGTGGCTTCGTGAGTTGTGCCACACCAACTGGTGTGCCTTCCCAGTATGTACTAGCCATTGGCTTGGTGAGATGTACTATACCAACTGATGAGCCTTCCCAGTATATACTAGCCAGCGTCTTGGTGAGGTGTACCATACCAACTGGTGAGCCTTCCCAGTATGTACTAGCTAGTATTTGGTGAGGTGTACCATACCAACTGAAGAGCCCTCCCAGTATGTACTATCCAGTGTCTTGGTGAGTGGTACCATACCAACTGATGAGCCTTCCCAGTATGTACTAGCCAGAGGCTTCGTGAGGTGTGCCATGCCAACTGGTGAGCCTTCCCAGCATGTACTAGCCAGTGTCATGGTGAGGTGTACCATATCAACTGATCAGCCTTCCAGGTATATACTAGCCAGTCTCTTGGTGTGGTGTATCATACCAACTGATGAGCATTCCCAGTATGTACTGGCCATTGTCATGGTGAGGTGTACCATACCAACTGTCCAGCCTTCACAGTAAGTACTAGCCAGTGTCTTGGTGAGGTGTACCATACCAACTGATGAGCCTTCCCGGTATTTACTAGCCATTGGCTTGGTGAGGTGTACTACACAAAGTGTTGAGCCTTCCCAGTGCGTACTACCCAGCGATTTGGTGAGTTGTACCATTCCAACTGATGAGCCTTCCCAGTATGTACTAGCTAGTGTCTTGGTGGAGTGTACCATACCAACTGGTGAGCCATCCCAGTATGCATTAGCCAGTGTCTTGGTGAGGTGTACCATACCAACTGGTGAGCCTTCCCAGTATGTACTAGCTAGTGTCTTGGTGGGGTGTACCATACCAACTGATGAGCCTTCCCAGTATGCATTAGCCAGTGTCTAGGTGAGGTGTACCATACCAAATGATGAGCCTTCCCAGTATGTACTAGCTAGTGTCCTGGTGAGGTGGACCATACCAACTGGTGAGCCTTCCCAGTATGTACTAGCTAGTGTCTTGGTGGGGTGTACTATACCAACTGGTGAGCCTTCCCAGTATGCATCAGCCAGTGTCTTGGTGAGGTGTACCATACCAACTGGTGAGCCTTCCCAGTATACATTAGCCAGTGTCTTGGTGAGTTGTACCATACCAACTGCCGGGCCTTCCCAGTATGCATTAGCCAGAGTCTTGGTGAGGTGTACCATACCAACTGGTGAGCCTTCCTAGTATGTACTAGCCAGCGTCTTGGTGAGGTGTACCATACCAACTGGCGAGCCTTCCCGGTATGTACTAGGCAGCGTCTTGGTGAGGTGTACCATACCAACTGGTGAGCCTTCCCAGTATGCATTAGCCAGTGTCTTGGTGAGGTGTACCATACCAACTGGTGAGCCTTCCCAGTATGTACTAGCCAGCGTCTTGGTGAGGTGTACCATACCAACTGGCGAGCCTTCCTAGTATGTACTAGCTAGCGTCTTGGTGAGGTGTACCATACCAACTGGTGAGCCTTCCCAGTATGCATAAGCCAGTGTCTTGGTGAGGTGTACCCTACCAACTGGTGAGCCTTCCCAGTATGTACTAGCCAGCGTCTTGGTGAGGTGTACCATACCAACTGGCGAGCCTTCCCGGTATGTACTAGGCAGCGTCTTGGTGAGGTGTACCATACCAACTGGCGAGCCTTCCCAGTATGTACTAGCCAGCGTCTCGGTGAGGTGTACCATACCAACTGGCGAGCCTTCCTAGTATGTACTAGCTAGCGTCTTGGTGAGGTGTACCATACCAACTGGTGAGCCTTCCCAGTATGCATTAGCCAGTGTCATGGTGAGGTGTACCATACCAACTGGTGAGCCTTCCCAGTATGTACTAGCCAGCGTCTTGGTGAGGTGTACCACACCAACTGGCGAGCCTTCCCAGTATGTACTAGGCAGCGTCTTGGTGAGGTGTACCATACCAACTGGTGAGCCTTCCCAGTATGCATTAGCCAGTGTCATGGTGAGGTGTACCATATCAACTGGTGAGCCTTCCCAGTATGTACTTGCCAGCGTCTTGGTGAGGTGTACCATACCAACTGGCGAGCCTTCCCGGTATGTACTAGGCAGCGTCTTGGTGAGGTGTACCATACCAACTGGCGAGCCTTCCCAGTATGTACTAGCCAGCGTCTCGGTGAGGTGTACCATACCAACTGGCGAGCCTTCCTAGTATGTACTAGCTAGCGTCTTGGTGAGGTGTACCATACCAACTGGTGAGCCTTCCCAGTATGCATTAGCCAGTGTCATGGTGAGGTGTACCATACCAACTGGTGAGTCTTCCCAGTATGTACTAGGCAGCGTCTTGGTGAGGTGTACCATAGCAACTGGTGAGCCTTCCCAGTATGTACTAGCCAGCGTCTTGGTGAGGTGTACCATACCAACTGGCGAGCCTTCCCAGTATGTACTAGGCAGCGTCTTGGTGAGGTGTACCATACCAACTGATGAGCCTTCCCAGTATGTACTAGCCAGCGACTTGGTGAGGTGTACCATACCAACTGGTGAGCCTTCCCAGTGTGTACTAGCCAGCGTTTTGGTGGGGTGTACCATACCAACTGGTGAGCCCTCCCAGTATGTACTAGCTAGTGTCTTGATGACGTGTACCATACCAACTGGTGAGCCTTCCCAGTATGTACTAGCCAGCGTCTTGGTGAGGTGTACCATACCAACTGGTGAGCCTTCCCAGTATGTACTAGCCAGTGTCTTGGTTGGGTGTACCATACCAACTGGTGAGCCTTCCCAGTATGCATTAGCCAGTGTCTTGGTGAGGTGAACCATACCAACTGGTGAGCCTTCCCAGTATGTACTAGCCAGTGTCTTGGTGGGGTGTACCATACCAACTGGTGAGCCTTCCCAGTATGTACTAGCCAGCGTCTTGGTGAGGTGTACCATACCAACTGGTGAGCCTTTCCAGTATGTACTAGCCAGTGTCTTGGTGGGGTGTACCATACCAACTGATGAGCCTTCCCAGTATGCATTAGCCATTGTCTTGGTGAGGTGTACCATACCAACTGGTGAGCCTTCCCAGTATGCATTAGCCAGTGTCTTGGTGAGGTGTACCATACCAACTGGTGAGCCTTCCCAGTATGTACTAGCCAGCGTCTTGGTGAGGTGTACCATACCAACTGGCGAGCCTTCCCAGTATATACTAGGCAGCGTCTTGGTGAGGTGTACCATACCAACTGGCGAGCCTTCCAAGTATGCATTAGCCAGTGTCTTGGTGAGGTGTACCATACCAACTGATGAGCCTTCCCAGTATGTACTAGCCAGCGTCTTGGTGAGGTGTACCATACCAACTGGTGAGCCTTCCCAGTATGTACTAGCCAGCGTCTTGGTGGGGTGTACCATACCAACTGGCGAGCCTTCTCAGTATGCATTAGCCAGTGTCTTGGTGAGGTGTACCATATCAACTGATGAGCCTTCCCAGTATGTACTAGCCAGCGTCTTGGTGAGGTGTACCATACCAACTGGTGAGCCTTCCCAGTATGTACTAGCCAGCGTCTTGGTGGGGTGTACCATACCAACTGATGAGCCTTCCCAGTATGTACTAGCCAGCGTCTTGGTGAGGTGTACCATACCAACTGATGAGCCTTCCCAGTATGTACTAGCCAGCGTCTTGGTGAGGTGTACCATACCAACTGGTGAGCCTTCCCAGTATGTACTAGCCAGCGTCTTGGTGAGGTGTACCATACCAACTGATGAGCCTTCCCAGTATGTACTAGCTAGCATCTTGGTGAGGTGTACCATACCAACTGGTGAGCCTTCCCAGTATGTACTAGCCAGCGTCTTGGTGGGGTGTACCATACCAACTGATGAGCCTTCCCAGTATGTACTAGCCAGCGTCTTGGTGAGGTGTACCATACCAACTGGTGAGCCTTCCCAGTATGTACTAGCTAGTGTCTTGGTGGGGTGTACCATACCAACTGGCGAGCCTTCCCAGTATGCATTAGCCAGTGTCTTGGTGAGGTGTACCATACCAACTGGTGAGCCTTCCCAGTATGTACTAGCCAGCGTCTAGGTGAGGTGTACAATACCAATTGGTGATCCTTCCCAGTATGTACTAGCCAGCGTCTCGGTGGGGTGTACCATACCAACTGGTGAGCCTTCCCAGTATGTACTAGCCAGCGTCTTGGTAAGGTGTACCATACCAACTGGTGAGCCTTCCCAGTATGTACTAGCCAGCGTCTCGGTGAGGTGTACCATACCAACTGGCGAGCCTTCCGGGTATGTACTAGGTAGTGTCTTGGTGACGTGTACCATACCAACTGGTGAGCCTTTCCAGTATGTACTAGCCAACATCTTGGTGAGGTGTACCATACCAACTGGTGAGCCTTCCCAGTATGTACTAGCCAGCGTCTCGGTGAGGTGTACCATACCAACTGGCGAGCCTTCCGGGTATGTACTAGGTAGTGTCTTGGTGAGGTGTACCATACCAACTGATGAGCCTTCCCAGTATGTACTAGCTAGCATCTTGGTGAGGTGTACCATACCAACTGGTGAGCCTTCCCAGTATGTACTAGACAACATCTTGGTGTGGTGTACCATACCAACTGGTGAGCCTTCCCAGTATGTACTAGCCAGCGTCTCGGTGAGGTGTACCATACCAACTGGTGAGCCTTCCCAGTGTGTACTAGCCAGTGTCTTGGTGAGGCGTAAAATACCAACTGATCAGCCTTCCCAGTATGTGTTAGCCAGTGTCTTGGTGAGGCGTAAAATACCAACTGATCAGCCTTCCCAGTATGTGGTAGCCAGTGTTTTGGTGAGGTGTGCCATGCCAAGTGATGAGCCTTCCCAGTAAGTACTAGCCAACATCTTGGTGAGGTGTACCATACCAACTGGTGAGCCATCCTAGTATGTATTAGCCAGTGTCTTGGTGAGATGTTCAATACCGACTGATGAGCCTTCCCAGCATGTACTAGCCACTGGCTTGGTCAGGTGTATTACACCAATTGTTGAGCCTTCCCAGTACGAAATAGCCAGCGTCTTGGTGAGGTGTACCATACCAACTGGTGAGTCTTCCCAGTGTGTACTAGCCAGTGTCTTCGTGAGGCGTAAAATACCAACTGATGAGCCTTCCCAGTGTGTAGTAGCCAGTGTATTGGTGAGGTGTGCCATGCCAAGTGATGAGCCTTCCCAGGATGTACTAGCCAACATCTTGGTGAGGTGTACCATACCAACTGGTGAGCCTTCCTAGTATGTACTAGCCAGTGTCTTGGTGAGATGTTCCATACCGACTGATGAGCCTTCCCAGTATGTACTAGCCATTGGCTTGGTGAGGTGTACTACACAAAGTGTTGAGCCTTCCCAGTGCGTACTACCCAGCGATTTGGTGAGTTGTACATTCCAACTGATGAGCCTTCCCAGTATGCACTAGCCAGTGTCTAGGTGAGGTGTAACATACCCACTGATGGACCATCCCAGTATGTACTAGCCAGTGTCTTGTTGAGGTGTACCATACCAACTGATGAGCCTTCCCAGTATGTACTAGCCAGTGTCTAGGGAGGTGTAACATACCCACTGATGAACCATCCCAGTATGTACTAGCCAGTGTTTTGTTGAGGTGTACCATACCAACTGGCGAGCCTTCCGGGTATGTACTAGGTAGTGTCAAGGTGAGGTGTTCCATACCAAATGATGAGCCACCCCTGTATGTACCAGCCAGTGTCTTGGTGAGGTGTACCATACCAACTGATGAGCCTTCCCAGTATGTACCAGCCAGTGTCTTGGTAAGGTGTATCATACCAACAGGAGAGCCTTCCCATTATATACAAGCCAAGCGTCTTGGTAAGGTGTACCATACCAACTGATGAGCCTTCCCAGTATGTACTAGCCAAGTGCCTTGGTGAGGTGTACCATACCAACTGGTGAGCCTTCCCAGTATGTACTAGCTAGTGTCTTGGTGGGGTGTACCATACCAACTGGCGAGCCTTCCCAGTATGCATTAGCCAGTGTCTTGGTGAGGTGTACCAAACCAACTGGTGAGCCTTCCCAGTATGTACTAGCCAGCGTTTTGGTGAGGTGTGACATACCAACTTATGAGCCTTCCCAGTATATACTAGCCAGCGTCTTGGTGAGGTGTACCATACCAACAGGTGAGCCTTCCCAGTGTGTACTAGCCAGTGTCTTGGAGAGGCGTAAAATGCCAACTGATGAGCCTTCCCAGTATGTAGTAGCCAGTGTATTGGTGGGGTGTGCCATGCCAAGTGATATGCCTTCCCAGTATGTACTAGCCAACATCTTGGTGAGGTGTACCATACCAACTGGTGAGCCTTCCTAGTATGTACTAGCCAGTGTCTTGGTGAGATGTTCCATACCGACTGATAAGCCTTCCCAGTATGTACTTGCCAGTCTCTTGGTGAGGTGTACCATACCGACTGATAAGCCTTCCCAGTATGTACTAGCCAGTGTCTTGGTGAGGCGTACGATACCAAATGTCCAGCCTTCACACTAAGTACTAGCCAGTGTTTTGTTGAGGTGTACCATACCGACTGATGAGCATTCCCAGAATATACTAGCAGTGTATTCGTGAGGTGTACCATACCCACTGTCCAGCCTTCACAGTAAGTACTAGCCAGTGTATTCGTGAGGTGTAACATACCAACTGTCCAGCATTCACAGTAAGTACTAGCCAGTGTCTTGGTGAGGTGTACCGTAAAAAACTGTCCTGCCTCCACAGTCAGTACTAGCCAGTGTCTTGGTGAGGCGTACCATACGAACTGACGAGCCTTCCCAGTTTTTTACTAGCCAGTGGCTTGGTGAGGTGTACAATACCAACCGTTGAGCCTTCCCAGTGTGTAAAGGTCAGTGTCTTGGTTAGTTGTACCATACCAACTGATGAGCCTTCCCAGTATGTACTAGCCAGTGTCTTGGTGAGGTGTACTACACCAACTGTTGAGCCTTCCCTGTATGTACTAGCCAGCGTCTTGGTGAGGTGTACCATACCAACTGGTGAGCCTTCCCAGTGTGTATTAGCCAGTGTCTTGGTGAGGTGTACCATACCAACTGGTGAGCCTTCCCAGTGTGTATTAGCCAGTGTCTTGGTGAGGTGTACTACACCAACTGTTGAGCCTTCCCAGTATGCACTAGCCAGTGTCTTGGTGAGGTGTACCATACCAACTGGTGAGCCTTCCCAGTATGTACTAGCCAGCGTCTTGGTGGGGTGTACCATACCAACTGATGAGCCTTCCCAGTATGTACTAGCCAGCGTCTTGGTGAGGTGTACCATACCAACTGATGAGCCTTCCCAGTATGTACTAGCCAGCGTCTTGGTGAGGTGTACCATACCAACTGGTGAGCCTTCCCAGTATGTACTAGCCAGCGTCTTGGTGAGGTGTACCATACCAACTGATGAGCCTTCCCAGTATGTACTAGCTAGCATCTTGGTGAGGTGTACCATACCAACTGGTGAGCCTTCCCAGTATGTACTAGCCAGCGTCTCGGTGGGGTGTACCATACCAACTGATGAGCCTTCCCAGTATGTACTAGCCAGCGTCTTGGTGAGGTGTACCATACCAACTGGTGAGCCTTCCCAGTATGTACTAGCTAGCATCTTGGTGAGGTGTACCATACCAACTGGTGAGCCTTCCCTGTATGTACTAGCCAGCGTGTTGGTGGGGTGTACCATACCAACTGGTGAGCCTTCCCAGTATGTACTAGCTAGTATCTTGGTGGGGTGTACCATACCAACTGGTGAGCCTTCCCTGTATGTACTAGCCAGCGTGTTGGTGGGGTGTACCATACCAACTGGTGAGCCTTCCCTGTATGTACTAGCTAGAATCGTGGTGAGGTGTACCATACCAACTGGTGAGACTTCCCAATATGTACTAGCTAGCATCATGGTGGGGTGTACCATACCAACTGGTGAGCCTTCCCTGTATGTACTAGCCAGCGTGTTGGTGGGGTGTACCATACCAACTGGTGAGCCTTCCCTGTATGTACTAGCCAGTGTCTTGGTGGGGTGTACCATACCAACTGGTGAGCCTTCCCAGTATGTACTAGCTAGCATCATGGTGAGGTGTACCATACCAAGTGGTGAGCCATCCCAGTATGTACTAGCCAGCGTGTTGGTGGGGTGTACCATACCAACTGATGAGTCTTCCCAGTATGTACTAGCTAGTGTCTTGGTGAGGTGTACCATAACAACTGGCGAGCCTTCCCAGTATGTACTAGCTAGTGTCTTGGTGAGGTGTACCATACCAAGTGGTGAGCCATCCCAGTATGTACTAGCCAGCGGGTTGGTGGGGTGTACCATACCAACTGATGAGTCTTCCCAGTATGTACTAGCCAGTGTCTTGGTGAGGTGTACCATACCAACTGATTAGCCTTCCCAGTAAGTATTAGCCAACATCTTGGTGAGGTATACCATACCAACTGGTGAGCCATCCCAGTATGTACTAGCCAGTGTCATGGTGAGGTGTACCTTACCAACTGATGAGCCTTCCCAGTATGTACTAACCAGTGGCTTCGTGAGTTGTGCCACACCAACTGGTGAGCCTTCCCAGTATGTACTAGCCATTGGCTTGGTGAGATGTACTATACCAACTGATGAGCCTTCCCAGTATATACTAGCCAGCGTCTTGGTGAGGTGTACCATACCAACTGGTGAGCCTTCCCAGTATGTACTAGCTAGTATTTGGTGAGGTGTACCATACCAACTGAAGAGCCCTCCCAGTATGTACTATCCAGTGTCTTGGTGAGTGGTACCATACCAACTGATGAGCCTTCCCAGTATGTACTAGCCAGAGGCTTCGTGAGGTGTGCCATGCCAACTGGTGTGCCTTCCCAGCATGTACTAGCCAGTGTCATGGTGAGGTGTACCATATCAACTGATGAGCCTTCCAGGTATATACTAGCCAGTCTCTTGGTGTGGTGTATCATACCAACTGATGAGCATTCCCAGTATGTACTGGCCATTGTCATGGTGAGGTGTACCATACCAACTGTCCAGCCTTCACAGTAAGTACTAGCCAGTGTCTTGGTGAGGTGTACCATACCAACTGATGAGCCTTCCCGGTATTTACTAGCCATTGGCTTGGTGAGGTGTACTACACAAAGTGTTGAGCCTTCCCAGTGCGTACTACCCAGCGATTTGGTGAGTTGTACCATTCCAACTGATGAGCCTTCCCAGTATGTACTAGCTAGTGTCTTGGTGGGGTGTACCATACCAACTGGTGAGCCATCCCAGTATGCATTAGCCAGTGTCTTGGTGAGGTGTACCATACCAACTGGTGAGCCTTCCCAGTATGTACTAGCTAGTGTCTTGGTGGGGTGTACCATACCAACTGATGAGCCTTCCCAGTATGCATTAGCCAGTGTCTAGGTGAGGTGTACCATACCAAATGATGAGCCTTCCCAGTATGTACTAGCTAGTGTCTTGGTGAGGTGGACCATACCAACTGGTGAGCCTTCCCAGTATGTACTAGCTAGTGTCTTGGTGGGGTGTACCATACCAACTGGTGAGCCTTCCCAGTATGCATCAGCTAGTGTCTTGGTGAGGTGTACCATACCAACTGGTGAGCCTTCCCAGTATACATTAGCCAGTGTCTTGGTGAGGTGTACCATACCAACTGCCGGGCCTTCCCAGTATGCATTAGCCAGTGTCTTGGTGAGGTGTACCATACCAACTGGTGAGCCTTCCCAGTATGTACTAGCCAGCGTCTTGGTGAGGTGTACCATACCAACTGGCGAGCCTTCCCGGTATGTACTAGGCAGCGTCTTGGTGAGGTGTACCATACCAACTGGTGAGCCTTCCCAGTATGCATTAGCCAGTGTCTTGGTGAGGTGTACCATACCAACTGGTGAGCCTTCCCAGTATGTACTATCCAGCGTCTTGGTGAGGTGTACCATACCAACTGGCGAGCCTTCCTAGTATGTACTAGCTAGCATCTTGGTGAGGTGTACCATACCAACTGGTGAGCCTTCCCAGTATGCATAAGCCAGTGTCTTGGTGAGGTGTACCATACCTACTGGTGAGCCTTCCCAGTATGTACTAGCCAGCGTCTTGGTGAGGTGTACCATACCAACTGGCGAGCCGTCCCGGTATGTACTAGGCAGCGTCTTGGTGAGGTGTACCATACCAACTGGCGAGCCTTCCCAGTATGTACTAGCCAGCGTCTCGGTGAGGTGTACCATACCAACTGGCGAGCCTTCCTAGTATGTACTAGCTAGCGTCTTGGTTAGGTGTACCATACCAACTGGTGAGCCTTCCCAGTATGCATTAGCCAGTGTCATGGTGAGGTGTACCATACCAACTGGTGAGCCTTCCCAGTATGTACTAGCCAGCGTCTTGGTGAGGTGTACCATACCAACTGGCGAGCCTTCCCAGTATGTACTAGGCAGCGTCTTGGTGAGGTGTACCATACCAACTGGTTAGCCTTCCCAGTATGCATTAGCCAGTGTCATGGTGAGGTGTACCATACCAACTGGTGAGCCTTCCCAGTATGTACTAGCCAGCGTCTTGGTGAGGTGTACCATACCAACTGGCGAGCCTTCCCGGTATGTACTAGGCAGCGTCTTGGTGAGGTGTACCATACCAACTGGCGAGCCTTCCCAGTATGTACTAGCCAGCGTCTCGGTGAGGTGTACCATACCAACTGGCGAGCCTTCCTAGTATGTACTAGCTAGCGTCTTGGTGAGGTGTACCATACCAACTGGTGAGCCTTCCCAGTATGCATTAGCCAGTGTCATGGTGAGGTGTACCATACCAACTGGTGAGCCTTCCCAGTATGTACTAGGCAGCGTCTTGGTGAGGTGTACCATAGCAACTGGTGAGCCTTCCCAGTATGTACTAGCCAGCGTCTTGGTGAGGTGTACCATACCAACTGGCGAGCCTTCCCAGTATGTACTAGGCAGCGTCTTGGTGAGGTGTACCATACCAACTGATGAGCCTTCCCGGTATGTACTAGCCAGCGACTTGGTGAGGTGTACCATACCAACTGGTGAGCCTTCCCAGTGTGTACTAGCCAGCGTTTTGGTGGGGTGTACCATACCAACTGGTGAGCCCTCCCAGTATGTACTAGCTAGTGTCTTGATGAAGTGTACCATACCAACTGGTGAGCCTTCCCAGTATGTACTAGCCAGCGTCTTGGTGAGGTGTACCATACCAACTGGTGAGCCTACCCAGTATGTACTAGCCAGTGTCTTGGTTGGGTGTACCATACCAACTGGTGAGCCTTCCCAGTATGCATTAGCCAGTGTCTTGGTGAGGTGTACCATACCAACTGGTGAGCCTTCCCAGTATGTACTAGCCAGTGTCTTGGTGGGGTGTACCATACCAACTGGTGAGCCTTCCCAGTATGTACTAGCCAGCGTCTTGGTGAGGTGTACCATACCAACTGGTGAGCCTTTCCAGTATGTACTAGCCAGTGTCTTGGTGGGGTGTACCATACCAACTGATGAGCCTTCCCAGTATGCATTAGCCATTGTCTTGGTGAGGTGTACCATACCAACTGGTGAGCCTTCCCAGTATGCATTAGCAAGTGTCTTGGTGAGGTGTACCATACCAACTGGTGAGCCTTCCCAGTATGTACTAGCCAGCGTCTTGGTGAGGTGTACCATACCAACTGGCGAGCCTTCCCAGTATGTACTAGGCAGCGTCTTGGTGAGGTGTACCATACCAACTGGCGAGCCTTCCAAGTATGCATTAGCCAGTGTCTTGGTGAGGTGTACCATACCAACTGATGAGCCTTCCCAGTATGTACTAGCCAGCGTCTTGGTGAGGTGTACCATACCAACTGGTGAGCCTTCCCAGTATGTACTAGCCAGCGTCTTGGTGGGGTGTACCATACCAACTGGCGAGCCTTCTCAGTATGCATTAGCCAGTGTCTTGGTGAGGTGTACCATATCAACTGATGAGCCTTCCCAGTATGTACTAGCCAGCGTCTTGGTGAGGTGTACCATACCAACTGGTGAGCCTTCCCAGTATGTACTAGCCAGCGTCTTGGTGGGGTGTACCATACCAACTGATGAGCCTTCCCAGTATGTACTAGCCAGCTTCTTGGTGAGGTGTACCATACCAACTGATGAGCCTTCCCAGTATGTACTAGCCAGCGTCTTGGTGAGGTGTACCATACCAACTGGTGAGCCTTCCCAGTATGTACTAGCCAGCGTCTTGGTGAGGTGTACCATACCAACTGATGAGCCTTCCCAGTATGTACTAGCTAGCATCTTGGTGAGGTGTACCATACCAACTGGTGAGCCTTCCCAGTATGTACTAGCCAGCGTCTTGGTGGGGTGTACCATACCAACTGATGAGCCTTCCCAGTATGTACTAGCCAGCGTCTTGGTGAGGTGTACCATACCAACTGGTGAGCCTTCCCAGTATGTACTAGCTAGTGTCTTGGTGGGGTGTACCATACCAACTGGCGAGCCTTCCCAGTATGCATTAGCCAGTGTCTTGGTGAGGTGTACCATACCAACTGGTGAGCCTTCCCAGTATGTACTAGCCAGCGTCTAGGTGAGGTGTACAATACCAATTGGTGATCCTTCCCAGTATGTACTAGCCAGCGTCTCGGTGGGGTGTACCATACCAACTGGTGAGCCTTCCCAGTATGTACTAGCCAGCGTCTTGGTAAGGTGTACCATACCAACTGGTGAGCCTTCCCAGTATGTACTAGCCAGCGTCTCGGTGAGGTGTACCATACCAACTGGCGAGCCTTCCGGGTATGTACTAGGTAGTGTCTTGGTGAGGTGTACCATACCAACTGGTGAGCCTTTCCAGTATGTACTAGCCAACATCTTGGTGAGGTGTACCATACCAACTGGTGAGCCTTCCCAGTATGTACTAGCCAGCGTCTCGGTGAGGTGTACCATACCAACTGGCGAGCCTTCCGGGTATGTACTAGGTAGTGTCTTGGTGAGGTGTACCATACCAACTGATAAGTCTTCCCAGTATGTACTAGCTAGCATCTTGGTGAGGTGTACCATACCAACTGGTGAGCCTTCCCAGTATGTACTAGCCAACATCTTGGTGTGGTGTACCATACCAACTGGTGAGCCTTCCCAGTATGTACTAGCCAGCGTCTCGGTGAGGTGTACCATACCAACTGGTGAGCCTTCCCAGTGTGTACTAGCCAGTGTCTTGGTGAGGCGTAAAATACCAACTGATCAGCCTTCCCAGTATGTGGTAGCCAGTGTTTTGGTGAGGTGTGCCATGCCAAGTGATGAGCCTTCCCAGTAAGTATTAGCCAACATCTTGGTGAGGTGTACCATACCAACTGGTGAGCCATCCTAGTATGTATTAGCCAGTGTCTTGGTGAGATGTTCAATACCGACTGATGAGCCTTCCCAGCATGTACTAGCCACTGGCTTGGTCAGGTGTATTACACCTATTGTTGAGCTTTCCCAGTACGAACTAGCCAGCGTCTTGGTGAGGTGTACCATACCAACTGGTGAGTCTTCCCAGTGTGTAATAGCCAGTGTCTTCGTGAGGCGTAAAATACCAACTGATGAGCCTTCCCAGTGTGTAGTAGCCAGTGTATTGGTGAGGTGTGCCATGCCAAGTGATGAGCCTTCCCAGGATGTACTAGCCAACATCTTGGTGAGGTGTACCATACCAACTGGTGAGCCTTCCTAGTATGTACTAGCCAGTGTCTTGGTGAGATGTTCCATACCGACTGATGAGCCTTCCCTGTATGTACTAGCCATTGGCTTGGTGAGGTGTACTACACAAAGTGTTGAGCCTTCCCAGTGCGTACTACCCAGCGATTTGGTGAGTTGTACATTCCAACTGATGAGCCTTCCCAGTATGCACTAGCCAGTGTCTAGGTGAGGTGTAACATACCCACTGATGAACCATCCCAGTATGTACTAGCCAGTGTCTTGTTGAGGTGTACCATACCAACTGGCGAGCCTTCCGGGTATGTACTAGGTAGTGTCAAGGTGAGGTGTTCCATACCAAATGATGAGCCACCCCTGTATGTACCAGCCAGTGTCTTGGTGAGGTGTACCATACCAACTGATGAGCCTTCCCAGTATGTACCAGCCAGTGTCTTGGTAAGGTGTATCATACCAACAGGAGAGCCTTCCCATTATATACAAGCCAAGCGTCTTGGTAAGGTGTACCATACCAACTGATGAGCCTTCCCAGTATGTACTAGCCAAGTGCCTTGGTGAGGTGTACCATACCAACTGGTGAGCCTTCCCAGTATGTACTAGCTAGTGTCCTGGTGGGGTGTACCATACCAACTGGCGAGCCTTCCCAGTATGCATTAGCCAGTGTCTTGGTGAGGTGTACCATACCAACTGGTGAGCCTTCCCAGTATGTACTAGCCAGCGTTTTGGTGAGGTGTGACATACCAACTGATGAGCCTTCCCAGTATGTACTAGCCAAGTGCCTTGGTGAGGTGTGTACAATACCAGCTGATGAGCCTTCCCAGTATGTACCAGCCAGTGTCTAGGTGCGGTGTACTATACCAACTGATGAGCCTTCCCAGTATATACTAGCCAGCGTCTTGGTGAGGTGTACCATACCCAACAGGTGAGCCTTCCCAGTGTGTACTAGCCAGTGTCTTGGAGAGGCGTAAAATGCCAACTGATGAGCCTTCCCAGTATGTAGTAGCCAGTGTATTGGTGGGGTGTGCCATGCCAAGTGATGAGCCTTCCCAGTATGTACTAGCCAACAACTTGGTGAGGTGTACCATACCAACTGGTGAGCCTTCCTAGCATGTACTAGCCAGTGTCTTGGTGAGATGTTCCATACCGACTGATAAGCCTTCCCAGTATGTACTTGCCAGTCTCTTGGTGAGGTGTACCATACCGACTGATAAGCCTTCCCAGTATGTACTAGCCAGTGTCTTGGTGAGGCGTACGATACCAAATGTCCAGCCTTCACACTAAGTACTAGCCAGTGTTTTGTTGAGGTGTACCATACCGACTGATGAGCATTCCCAGAATATACTAGCAGTGTATTCGTGAGGTGTACCATACCCTCTGTCCAGCCTTCACAGTAAGTACTAGCCAGTGTATTCGTGAGGTGTAACATACCAACTGTCCAGCATTCACAGTAAGTACTAGCCAGTGTCTTGGTGAGGTGTACCGTAAAAAACTGTCCTGCCTCCACAGTCAGTACTAGCCAGTGTCTTGGTGAGGCGTACCATACGAACTGACGAGCCTTCCCAGTTTTTTACTAGCCAGTGGCTTGGTGAGGTGTACAATACCAACCGTTGAGCCTTCCCAGTGTGTAAAGGTCAGTGTCTTGGTTAGTTGTACCATACCAACTGATGAGCCTTCCCAGTATGTACTAGCCAGTGTCTTGGTGAGGTGTACTACACCAACTGTTGAGCCTTCCCTGTATGTACTAGCCAGCGTCTTGGTGAGGTGTACCATACCAACTGGTGAGCCTTCCCAGTGTGTATTAGCCAGTGTCTTGGTGAGGTGTACCATACCAACTGGTGAGCCTTCCCAGTGTGTATTAGCCAGTGTCTTGGTGAGGTGTACTACACCAACTGTTGAGCCTTCCCAGTATGCACTAGCCAGTGTCTTGGTGAGGTGTACCATACCAACTGGTGAGCCTTCCCAGTATGTACTAGCCAGCGTCTTGGTGGGGTGTACCATACCAACTGATGAGCCTTCCCAGTATGTACTAGCCAGCGTCTTGGTGAGGTGTACCATACCAACTGATGAGCCTTCCCAGTATGTACTAGCCAGCGTCTTGGTGAGGTGTACCATACCAACTGGTGAGCCTTCCCAATATGTACTAGCCAGCGTCTTGGTGAGGTGTACCATACCAACTGATGAGCCTTCCCAGTATGTACTAGCTAGCATCTTGGTGAGGTGTACCATACCAACTGGTGAGCCTTCCCAGTATGTACTAGCCAGCGTCTCGGTGGGGTGTACCATACCAACTGATGAGCCTTCCCAGTATGTACTAGCCAGCGTCTTGGTGAGGTGTACCATACCAACTGGTGAGCCTTCCCAGTATGTACTAGCTAGTGTCTTGGTGGGGTGTACCATACCAACTGGCGAGCCTTCCCAGTATGCATTAGCCAGAGTCTTGGTGAGGTGTACCATACCAACTGGTGAGCCTTCCCAGTATGTACTAGCCAGCGTCTAGGTGAGGTGTACAATACCAATTGGTGAGCCTTCCCAGTATGTAATAGCCAGCGTCTTGGTAAGGTGTACCATACCAACTGGTGAGCCTTCCCAGTATGTACTAGCCAGCGTCTCGGTGAGGTGTACCATACCAACTGGCGAGCCTTCCGGGTATGTACTAGGTAGTGTCTTGGTGAGGTGTACCATACCAACTGGTGAGCCTTTCCAGTATGTACTAGCCAACATCTTGGTGAGGTGTACCATACCAACTGGTGAGCCTTCCCAGTATGTACTAGCCAGCGTCTCGGTGAGGTGTACCATACCAACTGGCGAGCCTTCCGGGTATGTACTAGGTAGTGTCTTGGTGAGGTGTACCATACCAACTGATAAGTCTTCCCAGTATGTACTAGCTAGCATCTTGGTGAGGTGTACCATACCAACTGGTGAGCCTTCCCAGTATGTACTAGCCAACATCTTGGTGTGGTGTACCATACCAACTGGTGAGCCTTCCCAGTATGTACTAGCCAGCGTCTCGGTGAGGTGTACCATACCAACTGGTGAGGCTTCCCAGTGTGTACTAGCCAGTGTCTTGGTGAGGCGTAAAATACCAACTGATCAGCCTTCCCAGTATGTGGTAGCCAGTGTTTTGGTGAGGTGTGCCATGCCAAGTGATGAGCCTTCCCAGTAAGTACTAGCCAACATCTTGGTGAGGTGTACCATACCAACTGGTGAGCCATCCTAGTATGTATTAGCCAGTGTCTTGGTGAGATGTTCAATACCGACTGATGAGCCTTCCCAGCATGTACTAGCCACTGGCTTGGTCAGGTGTATTACACCAATTGTTGAGCCTTCCCAGTACGAACTAGCCAGCGTCTTGGTGAGGTGTACCATACCAACTGGTGAGTCTTCCCAGTGTGTACTAGCCAGTGTCTTCGTGAGGCGTAAAATACCAACTGATGAGCCTTCCCAGTGTGTAGTAGCCAGTGTATTGGTGAGGTGTGCCATGCCAAGTGATGAGCCTTCCCAGGATGTACTAGCCAACATCTTGGTGAGGTGTACCATACCAACTGGTGAGCCTTCCTAGTATGTACTAGCCAGTGTCTTGCTGAGATGTTCCATACCGACTGATGAGCCTTCCCAGTATGTACTAGCCATTGGCTTGGTGAGGTGTACTACACAATGTGTTGAGCCTTCCCAGTGCGTACTACCCAGCGATTTGGTGAGTTGTACATTCCAACTGATGAGCCTTCCCAGTATGCACTAGCCAGTGTCTAGGTGAGGTGTAACATACCCACTGATGGACCATCCCAGTATGTACTAGCCAGTGTCTTGTGGAGGTGTACCATACCAACTGATGAGCCTTCCCAGTATGTACTAGCCAGTGTCTAGGTGAGGTGTAACATACCCACTGATGAACCATCCCAGTATGTACTAGCCAGTGTCTTGTTGAGGTGTACCATACCAACTGGCGAGCCTTCCGGGTATGTACTAGGTAGTGTCAAGGTGAGGTGTTCCATACCAAATGATGAGCCACCCCTGTATGTACCAGCCAGTGTCTTGGTGAGGTGTACCATACCAACTGATGAGCCTTCCCAGTATGTACCAGCCAGTGTCTTGGTAAGGTGTATCATACCAACAGGAGAGCCTTCCCATTATATACAAGCCAAGCGTCTTGGTAAGGTGTACCATACCAACTGGTGGGCCTTTCCAGTATGTACTAGCCAGCGTTTTGGTGAGGTGTGACATACCAACTGATGAGCCTTCCCAGTATGTACTAGCCAAGTGCCATGGTGAGGTGTGTACAATACCAGCTGATGAGCCTTCCCAGTATGTACCAGCCAGTGTCTAGGTGCGGTGTACTATACCAACTGATGAGCCTTCCCAGTATATACTAGCCAGCGTCTTGGTGAGGTGTACCATACCAACAGGTGAGGCTTCCCAGTGTGTACTAGCCAGTGTCTTGGAGAGGCGTAAAATGCCAACTGATGAGCCTTCCCAGTATGTAGTAGCCAGTGTATTGGTGGGGTGTGCCATGCCAAGTGATGAGCCTTCCCAGTATGTACTAGCCAACATCTTGGTGAGGTGTACCATACCAACAGGTGAGCCTTCCTAGTATGTACTAGCCAGTGTCTTGGTGAGATGTTCCATACCGACTGATAAGACTTCCCAGTATGTACTTGCCAGTCTCTTGGTGAGGTGTACCATACCGACTGATAAGCCTTCCCAGTATGTACTAGCCAGTGTCTTGGTGAGGCGTACGATACCAAATGTCCAGCCTTCACACTAAGTACTAGCCAGTGTTTTGTTGAGGTGTACCATACCGACTGATGAGCATTCCCAGAATATACTAGCAGTGTATTCGTGAGGTGTACCATACCAACTGTCCAGCCTTCACAGTAAGTACTAGCCAGTGTATTCGTGAGGTGTAACATACCAACTGTCCAGCATTCACAGTAAGTACTAGCCAGTGTCTTGGTGAGGTGTACCGTAAAAAACTGTCCTGCCTCCACAGTCAGTACTAGCCAGTGTCTTGGTGAGGCGTACCATACGAACTGACGAGCCTTCCCAGTTTTTTACTAGCCAGTGGCTTGGTGAGGTGTACAATACCAACCGTTGAGCCTTCCCAGTGTGTAAAGGTCAGTGTCTTGGTTAGTTGTACCATACCAACTGATGAGCCTTCCCAGTATGTACTAGCCAGTGTCTTGGTGAGGTGTACTACACCAACTGTTGAGCCTTCCCTGTATGTACTAGCCAGCGTCTTGGTGAGGTGTACCATACCAACTGGTGAGCCTTCCCAGTGTGTATTAGCCAGTGTCTTGGTGAGGTGTACCATACCAACTGGTGAGCCTTCCCAGTGTGTATTAGCCAGTGTCTTGGTGAGGTTTACTACACCAACTGTTGAGCCTTCCCAGTATGCACTAGCCAGTGTCTTGGTGAGGTGTACCATACCAACTGTCCAGCCTTAACAGTAAGTATTAGCCAGTGTCTTGGTGAGGTGTACCATACCAACTGATGAGCCCTCTCAGTATGTACTAGCCAGTGTCATGGTGAGTTGTAGCATACTAACTGATGAGTCTTCCCAGTATGTACTAACCAGTGGCTTCGTGAGGTGTGCCATACCAACTGATGAGCCTTCCCAGTATGTACTAGCCAGTGTCATGGTGAGGTGTACCATACTAACTGATGAGCCTTCCCAGCATGTACTAACCAGTGCCTCCGTGAGGTGTACCATACCAACTGATGAGCCTTTCCAGTATGTACTAGCCAGTGTCTTGGTGAGGTATACCATACCAACTGTTGAGTCTTCCCAGTATGTACTAGCCAGTGTCATGGTGAGGTGTACCATACCAACTGTCCAGCCTTCACAGTAAGTATTAGCCAGTGTCTTGGTGAGGTGTACCATACCAAATGATGAGTCTTCCCAGTATGTACTAGCCAGTGTCATGGTGAGGTGTACCATACCAAATGATGAGCCTTCCCAGTATGTACTAGCCAGTGTCATGGTGAGTTGTACCATACCAACTGTCCAGCCTTCACAGTAAGTATTAGCCAGTGTCTTGTTGAGGTGTACCATACCGACTGATGGGCTTTCCCAGAATATACTAGCCAGTGTATTCGTGAGGTGTACCATACCCACTGTCCAGCCTTCACAGTTAGTACTAGCCAGTGTATTCGTGAGTTGTACCATACCAACTGTCCAGCCTTCACAGTAAGTACAAGCCAGTGTCTTGGTGAGATTTACCATAGAAACTGTCCTGCCTCCACAGTAAGTACTAGCCAGTGTCTTGGTGAGGCGTACCATACGAACTGACGAGCCTTGCCAGTTATTTACTAGCCAGTGACTTGGTGAGGTGTACTATATCAACTGTTGAGCCTTCCCAGTGTGTAAAGGTCAGTGTCATGGTTAGTTGTACCATACCAACTGATGAGCCTTCCCAGTATGTACTAGCCAGTGTCTTGGTGAGGTGCACTACACCAACTGTTGAGCCTTCCCTGTATGTACTAGCCAGCATCTTGGTGAGGTGTACCATACCAACTGGTGAGCCTTCCCAGTGAGTATTACCCAGTGTCTTGGTGAGGAGTACCATACCAACTGTTGAGCCTTCCCAGTATGTTCTAGCCCGTGTCTTGGTGAGGTGTACCATACCAACTGATGAGCCATCCCAGTATGTACTAGCCAACATCTTGGTGAGGTGTACCATACCAACAGTTGAGCCTTCATGGTATATAATAGCCAGTGTCTTGGTGAGATTTTCCATACCGACTGATAAGCCTTCCCATTTTGTACTAGCCAGTGTCTTGGTGAGGTGTACCATACCAACTGATAAGTCTTCCCAATATGTACTAGCCAGTGTCTTGGGGAGGCGTACCATACCGACTGATAAGCCTTCCCAGTATGTACTAGCCAGTGTCTTGGTGAGGCGTATCATACCGACTGATAAGCCTTCCCAGTATGTACTAGCCAACATCTTGGTGAGGTGTATTATACCAACTGGTGAGCCTTCCCAGTAGGTAGCAGCCAGTGTCTTGGTGAGTTGTACCATACCGACTGATAAGCCTTCCCAGTATGCACTAGCCAGTGTCTTGGTGAGGCGTACCATAACAACTGTCCAGCCTTCAGAGAAAGTACTAGCCAGTGTCTAGATGAGGTGTACCGTACCGACTGATGAGCCTTCCCAGTATGTACTAGCCAGTGTCTTGGTGAGGTGTACCATACCAACTGTCCGGCCTTCACAGTAAGTACTAGCCAGTGTCTTGGTGAGGTGTACCATACCTACTGATAAGCCTTCCCAGTATGTACTAGCCGGTCTCTTGGTGAGGTGTACCATACCAACTGATGAGCCTTCTCAGTATGTACTAGCCAGTGTCATGGTGAGGTGTACCATACTAACTGATGAGCCTTCCCAGTATGTACTAGCCAGTGGCTTCGTGAGGTTTGCCATACCAACTGATGAGCCTTCCCATTATGTACTAGCCAGTGTCATGGTGAGGTGTACCATACTAACTGATGAGCCTTCGCAGTATGTACTAGCCAGTGCCTTCGTGAGTTGTGCCATACCAACTGATGAGCCTTCCCAGTATGTACTAGCCAGTGTCTTGGTGAGGTATACCATACCAAATGTTGAGTCTTCCCAGTATGTACTAGCCAGTGTCATGGTGAGGTGTATCATACCACATGATGAGCCTTCCCAGTATGTACTTGCCAATGTCATGGTGAGGTGTACCATACCAACTGTCCAGCCTTCACAGTAAGTATTAGCCAGTGTCTTGGTGAGGTGTACCATACCAACTGATGAGTCTTCCCAGTATGTACTAGCCAGTGGCTTGGTGAGGTGTACTACACCAACAGTTGAGCTTTCCCAGTGCGTACTAGCCGGCGACTTGGTGAGTTGTACCATTCCAAATGATGAGCCTTCCCAGTATGTATTGGCCAGTGTCATGGTGAGGTGTACCATACCAACTGTCCAGCCTTCACGGTAAGTATTAGCCAGTGTCTTGGTGATTTGTACCATTCCTACTGGTGAGTCTTCCCAGTATGTACTAGCCAGTGTCTTGGTGAGGTGTACCATACCAACTGGCGAGCCTTCCGGGTATGTACTAGGTTGTGTCATGGTGGTATGTTCCATACCGACTAATAAGCCTTCCCTGTATGTACTAACCAGTGTGTTGGTGAGGTGTACCATACCAACTGATGAATCTTCCCAGTATGTACTAGCCTGTGTCTTGGTGAGGTGTACCATACCAACTGATGAGTCTTCCCAGTATGTACTAGCCAACATCTCGGTGAGGAATACCATACCAATTGTTGAGCCTTCCCAGTATGTTCTAGCCCGTGTCTTGGTGAAGTGTACCATACTAACTGATTAGCCTTCCCAGTGTGTACTAGGTAGCATCCTGGTGAGCTGTACCATATCAACTGATGAGCCTTCCCAGTATGTACTAGTCTGTGTCTTGGTGAGGTGTACCATACCAACCGATGAGCCTTCCCAGTATGTATTAGCCAGTGTTTTGGTGAGGTGTACCATACCAAATGGAGAGCCTTCCCATTATGCACAAGCCATGCGTCTTGGTGAGGTGTACCATACCAACTGGTGGGCCTTCCCAGTATTAACTAGCCAGCGTTTTGGTGAGGTGTCCCATACCAACTGATGAGCCGTCACACTATGTGCTAGCCAAGTGTCTTGGTGAGGTGTACCATACCAAATAGTGGGCCTTCCCAGTATGTACTAGCCAGCATTTTGGTGAGGGGTACCATACCAACTGATGAGCCTTCACACTATGTACTAGCCAAGCGTCTTGGTGAGGTGTACCATACCAACTGATGAAACTTTCCAGTATGTACTAGCTAGTGTCTTGGTGAGGTATACCATACCAACTGATAAGCCTTCACACTATGTACTAGCTAGTGTCTTGGTGAGGTGTACCATACCAACTGGTGGGCCTTCCCAGTATGTACTAGCCAGCGTCTTGGTGGGGTGTACCATACCAACTGGCGAGCCTTCTCAGTATGCATTAGCCAGTGTCTTGGTGAGGTGTACTTTATCAACTGATGAGCCTTCCCAGTATGTACTAGCCAGCGTCTTGGTGAGGTGTACCATACCAACTGGTGAGCCTTCCCAGTATGTACTAGCCAGCGTCTTGGTGGGGTGTACCATACCAACTGATGAGCCTTCCCAGTATGTACTAGCCAGCGTCTTGGTGAGGTGTACCATACCAAATGATGAGCCTTCCCAGTATGTACTAGCCAGCGTCTTGGTGAGGTGTACCATACCAACTGGTGAGCCTTCCCAGTATGTACTAGCCAGCGTCTTGGTGAGGTGTACCATACCAACTGATGAGCCTTCCCAGTATGTACTAGCTAGCATCTTGGTGAGGTGTACCATACCAACTGGTGATTCTTCCCAGTATGTACTAGCCAGCGTCTTGGTGGGGTGTACCATACCAACTGATGAGCCTTCCCAGTATGTACTAGCCAGCGTCTTGGTGAGGTGTACCATACCAACTGGTGAGCCCTCCCAGTATGTACTAGCTAGTGTCTTGATGAAGTGTACCATACCAACTGGTGAGCCTTCCCAGTATGTACTAGCCAGCGTTATGGTGAGGTGTACCATACCAACTGGTGTGCCTTCCCAGTATGTACTAGCCAGTGTCTTGGTTGGGTGTACCATACCAACTGGTGAGCCTTCCCAGTATGTACTAGCCAGCGTCTCGGTGAGGTGTACCATACCAACTGGTGAGCCTTCCCAGTGTGTACTAGCCAGTGTCTTGGTGAGGCGTAAAATACCAACTGATCAGCCTTCCCAGTATGTGGTAGCCAGTGTTTTGGTGAGGTGTGCCATGCCAAGTGATGAGCCTTCCCAGTAAGTACTAGCCAACATCTTGGTGAGGTGTACCATACCAACTGGTGAGCCATCCTAGTATGTATTAGCCAGTGTCTTGGTGAGATGTTCAATACCGACTGATGAGCCTTCCCAGCATGTACTAGCCACTGGCTTGGTCAGGTGTATTACACCAATTGTTGAGCCTTCCCAGTACGAACTAGCCAGCGTCTTGGTGAGGTGTACCATACCAACTGGTGAGTCTTCCCAGTGTGTACTAGCCAGTGTCTTCGTGAGGCGTAAAATACCAACTGATGAGCCTTCCCAGTGTGTAGTAGCCAGTGTATTGGTGAGGTGTGCCATGCCAAGTGATGAGCCTTCCCAGGATGTACTAGCCAACATCTTGGTGAGGTGTACCATACCAACTGGTGAGCCTTCCTAGTATGTACTAGCCAGTGTCTTGGTGAGATGTTCCATACCGACTGATGAGCCTTCCCAGTATGTACTAGCCATTGGCTTGGTGAGGTGTACTACACAATGTGTTGAGCCTTCCCAGTGCGTACTACCCAGCGATTTGGTGAGTTGTACATTCCAACTGATGAGCCTTCCCAGTATGCACTAGCCAGTGTCTAGGTGAGGTGTAACATACCCACTGATGGACCATCCCAGTATGTACTAGCCAGTGTCTTGTGGAGGTGTACCATACCAACTGATGAGCCTTCCCAGTATGTACTAGCCAGTGTCTAGGTGAGGTGTAACATACCCACTGATGAACCATCCCAGTATGTACTAGCCAGTGTCTTGTTGAGGTGTACCATACCAACTGGCGAGCCTTCCGGGTATGTACTAGGTAGTGTCAAGGTGAGGTGTTCCATACCAAATGATGAGCCACCCCTGTATGTACCAGCCAGTGTCTTGGTGAGGTGTACCATACCAACTGATGAGCCTTCCCAGTATGTACCAGCCAGTGTCTTGGTAAGGTGTATCATACCAACAGGAGAGCCTTCCCATTATATACAAGCCAAGCGTCTTGGTAAGGTGTACCATACCAACTGGTGGGCCTTTCCAGTATGTACTAGCCAGCGTTTTGGTGAGGTGTGACATACCAACTGATGAGCCTTCCCAGTATGTACTAGCCAAGTGCCTTGGTGAGGTGTGTACAATACCAGCTGATGAGCCTTCCCAGTATGTACCAGCCAGTGTCTAGGTGCGGTGTACTATACCAACTGATGAGCCTTCCCAGTATATACTAGCCAGCGTCTTGGTGAGGTGTACCATACCAACAGGTGAGGCTTCCCAGTGTGTACTAGCCAGTGTCTTGGAGAGGCGTAAAATGCCAACTGATGAGCCTTCCCAGTATGTAGTAGCCAGTGTATTGGTGGGGTGTGCCATGCCAAGTGATGAGCCTTCCCAGTATGTACTAGCCAACATCTTGGTGAGGTGTACCATACCAACAGGTGAGCCTTCCTAGTATGTACTAGCCAGTGTCTTGGTGAGATGTTCCATACCGACTGATAAGACTTCCCAGTATGTACTTGCCAGTCTCTTGGTGAGGTGTACCATACCGACTGATAAGCCTTCCCAGTATGTACTAGCCAGTGTCTTGGTGAGGCGTACGATACCAAATGTCCAGCCTTCACACTAAGTACTAGCCAGTGTTTTGTTGAGGTGTACCATACCGACTGATGAGCATTCCCAGAATATACTAGCAGTGTATTCGTGAGGTGTACCATACCCACTGTCCAGCCTTCACAGTAAGTACTAGCCAGTGTATTCGTGAGGTGTAACATACCAACTGTCCAGCATTCACAGTAAGTACTAGCCAGTGTCTTGGTGAGGTGTACCGTAAAAAACTGTCCTGCCTCCACAGTCAGTACTAGCCAGTGTCTTGGTGAGGCGTACCATACGAACTGACGAGCCTTCCCAGTTTTTTACTAGCCAGTGGCTCGGTGAGGTGTACAATACCAACCGTTGAGCCTTCCCAGTGTGTAAAGGTCAGTGTCTTGGTTAGTTGTACCATACCAACTGATGAGCCTTCCCAGTATGTACTAGCCAGTGTCTTGGTGAGGTGTACTACACCAACTGTTGAGCCTTCCCTGTATGTACTAGCCAGCGTCTTGGTGAGGTGTACCATACCAACTGGTGAGCCTTCCCAGTGTGTATTAGCCAGTGTCTTGGTGAGGTGTACCATACCAACTGGTGAGCCTTCCCAGTGTGTATTAGCCAGTGTCTTGGTGAGGTTTACTACACCAACTGTTGAGCCTTCCCAGTATGCACTAGCCAGTGTCTTGGTGAGGTGTACCATACCAACTGTCCAGCCTTAACAGTAAGTATTAGCCAGTGTCTTGGTGAGGTGTACCATACCAACTGATGAGCCCTCTCAGTATGTACTAGCCAGTGTCATGGTGAGTTGTAGCATACTAACTGATGAGTCTTCCCAGTATGTACTAACCAGTGGCTTCGTGAGGTGTGCCATACCAACTGATGAGCCTTCCCAGTATGTACTAGCCAGTGTCATGGTGAGGTGTACCATACTAACTGATGAGCCTTCCCAGCATGTATTAACCAGTGCCTCCGTGAGGTGTACCATACCAACTGATGAGCCTTTCCAGTATGTACTAGCCAGTGTCTTGGTGAGGTATACCATACCAACTGTTGAGTCTTCCCAGTATGTACTAGCCAGTGTCATGGTGAGGTGTACCATACCAACTGTCCAGCCTTCACAGTAAGTATTAGCCAGTGTCTTGGTGAGGTGTACCATACCAAATGATGAGTCTTCCCAGTATGTACTAGCCAGTGTCATGGTGAGGTGTACCATACCAAATGATGAGCCTTCCCAGTATGTACTAGCCAGTGTCATGGTGAGGTGTACCATACCAACTGTCCAGCCTTCACAGTAAGTATTAGCCAGTGTCTTGTTGAGGTGTACCATACCGACTGATGGGCTTTCCCAGAATATACTAGCCAGTGTATTCGTGAGGTGTACCATACCCACTGTCCAGCCTTCACAGTTAGTACTAGCCAGTGTATTCGTGAGTTGTACCATACCAACTGTCCAGCCTTCACAGTAAGTACAAGCCAGTGTCTTGGTGAGATTTACCATAGAAACTGTCCTGCCTCCACAGTAAGTACTAGCCAGTGTCTTGGTGAGGCGTACCATACGAACTGACGAGCCTTGCCAGTTATTTACTAGCCAGTGACTTGGTGAGGTGTACTATATCAACTGTTGAGCCTTCCCAGTGTGTAAAGGTCAGTGTCATGGTTAGTTGTACCATACCAACTGATGAGCCTTCCCAGTATGTACTAGCCAGTGTCTTGGTGAGGTGCACTACACCAACTGTTGAGCCTTCCCTGTATGTACTAGCCAGCATCTTGGTGAGGTGTACCATACCAACTGGTGAGCCTTCCCAGTGAGTATTACCCAGTGTCTTGGTGAGGAGTACCATACCAACTGTTGAGCCTTCCCAGTATGTTCTAGCCCGTGTCTTGGTGAGGTGTACCATACCAACTGATGAGCCATCCCAGTATGTACTAGCCAACATCTTGGTGAGGTGTACCATACCAACAGTTGAGCCTTCATGGTATATAATAGCCAGTGTCTTGGTGAGATTTTCCATACCGACTGATAAGCCTTCCCATTTTGTACTAGCCAGTGTCTTGGTGAGGTGTACCATACCAACTGATAAGTCTTCCCAATATGTACTAGCCAGTGTCTTGGGGAGGCGTACCATACCGACTGATAAGCCTTCCCAGTATGTACTAGCCCGTGTCTTGGTGAGGCGTATCATACCGACTGATAAGCCTTCCCAGTATGTACTAGCCAACATCTTGGTGAGGTGTATTATACCAACTGGTGAGCCTTCCCAGTAGGTAGCAGCCAGTGTCTTGGTGAGTTGTACCATACCGACTGATAAGCCTTCCCAGTATGCACTAGCCAGTGTCTTGGTGAGGCGTACCATAACAACTGTCCAGCCTTCAGAGAAAGTACTAGCCAGTGTCTAGATGAGGTGTACCGTACCGACTGATGAGCCTTCCCAGTATGTACTAGCCAGTGTCTTGGTGAGGTGTACCATACCAACTGTCCGGCCTTCACAGTAAGTACTAGCCAGTGTCTTGGTGAGGTGTACCATACCTACTGATAAGCCTTCCCAGTATGTACTAGCCGGTCTCTTGGTGAGGTGTACCATACCAACTGATGAGCCTTCTCAGTATGTACTAGCCAGTGTCATGGTGAGGTGTACCATACTAACTGATGAGCCTTCCCAGTATGTACTAGCCAGTGGCTTCGTGAGGTTTGCCATACCAACTGATGAGCCTTCCCATTATGTACTAGCCAGTGTCATGGTGAGGTGTACCATACTAACTGATGAGCCTTCCCAGTATGTACTAGCCAGTGCCTTCGTGAGTTGTGCCATACCAACTGATGAGCCTTCCCAGTATGTACTAGCCAGTGTCTTGGTGAGGTATACCATACCAAATGTTGAGTCTTCCCAGTATGTACTAGCCAGTGTCATGGTGAGGTGTATCATACCACATGATGAGCCTTCCCAGTATGTACTTGCCAATGTCATGGTGAGGTGTACCATACCAACTGTCCAGCCTTCACAGTAAGTATTAGCCAGTGTCTTGGTGAGGTGTACCATACCAACTGATGAGTCTTCCCAGTATGTACTAGCCAGTGGCTTGGTGAGGTGTACTACACCAACAGTTGAGCTTTCCCAGTGCGTACTAGCCGGCGACTTGGTGAGTTGTACCATTCCAAATGATGAGCCTTCCCAGTATGTATTGGCCAGTGTCATGGTGAGGTGTACCATACCAACTGTCCAGCCTTCACGGTAAGTATTAGCCAGTGTCTTGGTGATTTGTACCATTCCTACTGGTGAGTCTTCCCAGTATGTACTAGCCAGTGTCTTGGTGAGGTGTACCATACCAACTGGCGAGCCTTCCGGGTATGTACTAGGTTGTGTCATGGTGGTATGTTCCATACCGACTAATAAGCCTTCCCTGTATGTACTAACCAGTGTGTTGGTGAGGTGTACCATACCAACTGATGAGCCGTCACACTATGTACTAGCCAAGTGTCTTGGTGAGGTGTACCATACCAAATAGTGGGCCTTCCCAGTATGTACTAGCCAGCATTTTGGTGAGGGGTACCATACCAACTGATGAGCCTTCCCATTATGTACTAGCCTGTGTCTTGGTGAGGTGTACCATACCAACTGATGAGTCTTCCCAGTATGTACTAGCCAACATCTCGGTGAGGAATACCATACCAATTGTTGAGCCTTCCCAGTATGTTCTAGCCCGTGTCTTGGTGAAGTGTACCATACTAACTGATTAGCCTTCCCAGTGTGTACTTGGTAGCATCCTGGTGAGCTGTACCATATCAACTGATGAGCCTTCCCAGTATGTACTAGTCTGTGTCTTGGTGAGGTGTACCATACCAACCGATGAGCCTTCCCAGTATGTATTAGCCAGTGTTTTGGTGAGGTGTACCATACCAAATGGAGAGCCTTCCCATTATGCACAAGCCATGCGTCTTGGTGAGGTGTACCATACCAACTGGTGGGCCTTCCCAGTATTAACTAGCCAGCGTTTTGGTGAGGTGTCCCATACCAACTGATGAGCCGTCACACTATGTACTAGCCAAGTGTCTTGGTGAGGTGTACCATACCAAATAGTGGGCCTTCCCAGTATGTACTAGCCAGCATTTTGGTGAGGGGTACCATACCAACTGATGAGCCTTCACACTATGTACTAGCCAAGCGTCTTGGTGAGGTGTACCATACCAACTGATGAAACTTCCCAGTATGTACTAGCTAGTGTCTTGGTGAGGTATACCATACCAACTGATAAGCCTTCACACTATGTACTAGCTAGTGTCTTGGTGAGGTGTACCATACCAACTGGTGGGCCTTCCCAGTATGTACTAGCCAGCGTCTTGGTGGGGTGTACCATACCAACTGGCGAGCCTTCTCAGTATGCATTAGCCAGTGTCTTGGTGAGGTGTACTTTATCAACTGATGAGCCTTCCCAGTATGTACTAGCCAGCGTCTTGGTGAGGTGTACCATACCAACTGGTGAGCCTTCCCAGTATGTACTAGCCAGCGTCTTGGTGGGGTGTACCATACCAACTGATGAGCCTTCCCAGTATGTACTAGCCACCGTCTTGGTGAGGTGTACCATACCAAATGATGAGCCTTCCCAGTATGTACTAGCCAGCGTCTTGGTGAGGTGTACCATACCAACTGGTGAGCCTTCCCAGTATGTACTAGCCAGCGTCTTGGTGAGGTGTACCATACCAACTGATGAGCCTTCCCAGTATGTACTAGCTAGCATCTTGGTGAGGTGTACCATACCAACTGGTGAGCCTTCCCAGTATGTACTAGCCAGCGTCTTGGTGGGGTGTACCATACCAACTGATGAGCCTTCCCAGTATGTACTAGCCAGCGTCTTGGTGAGGTGTACCATACCAACTGGTGAGCCCTCCCAGTATGTACTAGCTAGTGTCTTGATGAAGTGTACCATACCAACTGGTGAGCCTTCCCAGTATGTACTAGCCAGCGTTATGGTGAGGTGTACCATACCAACTGGTGTGCCTTCCCAGTATGTACTAGCCAGTGTCTTGGTTGGGTGTACCATACCAACCTGTGAGCCTTCCCAGTATGCATTAGCCAGTGTCTTGGTGAGGTGTACCAAACCAACTGGTGAGCCTTCCCAGTATGTACTAGCCAGTGTCTTGGTGGGGTGTACCATACCAACTGGTGAGCCTTCCCAGTATGTACTAGCCAGCGTCTTGGTGAGGTGTACCATACCAACTGGTGAGCCTTTCCAGTATGTACTAGCCAGTGTCTTGGTGGGGTGTACCATACCAACTGATGAGCCTTCCCAGTATGCATTAGCCATTGTCTTGGTGAGGTGTACCATACGAACTGGTGAGCCTTCCCAGTATGCATTAGCCAGTGTCTTGGTGAGGTGTACCATACCAACTGGTGAGCCTTCCCAGTATGTACTAGCCAGCGTCTTGGTGAGGTGTACCATACCAACTGGCGAGCCTTCCCAGTATGTACTAGGCAGCGTCTTGGTGAGGTGTACCATACCAATTGGCGAGCCTTCCAAGTATGCATTAGCCTGTGTCTTGGTGAGGTGTACCATACCAACTGATGAGCCTTCCCAGTATGTACTAGCCAGCGTCTTGGTGAGGTGTACCATACCAACTGGTGAGCCTTCCCAGTATGTACTAGCCAGCGTCTTGGTGGGGTGTACCATACCAACTGGCGAGCCTTCTCAGTATGCATTAGCCAGTGTCTTGGTGAGGTGTACCATATCAACTGATGAGCCTTCCCAGTATGTACTAGCCAGCGTCTTGGTGAGGTGTACCATACCAACTGGTGAGCCTTCCCAGTATGTACTAGCCAGCGTCTTGGTGGGGTGTACCATACCAACTGATGAGCCTTCCCAGTATGTACTAGCCAGCGTCTTGGTGAGGTGTACCATACCAACTGATGAGCCTTCCCAGTATGTACTAGCCAGCGTCTTGGTGAGGTGTACCATACCAACTGGTGAGCCTTCCCAGTATGTACTAGCCAGCGTCTTGGTGAGGTGTACCATACCAACTGATGAGCCTTCCCAGTATGTACTAGCTAGCATCTTGGTGAGGTGTACCATACCAACTGGTGAGCCTTCCCAGTATGTACTAGCCAGCGTCTTGGTGGGGTGTACCATACCAACTGATGAGCCTTCCCAGTATGTACTAGCCAGCGTCTTGGTGAGGTGTACCATACCAACTGGTGAGCCTTCCCAGTATGTACTAGCTAGTGTCTTGGTGGGGTGTACCATACCAACTGGCGAGCCTTCCCAGTATGCATTAGCCAGTGTCTTGGTGAGGTGTACCATACCAACTGGTGAGCCTTCCCAGTATGTACTAGCCAGCGTCTAGGTGAGGTGTACAATACCAATTGGTGATCCTTCCCAGTATGTACTAGCCAGCGTCTCGGTGGGGTGTACCATACCAACTGGTGAGCCTTCCCAGTATGTACTAGCCAGCGTCTTGGTAAGGTGTACCATACCAACTGGTGAGCCTTCCCAGTATGTAGTAGCCAGCGTCTCGGTGAGGTGTACCATACCAACTGGCGAGCCTTCCGGGTATGTACTAGGTAGTGTCTTGGTGAGGTGTACCATACCAACTGGTGAGCCTTCCCAGTATGTACTAGCCAACATCTTGGTGTGGTGTACCATACCAACTGGTGAGCCTTCCCAGTATGTACTAGCCAGCGTCTCGGTGAGGTGTACCATACCAACTGGTGAGCCTTCCCAGTGTGTACTAGCCAGTGTCTTGGTGAGGCGTAAAATACCAACTGATCAGCCTTCCCAGTATGTGGTAGCCAGTGTTTTGGTGAGGTGTGCCATGCCAAGTGATGAGCCTTCCCAGTAAGTACTAGCCAACATCTTGGTGAGGTGTACCATTCCAACTGGTGAGCCATCCTAGTATGTATTAGCCAGTGTCTTGGTGAGATGTTCAATACCGACTGATGAGCCTTCCCAGCATGTACTAGCCACTGGCTTGGTCAGGTGTATTACACCAATTGTTGAGCCTTCCCAGTACGAAATAGCCAGCGTCTTGGTGAGGTGTACCATACCAACTGGTGAGTCTTCCCAGTGTGTACTAGCCAGTGTCTTCGAGAGGCGTAAAATACCAACTGATGACCCTTCCCAGTGTGTAGTAGCCAGTGTATTGGTGAGGTGTGCCATGCCAAGTGATGAGCCTTCCCAGGATGTACTAGCCAACATCTTGGTGAGGTGTACCATACCAACTGGTGAGCCTTCCTAGTATGTACTAGCCAGTGTCTTGGTGAGATGTTCCATACCGACTGATGAGTCTTCCCAGTATGTACTAGCCATTGGCTTGGTGAGGTGTACTACACAAAGTGTTGAGCCTTCCCAGAGCGTACTACCCAGCGATTTGGTGAGTTGTACATTCCAACTGATGAGCCTTCCCAGTATGCACTAGCCAGTGTCTAGGTGAGGTGTAACATACCCACTGATGGACCATCCCAGTATGTACTAGCCAGTGTCTTGTTGAGGTGTACCATACCAACTGATGAGCCTTCCCAGTATGTACTAGCCAGTGTCTAGGGAGGTGTAACATACCCACTGATGAACCATCCCAGTATGTACTAGCCAGTGTCTTGTTGAGGTGTACCATACCAACTGGCGAGCCTTCCGGGTATGTACTAGGTAGTGTCAAGGTGAGGTGTTCCATACCAAATGATGAGCCACCCCTGTATGTACCAGCCAGTGTCTTGGTGAGGTGTACCATACCAACTGATGAGCCTTCCCAGTATGTACCAGCCAGTGTCTTGGTAAGGTGTATCATACCAACAGGAGAGCCTTCCCATTATATACAAGCCAAGCGTCTTGGTAAGGTGTACCATACCAACTGATGAGCCTTCCCAGTATGTACTAGCCAAGTGCCTTGGTGAGGTGTACCATACCAACTGGTGAGCCTTCCCAGTATGTACTAGCTAGTGTCTTGGTGGGGTGTACCATACCAACTGGCGAGCCTTGCCAGTATGCATTAGCCAGTGTCTTGGTGAGTTGTACCATACCAACTGGTGAGCCTTCCCAGTATGTACTAGCCAGCGTTTTGGTGAGGTGTGACATACCAACTGATGAGCCTTCCCAGTATGTACTAGCCAAGTGAGTAGTGGAGTACTAGGAGTTCTGCCCCACTTCAAAACCCCCCTTGCTCTACTACTAAGCCTCAGTCATGTTAAATATCTCTTGAACGCATGGTCCGATTTTGACAAATGAGGTATTGTTGGACTCGGGCTGACGTCCTCTTTGCTATGGACCACTCATTATATTTTTCAAAATTTTTTTGAAAATTTTTGTTTTCGAAAATAGGCGATAGTTTGAAAACCAAACAGGATAGAACGTTGTGCCATGGCTCAAACGAACAGTCTTTATGACCTTTATTTTTTGTAATAAAAAATTTTTATTTTTTATATTTTTTTGAAAACACTCGAATTTTGAAAATCCTATATTTTGGAAACTAGGAACTCTACAAAAAAAATTGTTTAACGTAAATCAATGGTCCCTACCCCCTCTACCCCCAAAATAAATTTAAAGTCTCTAGAATGAAAACCTGCAGTAGTGTGGTAAGGACAGAGCTGCTTATAAAAGCAAGTGGTGAGCCCCTGCGACCTTGGAATGGAAGGAGCCATGCTAGGAGGGCGTGCTTGGATTCGTTTTTTTCGTCTCGTTGTGCTCTTTACGGGAATGTCGGTGTCGAAAAGGTGAAAATCTGGAAACACAGTCTTTTTGGGGTAAAAACGTGATTTTAGACTTTTTGCTATATCTCACGAACCAATAACGCTAGAGGCGTGTTCGACAGGTCCAAGGACTCGGGGTGACGTCCTCTCTGCTATGGACCACTCGTTATAATTTTTAATAAAATTGGAAACTCGGTTTTGGGGTAAACACGTGTTTTTTGTGATTTTGTTGATATCTCACGAAGCAATAACGCTAGAGGCATGTACGATGGGTCCAAGGATTCGGGCAGACGTCCTCTTTGCTATGAACTACTCGTTGTAATTTTAAAAAATTTTGGAAACGCGATTTTGGGGTAAACACGTGTTTTTTGTGATTTTTGCCGATATCTCACGAACCAATAACGCTAGAGACGTGTACGAGGTGTCCTAGGACTCGGGCTAACGCCCCCTTTCAAATGTGGTAGATAGTTTTTTTTCCAAAAAGATAATTCACAAAGGGCCTAACGCCATACATGTTGAAAAAACGTTTTCTTTTTCTTTACCTGTTTATAATTTTCATGGAGCGTGGTGGTTGAGAGAGACGATACGGCTGGATGTGTGTGTTTCAACAAACCTGTCGCTGACCAAGGTGGCTGTGTTCAATAGATCAATTGATATTTCGACGAGTCGGTGTATGACAGAGCGAGGGTGCGTTTTCTGATATTTTACCTTTAACGTGTAAACGGTGATGAGAACTAGGTTCTATGTTGGTCGAAGCGAGTAGAGAAAATAAACTTGCCGACGAGCAGGAGGTGAATGTCATTTGAGCTTATTGGAAGGCTCCGATCTGACTTGACAACAGGTGACGCTTGAAGGTGAAATAATCTGACCATCGTGGTTGCAGGGGAGTGTGAAAGGCATGCACACACATGTGTGAAACCACAGGCACGCTAAACCAGTGACATCCTGTTTTGCTTCGTACGTGACAAAATGCAAGTTCATGTGAAATTTGATCTTCCACAGGTGTTCGCTTGGGTGTTATCCGTCCACGTGCGCGATAACTGTTAACAAGTCACATTCTGTTTTGCTTCGTACGTGACAAAATGCAAGTTCATGTGAAATTTGATTCGCCACAGGTGTTCGCCTGGGACGTTAGCTGTCCACGTGACCGATAACAGAATGTTCAAAGCGTGGGAAAAAATGATTATACATGCAACGTAGCATATATAAAGACATGTCGTTATCATTTCCACTCTCACTTGGGTGGACTACCTTTCAACACACTGCGTTGCATGAAACCCCTGGTCTTGTTTAACAGTTTTGGTGTTGGTGGAAAATACTTAACCTTGTTGTGGGGTAGGTATTTATTTATATATTTATTCATTTATACATTTATTGATTAATATATATATATATATATATTTACAAGCAATTATTTATTGATTAAGTAATTAATGATTTTATTTATTTGTTTGCAGATAACCGGCATACCTTACATGTCTGAGGGAGAAGAAACCATTGCACTTTTGAGCCCACTAAAAGGGAAGAGTAACAAGTCACTGCAAGTAAAGGTGAGATGATTTTTTTAAACTAACTTGTTTCATTTTTTGTTTTATGTTTTATTTTATGAAATGTATGTATTAACCTGAATTTAGGTATTTATAGCGGTTTATTTTATTTATTTTTAGAAACTTGGAAAGAATAGCCTTACCGCCGTAGCAGTCGCTGAAAAAAACCAGAAACGCACTAAAGCGAAACCACTGCCAAAGAGTGAACTGTTTAAAACTCAGGTAAGTCCAACTTAAAAATGCTATTCCATTTTACCACTACTGAAAACTCGTAGACAAAAAAAAATTCATTACCTGTACATGACTGGGACAATGATTGCTTTCTTGATTAATGGCTATGTTGTTGTTGTTGACTGGGAAAAGTACAAGGCCATGTTGGATTTTCTAAAAATAAAATAATAAATTTAATTTATGGGTGGTTCCCTATGGACTCAACGAATATCCACAGGTTTGAACATGATAATGTGAACAAAATGACATGACATTCATTTTTGTTTATATATTGGTTAAAGGGAGGGTGGGGGAATGTAAATGACTGTAGCTTTATAAAAAAGAAAATAAGTACATGGGTTACTGTTTGTGCCAACATACAGTTTATTTTTAATGGTGTTTTGATATATTAATGCCAATTAACGTTAACGTTTTATTTACAAGTATTGATTGATTGATTGATTGATTGATTGAGTGATGGGTTATTTTGTTTGCTTTTAGGTGTCGTCATGTGCCATTAACGTAATGAACAGACAGTGAACAAGCATGCATTATGCTTTAAAGTACTCTGTGCAATGTTAATAACTTACAATAAGAAAACGTTTTATTATAACACATGGCGTTAGTACCAAATACAACAAGTGAGCAAGTTGGTTTACCACGTGGGTTAAATTTAAAATCAGAACATGATCGATGGTTAACATTTGAATCCTGGCCTGTAGGCTTTTTGTCGACGCATGAACTTGCAAAAGCCGTTTTTATTTTACTTGAACCGAGGAGATGTGGTGCGCTGTGTGTTTTGTCGTATTGAACTTTCACACTGGGAAGAAGGGGATGATCCCTTTAGAGACCATTTGCGATGGTCTCCTCACTGTCCTTACATGCTTGGAAAGCAAGTGGGTAACCTACCCGTGCATTCATTTTACCGAACCACAAGGCCTATGGCCGCTACTTACGTTGCTGAATCACAAATAAATAATAATAATGATGTATTACCAGCCAACGGTAGTGTCGATATATGTGGTCCATATGCCATAGACAGTGTTGAATTGGCGTGTGCTTTTGAAAAATTGGGAGTTTGCAAGACTAAAGCACTAGCACACCCAGAGTACAGCTCTGTTGAAAAACGTTTCGAATCTTATAAAAATGTTTGGCCATTAATATTAAAACACCTTACCAAACAGCTAAGTGAAGCTGGATTTTTTTATACTGGTGAAGGGGATAAAACAATATGTTTTTATTGTGGATTTGCTTTCAAGGATTGGCAAATGACTGATGACCCTTTAGTGCAACATGCTCGTTGGTTACCAACTGTAAATACATGGTGTTGCTTAAAGGTCAGGAATTTGTGAACACTATTCGTAAAGAAAAAGTGATTGCAGCACAAGACATAAAAGTGCCTTTAGAGTTAGAGCACGTGGAGCAAATACATAAGGCTGAAAGAAAAGACTTGTCTCGCGAACAGATACAAAAGTGTGACCAACAATTACGTAAAATTTGTTATCAAGATGAACTAGGTGCTGTATTTTTACCCTGTGGACACATGATAGCCTGTGTCAAGTGTGCATTAGAACTTAACACTTGTGCTATATGCAGAAAAGTAGTATCTGCAACAGTTAGGGCATTTCTTGCATAACTAGTATAATTTATTCGCCATGGATAGTGCAAAATCCCTAATTGCACAATATTATTAAAGCTGTTTTAGAGTGTAATAGATATGCTTTTGTTTTGTTTATAGACTACTACAATGAATGTTTTGAATGCTGTGGGACAATCATGTGGCTTAGAGACAAAGAAGCTCAGCGAATTGCCAATGCATATTCCATTCCGCATTATCAAGATTCGGAAATTGAAAACAGCATATGGTGATCGTGTACTTTGTGTATGTGAAAACTTTGAGACATTTCTGCCTATACGGTTTAATGATATGTCGGAGAGTGTTTTTGATGAAGTCAATAATGCTGTGCAACCTGTACACTTAATTTATGAAGGTTTTAAAAACAATAGGTGCATGGTTCGTTTTAATTAATTAAATAAATAATGTGAAATAATAATGGAAATTATAAGTAATGACAATATACTGAAAAAGAAAGAAAATATGTGCATAGAATAGTAATGTTTTAGTGTTTAGTGTTGTCTTTAAAAATATTATGATGAAACCAAAAAAAATGTATATAAAGTTTGTAAATAAATGCAAAATGATGTTACAATGCTGTTTTATTTTATACAAAGTTAGTATATTTAACATTGCAGAGTATACATGATTATGACAATAAATGCATACTGAATACAAGCCTTTCTCACATTACAATAGTCTGTTATAGTTTTAAACACAAGGCTTGTTGTAGATCATTTTATAGCAATGTCCCTTTAATGTTGTTTTCGAAAAGTGGGGAAGCCACAATGGTTGTATTGACATAAAAACCTTATGGTTATTACTATTTAGTCACTTTGATCCCCTTGCAGATCAACAGCAGATGACCTAGTTGTTCCACTCTTTAAAACGACAACAACAACACTACCTCTTGCATAGTTTGTGATGTTGATGGCTCTTGCGACGTGGAAGATGGATTAAAAATAACTTTGAGAACAGGGGTTAAACGTTGATCATTAAACAATGCACTATTTTGAGTAGCAATATGGTTTTCTTGATGTTTTGTCGACGGCAACTGTGTTTCATGCGATACACTACATTGATGATCACTGACACTTAAAACCTCACTATTTTTACTTTTTAGGTCACCACGACAATGTTTGGAACGTTGCTTTGAACAACGCCAAATAACAGTTCCATTTTTATTGGTTCGTTTCACAATATATGAATATCCTTTATAGTATGCGTAAGGCTTACCATACCTAGTCACTGATACTTCCATATCAACTGTCGAGCATAGACTAAGCTCTAGTAAAGTCAACTTGGTAATAAGAATACTAGTTTAATGTGAGAGCAAATATGGATCCAAAGAGTTCAGGTAAAAGTGAAAGCAAATAAGCAAATATTAGAAACAAGAGTTGGGGTGAAAGTGGTCGCAAAGTGGTAGACCCATTACACAATAATTTCAGCACGACGAAGCTCTTGTTCAATTTCTTTGATTTCCCAATCGTGACCAGTATGGCCAGATTGACGTGAGGCATGCAACAACTGTAGCCGCTGGACGAGCTTATTGGGATTGTGCCAGTATACAAATTTAACAAATGGATTTTTAGGTGTAAACAAAGCATTACCATTATCATGATCATTATCATCATCGTCATTATCATCATCATGATCACCATTATCATCATGACCATCATCACTGTTACTATATAGTCCTTTTTGATCCTCTTGCAATACCACTTTATTTATAGTCTGAGTTGATTTTGACAGTGTTGAAGGTTTCTTGGACGTTGACAACTGTCCTAACATGACGTTTTGAGGACATGATAAGTCCTTTTGAACAAACACTGTACTATCTTTAGCCGCAATATCGTTTTCTTGAACTTGCTTTTTAGCATTTTGATAATTGTTTGTAAACAGTAAGCGTGGTTCGTTTCGAGCACTACATTGATGAACACTCACACTTAAAACCTTTCCATTTTTACTTTTCAGATTGCCTCGACATTTTGTTGACCTCTCTTTTGAGCATCGCCAGAATATTATTCCATTCACATTCTGGCGATTATAGTTATAGGAGTAGCCTTGATAGAGTGCACGTAGCCTACCTTTGTTGGTTGTAATAAGTTCCATAGTAGTAACTGACCTGTCAGTACGATGTTCACACTACAAAGGTTACAACTGTTTTGCTGATGGAGTGACCTACTATAAGCTTATATATTGGCTTATGTGTTGGCTTTTTGTGTTGGCTTTTCGTGTTGGCTTTTGTGTTGGCTTATGTGTTGGCTTTTTGTGTTGGCTTTTTGTGTTGGCTTTTCATGTTGGCTTTTCGTGTTGGCTTATGTGTTGGCTTTTTGTGTTGGCTTTTTGTGTTGGCTTTTCGTGTTGGCTTTTGTGTTGGCTTATGTGTTGGCTTTTTGTGTTGGCTTTTTGTGTTGGCTTTTCATGTTGGCTTTTCGTGTTGGCTTATGTGTTGGCTTTTTGTGTTGGCTTTTTGTGTTGGCTTTTCGTGTTGGCTTTTGTGTTGGCTTATGTGTTGGCTTTTTGTGTTGGCTTTTTGTGTTGGCTTTTCATGTTGGCTTTTCGTGTTGGCTTTTCGTGTTGGCTTTTTGTGTTGGCTTTTCGTGTTGGCATTTCGTGTTGGCTTTTGTGTTGGCTTTTCGTGTTGGCTTTTTGTGTTGGCTTTTCGTGTTGGCATTTCGTGTTGGCTTTTCGTGTTGGCTTTTTTTTTGTATTGGCCTTTCGTGTTGGCTTTTTGTATTGGCTTTTCGTGTTGGCTTTTTGTGTTGGCTTTAGTATTGGCTTTTGTATTGGCTTATTTGACAAGTTATTTGTGTCAATGTATTTAGTGGATTTTTTCTTGGTGTTGGAAAGTAGTTGAAAGAGAGGGAATATTTAAAGACTTAACCTCAGCTCACTAACCTAACCTAACCTTTCAACTCTCAGATGTTAATTAAATTCTGTGCATTGTCGAGTTGGAGCCCAAGACCTCAGGGGTAAAAAAAACAATTATTTTTGACGACTTATTTTGGTAACTTATTTTAATGGCTAACCTAACTTTACCTAACCTAACCTAACCTAACCTAACCTCAGCTCACTTTGGATATTACTAGTAAGTGTTCATATCCTCTGCTAGGTAGCATGCTAGTAGTACAGGTAGTGCTCATATTTACCGCTAGATAGCGGAAACATACTTTGCATGTTGCATGTGACACTTGTGAAGTTTAACCACATGCAAGACGTGCTTGTATGAGTTCTCTATTTAAACTCAATATACAATTAACCACTAAATGTTCAGAACTAACATGTATAGCCATGTTTAGGGTATATAGGAGACCCTTAGCAAGAAAGGCTGTCTAACCCACGAGTGTACAGCCTTGTCATACGCAGTAAGCCCCTGTTGGCAGAAAACAACAACAACAACAATTTGAGAAAGCCAACAGGGGCTTACTGCGTATGACAAGGCTGTACACTCGTGGGTTAGACAGCCTTTCTTGCTAAGGGTCTCCTATATACCCTAAACATGGCTATACATGTTAGTTCTGAACATTTAGTGGTTAATTGTATATTGAGTTTAAATAGAGAACTCATACAAGCACGTCTTGCATGTGGTTAAACTTCACAAGTGTCACATGCAACATGCAAAGTATGTTTCCGCTATCTAGCGGTAAATATGAGCACTACCTGTACTACTAGCATGCTACCTAGCAGAGGATATGAACACTTACTAGTAATATCCAAAGTGAGCTGAGGTTAGGTTAGGTTAGGTTAGGTTAGGTAAAGTTAGGTTAGCCATTAAAATAAGTTACCAAAATAAGTCGTCAAAAATAATTGTTTTTTTTACCCCTGAGGTCTTGGGCTCCAACTCGACAATGCACAGAATTTAATTAACATCTGAGAGTTGAAAGGTTAGGTTAGGTTAGTGAACTGAGGTTAAGTCTTTAAATATTCCCTCTCTTTCAACTACTTTCCAACACCAAGAAAAAATCCACTAAATACATTGACACAAATAACTTGTCAAATAAGCCAATACAAAAGCCAATACTAAAGCCAACACAAAAAGCCAACACGAAAAGCCAATACAAAAAGCCAACACGAAAGGCCAATACAAAAAAAAAGCCAACACGAAAAGCCAACACGAAATGCCAACACGAAAAGCCAACACAAAAAGCCAACACGAAAAGCCAACACAAAAGCCAACACGAAATGCCAACACGAAAAGCCAACACAAAAAGCCAACACGAAAAGCCAACACGAAAAGCCAACATGAAAAGCCAACACAAAAAGCCAACACAAAAAGCCAACACATAAGCCAACACAAAAGCCAACACGAAAAGCCAACACAAAAAGCCAACACAAAAAGCCAACACATAAGCCAACACGAAAAGCCAACATGAAAAGCCAACACAAAAAGCCAACACAAAAAGCCAACACATAAGCCAACACAAAAGCCAACACGAAAAGCCAACACAAAAAGCCAACACAAAAAGCCAACACATAAGCCAACACGAAAAGCCAACATGAAAAGCCAACACAAAAAGCCAACACAAAAAGCCAACACATAAGCCAACACAAAAGCCAACACGAAAAGCCAACACAAAAAGCCAACACATAAGCCAATATATAAGCTTATAGTAGGTCACTCCATCAGCAAAACAGTTGTAACCTTTGTAGTGTGAACATCGTACTGACAGGTCAGTTACTACTATGGAACTTATTACAACCAACAAAGGTAGGCTACGTGCACTCTATCAAGGCTACTCCTATAACTATAATCGCCAGAATGTGAATGGAATAATATTCTGGCGATGCTCAAAAGAGAGGTCAACAAAATGTCGAGGCAATCTGAAAAGTAAAAATGGAAAGGTTTTAAGTGTGAGTGTTCATCAATGTAGTGCTCGAAACGAACCACGCTTACTGTTTACAAACAATTATCAAAATGCTAAAAAGCAAGTTCAAGAAAACGATATTGCGGCTAAAGATAGTACAGTGTTTGTTCAAAAGGACTTATCATGTCCTCAAAACGTCATGTTAGGACAGTTGTCAACGTCCAAGAAACCTTCAACACTGTCAAAATCAACTCAGACTATAAATAAAGTGGTATTGCAAGAGGATCAAAAAGGACTATATAGTAACAGTGATGATGGTCATGATGATAATGGTGATCATGATGATGATAATGACGATGATGATAATGATCATGATAATGGTAATGCTTTGTTTACACCTAAAAATCCATTTGTTAAATTTGTATACTGGCACAATCCCAATAAGCTCGTCCAGCGGCTACAGTTGTTGCATGCCTCACGTCAATCTGGCCATACTGGTCACGATTGGGAAATCAAAGAAATTGAACAAGAGCTTCGTCGTGCTGAAATTATTGTGTAATGGGTCTACCACTTTGCGACCACTTTCACCCCAACTCTTGTTTCTAATATTTGCTTATTTGCTTTCACTTTTACCTGAACTCTTTGGATCCATATTTGCTCTCACATTAAACTAGTATTCTTATTACCAAGTTGACTTTACTAGAGCTTAGTCTATGCTCGACAGTTGATATGGAAGTATCAGTGACTAGGTATGGTAAGCCTTACGCATACTATAAAGGATATTCATATATTGTGAAACGAACCAATAAAAATGGAACTGTTATTTGGCGTTGTTCAAAGCAACGTTCCAAACATTGTCGTGGTGACCTAAAAAGTAAAAATAGTGAGGTTTTAAGTGTCAGTGATCATCAATGTAGTGTATCGCATGAAACACAGTTGCCGTCGACAAAACATCAAGAAAACCATATTGCTACTCAAAATAGTGCATTGTTTAATGATCAACGTTTAACCCCTGTTCTCAAAGTTATTTTTAATCCATCTTCCACGTCGCAAGAGCCATCAACATCACAAACTATGCAAGAGGTAGTGTTGTTGTTGTCGTTTTAAAGAGTGGAACAACTAGGTCATCTGCTGTTGATCTGCAAGGGGATCAAAGTGACTAAATAGTAATAACCATAAGGTTTTTATGTCAATACAACCATTGTGGCTTCCCCACTTTTCGAAAACAACATTAAAGGGACATTGCTATAAAATGATCTACAACAAGCCTTGTGTTTAAAACTATAACAGACTATTGTAATGTGAGAAAGGCTTGTATTCAGTATGCATTTATTGTCATAATCATGTATACTCTGCAATGTTAAATATACTAACTTTGTATAAAATAAAACAGCATTGTAACATCATTTTGCATTTATTTACAAACTTTATATACATTTTTTTTGGTTTCATCATAATATTTTTAAAGACAACACTAAACACTAAAACATTACTATTCTATGCACATATTTTCTTTCTTTTTCAGTATATTGTCATTACTTATAATTTCCATTATTATTTCACATTATTTATTTAATTAATTAAAACGAACCATGCACCTATTGTTTTTAAAACCTTCATAAATTAAGTGTACAGGTTGCACAGCATTATTGACTTCATCAAAAACACTCTCCGACATATCATTAAACCGTATAGGCAGAAATGTCTCAAAGTTTTCACATACACAAAGTACACGATCACCATATGCTGTTTTCAATTTCCGAATCTTGATAATGCGGAATGGAATATGCATTGGCAATTCGCTGAGCTTCTTTGTCTCTAAGCCACATGATTGTCCCACAGCATTCAAAACATTCATTGTAGTAGTCTATAAACAAAACAAAAGCATATCTATTACACTCTAAAACAGCTTTAATAATATTGTGCAATTAGGGATTTTGCACTATCCATGGCGAATAAATTATACTAGTTATGCAAGAAATGCCCTAACTGTTGCAGATACTACTTTTCTGCATATAGCACAAGTGTTAAGTTCTAATGCACACTTGACACAGGCTATCATGTGTCCACAGGGTAAAAATACAGCACCTAGTTCATCTTGATAACAAATTTTACGTAATTGTTGGTCACACTTTTGTATCTGTTCGCGAGACAAGTCTTTTCTTTCAGCCTTATGTATTTGCTCCACGTGCTCTAACTCTAAAGGCACTTTTATGTCTTGTGCTGCAATCACTTTTTCTTTACGAATAGTGTTCACAAATTCCTGACCTTTAAGCAACACCATGTATTTACAGTTGGTAACCAACGAGCATGTTGCACTAAAGGGTCATCAGTCATTTGCCAATCCTTGAAAGCAAATCCACAATAAAAACATATTGTTTTATCCCCTTCACCAGTATAAAAAAATCCAGCTTCACTTAGCTGTTTGGTAAGGTGTTTTAATATTAATGGCCAAACATTTTTATAAGATTCGAAACGTTTTTCAACAGAGCTGTACTCTGGGTGTGCTAGTGCTTTAGTCTTGCAAACTCCCAATTTTTCAAAAGCACACGCCAATTCAACACTGTCTATGGCATATGGACCACATATATCGACACTACCGTTGGCTGGTAATACATCATTATTATTATTTATTTGTGATTCAGCAACGTAAGTAGCGGCCATAGGCCTTGTGGTTCGGTAAAATGAATGCACGGGTAGGTTACCCACTTGCTTTCCAAGCATGTAAGGACAGTGAGGAGACCATCGCAAATGGTCTCTAAAGGGATCATCCCCTTCTTCCCAGTGTGAAAGTTCAATACGACAAAACACACAGCGCACCACATCTCCTCGGTTCAAGTAAAATAAAAACGGCTTTTGCAAGTTCATGCGTCGACAAAAAGCCTACAGGCCAGGATTCAAATGTTAACCATCGATCATGTTCTGATTTTAAATTTAACCCACGTGGTAAACCAACTTGCTCACTTGTTGTATTTGGTACTAACGCCATGTGTTATAATAAAACGTTTTCTTATTGTAAGTTATTAACATTGCACAGAGTACTTTAAAGCATAATGCATGCTTGTTCACTGTCTGTTCATTACGTTAATGGCACATGACGACACCTAAAAGCAAACAAAATAACCCATCACTCAATCAATCAATCAATCAATCAATCAATACTTGTAAATAAAACGTTAACGTTAATTGGCATTAATATATCAAAACACCATTAAAAATAAACTGTATGTTGGCACAAACAGTAACCCATGTACTTATTTTCTTTTTTATAAAGCTACAGTCATTTACATTCCCCCACCCTCCCTTTAACCAATATATAAACAAAAATGAATGTCATGTCATTTTGTTCACATTATCATGTTCAAACCTGTGGATATTCGTTGAGTCCATAGGGAACCACCCATAAATTAAATTTATTATTTTATTTTTAGAAAATCCAACATGGCCTTGTACTTTTCCCAGTCAACAACAACAACATAGCCATTAATCAAGAAAGCAATCATTGTCCCAGTCATGTACAGGTAATGAATTTTTTTTTGTCTACGAGTTTTCAGTAGTGGTAAAATGGAATAGCATTTTTAAGTTGGACTTACCTGAGTTTTAAACAGTTCACTCTTTGGCAGTGGTTTCGCTTTAGTGCGTTTCTGGTTTTTTTCAGCGACTGCTACGGCGGTAAGGCTATTCTTTCCAAGTTTCTAAAAATAAATAAAATAAACCGCTATAAATACCTAAATTCAGGTTAATACATACATTTCATAAAATAAAACATAAAACAAAAAATGAAACAAGTTAGTTTAAAAAAATCATCTCACCTTTACTTGCAGTGACTTGTTACTCTTCCCTTTTAGTGGGCTCAAAAGTGCAATGGTTTCTTCTCCCTCAGACATGTAAGGTATGCCGGTTATCTGCAAACAAATAAATAAAATCATTAATTACTTAATCAATAAATAATTGCTTGTAAATATATATATATATATATATTAATCAATAAATGTATAAATGAATAAATATATAAATAAATACCTACCCCACAACAAGGTTAAGTATTTTCCACCAACACCAAAACTGTTAAACAAGACCAGGGGTTTCATGCAACGCAGTGTGTTGAAAGGTAGTCCACCCAAGTGAGAGTGGAAATGATAACGACATGTCTTTATATATGCTACGTTGCATGTATAATCATTTTTTCCCACGCTTTGAACATTCTGTTATCGGTCACGTGGACAGCTAACGTCCCAGGCGAACACCTGTGGCGAATCAAATTTCACATGAACTTGCATTTTGTCACGTACGAAGCAAAACAGAATGTGACTTGTTAACAGTTATCGCGCACGTGGACGGATAACACCCAAGCGAACACCTGTGGAAGATCAAATTTCACATGAACTTGCATTTTGTCACGTACGAAGCAAAACAGGATGTCACTGGTTTAGCGTGCCTGTGGTTTCACACATGTGTGTGCATGCCTTTCACACTCCCCTGCAACCACGATGGTCAGATTATTTCACCTTCAAGCGTCACCTGTTGTCAAGTCAGATCGGAGCCTTCCAATAAGCTCAAATGACATTCACCTCCTGCTCGTCGGCAAGTTTATTTTCTCTACTCGCTTCGACCAACATAGAACCTAGTTCTCATCACCGTTTACACGTTAAAGGTAAAATATCAGAAAACGCACCCTCGCTCTGTCATACACCGACTCGTCGAAATATCAATTGATCTATTGAACACAGCCACCTTGGTCAGCGACAGGTTTGTTGAAACACACACATCCAGCCGTATCGTCTCTCTCAACCACCACGCTCCATGAAAATTATAAACAGGTAAAGAAAAAGAAAACGTTTTTTCAACATGTATGGCGTTAGGCCCTTTGTGAATTATCTTTTTGGAAAAAAAACTATCTACCACATTTGAAAGGGGGCGTTAGCCCGAGTCCTAGGACACCTCGTACACGTCTCTAGCGTTATTGGTTCGTGAGATATCGGCAAAAATCACAAAAAACACGTGTTTACCCCAAAATCGCGTTTCCAAAATTTTTTAAAATTACAACGAGTAGTTCATAGCAAAGAGGACGTCTGCCCGAATCCTTGGACCCATCGTACATGCCTCTAGCGTTATTGCTTCGTGAGATATCAACAAAATCACAAAAAACACGTGTTTACCCCAAAACCGAGTTTCCAATTTTATTAAAAATTATAACGAGTGGTCCATAGCAGAGAGGACGTCACCCCGAGTCCTTGGACCTGTCGAACACGCCTCTAGCGTTATTGGTTCGTGAGATATAGCAAAAAGTCTAAAATCACGTTTTTACCCCAAAAAGACTGTGTTTCCAGATTTTCACCTTTTCGACACCGACATTCCCGTAAAGAGCACAACGAGACGAAAAAAACGAATCCAAGCACGCCCTCCTAGCATGGCTCCTTCCATTCCAAGGTCGCAGGGGCTCACCACTTGCTTTTATAAGCAGCTCTGTCCTTACCACACTACTGCAGGTTTTCATTCTAGAGACTTTAAATTTATTTTGGGGGTAGAGGGGGTAGGGACCATTGATTTACGTTAAACAATTTTTTTTGTAGAGTTCCTAGTTTCCAAAATATAGGATTTTCAAAATTCGAGTGTTTTCAAAAAAATATAAAAAATAAAAATTTTTTATTACAAAAAATAAAGGTCATAAAGACTGTTCGTTTGAGCCATGGCACAACGTTCTATCCTGTTTGGTTTTCAAACTATCGCCTATTTTCGAAAACAAAAATTTTCAAAAAAATTTTGAAAAATATAATGAGTGGTCCATAGCAAAGAGGACGTCAGCCCGAGTCCAACAATACCTCATTTGTCAAAATCGGACCATGCGTTCAAGAGATATTTAACATGGCTGAGGCTTAGTAGTAGAGCAAGGGGGGTTTTGAAGTGGGGCAGAACTCCTAGTACTCCACTACTCAAGTGCCTTGGTGAGGTGTGTACAATACCAGATGATGAGCCTTCCCAGTATGTACCAGCCAGTGTCTAGGTGCGGTGTACTATACCAACTGATGAGCCTTCCCAGTATATACTAGCCAGCGTCTTGGTGAGGTGTACCATACCAACAGGTGAGCCTTCCCAGTGTGTACTAGCCAGTGTCTTGGAGAGGCGTAAAATGCCAACTGATGAGCCTTCCCAGTATGTAGTAGCCAGTGTATTGGTGGGGTGTGCCATGCCAAGTGATGAGCCTTCCCAGTATGTACTAGCCAACATCTTGGTGAGGTGTACCATACCAACTGGTGAGCCTTCCTAGTATGTACTAGCCAGTGTCTTGGTGAGATGTTCCATACCGACTGATAAGCCTTCCCAGTATGTACTTGCCAGTCTCTTGGTGAGGTGTACCATAACGACTGATAAGCCTTCCCAGTATGTACTAGCCAGTGTCTTGGTGAGGCGTACGATACCAAATGTCCAGCCTTCACACTAAGTACTAGCCAGTGTTTTGTTGAGGTGTACCATACCGACTGATGAGCATTCCCAGAATATACTAGCAGTGTATTCGTGAGGTGTACCATACCCACTGTCCAGCCTTCACAGTAAGTACTAGCCAGTGTATTCGTGAGGTGTAACATACCAACTGTCCAGCATTCACAGTAAGTACTAGCCAGTGTCTTGGTGAGGTGTACCGTAAAAAACTGTCCTGCCTCCACAGTCAGTACTAGCCAGTGTCTTGGTGAGGCGTACCATACGAACTGACGAGCCTTCCCAGTTTTTTACTAGCCAGTGGCTTGGTGAGGTGTACAATACCAACCGTTGAGCCTTCCCAGTGTGTAAAGGTCAGTGTCTTGGTTAGTTGTACCATACCAACTGATGAGCCTTCCCAGTATGTACTAGCCAGTGTCTTGGTGAGGTGTACTACACCAACTGTTGAGCCTTCCCTGTATGTACTAGCCAGCGTCTTGGTGAGGTGTACCATACCAACTGGTGAGCCTTCCCAGTGTGTATTAGCCAGTGTCTTGGTGAGGTGTACCATACCAACTGGTGAGCCTTCCCAGTGTGTATTAGCCAGTGTCTTGGTGAGGTGTACTACACCAACTGTTGAGCCTTCCCAGTATGCACTAGCCAGTGTCTTGGTGAGGTGTACCATACCAACTGGTGAGCCTTCCCAGTATGTACTAGCCAGCGTCTTGGTGGGGTGTACCATACCAACTGATGAGCCTTCCCAGTATGTACTAGCCAGCGTCTTGGTGAGGTGTACCATACCAACTGATGAGCCTTCCCAGTATGTACTAGCCAGCGTCTTGGTGAGGTGTACCATACCAACTGGTGAGCCTTCCCAGTATGTACTAGCCAGCGTCTTGGTGAGGTGTACCATACCAACTGATGAGCCTTCCCAGTATGTACTAGCTAGCATCTTGGTGAGGTGTACCATACCAACTGGCGAGCCTTCCCAGTATGTACTAGCCAGCGTCTCGGTGGGGTGTACCATACCAACTGATGAGCCTTCCCAGTATGTACTAGCCAGCGTCTTGGTGAGGTGTACCATACCAACTGGTGTGCCTTCCCAGTATGTACTAGCTAGCATCTTGGTGAGGTGTACCATACCAACTGGTGAGCCTTCCCTGTATGTACTAGCCAGCGTGTTGGTGGGGTGTACCATACCAACTGGTGAGCCTTCCCAGTATGTACTAGCTAGTATCTTGGTGGGGTGTACCATACCAACTGGTGAGCCTTCCCTGTATGTACTAGCCAGCGTGTTGGTGGGGTGTACCATACCAACTGGTGAGCCTTCCCTGTATGTACTAGCTAGAATCGTGGTGAGGTGTACCATACCAACTGGTGAGCCTCCCCAATATGTACTAGCTAGCATCATGGTGGGGTGTACCATACCAACTGGTGAGCCATCCCTGTATGTACTAGCCAGCGTGTTGGTGGGGTGTACCATACCAACTGGTGAGCCTTCCCTGTATGTACTAGCCAGTGTCTTGGTGGGGTGTACCATACCAACTGGTGAGCCTTCCCAGTATGTACTAGCTAGCATCCTGGTGAGGTGTACCATACCAAGTGGTGAGCCATCCCAGTATGTACTAGCCAGCGTGTTGGTGGGGTGTACAATACCAACTGATGAGTCTTCCCAGTATGTACTAGCTAGTGTCTTGGTGAGGTGTACCATAACAACTGGCGAGCCTTCCCAGTATGTACTAGCTAGTGTCTTGGTGAGGTGTACCATACCAAGTGGTGAGCCATCCCAGTATGTACTAGCCAGCGGGTTGGTGGGGTGTACCATACCAACTGATGAGTCTTCCCAGTATGTACTAGCCAGTGTCTTGGTGAGGTGTACCATACCAACTGATTAGCCTTCCCAGTAAGCATTAGCCAACATCTTGGTGAGGTATACCATACCAACTGGTGAGCCATCCCAGTATGTACTAGCCAGTGTCATGGTGAGGTGTACCTTACCAACTGATGAGCCTTCCCAGTATGTACTAACCAGTGGCTTCGTGAGTTGTGCCACACCAACTGGTGTGCCTTCCCAGTATGTACTAGCCATTGGCTTGGTGAGATGTACTATACCAACTGATGAGCCTTCCCAGTATATACTAGCCAGCGTCTTGGTGAGGTGTACCATACCAACTGGTGAGCCTTCCCAGTATGTACTAGCTAGTATTTGGTGAGGTGTACCATACCAACTGAAGAGCCCTCCCAGTATGTACTATCCAGTGTCTTGGTGAGTGGTACCATACCAACTGATGAGCCTTCCCAGTATGTACTAGCCAGAGGCTTCGTGAGGTGTGCCATGCCAACTGGTGAGCCTTCCCAGCATGTACTAGCCAGTGTCATGGTGAGGTGTACCATATCAACTGATCAGCCTTCCAGGTATATACTAGCCAGTCTCTTGGTGTGGTGTATCATACCAACTGATGAGCATTCCCAGTATGTACTGGCCATTGTCATGGTGAGGTGTACCATACCAACTGTCCAGCCTTCACAGTAAGTACTAGCCAGTGTCTTGGTGAGGTGTACCATACCAACTGATGAGCCTTCCCGGTATTTACTAGCCATTGGCTTGGTGAGGTGTACTACACAAAGTGTTGAGCCTTCCCAGTGCGTACTACCCAGCGATTTGGTGAGTTGTACCATTCCAACTGATGAGCCTTCCCAGTATGTACTAGCTAGTGTCTTGGTGGAGTGTACCATACCAACTGGTGAGCCATCCCAGTATGCATTAGCCAGTGTCTTGGTGAGGTGTACCATACCAACTGGTGAGCCTTCCCAGTATGTACTAGCTAGTGTCTTGGTGGGGTGTACCATACCAACTGATGAGCCTTCCCAGTATGCATTAGCCAGTGTCTAGGTGAGGTGTACCATACCAAATGATGAGCCTTCCCAGTATGTACTAGCTAGTGTCTTGGTGAGGTGGACCATACCAACTGGTGAGCCTTCCCAGTATGTACTAGCTAGTGTCTTGGTGGGGTGTACCATACCAACTGGTGAGCCTTCCCAGTATGCATCAGCCAGTGTCTTGGTGAGGTGTACCATACCAACTGGTGAGCCTTCCCAGATTACATTAGCCAGTGTCTTGGTGAGTTGTACCATACCAACTGCCGGGCCTTCCCAGTATGCATTAGCCAGTGCCTTGGTGAGGTGTACCATACCAACTGGTGAGCCTTCCCAGTATGTACTAGCCAGCGTCTTGGTGAGGTGTACCATACCAACTGGCGAGCCTTCCCGGTATGTACTAGGCAGCGTCTTGGTGAGGTGTACCATACCAACTGGTGAGCCTTCCCAGTATGCATTAGCCAGTGTCTTGGTGAGGTGTACCATACCAACTGGTGAGCCTTCCCAGTATGTACTAGCCAGCGTCTTGGTGAGGTGTACCATACCAACTGGCGAGCCTTCCTAGTATGTACTAGCTAGCGTCTTGGTGAGGTGTACCATACCAACTGGTGAGCCTTCCCATTATGCATAAGCCAGTGTCTTGGTGAGGTGTACCATACCAACTGGTGAGCCTTCCCAGTATGTACTAGCCAGCGTCTTGGTGAGGTGTACCATACCAACTGGCGAGCCTTCCCGGTATGTACTAGGCAGCGTCTTGGTGAGGTGTACCATACCAACTGGCGAGCCTTCCCAGTATGTACTAGCCAGCGTCTCGGTGAGGTGTACCATACCAACTGGCGAGCCTTCCTAGTATGTACTAGCTAGCGTCTTGGTGAGGTGTACCATACCAACTGGTGAGCCTTCCCAGTATGCATTAGCCAGTGTCATGGTGAGGTGTACCATACCAACTGGTGAGCCTTCCCAGTATGTACTAGCCAGCGTCTTGGTGAGGTGTACCACACCAACTGGCGAGCCTTCCCAGTATGTACAAGGCAGCGTCTTGGTGAGGTGTACCATACCAACTGGTGAGCCTTCCCAGTATGCATTAGCCAGTGTCATGGTGAGGTGTACCATATCAACTGGTGAGCCTTCCCAGTATGTACTTGCCAGCGTCTTGGTGAGGTGTACCATACCAACTGGCGAGCCTTCCCGGTATGTACTAGGCAGCGTCTTGGTGAGGTGTACCATACCAACTGGCGAGCCTTCCCAGTATGTACTAGCCAGCGTCTCGGTGAGGTGTACCATACCAACTGGCGAGCCTTCCTAGTATGTACTAGCTAGCGTCTTGGTGAGGTGTACCATACCAACTGGTGAGCCTTCCCAGTATGCATTAGCCAGTGTCATGGTGAGGTGTACCATACCAACTGGTGAGCCTTCCCAGTATGTACTAGGCAGCGTCTTGGTGAGGTGTACCATAGCAACTGGTGAGCCTTCCCAGTATGTACTAGCCAGCGTCTTGGTGAGGTGTACCATACCAACTGGCGAGCCTTCCCAGTATGTACTAGGCAGCGTCTTGGTGAGGTGTACCATACCAACTGATGAGCCTTCCCAGTATGTACTAGCCAGCGACTTGGTGAGGTGTACCATACCAACTGGTGAGCCTTCCCAGTGTGTACTAGCCAGCGTTTTGGTGGGGTGTACCATACCAACTGGTGAGCCCTCCCAGTATGTACTAGCTAGTGTCTTGATGACGTGTACCATACCAACTGGTGAGCCTTCCCAGTATGTACTAGCCAGCGTCTTGGTGAGGTGTACCATACCAACTGGTGAGCCTTCCCAGTATGTACTAGCCAGTGTCTTGGTTGGGTGTACCATACCAACTGGTGAGCCTTCCCAGTATGCATTAGCCAGTGTCTTGGTGGGGTGTACCATACCAACTGGTGAGCCTTCCCAGTATGTACTAGCCAGTGTCTTGGTGGGGTGTACCATACCAACTGGTGAGCCTTCCCAGTATGTACTAGCCAGCGTCTTGGTGAGGTGTACCATACCAACTGGTGAGCCTTTCCAGTATGTACTAGCCAGTGTCTTGGTGGGGTGTACCATACCAACTGATGAGCCTTCCCAGTATGCATTAGCCATTGTCTTGGTGAGGTGTACCATACCAACTGGTGAGCCTTCCCAGTATGCATTAGCCAGTGTCTTGGTGAGGTATACCATACCAACTGGTGAGCCTTCCCAGTATGTACTAGCCAGCGTCTTGGTGAGGTGTACCATACCAACTGGCGAGCCTTCCCAGTATATACTAGGCAGCGTCTTGGTGAGGTGTACCATACCAACTGGCGAGCCTTCCAAGTATGCATTAGCCAGTGTCTTGGTGAGGTGTACCATACCAACTGGCGAGCCTTCCAAGTATGCATTAGCCAGCGTCTTGGTGAGGTGTACCATACCAACTGGTGAGCCTTCCCAGTATGTACTAGCCAGCGTCTTGGTGGGGTGTACCATACCAACTGGCGAGCCTTCTCAGTATGCATTAGCCAGTGTCTTGGTGAGGTGTACCATATCAACTGATGAGCCTTCCCAGTATGTACTAGCCAGCGTCTTGGTGAGGTGTACCATACCAACTGGTGAGCCTTCCCAGTATGTACTAGCCAGCGTCTTGGTTGGGTGTACCATACCAACTGATGAGCCTTCCCAGTATGTACTAGCCAGCGTCTTGGTGAGGTGTACCATACCAACTGATGAGCCTTCCCAGTATGTACTAGCCAGCGTCTTGGTGAGGTGTACCATACCAACTGGTGAGCCTTCCCAGTATGTACTAGCCAGCGTCTTGGTGAGGTGTACCATACCAACTGATGAGCCTTCCCAGTATGTACTAGCTAGCATCTTGGTGAGGTGTACCATACCAACTGGTGAGCCTTCCCAGTATGTACTAGCCAGCGTCTTGGTGGGGTGTACCATACCAACTGATGAGCCTTCCCAGTATGTACTAGCCAGCGTCTTGGTGAGGTGTACCATACCAACTGGTGAGCCTTCCCAGTATGTACTAGCTAGTGTCTTGGTGGGGTGTACCATACCAACTGGCGAGCCTTCCCAGTATGCATTAGCCAGTGTCTTGGTGAGGTGTACCATACCAACTGGTGAGCCTTCCCAGTATGTACTAGCCAGCGTCTAGGTGAGGTGTACAATACCAATTGGTGATCCTTCCCAGTATGTACTAGCCAGCGTCTCGGTGGGGTGTACCATACCAACTGGTGAGCCTTCCCAGTATGTACTAGCCAGCGTCTTGGTAAGGTGTACCATACCAACTGGTGAGCCTTCCCAGTATGTACTAGCCAGCGTCTCGGTGAGGTGTACCATACCAACTGGCGAGCCTTCCGGGTATGTACTAGGTAGTGTCTTGGTGACGTGTACCATACCAACTGGTGAGCCTTTCCAGTATGTACTAGCCAACATCTTGGTGAGGTGTACCATACCAACTGGTGAGCCTTCCCAGTATGTACTAGCCAGCGTCTCGGTGAGGTGTACCATACCAACTGGCGAGCCTTCCGGGTATGTACTAGGTAGTGTCTTGGTGAGGTGTACCATACCAACTGATAAGTCTTCCCAGTATGTACTAGCTAGCATCTTGGTGAGGTGTACCATACCAACTGGTGAGCCTTCCCAGTATGTACTAGCCAACATCTTGGTGTGGTGTACCATACCAACTGGTGAGCCTTCCCAGTATGTACTAGCCAGCGTCTCGGTGAGGTGTACCATACCAACTGGTGAGCCTTCCCAGTGTGTACTAGCCAGTGTCTTGGTGAGGCGTAAAATACCAACTGATCAGCCTTCCCAGTATGTGGTAGCCAGTGTCTTGGTGAGGCGTAAAATACCAACTGATCAGCCTTCCCAGTATGTGGTAGCCAGTGTTTTGGTGAGGTGTGCAATGCCAAGTGATGAGCCTTCCCAGTAAGTACTAGCCAACATCTTGGTGAGGTGTACCATACCAACTGGTGAGCCATCCTAGTATGTATTAGCCAGTGTCTTGGTGAGATGTTCAATACCGACTGATGAGCCTTCCCAGCATGTACTAGCCACTGGCTTGGTCAGGTGTATTACACCAATTGTTGAGCCTTCCCAGTACGAAATAGCCAGCGTCTTGGTGAGGTGTACCATACCAACTGGTGAGTCTTCCCAGTGTGTACTAGCCAGTGTCTTCGTGAGGCGTAAAATACCAACTGATGAGCCTTCCCAGTGTGTAGTAGCCAGTGTATTGGTGAGGTGTGCCATGCCAAGTGATGAGCCTTCCCAGGATGTACTAGCCAACATCTTGGTGAGGTGTACCATACCAACTGGTGAGCCTTCCTAGTATGTACTAGCCAGTGTCTTGGTGAGATGTTCCATACCGACTGATGAGCCTTCCCAGTATGTACTAGCCATTGGCTTGGTGAGGTGTACTACACAATGTGTTGAGCCTTCCCAGTGCGTACTACCCAGCGATTTGGTGAGTTGTACATTCCAACTGATGAGCCTTCCCAGTATGCACTAGCCAGTGTCTAGGTGAGGTGTAACATACCCACTGATGGACCATCCCAGTATGTACTAGCCAGTGTCTTGTTGAGGTGAACCATACCAACTGATGAGCCTTCCCAGTATGTACTAGCCAGTGTCTAGGGAGGTGTAACATACCCACTGATGAACCATCCCAGTATGTACTAGCCAGTGTCTTGTTGAGGTGTACCATACCAACTGGCGAGCCTTCCGGGTATGTACTAGGTAGTGTCAAGGTGAGGTGTTCCATACCAAATGATGAGCCACCCCTGTATGTACCAGCCAGTGTCTTGGTGAGGTGTACCATACCAACTGATGAGCCTTCCCAGTATGTACCAGCCAGTGTCTTGGTAAGGTGTATCATACCAACAGGAGAGCCTTCCCATTATATACAAGCCAAGCGTCTTGGTAAGGTGTACCATACCAACTGATGAGCCTTCCCAGTATGTACTAGCCAAGTGCCTTGGTGAGGTGTACCATACCAACTGGTGAGCCTTCCCAGTATGTACTAGCTAGTGTCTTGGTGGGGTGTACCATACCAACTGGCGAGCCTTCCCAGTATGCATTAGCCAGTGTCTTGGTGAGGTGTACCAAACCAACTGGTGAGCCTTCCCAGTATGTACTAGCCAGCGTTTTGGTGAGGTGTGACATACCAACTGATGAGCCTTCCCAGTATATACTAGCCAGCGTCTTGGTGAGGTGTACCATACCAACAGGTGAGCCTTCCCAGTGTGTACTAGCCAGTGTCTTGGAGAGGCGAAAAATGCCAACTGATGAGCCTTCCCAGTATGTAGTAGCCAGTGTATTGGTGGGGTGTGCCATGCCAAGTGATATGCCTTCCCAGTATGTACTAGCCAACATCTTGGTGAGGTGTACCATACCAACTGGTGAGCCTTCCTAGTATGTACTAGCCAGTGTCTTGGTGAGATGTTCCATACCGACTGATAAGCCTTCCCAGTATGTACTTGCCAGTCTCTTGGTGAGGTGTACCATACCGACTGATAAGCCTTCCCAGTATGTACTAGCCAGTGTCTTGGTGAGGCGTACGATACCAAATGTCCAGCCTTCACACTAAGTACTAGCCAGTGTTTTGTTGAGGTGTACCATACCGACTGATGAGCATTCCCAGAATATACTAGCAGTGTATTCGTGAGGTGTACCATACCCACTGTCCAGCCTTCACAGTAAGTACTAGCCAGTGTATTCGTGAGGTGTAACATACCAACTGTCCAGCATTCACAGTAAGTACTAGCCAGTGTCTTGGTGAGGTGTACCGTAAAAAACTGTCCTGCCTCCACAGTCAGTACTAGCCAGTGTCTTGGTGAGGCGTACCATACGAACTGACGAGCCTTCCCAGTTTTTTACTAGCCAGTGGCTTGGTGAGGTGTACAATACCAACCGTTGAGCCTTCCCAGTGTGTAAAGGTCAGTGTCTTGGTTAGTTGTACCATACCAACTGATGAGCCTTCCCAGTATGTACTAGCCAGTGTCTTGGTGAGGTGTACTACACCAACTGTTGAGCCTTCCCTGTATGTACTAGCCAGCGTCTTGGTGAGGTGTACCATACCAACTGGTGAGCCTTCCCAGTGTGTATTAGCCAGTGTCTTGGTGAGGTGTACCATACCAACTGGTGAGCCTTCCCAGTGTGTATTAGCCAGTGTCTTGGTGAGGTGTACTACACCAACTGTTGAGCCTTCCCAGTATGCACTAGCCAGTGTCTTGGTGAGGTGTACCATACCAACTGGTGAGCCTTCCCAGTATGTACTAGCCAGCGTCTTGGTGGGGTGTACCATACCAACTGATGAGCCTTCCCAGTATGTACTAGCCAGCGTCTTGGTGAGGTGTACCATACCAACTGATGAGCCTTCCCAGTATGTACTAGCCAGCGTCTTGGTGAGGTGTACCATACCAACTGGTGAGCCTTCCCAGTATGTACTAGCCAGCGTCTTGGTGAGGTGTACCATACCAACTGATGAGCCTTCCCAGTATGTACTAGCTAGCATCTTGGTGAGGTGTACCATACCAACTGGTGAGCCTTCCCAGTATGTACTAGCCAGCGTCTCGGTGGGGTGTACCATACCAACTGATGAGCCTTCCCAGTATGTACTAGCCAGCGTCTTGGTGAGGTGTACCATACCAACTGGTGAGCCTTCCCAGTATGTACTAGCTAGCATCTTGGTGAGGTGTACCATACCAACTGGTGAGCCTTCCCTGTATGTACTAGCCAGCGTGTTGGTGGGGTGTACCATACCAACTGGTGAGCCTTCCCAGTATGTACTAGCTAGTATCTTGGTGGGGTGTACCATACCAACTGGTGAGCCTTCCCTGTATGTACTAGCCAGCGTGTTGGTGGGGTGTACCATACCAACTGGTGAGCCTTCCCTGTATGTACTAGCTAGAATCGTGGTGAGGTGTACCATACCAACTGGTGAGCCTTCCCAATATGTACTAGCTAGCATCATGGTGGGGTGTACCATACCAACTGGTGAGCCGTCCCTGTATGTACTAGCCAGCGTGTTGGTGGGGTGTACCATACCAACTGGTGAGCCTTCCCTGTATGTACTAGCCAGTGTCTTGGTGGGGTGTACCATACCAACTGGTGAGCCTTCCCAGTATGTACTAGCTAGCATCTTGGTGAGGTGTACCATACCAAGTGGTGGGCCATCCCAGTATGTACTAGCCAGCGTGTTGGTGGGGTGTACCATACCAACTGATGAGTCTTCCCAGTATGTACTAGCTAGTGTCTTGGTGAGGTGTACCATAACAACTAGCGAGCCTTCCCAGTATGTACTAGCTAGTGTTTGGTGAGGTGTACCATACCAAGTGGTGAGCCATCCCAGTATGTACTAGCCAGCGGGTTGGTGGGGTGTACCATACCAACTGATGAGTCTTCCCAGTATGTACTAGCCAGTGTCTTGGTGAGGTGTACCATACCAACTGATTAGCCTTCCCAGTAAGTATTAGCCAACATCTTGGTGAGGTATACCATACCAACTGGTGAGCCATCCCAGTATGTACTAGCCAGTGTCATGGTGAGGTGTACCTTACCAACTGATGAGCCTTCCCAGTATGTACTAACCAGTGGCTTCGTGAGTTGTGCCACACCAACTGGTGAGCCTTCCCAGTATGTGCTAGCCATTGGCTTGGTGAGATGTACTATACCAACTGATGAGCCTTCCCAGTATATACTAGCCAGCGTCTTGGTGAGGTGTACCATACCAACTGGTGAGCCTTCCCAGTATGTACTAGCTAGTATTTGGTGAGGTGTACCATACCAACTGAAGAGCCCTCCCAGTATGTACTATCCAGTGTCTTGGTGAGTGGTACCATACCAACTGATGAGCCTTCCCAGTATGTACTAGCCAGAGGCTTCGTGAGGTGTGCCATGCCAACTGGTGTGCCTTCCCAGCATGTACTAGCCAGTGTCATGGTGAGGTGTACCATATCAACTGATGAGCCTTCCAGGTATATACTAGCCAGTCTCTTGGTGTGGTGTATCATACCAACTGATGAGCATTCCCAGTATGTACTGGCCATTGTCATGGTGAGGTGTACCATACCAACTGTCCAGCCTTCACAGTAAGTACTAGCCAGTGTCTTGGTGAGGTGTACCATACCAACTGATGAGCCTTCCCGGTATTTACTAGCCATTGGCTTGTTGAGGTGTACTACACAAAGTGTTGAGCCTTCCCAGTGCGTACTTCCCAGCGATTTGGTGAGTTGTACCATTCCAACTGATGAGCCTTCCCAGTATGTACTAGCTAGTGTCTTGGTGGGGTGTACCATACCAACTGGTGAGCCATCCCAGTATGCATTAGCCAGTGTCTTGGTGAGGTGTACCATACCAACTGGTGAGCCTTCCCAGTATGTACTAGCTAGTGTCTTGGTGGGGTGTACCATACCAACTGATGAGCCTTCCCAGTATGCATTAGCCAGTGTCTAGGTGAGGTGTACCATACCAAATGATGAGCCTTCCCAGTATGTACTAGCTAGTGTCTTGGTGAGGTGGACCATACCAACTGGTGAGCCTTCCCAGTATGTACTAGCTAGTGTCTTGGTGGGGTGTACCATACCAACTGGTGAGCCTTCCCAGTATGCATCAGCCAGTGTCTTGGTGAGGTGTACCATACCAACTGGTGAGCCTTCCCAGTATACATTAGCCAGTGTCTTGGTGAGGTGTACCATACCAACTGCCGGGCCTTCCCAGTATGCATTAGCCAGTGTATTGGTGAGGTGTACCATACCAACTGGTGAGCCTTCCCAGTATGTACTAGCCAGCGTCTTGGTGAGGTGTACCATACCAACTGGCGAGCCTTCCCGGTATGTACTAGGCAGCGTCTTGGTGAGGTGTACCATACCAACTGGTGAGCCTTCCCAGTATGCATTAGCCAGTGTCTTGGTGAGGTGTACCATACCAACTGGTGAGCCTTCCCAGTATGTACTAGCCAGCGTCTTGGTGAGGTGTACCATACCAACTGGCGAGCCTTCCTAGTATGTACTAGCTAGCGTCTTGGTGAGGTGTACCATACCAACTGGTGAGCCTTCCCAGTATGCATAAGCCAGTGTCTTGGTGAGGTGTACCATACCAACTGGTGAGCCTTCCCAGTATGTACTAGCCAGCGTCTTGGTGAGGTGTACCATACCAACTGGCGAGCCGTCCCGGTATGTACTAGGCAGCGTCTTGGTGAGGTGTACCATACCAACTGGCGAGCCTTCCCAGTATGTACTAGCCAGCGTCTCGGTGAGGTGTACCATACCAACTGGCGAGCCTTCCTAGTATGTACTAGCTAGCGTCTTGGTGAGGTGTACCATACCAACTGGTGAGCCTTCCCAGTATGCATTAGCCAGTGTCATGGTGAGGTGTACCATACCAACTGGTGAGCCTTCCCAGTATGTACTAGCCAGCGTCTTGGTGAGGTGTACCATACCAACTGGCGAGCCTTCCCAGTATGTACTAGGCAGCGTCTTGGTGAGGTGTACCATACCAACTGGTTAGCCTTCCCAGTATGCATTAGCCAGTGTCATGGTGAGGTGTACCATACCAACTGGTGAGCCTTCCCAGTATGTACTAGCCAGCGTCTTGGTGAGGTGTACCATACCAACTGGCGAGCCTTCCCGGTATGTACTAGGCAGCGTCTTGGTGAGGTGTACCATACCAACTGGCGAGCCTTCCCAGTATGTACTAGCCAGCGTCTCGGTGAGGTGTACCATACCAACTGGCGAGCCTTCCTAGTATGTACTAGCTAGCGTCTTGGTGAGGTGTACCATACCAACTGGTGAGCCTTCCCAGTATGCATTAGCCAGTGTCATGGTGAGGTGTACCATACCTACTGGTGAGCCTTCCCAGTATGTACTAGGCAGCGTCTTGGTGAGGTGTACCATAGCAACTGGTGAGCCTTCCCAGTATGTACTAGCCAGCGTCTTGGTGAGGTGTACCATACCAACTGGCGAGCCTTCCCAGTATGTACTAGGCAGCGTCTTGGTGAGGTGTACCATACCAACTGATGAGCCTTCCCGGTATGTACTAGCCAGCGACTTGGTGAGGTGTACCATACCAACTGGTGAGCCTTCCCAGTGTGTACTAGCCAGCGTTTTGGTGGGGTGTACCATACCAACTGGTGAGCCCTCCCAGTATGTACTAGCTAGTGTCTTGATGAAGTGTACCATACCAACTGGTGAGCCTTCCCAGTATGTACTAGCCAGCGTCTTGGTGAGGTGTACCATACCAACTGGTGAGCCTTCCCAGTATGTACTAGCCAGTGTCTTGGTTGGGTGTACCATACCAACTGGTGAGCCTTCCCAGTATGCATTAGCCAGTGTCTTGGTGAGGTGTACCATACCAACTGGTGAGCCTTCCCAGTATGTACTAGCCAGTGTCTTGGTGGGGTGTACCATACCAACTGGTGAGCCTTCCCAGTATGTACTAGCCAGCGTCTTGGTGAGGTGTACCATACCAACTGGTGAGCCTTTCCAGTATGTACTAGCCTGTGTCTTGGTGGGGTGTACCATACCAACTGATGAGCCTTCCCAGTATGCATTAGCCATTGTCTTGGTGAGGTGTACCATACCAACTGGTGAGCCTTCCCAGTATGCATTAGCAAGTGTCTTGGTGAGGTGTACCATACCAACTGGTGAGCCTTCCCAGTATGTACTAGCCAGCGTCTTGGTGAGGTGTACCATACCAACTGGCGAGCCTTCCCAGTATGTACTAGGCAGCGTCTTGGTGAGGTGTACCATACCAACTGGCGAGCCTTCCAAGTATGCATTAGCCAGTGTCTTGGTGAGGTGTACCATACCAACTGATGAGCCTTCCCAGTATGTACTAGCCAGCGTCTTGGTGAGGTGTACCATACCAACTGGTGAGCCTCCCCAGTATGTACTAGCCAGCGTCTTGGTGGGGTGTACCATACCAACTGGCGAGCCTTCTCAGTATGCATTAGCCAGTGTCTTGGTGAGGTGTACCATATCAACTGATGAGCCTTCCCAGTATGTACTAGCCAGCGTCTTGGTGAGGTGTACCATACCAACTGGTGAGCCTTCCCAGTATGTACTAGCCAGCGTCTTGGTGGGGTGTACCATACCAACTGATGAGCCTTCCCAGTATGTACTAGCCAGCGTCTTGGTGGGGTGTACCATACCAACTGATGAGCCTTCCCAGTATGTACTAGCCAGCTTCTTGGTGAGGTGTACCATACCAACTGGTGAGCCTTCCCAGTATGTACTAGCCAGCGTCTTGGTGAGGTGTACCATACCAACTGATGAGCCTTCCCAGTATGTACTAGCTAGCATCTTGGTGAGGTGTACCATACCAACTGGTGAGCCTTCCCAGTATGTACTAGCCAGCGTCTTGGCGGGGTGTACCATACCAACTGATGAGCCTTCCCAGTATGTACTAGCCAGCGTCTTGGTGAGGTGTACCATACCAACTGGTGAGCCTTCCCAGTATGTACTAGCTAGTGTCTTGGTGGGGTGTACCATACCAACTGGCGAGCCTTCCCAGTATGCATTAGCCAGTGTCTTGGTGAGGTGTACCATACCAACTGGTGAGCCTTCCCAGTATGTACTAGCCAGCGTCTAGGTGAGGTGTACAATACCAATTGGTGATCCTTCCCAGTATGTACTAGCCAGCGTCTCGGTGGGGTGTACCATACCAACTGGTGAGCCTTCCCAGTATGTACTAGCCAGCGTCTTGGTAAGGTGTACCATACCAACTGGTGAGCCTTCCCAGTATGTACTAGCCAGCGTCTCGGTGAGGTGTACCATACCAACTGGCGAGCCTTCCGGGTATGTACTAGGTAGTGTCTTGGTGAGGTGTACCATACCAACTGGTGAGCCTTTCCAGTATGTACTAGCCAACATCTTGGTGAGGTGTACCATACCAACTGGTGAGCCTTCCCAGTATGTACTAGCCAGCGTCTCGGTGAGGTGTACCATACCAACTGGCGAGCCTTCCGGGTATGTACTAGGTAGTGTCTTGGTGAGGTGTACCATACCAACTGATAAGTCTTCCCAGTATGTACTAGCTAGCATCTTGGTGAGGTGTACCATACCAACTGGTGAGCCTTCCCAGTATGTACTAGCCAACATCTTGGTGTGGTGTACCATACCAACTGGTGAGCCTTCCCAGTATGTACTAGCCAGCGTCTCGGTGAGGTGTACCATACCAACTGGTGAGCCTTCCCAGTGTGTACTAGCCAGTGTCTTGGTGAGGCGTAAAATACCAACTGATCAGCCTTCCCAGTATGTGGTAGCCAGTGTTTTGGTGAGGTGTGCCATGCCAAGTGATGAGCCTTCCCAGTAAGTATTAGCCAACATCTTGGTAAGGTGTACCATACCAACTGGTGAGCCATCCTAGTATGTATTAGCCAGTGTCTTGGTGAGATGTTCAATACCGACTGATGAGCCTTCCCAGCATGTACTAGCCACTGGCTTGGTCAGGTGTATTACACCAATTGTTGAGCTTTCCCAGTACGAACTAGCCAGCGTCTTGGTGAGGTGTACCATACCAACTGGTGAGTCTTCCCAGTGTGTAATAGCCAGTGTCTTCGTGAGGCGTAAAATACCAACTGATGAGCCTTCCCAGTGTGTAGTAGCCAGTGTATTGGTGAGGTGTGCCATGCCAAGTGATGAGCCTTCCCAGGATGTACTAGCCAACATCTTGGTGAGGTGTACCATACCAACTGGTGAGCCTTCCTAGTATGTACTAGCCAGTGTCTTGGTGAGATGTTCCATACCGACTGATGAGCCTTCCCTGTATGTACTAGCCATTGGCTTGGTGAGGTGTACTACACAAAGTGTTGAGCCTTCCCAGTGCGTACTACCCAGCGATTTGGTGAGTTGTACATTCCAACTGATGAGCCTTCCCAGTATGCACTAGCCAGTGTCTAGGTGAGGTGTAACATACCCACTGATGAACCATCCCAGTATGTACTAGCCAGTGTCTTGTTGAGGTGTACCATACCAACTTGCGAGCCTTCCGGGTATGTACTAGGTAGTGTCAAGGTGAGGTGTTCCATACCAAATGATGAGCCACCCCTGTATGTACCAGCCAGTGTCTTGGTGAGGTGTACCATACCAACTGATGAGCCTTCCCAGTATGTACCAGCCAGTGTCTTGGTAAGGTGTATCATACCAACAGGAGAGCCTTCCCATTATATACAAGCCAAGCGTCTTGGTAAGGTGTACCATACCAACTGATGAGCCTTCCCAGTATGTACTAGCCAAGTGCCTTGGTGAGGTGTACCATACCAACTGGTGAGCCTTCCCAGTATGTACTAGCTAGTGTCTTGGTGGGGTGTACCATACCAACTGGCGAGCCTTCCCAGTATGCATTAGCCAGTGTCTTGGTGAGGTGTACCATACCAACTGGTGAGCCTTCCCAGTATGTACTAGCCAGCGTTTTGGTGAGGTGTGACATACCAACTGATGAGCCTTCCCAGTATGTACTAGCCAAGTGCCTTGGTGAGGTGTGTACAATACCAGCTGATGAGCCTTCCCAGTATGTACCAGCCAGTGTCTAGGTGCGGTGTACTATACCAACTGATGAGCCTTCCCAGTATATACTAGCCAGCGTCTTGGTGAGGTGTACCATACCCAACAGGTGAGCCTTCCCAGTGTGTACTAGCCAGTGTCTTGGAGAGGCGTAAAATGCCAACTGATGAGCCTTCCCAGTATGTAGTAGCCAGTGTATTGGTGGGGTGTGCCATGCCAAGTGATGAGCCTTCCCAGTATGTACTAGCCAACAACTTGGTGAGGTGTACCATACCAACTGGTGAGCCTTCCTAGCATGTACTAGCCAGTGTCTTGGTGAGATGTTCCATACCGACTGATAAGCCTTCCCAGTATGTACTTGCCAGTCTCTTGGTGAGGTGTACCATACCGACTGATAAGCCTTCCCAGTATGTACTAGCCAGTGTCTTGGTGAGGCGTACGATACCAAATGTCCAGCCTTCACACTAAGTACTAGCCAGTGTTTTGTTGAGGTGTACCATACCGACTGATGAGCATTCCCAGAATATACTAGCAGTGTATTCGTGAGGTGTACCATACCCACTGTCCAGCCTTCACAGTAAGTACTAGCCAGTGTATTCGTGAGGTGTAACATACCAACTGTCCAGCATTCACAGTAAGTACTAGCCAGTGTCTTGGTGAGGTGTACCGTAAAAAACTGTCCTGCCTCCACAGTCAGTACTAGCCAGTGTCTTGGTGAGGCGTACCATACGAACTGACGAGCCTTCCCAGTTTTTTACTAGCCAGTGGCTTGGTGAGGTGTACAATACCAACCGTTGAGCCTTCCCAGTGTGTAAAGGTCAGTGTCTTGGTTAGTTGTACCATACCAACTGATGAGCCTTCCCAGTATGTACTAGCCAGTGTCTTGGTGAGGTGTACTACACCAACTGTTGAGCCTTCCCTGTATGTACTAGCCAGCGTCTTGGTGAGGTGTACCATACCAACTGGTGAGCCTTCCCAGTGTGTATTAGCCAGTGTCTTGGTGAGGTGTACCATACCAACTGGTGAGCCTTCCCAGTGTGTATTAGCCAGTGTCTTGGTGAGGTGTACTACACCAACTGTTGAGCCTTCCCAGTATGCACTAGCCAGTGTCTTGGTGAGGTGTACCATACCAACTGGTGAGCCTTCCCAGTATGTACTAGCCAGCGTCTTGGTGGGGTGTACCATACCAACTGATGAGCCTTCCCAGTATGTACTAGCCAGCGTCTTGGTGAGGTGTACCATACCAACTAATGAGCCTTCCCAGTATGTACTAGCCAGCGTCTTGGTGAGGTGTACCATACCAACTGGTGAGCCTTCCCAATATGTACTAGCCAGCGTCTTGGTGAGGTGTACCATACCAACTGATGAGCCTTCCCAGTATGTACTAGCTAGCATCTTGGTGAGGTGTACCATACCAACTGGTGAGCCTTCCCAGTATGTACTAGCCAGCGTCTCGGTGGGGTGTACCATACCAACTGATGAGCCTTCCCAGTATGTACTAGCCAGCGTCTTGGTGAGGTGTACCATACCAACTGGTGAGCCTTCCCAGTATGTACTAGCTAGTGTCTTGGTGGGGTGTACCATACCAACTGGCGAGCCTTCCCAGTATGCATTAGCCAGAGTCTTGGTGAGGTGTACCATACCAACTGGTGAGCCTTCCCAGTATGTACTAGCCAGCGTCTAGGTGAGGTGTACAATACCAATTGGTGAGCCTTCCCAGTATGTAATAGCCAGCGTCTTGGTAAGGTGTACCATACCAACTGGTGAGCCTTCCCAGTATGTACTAGCCAGCGTCTCGGTGAGGTGTACCATACCAACTGGCGAGCCTTCCGGGTATGTACTAGGTAGTGTCTTGGTGAGGTGTACCATACCAACTGATAAGTCTTCCCAGTATGTACTAGCTAGCATCTTGGTGAGGTGTACCATACCAACTGGTGAGCCTTCCCAGTATGTACTAGCCAACATCTTGGTGTGGTGTACCATACCAACTGGTGAGCCTTCCCAGTATGTACTAGCCAGCGTCTCGGTGAGGTGTACCATACCAACTGGTGAGCCTTCCCAGTGTGTACTAGCCAGTGTCTTGGTGAGGCGTAAAATACCAACTGATCAGCCTTCCCAGTATGTGGTAGCCAGTGTTTTGGTGAGGTGTGCCATGCCAAGTGATGAGCCTTCCCAGTAAGTACTAGCCAACATCTTGGTGAGGTGTACCATACCAACTGGTGAGCCATCCTAGTATGTATTAGCCAGTGTCTTGGTGAGATGTTCAATACCGACTGATGAGCCTTCCCAGCATGTACTAGTCACTGGCTTGGTCAGGTGTATTACACCAATTGTTGAGCCTTCCCAGTACGAACTAGCCAGCGTCTTGGTGAGGTGTACCATACCAACTGGTGAGTCTTCCCAGTGTGTAATAGCCAGTGTCTTCGTGAGGCGTAAAATACCAACTGATGAGCCTTCCCAGTGTGTAGTAGCCAGTGTATTGGTGAGGTGTGCCATGCCAAGTGATGAGCCTTCCCAGGATGTACTAGCCAACATCTTGGTGAGGTGTACCATACCAACTGGTGAGCCTTTCTAGTATGTACTAGCCAGTGTCTTGGTGAGATGTTCCATACCGACTGATGAGCCTTCCCAGTATGTACTAGCCATTGGCTTGGTGAGGTGTACTACACAATGTGTTGAGCCTTCCCAGTGCGTACTACCCAGCGATTTGGTGAGTTGTACATTCCAACTGATGAGCCTTCCCAGTATGCACTAGCCAGTGTCTAGGTGAGGTGTAACATACCCACTGATGGACCATCCCAGTATGTACTAGCCAGTGTCTTGTGGAGGTGTACCATACCAACTGATGAGCCTTCCCAGTATGTACTAGCCAGTGTCTAGGTGAGGTGTAACATACCCACTGATGAACCATCCCAGTATGTACTAGCCAGTGTCTTGTTGAGGTGTACCATACCAACTGGTGGGCCTTTCCAGTATGTACTAGCCAGCGTTTTGGTGAGGTGTGACATACCAACTGATGAGCCTTCCCAGTATGTACTAGCCAAGTGCCTTGGTGAGGTGTGTACAATACCAGCTGATGAGCCTTCCCAGTATGTACCAGCCAGTGTCTAGGTGCGGTGTACTATACCAACTGATGAGCCTTCCCAGTATATACTAGCCAGCGTCTTGGTGAGGTGTACCATACCAACAGGTGAGGCTTCCCAGTGTGTACTAGCCAGTGTCTTGGAGAGGCGTAAAATGCCAACTGATGAGCCTTCCCAGTATGTAGTAGCCAGTGTATTGGTGGGGTGTGCCATGCCAAGTGATGAGCCTTCCCAGTATGTACTAGCCAACATCTTGGTGAGGTGTACCATACCAACAGGTGAGCCTTCCTAGTATGTACTAGCCAGTGTCTTGGTGAGATGTTCCATACCGACTGATAAGACTTCCCAGTATGTACTTGCCAGTCTCTTGGTGAGGTGTACCATACCGACTGATAAGCCTTCCCAGTATGTACTAGCCAGTGTCTTGGTGAGGCGTACGATACCAAATGTCCAGCCTTCACACTAAGTACTAGCCAGTGTTTTGTTGAGGTGTACCATACCGACTGATGAGCATTCCCAGAATATACTAGCAGTGTATTCGTGAGGTGTACCATACCCACTGTCCAGCCTTCACAGTAAGTACTAGCCAGTGTATTCGTGAGGTGTAACATACCAACTGTCCAGCATTCACAGTAAGTACTAGCCAGTGTCTTGGTGAGGTGTACCGTAAAAAACTGTCCTGCCTCCACAGTCAGTACTAGCCAGTGTCTTGGTGAGGCGTACCATACGAACTGACGAGCCTTCCCAGTTTTTTACTAGCCAGTGGCTTGGTGAGGTGTACAATACCAACCGTTGAGCCTTCCCAGTGTGTAAAGGTCAGTGTCTTGGTTAGTTGTACCATACCAACTGATGAGCCTTCCCAGTATGTACTAGCCAGTGTCTTGGTGAGGTGTACTACACCAACTGTTGAGCCTTCCCTGTATGTACTAGCCAGCGTCTTGGTGAGGTGTACCATACCAACTGGTGAGCCTTCCCAGTGTGTATTAGCCAGTGTCTTGGTGAGGTGTACCATACCAACTGGTGAGCCTTCCCAGTGTGTATTAGCCAGTGTCTTGGTGAGGTTTACTACACCAACTGTTGAGCCTTCCCAGTATGCACTAGCCAGTGTCTTGGTGAGGTGTACCATACCAACTGTCCAGCCTTAACAGTAAGTATTAGCCAGTGTCTTGGTGAGGTGTACCATACCAACTGATGAGCCCTCTCAGTATGTACTAGCCAGTGTCATGGTGAGTTGTAGCATACTAACTGATGAGTCTTCCCAGTATGTACTAACCAGTGGCTTCGTGAGGTGTGCCATACCAACTGATGAGCCTTCCCAGTATGTACTAGCCAGTGTCATGGTGAGGTGTACCATACTAACTGATGAGCCTTCCCAGCATGTACTAACCAGTGCCTCCGTGAGGTGTACCATACCAACTGATGAGCCTTTCCAGTATGTACTAGCCAGTGTCTTGGTGAGGTATACCATACCAACTGTTGAGTCTTCCCAGTATGTACTAGCCAGTGTCATGGTGAGGTGTACCATACCAACTGTCCAGCCTTCACAGTAAGTATTAGCCAGTGTCTTGGTGAGGTGTACCATACCAAATGATGAGTCTTCCCAGTATGTACTAGCCAGTGTCATGGTGAGGTGTACTATACCAAATGATGAGCCTTCCCAGTATGTACTAGCCAGTGTCATGGTGAGGTGTACCATACCAACTGTCCAGCCTTCACAGTAAGTATTAGCCAGTGTCTTGTTGAGGTGTACCATACCGACTGATGGGCTTTCCCAGAATATACTAGCCAGTGTATTCGTGAGGTGTACCATACCCACTGTCCAGCCTTCACAGTTAGTACTAGCCAGTGTATTCGTGAGTTGTACCATACCAACTGTCCAGCCTTCACAGTAAGTACAAGCCAGTGTCTTGGTGAGATTTACCATAGAAACTGTCCTGCCTCCACAGTAAGTACTAGCCAGTGTCTTGGTGAGGCGTACCATACGAACTGACGAGCCTTGCCAGTTATTTACTAGCCAGTGACTTGGTGAGGTGTACTATATCAACTGTTGAGCCTTCCCAGTGTGTAAAGGTCAGTGTCATGGTTAGTTGTACCATACCAACTGATGAGCCTTCCCAGTATGTACTAGCCAGTGTCTTGGTGAGGTGCACTACACCAACTGTTGAGGCTTCCCTGTATGTACTAGCCAGCATCTTGGTGAGGTGTACCATACCAACTGGTGAGCCTTCCCAGTGAGTATTACCCAGTGTCTTGGTGAGGAGTACCATACCAACTGTTGAGCCTTCCCAGTATGTTCTAGCCCGTGTCTTGGTGAGGTGTACCATACCAACTGATGAGCCATCCCAGTATGTACTAGCCAACATCTTGGTGAGGTGTACCATACCAACAGTTGAGCCTTCATGGTATATAATAGCCAGTGTCTTGGTGAGATTTTCCATACCGACTGATAAGCCTTCCCATTTTGTACTAGCCAGTGTCTTGGTGAGGTGTACCATACCAACTGATAAGTCTTCCCAATATGTACTAGCCAGTGTCTTGGGGAGGCGTACCATACCGACTGATAAGCCTTCCCAGTATGTACTAGCCAGTGTCTTGGTGAGGCGTATCATACCGACTGATAAGCCTTCCCAGTATGTACTAGCCAACATCTTGGTGAGGTGTATTATACCAACTGGTGAGCCTTCCCAGTAGGTAGCAGCCAGTGTCTTGGTGAGTTGTACCATACCGACTGATAAGCCTTCCCAGTATGCACTAGCCAGTGTCTTGGTGAGGCGTACCATAACAACTGTCCAGCCTTCAGAGAAAGTACTAGCCAGTGTCTAGATGAGGTGTACCGTACCGACTGATGAGCCTTCCCAGTATGTACTAGCCAGTGTCTTGGTGAGGTGTACCATACCAACTGTCCGGACTTCACAGTAAGTACTAGCCAGTGTCTTGGTGAGGTGTACCATACCTACTGATAAGCCTTCCCAGTATGTACTAGCCGGTCTCTTGGTGAGGTGTACCATACCAACTGATGAGCCTTCTCAGTATGTACTAGCCAGTGTCATGGTGAGGTGTACCATACTAACTGATGAGCCTTCCCAGTATGTACTAGCCAGTGGCTTCGTGAGGTTTGCCATACCAACTGATGAGCCTTCCCATTATGTACTAGCCAGTGTCATGGTGAGGTGTACCATACTAACTGATGAGCCTTCCCAGTATGTACTAGCCAGTGCCTTCGTGAGTTGTGCCATACCAACTGATGAGCCTTCCCAGTATGTACTAGCCAGTGTCTTGGTGAGGTATACCATACCAAATGTTGAGTCTTCCCAGTATGTACTAGCCAGTGTCATGGTGAGGTGTATCATACCACATGATGAGCCTTCCCAGTATGTACTTGCCAATGTCATGGTGAGGTGTACCATACCAACTGTCCAGCCTTCACAGTAAGTATTAGCCAGTGTCTTGGTGAGGTGTACCATACCAACTGATGAGTCTTCCCAGTATGTACTAGCCAGTGGCTTGGTGAGGTGTACTACACCAACAGTTGAGCTTTCCCAGTGCGTACTAGCCGGCGACTTGGTGAGTTGTACCATTCCAAATGATGAGCCTTCCCAGTATGTATTGGCCAGTGTCATGGTGAGGTGTACCATACCAACTGTCCAGCCTTCACGGTAAGTATTAGCCAGTGTCTTGGTGATTTGTACCATTCCTACTGGTGAGTCTTCCCAGTATGTACTAGCCAGTGTCTTGGTGAGGTGTACCATACCAACTGGCGAGCCTTCCGGGTATGTACTAGGTTGTGTCATGGTGGTATGTTCCATACCGACTAATAAGCCTTCCCTGTATGTACTAACCAGTGTGTTGGTGAGGTGTACCATACCAACTGATGAATCTTCCCAGTATGTACTAGCCTGTGTCTTGGTGAGGTGTACCATACCAACTGATGAGTCTTCCCAGTATGTACTAGCCAACATCTCGGTGAGGAATACCATACCAATTGTTGAGCCTTCCCAGTATGTTCTAGCCCGTGTCTTGGTGAAGTGTACCATACTAACTGATTAGCCTTCCCAGTGTGTACTAGGTAGCATCCTGGTGAGCTGTACCATATCAACTGATGAGCCTTCCCAGTATGTACTAGTCTGTGTCTTGGTGAGGTGTACCATACCAACCGATGAGCCTTCCCAGTATGTATTAGCCAGTGTTTTGGTGAGGTGTACCATACCAAATGGAGAGCCTTCCCATTATGCACAAGCCATGCGTCTTGGTGAGGTGTACCATACCAACTGGTGGGCCTTCCCAGTATTAACTAGCCAGCGTTTTGGTGAGGTGTCCCATACCAACTGATGAGCCGTCACACTATGTACTAGCCAAGTGTCTTGGTGAGGTGTACCATACCAAATAGTGGGCCTTCCCAGTATGTACTAGCCAGCATTTTGGTGAGGGGTACCATACCAACTGATGAGCCTTCACACTATGTACTAGCCAAGCGTCTTGGTGAGGTGTACCATACCAACTGATGAAACTTCCCAGTATGTACTAGCTAGTGTCTTGGTGAGGTATACCATACCAACTGATAAGCCTTCACACTATGTACTAGCTAGTGCCTTGGTGAGGTGTACCATACCAACTGGTGGGCCTTCCCAGTATGTACTAGCCAGCGTTTGGTGAGGTGTACCATACCAACTGAAGAGCCTTCACACTATGTAATAGCCAAGCGTCTTGGTGAGGTGTACCATACCATCTGATGAGCATTCCCAGTATGTACTAGCCAGTGGCTTGGTGAGGTGTACCATACCAACTGATGAGCCTTCCCAGTGTGTACTAACAGGTGGCTTGGTGAGGTGTAGCATACCAACAGTTGAGCCTTCCCTGTATGTACTAGCCAGCGTCTTGGTGAGGTGTATCATACCAACTGGTGGGCCTTCCCTGTATGTACTAGCCAACATCTTGGTGAGGTGTACCATACCAACTGGTGAGCCTTCCCAGTATGTACTAGCCAACATCTTGGTGAGGTTTACCATACAAACCGATGAGCCATCCCAGTATGTACCAGCCAGTGTCTTGGTGAGTTGTACCATACTAACTGATGAGCCTTCCCTGTATGTATTAGCCAGTGTGTTGGCGAGGTGTACCATACCAAATGGAGAGCCTTCCCATTGTGCACAAGCCAAGCGTCTTGGTGAGGTGTACCATACCAACCGGTGGGCCTTCCCAGAATGTACTAGCCAGCGTTTTGGTGAGGTGTACCATACCAACTGATGAGCCTTCACACTATGTACTTGCTAAGCGTCTTGCTGAGGTGTACCATACCTTCTGATGAGCCTTCTCAGTATGTACTAGCCAGTGTCTAGGTGAGGTGTACCATACCAAATGGTGATTCTTCCCAGTATGTACTAGCCAGTGTCTAGGTGAGCTGTACCATACCAACTGATGAGCCTTCCCAGTATGTACTAGCCAAGCGTCTTGGTGAGGTGTACCATACCATCTGATGAGCCTTCCCAGTATGTAGGCCTACTAGCCAGTGGCTTAGTGAGGTGTACCATACCAACTGGTGAGCCTTCCCAGTGTGTACTAGCCAGTGTCTTGTTGAGGTGTACCATACCAACTAATGAGCCTTCCCAATATGTACTAACTAGTGTCTTGGTGAGGCGTACCATACCAAATGATGAGCCTTTCCAGTATGTACTAGCCAGTGTCATGGTGAGGTGTACCATACCAACTGTCCAGCCTTCACAGTAAGTATTAGCCAGTGTCTTGGTGAGGTGTACCATACCAAATGATGAGTCTTCCCAGTATGTACTAGCCAGTGGCTTGGTGAGGTATACCATACCAACTGTTGAGTCTTCCCAGTATGTACTAGCCAGTGTCATGGTGAGGTGTACCATACCAAATGATGAGCCATCCCAGTATGTACTAGCCAGTGTCATGGTGATGTGTACCATACCAACTGTCCAGCCTTCACAGTAATTACTAGCCAGTGTCTTGTTGAGGTGTACCATACCGACTGATGAGCATTCCCAGAATATACTAGCCAGTGTATTCGTGAGGTGTACCATACCCACTGTCCAGCCTTCACAGTAAGTACTAGCCAGTGTATTCGTGAGGTGTACCATACCAACTGTCCAGCCTTCACAGTAAGTACAAGCCAGTGTCTTGGTGAGATTTACCATAGAAACTGTCCTGCCTCCACAGTAAGTACTAGCCAGTGTCTTGGTGAGGCGTACCATACAAACTGACGAGCCTTGCCAGTTATTTACTAGCCAGTGGCTTGGTGAGGTGTACTATATCAACTGTTGAGCCTTCCCAGTGTCTAAAGGTCAGTGTCATGGTTAGTTGTACCATACCAACTGATGAGCCTTCCCAGTATGTACTAGCCAGTGTCTTGGTGAGGTGTACTACACCAACTGTTCAGCCTTCCCTGTATGTACTAGCCAGCGTCTTGGTGAGGTGTACCATACCAACTGGTGAGCCATCCCAGTGTGTATTACCCAGTGTCTTGGTGATGAGTACCATACCAACTGTTGAGCCTTCCCAGTATGTTCTAGCCCGTGTCTTGGTGAGGTGTACCATACCAACTGATGAGCCATCCCAGTATGTACTAGCCAACATCTTGGTGAGGTGTACCATACCAACAGTTGAGCCTTCATGGTATATAATAGCCAGTGTCTTGGTGAGATTTTCCATACCGACTGATAAGCCTTCCCATTTTGTACTAGCCAGTGTCTTGGTGAGGTGTACCATACCAACTGATAAGTCTTCCCAATATGTACTAGCCAGTGTCTTGGGGAGGCGTACCATACCGACTGATAAGCCTTCCCAGTATGTACTAGCCAGTGTCTTGGTGAGGCATATCATACCGACTGATAAGCCTTCCCAGTATGTACTAGTTAACATCTTGGTGAGGTGTACTATACCAACTGGTGAGCCTTCCCAGTAGGTACCATCCAGTGTCTTGGTGAGTTGTACCATACCGACTGATAAGCCTTCCCAGTACACACTAGCAAGTGTCTTGGTGAGGCTTACCATAACAACTGTCCAGCCTTCAGAGAAAGTACTAGCCAGTGTCTAGATGAGGTGTACCATACCGACTGATGAGCCTTCCCAGTATGTACTAGCCAGTATCTTGGTGAGGTGTACCATACCAACTGTCCGGCCTTCACAGTAAGTACTAGCCAGTGTCTTGGTGAGGTGTACCATACCTACTGAAAAGCCTTCCCAGTATGTATTAGCCAGTGTCTTGGTGAGGTGTACCATACCAACTGATGAGCCTTCTCAGTATGTACTAGCCAGTGTCATGGTTAGATGTACCATACTAACTGATGAGCCTTCCCAGTATGTACTAGCCAGTGGCTTCGTGAGGTGTGCCATACCAACTGATGAGCCTTCCCAGTATGTACTAGCCAGTGTCATGGTGAGGTGTACCATACTAACTGATGAGCCTTCCCAGTATGTACTAGCCAGTGCCTTCGTGAGGTGTGCCATACCAACTGATGAGCCTTCCCAGTATGTACTAGCCAGTGTCTTTGTGAGGTATACCATACCAAATGTTGAGTCTTCCCAGTATGTACTAGCCAGTGTCATGGTGAGGTGTACCATACCACATGATGAGCCTTCCCAGTATGTACTAGCCAATGTCATGGTGAGGTGTACCATACCAACTGTCCAGCCTTCACAGTAAGTATTAGCCAGTGTCTTGGTGAGGTGTACCATACCTACTGGTGAGTCTTCCCAGTATGTACTAGCCAGTGTCTTGGTGAGGTGTACCATACCAACTGGCGAGCCTTCCGGGTATGTACTAGGTTGTGTCATGGTGGGATGTTCCATACCGACTAATAAGCCTTCCCTGTATGTACTAGCCAGTGTGTTGGTGAGGTGTACCATACCAACTGATGAGACTTCCCAGTATGTACTAGCCTGTGTCTTGGTGAGGTGTACCATACCAACTGATGAGTCTTCCCAGTATGTACTAGCCAACATCTCGGTGAGGAGTACCATACCAATTGTTGAGCCTTCCCAGTATGTTCTAGCCCGTGTCTTGGTGAAGTGTACCATACTAACTGATGAGCCTTCCCAGTGTGTACTAGGTAGCATCCTGGTGATCTCTACCATATCAACTGATGAGCCTTCCCAGTATGTACTAATCTGTGTCTTGGTGAGGTGTACCATACCAACTGATGAGCCTTCCCAGTATGTATTAGCCAGTGTTTTGGTGAGGTGTACCATACCAAATGGAGAGCCTTCCCATTATGCACAAGCCATGCGTCTTGGTGAGGTGTACCATACCAACTGGTGGGCCTTCCCAGTATTTACTAGCCAGCGTTTTGGTGAGGTGTCCCATACCAACTGATGAGCCTTCACACTATGTACTAGCCAAGCGTCTTGGTGAGGTGTACCATACCAAATAGTGGGCCTTCCCAGTATGTACTAGCCAGCATTTTGGTGAGGGGTACCATACCAACTGATGAGCCTTCACACTATGTACTAGCCAAGCGTCTTGGTGAGGTGTACCATACCAACTGATGAACCTTCCCAGTATGTACTAGCTAGTGTCTTGGTGAGGTATACCATACCAAATGATAAGCCTTCACACTATGTACTAGCTAGTGTCTTGGTGAGGTGTACCATACCAACTGGTGGGCCTTCCCAGTATGTACTAGCCAGCGTTTGGTGAGGTGTACCATACCAACTGATGAGCCTTCACACTATGTAATAGCCAAGCGTCTTGGTGAGGTGTACCATACCATCTGATGAGCATTCCCAGTATGTACTAGCCAGTGGCTTGGTGAGTTGTACCATACCAACTGATGAGCCTTCCCAGTGTGTACTAACAGGTGGCTTGGTGAGGTGTAGCATACCAACAGTTGAGCCTTCCCTGTATGTACTAGCCAGCGTCTTGGTGAGGTGTATCATACCAACTGGTGGGCCTTCCCTGTATGTACTAGCCAACATCTTGGTGAGGTGTACCATACCAACTGGTGAGCCTTCCCAGTATGTACTAGCCAACATCTTGGTGAGGTGTACCATACAAACCGATGAGCCATCCCAGTATGTACCAGCCAGTGTCTTGGTGAGTTGTACCATACTAACTGATGAGCCTTCCCTGTATGTATTAGCCAGTGTGTTGGTGAGGTGTACCATACCAAATGGAGAGCCTTCCCATTGTGCACAAGCCAAGCGTCTTGGTGAGGTGTACCATACCATCCGGTGGGCCTTCCCAGAATGTACTAGCCAGCGTTTTGGTGAGGTGTACCATACCAACTGATGAGCCTTCACACTATGTACTAGCTAAGCGTCTTGGTGAGGTGTACCATACCTTCTGATGAGCCTTCTCAGTATGTACTAGCCAGTGTCTATGTGAGGTGTACCATACCAAATGGTGATTCTTCCCAGTATGTACTAGCCAGTGTCTAGGTGAGGTGTACCATACCAACTGATGAGCCTTCCCAGTATGTACTAGCCAAGCGTCTTGGTGAGGTGTACCATAACATCTGATGAGCCTTCCCAGTATGTAGGCCTACTAGCCAGTGGCTTAGTGAGGTGTACCATACCAACTTGTGAGCCATCCCAGTGTGTACTAGCCAGTGTCTTGTTGAGGTGTACCATACCAACTGATGAGCCTTCCCAATATGTACTAACTAGTGTCTTGGTGAGGCGTACCATACCAAATGATGAGCCTTTCCAGTATGTACTAGCCAGTGTCATGGTGAGGTGTACCATACCAACTGTCCAGCCTTCACAGTAAGTATTAGCCAGTGTCTTGGTGAGGTGTACCATACCAAATGATGAGTCTTCCCAGTATGTACTAGCCAGTGGCTTGGTGAGGTTTACCATACCAACTGTTGAGTCTTCCCAGTATGTACTAGCCAGTGTCATGGTGAGGTGTACCATACCAAATGATGAGCCATCCCAGTATGTACTAGCCAGTGTCATGGTGAGGTGTACCATAACAACTGTCCAGCCTTCACAGTAATTACTAGCCAGTGTCTTGTTGAGGTGTACCATACCGACTGATGAGCTTTCCCAGAATATACTAGCCAGTGTATTCGTGAGGTATACCATACCCACTGTCCAGCCTTCACAGTAAGTACTAGCCAGTGTATTCGTGAGGTGTACCATACCAACTGTCCGGCCTTCACAGTAAGTACAAGCCAGTGTCTTGGTGAGATTTACCTTAGAAACTGTCCTGCCTCCACAGTAAGTACTAGCCAGTGTCTTGGTGAGGCGTACCATACGAACTGACGAGCCTTGCCAGTTATTTACTAGCCAGTGGCTTGGTGAGGTGTACTATATCAACTGTTGAGCCTTCCCAGTGTCTAAAGGTCAGTGTCATGGTTAGTTGTACCATACCAACTGATGAGCCTTCCCAGTATGTACTAGCCAGTGTCTTGGTGAGGTGTACTACACCAACTGTTGAGCCTTCCCTGTATGTACTAGCCAGCGTCTTGGTGAGGTGTACCATACCAACTGGTGAGCCTTCCCAGTGTGTATTACCCAGTGTCTTGGTGAGGAGTACCATACCAACTGTTGAGCCTTCCCAGTATGTTCTAGCCCGTGTCTTGGTGAGGTGTACCATACCAACTGATGAGCCATCCCAGTATGTACTAGCCATCATCTTGGTGAGGTGTACCATACCAAAAGTTGAGCCTTCATGGTATATAATAGCCAGTGTCTTGGTGAGATTTTCCATACCGACTGATAAGCCTTCCCATTTTGTACTAGCCAGTGTCTTGGTGAGGTGTACCATACCAACTGATAAGTCTTCCCAATATGTACTAGCCAGTGTCTTGGGGAGGCGTACCATACCGACTGATAAGCCTTCCCAGTATGTACTAGCCAGTGTCTTGGTGAGGCGTATCATACCGACTGATAAGCCTTCCCAGTATGTACTAGCCAACATCTTGGTGAGGTGTACTATACCAACTGGTGAGCCTTCCCAGTAGGTACCAGCCAGTGTCTTGGTGAGTTGTACCATACCGACTGATAAGCCTTCCCAGTATACACTAGCCAGTGTCTTGGTGAGGCGTACCATAACAACTGTCCAGCCTTCAGAGAAAGTACTAGCCAGTGTCTAGATGAGGTGTACCATACCGACTGATGAGCCTTCCCAGTATGTAATAGCCAGTATCTTGGTGAGGTGTACCATACCAACTGTCCGGCCTTCACAGTAAGTACTAGCCAGTGTCTTGGTGAGGTGTACCATACCTACTGATAAGCCTTCCCAGTATGTTTTAGCCAGTGTCTTGGTGAGGTGTACCATACCAACTGATGAGCCTTCTTAGTATGTACTAGCCAGTTTCTTGGTGAGGTGTACCATACTAACTGATGAGCCTTCCCAGTATGTACTAGCCAGTGGCTTCGTGAGGTGTGCCATACCAACTGATGAGCCTTCCCAGTATGTACTAGCCAGTGTCATGGTGAGGAGTACCATACTAACTGATGAGCCTTCCCAGTATGTACTCGCCAGTGCCTTCGTGAGGTGTGCCATACCAACTGATGAGCCTTCCCAGTATGTACTAGCCAATGTCATGGTGAGGTGTACAATACCAACTGTCCAGCCTTCACAGTTAGTATTAGCCAGTGTCTTGGTGAGGTGTACCATACCAACTGATGAGTCTTCCCAGTATGTACTAGCCAGTGGCTTGGTGAGGTGTACTACACCAACTGTTGAGCTTTCCCAGTGCGTACTAGCCAGCGACTTGGTGAGTTGTACCATTCCAAATGATGAGCCTTCCCAGTATGTATTGGCCAGTGTCATGGTGAGGTGTACCATACCAACTGTCCAGCCTTCACGGTAAGTATTAGCCAGTGTCTTGGTGAGGTGTACCATACCTACTGGTGAGTCTTCCCAGTATGTACTAGCCAGTGTCTTGGTGAGGTGTACCATACCAACTGGCGAGCCTTCCGGGTATGTACTAGGTTGTGTCATGGTGGGATGTTCCATACCGACTAATAAGCCTTCCCTGTATGTACTAGCCAGTGTGTTGGTGAGGTGTACCATACCAACTGATGAGACTTCCCAGTATGTACTAGCCTGTGTCTTGGTGAGGTGTACCGTACCAACTGATGAGCCTTCCCAGTATGTACTAGCCAACATCTCGGTGAGGAGTACCATACCAATTGTTGAGCCTTCCCAGTATGTTCTAGCCCGTGTCTTGGTGAAGTGTACCATACCAACTGATGAGCCTTCCCAGTGTGTACTAGGTAGCATCTTGGCGAGCTGTACCATATCAACTGATGAGCCTTCCCAGTATGTACTAGTCTGTGTCTTGGTGAGGTGTACCATATCAACTGATGAGTCTTCCCAGTATGTACTAGCCTGTGTCTTGGAGTGGTGTACCATACCAACTGATGAGTCTTCCCAGTATGTAATAGCCAACATCTCGGTGAGGAGTACCATACCAATTGTCGAGCCTTCCCAGTATGTTCTAGCCCGTGTCTTGGTGAAGTGTACCATACTAACTGATGATCCTTCCCAGTGTGTACTAGGTAGCATCTTGGTGAGCTGTACCATATCAACTGATGAGCCTTCCCAGTATGTACTAGTCTGTGTCTTGGTGAGGTGTACCATACCAACTGATGAGCCTTCCCAGTATGTATTAGCCAGTGTTTTGGTGAGGTGTACCATACCAAATGGAGAGCCTTCCCTTTATGCACAAGCCATGCGTCTTGGTGAGGTGTACCATACCAACTGGTGGGCCTTCCCAGTATTTACTAGCCAGCGTTTTGGTGAGGTGTCCCATACCAACTGATGAGCCTTCACACTATGTACTAGCCAAGCGACTTGGTGAGGTGTACCATACCAAATGGTGGGCCTTCCCAGTATGTACTAGCCAGCATTTTGGTGAGGGGTACCATACCAACTGATGAGCCTTCACACTATGTACTAGCCAATCGTCTTGGTGAGGTGTAACATACCAACTGTTGAACCTTCCCAGTATGTACTAGCTAGTGTCTTGGTGAGGTATACCATACCAACTGATAAGCCTTCACACTATGTACTAGCTAGTGTCTTGGTGAGGTGTACCATACCAACTGGTGGGCCTTCCCATTATGTACTAGCCAGCGTTTGGTGAGGTGTACCATACCAACTGATGAGCCTTCACACTATGTAATAGCCAAGCGTCTTGGTGAGGTGTACCATACCATCTGATGAGCATTCCCAGTATGTACTAGCCAGTGGCTTGGTGAGGTGTACCATACCAACTGATGAGCCTTCCCAGTGTGTACTAACAGGTGGCTTGGTGAGGTGTAGCATACCAACAGTTGAGCCTTCCCTGTATGTACTAGCCAGCGTCTTGGTGAGGTGTATCATACCAACTGGTGGGCCTTCCCTGTATGTACTAGCCAACATCTTGGTGAGGTGTACCATACCAACTGGTGAGCCTTCCCAGTATGTACTAGCCAACATCATGGTGAGGTGTACCATACAAACCGATGAGCCATCCCAGTATGTACCAGCCAGTGTCTTGGTGAGTTGTACCATACTAACTGATGAGCCTTCCCTGTATGTATTAGCCAGTGTGTTGGTGAGGTGTACCATACCAAATGGAGAGCCTTCCCATTGTGCTCAAGCCAAGCGTCTTGGTGAGGTGTACCATACCAACCGGTGGGCCTTCCCAGAAAGTACTAGCCAGCGTTTTGGTGAGGTGTACCATACCAACTGATGAGCTTTCACACTATGTACTAGCTAAGCGTCTTGGTGAGGTGTACCATACCTTCTGATGAGCCTTCTCAGTATGTACTAGCCAGTGTCTAGGTGAGGTGTATCATACCAAATGGTGATTCTTCCCAGTATGTACTAGCCAGTGTCTAGATGAGGTGTACCATACCAACTGATGAGCCTTCCCAGTATGTACTAGCCAAGCGTCTTGGTGAGGTGTACCATACCATCTGATGAGCCTTCCCAGTATGTAGGCCTACTAGCCAGTGGCTTAGTGAGGTGTACCATACCAACTGGTGAGCCTTCCCAGTGTGTACTAGCCAGTGTCTTGTTGAGGTGTACCATACCAACTGATGAGCCTTCCCAATATGTACTAACTAGTGTCTTGGTGAGGCGTACCATACCAAATGATGAGCCTTTCCAGTATGTACTAGCCAGTGTCATGGTGAGGTGTACCATACCAACTGTCCAGCCTTCACAGTAAGTATTAGCCAGTGTCTTGGTGAGGTGTACCATACCAAATGATGAGTCTTCCCAGTATGTACTAGCCAGTGGCTTGGTGAGGTTTACCATACCAACTGTTGAGTCTTCCCAGTATGTACTAGCCAGTGTCATGGTGAGGTGTACCATACCAAATGATGAGCCATCCCAGTATGTACTAGCCAGTGTCATGGTGAGGTGTACCATAACAACTGTCCAGCCTTCACAGTAATTACTAGCCAGTGTCTTGTTGAGGTGTACCATACCGACTGATGAGCTTTCCCAGAATATACTAGCCAGTGTATTCGTGAGGTATACCATACCCACTGTCCAGCCTTCACAGTAAGTACTAGCCAGTGTATTCGTGAGGTGTACCATACCAACTGTCCGGCCTTCACAGTAAGTACAAGCCAGTGTCTTGGTGAGATTTACCTTAGAAACTGTCCTGCCTCCACAGTAAGTACTAGCCAGTGTCTTGGTGAGGCGTACCATACGAACTGACGAGCCTTGCCAGTTATTTACTAGCCAGTGGCTTGGTGAGGTGTACTATATCAACTGTTGAGCCTTCCCAGTGTCTAAAGGTCAGTGTCATGGTTAGTTGTACCATACCAACTGATGAGCCTTCCCAGTATGTACTAGCCAGTGTCTTGGTGAGGTGTACTACACCAACTGTTGAGCCTTCCCTGTATGTACTAGCCAGCGTCTTGGTGAGGTGTACCATACCAACTGGTGAGCCTTCCCAGTGTGTATTACCCAGTGTCTTGGTGAGGAGTACCATACCAACTGTTGAGCCTTCCCAGTATGTTCTAGCCCGTGTCTTGGTGAGGTGTACCATACCAACTGATGAGCCATCCCAGTATGTACTAGCCATCATCTTGGTGAGGTGTACCATACCAAAAGTTGAGCCTTCATGGTATATAATAGCCAGTGTCTTGGTGAGATTTTCCATACCGACTGATAAGCCTTCCCATTTTGTACTAGCCAGTGTCTTGGTGAGGTGTACCATACCAACTGATAAGTCTTCCCAATATGTACTAGCCAGTGTCTTGGGGAGGCGTACCATACCGACTGATAAGCCTTCCCAGTATGTACTAGCCAGTGTCTTGGTGAGGCGTATCATACCGACTGATAAGCCTTCCCAGTATGTACTAGCCAACATCTTGGTGAGGTGTACTATACCAACTGGTGAGCCTTCCCAGTAGGTACCAGCCAGTGTCTTGGTGAGTTGTACCATACCGACTGATAAGCCTTCCCAGTATACACTAGCCAGTGTCATGGTGAGGCGTACCATAACAACTGTCCAGCCTTCAGAGAAAGTACTAGCCAGTGTCTAGATGAGGTGTACCATACCGACTGATGAGCCTTCCCAGTATGTAATAGCCAGTATCTTGGTGAGGTGTACCATACCAACTGTCCGGCCTTCACAGTAAGTACTAGCCAGTGTCTTGGTGAGGTGTACCATACCTACTGATAAGCCTTCCCAGTATGTTTTAGCCAGTGTCTTGGTGAGGTGTACCATACCAACTGATGAGCCTTCTTAGTATGTACTAGCCAGTTTCTTGGTGAGGTGTACCATACTAACTGATGAGCCTTCCCAGTATGTACTAGCCAGTGGCTTCGTGAGGTGTGCCATACCAACTGATGAGCCTTCCCAGTATGTACTAGCCAGTGTCATGGTGAGGAGTACCATACTAACTGATGAGCCTTCCCAGTATGTACTCGCCAGTGCCTTCGTGAGGTGTGCCATACCAACTGATGAGCCTTCCCAGTATGTACTAGCCAATGTCATGGTGAGGTGTACAATACCAACTGTCCAGCCTTCACAGTAAGTATTAGCCAGTGTCTTGGTGAGGTGTACCATACCAACTGATGAGTCTTCCCAGTATGTACTAGCCAGTGGCTTGGTGAGGTGTACTACACCAACTGTTGAGCTTTCCCAGTGCGTACTAGCCAGCGACTTGGTGAGTTGTACCATTCCAAATGATGAGCCTTCCCAGTATGTATTGGCCAGTGTCATGGTGAGGTGTACCATACCAACTGTCCAGCCTTCACGGTAAGTATTAGCCAGTGTCTTGGTGAGGTGTACCATACCTACTGGTGAGTCTTCCCAGTATGTACTAGCCAGTGTCTTGGTGAGGTGTACCATACCAACTGGCGAGCCTTCCGGGTATGTACTAGGTTGTGTCATGGTGGGATGTTCCATACCGACTAATAAGCCTTCCCTGTATGTACTAGCCAGTGTGTTGGTGAGGTGTACCATACCAACTGATGAGACTTCCCAGTATGTACTAGCCTGTGTCTTGGTGAGGTGTACCGTACCAACTGATGAGCCTTCCCAGTATGTACTAGCCAACATCTCGGTGAGGAGTACCATACCAATTGTTGAGCCTTCCCAGTATGTTCTAGCCCGTGTCTTGGTGAAGTGTACCATACCAACTGATGAGCCTTCCCAGTGTGTACTAGGTAGCATCTTGGCGAGCTGTACCATATCAACTGATGAGCCTTCCCAGTATGTACTAGTCTGTGTCTTGGTGAGGTGTACCATATCAACTGATGAGTCTTCCCAGTATGTACTAGCCTGTGTCTTGGAGTGGTGTACCATACCAACTGATGAGTCTTCCCAGTATGTAATAGCCAACATCTCGGTGAGGAGTACCATACCAATTGTCGAGCCTTCCCAGTATGTTCTAGCCCGTGTCTTGGTGAAGTGTACCATACTAACTGATGAGCCTTCCCAGTGTGTACTAGGTAGCATCTTGGTGAGCTGTACCATATCAACTGATGAGCCTTCCCAGTATGTACTAGTCTGTGTCTTGGTGAGGTGTACCATACCAACTGATGAGCCTTCCCAGTATGTATTAGCCAGTGTTTTGGTGAGGTGTACCATACCAAATGGAGAGCCTTCCCTTTATGCACAAGCCATGCGTCTTGGTGAGGTGTACCATACCAACTGGTGGGCCTTCCCAGTATTTACTAGCCAGCGTTTTGGTGAGGTGTCCCATACCAACTGATGAGCCTTCACACTATGTACTAGCCAAGCGACTTGGTGAGGTGTACCATACCAAATGGTGGGCCTTCCCAGTATGTACTAGCCAGCATTTTGGTGAGGGGTACCATACCAACTGATGAGCCTTCACACTATGTACTAGCCAATCGTCTTGGTGAGGTGTAACATACCAACTGTTGAACCTTCCCAGTATGTACTAGCTAGTGTCTTGGTGAGGTATACCATACCAACTGATAAGCCTTCACACTATGTACTAGCTAGTGTCTTGGTGAGGTGTACCATACCAACTGGTGGGCCTTCCCATTATGTACTAGCCAGCGTTTGGTGAGGTGTACCATACCAACTGATGAGCCTTCACACTATGTAATAGCCAAGCGTCTTGGTGAGGTGTACCATACCATCTGATGAGCATTCCCAGTATGTACTAGCCAGTGGCTTGGTGAGGTGTACCATACCAACTGATGAGCCTTCCCAGTGTGTACTAACAGGTGGCTTGGTGAGGTGTAGCATACCAACAGTTGAGCCTTCCCTGTATGTACTAGCCAGCGTCTTGGTGAGGTGTATCATACCAACTGGTGGGCCTTCCCTGTATGTACTAGCCAACATCTTGGTGAGGTGTACCATACCAACTGGTGAGCCTTCCCAGTATGTACTAGCCAACATCATGGTGAGGTGTACCATACAAACCGATGAGCCATCCCAGTATGTACCAGCCAGTGTCTTGGTGAGTTGTACCATACTAACTGATGAGCCTTCCCTGTATGTATTAGCCAGTGTGTTGGTGAGGTGTACCATACCAAATGGAGAGCCTTCCCATTGTGCTCAAGCCAAGCGTCTTGGTGAGGTGTACCATACCAACCGGTGGGCCTTCCCAGAAAGTACTAGCCAGCGTTTTGGTGAGGTGTACCATACCAACTGATGAGCTTTCACACTATGTACTAGCTAAGCGTCTTGGTGAGGTGTACCATACCTTCTGATGAGCCTTCTCAGTATGTACTAGCCAGTGTCTAGGTGAGGTGTATCATACCAAATGGTGATTCTTCCCAGTATGTACTAGCCAGTGTCTAGATGAGGTGTACCATACCAACTGATGAGCCTTCCCAGTATGTACTAGCCAAGCGTCTTGGTGAGGTGTACCATACCATCTGATGAGCCTTCCCAGTATGTAGGCCTACTAGCCAGTGGCTTAGTGAGGTGTACCATACCAACTGGTGAGCCTTCCCAGTGTGTACTAGCCAGTGTCTTGTTGAGGTGTACCATACCAACTGATGAGCCTTCCCAATATGTACTAACTAGTGTCTTGGTGAGGCGTACCATACCAAATGATGAGCCTTTCCAGTATGTACTAGCCAGTGTCATGGTGAGGTGTACCATACCAACTGTCCAGCCTTCACAGTAAGTATTAGCCAGTGTCTTGGTGAGGTGTACCATACCAAATGATGAGGCTTGCCAGTATGTACTAGCCAGTGGCTTGGTGAGGTATACCATACCAACTGTTGAGTCTTCCCAGTATGTACTAGCCAGTGTCATGGTGAGGTGTACCATACCAAATGATGAGCCATCCCAGTATGTACTAGCCTGTGTCATGGTGAGGTGTACCATACCAACTGTCCAGCCTTCACAGTAATTACTAGCCAGTGTCTTGTTGAGGTGTACAATACCGACTGATGAGCTTTCCCAGAATATACTAGCCAGTGTATTCGTGAGGTGTACCATACCCACTGTCCAGCCTTCACAGTAAGTACTAGCCAGTGTATTCGTGAGGTGTACCGTACCAACTGTCCAGCCTTCACAGTAAGTACAAGCCAGTGTCTTGGTGAGATTTACCATAGAAACTGTCCTGCCTCCACACTAAGTACTAGCCAGTGTCTTGGTGAGGCGTACCATACGAACTGACGAGCCTTGCCAGTTATTTACTAGCCAGTGGCTTGGTGAGGTGTACTATATCAACTGTTGAGCCTTCCCAGTGTGTAAAGGTCAGTGTCATGGTTAGTTGTACAATACCAACTGATGAGCCTTCCCAGTATGTACTAGCCAGTGTCTTGGTGAGGTGTACTACACCAACTGTTGAGCCTTCCCTGTATGTACTAGCCAGCGTCTTGGTGAGGTGTACCATACCAACTGGTGAGCCTTCCCAGTGTGTACTACCCAGTGTCTTGGTGAGGAGTACCATACCAACTGTTGAGCCTTCCCAGTATGTTCTAGCCCGTGTCTTGGTGAGGTGTACCATACCAACTGATGAGCCATCCCAGTATGTACTAGCCAACATCTTGGTGAGGTGTACCATACCAACAGTTGAGCCTTCATGGTATATAATAGCCAGTGTCTTGGTGAGATTTTCCATACCGACTGATAAGCCTTCCCATTTTGAACTAGCCAGTGTCTTGGTGAGGTGTACCATACCAACTTATAAGTCTTCCCAATATGTACTAGCCAGTGTCTTGGGGAGGCGTACCATACCGACTGATAAGCCTTCCCAGTATGTACTAGCCAGTGTCTTGGTGAGGCGTGTCATACCGACTGATAAGCCTTCCCAGTATGTACTAACCAACATCTTGGTGAGGTGTACTATACCAACTGGTGAGCCTTCCCAGTAGGTAGCAGCCAGTGTCTTGGTGAGTTGTACCATACCGACTGATAAGCCTTCCCAGTATGCACTATCCAGTGTCTTGGAGAGGCGTACCATAACAACTGTCCAGCCTTCAGAGAAAGTACTAGCCAGTGTCTAGATGAGGTGTACCATACCGACTGATGAGCCTTCCCAGTATGTACTAGCCAGTGTCTTGGTGAGGTGTACCATACCAACTGTCCGGCCTTCACAGTACGTACTAGCCAGTGTCTTGGTGAGGTGTACCATACCTACTGATAAGCCTTCCCAGTATGTACTAGCCAGTGACTTGCTGAGGTGTACCATACCAACTGATGAGCCTTCTCATTATGTACTTGCCAGTGTCATGGTGAGGTGTACCATACTAACTGATGAGCCATCCCAGTATGTACTAGCCAGTGCCTTCGTGATGTGTGCCATACCAACTGATGAGCCTTCCCAGTATGTACTAGCCAGTGTCATGGTGAGGTGTACCATACTAACTGATGAGCCTTCCCAGTATGTACTAGCCAGTGCCTTCGTGAGGTGTGCCATACCAACTGATGAGCCTTCCCAGTATGTACTAGCCAGTGTCTTGGTGAGGTATACCATACCAAATGTTGAGTCTTCCCAGTATGTACTAGCCAGTGTCATGGTGGGGTGTACCATACCACATGATGAGCCTTCCCAGTATGTACTAGCCAATGTCATGGTGAGGTGTACCATACCAACTGTCCAGCCTTCACAGTAAGTATTAGCCAGTGTCTTGGTGAGGTGTACCATACCAACTGATGAGTCTTCCAAGTATGTACTAGCCAGTGTCATGGTGAGGTGTACCATACCACATGATGAGCCTTCCCAGTATGTACTAGCCAATGTCATGGTGAGGTGTACCATACCAACTGTCCAGCATTCACAGTAAGTATTAGCCAGCGACTTGGTGAGTTGTACCATTCCAAATGATGAGCCTTCCCAGTATGTATTGGCCAGTGTCATGGTGAGGTGTACCATACCAACTGACCAGCCTTCACGGTAAGTATTAGCCAGTGTCTTGGTGATTTGTACCATACCTACTGGTGAGTCTTCCCAGTATGTACTAGCCAGTGTCTTGGTGAGGTGTACCATACCAACTGGCGAGCCTTCCGGGTATGTACTAGGTTGTGTCATGGTGGGATGTTCCATACCGACTAATAAGCCTTCCCTGTATGTACTAGCCAGTGTGTTGGTGAGGTGTACCATACCAACTGATGAGACTTCCCAGTATGTACTAGCCTGTGTCTTGGTGAGGTGTACCATACCAACTGATGAGCCTTCCCAGTATGTACTAGCCAACATCTCGGTGAGGAGTACCATACCAATTGTTGAGCCTTCCCAGTATGTTCTAGCCCGTGTCATGTTGAAGTGTACCATACCAACTGATGAGCCTTCCCAGTGTGTACTAGGTAGCATCTTGGTGAGCTGTACCATATCAACTGATGAGCCTTCCCAGTATGAACTAGTCTGTGTCTTGGTGAGGTGTACCATATCAACTGATGAGTCTTCCCAGTATGTACTAGCCTGTGTCTTGGAGTGGTGTACCATACCAACTGATGAGTCTTCCCAGTATGTACTAACCAACATCTCGGTGAGGAGTACCATACCAATTGTTGAGCCTTCCCAGTATGTTCTAGCCCGTGTCTTGGTGAAGTGTACCATACTAACTGATGAGCTTTCCCAGTGTGTACTAGGTAGCATCCTGGTGAGCTGTACCATATTAACTGATGAGCCTTCCCAGTATGTACTAGTCTGTGTCTTGGTGAGGTGTACCATACCAACTGATGAGCCTACCCAGTATGTATTAGCCAGTGTTTTGGTGAGGTGTACCATACCAAATGGAGAGCCTTCCCATTATGCACAAGCCATGCGTCTTGGTGAGGTGTACCATACCAACTGGTGGGCCTTCCCAGTATTTACTAGCCAGCGTTTTGGTGAGGTGTCCCATACCAACTGATGAGCCTTCACACTATGTACTAGCCAAGCGTCTTGGTGAGGTGTACCATACCAAATAGTGGGCCTTCCCAGTATGTACTAGCCAGCATTTTGGTGAGGGGTACCATACCAACTGCTGAGCCTTCACTCTATGTACTAGCCAAGCGTCTTGGTGAGGTGTACCATACCAACTGATAAACCTTCCCAGTATGTACTAGCTTGTGTCTTGGTGAGGTATACCATACCAACTGATAAGCCTTCACACTATGTACTAGCTAGTGTCTTGGTGAGGTGTACCATACCAACTGGTGGGCCTTCCCAGTATGTACTAGCCAGCGTTTGGTGAGGTGTACCACACCAACTGATGAGCCTTCACACTATGTAATAGCCAAGCGTCTTGGTGAGGTGTACTATACCATCTGATGAGCATTCCCAGTGTGTACTAGCCAGTGGCTTGGTGAGGTGTACCATACCAACTGATGAGCCTTCCCAGTGTGTACTAACAGGTGGCTTGGTGAGGTGAAGCATACCAACAGTTGAGCCTTCCCTGTATGTACTAGCCAGCGTCTTGGTGAGGTGTATCATACCAACTGGTGGGCCTTCCCTGTATGTACTAGCCAACATCTTGGTGAGGTGTACCATACCAACTGGTGAGCCTTCCCAGTATGTACTAGCCAACATCTTGGTGAGGTGTACCATACAAACCGATGAGCCATCCCAGTATGTACCAGCCAGTGTCTTGGTGAGTTGTACCATACTAACTGATGAGCCTTCCCTGTATGTATTAGCCAGTGTGTTGGTGAGGTGTACCATAACAAATGGAGAGCCTTCCCATTGTGCACAAGCCAAGCGTCTTGGTGAGGTGTACCATACCAACCGGTGGGCCTTCCCAGAATGTACTAGCCAGCGTTTTGGTGAGGTGTACCATACCAACTGATGAGCCTTCACACTATGTACTAGCTAAGCGTCTTGGTGAGGTGTACCATACCTTCTGATGAGCCTTCTCAGTATGTACTAGCCAGTGTCTAGGTGAGGTGTACCATACCAAATGGTGATTCTTCCCAGTATGTACTAGCCAGTGTCTAGGTGAGGTGTACCATACCAACTGATGAGCCTTCCCAGTATGTACTAGCCAAGCGTTTTGGTGAGGTGTACCATACCATCTGATGAGCCATCCCAGTATGTAGGCCTACCTGCCAGTGGCTTAGTGAGGTGTACCATACCAACTGGTGAGCCTTCCCAGTGTGTACTAGCCTGTGTCTTGTTGAGGTGTACCATACCAACTGATGAGCCTTCCCAATATGTACTAACTAGTGTCTTGGTGAGGCGTACCATACCAAATGATGAGCCTTTCCAGTATGTACTAGCCAGTGTCATGGTGAGGTGTACCATACCAACTGTCCAGCCTTCACAGTAAGTATTAGCCAGTGTCTTGGTGAGGTGTACCATACCAAATGATGAGTCTTCCCAGTATGTACTAGCCAGTGGCTTGGTGAGATATACCATACCAACTGTTGAGTCTTCCCAGTATGTACTAGCCAGTGTCATGGTGAGGTGTACCATACCAAATGATGAGCCATCCCAGTATGTACTAGCCAGTGTCATTGTGAGGTGTACCATACCAACTGTCCAGCCTTCACAGTAATTACTAGCCAGTGTCTTGTTAAGGTGTACCATACCGACTGATGAGCTTTCCCAGAATATACTAGCCAGTGTATTCGTGAGGTGTACCATACCCACTGTCCAGCCTTCACAGTAAGTACTAGCCAGTGTATTCGTGAGGTGTACCATACCAACTGTCCAGCCTTCACAGTAAGTACAAGCCAGTGTCTTGGTGAGATTTACCATAGAAACTGTCCTGCCTCCACAGTAAGTACTAGCCAGTGTCTTGGTGAGGCGTACCATACGAAGTGACGAGCCTTGCCAGTTATTTACTAGCCAGTGGCTTGGTGAGGTGTACTATATCAAGTGTTGAGCCTTCCCAGTGTGTAAAGGTCAGTGTCATGGTTAGTTGTACCATACCAACTGATGAGCCTTCCCAGTATGTACTAGCCAGTGTCTTGGTGAGGTGTACTACACCAACTGTTGAGCCTTCCCTGTATGTACTAGCCAGCGTCTTGGTGAGGTGTACCATACCAACTGGTGAGCCTTCCCAGTGTGTGTTACCCAGTGTCTTGGTGAGGAGTACCATACCAACTGTTGAGCCTTCCCAGTATGTTCTAGCCCGTGTCTTGGTGAGGTGTACCATACCAACTGATGAGCCATCCCAGTATGTACTAGCCAACATCTTGGTGAGGTGTACCATACCAACAGTTGAGCCTTCATGGTATATAATAGCCAGTGTCTTGGTGAGATTTTCCATACCGACTGATAAGCCTTCCCATTTTGTACTAGCCTGTGTCTTGGTGAGGTGTACCATACCAACTGATAAGTCTTCCCAATATGTACTAGCCAGTGTCTTGGGGAGGCGTACCATACCGACTGATAAGCCTTCCCAGTATGTACTAGCCAGTGTCTTTGTGAGGCGTATCATACCAACTGATAAGCCTTCCCAGTATGTACTAGCCCACATCTTGGTGAGGTGTACTATACCAACTGGTGAGCCTTCCCTGTAGGTACCAGCCAGTGTCTTGGTGAGTTGTACCATACCGACTGATAAGCCTTCCCAGTATGCACTAGCCAGTGTCTTGGTGAGGCGTACCATAACAACTGTCCAGCCTTCAGAGAAAGTACTAGCCAGTGTCTAGATGAGGTGTACCATACCGACTGATGAGCCTTCCCAGTATGTACTAGCCAGTGTCTTGGTGAGGTGTACCATACCAACTGTCCGGCCTTCACAGTAAGTACTAGCCAGTGTCTTGGTGAGGTGTACCATACCTACTGATAAGCCTTCCCAGTATGTACTAGCCAGTGTCTTGGTGAGGTGTACCATACCAACTGATGAGCCTTCTCAGTATGTACTAGCGAGTGTCATGGTGAGGTGTACCATACTAACTGATGAGCCTTCCCAGTATGTACTAGCCAGTGGCTTCGTGAGGTGTGCCATACCAACTGATGAGCCTTCCCAGTTTGTACTAGCCAGTGTCATGCTGAGGTGTACCATACTAACTGATGAGCCTTCCCAGTATGTACTAGCCAGTGCCTTCGTGAGGTGTGCCATACCAACTGATGAGCCTTCCCAGTATGTACTAGCCAGTGTCTTGGTGAGGTATACCATACCAAATGTTGAGTCTTCCCAGTATGTACTAGCCAGTGTCATGGTGAGGTGTACCATACCACATGATGAGCCTTCCCAGTATGTACTAGCCAATGTCATGGTGAGGTGTACCATACCAACTCTCCAGCCTTCACAGTAGGTATTAGCCAGTGTCTTGGTGAGGTGTACCATACCAACTGATGAGTCTTCCCAGTATGTACTAGCCAGTGGCTTGGTGAGGTGTACTACACCAACTGTTGAGCTTTCCCAGTGCGTACTAGCCAGCGACTTGGTGAGTTGTACCATTCCAAATGATGAGCCTTCCCAGTATGTATTGGCCAGTGTCATGGTGAGGTGTACCATACCAACTGTCCAGCCTTCACGGTAAGTATTAGCCAGTGTCTTGGTGAGGTGTACCATACCTACTGGTGAGTCTTCCCAGTATGTACTAGCCAGTGTCTTGGTGAGGTGTACCATACCGACTGGCGAGCCTTCCGGGTATGTACTAGGTTGTGTCATGGTGGGATGTTCCATACCGACTAATAAGCCTTCCCTGTATGTACTAGCCAGTGTGTTGGTGAGGTGTACCATACCAACTGATGAGACTTCCCAGTATGTACTAGCCTGTGTCTTGGTGAGGTGTACCATACCAACTGATGAGCCTTCCCAGTATGTACTAGCCAACATCTCGGTGAGGAGTACCATACCAATTGTTGAGCCTTCCCAGTATGTTCTAGCCCGTGTCTTGGTGAAGTGTACCATACCATCTGATGAGCCTTCCCAGTGTGTACTAGGTAGCATCTTGGTGATCTGTACCATATCAACTGATGAGCCTTCCCGGTATGTACTAGTCTGTGTCTTGGTGAGGTGTACCATATCAACTGATGAGTCTTCCCAGTATGTACTAGCCTGTGTCTTGGAGTGGTGTACCATACCAACTGATGAGTCTTCCCAGTATGTACTAGCCAACATCTCGGTGAGGAGTACCATACCAATTGTTGAGCCTTCCCAGTATGTTCTAGCCCGTGTCTTGGTGAAGTGTACCATACTAACTGATGAGCCTTCCCAGTGTGTACTAGGTAGCATCTTGGTGAGCTGTGCCATATCAACTGATGAGCCTTCCCAGTATGTACTAGTCTGTGTCTTGGTGAGGTGTACCATACCAACTGATGAGCCTTCCCAGTATGTATTAGCCAGTGTTTTGGTGAGGTGTACCATACCAAATGGAGAGCCTTCCCATTATGCACAAGCCATGCGTCTTGGTGAGGTGTACCATACCAACTGGTGGGCCTTCCCAGTATTTACTAGCCAGCGTTTTGGTGAGGTGTCCCATACCAACTGATGAGCCTTCACACTATGTACTAGCCAAGCGTCTTGGTGAGGTGTACCATACCAAATGGTGGGCCTTCCCAGTATGTACTAGCCAGCATTTTGGTGAGGGGTACCATACCAACTGATGAGCCTTCACACTATGTACTAGCCAAGCGTCTTGGTGAGGTGTACCATACCAACTGTTGAACCTTCCCAGTATGTACTAGCTAGTGTCTTGGTGAGGTATACCATACCAACTGATAAGCCTTCACACTATGTACTAGCTAGTGTCTTGGTGAGGTGTACCATACCAACTGGTGGGCATTCCCAGTATGTACTAGCCAGCGTTTGGTGAGGTGTACCATACCAACTGATGAGCCTTCACACTATGTAATAGCCAAGCGTCTTGGTGAGGTGTACCATACCATCTGATGAGCATTCCCAGTATGTACTAGCCAGTGGCTTGGTGAGGTGTACCATACCAACTGATGAGCCTTCCCAGTGTGTACTAACAGGTGGCTTGGTGAGGTGTAGCATACCAACAGTTGAGCCTTCCCTGTATGTACTAGCCAGCGTCTTGGTGAGGTGTATCATACCAACTGGTGGGCCTTCCCTGTATGTACTAGCCAACATCTTGGTGAGGTGTACCATACCAACTGGTGAGCCTTCCCAGTATGTACTAGCCAACATCTTGGTGAGGTGTACCATACAAACCGATGAGCCATCCCAGTATGTACCAGCCAGTGTCTTGGTGAGTTGTACCATACTAACTGATGAGCCTTCCCTGTATGTATTAGCCAGTGTGTTGGTGAGGTGTACCATACCAAATGGAGAGCCTTCCCATTGTGCACAAGCCAAGCGTCTTGGTGAGGTGTACCATACCAACCGGTGGGCCTTCCCAGAATGTACTAGCCAGCGTTTTGGTGAGGTGTACCATACCAACTGATGAGCCTTCACACTATGTACTAGCTAAGCGTCTTGGTGAGGTGTACCATACCAAATGGTGATTCTTCCCAGTATGTACTAGCCAGTGTCTAGGTGAGGTGTACCATACCAACTGATGAGCCTTCCCAGTATGTACTAGCCAAGCGTCTTGGTGAGTAGTACCATACCATCTGATGAGCCTTCCCAGTATGTAGGCCTACTAGCCAGTGGCTTAGTGAGGTGTACCATACCTACTGGTGAGCCTTCCCAGTGTGTACTAGCCAGTGTCTTGTTGAGGTGTACCATACCAACTGATGAGCCTTCCCAATATGTACTAACTAGTGTCTTGGTGAGGCGTACCATACCAAATGATGAGCCTTTCCAGTATGTACTAGCCAGTGTCTAGGTGAGGTGTACCATACCAACTGATGAGCCTTCCCAGTATGTACTAGCCAAGCGTCTTCGTGAGGTGTACCATACCATCTGATGAGCCTTCCCAATATGTAGGCCTACTAGCCAGCGGCTTAGTGAGGTGTACCATACCAACTGGTGAGCCTTCCCAGTGTGTACTAGCCAGTGCCCTGTTGAGGTGTACCATACCAACTGATGAGCCTTCCCAGTATGTACTAACTAGTGTCTTGGTGAGGCGTACCATACCAAATGACGAGCCTTCCCAGTATGTACTATCCAACATCTTGGTGAGGTGTACCATACCAACTGGTGAGTTTTCCCAGTATGTAGTAGCCAGTGTCTTGGTGAGGTGTGCCATACCAACTGATGAGGCTTCCCAGTATGTACTAGCCAACATCTTGGTGAGGTGTACCATACCAACTGGTGAGCCTTCCTAATATGTTCTAGCCAGTGTCTTGGTGAGATGTTCTATACCGACTGACAAGCCTTCCCAGTATGTACTAGCCAGTGTCTAGGTGAGGCGTATCATACCAACTGATGAGCTTTCCCAGTATGTACTAGTCTGTGCCTTGGTGAGGTGTACCATACCAACTGGTGAGTCTTCCCAGTATTTACTAGCCAACATATTGGTGAGGTGTACCATACCAACTGGTGAGCCTTCCCAGTATGTACTAGCCAGTGCCTTGGTGAGGTGTACCATACCAAATGTCCAGCCTTAACAGTAAGTACTACCCAGTGTCTTGGTGAGGTGTACCATACCAACTGATGAGTCTTCCCAGTATTTACTGGCCAACATATTGGTAAGGTGTACCATACCGACTGATGAGCCTTCCCAGTATGTACTAGCCAGTGTCTTGGTGAGGAGTACCATACCAAGTGTCCAGCCTTCACAGTAAGTACTAGCCAGTGTCTTGGTGAGGTGTACCATACTGACTGATGAGTTTTCCCAGTATGTGCTTCTTCAAGTTGTAGGCAAAACATATTAATTGTTGCCTCGAGTAATGCACGGTGCGAGTTGTTCAATGTATCCTTATCTCTTATATGCTCTGAAGTTCAGTGAACTCATAGAAAACACTATTTTGGGCAATTCTGTGTAAATTAGGACAAACCTCAATATAAAAAATCAGAAAATTCCAGCAGTTCTGAAACTTTTTATTTTTATTTATTTTCATAGAGAGGATGTTATAGAGGGCAAGGCCCTATAGCAGGACTATACATTGTTATATAATAAGTGTTACGTGCAATGCACATCCCAATGTTTTTTAAATCCCTCTTCCCTGTATTCTGGTGTTCCATGACATTTTGAAACGACCGCCTGGTCGTTTGGTTCCGTTTGTGCGCACGAGATAGCAGCTGCTGTCGGACTTCGGGGTTACTTCAAGTAGTTCCTGCTTCTCCGCTAGAGAGTGTTGCTTGTGCCTTTTAAAACTCTACCAATTCGTAGCATAATTGAAAGGCAATTATATTCTACATCATGAAACAAATGCCTGTGTATTCATGATACCGCCAAATTATTTACTTAATAATGACATTGTTGATTGATGTGTCAAGCCTTGATTGGACGATAAATATTTACATGAATGCAGTTCGGCATCTGACGCGGAATTTCTCCGCCATCTTGTGAAGTCCATTGTCTGTCGTCGAAGAAGCAACTTAACTGCTGGTGTGACAGAGTATCTCTTCAAGGGCTGGGGGCGCCCTTGGCCCCCAGCTTTTACAAATATGAATGCCAATACTACTAGGAAATTTCCTGTGCTCTTCAGGCTGTGAATTTCATCGTTTCGCCGTGAAGTGGACGTGTGAAATGTAATCGCTTCTCGATGCAGACCTGTGCTTGTAACCAAAACGAAGCATGTGCTGGGTGGGCCATTTTCAAGGCAATATAGTGCCGTATTTTATTTTATTTAAAATGTGTTAGTTTTTTATTTTCATTGTGTCTCCACTGTGAAGTTTTAAGGTACGTAATTATTGTATATATTTAATTATTTTATTTTGGGAGCTCCAATATTGGCCTTGTATGAATGTTTGATCTTGTGTTTTGTTTTGCATGATAGGCCTAAAATTTCTTTTATGTTTTAATAATGTTTACATATATATATATTAATTTTGTTATTTTTTGTACCTTCTGGAGACACATTTATAAGTTTATTTTACGTTTTAAATTATTATTTATTTTCTTTTGGCAATCTTGGGATTGGCATATTATCAATCTAATGTAAGATCCGTCGAGACATAAACCGACTAGTGTTAATAGTTCTTAGATGTAATTGTTTTCCTCCTTTCATTTCGCTCTGGGGATTCTAAATTAATTTAATGCTAATTGTTTGCCGTAGTTTCGATCAGGCATGCGGTCTCCTTTTTTTTGTGGCCATGTTTGTTTTTTTGTTTTGCCCAGATGCATTCTGGTCTCGAGGTCAGTCTCTTGGCGCCGGCCACGAAACTCAAACGTGTTGTGTGTTAGCTTATTTTTTTTTTAAATGTAATCTTGTTGGTTTAACTTTGTGTTTTTGGTAAATGTTCCTGTGTTTTTCTCCGTCATGCAAATCATAAATTTATTTTCTAATCCCATTTTATTTTGTTAATTTAATTTTTATTTCTCGTTTCATCGTGGTCTGTATCTCCGCATGTCGGATCGGTATTGCATTCCCTTGTAAATTATCAAGCCCTTTCTCATTGTATTATGCCTGTAATTTTTATTTTAGTCTTTGGGCTTTTAACATTTTAATTTCAATTCAATTCTTTGCAAGCATGCATGTTCTGTTTCTGGTGAAGGTGCTCCTTTAAATTTTTAACATTACATTTTTATTTTAAATTTTTAATCAACTGTTGTGGCATTATTTCGCCGGCAGCAATTCTGTCGATTATTGGAGGGTGTCTGTAGAATAGCCTGTGCGTTCCCCTTCTCCACTTTCCTTCCACCCCTTTGGAGCTCTTCTGTTGGGGCATGTCATCTGGAGGTGATTTTGTTGCTGTGGAAGCGACGCGGACCTCTGAATAGACAGGTAAGTTGGCCCATCCACGCTGGCCATTGGGCGGTGTCATTCTGGTGAAGCAGAGCGTTGGTTATCGAGTTACCGACGTGCTGCCGGCCTAAGCCGCCGTGTCATTCTGGTAGCAGACCACGCTCGAGTTCGCTTCCGTAACCCTCCCCTTCCTCCATACCCGCAGGCTCGTTTTATGGACCCCTCTAGTGCTGATGGAGCGGTTGTTGATGGGATCTTGTCAGGCCAGTGCACTTGATGTTATGTAAAGCTAATCCTTGTCTTTTGTTTTATTTCATGTTTGCCTCTGGATATCCATGTGCTGTTATGTAAGTGACAGGTCCTGAGCGAGGTGTTTGCTGCTGTATTTTGTCCTGTTTGCAACATCCCCACTGAAAATGAAGCTCGGTGAGTGACTGACATGTGTTCTTGGCATGGGAAATGGGATTTCTTAATATTCTGATAGCCTACATGCTTCGAGTGAAGGAGTCCTGGAGCCCTGTCGGAAGCTGTTAGCCAGATGTTTTGTGCCAATTTTTGTAATTTAGCTTCCTGTTCTCGAGCCAAGCAGGTGGTGACGTATGCAGTTCTGGGCAGCATTGTGCATGATTTTGTGTAGTATGGTGACTGTGTTAGAGTGTCAGCCTAATCTATGGTGTTGGTAATTGGTGGTTGTGGTACTGTTGTGAAAGTGTAAACTGTCCTCGTAACTCCTAAAATTTGTTTCCTTCTGTATTGTCTGTCTGCATTCTGTGTTCTTTAAAATGGACGACAACAATAGTGTTTTCGATTTAATTGACTTAAGTGATAACCTTGTGAATTTGGAGAGTTCTTCTGGGGTTGAACGTGAATCACCTCTGTTTACTAGGTCTAAGGTTTTGGGATCGATTACTAGTAGTAGTTTGCCTGCCCCTCTGTTGCCTGGCGCTGGCTCGTCCATACCACTTAACCCTGCACACGGTCATTCTTCTCACGTTAGGTCACCTAATGATTTCCTGGGTACTGCCGACCCGTTGCATCCCAGTTCCTTCTCTAGTAATGTAAATGTTTTGTCGCCTGTAGGGGGTGTGCGAGCGGGCTACCCTGGTAACAATGTCTCTTTTCCAAGTGCTACATTCTCGCCTACCGTTAATTATGGGTCGATTCCTCATCCTATTTCTGGTTTCTTAACTAAGTTAAAGAGTTTCAACCTGGATGACGTTACCCAAGTGGTCCTATTTTTAAAACAAATAGTCGAATTGGGTAACCATGCCTCGATTTTTGGGATGTCGGAAATTCAAATTTTTCAACTCTTGTATCCTGTTGTATCCGGTATGCTGCGCGATAAGCTAGTTGAAGCTATCCACCTCCGCATGTCCTTAGCCATGTTTATTAGGGAAGTGGTGGTTTTTTGTCCCTGCGAGTGCCCATAGTGCTCTCGAGCAAAGATTTTTATATCGTGTCCAAAGGTTGGACGAGTCCCTTAGCGAACATGTCAGCGACATTAAGGTGTATGCCCAGGTATTTGCATCCACTTTAACTGGACGACAGTTGGTCTCATCGATTGTAAATGGGTTTTCGCCTCAATATAGGTCATACATGACTATGTGTACCAGGCCTTCGTCATTTGTCGAGCTGAAAAGGTCGTTATTGAGGCTATGGCCGTGAAACATGCAGATTCCCTTCGTGTAGCTAATGTTCCTCCTCCTTCCTTGATGTCTTGTCCCCCTCCTTCTTTGATGTCTCGTCCCCCGCCTAAGGTTATGTTCCACCCAAGACCCAACATTAAGTGTCACACGTGCGGTGGCGTGGGGCATGTCAAGAAGGTGTGTCCGAGTAACCAGGTTGTGTATCGCCAATGACGGGATGTTGTAGAGACCAATTCGGGTGTTACTTCCAAGGATATTTCTGTGCATAAGAGTTTGGGAAAACCCTGTGAAGTTTCTGGTCGCCCTACCAATGAAAGTCTTGATAACTCGTTGAAAACTAAATCTTCACGTGCTAATTCTGCTTATGTCGCTGACCTACCTAACCTGTCGGTGAGCAATGTCGTGGCAAGTCAGCCTAATTCTAAACGTAATGTGAAACCTGTGGTGCGGGTGTCCTCGTCATCTACTTGTAATCGTTTTGGGGTGAGTAATGATTTTGGAATTTCTCCTGTGGCTAAAGGAATATCCCCGTTTATTGAAATTTGCGTTAATGACGAGCCCGTTTCTGCATTGCTTGATTCTGGTAGTGTCGCATCCTTTATAAGCCAGGACTGGTTTTTATCTATGAAGAGTGTTTGCAAATTTCCTGAGTTAGAGCCTAACAATGAATCTTTTATTTCGGCAAATTGTTCAAACTTAAATATTTTGGGTAGTATGACAGTCAAAATCCATATTTTAAATTTTTCTTGGAAGTTTAAATTTTTTGTTGCCAGAAATCTTTCTTGTTCTGTGGTCATTGGAGCTAATTTCATGTCGCACGTTGGTATGCTTCTTGATTTTGGTGCTCGCAACTTATGGTTTAAGTTTAATCCGCAAAGTAAGTTATCGTTTAACCCGGTTTTATCTTCTCCTGCTGTCAATTCTGTTAGTGAACCTGTGACTATTGAGGATCTCGATCTGGAAAATTTAACGAGTCTTCAAAAGGATGCCATTAAGAGGTTATGTCAGGAGTATAGCGATGTATTTACTGACAAGTTGGGTGTAACCCATTTGATGGAGTACAGGATTGAGCTAACCGATTCTGTGCCGGTGCGTTCCAGCCCGTATCGACTTGCCCCGACCAAGATGGCTGAACTTCGGAAGATTATCGATAAGATGTTGGAAGAAGGTGTTATCCAACCTTCTATCTCTGCCTACTCATCCCCTGTATTTCTTGTGCCAAAACCTAACGGTGGTTTTCGGCCGGTGGTCGACTATAGGGCTCTTAATCAGAAAGTTGTTTTGCAGTCCATCCCTTTGCCGGACCTTCATACATGCTTTAGTTAGTTTCGCAACGCGAAGGTGTTCACGATCCTCGATTTAAATTCTTCTTACTTCCAAATTCCCCTCTCTCCTGAATCCAGGCATGTTACTGCTTTTTCCACTGACTGGAACCTGTTTGAGTATGCCCGTGTCCCGTTTGGCCTATCCACCGGAGCCGCTGTGTTGAGCAGACTTCTGGACAAGGTGTTTTCTGAAATTAAATTCAAGTTTGTGTACAACTACCTTGACGATGTGGTGATCTATTCTGAGTCTTTCGAGGAACACGTTGATCATCTGAAAGTTGTACTTGATCGGTTGCGTGACGCTGGCCTTACCGTCAAATTGTCCAAGGTTTCCTTTGCCAAGCCCAAAATATCCTTCTTGGGACATATTGTTTCTGAATCTGGTATCTCCGTGGACCAGTCTCGTACACAGGCCATCAGAGATTTTAAACCACCCAAGAACGCCAAGGGTGTTGCTCGTTACATTGGTATGGTGAACTTCTTCCGTAAGTTCATCAGTAACTTTGCCGACCGTGCTGCTCCTCTAAATCAATTACGCAAAAAGGCTGTGAAGTTTGAGTGGGGTCCCTCTCAGCAGGCAGCCTTCGAAGATCTTAAGCTTACGCTCTCTAACGCCCCTGTGTTAGCCATTTCGGATTTTGGGAAGCAGTTCATTGTACAGACTGATGCATCTGGTCGTGGTGTTGGTTGTGTCCTACTGCAAGAATCTGATCTGGGTAGGCAACCTATTGCATACGCTTCTCGTACCTTAACGGACGCAGAGAGGAAGTATTCCATATACGAACTTGAGGGTTTAGCTGTATTGTTCGCTCTAGAAAAATTCCGTATGTATCTTGAGCACACTAGGTTTCTCCTTGAGACCGATAACCAAGCCTTGAGCTGGGTCTTAGGGAAACCCCGTAAAACTGGTAGGATTGCCAGGTGGGCGACTAGGATTCTGTCATTCCAGTTCACTGTCCACCATATTCGTGGGTCCGAAAATGCGGTAGCTGATTCATTAAGCCGCATGTATGAGGAAACAGCTGAAGAGGATATTCAAGAATAAAAACCCGTAAACCTTGTATCTGCTGTAAATTGTGTCAATGTCGTTCTCAGCAATTCCCCTGTGCTTTTTGAAGATGTGAGACGATTCCAGAAAGAAGACCCCTCCTTATCTAGCCCAATTGATCGAATCAATTCTGGTGAACTGATCAAGCCCTACTCTCTAAAGGATGGTGTATTGTGTTGTTCGTCTCGTCATGACCGTCTACCTAAAATTGTGCTCCCGTCAGTCCTCATTCCGGAAATCTTTCGTTACTATCATGAATCTCCTATTGGTGGCCACCTAGGAGTATACCCGAGCTAAAATCAGACAGTTTTTCATTTGGCGAAGTATGGATGGCGACATCAGGAGGCTCATTAGAAATTGTGCTGCATGTAGTATTAGCAAACCTCCGGTTTCTACTAAGGTTGACCTCTTGTCATCTGAACCGGCATCTAGACCCATGGAGAGGCTTTTTATCGACCATGTTGGGCCGTTCCTTCGCTCTGGTCGGGGAAACCAATTTGCGCTTGTTTGCACTGACGGTTTCACCCGGTTTAGTTGGATTTTCCCCACCAGACAGGCTACGACCATTTCCGTCATAAAGTGTCTTAATTCAATCTTTTCATCTTTGGGGCCATGTCAGTTCCTGGTATCAGATAATGCCAAGTGCTTTGTATCTCATCAGTTCCGTCAATTCTTATTTGATTATGCTATTTCGCATGTAACCACCACTCCCTATTTTCCTAACCCGTCTCTCGCTGAGCGAGTCAATCGTAATCTCCGTTCTGCTCTGATTGCTTTCCACCACGACGACCATTCCAAGTGGGATTCTAATTTGCATTGGCTCAATTTTGCTTTCAACACCGCCGTGCATGAGAGCACGCAAGCCACCCCCTTTTCGTTAATGTTTTCCTTTATGGCTAATTCTCCGTTGTCCAATCTGTGGAACCTGCACGATCTCCTTCCAGACAGTTTCACGCCCGAGGATATGAGGGCGAAATTCGACAAGGCTAGAGAGAATATTAGGGTATCACATGACCAACTTGCCAGGCGACACAATGCCTGTCGCAAGCCAACGGATTTGGAAATTGGTGATGTTGTGTACGTTCGCAATTTCGAGCCCAAGGGCGTCAGTAATCTAGTTTCAAGCAAGTTGACCCCTCGTTTCAAGGGCCCATGTTATGTAGAGGCATTCCTGACTCCCGTTACTCTGCTTATTAGAAACCCCAAGGCAAACAAAATTTCAAGATTGCATCTGTCGCACATCAAACGAGGTGGAGAGGTTTCTAATGAGGAAATGCTACCGTAAATTTTGTAAAACGAATTTTGTATAATGTAGAGTATCCCTAACCGTCATTGAAGCCTTCAGGCATCTGTTCCTTCTGGAATTTTGAACTGGATATGAAAACTCTGATGGGATACAAAATGTAACTGTTGGGTAATTCCCATTTTATGGTATATTTGTAAAATTGAAACTAAAATTTGATGTTTTCATAATAGAAGCTAGCATGTAAGTTGGGCTCGGTGGGAGACCTAACTCATGGTAACCTTGTATTCCTGTTCCCTTTGGGAATTTAAGTGGTCACTCCCCTACCGTAGTTCCTTCTAAATGTATAGTCGTTTAACTCATGTAATCTTGAAAGGTACTTCTAGTCTGTAAAAAGGTAAACTTGTTAATGAAATTTTGTAAGCACGGATCTAGGGCTTGGTCAGAAATATTTTCTTCATATAAATTCAACTTTGTTTCTCCTTGTAAAATGTAGTAAGAAATTGTAATTCTGTAAACTTTTATTTTTGAAATAAGATTAACTTCTGTTTTGTAAATGGCTGCCCACGCGTCGCATAATATCTTGCACATTGGATCCACCTACTTCGTTTAAAGCTAACTACATTGGACTTGTTGAAAATTTTCCTAACGTGTCTCGGACTATGAAAGCACTGCAGGTGCTGGTGTTCTGCGTTTCTGAAGAATTATGGACACAGGGAAGCTGTTAACTAAGTGGTTTGCGAGGTGATCAATTATCCATTCCCTGATAATCTGACCCTGCACTCTTCCTAACCAAAACGATGCGGTTTTGTCCATGAATTGGAGTTAACTGGTGAACATTATCTTCTGGAAACATGCTTGGTGAATCGACTAGATAAGGAGTTCTGCCTATGCCTAGGCATATTCGTGAACGGTGTTCATGCTTAAGGGAGGGAGACTGTTACGTGCAATGCACGTCCCAATGTTTTTTAAATCCCTCTTCCCTGTATTCTGGTGTTCCATGACATTTTGAAACGACCGCCTGGTCGTTTGGTTCCGTTTGTGCACACGAGATAGCAGCTGCTGTCGGACTTCGGGGTTACTTCAAGTAGTTCCTGCTTCTCCGCTAGAGAGTGTTGCTTGTGCCTTTTAAAACTCTACCAATTCGTGGCATAATTGAAAGGCAATTATATTCTACGTCATGAAACAAATGCCTGTGTATTCATGATACCGCCAAATTATTTTCTTAATGACATTGTTGATTGATGTGTCAAGCCTTGATTGGACGATAAATATTTACATGAATGCAGTTCGGCATCTGACGCGGGATTTCTCCGCCATCTTGTGAAGTCCATTATCTGTCGTCGAAGAAGCAACTTAACTGCTGGTGTGACAGTGTATCTCTTCAAGGGCTGGGGGCGCCCTTGGCCCCCAGCTTTTACAAATATGAATGCCAATACTACTAGGAAATTGCCTGTGCTCTTCAGGCTGTGAATTTCATCGTTTCGCCGTGAAGTGGACGTGTGAAATGTAATCGCTTCTCGATGCAGACCTGTGCTTGTAACCAAAACGAAGCATGTGCTGGGTGGGCCATTTTCAAGGCAATATAGTGCCGTATTTTATTTTATTTTATTTAAAATGTGTTAGTTTTTTATTTTCATTGTGTCTCCACTGTGAAGTTTTAAGGTACGTAATTATTGTATATATTTAATTATTTTATTTTGGGAGCTCCAATATTGGCCTTGTATGAATGTTTGATCTTGTGTTTTGTTTTGCATGATAGGCCTAAAATTCCTTTTATGTTTTAATAATGTTTACATATATATATATTAATTTTGTTATTTTTTGTACCTTCTGGAGACACATTTATAAGTTTATTTTACGTTTTAAATTATTATTTATTTTCTTTTGGCAATCTTGGGATTGGTATATTATCAATCTAATGTAAGATCCGTCGAGACATAAACCGACTAGTGTTAGTAGTTCTTAGATGTACTTGTTTTCCTCCTTTCATTTCGCTCTGGGGATTCTAAATTAATGTAATGCTAATTGTTTGCCGTAGTTTCGATCAGGCATGCGGTCTCCTGTTTTTGTGGCCATGTTTGTTTTTTTGTTTTGCCCAGATGCATTCTGGTCTCGAGGTCAGTCTCTTGGCGCCGGCCACGAAACTCAAACGTGTTGTGTGTTAGCTTAATTTTTTTTTAAATGTAATCTTGTTGGTTTAACTTTGTGTTTTTGGTAAATGTTCCTGTGTTTTTCTCCGTCATGCAAATCATAAATTTATTTTCTAATCCCATTTTATTTTGTTAATTTAATTTTTATTTCTCGTTTCATCGTGGTCTGTATCTCCGCATGTCGGATCGGTATTGCATTCCCTTGTAAATTAACAAGCCCTTTCTCATTGTATTATGCCTGTAATTTTTATTTTAGTCTTTGGGCTTTTAACATTTTAATTTCAATTTAATTCTTTGCAAGCAAGCATGTTCTGTTTCAGGTGAAGCTGCTCCTTTAAATTTTTAACATTACATTTTTATTTTAAATTTTTAATCAACTGTTGTGGCGTTATTTCGCCGGCAGCAATTCTGTCGATTATTGGGGGGTGTCTGTAGAATAGCCTGTGCGTTCCCCTTCTCCACTTTCCTTCCACCCCTTTGGAGCTCTTCTGTTGGGGCATGTCATCTGGAGGTGATTTTGTTGCTGTGGAAGCGACGCGGACCTCTGAATAGACAGGTAAGTTGGCCCATCCATGCTGGCCATTGGGCGGTGTCATTCTGGTGAAGCAGAGCGTTGGTTATCGAGTTACCGACGTGCTGCTGGCCTAAGCCGCCGTGTCAATAAGGAATATTAAATATTATTTAACATACAAAAACAAAGTTACAAAGTATTTTACAATGACAGTATGTTACTCTTCAAAGTTTTATTAATTTTATAATATTCTGATACTTCCTAATTATAATCCGTTATAGCCTGGTTAAATATGCTTTTGGTGCCGTATTTAGAGGTGTAGACCCTGGAAATTGCAAGGTTCTTGGAATTTCTGGTGTTATACTCATAGTTTTGTCGTTGTAGAGGAAACTTTATTGTGCCTTTATACGAAAGTTCTCCACTTTTATGTATGAACAGAGAAGCAGATACTTTTATACAGATTTCTAGAAGGGGGATTCCTGAGATTCGAACTAAATTTGCTGTATGGGTGAGTAAGGGAAGGGAATAAACTGCTCTAATTGCCCTTTTCTGGAGTGTACTTACTTGATTTAATAATGTGGTAGTGCATCTTCCCCAAATACTGCACATATATGTTATATGTTATGTACTAGACTGTAATACAGTGTTTTTAATATATGAGATGGAAGAACATGTTGTAATTTGTATATTGCTCCTATTGCAGGAAGAATTTTTTGCTTTACTTTGTATATCTGTTCTTGCAAGCTCAGTTGTTCATCAAAATTCAGGCCGAGATATTTTATTGATGAGAACCTTTCAATTACTGTATTATCTAGTTTTACAGGAATCATGGTTTCTTTGCTGTTGCTAGGTTTAGTGATATATATATATATATATATATATATATATATATATATATATATATATATATAAGTTAGTTTGTCTTTTTTGTACTAGTCAGCAATCCATTTAATTTACACCAGTTGTCCAGGACTTTCTTGTCTTCTATTGGCAAGGAAAGGTTTTCATTAATTATGACTACCATGATATTCCTATGACTGTGTTTGATATGTGCCAGAAACCAGAAGAAGTCAAAGTGATGATTAAATGTGTATTTGGAGTCTCCAGATCAAAAACAAGAGATGAAAGTTGGTTGACCAAAAAACAAGTCTTCTGCCAATTAGATTCTCCATTTCCTGTAAATTATAGAGGACTGTATTCTTTTAGGGGATATGTTTAACTAATAAACATATTCAATTGTTACGGTATATGTACTGGATCTCCGCATGTCGGATCGGTATTGCATTCCCTTGTAAATTATCAAGCCCTTTCTCATTGTATTATGCCATCAAATATATATTTTTCTATTGCTGGTAATATTTTTGTTTTCTTCCACAACCATTATGCTCCTTATCCTATAAGCATCTGATGTTGTATAAAACATTATTCATAAGAGAATGTTTTGTCTTTCAGCATCCGATCTAGTCTGCACGCCTCTGTTTCCGAATGATTTTCCTCAATGATCCCCTATTACCAGTTAGCACTGTGGCCTCCTCTGCTTCCACACATCTCACTTTGAAAATGTTGAACACTGAATCTAACCATCACCGTTGTACGAGAGGCTTTGTAGAGATTAATAACTGTTCTTTCTGGGGGACTTGGTACTTCAATTTTTAACATCAGTACGTTATAACTAGGAAGCTAACGGAGTTCGTAGCAACCAGTCCGAGGTCCCAGGTGAGCAGTGAGCGAGAAGTGCAACCTACCGAATGAGCAATAAATATCTGTAAATAAGATGGACATGCTACACAAGTTCTTTTTAAAGAAACATTCTTCCTGTCTTCAAAGATCCGAGGTGAAACCCACCAGTTTTTTGAATACAGCAGTTCTGAAACTTACTTATTTCTTTCTTGTCTTCTGTGGTTTGGTATGTATAGAGCCAGTAACCTTTATAAAATATGGTGATGACAGTTTAGTCGTAAAAAGGTTTTCTCAATAGTGATATTTAAAGCCCTGATATTGCCACTGAGATGCACATTTAACATCCTAGATAACTTTAATTTGGTTTGAACATGAAAGGGATTTAATAATAATATAACTGCAAGACATTTGGTTACCGTACCTACTAAGAAAAGTAGTGTGCCATTTTTTGAGTGGAGCTACCTAGGCAAATCTGTGCACCAAAATCAACATTTTATTTTATGCTACCTTCTAGCAGATAAACTGTGTTTGTGTCTGATAACCTGCGGCACCTGTGAAGTGATAACTATATTTTGTGTTACTGTCACCAAATGTGAGGTCTGCAGCAGCTCATTCATATGACTTGAAGTACTGTGGATTATTCCTGTATTTCCAAAACTGACTCTGCTGGAAATCAAGCCCATGACGATTTCCAGATAGAAGGATTTGTTTACTGCAAAACAACAAAGGAGTATCATATAAGTATCAGCTAAGTGGGTTTGGAAGTAACCACATAATTTCTAAATCAAAATAAGTTAAAACTATTCGATAGCCAAAGGACTTAAACAAAATCCTCCATGGTTTTAGACAGATGCATTGATCCATTGGTCATAGTTTGTCCCATCATTTTAGAAAATGGAAGGGTTCGAGACCTAAGGATGTTCTACAAAATTAACTGAAAGTGACATCACCAGGTTAGCTCACTTGGTTTGTGAAATAAAAGGGTTCATGTCCCTTCAAATTAATTTTCCTCGTTTCTCTTCTCAAAATGCTGAGATGGTGGTTTTCCCTTAGACCACAGTCACTTCCTTAGCCTCTTCTACCTGGAGGCTGCTTGGGTGATCCTTTCCTTTAGAATCACAAGGCTCCATGACACTGCAAATTAGGATGATAAAGAGTTTGGGAGTGAGGTAAGGGGATAAAAGAAATATAGATAGCCAAGCACATAAGCCCATTGTTTCCACAGCTACTGCCATGGTCTAGAAGTAAGCATAGTTGCTTCCTAACTGGTTGGTCCAGGTTTGAATCCTGGCTCTGCCAAGGAGCACCGTGAAGTTTTGAATAAGGTATACTGAAGTTCATAACTGTTGACTTATTTAGGGGCTTTGTGACATCTTAGTCATGTAGTCCCGTGTACTTGGGTATGTGTTATTGTGATAGCTGTGTTAGTGTGTATTTGTAATTTTAGGCGAGGATTGGGAAGGAGGTGGCCGTGGCCATAAGTGGGGAAGCCATGGAAAACCACATCCAAGATGATCGAGATTGGAATCGCCTAACCTCTGTTTTTCCTCATGAGACTGAGTGTACCCCGTTTCAGACCCGAATTAAATTTCTTGCCATTGCCGAGAATCCAACCTCCGGGGCAATAACTAAGCATGCTAGCCACTACACTATGATGAGATCTGAGAATAGGGATGGATCCTAACCCACTTCTTGGTCATAATAGAAGTGATTTTCTACGGTTTGTGATTCCCAGAATTTTTGAAACCACACCAGGCAAACCCAGCTTTATGCTCCATCACCAAATTATTTTACAGGCCCAGTAAAATGGAGTAATGGTATCTCGGGGACTACCATTTCAAAAGTCTTAATCGTTCATTTTATTCTCACTACGATGTGTCGATACATGTACGAGTCTCTGGAGGACTCACATTATTACTCTTATGTAAACATCTTGCATGATAATCCTGACTCCACTCACCGTATCTTGGTGAGAATGATCTACTACATGTGTGTTTACTCAAATAAAATGTTCTTTTTTAAATTTCAGATTTCTGTATTCTATAAACTTTTGTTAATTGTTAAATTTATTAGTTTTTTTTAAATTTATTAATATTAATGAAAGACACCAGGTAGATGGACAATGGAGATTGTTGCCTATACTCTGTGAGCTGCCAGAATGGGATTGACAGTTCTCGCCTCGCCGTGTGGTCAGGGAACAAGGTTGCCAAAAAGTTAAAATAACAATGCAATATCTGATGTGGAAAGGGCAGCAGAACGAGGAGGAAGATGACAGCTAAATTCCCTGTCAATATGTAGAGGACTTAAATGTATTTGGTTTGATTTAAGAGCTCCAATGTGGGCGTCAATAAATAAATGTTAGGCTTCCACTTATAAATTTCAACTTGACTAAATTTGTATTGTACTATCTCGGTTAAGAGGGACAAACGACCTCGCTGTTCCGCCCCTTAAACCTGTAACTAACCATACAGTGTGTTGGTAATGGGCAATATTTCCATAGGATCCAGACTGCAGTAATGAACCACCTCATGGCTTAGCTACTAGCATTAATGGCTGTCATCCCAGAGGTCTTGGTTCGATTGCCGACTCTGCCCAGAAGTTTCATTCTGGCCTGAGGACTGGAACGGGGTACACTCAACCTAGTGAGGCACAACTGAATAGAGGCGGGTTGATTCCCACCTAAGCCCATGGCCACCTTCCCAATCCTCACACTAATACAGGTTATCAGACAACATTCCACACTCACCCAAGTACACAGGGCTATATGACCATGATGTCCAAACCCCCCTACAGTCGCTGTACCGAGCTTGTCTGACGTGGTGGCCAGATTGCTCCCTAGTGCCCCTTGGTTTGTTTGAACAGTGCATTTAGCCATAACCTGTTCCTCTATTGGAGCACGCTGCAGTCACTGCCTCATTAAGCCATAGGGGGTTGGACATCATTGTCATCAGCCCTGTATACTCGGCTGTGAGAAGAAAGCAAGTCAGTGCACCACGAGGGGGATCAGATGGATATGTACTGGAGACACAATAATAAATTCACGTACTTGCACAAAAGACTCGTGCAAATACTCCCTCTTCTTCTTTACGCATCTTGTCCCGCTAAGGGACGGCTCACCAAGTGATACAACCACTTTGTACACATGCACAGTATAATTTTAAGTCATACGGATCAATCTCTGCATTATCAGTTCAATGCTGTGTTTCATTACATCAAATACTTTAACTAGATGCATAGTCAAATAGGAAAGCTAACAAGGAGCACTAGAATATGCAAATGGAATGCAGTGACTTACCAGGTTAAGACCAGTGTAGATGCTAAAAATGTGTTACAAGACTCCAGATTTTTCTATTTTTTTATACCCCACCTTGGACTCCCTCAAGACAAGAGGGTGGATGAAGGTGACAAGTAGTTTATGATTTTGATGATGAGACACACTCCTCCAATGATGAAGGCTGAACCAACAATTCTGGAATCTTGTAACTGTTTATGTGGGTGTGTTTCTACAGTGGTCTTAACTTGGCAAGTTGATCTTGTACCGCTTTTATGGCGGTCTTATCTTTTAAATCACTGTATTTATTATATACAAGTAGTATATACAGTACAATAAAGCATACGAAAAAAAATGAAAGAGCTCTTTCTTGAGTTGTTATTAAACATCTGTGTTAAAATTCCACGATTTGGTTCGGAGAGGGTTCAACGTTGCAGAAGAATGGCAACAGGAGCGGAACAACACAGCTCCGAAGGAATGGCAGTCACTACTTTGAACCCACCATCCACCAGCAGGTTTTGATCTGCCACGTTGTACCCGATACCTAGTTGAGGCTATCGGCTACGCCAGTTGTGATCGAGCCATAGTTGAGATTTGTGGGCAAAGAGAAAAGATAGCGCTCAGATCGAGTCAAGAAGAATGGTAGGAAATGACGTAGGAGGCCGAGGGAGAAGGAGGCACTACCCCTCAAGCATATGGAATTATGGGAGAAATACTGGATAATTATAAAGATCAATATGGAATAAAACATTATCTAACCTCAAAAGAGAAGGAAATATCAAGATATCTTATTGGTGATAACTTGAAGAAAGGCAGACAACTCCTTAAATTATGTTATAACTTAATTGCCGATATAATAGTGGTCGAGGTTATAGCTGTGTCAGACAGCGGAAGGAAGGGGAAAGTCACGTGCTAGAGCCGGGCGGGGCAGCCGAACGCAGTGACACAATCAGAACGAAAGAAGTATTCCAGCAGTCAAGCTAAGCGGATCACATCGTGCAGTAAGAGAACAGTTTTACAAGGCAGTGCGATACATAAAGTTACGTGCGGTAGTAGGAGTTCGTTGTTGGAGCGCACGCTATCCACAAGGCAGGTTATACAAGCCGTGAACTTGAGAGAGAAAGCCGGTGCTCAGGCACATGTCTTTTCAACATTGCAGTAATAGTTACGTGAAACAGCAATGCTTTTCCAAGCTTAAAGTTTATCGAAGCAATACGCAGCATTACGATAGGATTGAGAACATTATTTGAGCTACATTCTCAATGCAGAACAGCACAGCGAAGCAGTATAATGAGGCCAGTATTCAACCTCGCATTATACAAGGACAGTGAGGCGGAACGTGTCGTGCTGTGGCCGACATTTTACAATCAGGCGATAGTCAAGCAGCTGAACATTACTTTGACATTTTGTTCAGCTTAAGATGTTTGGACTTGTGTTTCGACAGTCCGATTGTGCAGTCCAATTACAATTATATACTTCTATTGTGGACTTTTAGATGGACTTGAACATATTTCAGCGGTATTACGGCATATTTTATGATGCATTTTAGACCGGAATATTTAAGGCAACCATGGGGTCATTCCAACATAACTGCTTTTGGCAAGTGAAAAGTTATAAGCGTATGCACTTTGTGAACAGTGGCACGTGCAGCATAATAGTTGCATATCATGAACAGTTATGATATATCTCAGTTACGAAAACAGATACAGGGTGTTTGACAAATCAGTACACTCTTCAAGATAATTTATTTTTCTACCAGTGAAATTCAGCCGCTGTGGAGATTAACATTTTTGTCGTATGCCAACTGAATAGTTTATGGGACAGTGGCGTGACATATTCGAAGAGTATGGGGTACTCTACATTTTTGAACTTTTGTGGAAGAGTTTGGACAATATCCGTGATGGATAATCTTCAGTTCATCATGTCGGGCTAGGCGGATACGGAGACGTGATGGCACCACAGAGCGATGGATTCGGTTCCTGACGAAGAGGATATACAACAGCAATTCACTTGGATGGAATTTTCGTTAGTTCAGTGGATGATACAGCGTTTTTCGTCGATCTATCGAGAAATCTGTGACAAACACGTGGATTATCGGCGATCATTGAATTATATTAACATCTGGAATATGAAGGTATTGTATGAGTTATGGCATTCCTGATATGATTTTTCATGAACACTGGGCATACTTTTATATATTTCTAGTAGGAGTGCTACTATTATTTTTCGACATGGCTTAGATACTTTATTGCTCCATTTGCTAAAATATGGTGTTACCGTATGATATGGCAGGCACAGTTATACGACGTTCTCACCATTGGTTGACTTTATTAGACAGAATTTTGGTCTTTATATTTTTCTGTGAGGATAGTATTTCTTGATTGTGGATATTTTTAGCGAGTGTTTCGAACTCGTGATCTGCAATTGGATAATTTAAATTATTTCGTCAGTTCATTGCATACTAGCGAGTATGTATAATTCATCAGTAGGGATTTTTTTGTTGGATTGTTTGGTGATATTAAAATTTTATTCACTCAAGTGAATGCTTATCGCTTTTATGTGACAAATAGAGTCTTGTTGATTCCAATCTTGTACACTCACTCATTAGTCTACGAGACGGGGCCTGTTGCATTAAGCAATTGTGTGGTGGCACTCACCTTACCCATCGTTTAGGGCATTATCATGTTAGTCTACGAGGCGGGGCCTGTCGCTTTAGGCGATTGTGTGGTGGCACTCACCTTACCTGCCAGTCGAGGGTCTCATTTTATCATCCGAGTGTACTTATGATCGTAAGAGGATTAAACAATAAACTACCAGTCACATGTTAGTCGAATTTTGTTAAATAAATTAAAAATAAATGTCAGCAGGGTTACATTTTGTAATTCCTGTTTTGCCAATCCAATATTTTGTTGCAATACTCTTTTGAGAGTATATTCATTTAACAGCTGATACTTTTGATACTCTTTCTGAGTGATTTGATATCTTTGAGAGGGATTTCAAGTAATTGAATCTTGTAAGAAGAATCATTTATGGTCAGAATTTATTTTGAGGCAGATCAGTATTATATATTTTTGATGTGAGGTATTATAACACATTGGTGTTTTTCTTTGAAGTAAATCTTGAGAATCTTAAGAGAATTTATGCTCTAATTGAAACCAGATCTTGAATTGGATTACGATTACTAAGGTAATTTTCCTTATTGTTTAAGAAGTTGTCTAGATATGACCAGATGAATTACAGTTCTTATAGATTGTGTGCGTTAATCATTTGAAGCCAGTTATATATTTTTGTGGATCATGCAACGCGATTATGTGAAGTATTTTTGATAGGTATTTTTTGGAGGTTGCCAAGTGGAAGTTTGCAATATTGCCAATGAGTATTTTGAGGCAGACATGAGGTTGTTGAACCCAGTCTAGCATATTTTTGAGATTCATGCTGTGCGCTGAATAATTATGGTGTTATATGGAATAGTTATGGTGTTATATGGAATAATTATGGTATTCAAATATGGTATTTGACAAGGTGAGATTAAATGGTGAAGTTTTGGATAGTGAGATCCAACGTGATTTTGTGAAGGCAACATATTATTTTGGTATGATAATTAAATACGAGATATAACTTGGAAGTGATAAAAATGTAAGACAACGTTCTATAACCTATATTAAACAATTTTTTAGGAAATTAAATAAATAAATAATTTTGATAATCCAAGATTTTCTGATAATAATAATTTATGAAATAATAATCTGAAGTTTAAGCATATTAATGATCTGACCCGATGAATTAAAATCTAAATAACCAGATGAATTAAAATTTGAATAAATTGATGAATTAAAATTCGAATAAATTGATAAATTAAAATTTGAATAAATCGATTAATTAAATAAATTGATGAATTAAAGGTTGAATAAATTAACTCAATTAAATAAATTAATAGGTGATTAAACAGCTGATGAATAACTGAATTAAAAGGTGATAATTAATTAAAGGAACTGATGACTAATACAATTTAAATGAATTTAAATAAATTTAAATAAGAGATGTGATTTAAATAACTTGATGAATTGCAACTTGAATTAGTGAATTAAACAATTTAAATAGATGAATTGACATGATTTAATCTGAATGAGATAATGAAATGAGAGTGTGTGGATAATTGAAGAATATAATGAATTGATGAATATAATATTCATTTAGATGATTTGATGGTGATAAATTAATTATTCTGACTTGAATATAACGAATATTGGGATGAGAACTAATGTGAGAGATATTTAATTTTGATATGATAATGATGATGGTAACCAATGAATAGTGAAGTTTTCTTTGATTCACAACCCAGCAATAATCAGTGACAGTGTAAATATGGTGTATAAATTAATTGTTAGATTATTAGGAGCATTTGTTAGGGATTTCCAGCATTTGATTAGTGCCATTTAAGCCATGGAAATAAGTTAATATTAGAATATATGTGTTTTTTTTAGGATATTTTGTTAGACAGATTCATATTTCTTGACATCCACATTCCTGATGTTAAATTAAAGAAAGGTTAGGTCTCAGGGATCACGAAATGTCAGTGACGCAAAGACATAGTGCTACGGTGGCCCTGAGAACCCAAGCGAACTTTAGTAATTTTTTATATTTTATGTGGATGAAAAATATACCTTGAAATAGCACAGAGATGGTTCGATTTTGAGGACAATGACAACCTAACGTTTGCATTCGACCATACTCTTAGGTAGGGTTGGTGTTTATTATCTCTGTCTGACTATTTAAAGTTGAAATAAATTTGGTTTTATCTTAGTTGTGATCTGATGATGGTGTTTTTTCCCAAACCTTTCCTTTGTCTTAATTAAGGCTTAACCAGAAAGGATATGGTTTGCTAGGGGTTCAGTTGATGGCGCCCATTTCTATTTGTTATTTTGATTAAATTTAAGCCCGTAACGACCCTGGAGATACTTTATCTCGTGTTACCCTCTGCCTTTGTGATATTTCAACTGAATTTCCGACACATTCCTTATTTGACTTCATGTTCATTTAACTCCACTCTGGCCTGGGAAGCCAGGTATGTGATGTAATGGCAGATGGTTCATCGCATCCCTCGGATGAACGGGTGCAACGTAAAGCGTGGGTTGCCCTTAACAGGGTGCGAACCAACCATTGGCTCGTTGTTGTATAAGTGGGGCATGAGAACATCACCCAACTGTGACAGTGGTGCGCCGAGACGGACCATCCGCCATATTGTTACATAGTACTTGGGACCACTGGAAGACAGTGCAAGCCTCTACGAAGTCTATCAAGTGGCTGGACAATTAGAACTTTAAATCTATCAGGTGCCCAGTTGATTGTTTGTAATATGTTATATATTTTGTGTGCGTTGCCATAAGCTTAATTAATAATTTAAAAAAATCTACCCTGCATTTTTTCCCTACAGTGCATCCATTGCATTTACAGTAAGTGCCATAAGTTGATGGAAAATCATGAATTTCTAATTTGCTTCTTTAATAAACATGAAGTTATATGACCAATAACGTATTTTTGAAAGTTGAACTTTTTTATAATGCTTACCTGTGTTTAATTGTAATAGGAAAGGATTTAAGTCAATAATACCCAATATATGAGTACACTGTACCGGTTTCGGTTATATTATAACCTCCTTCAGCAGGTAGTATCCAGCGGCTTCGGTGGCGTAGTTGGTAGCCTGCTGAACTTCTCTGCCCAAGGTCGCGGGTTCAAACCCGGCTAAAGTTGTCAGATTTTTTAAGAGCGTTAAAATTCCTCAGTATGCCTTCCTTCGAAGGGGAAGTGAATGATTTACGTCCTGTAAAAGAACCTTCTACTAACTAAACATGTGTGAAGAAAAATTCGTAGGTTTGGTTTGATTAGTGCCCTTAAGTTCCAATGTTGCCCTGGTTGCGATGGCATCTAGAAGTGGCCAAGATCACAGCTAGGTATCGTGGATGGTAGCATTTGGTAGTCCTTACTTGAATTAAGAACAGATAACACACACTAATACAGCCATCTCAATTAGCACCGGTTATCAGACAGATTCTATACATATCCAAAGTACATGGGACTACATGGTCGAGTTGTCGCAGCCCCTAAACTAAGGAACCAGCAGTTAGTATAAGAATGAAGTTGCTAGATTGCATATAATTTGATAAAAAGTATTGAGTTCAAAAATATTTCCAAAAATGTTAACTATCTAAATGCTTAAAAATATTATAAAAATATTTGGAAATCAGATCTGTTACAAATTCCTTTAAGTTGATAATGAAAGAACAAATTCTTCACAAAAAAAAAGGCAGCCCGTAATGGAGAAGTCAAAGATATGGAACTGATGTTGTTCATTGAGAAATTTAGAGGTTGGGATTCATTGTGAAGTTATGCTTACATGGTAATAGAGGGTTTTTGATACATTATAGTGATAAGAGTTAGTTCAAAAGCTCGAGTAGATTTCAAATATTGGATTTTATTGACTTACGGTATCCTTTACTGTTACAATTAAACTCTGCCAATAACGACAGTGTCATTTCTTACCAGCGCTTATAAATATTCTTTAAAACCTGGTTAGTTGTCACCATTCTTTACAACAGATAATATCTCAAGTAGTCTTAATCTGTAATTAAAGAACTTGAGTAGTATTGTTGTTCTCATTGACTTATTCGAGAGACATTGCAATTCTGAGTTTAAAGGACATGGTTAGATAATTGCTACCATTGCCATAGGAAAATCTAAGATCCAAATCCCTTGCTTAACAATCATGGTCTCTCTGTGATAGACCTGGTCCTTGACCTACAACTACTGAATAAGTTGCAAGACTCTTAATTACAAGCACATCCAAAAATGTATGTAATATGAGATTAGGTAGTCTGTGATTAATTTATATGCACAACACACACGAGAGGAGCCGGGCCGTCATGCATTTCACATAGAATCACAATAATGTGAATTGGGAAGCAACTCCAGCACCAGTTACGACTGAGAACAACGGGTTGGAAGAGTTTTTCACGGTCCATGTGGAATGTGCTCAAATATATCAGCTCAAAATGTATATTATAAGAAAGGATTGTGCAGTGTACCTGGAAACAGCCAATACTAGCCAAGTAATCACACTTCCCCATCCATTCATTATGATATAATTTTTAACTTAGCAGCATAGCCGAGCATATGAAGTCACACTCCATGAAAGCACTGAGGGCTGCAAGTTGAGAAATGTAAAAGGGGCCATACTGATATCTCGCCAGGAGATGGCATTCGGGTTTGAACTGCAGTTGTCTTCCCGCTCACTGCGTATTGCGCATGCCAAAAACTTTCAGTTGGTCGATGTTTCCATTACTGTACCTGATACTGCCACACTGTTAAAAGTAAGCACAAAGGCTCGTAAGAATATCGACAGTAGGAAGGAAGGTAACAATACACATGAAGAGAAGAGATAGGTTGGTAGGACACATACTAAGACACCCAGGAATAGCAAGCTTAGTTATGGAAGTAAAGGTCTCACAATGTGAGAACAAATTCTTAAAAAAAAAAAAAAAAAAAAAGGCAGCCCGTAATGGAGAAGTCAAAGATATGGAACTGATGTGAGGCAGACAGGTTTTTCTCCGGGTACTCCGGTTTTCCCTGTCAAGATAACAAATTATCATGCAGGAAGTAGCAGCAACTGACTGCCAGTAGATATATGTAATTTTGGAATATGATGATGATAATTGTTGTTTTAAGGGGCCTAACATCGAGGTTATCGGCCCCTAATGAAATGAAATGGCGTGAAATGAAAGGATGAAGATAAAAAGCAGCTCACTGCCGGGGATGAAACGAAAATGGTTTACATAAAACAGACAGTCAGCCCAAACTATTATGCCTTATTTGAATAAAAAAATAGTAAAGAAGGGGGGGGGGGGGGTACAAAACAATAAAACAAATAAGGCATAGAGAACAATAAAATAAATGAACGCAATAAAAATCATAAAACAGACTTAGCGTGAATTAAAAGTCTTAACGTACATTAAAACTTAAAGAAGTAACCACTCTCCCTCATGAATCGGATGACGAGGTCTGCTGACGGCCCGTCATCACGGAGAATAAGGGACAGGGTGTTAGGCAGTTTAAGAGTCCTTCGCAGATCGGCCAGGTCCACACATTCCAAGAGAATGTGTGCCACGGTTAGGTGTGCGCCGCAAGTACACACAGAGTGGTCTTCTCTCTTTAGCAAGTGGAAGTGCGTAGCAATCCCATGCCCAATCCGTAGTCGACAAAGTACCACAGCTTCCTTCCGGAGAGATCGGAAGGAAGATTTCCACACCTTTGTTGTCTCCTTGATACCTCCCAGTTTGTTGGGTGGAGGCGTCGCTCGCCACGCTTCCTCCCAATGCGACAGGATCGAATGTCGCAACTGAGAACACACATCAGTAGCAAGCACCTTATACGGTAGTGAGGGCAGTGCGACTGCCTCCCGTGCCGCATGGTCAGCAAGCTCGTTTCCCGCAATAACCATGTGGCTAGGAAGCCACACAAAGGTCACGCCGGTTCCAGCGTTACACGCACTGACGAGCAGGTCGTACACACGCTGGACCAGCGGGTGCTTCGGGAAACACACATCGATCGCTTGCAACGCACTAAGAGAGTCAGTACACACAAGAAAGTGATCATCTGATAACGTGTACCGCAGAGCCTCTAAGGTGGCATAGAGCTCCACTGTGTACACGCTACACGCCGTGGGAAGTGGAAAGAGAAACCGACGATCCTCAAACACAAATGGACAGCCTACTTTCTCGTTTACCCTCGAACCGTCCGTGAATAGCAGCCCTGATCCTGGATACCGGCTCACCACGGACTGGAACAGCTTCCGATGGACGGAGTAGTCCGTGTACGACTTGGGGCCGGTGTGCAGATCCAGGATGATATCAGGGCGAGAGACCATCCACGGAGGGGCCTTGCTAGGTTCTCGGACGATACAGGATACAGAAGGAAATCGGAACTGCCGGTATGAGTCATCCAAGCGAATCACCGCCGGCCGAGTGGCTCGGGGGAGCGCATCATACAGCCGGCATTTCAGATTAGTAAACAAACATGGATAGCTAGGATGAAGTGGCATCTGTCAAATAGTCGCAGCGTAGGTCAGCAGGACCTGTTGGCGCCTCAAGTGTAAAGGAGGTACACCAGCCTCGGCGAGCAAGCTGACCACTGGGCTCGTCCGAAAGTCTCCCGTCGCCAGCCTCACACCGCCGTGGTGGTCGCTGTCCAGTTTAACAAGCACTGACTTACGAGCCGAACCATATGCTACACTGCCATAATCTAACCTAGATAAAATAAGAGCCTTATAAAAACGTAGGAGCACCGTACGGTCCGCCCCCCACGATGTGCCGCAAAGAAACCGCAACATGTTGAGCTTCCTAGCACAGGCAGTTTTCAAACACCGGACGTGTGGTTCCCACGTTAACCGCTGGTCAAAAAGGAGTCCAAGGAAACGGTGCGTAGCAACAACGGACAAAGCTACATTTCCCAGATAAAGCTCAGGATCGGGATGGAGCGTGCGCTTTCGGCAGAAATGGACAATCGAGGTCTTAGCGGTAGAGAACCGAAAGCCATGCTCGAGTGTCCAGCGTTCCACTCTCCGAATAGCTTGTTGGAGCTGACGTTCAGCGACTTCCATATTTTGAGCACTATAATGCATAGCGAAATCATCCACATATAGCGACGGTACCACCGCTGGACCAGCAGCAGCTACCATACCGTTTATGGCAATCGCAAATAAAGTTACGCTGAGCACCGATCCCTGTGGGACTCCATTTTCCTGGACATGATATTGCGAATATGTCCCCCCTATTCGGACACGGAATAGGCAAAGGGACAGAAAATTCGCAATAAAGACCGGCAAGTTAACTCGGAATTTCCATTGATGCAGGGTAGAGAGGATGCCGTAACGCCAAGTGGTGTCATAGGCCTTCTCGAGGTCAAAGAAAACAGCGACTAGGTGCTGTCTCCGGAGAAAAGCGCCCTGTATGGCGTTCTCCAGGCATACCAAATGGTCATTCGTACTCCGAGACGCTCTGAAACCACACTGGTATTCAGACAGGAGTCCTCATTTCTCCAGGACCCATACCAGTCGCCGATTGACCATCCTCTCAAAGAGCATGCACAGACCATTTGTGAGACAAATAGGTCTGTAACTCCCTGTCAAATTGGGATCTTTATCGGGCTTCAGGATAGGGATAATTATACCTTCCTGCCATTGCGCTGGAAACACACCTTCCAACCAGATACGATTATACACCCGGAGCAAATAACGAATGCTCTCATCGTTAAGGTGTTTAAGCATCTGGTTGTGAATATTATCTGGCCCGGGAGACGTGTCCTTGCGTAGCGCCAGTGCTCCGCGGAGTTCCCACTCCGTATAGGACACGTTGTAGTCCTCCGAAGTGCGGGAGGCAAAACAGAGCTGGAAGCGTTCCGCCTCGCTTTTCAAAGCAACAAAATCTGGAGCATAATTATCCGAACCGGATATATCGGCAAAATACAAGGCGAGATGGTTTGCAACGCGATAAGGATCAGTAACCAATTCATTATCAATGGAAATTCCCGGTACAGTAGAAGATGTTTGAATTCCCGAAGTGTGTCGGAGTTTAGTCCACACTTGAGAGGAGGGGGTATGTGCCGTGATAGACGACACATACCATCCCCAGGATTGTTTCTTACTCTGGTGGATAAGAAACCGTGCCTTGGCACGAAATTTCTTAAACGCCACCAAATTGGCCGTGTTTCAGGGTGTCAACTGTAAGGATGAAGTAAAAATTAGTTACTTTTTAGCTACCTTTTAGTTACCTATTATTTAATTTTAGTTACCTTTGAATTCAAGATACGTCTGTGTTCTGCAAGCAAAGGGGCTCATCACGCGGTGAAGAAAAACAGCAATGAACTGTGTTTAAAGCGGTAAATACAATTCACTTAGGGAGTTCTACAAATTTTAAAAATAATAAATAAATACTAGATATTTATTATCAAATGAGTTGTTTCCGCTAATATGTCGTCTTATGCACAAGGTGTTTTATAATTGCCAAGAGGTTGCTCTGCTCTTGACCGTTTGGCGAGATTTCCTTTGTCCCCGCGGTAGATCACGAAGAAATTTATGGGACGTTACGTGATTGTAACCGAATTCTGTCTTCGCAAACAAGTACGGAGAAATTTCGAGATGTTACACAATCGGCGCTGGTCTCACCCTTTTGTCGAGATTCCCGTAGTTTTCGCGATAGAAATCGGATAAATATCACGATTTAGATAATCGGTGTCACTTTTAGTCGTTCGACGAGATTTCCATTGTCCTTGAGGTCGGGCACGAGAAAATATAGCATTATTACGCAATCGGCGCCACTTGCTGTCTGTTTGACAAGAATCCAGTTGTCCTCGTCACTGAATGCGGAGAAATATCGCGATGTATCGCAATCGCTGCCGCTCTCCGCCGTTTTACGAGATTCACGTTGTCCTCGCGATATTATGCATACTGCGCCACACCCGGCCGTTGAACGATTGTCTATTCGACCTGACAGAATGGTGGATGCAAGCTCAGGCTTGGGCATGGTTAAAATTCACGAGTAGTTATGGACAAGTTGTAAGGCCGGCGCCGTGATTCCCGCTGTCCCTATGCTGTGGTTGGGAGCTCATCAGTTCAGGGTGGATCACGGGGAGAAATTAGTATCGCGACGCTACGTAGGCTGTCATTTCAAAGTGGGTTGATGCATTTCTCGCTCCCCGTACGCTTTTAAGTATACGGTCATGGGAAAAGTAGCGAGTAGGTTTCGGAATGTTTCGTGATTGGCGCCCAATCATCTTTGACGGGATTCTCGCTGTCTTCGTGGTCACAAGTTCATGATAGGGGACGGGTTTTATGATTTTCCGCTACTGACGACGATCTCGGTCCATTTGACGAGATTCCCGCAGGCAAGTCGTGCGGTCAGCCGGCCGTCTTGAGTATGAATGTTCGAAGTTGGTATCAAATATTAAGGATTATTCTGAGAGGATCGCACGAATAATACGACTAGAGGACACGTTTTCTTTCTAATGCGAAGCACGAATTATACAAGTTTTCGAAATAACCGGTTAATTATAATATATCCGATGGAACCAAAGTTCGAAGGAAAAATCGACATATAACGGAATTTCGAATTAACCATTCTGGATGTCGCAAATTTACGAGACAGATTTTTAAAATAAGTTGTAGCCTACGTATTTGGAAGCTTTTTCAAAATCCTTTTTCGAAATGATAACATTTCGCAAGATTGCGGCATTAAAATATTCGCGTTATTTCTGGACTTCAATTTGACATAGTCTCCAAATAAATGCGAGGTTTCCGATTAATTTCAGAAGTTTTCGCGAATAAACGTCTCGCGAAAAGTCAGGTTTCCTAATTAAACAGATAAATAGGCATTCCAGATAAATATATTCACACAAAACTAAAAAGTCATCTTGATGCCGAAAATATACGCTGAACGATGTATACCACTCAGGCTATCCTCAGTATGCATTTCCTTGAGGTCGGGCACGGGGAAATATAGCTTATGCAATCAGCGCCACTTGCGTGAAACTTGCTCCATCGCAATCTCTGAGCCTAGAGGCGTGAGTTTAAATGATTCAATCCGCCTTCGTAAAATTTTCGTTAACCGTATGTAAAATTCGTTACTTTCGTTACCCATTTGTAAAATTCTTTACTTTCGTTACCGGTAGACACCCGGTGTTTGGGCGTTGCCGATAATGCTTATGAGCGCGACGACGGTCTCGTATTGCCGCTGCAATATCGTCAGTCCACCAGGGGACGAGTTTGCGACTAGGAGTCCCAGAAAAGGATGGAATGGACTCTTCGGCGGCAGCATGAAGCACATCGGTGACGTGTTATACCTCGTCATCGACGCTCCGGCAACCAAGAGCAACGAACAAAGCTCGTTCTTGAAACGAGGGCCAATTTGCCCGCTTAAGTACCCAACGACTGGGGAACTCCACGGGCTTCTGGTTCAGAAGTGTAAGAACGATCGGGAAATGGTCACTGTCACAGAGGTCGTCGTGTACATACCAACCAAATAGGGTGACCAGCGCACGGCTACACACTCAAGTCAATGTGTGAGTACGTGCCGTGCGCTAAGCTGAAATGTATAGCTTCCCCTGTATTTAATAGAGATGAATCCAACCCTTGAATTAAGCCCTCCACGTCCCTTCCTCTGGGGCAGGAAGATGGTGATCCCCATTGGGGGTGATGGGAGTTGAAATCACCCACGATAAGAAAAGGGACTGGAAGTTGATCAACAAGATCGAAGACGTCATTAATATCAAGTGGCTGGTTCGGTGGAAGGTACCTGTTACAAACAGTTGTCATAGCACGGGCGGCGTCTTGTCGCTCTTTAGAGTATAGTCTGAAACCTCTCAGAACAGTCTCGTGATCAGGTCTGAGGTTTGTAGGCAGACTATACTCGCTGCGTATTGTGCAATGAGCTGACGGAGCTCTGTTACAATCCCACTGTAACAGTGCCATAGTGTGAACTTATAAACTAGGGAAAAAGTTGGAGCAGCAAGCTACAACTTAACCTCTGGACGATCATCCCCCACTACATCGATTATAATCTCCGTGTCCTCAGGCGAGATCGTGGAGTGGATCGACTCAGCGGAAGATTTCCTGGACGCAGTTCGGTGGCGGGGGGGGGATCTCCGTGGGGAGCGCGCACATCTGGGGACCAAACCATCCCCAGGCGCAGAAGCATCCGCAGCTGGTGGGGCGGATGGCTTCCCCTTTTGAGGAGGAGAAAGGGAACGCGTAGTGCGGGCTCCCTTCTTCCCCGCCTCTTTAAGATATTTAGACGGGTCAGGAGACGAATTCCTGACCGTTTGGGTGGGGGGTAAGTCTTCAACTTCCTCCCGAGTGGGGAGGAAGTCTTCAACTTCCCACCCTGCTGTGTGGGCGAAGCAGCCTTCACTCGCACAGCCTTCTTTGTGGCCGAAGGTGGGGATGAAATCACCTTCGAGCTCTTGGTCCGATTCTGGGGTGTAGATGTAGATGGCGGTGGTACATTCGAAGGTTTCACAGCTGAGATAAAAGATGAGGTAGCCGGGACCAAATTTGGTATTTTCTTAAATTTACTTAATGCAGCCAATGGCCATGTACTTTTCTTTTCAGGACGGGTCAGGGAAGTGATATTGGAAGGAAATCGGCCGTGGACATATTGAAAGGAACCGTCCCGGCATTTGCCTGGTGGTGAAAATGGGAAACCACGAAAACCATTTTCAGGACGGTTGAGGTGGGATTCGAACCCACGCTCTCCCGATGCCAGCGAGGCACGAGGTAGCGCGTTAGCGCTCTCGGCCACCGCGGAGAAAGAGAAATCGTGGTATGGTACTTCTTGTGGGCCTCCTAGTAGGTGAGACCATCCAGGGTTTTGATCTCATGGATTTTCTTCTCACTCTGGAATACAGGGCAGTTCCTGTCCCGAGGAGAATGAAATCCAGGGCAATTAATGCACTGATATGGTGTTGTGCACTCTTCCACTTCGTGTGGTACCTTACCGCATGTTCCGCAGATTTCAGGGCTCGAGCATCGGGGTAACATGTGCCCGAACTGCTGGCATTTATGACACCTCATTGGTGGAGGGATGTAAGGCCGTATGCCACAACGGTAACTTGTTACCTTGACTTTCCCCGGGAGCACCGAGGGCTCAAAGGAAATGATGAAAGCACCAGTGTCCACGATTTGACCATTGACATTGCGCGTAATGCGCCGGACATCAGTCACGTGACAGTGCTGCATATCCTCCCTGAGCTCCTCGTCAGTGTTCAGAATCAGGTCCCGGTGGAAAATAACTCCTCGGACCAGATTCAGAGACTGGTGCTTTTCCACTTTGACGGGGAGATAGCCAAAGTGGTCACACTTCAGAAGTTGTTCAACCTACTCACCAGTCCTAGTCTTGAGCAACAAGCTACCGTTCCTCATCTTCTGTACTTTCTCAAGCTCACCATAGACCCCTTCTATGCGGCGAGAAAACAAAATATTCTTTACCATCTTGAAATCACCTCCATCCGTTCTGGTTGCAACCAGAAACTTGGGGAGTGTTAGCACCCAGATTCTCACGAGCAGACTGTTCCCAGGGGGTTGATCCCCTTAGGGAATCAAAAGTTAAAGACTTGGGTGGCGGACCACCCTGTTGGGAGATATTCCTTTTCTTTCCCATGGCCATTTCATCCTCCCTGAATGCCACCTACTCCAACCACTGGCTGTCTCTGTAGGCGCTACCCAGCCAAGGCAAGGCCCGCCAAGCTTGGAAGGCATTGCCCGGGGGTCCGATGTTTGACATGCCATACAGGCATGTACCCCTTGGCATATACTAGAGAGTTTTCCAGCACAGGCATGCAGCTGTGCGGAGACCTGCATTGTCAGGCGGATACTACTGCAGGGTACATGGCGCACCCCCCTGTCGGTGTGGCCAGACCGAACAGGCTCTCGAGCGTAGTCGCACACTTAGGTGGCCCTTCCCCTGACAACACGCACATATTAATTTTGAGTGCCAGACCTCAAAAACATGAACGGAAAAGGCGTGCGAAATAACCTAATGAACGTTATATCGCACAAAGTGAAGCGTTTAGAGCTGGCTGTCAATCCCGTAAAGGGGACCTGAGCCAAGAAACCCTTTTAGTCGCCTTCTACGACTGGCAGGGTATACCTGTGAGTGTACTCCATCCCTCACACCCACGGGAGGTCCAATTCGCAAGACAAGTCGGAAACCTAAAAGAATAGCCAAGGTCGCCCCTTTCAGTTGCCTAGTACGACAGGCAGGGGATACCGTGGGTGTACTCTAAACACCCCACCCACAGGGGGAAGGTTTGGAATATGCGGGCCGCGCATGCGTACTGCAAGATACCTCTTACCCCGTCGCAGCGTGTTGAACTGCCATCTCCTGGCATGATGAATCTTGTAACTTCTTTCAGTGTGTGTTTCTACAGTGGTCTTAACTTGGCAAGTCATTTACCGCCATTATGGTGGTCTTACCTGTTAAGTCACGGTATTTATTTAGATACTAGTAATATATAGCGTACAATAAAGCACACTGCAAAAATGAAAGAGCTCTTCCTAGAGTTCTTATTAAACATCTGTTTTAAAAGTCCACGAGTTGGTTCGGAGAGGGTTGAATGTTGCTCCCCGTGAATAGTATTTATCTTCAGTACTTGAACATGTGGAATGTGTTCAAATATATCAGCTCAAAATGTATATAATTTTAATAAGAAAGGATTGTGCAGTGTACCTGGAAACAGGCAATACTAGCTGAGTGATCACCCTTCCCCATCCATTCATTATGATGTATTTTCAACATAGCAGCATAGCCAAGCATGTGAAGTCACACTCCATGAAAGCACTGGATGGCAGCAAGTTGAGAAATTTGAAAGTGGCCACACTGGCTGCAGTTTTACTCATATTTTTCCCCACTCCAGGTAAATCCAACAATGGCACTGTTTACTCCAGGGATTTCTGCCAGTGACCTTGAGAGCTTGAGTATTGAAGCAGTTCTGGCAGTCTAGTAACAGCCGACTGGAGGTGCTATTGGCCAACAGCGCACGATTGTGACCCGGTCGACTTCTTTGGGCGAGTGACAATTTACGTATCAATATGCCCCAGAATTTGAGGCTCGCAGACTGTATGATACCCCAGTGTGTATCCAGAGCCCACTGGCGGCATAAGTTAGTGAATTGCACATTATTTCAAGTCTCAGGGCACCTGCCCGTAATACTTCATCCATAGTACTAACACTGCTAATCACCACAATAACAAAGATTATCAAATGCTATGCACACACAAGTATACGGGCCGGTGACCAAAGAGGTCCTAAGCCCCTCATTGAAACTACAATCTATACGCTATGTTAAAAAAATATGGTCATAGAAATGACTCCAGATAATAGATTTCCTTGATGAATACATACTTTGATAAGGTACCTAAGTGTTGAAAACAAGACTGCTGTTGCGACTTGAAACTGAATCCCAGCACTCTGGGCAGTGTGTGAACTGATTACACCACAATAGTCCCTTGTTAACTCTTGATGTAGGCCTTGTAATTGAAGCTATTGAATAACATTAGGCCTGCTAATGACCAGTATTAATTAGACTATGATGTGCAGGTCGCCTACAGGTGCCAACTGGAAAGACCTGTGCCAGGCCTCTCCAAAAGCCACACACCATTATTAATACTTCTCTCATCCAGATGTAAAAACAATCCATCACATGGAAAACTCATCTTAAGTCATCCCCAATCCTGTACACATGCCACTGACCAGTAAAAGGTGCAGTAAGGTTAAAAGGAAACTTATTGTTTGTGACGAGGTGAAAATTAAGTCTGATTGTTGTTAATCAACCGTTACAGTGAGTTTATGAGTGCGCATTCTACTTGACTGATTGGCGATGCCATTGTACATAGTGTTATTCACCAGTTATATTAGCACATTCACTAGAGACTGAAAGCAAAGCAAACTTGTAGCTTCATGTGGCTCTCGTGACCGCAAGCCACACAACCTTTCTTTATTTTTGTAATTTGTACCACTGGATGTGACTCTGAAATTCTAGCATGCATTAACCAAGAATCCAACCCAGTCCAAAAATACACGATGACTTAAGGCTCTCCCAGGGGAGGAGATTATTTGGGTGTGACCTTGGCTTCTAGGATAAAGAAAGCAGGACTCTGTAGGAAATGTGGTTGGCCAGTTAAAGAGTACTTAAGCCCTGAGCTTGTATTTCAGCTTCACTTTTCCTTAATTTATTTTTAGGCTATCTGTAAACAAAACAAGTCATCAGTAAAGGTATTTCTTGAATCATAGGCTCCAATAACTTGCCCACATATAATTTGTTGTGGCGATATCTCAGTTATCCTTTTCAGCTCTCCATAATATCATAAATTTTAAAAAATTAAGTTGTCCAAATTTTGTTCCGTGCTCGTAGCACTTGGCAAATGAGGTTCATTAAGAGAGATGCAGTAATTAATTAACATAAAATGAAGTAGGCTACTTGTTGCTGCTATAATAGCCATTCAAAGATGTGGAACTAATGAAGGAGAAGGAAAGAAATAGCACATATGAGGCATTCCGTAAGAGAAGGGCCAGCCCGCCACATCTGCATTTGGAGATAATCAGTGTGCAAGGTTTGTGCTCGTGAATTGGATAAGGGCGAGGCCACAATATAATGTTCACTTTCCGTACGATAAGCGCGAGCCCGCCACTTGTACATTTGGAGATAATCAGTGTGCAAGGTTTCAAAAATCCGTTCTTCCATTTTTGCCTAAGTACCCATACTGTGGTCCCAGATAACGAGTGTGCTGGTTGGCAGTTGAGGAAAATTTGTTGATCGCTTCAAGCTTTGGAAATTCGGGACTCGCCCTACTCGCCAGAGTGCAGTAAGAGATAACAGCTGAAGATCGAAATTAGAAAGTGATAACCATTGGTATTTTTGGAGCTGTGTTTCATGACTGAGCTACTCAAAGCCTCAGGTGGGTAGTGTTTGAACAAACCAAGAGTTGGCAGCACACACACAGTTGCTATATTTGCACCAAGGCTTGACGTTGAACACAATAACGTTGTTTCCTTGTAGGTCTTCGAAATGCCATTCGTAATAATACTACTTTGACAAAGGCAGCACATAATCGCATAATATACTCTGGACCTTCACTAGACTCAGTACAAAGAAAGAAAAAAATTGCATGTTTCTGCCGTGACACGAAGCACCTACCGTATGTGAATTCTTTGATATCTGTTTCCATAATACATCACCTTTCTATGACTTTGGGATTCAACTACCAATACCCTAATCAATGACATGAAACTGTCTGTGTTAAAAGAACAGGACATCAGAAGTGGAAGATAAACGTGGTAGGTAGGCCGAAAGAGGAGCACGGAGAGGTGTGGTGTTGAGGGGCTGCGAGGAGGATATCTGCCGTGCTGACAGCAGGAGTGGGGATGGCCGGAGTCCTAAACAATGACCCGTGGAAGTGGCCCCGGATCAATTTTCCATGATTGCTCAGCGTGGCTTAGAGCATATTATAGTAATTATTCGTTTCACGAATCCTTGCCTGCGGAAGATCTATGGTATGAATTTCAAGTTACCAGCGGTATGATGCAATCCGTTTTCCTGGAGATATTGGTCTGAAAGTCTGAATGTATGTCGATGATTCATTGTGGCATGAGCTTTGTGTTTGGTCAGTTGGGCATTTCAAATATATGATATGTAAGGTTCGGAAGTTAAGGAAAAGTCTTTTTTTTCATGGGTTACTTTTGCCCAAAAATTGAAAAATAAATGCGAATGAAGGTTCGCTGACCTTGATCAAAGCAATTTTACTTTGCCTATAAATACATATTTTAGCCATTTCTATATTTTTTGTCATAATTTACTCATTTTAGCAATATAAAGTCATATTTAGTTAAATTTTGAGCATTTTTGTTTAAATTTTGACAAGGTAAAAGTTTTCTGGGTGGAATTTAAAACATGGGATTTCTAAATGGCAGTAGATATATTTTTCTCTGTGTTCCCAAAACAGGCAGAGGCAGGTAACAGGTTTAGAAGACCTGATTCCGAGAAAAGAAAAAGCTTCTGTACGGATGTCTCTTTGAGTAAGATGCCACCCAGCAAACAAATTTAGCTCAGAGCATTAGTAAACAGAAATGAGTTATCTCACGCCCAGTTTGACCTTCATGTGTCCGGTATTGTAGCTCTATCAGTTTGCTGTACAGAGTCTTTCATATAAAGTAAGAACGGCAAGCGGCATTTTGTTATTAGCTGCTGCGGTGGCTTTGGCTGCTGTAAGCGTGTGTACAATCCTGTATGAAATATAACGTTATAAAAGATGCTGGAAGTGTCGTCCTTCCTGGGTCATACAGGCATTGTAACTGGTGACCACATTCTGGCTGACGCGAGTGAGTTCTGCCACTGTAATGTTTCTGATTTTTTATTTTATGCTTTTTATTGAGCACTGAATCAGTAGTGTCAAACTTATTTACAATTAGTGAAGGTGGCACTCCATAAGGAAATTGCTGAACAAATGCATCACGTACCCGCCGAGCCGACCCGTACTTAAAATAAGTTTTAAATACAAAAATACATGTTGTTATGATAACTGTCTCATGTTAACATCTGAGGTTCAGACTGGCGACTGAACACCTGCACGTTTATTGCAAGGTCGAGTACAGCATATACTATGCGCACACTTTCAATACCACAGCTGGGGGCCGTGGCACACCACAAGCTCGGCCAAGCCCACTGCAGCAGCGGATAACAAAGCCGCCGCTCACCGTTCTTACTTTTATAAAAGACCCTGTATTATCGCGTTTTATGTTAGCACTACTCCAATACTTGCTGCTCATCCCTAAAATGCATAGATCATATTTTTCCGTTTTTAGGTCATATTCAGCTAATTTTTAGGGCATATTTGCTTGCATATTTTGTACTTTTGAAGATCCTAATCACGCAAACCGTAGTGATATGTGAATAGTTTTAAGGAATCCATATTCTTAACGGAAGAATAGTGTATTAGGGGAAGGTACCCCAGTATCGGACACTTAAGGTTCTTTTAGTATAATAACATAATGAAAGGGTCAAATTAAAATTAGAAATTATTTTTGATAACTTGATTTGATTCTGTTTCATTGTAGTTAATCATCTTTCTACATTATATACTGATATCAAATAATTTAAAACATTTATAAATCTCACATTTTTCACAATTGAATAACAAGGCACACAGTATCGGACAGTCTCAATATTGTGAGATTATTATATTATCATACTAATGTATGTACAGTATATCCACATTACTTTTTAACACATATGTCACATTGCTAATAAGGAAGTTTCCCTTCAAGGCTGGCATAGTTTTCATGGGCCCAACCTGGATCCAGTCTTCACTGAAATTCTCACCACGAATTATGCAGTCAGTTATTTCTCAATCAAAATTCAGTGCCTGCCTTGCATTTTTTGCCAATTACACCAAAGACTGTAAATTCAGGTCAACATGCCTCATGTTCACATTGTGCTTTGTATATAATATAATAATAAATTAAGAGAAAGGATTTCCAAAAATTAGCATAATTGTGACGTAAATATAGTTCTAAAAATGTTCTTAACATGTTTAAATCAGGGCTTTGCTCATCAGAAACCGTGTTTTTAAATGCACTCATGGCAGGTTTCATTTGTGTTCTTTCCCTTAAGAAATTAATTTCAATCTGTTACCTAATGTACTCTTAGGGACACAAAACTGCTCACTTGTTTTCCTAATGCTCCTTTTACTCCCTCTTACTTCATCAATTGCTAATTTCATGTTATCCATCACCCAGCTTCCCCGATCTCCCCCCATATTTGTCTTAAATAAAGGAAAGTATTGTAAGAATTGGCAAAAAACTTTCGGGTACGTTTATCCGATACTGTGTGCCGGAAGCTTGTCCGATATTGGGTGCCCAACACGTAAAACTTGAATGGGCCATCAAACGTAACACATTTAAACAAGAGCTAAGCCATCATCCACATTTTTAAATTAACATATGTTTAACAATGAACAACCCTTAAAATATTCCAATCGCCAGTATTAAGGTGCAGAACAGGTTCACAAAATTATCTTCGTGCAGCAAGATACAGTCACAAAAGAGAGAGCTTCTTACCATGTGCTTACTTCATTGTTCAAGGACACACAATGGTCACCCACCGACTTACCTCGTGAAGGGTCAGTACGACCATCACAAAAGTTCCCGCAACATTGTGCTGAATATCAGAAACTGACACTGTCCGATATTGAGTTCCGTCCGATACTGGGGTACCTTCCCCTATCACAGTAGAATTAACATTGTTAGTATAATCAATATATTAGTTCCAGGAGCAGAACAGCACGCAATCTCCTAGCATCAATAACGGAGTACCAACGTTTGTATTAAATAAAACACCAGGTATCCTAGTTACAGGTTTTAGTGTAGAGATTTTATTAAGACAAAATTAAATGGAATTGAAATAACTGACTTAACAGGCTAAAACATAAATCATGCAAAAAAAGAATATAAGCCTATACAAAGTAAAAAGGAAAAACAAGTAAAATGCTGTGCCATTTTAAAACATTAAAAAAAGATATCCAATATTTCAGGTGATAGGTTGCATTGAACTATGAACAAGTGTCTAATAAACATAAGATCTACTGTGCCTACTTTTCTGATATCTTAACACTTCTTTATAGACGGCACGGACTACCAGATGATCATAATTAACAAAAACTACAGATTGGTTGCTGATATGTGCCGAGTAGTCGGATTGGCGCTCCATCAAACAGGATCAGTTGAAAATATTAATTCATGTTAGGAAGGTGCGTATAATACTCATAACTCACAGTACATGCCACGTCTAACACCCTGCATAGCATCAATAATAGCCACCAGTTTCTTGCCCAACACACCATGTATAGCATCAATAATAGCCCCAGTTTCTTGCCCAACACACCATGTATAGCATTCTGTATAACATCAATACTGACCACCACTTTCTTAACCAACACAGCATGCATAACACTGTTAAACAGAAAAATCCCAATCTTGGTATCAAGGTCGATTTTTAGATTACAGTATATTACAAATGGGATGACAGTTCTTTTTTTTTAGTATATAGTGAATACAAAATCTTGACCAATGAGATGGAAATAGGATGAAAAACACACATAACACATTATTCCACAAGGTTAACCCACAGCCAACATTACACTTAGACAGTTCTTTCCTGCTATGGGAAGCACAACACTCAAGCCGGTGACAAAATGCTGAATTAATCTGTAGTTGAACTGAGGAATATCCAATAAGACCATATCCTTAAGGAAACAAGCTCCATATCAGCACAAATCACATTAAAATAAGACAACAATATGTTGATGGTAAATGGAACAATCTCTGGAATCATGACTTTCCAGGAGCCCACAAATTGTTATCCTGTTTACAGATGCCAGTTGGAATAATTTAATATTTCATTGGTATTATACGGATTGCATGACAGTTCCCCACACTGACACTTCCACACACTGCCCAAAATACTGACACTTCCACACAGCCCTTGGACGCGGCTACCTGTTTAATGACTCAGAAATATTCCCGACAGACAGTTCCACACACGTGCCCCCACCCCTAAGGCTATATGCTTCAGCGATCATCGTTACAGCCCCACCTGTGACAATGCACCTTAACATAATACTCATTTGGAGTGAAGAAAAGCGCTCGGTCTATGTACTTCATTACATACCACGGTCTAGAAAATATAATTGTGATGTAGTGTAATTACCATCAAAATAAAATAAATGCAGATTCTGATTTTCATCACACTTTATCCAGGGGTGAAATGGCAAAATAATAGCAAAACCGATCAGTTTGGTGTTGTTATAATTTTGGCGTGTTTAAAATCAGCATTCTAGGCTTCGTCAGTTGTTTTGTATTTTTTATTTTTTTATTTATTTTTGTTTGTTTTGGTTTTGTTTTCTTGTTTTTGTCATATTTGTTCAACAATAATATTAACCTACTCCATTTTCTGTGAATAGGCAACTGCCTTCACAAAACATTTCATATTTTTGTCATTTTCGAACTTTTTCTGAATTTTCTCAATCCGTCCATCTAGTTTGACATATTTTTTTCTTCTTTTTTTTCCCTTCCATGTTGAGCTCGGCGTAGTTTGTCTTCTCAGCCTCCATCTTGAACACTTTGACAACCTCTTTTAATTTGGGGTGAGGTCTCCCGACAAGATTGTTGAGTCGGTTGTTCCAGCCCTCAACAGCATTCGTTGTCCTGTGTCGTGCTTGGTGGCAGTTCCACATCTCGATTGGAATGTCTGCCAGTTGTCAACGAAGTAGTCAACTTGATCTTTTCCATAGTAGCCTTGGGGGAGAGGGGAGATGTGTGTGAAAATGTCAGTCGAGATTATTTCTGAGTCATTAAACAGGTAGCCACATCCAAGGGCTGTGTGGAAGTGTCAGTGTGGGGAACTGTCCGGACACCATTGGACGACATTAACATCTAGAGGTCATTAAACATGGAGGAGGCATTTCAGCCATTAGGTCATGTATTGTAGAAGGAGTACATGTTAGAGAATTAATATGTCTAAGAGAGTCTAATGTCACAATATGATTGTGTTGGCACAGGCTAGCTTCACAGACAACCATTGCCATGAGCATTAAAGTGTCTGTCGGATTATCTAAGTCAGTAGAGCCCACTGAAGGCTTATTGGATACTCAAAGCGTTATTGGGGTAGCAACTCCAAACATCGAAGGAGTACTATAATGAGGCATACTCAGCAAGATGCCACCTTCTGAGGTCTCGGGGTACGTATTGAATCTCCCCTCCCAAAGGTGCTGGGTTAAATCCCTGGACCAGCCAAGAAATTGAATTCTTGTCTGAGGGTTGGAACAGGATACACGAAGCCTCTTGAAGAAGTGGGTTTGATTTTCAGCTCAGCCATCGCACAAGTGGGAGCTGCAACACCTGAGAGGTTCTGAGGGATCACGAGCTATGTTGCCACCCTCCTGCAAGTAAACCCAGGACCAAGAACACCTCCTCAGTGGTTCACACTTATCTATATAAGGCTTGTTACTCTCTGCACAAGGAAAGTCTGTAATTTTACGTGAATGTTAATCTTAAATTGAGTCAAGATCGCTTTGAAACCATTTTCCAGTGTTGCCATCTTAAATTGGGTAAAGATTGCTTTGAAACCATTTTCCAGTATTGCCAAATTAACAATTAATATTGTAGCTTTCAGTTGTCAACACGAAATAATTCGGAATATGCAAAAAATAACCTGAGATAAATTAAATGTGATTAATATGTATATTGTTATGGACTATTGAAGAAGGGGAAAACTAAGGGATGCCATGTTTCGCTCGTCAAGTGAGCATCATCAGATCCAAATCTAAAAGTCAAATAGCTCTACTAAACACTACCAAGCCTACAGTGACACCCACAAACAGTCTCTGTCCTCCAAAAACATAACAAAAACTGTCAGAAATCTTAGTATGTGTGGTTATTTGATTATTTATCATATGGCTTTCAGTGCCGTGAGTGTCCGAGGACATGTTTGGCTTGCCAGAGGCTGTAGCTGTTTCAAGCGGATACCCATGGGGTGAGCTACAAGTTCCATTCAATTTCAAGTAGTTCCAACTTTCGCTACCAGATGTTACTGACACCTAGCGGTGAACGTTGTAACTTAGATAGAGCGTTACAACAAAATCTAACCCAGGAATTTAGCTTCACACAAGTTTAGTTAGTGGAAGGATCTGTTACATGCCATAAATCTATGACATGCGACCGCAGGCTTTACTTCTCCTCCGAAGGAAGACATACTGAAGGATTTTAACGGTCTTAAAATATCCGATGACTTCGGCCAGGTTTGAACCCGCGATCTTGGGCTCAGTAATTCAGCATGCTACCAACTACGCCACTGAAGCCACTAGTAAGTGTGGTAATTATTACTGATAAATAATAAGGCATAAAGCACCTGAAAAGAGAACTATTTAGTTTAATGTAGCAAAACTTATAAATAACAAAACAGTTTTCCTCCCCCAAACTAATCTATGAAGATGTAGCTACTGTCGCTGAGCAGTGAGCCCTAAACTACACTAGAATTGTGAACTAATACCAACAAGCACTCTGCTGTGATGATGGAGAAAAGCTATAACTACAGTAGAATTGTGAACTAATACCAACAAGTACTCTGCTGTGATGATGAAGAAAAGCTATAACTACATTAGAATTGTGAACTAATACCAACAAGCACTCTGCTGTGATGATGGAGAAAAGCTATAACTACAGTAGAATTGTGAACTAATACCAACAAGTACTCTGCTGTGATGATGGAGAAAAGCTATAACTACAGTAGAATTGTGAACTAATACCAACAAGTACTCTCCTGTGATGATGGAGAAAAGCTATAACTACAACACACGATATAGTGTTCGGCCACTGTTAATGTGTTAAAAGATCTGTGGATTCTTCAATTATATAATTATTATCAAGAGCTACTCAAATTCAAACAATTCCGAGGAATAGTTAACATAAAAAAAGTGGTTGTCTTGCAGCCTGTTGACATTCTACAATTCCAGATACCGCAAGTGTTTAGTAGAGCAATTTGTCTTTTAAATTTGGATCTGATGATGTTCGCTAGACGAGTGAATTCTGTCATCCCTTAGTTTCCCCCTTCTTCACTAGTCCATAACAACATATATATCTTAATCACATGGAATTTATTTCAGGTAATATTTTCACATATTCCAGTAATTGCAATAATCTTGTGTTGACCAACTGAATATCAATTACCATTTTACGAGGAGTACGAACCCCAGGACGTGATGTTTCGCTTTGGAAATCTCACATGCATTTACTGGGAATTGCCTAGGTAAGAGGCAAGCAGTTTGACCACTGTACCATGATGTCCCCCACTCTTTGTACAACACATGGCCTAATAGGTGGACTTATACATTAATGGACAATATCAGGACGAAAGGCTACTTTGGCGATTGTGTCAAATTTATAATTCTCAAGCTTTAAAAACGATAACCAACCAGAAAGTGAAGTGCCGTACCTCTAGCTACAAGCCCCTGCCAGAGAAACTGTATGTTATGAACTTCTGCAGTGTGTCCTACTCTCTACATGCTAGAAATGGTAACTCGTGAAAATAAATAACACAATTTAAATTTATATGCCTCTATGACTTTCCATGAGGGGTAGTCAATCAACAGTTTATAACGTGTGTACTCTCCTACAGTTTCGCTAGAAATCCTTCTCCAGTACATTGTATTCAGACCAGGATTTTGGTGCTCAAGTATCTTGAACTCAGAACTTACGTCAGGGCATAGACTGCTGGGCAGAGAAACACTACCATTGATAAAGATCACAAGGTCCTTACGATCAATGAAATTGAGAATAGCATCTGGCCATGGCTTTTTCTCGCCAATCAGTAACTTCAACCAAGTTTCGGTACCTTCATCGAGGCATTGCAGTATGAAGGCACCTGAGTTATCTCTCTCACAGTGATTAAATCGGGGATGATATTCTGGTCTAAAGGGAACTATAATATTGCTAAAGATAAAATCCTTGATTTTCTGTCCTTCTGACTCGGACAAATATTTCATTGGATAGTCCAGGGGTACAAGAACTAACTCTCTTGGTGAATCACTTGAAACCTTTTCTACCATTTCTGACTAAAATATACAACTTGTAAGAAGAATGAACTAGGATGACGAAATCTCTTGTTTTCACAGTTCCCAGAGAGTTGGAATAACTACCAGATCACGTCCTGAAAATACAGTGAGAAATGATTATTCCAAGAATTGGATGTGCTAACATCATTATCTTTTAATATTAAAGAACAAAACACATACATGTTCCAACTTACATACAGAGATATCAATACCAACCCAACAATCAAAAATGTTCTTCCTGAACAAGATGTTTACAACAGCAGTGGTGACAAATACACATACATATTCATTTTAGACCTTTTTGCCCTTCAGCGTCCAGTCTAGTCTGCAAGCCTCTGTTTGCGAACAAGTCGCCTCCATGATCCCCTATTAGCAGTTAGCACTGCAGCCTCCTCTGCATCTACACCTCTCACATTGAAATCGTTAAACACTGAATCTAACCATCGCCTTCTAGGTCTACCTCTGCTTCTCTTACCCTCTACAGCTGAACTCATTAACCTCTTAGGTAATCTCTCCTCCCCCAGATGACCCCACCATCTGAGTCGGCTCATACGAACAGCTTCATCTGGCGTGTTCATTTCTAATTTAGCCATCGTCTCTTCATTACGAGCACCTTCCTGCCATTGCTCCCATCTATTTGTCTCAGCATCATATCAGTTACCTCTAGCTTATGTATCACATAACCTGAATCTACCCAGCTCTAACTTCCATACAGCAAGATATACAGCGCTGAAGGGAGAGTTTCGTCGCTACACTAACTTCTCTCTTGCAGAATACTGTAGATCGCAACTGAGAACTCAATGCCTTGGCTTTTCTACATCTCGACTCTATTTCCTTCCCCACACAACCATCCTGAGAGAATACACAGCTCCAGTCCTTTAAATGTTCCACCTGCTCCAATCTAGTTCTTCCTACCTGGCATTCTATTTTCTTGCATTTCTTCCCTACTGACATAAACTTCTTCTTTGAAATGCTGATCTTCATACCATATTCCCTACATTTCTCTTCAAGTTTAAACATGTTGGCTTATAAGCTTTCGATGGAGTCTGTCTTTACTACAAGGTCATCAGCAATAGCCAGACTGCTTACCTGGTTTCCACCTAAATGAATCCCACCCAGCCAGTTTATGCCCATCAGCAAATGGTCCATATATAAAATAAACAGTAGTGGCCTTCCCTCACTCCTGTAACAAACTTGAACCAACAACTCATCCTACCTTTAACTCTTACATAAATACTTTTGATTGCCTGTAGCAGTCTTTCCTCAATAACTTAATTCGTTAGGATGCTAAGCATGTTCACCCTGGGTACTCAATAGTACGCCTTCTGTAGATCTGCAAAACAAAAACACAACTGTCTATTCCTCTCGTAGCATTTCTCAACAACTTGGCGTATACTAAAAATTTGATCATGACATCCTCGTTGTGGTCTGAAGCCACACTGGTTTTCATCCATCTTACTCTCGGTCAATGATCGAACTCTCCTTAATGCCTGAGTATACTTTTGCCAGGACACTCATCACTCTATAATTGTTGCAATCCTTCCTTTTGCCTTGCTTATTCATTGGTGCAATTACTGCTTTTGTCCAGTCAGAGGGTACCTTTCCTAAATCACATGCCAATTCAATTATAACAAGCAACGATTTCAACCCTTCATCCCTGTATCCTGACCATTCCGTGTCAATGCCCTGCAATTCTTTTCCATCTACTCTTTGAAATTTCTCATCAATCATTTCCATGTACTTCTGCTCAAGTTCCTTACCCTGGATATTTCGAACAGCCCTCACTTTTTGCACTTTAGGTCCAACTATGCTTACTTCACAGCCTCTGAAAACCCTGGAATTCCTGATCAATTCCCTAAATTCAAAGTCAGTAATGTTATAATATAGTCTGTTATTGAACTGGTTCCTCCACCCTCCCATGTGTATCTGTGAATCTCCTTAGGCTTCGAGAATGAGTTCGCAACAGATAACCTCATGCTAGCACAGAAGTCCAATAAACATTTCCCATTGGTGTTCGCTTCCCTATCCTCACCCCACTTACCCATTGCCTTCTCACACCCCTCAGTCCTATTTCCTATCCTATACTCTGTACGCTGGGAGAATGTGATTGACAGTTCTCGTCCCTCCATGTGGTCTGTGCAAGCCAGAGATACAGCTGACCAGGCACTGAAGCACGGGGGCTGTAATATTGCAATGCAGAGTATTATCACATCAACTATGCGAAGAGGCAGTGGGGTGAGACTGACGTGAAATTTCCGGCCAAATGTCAATCCCTTTCTCCAAGCGTACAAGAGTATAGGATTGAAATCCCCCATCATTACCACACTAACCGTATTGTTAACTCGCACTACCACATCACCCAGTGTCTCATCCTACTGGGTGACTCAGCTAGCTCTACATTTTTCCTTCCATAACCACCGTCGATACTAATTTCACCCCATCAAATACCGTTCGATTGCCTGTTCATTTCCAAGAGTCCCTGATCTGTCAGATATCAGATGGGAGTGGGACTCGATCACTCCCATAGGTCCGAGGCTTGCTCATGACATTTCTAGCAGGTTTAAGAAGTACAAGTGAAGCAGGTTGCTAGCCTTACTCACACAGGGCCCCATGAGCTTCACCTCAGGGAACAAACAAGTGAGTTGGGTAATCTTAACCGCCTGAGCACAAGGAGGGCTAAGATGCCCACTCCTATTCCATAGTAACTGCTATCCCGACTGCTAGGACCACTTAGGGCCAGTTGTAGGAACTTGGGTTATACCTCGGCTAAAGTTATCTCCGTAGTTAACGCAGAATTGAGTTGTACGACATTGGTATAAGCGATAATCAGGGTATAAACGACGGCATAGCTAACCGGGTGAGGAATGGTGAGCTATCTGTTTATTCCAGGTATATATATGGCGGACGGGAGAGACTGCAATTACATCCATAGTTAAATCAACGCAAACTCTTAATTCCAGTGAACTATTCATAAATGTACATGAAAATGTATAATCTTAATAACAGCACAGATGCTAGCTCAGGTATAGCTATTCCGATGGATAACCTGAGTTCGTATAACTGGGCCTTACTAGGCCACTCAGCCGTTGCCCATGGTTAATCATCTAGGACATGACTACACCATGAACCATGATAAACAAATACACAGTCATGGCTAAATGATTAGAATAACATATTTTCCCAATTTGTTGATTAAATCCAACATTAGACTTAAAACGGTGAACTGAAGAGTTCTGAATGCTGTGGAGAACATTAACCTGAGTTTTCTATGAATTATGATTATCACTCGTTACTTAAATCATAGTCACAATGCCAGGTTGAATCATCCTCTTTGTCCTGGACAACTGACCACAAATCCTTTATCTTAGGATATCATCTTGATGGTCATGAAAACACAGATGTTAGTTGCAGGGGATTCCTGAGGGTTATGTTGGCAGGAAATATTTGCAGAATGGAACTATTTGTATTTTGCAGATTCTAACTAGGCTACCATTAGATTTTCTAACACATGGGTTACAGGGCCCCAAGAATTCCCAGTTTTAAACATGTCATATTTTTTTGGTCATTCTGCAACGTCCCTTGACCCAATAGCGGCTGGCGGATAATTCATCTGGATGCTGCGCTAGTTTCACAAAGAAAGTGGGAGGGGGATGGGGCACAACACTGCTTGATATCAGAGAACAAAGTATACGGTAAAACTCATGAAGCACATTCATAAAAAATTCCACAGTTCAGAGAACATCACATTCACCTCGGGATTGAATTGATTATAAGTTATTTGATAAGCTTCACGAGAACACAACAGTGTAAGCTGTAGCATGCTGAGCTTCTATTCCAAAGATCGTGGGGTCAAACCCAGCCAAAGAGGTCGGATTTTTTAAGAGCGTTAAAAATCCCTCAGTGTACCTTCCTTCGGAGGGGAAGTAAATCCGGCGGGCCCATGACATAGATTTGTGGCATGTAAAAGAACCCTCCACTAACTCAACTTGTGTGAAGCTAAATTTCGTAGGTTAGATTTGATAATACTATATTAGTTCCTATGTTCGCCGGTAGGTGCTGTCGGTGATGGCATTTTGTAGCCAAGTTCGCAACTAGGTATCGTGACAGTACTGCTTGAAAATTGATCGTATGCAGTCCTTACCTGAATCACAGATGACACACACTAAAAAAGCCTTCACAATTAACACCGGCTATCAGACAGATTCTACACATACCCAACGGGGCTATATGACTGCGTTGTCGCAGCCCCTAAACTAAGGAACCAACCAATCATACTCAAGGTCCAGAAAAAGCCTTAAATGTCGCACTCGCAAGCAAGTTACACATATCTGAAGGTATATAACTAAAAGCAGTTTCTGCCTAGTCTATTCCATTACATTTATGACTCATTAAAAGACCACAGGAACATGTTTCGAGAGCTTGGAATAATATTCTCTTTATCAGCCTCTGCAGTCTCTTAGGATTAAGCTTTCCAGTTGGTCCACACAAATTTTGCCCAGTTACATTAGGAGGGGAAAACAAGTATTTATACATCCTAACCTGAAAGATATATCACATGAGATATTGATCACAAATTGTGCCCAGTTACATTAGGAGGGGAAAACAAGTATTTATACAACCTAGCCTGGAAGATATATCACATGAGATATTGATCACAAATTGTGCCTAGTTACATTAGGAGGGGAAAACAAGTATTTATACGTCCTGACCTGAAAGATATATCACATGAGATACTGATCACAAATTGTGCCCAGTTACATTAGGAGCGGAAAACAAGTATTTATACGTCCTGACCTGAAAGATATATCACATGAGATACTGATCACAAATTGTGCCCAGTTACATTAGGAGGGGAAAACAAGTATTTATACGTCCTAACCTGAAAGATATATCACATGAGATATTGATCACAAAATAATATGCTTTTATGTACAAAGAAAAAGGGGACGGATGGCATGTTTCAATCATCAGGCGATCATTATATCCTGCTCACTTCGGCTTAATTAATGTACGATGTTTATGTATTACACTTATGCACAAATATATATAACCAAACCAAACCCCACGGCGCTACAGCCCATGAAGGGCCTAGGCCTACCAAGCGACCGCTACCCAGCCATTTGGCCTGCAGATTATGGGTGATGCGTGGTCAGAGCATTGGGTCCCCTCGGCCGTTAATCTCGGTCTCCGTGGCTGGGAGACTGTCAGACAACTAATCAACTGATCTCACGAGGCTGAGTGCACCCTGTTCCAGCCCTCACATCAGTTTCTAAAATCCCTGACGGAACCGGGTATCGAACCCAGGGCCTCCGAGTGCGAGACAGGCACTCCACGGGGCAGGCACAAATATACAATATTTAAATTACAAAAAGTTTGTAAAAACGTATGTAACATGTGAAGTTAATACATATTGAATTGTTTATACAAATCCCAAGTTTAGAGTAATTCTTACAAACTAGCGGACCCTTGCGAGAACTCTCGCATGTGTATAAACCACCCGCCTGGCTTTACTGTTATGCAGGCTTCTATAAATACAAATTGTCGATATTTATGAAATCAGAGAGCAATTAATTCATCACTGCTGCTGGTTGCACAATGGGTTGTGTGTGCCCCATGTGTACAGACTACCCGCCTGGCACTAGTGCTTTCAAAAGCACTTTATAAACAAATAAATATATTTCTGTTGACTTTTCAAGAAATGCAAGATTTGTCCTGTACTATTGAGACGATTTGGAAGATTTTGGCACAAACCACACCTTCTAACTCCCTCTGGTTTAGGAACTTGACTTTTGTGAAACATACACCTTAGCGTATTATGCTGTATATATAGATAGGTTTCAATATAGGTTGAATACAAGTTTATTTTAAAATTTCTCGGGCACTTCCTGGTAGTTTTGCTCTTATCAGGTAATAATCCAGGGAAGAAACTATTATAGGTCCTTTGCTTCCAAAGCCTTCCTGCCGACTGACTACCATGCTGCACCAAATCATGGAACACTTGTCCAATTCTACTGCTATGGCTTGAAATTGATACGGGAAATGCCCTGGATACATTTAAATATGTGGCTGGAAACTGGCTATCCTACTCGCAGTGATGTGTGTTTGTGCTTTTGATACTGCCAACAAGATCATCCATCGCAGCACTTTGCTCTAATAGAGTATCGTACGGTGACTTCAATAGTTCATGTGTCGTGTAGCTGCGAGGACAGGATTTTAATATCTACATATTATGGTTGTGATTCTGTTTATGAGTTGTGTGCTTTATTGATTAATACTTCGTCCAGTGGAGAATTCTCCACTTCAAGTAGCATTCGAGTTCCTGACATTCATTAAAGCAGCATCTTCCTTATATATAATTTGCCACGGTGGGTGAGTGGTTATCGTGTCGGATTACCAACCCCAAGCTTGCAGGTTCGCTCCTGGCCTTGGTAAGTGATTTTTTTTTTTTTGAAAGGCAGAAACAATTACGACATGTATGTCATACGATGTTGGCACGTTAAATGACCCATTTGTATTCAGTAGGCCATGTTCATCTAGGGATTTTCCGCCAACACAAAGTTCCCCATTTCTCTACTAGAAAGCGCTATAGTGTCAAGGAGCTTTGATATCTGACCTCCTTGACTTTCATAATGCTTCAAGGAACAACAAAATTTGACATGCAAGCTGCCCTCTGGGTGTCAAATAACAAAGCTTGCACCCGGCACCCGAGTCCATACGATATTTCTTTATTATATAACCTAATATCAGGCCACAATGGCATTCAGCCAGGTGGTGAGGCCTATTACACATATCCAGGCCAACATTATTATAATTATTCACTGTGAATCAGTCCTCGCCATCATTTTCTGTCCATGAATAGTTGGTCTTCATGAGTCCTTCTCCAGTCTAGCCCTTTGTCTTCAAGATCATCCTTGACTTGGTCCATCCATTTTTTCTTCAGTCTTCCTCATCATCAAGCAGACAGCTCCAGTTTCTCGAGTGCTGGTGACGTGTCTCTGCCACCTTCCTCTATCCTTATACATCTCTTGGATTCTATCCCACTGAAGACCACATACGGAGATGTCCTTCTTAACCACATCGATCCATCTCTTCGTTGGTCTTCCAACAGGTCCTTTCCCAATCACAACCTTTTAGGTGTGCTTTTTAGCAATTCCTGTTCCTTCCATCCGCTCTACATGACCTTGCCAACTTAGCCTACTGGTCGTTGCCTGGGATAATCTTGTTGAAGTAACCTTTTGGTGTCCTCTCGCCTCCCATTCTTTGAAGATGCCCATGCAGTACCATCCTAGAACTGATATCTATGCCAGCCTCTGTCCTGTTTGTTTCATTTCTTACTTTGTCTCTCCTTGTCCTTGGAATCATTGTTCGTATAAACTTCATTTCGGATGCCTGAATCCTACATTCTTCTCTTCTGGACAGGGTGCATGTTTCTACTCCATAAGTCAGAATTGGGATGTACTGTAGTATGTCTTAAACCAGCGTTTCCCAAACTGTGGTACGCTCGTACTGCTGCAGTGGTACGCGGTAATGTTACGAAAAATATAAAAATATACAATTTCGAAATAGAAAAACATTGATATGTTGCCGGAGGACTTCAAGGGCATAAGGCCACAGATAAGGAGCAGTTTTATGAATTGAATTGTGATTCATAACTAGGGCAAACATTCTCAAAAATGGCTTTTCTGAACTTATGCGGACATAGCAGTTCGATTTTTACTGCCTTTCACTACTTCGTGCTTGTGTGAGACTGCATTTTCTTCGCTCATTTATCTCGAGAATAAATACCAGAATAGGCTCCTTACAGTGGAAAATGATCTTCGTTTGAGACTCAGCAATCTTAAACCTGACATTCCTAAGTTGGCTTCAAATCTTCAAGCTCACTCGTCACATTGAAATTGTTAGTTGAACTTTGGGTTTTAAGTTTATTTATTAAGAGTTCTTTTATTAATATTACTTGTACAGGGTCATTACTGAATGTTTGAATTGAATAGGCCTACTTATTGTAATAAATAATAAAACCACTTGAACTGGACACACTTATTATTAATTGAACGTCATAGATTTATGGCATGTAAAAGATCCTTCCACAGACTAAACTTGTGTCGAGCTAAATTTCTCGGTTAGATTTTGTTGTAACGCTCTATAAAAGTTGCAACGTTCACCACTACTGTCGGGGAAATAAGTATAGATACTCGAGTTTAGAGGTCAATAAAACCTTTACCCTTAGTCTTATATAAGAATAACCTACACCAATATTTTCCTTGTTTTATTTGTCGTTTAACGATATAGAGTAAATATTTGCATTGTATCTCATTAAAATTTTATAGCAGATTGAACAAAAAAAGTACCGTTTTTTCTTACCAAGTTTACGGAGCGCTCACTTAGAAAGATCGTTACGTTAAAAGTATTGATCTGATCGTAACGAAACTTTAATACGTCTTAAAGGAACTTATTGTTAACGCGTATATGAAGTTTTAATCTGATCTGACGTTTCTTAAAATAGTTGTTGAGAATTTTGTGAAACAACTTTTTCTCAGGCCTGGGTGGTCGTAGCAGTATGAAATATGGCTTGTTATGAGGCTCATAGCAATGCAAGGCTTAACGTAAAACTACATTTTATCTATTTTTGATTATCGATTTTATATGGATTGATATTTAATCGGACCATTGTGGGCGGCGATAGTACCATAGCAGCCTGACAATGTTGCCAGTTGACTACCGTATTTCGAACTCGCTGCGCGCTCGTTCATACGCACGCCAAACTCTGACCTTTGTTCTTCGTTGAGTCATTAGCAACAAGCAGCAACTATCACTGTCTGTATTACCTACATCGATCAAGATGCCAGCTAAACCGCAGTTAAAAACGGAGGGAGAATTTGCCATGATTTTAAGGGCAATATGTTTTTTTAGAAGCGAGAGAGAAAGTAATAATGATAAGAGGGTTTAGCAAAAAGTATCCAAGTGTATTGGAAGGTCGATAGCCACGGTGAAGAGATGTGCCGCTGCAATGAAAGATATTCCTCTTCCTCCCAGAATCCAAAAGTATGAAAGTATGACGAAAGCAGAGCTAATTGTTCACGCCAAACCTCACTTTGAAACGGTTTTGGCTGCCCCTACTGTTGGGTGATAAATGTAACTGTTTACCTTTGCCTAAGCTATGTTGTTTTAATGGGCGCCAAGACCTCAATGCAATGTTGAAATCTAAATTTGTATTTAACAACGTCTAGCTCTGGCAGAACACCTTCAAGACACTATTCACTCAGATCGTGGTATGATTTGATCATTAACCCAACAAACAATTGTATCAGGAGAAGGAATTGGTCTATATCTAATGCTACCTACTGAAAGCAAAGATTGCATTGTAAAAGAAAAGAATTTATTATATAAAACAAGTATAGCAAAATTAATAATCATAATAAGTTTAAAATTTAAATTGGAGCGTTGCGATTTTAATATTACCGATAGAAAATTACGTGAAAACGGAGTCTGATAAATTGATTTTACTCTTATTTCCAAGCTATGAAGTTACTGAAATATGAAATGTAAAACAAAGAAAAATGAGAGATTGCGTATTTCTGCGTCATTTGCGCTTACCATTGGAAATTGCCAAGGCATTTCCCTCGTACTTGCTGATGCTGTGTGCTTCCCACAGTCTCCTGGACGTCGTCATCTCCGTCGAAATTTGATGATATCCTGGTAGATTAGATAATTCTATGGTCCGTACATCGGACCCAATCGCTCGTCCAACCACACTGGTTAAGTTTTACAAAAGTTAGTCTTCAACTCCACTGAACATCGGAGCGACACGCACTTGCAACCGTACTCCGCAAGTTCTACACAGATAGTCCCTAACTCCACTGAACATCGGAGCGACACGCACTTGCAACCGTACACCGCAAGTTCTACACAGATAGTCCCTAACTCCACTGTACATCGGAGCGACACGCACTTCCAACCGTACTCCGCAAGTTCTACACAGATAGTCCCTAACTCCACTGTACATTGGAGCGACACGCACTTCCAACCATACTCCGCAAGTTCTACACAGATAGTCCACGTTTCACGGCGCGTCGAACGATATATGCACCTGTTGGCTCCCCCACCACGGTACCGTCTTCCAGCTTACGTTGTCTTCCCTGATTGGCTGAGCACGCCGCCAGTTCCCCTCCTCTGCCTCATTACACTCGGCGCGCGAGAGGGAGAAGTCGATTTCCGTTCCAACAATTCGCCTTTTCTAGACCTTGCGACCCAGCCTTGCGTAATACTTCTCGACAGGAATCAGCTTGTACTTGAAATCCCAGTGAGTCACGTCTCTCGATATACCCTAACTGACGAAAACTCCGTAAAATTCCGTAATCAGATAATTTTCTATGATATCGTCGTTCGTAATAATTTGCTTGATAGCGTTTTCTAAGACATAGAAAACCTATCTGAATGCTAATAATTTTTATAAAATGCTCCGAAAATACCTTAATAATAATTATAATAAATTAATAATAATAATAAATTAACATGAAAAATTCTCTTGGCTGAACAATTTGCCGCGTAAATAAATATAGAATGGCTTCCTACTGACTTATGCCAGTTGCATAAAACCCCTTGAAAAACACGTTACATATTCGCCTCGGATCATCGGATGATTTACCGTGACGACGGTCCATTATCCGATTATCCCAGACACGTTAATAAACCCCATCCAAAATACATATTACATGAATGAAATCACCCTAAATTACAGATATATACACTCATATTTTTTCTTCACGCACTTTGCGTCAAAGTTTGTTGTCACTATGGATTGCACTTTGCAACCAGTCCAATGTTTTACATATGGAATAGTGTTCCACGGATATTTCCGCCTCTCAAATTTCTCTATGTTGGAGAAATAGACATAATTAATGTGTGAGCACTATGTATTTATGATGTCATATCACACGCATTGAAGGTGTTCTGATATATTTATATCACCATAGAACTTCCTAATTTCACTGGAGGTCCCCTCCTTATGGTGACATTTAATTCCACTTATCACTGAGCACACGATCACACTATTGTGGCAGCGCCTCGTGACCATAATACTTAATCTCTCTTTGAAGTAGATTAAATTAATATTGACTTCTGAAAAAAAAACAGTAAATGTGCATTACATATAACACCAAATATTTCTGTGCCGTAATCGCCCTGTCTTCTTACGTTCCCGTAGACCATATTCTACTTAATACTAGTTCTCAACACAGACCATTTCTCCTCACACAAATAATACCTTTGTACAAATTACCTTAAATTACACACTTACAAATCTTACATGGCGAGGCCGTAAACAGAAATCACGTGTGCTGATATGTATGAGTTTCATGAAGGACTGTCTTGCATTCTGATGGCCCATCTTTTATCTCGTGGACGCCTTAAGCTAACAAGCCCTATACAAGCGCTCCCCCATCTCTTGGAGATAAATGGGAACCCATCAGCGCTGCCAAAATGGCCTTGGTGCATCGAGACAATTTAGTGCTCAACAGCATCCGACAATCCCGTCATATTTCCCTGTACCTTAAAAACTCTCATTTACTTACATACTACCCCCCTGTGTGACTTCTGATACGCCTGCCTGGAAGACCATCTCCTCCCACGCACCAAATACCACACTTACTCATTTGATAGGCTGGCTCGCCAGCTAAACATCCTTACTTTATGACACATACTTTCGGAGACTATGAATATTATACGTCCCATATAATCTGTTTCCCTCACTATTCTCCAGCACATATGCTGTTTTCCCAATACGTCTGGAAACTATAAATGTTTCTGTGTCACCTGCTTCCAACCTTGCAAGTGGCTCCCTTTAAATGAACGTCATCACGTTGCTCTACCTAGCATATTTCTCAGTGTCTGTAACGATGCCCTGTTGCTACTGTCCACCCATGCTAACCCTACCTTCCTATGGTGTCACACCTCTACTCGACACACTATGACCTAAAAATGTCACCTCTGACTGACAGAATGACGACTTAGACAGCTTCAAAGTGAACCCTGCCTGATCTAACTTCTGAAAAACTATATTTAAATGACGTAGATGCTCCTCAAAACTGCGTGAACTAATTACCATATCATCTATGTAAATGGTTACAAACTCTCCTGTGTCATCCCCTAATGCGATGTTTAAAGCCCTAATTAAAGCTGCTGAACTACTCTTTAACCCATAAGGTGTTCTACAAAATTGATAAAGGTTATATTTATGACTAAAAGCTGTAAATGGTCTATCTTCGTACATAAGTGGCACTTGCCAAAAACTGGAACTCAAATCTACACAAGTGAAATACTTCTTCCCCTCAAATGTTTGCATTAATTCTTCTATTGACATAGATTTCAGCTGATCTGAACTAATTCTACTGTTAACCAAACGAGCGTCTAAACAAATACGAACAGTGCCGTCGGTCTTGGGTACCGTTATCAAAGAATTAACATACGGACTGTTAGAGTGCTCAATAATCCCATCTTCAAGCATCTGATTAATTTGTGCCTCAACTGCACTCTGATAAGCGAAAGGTACAGGATATCTATGTCCTGTGAATACTGACCTATCAATAACGTTCAATGAATGGGTATAGCAATTGGCCATACCAATGCGATCCTCAAACACTCTCCTATTACACCATAACACATCATAGAGCCGAACACACTGTTCATCCTCTACATTTCCCTGAAATGCAGCCTCACGTAACGAGTCCTCTAGACTTCCGTTCGTAATCACACTGCCCACAAAACATGGAGAACCCCGCTCTACGGCTGGCGATATCTCATTTAAAGTACAAATCACACCTACAATACTACTCCTCTGAATATGGTCATTGAACGCTACTTCTACTTCAGAATCTCCCCATTTAAATTTCAAACTCCCTACATCATAACATAAGTTACCAGACACTCTACTTAGCCACTCTGAACCCAAGATAACACTGAATACTAAATTTGGAATTACAAGGCAAATCTGCTTCTCTACATGATTATTAATTTTAATGTCTACTAAAACTTGCTTAGAAATTACTTTAGACCTCTTCCCAACAGCTGTGATAACAAAAGTGCTTTTAATTGGCATCTCCTCAAAATTTACTCCAGTTCCTTTCATTTTATGATAAAATGCACTACTTATGCAACTCTTCATACAACCACTATCAATTAAAACATCTGTGTACGCCTCGGACACGTTAAATTTAACTATGGGGCTCTTACTAACCACTTCCTGAATAATACCTTCATCATTTAGTTCATGTAATAATTCATTTCTTACATTTAGGTCATAGGGTTCCTGTATAATTGTATGGACAGGGCATGCTACAGACTGAGATTCTGACCTTACTTCGCAGCCTGGTTCGCGTTTAAAGAACCGCTACAGCTGGCCGTAGTACTACTAACTACTAAACTGGTCTGGTTGTTCTGGGCTGTGTTGTCATTGTTTGGCTGTATATTACTACCACTAGGCTGTCCTCTTCCTTGACCCCTATTCTGGTTGTAATTATTGTCATTATAATTTCTCCCTTGATTTCCCCTGAAATCATAGTTTCTCCCTTGATTTCCCCTGTAATCATTGTTCCTCCCTTGATTTCCCCTGAAATCATTATTCCTCCCTTGATACTGATTACCATAGCCATTTCCTCTGTTCTGATTTAGCTGATTACTATTATTTCTATTTTGAGCGTTGGCCCCTTCGCCACCGTTCCCTTGAACTTCCTGATGCCTGGCTTCGTTAGGTCTATTATTATTATTACCCTGGTTCCTATTGAAATTGTCCTCATAACCCCCTCTCCCTAGTGCATCAAATGTGCTTAACAAATTTCCTACTTGTGATATTGTCTTTACATTCTGGATACAAGCAGCCTCCTTGATCCTATAGGGAAAGTGCCTAAGTAGCAACCTTACCACATCACTTTCCTCCTTCAAGCCATCCAGATATTTACACACTAATACCTGCCCTAAAAAGTATTCGGTCATGGTGGAGCTTCCTTTAGGGTTATATTTACCACACACTACTCCCTCACGATGCTGCGACTGAATAACCTCATTCCAGAACTTTTCACAGAATTTCATTTTAAAATCATTGATATCAGTAAACTTGTCTCTGTAGACAGCAAACCAATTCCTCGTTTCCCCCACAAACACTTGTTCTAAAATTTCAACTACCTGGCACCACTCAATACTACCATTTTCCAACCTTTCCCCGAATTTATTTTCTATAGTGTTCATGAACTCCATTGGGCACCCCTGTCGATTGCTGAACTTACCCCAGTTCTACCTCCCTGTGTGTGCTATTCACAAAAACTGGCCTATTCTGAATATTTTCTTGCCTGATCCTAGCTTTTAATTTTAACTCTAATTCTGCGATTTTCTCCTCAGCCTTCCTCTCAATACTGTTTACTGTTAATTTAATGTTTCCTTCTGATTCTTCTACTTTATCATATAGCTTTGCTTATTTCTCCTCAATCTTGCTAATGCTCTCTCTATTACTCTCTCTTAAATCATTTACTTCTGCAACTATTTGCGAGTGGACTTTCTCAATTCTACCCCCCAGCTGTTCCTTAACCTCTTTAGTAGCCACCTGAATTTTGTCAATTTCTCCCCCCAATTGCTTTTTGACCTGCTGTGTTTCCAGTTGCACTAGTTCTTTTAAATTTTCAGCCTGTGTACTGATTCTAATTTCCAACTCCTCCTGTACTTTTCCTAATTTTCTGTCTACATCTGCAATAATCTCTTTAGCCTTTTCTTCCATCACCCCCCTGATCTCACCTCTAATCAGTTCGAATTTGTCACTCATTTCCCTACTGTTTTGTTCTAATTTAGCATTTAAAGTTTCAGTACTCTCTCTATTTTCCTTACTGTTTTGTTCTAATCTGGCGTTTAAAGTTTCATTACTCTCTCTATTTTCCCTACTGTTTTGTTCTAATCTGGCGTTTAATGTTTCATTACTCTCTCTATTTTCCCTACTGATTTGTTCTAATTTAGCGTTGTTTTGTTCCAGTTTAGCATTTAAAGCGTCTGTACTTTCTTTATTTTCCCTACTGTTTTGTTCTAATTTTGCATTATTCTGTTCTAATTTTGCATTTAAGGCATCACTACTAACTTTGTTCTGATACATGAACTCGAGAAGTAAAGTTTTTAATTCTAGTTGGCCGCCTACACTCCCTGTTTCAGTATCGGGATTTACCTCCGCTACCCCGGTACTACCATCACTCGACATACTGCTCGTATCATCACTCTCCAGTTGATGACCACTACGTAACCTCATCTGTCTTTCTTTCTCATCCCCCATAATGATATACACTGATAAAGACAAATAACCCCCAAAATACAGGCACAGAAATATATACCCTTCTCCTTCCACAAATGTTATTAGGTTTTCAGCCCCAAGTTGTCGGCGACAAATGTAACAGTAAATAATTAGTGCCCCACGTTGGGCGCCAAATGAAACGGTTTTGGCTGCCCCTACTGTTGGGTGATAAATGTAACTGTTTACCTTTGCCTAAGCTATGTTGTTTTAATGGGCGCCAAGACCTCAATGCAATGTTGAAATCTAAATTTGTATTTAACAACGTCTAGCTCTGGCAGAACACCTTCAAGACACTATTCACTCAGATCGTGGTATGATTTGATCATTAACCCAACAAACAATTGTATCAGGAGAAGGAATTGGTCTATATCTAATGCTACCTACTGAAAGCAAAGATTGCATTGTAAAAGAAAAGAATTTATTATATAAAACAAGTATAGCAAAATTAATAATCATAATAAGTTTAAAATTTAAATTGGAGCGTTGCGATTTTAATATTACCGATAGAAAATTACGTGAAAACGGAGTCTGATAAATTGATTTTACTCTTATTTCCAAGCTATGAAGTTACTGAAATATGAAATGTAAAACAAAGAAAAATGAGAGATTGCGTATTTCTGCGTCATTTGCGCTTACCATTGGAAATTGCCAAGGCATTTCCCTCGTACTTGCTGATGCTGTGTGCTTCCCACAGTCTCCTGGACGTCGTCATCTCCGTCGAAATTTGATGATATCCTGGTAGATTAGATAATTCTATGGTCCGTACATCGGACCCAATCGCTCGTCCAACCACACTGGTTAAGTTTTACAAAAGTTAGTCTTCAACTCCACTGAACATCGGAGCGACACGCACTTGCAACCGTACTCCGCAAGTTCTACACAGATAGTCCCTAACTCCACTGAACATCGGAGCGACACGCACTTGCAACCGTACACCGCAAGTTCTACACAGATAGTCCCTAACTCCACTGTACATCGGAGCGACACGCACTTCCAACCGTACTCCGCAAGTTCTACACAGATAGTCCCTAACTCCACTGTACATCGGAGCGACACGCACTTCCAACCGTACTCCGCAAGTTCTACACAGATAGTCCACGTTTCACGGCGCGTCGAACGATATATGCACCTGTTGGCTCCCCCACCACGGTACCGTCTTCCAGCTTACGTTGTCTTCCCTGATTGGCTGAGCACGCCGCCAGTTCCCCTCCTCTGCCTCATTACACTCGGCGCGCGAGAGGGAGAAGTCGATTTCCGTTCCAACAATTCGCCTTTTCTAGACCTTGCGACCCAGCCTTGCGTAATACTTCTCGACAGGAATCAGCTTGTACTTGAAATCCCAGTGAGTCACGTCTCTCGATATACCCTAACTGACGAAAACTCCGTAAAATTCCGTAATCAGATAATTTTCTATGATATCGTCGTTCGTAATAATTTGCTTGATAGCGTTTTCTAAGACATAGAAAACCTATCTGAATGCTAATAATTTTTATAAAATGCTCCGAAAATACCTTAATAATAATTATAATAAATTAATAATAATAATAAATTAACATGAAAAATTCTCTTGGCTGAACAATTTGCCGCGTAAATAAATATAGAATGGCTTCCTACTGACTTATGCCAGTTGCATAAAACCCCTTGAAAAACACGTTACATATTCAGGGCACCTAAAAAGAAGCTGGAACATATAATCAAGAATGTTCGTCCTGACGTCGAACTCGTCTGGCTGCCAGTTGCTCATTGTGAGCTCAACCCCATAGAGCTGGTTTGGTCCTACGTGAAAAATAAAATAGCTAAAGTGAATATGAGTAACCAGGCGGAGAGAGAAAGGTCAATGGAGGTGATGCGAGATCTCTGTAAAGAAGCCTTGAGGTCCGTAACACCGGAGCTATGGAAAAAATGCATCGAACACACCAAAAAAATACTGTACAGAAACATTAATGGGAAAAGGATGGGCTAACAGAAGACGTCCCCGTTGTTGAGCCACTTGTTATAAACTTAAATGACAGTTCATCTGATTCATCGGGCAGTGATTTTTCAGACGGCTAATAAGGGAGCAGTTTTATAATCTTATAATCTCAAAGCGTAAATTACTTCAAACAATTAATCTTATAATAATAGCTTTTCAGCTGACACACCATTTTTAAACCTGCCAATGGGGATCCAAAGCCCTCATTAAAAAAGGTGTTGGGAAATGTTTCACTTCTAGCGGATATGAAATAAGACACGTTTCTCTAACTCGTAGGTAAAATTAGCAGAGAATATTAGCGCTGTACATAAGGGACGAATAATTCAGGATATAAAGAAGAATTAAATAGTTAAGTTAAATAGACGTGAATGATAGTATATTTTATTTTTTATTTATTTTTTTCTTAGTCGTATTACCCTCCAGGGTTGGCTATTCCCTCGGACTCAGAAGGATCCCATATTTACCGCCTCCATTTTGAAACTTCAGGATCGGGGATACAACTGGGGTGTGTGACCAGCACCTCGCCCAAGCGGCCTCACCTGCAAAGCGAACAGGGACCTTATGAGGGATGGAAAGATTGGGAGGGATAGGCAAGGAAGAGGGAATGAGGCGGCCTTACGTTAGGTATCATCCAGGCATTTGCCTGGAGACGAAGTTGGAAACCACGAAAACCACTTCGAGGATGGCTGAGGTGAGAATCGAACCCCCCTCTACTCATTTGGACCAACCGAGGCTGTGTAGACCCCGTTCCAATCCTCATACCACTTTTCAAATTTCGTGGCAGAGCCGGGAATCGGACCACGGACCTCCGGGGTGGCAGCTAAGCACGCTGACAACTACACCACGGAGTTGAATATATATTATAATAATTGTATTCTAATTCCTCAATTTCACTTAGGGTCTTTAATTTATTTTAATTATTGTTAATTTTCAAGTCCTCGTACTGCAGCTCCTTCACGAAGATTTTACTCGTATAAAATAATATCTTCCTTGTCACGTGAGCGACCCATGGTTTAACCCATAGACATTCACTTTATCTTTCCGTTTCTTTTAAATACCGGTATTGCCACCACAGAATTTCAACTACCATAATATAGTTAAGTGAACAAGGAACTGCCCTTCATCCATTTTGCTAAACTATGATAACATATTTGATGTAGGGTAATGGTGTGATGATTGCTTTGTATAACTGTGATACAAGTTCAGTTTTATAAAATATTTGATAACATTTATTTGACAAATTTCTTTGGTAGTGTAATACCCGCCTAACACATATAACAAAACAACAACAGAAATTCACAGGCCTTACAGCTTGGAACGCGCGTGTATTAGGTTTCACAGGGCAACGTCGCACAAGTTTCCTCGACCAAGCGCATTGTTCCCGTCGCTTGCTACGATTCATTCTTCTCACATAACCACCTGATTAAATATCTAAATTAGCAATACCTCTTTTTTTTTAACATCAACACAGGCTTCCATCCTCATTGGCAGCAACACAATCCACCCTCAAATTTCTCCAAAACCAATTTCCAATATCACTTTCAGAGCATCCATCTTCTCTTATCCTACCTATCTAAAAACAACACCATCCCCATGGCAACCATGCCATGCCCAGGAATCTTGACCTCAACAGGTCAAAGCACATATGCCATAGCCAAGGCCACCTGGTTACATACAAAGCCACCCACTTGGCTACCCACCAGCAAAGAATCTAAAGTAGGGCACACAAGATTCTCCATGGCAGCCGACCAACTAGTGTCCATGGCTGGCAACCCGATAAAAATAAAAAATACTACCAACCGCACCTAAGGGTGAACCATTGTTCGATTACAATTTGTATATAGATTTATGTAGATAGTGGTACTTTAATAGCCGGAATTTGTTTCAAATTTCATGTACGTGATAATTTAATGTTTTAATGTGCCATACGCTAAATAACAATAATAATTATTATTTACTATACCCTGTATATTGTTATTGTAAATACACCAGCTCACTCACTGTATCGCGACTCTATACTGCTAATAATACATGGTGACATCCCGAATATTGGCACAATTATACTTAATGTATTTTATAATTCGATCTGGAGTCAATGCCGAGTACCTTCACATAGTGAAATACAGAATTAACTTGCACGCCAAAGCAATGATACCTGTGTATATTTATCAGCGTTATTTCATTTGATATATACAACACAGAGAGAAGACACTCAACAGCTATACCCCGAATTACCAATAATGGTCGCTGACCGCTGTCAAAGCTAGCACGTGGGGAAATGTTGCGTTGCCACTGAGCAAATCATGACTTATAACATTCCAAGAAGCTTGCAGGAAGACACAAATACTGGGGAAGTTCTGGCAGTCTAATGATCGTGACGAGTGAAGGCACAGTAGAACACTGAGTCAAACCATGTGCTCAGTGCTGTGTCGGCCTACATTGCAACATTGCTGGCTGTTTCTATGGAGAACGTTTCCCCGCTCGTCTTCACTCCTCACCTCACCTTTCAAGCGGATGACAGCTTTCACCGACCATCTTTTGTAAATCAGAGCATAATACAAATTTATCTGATGTGCAATAGACCTATTATTGATGATTATCTTTTAAGATGAAAAAAAAAAAAGCCTCCATGGCTTAGGCGGCAGCACACCGGCCTCTCACCGCTGGGTCCGTTGTTCAAATCCTGATCACTCCATGTGAGATCTGTGTTGGACAAAACGGAGGCAGACAGGTTTTTCTCCGGGTACTCCGGTTTTCCCTGTCACAATTTCATTCCAGCAACACTCTCCACTATCATTTCATTTGTCATTCATTTAATCATTGCCCCAGAAGAGTGCGTCAGGCCTCGGCAGCCGGCACAGTTCATATCCTCGCCGCTAGATGGGGGCTTCATTCATTCCATTCCAGACCCAGTCGGAGACTGGAAGCAGGCTGTGGATTTTCATTTTCAAGATGAAAGAAGTCTGAGTGAAGGTTGTTTACATTATAGTTGACACAGAAACACCTGCACACTCACTGAATCACGACTCTTTACTGTTAATAATACATGGTGACAGTACACAAGTGATATGGCAATATTGTTGCCGTGTTTTTGCATTGTCGAATTGTACTCGCTTCCTCCTGATACTAGGTGCAACTGTCACATCCCTCGAGCCTCACTACTGTCCCAAGGTGGTGGTGTATCCCAATGGCAATGAGTCAGTTATGACCACAATATCCTAAAGAATTACAGTTCAAAAACCTGGTAGAGATGGGTGGAAGTATTGAAAATTATGTAAGGAACAAACCCACAAACATTCTGTTTTATATAATACAGGGTGATCATTTTAAATACGCCTGTACGTGTCGCTAGGTCAGTAAAAGTGACTTCGGCAGGCACAGCCTTGTCTCCACCAATGAACACGCGCGCTGAGGTCGGCAATGTTGCAATAAGCTGTCAATATCACCGGTGTCGTAAGTTTGTGAAGTGCTAGTTCAATTGAACTAACATACAGTGCAGTCTCGGGGCAATTTTGTACTTTATATATTGCCTTAAAGTGATGTTTTCTATACAACAACATGCATTCATTGTGCTTTGTTATGCAAAGTGATGTTTTCTATACAACAACATGCATTAATGTGCTCTGTGATGTGAAGTATTCTTCTGTTACAGAGTGTCATCCATATCCGATTAATTCAGAAATCTCCATATAGGCATACGATACCCGATATTGTAAAATAATGCCGCTCCACCGGGTCCGTTCTCAACAAGAAGAGACTTAGAAGATGGACTGGTTTGACAAAGGAAAAGCTCTATGAAATAGGAATTATCTTGGAAAGAATGTGACCAAGTTGTTGAATGCCAAACCATACAAACTCACAAATTAAGGGAGCCTGATGGTGGTGCGAGGATTCGGTATTGCAACTGACTGCTGCAGTCAGTTCACGATGAATATGTAGACCCTGAAATTTTATTTTAAAGTGACGAGGCTTGGTTTCACTTCAGTGGGTATGTGAACAGCCAATCCAATCGCTACTGGACCACTGAAAATCCACATCGTTTGCATGTCCGGCCGCTTCATGATGTGAAGGTTGGAGTCTGGTGTGCGATAAGTTCTCGCAGAATTATTTAAACAATTAATTCTAATCGTTACATTGATCTAATCCTAAGCCTGTTCTTTTATGAGCCCTAAGATAAAGAAAAGAACAATGGTTACTTTATGCAAGATAATGCATTAATTCTCCAGAGTAGGAGAAGCTCCCTTTTCGTAACTTTTAACAAGGTAGATTATTGAAAACATAGTATTTATGATTTACATACCTTTCTCAAAGTTGTTGGGAGTCGTTTCACAATTTCAATTGCCACTGCTGCACCGGAAATAATTACTTTTAACGTAAATAAACCATTATTGGTCGTATTCATTTGAACCAGGTCGGCCATTTTACATTGACATCGGACACTACGTAATACACCACGTGACATGTTGCAAACATGAATAATGAAATAAAAGCCAAACCATTGGCCTGGATAAAGATTATTGATGCGTGACTTCAGTGGCGGTCCGTGAAGGGGAGCTGCAGTGCTGCAGCCCCCCCCCCCCCCAGAGTATTTGACAATATCAATTTACACTTTGAACGTAACGGGGTGACGGTATAATTATACGGATCTCTGCTAGGCGATTAAAATTTTTCGCAAGTATAGGCTGGCTTGTAAATCCGCTTCCCCCCACGGCTGCTGCATCATCTGCAGCAGCTTAAGAACTTAAATCGCACTTCCTGAATCCACTTCCCCCATTGCCAAGGCAGGTCATTAAAGCCTCTTAGGGAGCTGCACTCCATGCAGCATCGATACGAAGTGCCAACACATCTTTGGAAACAATCGGGTATACAGTTTACAAACAGCTCAAATAATGTACTGGCAGCGGTTAACTGCTCCTAATTCGTATTCAGAAAATTAGCAACTAATATTCTAATGCAATAAATTATAGATAGAATCATAATACTATCGCAAGGATAAGTTTAAATCGCAGCGGCTTTTGCTGTAACACGGCCAGGTTTGTATCACTGAATGGCAACAGAATCATAAGTAGAAGCAGGAAGTAGGCGCTCACGGCATCTGTTAGGTTCTAGCAGAACTAAGTCCATCTCCATCCCTTAGCCAGTGAAAGCAAGGAGGGAGGCATTCAAACATTTCCATGACTGGCGCTATTTTCTTCAAGCACTTGTACAATCAGTCTTGCCAACGTGCGAATTATAGCTAAAGATTCTAAAGTAGTATGCTTGCGTGATTTTAACAAATACTTGCATATTATTTCACAGTAGATTTCGCCCTATTTTAATGATACCTAGCAATGTTCCTTGTTCTTGCAAAACCGATTTATTTCAGACCAGTCTTAGAAAAAAATCCGGTACTCCAGTGCTCTACACAAGCTGTGGAAGTTACCCCCTTGTCAACAACCGTAGTACGTGCTGTTGGAGTTTGTGTACGGTTGTGTGATTAGCTTGTGATTGTGTTTCAAGTAAATAATGAGTAACACTGTGCAATTTTTACAGTCGCTTCAATTTAGTAGTTTGACGCTTCACGAGAAATGTGATGTAAAGAGTAAGGGTAGACCAACACCTGTATTAGACATCAAACAGTGTTCTACTAGCAGGCAGAAGCAATACACTGGGAGCTTCAATCCTGACGTGTATAAGAAATTTGATTGGCTGTGTGGTTGCGAGGTAAAGCATGCTTTATTTTGTTTTCCATGTATTTTGTTCGGTGGAGAATTCAGCTGGACTCAAAAGGGAATGACAGATCTTAGAAAACTGAGCGAAAAAATTCAGAAACACGCATCTTCCGGAACTCATTTAAATAACATGGTAAATTTTGCAGTGTTAGGGAAAGTGGATGTACAGAAAAGCTTAAGTTCGGCATATAACAATCGGTTGAGCGTCATAACAATGAAGTAACTAGAAACAGGGAAATACTTTCAAAGTTAATAAACTGTAAAAATGTAGACTTTCACGACCGGCGTTGAAATAGGAATCTCTGTTTCGCGGGCTTATAGGTCGTGTTCCAAGGACATTTTGTCGTCCTGACGTTTCGCTGAATACTGCGTTCAGCATGTTCACAGGTTACATAAAGCGAGGTAAAACAAGTTAACAGAAGATATATAAATAGTCAACAACCCACACATAGAGGCTACCATAGCAACGGCGTACCACATAAAAGTAATGCATCAAGGACAGGGCTGCTCGTCTGTTGCATCTTCTCGTCTACGACGGTCAATAAGGGCAGGCTTGAGGGGATTAAGGACTGGAAGCCAAGCTATGTTCACACGTTCTGCTTCCTCCTTAAGATTGAAGCTGTTAGTATGCTTCAGGATTTCAATGGCCTCCCTTTGTAGCCTGGCATGATAAGACACCGTGGTGGACAGAACTTCGGTGTCTCCATATCTTATATCGTGACCTGCAAGTAGCGAGTGTGCTGCTACAGTGGATTTATCTGTTTGTCCCAGCCGGCTGTGTCGTTCGTGCTCCTTGAGGCGAGTGGCACAGCCGGCTGGGACAAACAGATAAATCCACTGTAGCAGCACACTCGCTACTTGCAGGTCACGATATAAGATATGGAGACACCAAAGTTCTGTCCACCACGGTGTCTTATCATGCCAGGCTACAAAGGGAGGCCATTGAAATCCTGAAGCATACTAACAGCTTCAATCTTAAGGAGGAAGCAGAACGTGTGAACATAGCTTGGCTTCCAGTCCTTAATCCCCTCAAGCCTGCCCTTATTGACCGTCGTAGACGAGAAGATGCAACAGACGAGCAGCCCTGTCCTTGATGCATTAGACTTTTATGTGGTACGCCGTTGCTATGGTAGCCTCTATGTGTGGGTTGTTGACTATTTATATATCTTCTGTTAACTTGTTTTACCTCGCTTTATGTAACCTGTGCACATGCTGAACGCAGTATTCAGCGAAACGTCAGGACGACAAAATGTCCTTGGAACACGACCTATAAGCCCGCGAAACAGAGATTCCTATTTTAATAAACTGTATTAAGTTCTGCGGCTTTAATGAGTTAGCGCTACGCGGACATGATGAGAAAGCCGATTCAGACAACAAGGGCGTGTTTCTAAATTTAGTGCAATACACGAGTGAATTAGATTCCTGTTTTCAGAGTCATTTAGAAAGCTCGACAGCATTCAAAGGAACATCAAAAAGCATACAAAATGACGTGCTTAGTTGCATGCTGGAAGTATGTCGTGAAAGAATCTTAGTTGAAATTGAGGATGTAGATTTCATTTCTCTTCTTGCCGATGAAACTACCGATATCACTGAGAAGTTGCAGTTAGTGATTGTATTGCGATATTGCACTAATGAAGGCAAAGCAGTTGAAAGATTCTGGGGATTTTTTGAGCCAGCTGGTCAGGATGCAAGTTCAATATATGAATGCATTGTTTCTCAGCTACACATAATATTGAAAGACAACAAGGGAAAGTTAATTGCCCAGAGCTACGATGGAGCATCTGTGATGAGTGGCGCAATAAATGGCGTGCAGAAGCGAATCAGGGACGAATACACGAATGCCTTTTTTATCCACTGTTACGCCCATCAGCTGAACCTGATTATGGAAAGAGCCGCTAAGCAGAATACAAAAGCTCGAGTATTTTTTTCCAATATGTCTGCTATCCCAGCATTCTTTTCGAGATCGTCGCACAGGACATCAGTTTTAGATTCGTGTGTGTCCAGGAGAATAACGTCTGCGGGAGCAACCAGGTGGAATTTTCGAGCTAGAACGGTGAACGCTGTGTTTGAGAAAAAAGAAGCCCTAGAAGAATGTTTCACTGTGCTAGTCGAGTCAGATCGTTCGAGTGATATTACAGTTAACGAAGCTAGTTCTCTTCTTCGGACACTGGATGATCCAGAATTCAATTTCTGGCTCCGTTTCTTTCATTGCATCATGCCTCATGTGGACATTGTGTACCAACAATTACAGAGTCGTCAGATCGATGTAGGGAAAGTGCGTAGCTGCGTTTCGAGTTTTGTTGAAATTGTCCAGAAAGTCCGAGACTCATTCCATTTGGATAACAACGCTGACGAGAGTGAACAACCTAGAAAGAGACGGAAGATCGGAGGAAGTCAAACGCGTATTGCTGCTGCAAGGGAAGTTTGTGACGTCATCAACAATCAAGTCACATCGCGGTTTCAATTTGTTGACCATTTAGTACTTTCTTCTCTTCTGCAAAACGAAAAATTTGAGATACATAAGAACTCATTTCCGGAAGGAGACTTACGAGCTACCGTACGTGTCTTTCCGATGCTCGAGCCGGACAAACTCAGGACCGAACTGACTATATTGTATCAAAGAGAAGAATTTCGAAACATTGGTGGTGCTGTGAAACTTTTGAGTTTCCTTCTCACTGAAAACTTAGGTCCGTCATGTAACGTGTTTTTCGTGGGGTTTTTATGCCACTGGCATAAGTCAGTAGGAAGCCATTCTATATTTATTTACGCGGCAAATTGTTCAGCCAAGAGAATTTTTCATTTTAATTTATTATTATTATTAATTTATCATAATTATTATTAAGATATTTTCGGAGCATTTTATAAAAATTATAAGCATACAGATAGGTTTTCTATGTCTTAGAAAACGCTATCAAGCAAATTATTACGAACGACAATATCATAGAAAATTATGTGATTACGGAATTTTACGGAGTTTCGTCAGTTAGGATATTATGGGAGACATGACTCACTGGAAATTCAGATACAGGATGATTCTTGTAACGTAGTATTACGCAAGCGGGGTTGCAGCGTCAAGAAAAGGCGGATAGTTGGAACGGAAATCGACTTCATCATTCGCGCGCCGTGTGTAATGAGCCAGAGAAGGGGAAGTAGCGGGGTGCTCAGCCAATCAGTGGAGACCACGTAAGCTGGAAGTCGGCACCAGAGTGGGGATGAGGCGAGTGGATATATCGTTCAGCGCGCCGTGGAACGAGGACAATCTGTGTAGAACTTGCCGAGTATGGTTCCACGCGGGAGTCGCTCCGATGTTCCGTGGAGTGAGGGACAATCTGTGTAGAACTTGCCGAGTATGTTGCACGCGGGAGTCACTCCGATGTTCGGTGGAGTGGGGGACAATCTGTGAAAGACTTGACTAGTTCGGTTGCAAGTGTGTGTCGCTCCGATGTTCCGTGGAGTGGAGAACTATCTGTTTAAAACTTAACCAGTTTGGTTGTACGAGGGTATGCCTCCGTTGTTAGGACCATAAAGTCACCAAATCTACAAGTATATCATCAAATATCGATGGAGATGACAACGTCCAGGAGACTGTGGGAAGCTCACAGCATCATCCAGTACGAGGGAAATGCTTTGGCAATTTAAAGTGGTAAGCGCGAATGACGCAGAAATACGCAATCTCTCATTTCTCTTTGTTTTATATTTCATATTTCAGTAACTTCATAGCTTGGGAATAAGAGTAAAATCAATAATTTATCAGACTCCGTTTTCACGTAATTTTCTATCGGTAATATTAAAATCGCAACGCTCCAATTTAAATTTTAAACTTATTATTATTATTAATTTTGCTATACTTGTTTTATATAATAAATTCAATTCTTTTACAATGCAATCTTTGCTTTCAGTAGGTAGCATTAGATATAGACCAATTCCTTCTCCTGATACAATTGTTTTTTGGGTTAATGATCCAATCATACCACGATCTGAGAGTAAAGATTCTTGAAGGTGTTCTACCAGAGCTAGGTGTTGTTAAATACAAATTAAGATTTCAACATAGCGTTGAGGTCTTGGCGCCAATTAAAACAACATAGCTTAGGCAAAGGTAAACAGTTACATTTATCACCCAACAGTTAGGGGCTAGCTAAACTGCTACATTTGTCGCTACTAACATGGGGCACTAATTAACGTTACACTTGTCGCTCAACGTGAGGGGCAGTCAAAACGTTACACATGTCGCCGACAACTTGGGGCTGAAAACCTAATAACATTTGTGGAAGGAGAAGGGTATATATTTCTGTGCCTGTATTTTGGGGGTTATTTGTCTGTATCAGTGTATATCATTATGGGGGATGAGAAAGAAAGACAGATGAGGTTACGTAGTGGTCATCAACGGGAGAGTGATGATACGAGCAGTATGTCGAGTGATGGTAGTACCGGGGTAGCGGCAGTAAATCCCGATACTGAAACAGGGAGTGTAGCCGGCCAACTAGAATTTAAAACTTTACTTCTCGAGTTTATGTATCAGAACAAAGTTAGTAGTGATGCCTTAAATGCAAAGTTAGAACAGAATAATGCAAGATTAGAACAAAACAGTAGGGAAAATAAAGAAAGTACAGACGCTTTAAATGCTAAACTGGAACAAAACAACGCTAAATTAGAACAAAACAGTAAGGAAAATAGAGAGAGTAATGAAACTTTAAACGCCAGATTAGAACAAAACAGTAGGGAAAATAAAGAAAGTACAGACGCTTTAAATGCTAAACTGGAACAAAACAACGCTAAATTAGAACAAAACAGTAAGGAAAATAGAGAGAGTAATGAAACTTTAAACGCCAGATTAGAACAAAACAGTAGGGAAATGAGTGACAAATTCGAACTGATTAGAGGTGAGATCAGGGGGGTGATGGAAGAAAAGGCTAAAGAGATTATTGCAGATGTAGACAGAAAATTAGGAAAAGTACAGGAGGAGTTGGAAATTAGAATCAGTACACAGGCTGAAAATTTAAAAGAACTAGTGCAACTGGAAACACAGCAGGTCAAAAAGCAATTGGGGGGAGAAATTGACAAAATTCAGGTAGCTACTAAAGAGGTTAAGGAACAGCTGGGGGGTAGAATTGAGAAAGTCCACTCACAGATAGTTGCAGAAGTAAATGATTTAAGAGAGAGTAATAGAGAGAGCATTAGCAAGATTGAGGAGAAATAAGCAAAGCTATATGATAAAGTAGAAGAATCAGAAGGAAACATTAAATTAACAGTAAACAGTATTGAGAGGAAGGCTGAGGAGAAAATCGCAGAATTAGAGTTAAAATTAAAAGCTAGGATCAGGCAAGAAAATAGTCAGAATAGGCCAGTTTTTGTGAATAGCACACACAGGGAGGTAGAACTGGGTAAGTTCAGCAATCGACAGGGGTGCCCAATGGAGTTCATGAACACTATAGAAAATAAATTCGGGGAGAGGTTGGAAAATGGTAGTATTGAGTGGTGCCAGGTAGTTGAAATTTTAGAACAAGTGTTTGTGGGGGAAACGAGGAATTGGTTTGCTGTCTACAGAGACAAGTTTACTGATATTAATGATTTTAAAATGAAATTCTGTGAAAAGTTCTGAAATGAGGTTATTCAGTCGCAGCATCGTGAGGGAGTAGTGTGTGGTAAATATAACCCTAAAGGAAGCTCCACCATGACCGAATACTTTTTAGGGCAGGTATTAGTGTGTAAATATCTGGATGGCTTGAAGGAGGAAAGTGATGTGGTGAGGTTGCTACTTAGGCACTTTCCCTATAGGATCAAGGAGGCTTCTTGTATCCAGAATGTAAATACTATATCACAAGTAGAAAATTTGTTAAGCACATTTGATGCACTAGGGAGAGGGGGTTATGAGGACAATTTCAATCGGAACCAGGGTAATAATAATAATAGACCTAATGAAGCCAGGCATCAAGAAGTTCAAGGGAACGGTGGCGAAGGGGCCAACGCTCAAAATAGAAATAATAATAATCAGCTAAATCAGAACAGAGGAAATGGCTATGGTAATCAGTATCAAGGGAGGAACAATGATTTCAGGGGAAATCAAGGGAGGAACAATGATTACAGGGGAAATCAAGGGAGAAACTATGATTTCAGGGGAAATCAAGGGAGAAATTATAACGACAATAATTACAACCAGAATAGGGGTCAAGGAAGAGGACAGCCTAGTGGTAGTAATATATAGCCAAACAATGACAACACAGCCCAGAACAACCAGACCAGTTCAGTAGTTAGTAGTACTACGGCCAGCTGTAGCGGTTCTTTAAACGCGAACCAGGCTGCGAAGTAAGGTCAGAATCTCAGTCTGTAGCATGCCCTGTCCATACAATTGTACAGGAACCCTATGACCTAAATGTAAGAAATGAATTATTACATGAACTAAATGATGAAGGTATTTTTCAGGAAGTGGTTAGTAAGAGCCCCATAGTTAAATTTAACGTGTCCGAGGTGTACACAGATGTTTTAATTGATAGTGGTTGTATGAAGAGTTGCATAAGTAGTGCATTTTATGATAAAATGAAAGGAACTGGAGTAAATTTTGAGGAGATGCCAATTAAAAGCACTTTTGTTATCACAGCTGTTGGGAAGAGGTCTAAAGTAATTTCTAAGCAAGTTTTAGTAGACATTAAAATTAATAATCATGTAGAGAAGCAGATTTGTCTTGTAATTCCAAATTTAGTATTCAGTGTTATCTTGGGTTCAGAGTTGCTAAGTAGAGTGTCTGGTAACTTATGTTATGATGTAGGGAGTTTGAAATTTAAATGGGGAGATTCTGAAGTAGAAGTAGCGTTCAATGACCATATTCAGAGGAGTAGTATTGTAGGTGTGATTTGTACTTTAAATGAGATATCGCCAGCCGTAGAGCGGGGTTCTCCATGTTTTGTGGGCAGTGTGATTACGAACGGTAGTCTAGAGGACTCGTTACGTGATGCTGCATTTCAGGGAAATATAGAGGATGAACAGTGTGTTCGGCTCTATGATGTGTTATTGTGTAATAGGAGAGTGTTTGAGGATCGCATTGGTATGGCCAATTGCTATACACATTCATTGAACGTTATTGATAGGTCAGTATTCACAGGACATAGATATCCTGTACCTTTCGCTTATCAGAGTGCAGTTGAGGCACAAATTAACCAGATGCTTGAAGATGGGATTATTGAGCACTCTAACAGTCCGTATGTTAATTCTTTGATCATGGTACCCAAGACCGACGGCACAGTTCGTATTTGTTTAGACGCTCGTTTGGTTAACTGTAGAATTAGTTCAGATCAGCTGAAATCTATGTCAATAGAGGAATTAATGCAAACATTTGAGGGGAAGAAGTATTTCACTTGTGTAGATTTGAGTTCCAGTTTTTGGCAAGTGCCACTTATGTACGAAGATAGACCATTTACAGCTTTTAGTCATAAATATAATCTTTATCAATTTTGTAGAACACCTTATGGGTTAAAGAGTAGTTCAGCAGCTTTAATTAGGGCTTTAAACATCGCATTAGGGGATGACACAGGAGAGTTTGTAACCATTTACATAGATGACATGGTAATTAGTTCACGCAGTTTTGAGGAGCATCTACGTCATTTAGATATAGTTTTTCAGAAGTTAGATCAGGCAGGGTTCACTTTGAAGCTGTCTAAGTCGTCATTCTGTCAGTCAGAAGTGACATTTTTAGGTCATAGAGTGTCGAGTAGAGGTGTGACACCAGAAGAAAGTAGGGTTAATAAGATACTTAACGCAGAGGTTCCACAGAATGTTAAACAGTTAAAAACTTACCTGGGAATTTGCAACTTTTTCAGGAGGTTCATTCTTAAATACTCAGGGTTGGTAGAACCATTCAGGGAATTGCTTAAAAGTGGGACTCGGTGGAGATGGGAGTCCAAGCATGATCAGGCTTTTAGAGCGCTGAAGGAAGGTTTTGAGAAAGCTGTAGTGCTGAAATATCCGTTAAAAGGTAAGGAATATGAGGTTATGACAGATGCTTCACATATAGGCATTGCTGGAGTATTATGTCAGAAAGATGATGAGGGTAATCTGTGCATTGTATCTTTAGCCTCGCGAGGACTGACAGCAGCAGAGAAAAGATACACGATTACTGAGTTAGAGCTTTTAGGTATTGTTTTCAGTTTAGGGAAATTTAGAATGTATTTAGTAGGGGGGAAATTTGAGATCCACACAGATCACCATGCATTATTGTATATGAGAACTTGTAAACTCAGTTCTAACAGAGTTAGTAGGTGGATTCTTGCTCTGCAGGAATACGAATTCACAGTAAAATATATTAAAGGTAAAGATAACATTCTTGCAGACATGCTATCGAGGGACACTAATTTATGTAGGGATTATCCTGTGGTTAAAGCAGAGGACGGTATTTTAATATGTGCATGTGTGGACAGTAGCAACAGGGCATCGTTACAGACACTGAGAAATATGCTAGTGGAGCAACGTGATGACGTTAAGTTAAAGGAGCCACTGGCTAAGTTGGAAATAGGTGAAGAAGAGTATGTGAAAGTAGGACGGTTCACGTACAAGATGCAGGATGGGCTTCTTGCAAGGAAATGTAGGAATAATCGGTGGGCAATATGTGTTCCTGCCACTTTGCGGGAGGAGCTAATTTGGTTCATTCATAGGGAATTAGGACACTTTGGTGCTGCCAAGCTCTTCTATGAAATTGGTCGTGACTTCATTTGGAGTAAAATGGGAAGGGATATGAGGAGGATTTTAGCTAAGTGTGACACCTAACAAAGGAGTAAATATCCAGTTAAATATTTAGTGGGGGAAAGATCTGCAGTTCTCACCAGTAGTCCCGGCGAACTACTGTGTGTGGATTTATTTGGCCCGATCGTTAAAGGACAGTACGGCTACGAGTACATTTTTATAGTTATTGACGCTTTTAGTAAGTAAGTCAAGCTATATCCGCTAAGGAAAGCCACGGGACTAGCGTGTAGCCGTCTGATCATTAATAAGTATGTACCTGAGTTTGGCATTCCTCTCAGGATACTATCTGACAGTGGACCACAGTTTACTGCAAAGAAATGGAGAACCAGTATGCAGGAAGCTGGTATAACACACGTTCATTCCTCTGTAAGGTACCCTCAGGGTAATTCTGCAGAGCGTCCATTAAGGGAAGTGGCTCGTCTTTTTCGGACTCTAGTGCATGACAAGCATGCGGCCTGGGTTGGACATCTTCCCAAGGTCGAGACTTGGCTGAATTCTGTCCAGCATGAGAGCACAAAATTGACGCCATACGAAGTTCACTTCAGAAAAAGACCACAAAATGAACTAGCGAGGGTGTTGGGATTAAATGAGGGTAAGCAACCGGGGATGGATTACATTGTCCAGTTGACGAAACAGAATTTATCTAAGTCAGCACAAAAGAGAATTCGCCAACAAAAAGAAACTAAATTTGACCTATTCGAGCCGGGAGACAGAGTCTTACTTAGAGTGCCGAAACAGTCAAATAAGCTAGAGAAAGTCATGTCCAAGTTCTTTTATCTCTACGAGGGCCCATTTATAGTTTCCAAACGTATTGGGAAAACAGCATATGTGCTGGAGAATAGTGAGGGAAACAGATTATACGGGACGTATAATATACATAGTCTCCGAAAGTATGTGTCATAAAGTGAGGATGTTTAGCTGGCGAGCCAGCCTATCAAATGAGTAAGTGTGGTATTTGGTGCGTGGGAGGAGATGGTCTTCCAGGCAGGCGTATCAGAAGTCACACAGGGGGGTAGTATGTAAGTAAATGAGAGTTTTAAGGTACAGGGAAATATGACGGGATTGTCGGATGCTCTTGAGCACTAAAATGTCTCGATACACCGAGGCCAGAATTTGGTAGCGCTGGTGAATTCCCATTTGTTCCCAAGAGATGGGTGAGCGCTTGTACAGGGTATTTTTGCTTAAGGCGTCCACGGGACAAAAGATGGGCCATCAGAATGCGAGACAGTCCTTCATGAAACTCATACATAACAGCACACGTGATTTCTGTTTACGGCCTCGCCATGTAAGATTTGTAAGTGAGTAATTTAAGGTAATTTGTACAATGGTTTCATTTGTGTGAGGAGAACTGGTCTGTGTTGAGAACTAGTATTAAGTAGAATATGGTCTACGGGAACTTAAGAAGACAGGGCGATTACGGCACAGAAATATTTGGTGTCATATGTAATGCGCACTTACTGTTTTTTTTTTCAGAAGTCAATATTAATTTAATCTACTTTAAAGAGAGATTAAGTATTATGGTCACGAGGCGCTGCCACAATAGTGTGATCGTGTGCTCAGTGATAAGTGGAATTAATTTCACAATAAGGAAGGAACCTCCAGTGAAATTAGGAAGTTCCATGGTGATATAAATATATCAGAACACCTTCAATGCATGTGATATGACATCATAAATACATAGTGCTCACACATTAATTATGTCTATTTTTCCAACATAGAGAAATTTGAGAGGCGGAAATATCCGTGGAACACTATTCTATATGTAAAACATTGGACTGGTTGCAAAGTGCAATCCATAGTGACAACAAACTTTGACGCAAAGTGCGTGAAGAAAAATTATGAGTGTATATATCTGTAATTTAGGGTGATTCCATTTATGTAATATGTATTTTGGATGGGGTTTATTAACGTGTCTGGGATAATCGGATAATGGACCGTCGTCACGGTAAATCATCCGATGATCCGAGGCGAATATGTAACGTGTTTTTCGTGGGGTTTTTATGCCACTGGCATAAGTCAGTAGGAAGCCATTCTATATTTACTTATGCGGCAAATTGTTCAGCCAAGATAATTTTTCATGTTAATTTATTATTATTATTAATTTATTATAATTATTATTAAGATATTTTCGGAGCATTTTATAAAAATTATAAGCATACAGATAGGTTTTCTATGTCTTAGAAAACGCTATCAAGCAAATTATTACGAACGACAATATCATAGAAAATTATGTGATTACGGAATTTTACGGAGTTTCGTCAGTTAGGATATTATGGGAGACATGACTCACTGGAAATTCAGATACAGGATGATTCTTGTAACGTAGTATTACGCAAGCGGGGTTGCAGCGTCAAGAAAAGGCGGATAGTTGGAACGGAAATCGACTTCATCATTCGCGCGCCGTGTGTAATAAGCCAGAGAAGGGGAAGTAGCGGGGTGCTCAGCCAATCAGTGGAGACCACGTAAGCTGGAAGTCGGCACCAGAGTGGGGATGAGGCGAGTGGATATATCGTTCAGCGCGCCGTGGAACGAGGACAATCTGTGTAGAACTTGCCGAGTATGGTTCCACGCGGGAGTCGCTCCGATGTTCCGTGGAGTGAGGGACAATCTGTGTAGAACTTGCCGAGTATGTTGCACGCGGTAGTCGCTCCGATGTTCGGTGGAGTGGGGGACAATCTCTGAAAGACTTGACTAGTTCGGTTGCAAGTGTGTGTCGCTCCGATGTTCCGTGGAGTGGAGAACTATCTGTTTAAAACTTAACCAGTTTGGTTGTACGAGGGTATGGCTCCGTTGTTAGGACCATAAAGTCACCAAATCTACAAGTATATCATCAAATATCGACGGAGATGACGACGTCCAGGAGACTGTGGGAAGCTCACAGCCTCATCCAGTACGAGGGAAATGCTTTGGCAATTTCCAGTGGTAAGCGCGAATGACGCAGAAATACGCAATCTCTCATTTCTCTTTGTTTTATATTTCATATTTCAGTAACTTCATAGCTTGGGAATAAGAGTAAAATCAATAATTTATCAGACTCCGTTTTCACTTAATTTCTATCGGTAATATTAAAATCGCAACGATCCAATTTAAATTTTAAACTTATTATTATTATTAATTTTGCTATACTTGTTTTATATAATAAATTCAATTCTTTTACAATGCAATCTTTGCTTTCAGTAGGTAGCATTAGATATAGACCAATTCCTTCTCCTGATACAATTGTTTTTTGGGTTAATGATCCAATCATACCACGATCTGAGAGTAAAGATTCTTGAAGGTGTTCTACCAGAGCTAGGTGTTGTTAAATACAAATTTAGATTTCAACATAGCGTTGAGGTCTTGGCGCCCATTAAAACAACATAGCTTAGGCAAAGGTAAACAGTTACATTTATCACCCAACAGTTAGGGGCTAGCTAAACTGCTACATTTGTCGCTACTAACATGGGGCACTAATTAACGTTACACTTGTCGCTCAACGTGAGGGGCAGTCAAAACGTTACAGTCATTTACAGAGGTCGTTAAACTGTTACGTATCGCTATCACCCTGCCTATGACTACCGCTGAACCAGAACGCTGCTTCTCGTGCCTCAAGAGGATCAAGACGTACCTCAGGAATGCCATGGGACAAGAAAGACTTACTGCACTTGGAATGCTGTCTATTGAGAAGGGTCTGATAAACAGCATACCGAATTTCAATAACCTTGTCATCGAAAAATTCGTCACGTTCAAGACTCGGCGCCTGGAGCTGATCTACAAATAAGGTAAGTTAATGCATGTGCATGCAGCCCCCCCAACTATGATATAAGCGAGCCGCCACTGCGTGACTTCCCCCACTGTGCGTGGCAAAAACCAGGGGTGTTATCTATTAGCTAACGCGGGCGGGCCGCGCTATCAAACCACCATTGGTCTGGACGAAAATATTGGTCTAGGCAAAATCATTGGTCTGCCGGATGTGATATAGTACCGAATGGGTGGGGTTGGCATTGTTGACTTCTTCACAAACATTCACAAAGATGGCTGTCAGAGCTGCAATTTCAACTATATATGTCGTGCTCCTATTAGGGTGGGTTGGTGGGCCTACGGGAGTGGACGAGTAAACATCTATTACTATATCATCTCCAGATACCATTACTACAGGTATTTTGGCAAATTTCATTACTTACAATTTTTTATAGAAAGGTTCTCCTACTCTGGAGCGCCACCGATAATGCAACTGTGCGCACAGTTAATCACTCCTTTGCGGTAATATGGGAAGTTTACAATGATTGTTGAAAATGAGAACTTTTCATAGGGGCCTTGGATTGAAAATGGCGTCTTGGTGAACCAGAATGATGTATCCTGTTCATTTGTGTTTTTATTCTTTGAACATTCGATAGTTGCATCTTCTTCGTAAAATATAATGAAAGATAGCAAGGCAGAAGCTGCAATAAAATTAAGAAGTTGTATGTTTAGTTATTAGTTTAGCGATATTGGAAAGTGGTGAATCGGGTAGATTCTTCGAAGTTCCAACAATGATCATATAGTTAATTATCCCGTCAGATCACCGGATTGAAATACGTGTGATTATTACCTCAGGTATATGTTAAAAGGAAAGGGGTATGCAAACAATCGACACACAAGTGAGGAGTTAAATGAAAATACTCGGCAAGTTATAACGAACGTCACACAGGGAGAAATTTGCCGTGTGTCTGGAAATTTGTTTACGAGGTGCCAGGCATGCTTGCAAGCTGACGGACAACACTTTGAACATTTCCTGTGAAACCAGGTAAGTTTGTAGATAATTATGTTCACTAGAAATTGCTATTAAACGACTGCATGTTGACGCGAAGTAGCGGGGAGAAGTCGTACACTTTTTACCAGGCAGCGAGCGGCTGTCAGTGTGAGAGCTTGCAGAGCCTTGATTGGTATCGGAGGGGAGACTTATATTGATGATGCGGTACTAGCAACCCGCCCCGGTTTCGCCCGGTATCTTTAACAGTTCATCGTGCGTAAGCTTAAAAGGCGCACGGACGGCAGGTCCCAGACACAATTCAGAAAAGCCGAGGTGAACAGTGAAACTCCAAACATATATAGCCTACTCTTATCTGAAGTTTTAACTCAACACGACTCGACAGTTTGATGCCGGCCAAAGCTGGGGTGATAGGCTCGCTCACTAGTTCGTAAACTCGCTCCGAAGCTAATAATAGTTTAAATTTTCAGTTAATATGAAAACTTAAAAACATTACAGTGGGCGATGTACTAAAAATAGAAATATGCTGTTGCGGACCTTTTTGTAGAACTTTTCATGCTGAAAAATTCTTACACTCACAGTATATACCGTAGATATTTTTAACGGCTGATCCTGCGTACACTTAATAGGTGCACGGATGGCAGATTTTTCTTTGACTCGATTCACTGAAATCATTACAGAATGGTGTAAATCGCATCAAAATCCAGGACCTGAAAATGTGTTATTTTGGTCCCCTTGTCTGTTAGTTATTTATACAAATCTACACAGTTTCACCAAGCTGAACCAAATTTTACACCCAGTGTTGTTTCTTACATTGCAAGGCTTAAAATGAGCCTAGATTGGTCCTTCTATGACAAATTCGATATGTACCCAAGGGCCTAAGTCTGAGGAATGGAGAGGACTGTCCAAATTTCACGTACACTTACCGGCAGTTAACCACTCCACCGGTATACTACTGCAGCGTGACTGTGTCTGATCGTGAGAACCTACAGTTCAAGCCACGGTATTCGGGCCGTGAGCTCTGATTGTGCAGTCATACAGAGGACAGGTGGTGTACCTCAGGCATGTGCAATCGATACACGAGTTGCGTTCCACGCAACTGAAAACTCACGTATCAATTGCGCATGCGTGAGGCTCGCAGACTGTCCTCTGTTTGACTGACGGCCAAAGACTGTGGCGCGAACTGTACTGTCACATGTGTCAATGTTCTCAGACAGGGAAGTATTCGGCCTGATTGGACCCCGCTCCTACCACTGAGCTCTTAAGGTCAAGTGCACAGCTAAATGCCACTATCTGTATACAGTGTTATCTGCAGGGTTCCAAATGGTAAGTAGGCCTACATAAAATTTGGTTCAGTTCAGTGGAACGGTATAGATTTGTGTCACAAAGGGCCTAAATCATCAGAATGGATGGGGCTGTCCAAAATATCAATTAGACAGTGCTGGCCTACAACATCGAAGCACGAACAGGCGCTTCATGTAATGGAAATGAAGATGTTGCGGTGGTCCAATGGTATGACTCGACTGGACCATATTAGGAATGATGCCGTGCAGAAGGATTTAAAGGTTGCCCCAATCACAGAGAAAATGCGTGAATCACGTCTGCGGTGGTTTGGACATGTGCTCCGTAGCAGTGAAACCTCAGTTGCTAAGACTGCCCTTCAACTAAATGTGAAGGGGCGTCGACCTCGAGGGCGACGTCAAACACGCTGGATGGATAGGGTGAGAGATGACATGCGGCTCACTAAACTCCGCCCCCGAGACGCTATAGATCGATTGAAGTGGAGGAAACATTGCAGGAAGGCAGACCCCACATAAGTGGGAAAATGCAAAGAAGTTGATGATCCGTAGGGTTCCAAAAATAAGTACATAAAATTTGGTTCAGTTCGGTGAAGCGGTGTAGATTTGCATATACAGTATAACAGACTGAAATTCATGTTTGTAGTGCGGTTAGTTAATCATGATTATTAAATACGTTAAAAAGTGTCAAACTACTTGGGCGCTTACGCTGTTGCTAGCCTGAGAGCCTTGTCCACACCGCCACGCTGCCTCTGCGAGGTTCCGTTCTATAGAGAGGGACCTCTTTGTAGTAACTTTTCTTTGAACGCCGCAAACAGTTTACTTATTTCGCCTTAAATACACGTTTTCTTCGCGTTTTGAAAAAAAAAGTTCCATTATCGTTGGCGCATTTGCTTGGATGTCCACGCGTATGTTTGTTCACCGCACTTCACAGGCAGTGTCAGTGATGCAAATCTTACATTTATTTAATAATAAAATAATTATAGGCTGTACTATAGAAGAACTGCCACGCCACCAAACTTTTTACAAGTCCATACAATTACCAACTGCGCAGGCGTGCTGGCATTCTTGTTGCATCTAGAAAATCGCCTGTTATTGGCGTAGTTGTGGCATCTAATATGATGGCCCTCCCCAAAGAATCGAGACTCGCCTGGGCAGTGGCGCACTAGTTACGCTTTCTAACATAATATGGGCTGTTTGTGTATAAAGTGCGTTTAAACAAATAACATGATAACTGTGTCGAATCCGGCCCGCATAACAGTAAATCCGGGCGGGTGGTATATACACAAGGGGCGCTCACAAGTAGCCTATAGTAATGTTATTGGTATTACATCCCTTTTAACTACTGCGGCTTATAGAGACGCCGGAATGTCGGAATTTTTCTCCGAAGGGGACCTTTAATGTGCCGGTAAATCTGCTGACACTGCTCCCTCACATTTTCACACCCTCAAATGCATACCTGCCAACTTTCAAAAATAGAAATCCAGAAGATCCCAAAGGGCAAAAATTTAACGTGTACATGCTTCGCAAGGTCATAAAAATAGCGAGAAAAGACTACAGGGAAAGAGATTACAAACTCCTGGTGATGTGAGACTATCTAATTCATTGTGCCAGTTTCCAAAAATTCTGAAGAATATGCCTCCCTTAAAGACTGATGATATCGTTTCTTACTTGAATTCATCACGAAAACACTAAATCTCACAAAAATTGTCACACAATTGCACGAATACCAGAACTTCAGCAAGCACCGCTTAAAACCAAGCTTTCCCACTTACAAACAGTCAAAGCACAAAGAGTAATGCAACGATAATCTGCGAGATGTGATTATAGATAGACAGTTCTATCGACTTTCAGCTTAATGTCAAACACAAGGAATTAATGACAAAAGCGCAGTGATAATCTGCGAGACGGGATTATCGATAAACTTTATAGGGTGTCTACTGTAAGGATGAACTAAAAATTAGTTACTTTTTAGCTACCTTTTAGTTAATTTTAGTTACCTTTTAATTCAAGATACGTCTGCGGTCGGCAACCATAGAAGCTCATCGCGTGGTGAAGGAAAACAACAATGAACTGTGTTTAAAGCATTGAATAAGATTCACTTATGGTGTCATAAAAATTTAGATAAAAATAAATAACGAATATTTAATATAAAATGAGTTGATTCAGCAAATAATGCCATCTTGTGTACAAGAAGTTACAATTACCAAGAAGTTGCTCTGCTCTTGGCTGTTTGGGGAGATTTCTTTTGTCCCCATGGTAGACCACGAAGAAATATATTATGCTACGTTACATGATCGTCACCGAATTATGTCTTCGCAGTCAGGTACGGAGAAATATCGAGACGTTACACGATCGGCGCTGGTCTCAGCCGTTTGACGCGATTCGTAGTTTTTTAGATAGAACACGGAGAAAAATCGTGATTACATCATCGGTGTCACTTTTTGTCGTTCGACGAGATTTCTATTGTCGTTGAGGTCGGGCAAGGAAAAATATGGTAAGTTATTATTAGGCAATTGGCACCACTTGCTGTGAATTTGACAAGTGTTAATATTTGAAAGAAAAATAACACAGTAGTGCCACCTGGCGAAATAGACATGTACAATAAAAAAGAAAAAAAAGGACGAGTCATTGCAAAGTCTGTGCGTGTTCGTGTGACATGTGACAAGCATCTCAAAAGATGATTTGTATTTTGTATTGTATTTCTCATTTGATAAATAAAGATTTACATTAAAACTAACAGGTTATGGGCCCAGGCCACGTGTAAATGATATTATCTCGTGAGTGGATCCGAAGCTGAGCGCCTGTGGAACACGTGCTGTATTTTTTGTGAGATAAGGATAACCTCAAAATGGCAACCGGCAGTGACTACAAAGTTCAAATGGATAAACTTGAATGACCTGAAGACTGGGCAAAGTGGAAATGGCATGTGTTGATGGTTTTGCGGTCGTATGAACTGGAAAATATTGTTGATGGTTCGAAAAAGTGTCCTGTGTTGCCGGCAGATGCAACTGCACAACAAAAAGCGGCATATAAGCAATGGTTGAAGAAGACGCGAAAGCGGCCAGTTTGCTAGCAGGTGCGCTGGGAAAATCTGTTGCCGAGCTCGTGTTGACATGCACCAATGCCAGTGAAATTTGGACAAAATTGAGCGCTCGGTTCGAACGAAGCAGTGCGCAGCAACTGAACATGTTGATCGAGTCATTCTCCCGAGTGACACGTGACGACAAGGAGGACATCAGCACCCATGTCGCGAAGTTACAGAAGCTTTATCAGGATATGAACAACGAACTCCAAAAGCACAACGAAAACACGTTATCTGAAAGGATTTTGAACGGTCGAATTTTATCCATGCTGGGAAAAGAATATGATAATTTCAAGGATGTGTGGGACACGATTCCGACGGAAAATCAAACTGTGAACTTGTTGATTGAAAAATTGTGCACGATTGAACTGTGTGACCAAGGAAACGTGGAATCGACTGTGTTTGTGGTACGTAGTGCTCCCAAGAAGCATTCCCAGTATGGCAGTGGCAAAGGCAGCACTGATGACAAGTCGAAGAAAAATGTTCAACGAGTAAAGCAGAAGTTTCCATGTTTCAAATGTAAGGAATTGGGCCATTGGGCAAGTGAATGTCCAGTGAAGAAGAAAGAGGGTGACACTAGAAACAAAAATAAGGAGAACAATGCTTCGTTTCTGACACATGCTAAGAGTGCTTTAGACGGCGACTTTGTTCAAGCCGACGAGTGGTACTGCGACAGTGGCGCCACAAATCACATCACCGCGAACAAACAGTATTTTACAACATACGTCAAGTTTGCTGCTCCAGAGAAGATTTTGCTAGGAAAACGAGGTGTGAGCATGCTAGCTCACGGCAAACGAACTGTAAACATTCAAGTGCGGCTGAACGACAATGTTCCCGATGCAATGGCTCATCTGTTTTCTGTGAAAGCTGCTGCAAGGAAAGGTTTTTGTGCAAGACTTGACGACCAAACTGTTAGAATTGAAGACAAGGTTACTGGAAAGGCGATGATGGCTGGACGTGTGAGTCATGGTCTGTATGTACTTGACATGCGCGTCGTGAAACCGGTGCCACCCATTCAAGTGAATTTAGCTACATCGTCGGACAAACTGCAGATCTACCATAAACGGTTTGGTCATCAACACAAAGCGCATGTTAAGAATGTACTGAAGCAGATGAACATCAATGTAGACATGTGTAAAGAGGATTTCTACGATGGATGTGCACTGGGAAAAATGCATCGACTGTCATTCAAGACAAGAATGAATCGACCAACAGCCACCGGTGAACAAATCCACGCCGATGTGAATGGACCAATGTCTACTGAATCTCTTGGAAAGGCACGCTACTACGTAAGTTTCAAGGATGATTTCAGCAAGTTTCGACAAGTTTTCTTTTTAAAGCACAAAAGTGAAGTGTACACCGTTCTGGAACAGTTCCTGAATAAAGCCAAAACAAATGGACACGTCGTGAAGCTGTTCAGGTGTGATGGAGGAAAAGAATTTGATAAGAAGAAGGTTTCTGAACTACTCGCAAGCAAAGGCATAGAGCACAGCATTACTACGCCATACGTACCACAACAAAACGGAGTTGCGGAACGTGAAAATCGGACGATTGTGGAGTGCTCAAAATATATGCTGAATCCCAGCAAGTTAACGAAACAACTTTGGGCTGAAGCCTGCAACACTGCGGTGTACCTCCTGAATCGCACTGGGAAGTCATCCTTTGAAAACAAATCTCCCTATAAATTGTGGTATGGACGACCAGTGGGAAGTCTCAGTCATCTGAAGATCTTCGGAACAGAATGCTACGTGCATATCGACAAGAATTTTCGCTCAAAGTTCGACGACAAAGCTGTTTTCGGACATCTGGTTGGGTACGTGAATGACGGGGATGGATTTAGAATCTGGATTCCAACTCGGGGAAAGGTTGTTCTAAGCCATGATGTGAAATTCAAACCTGAAGATGTCTGCAATCTGGGCGCCAACGCCGGAAAGGTTCAAGTCTTGCTTGAAGAACGTGTGGAGAGGAATCAGTCCAATTCATCGTCTCATGTAGGCCTACAGTGGAGGTCAGAGTCAGATGAGAACTTAAGCCAAATTGAAGATTTTGCTTCGGTGTCCAGTTCCGGAGGAAGCGAAGATGAGGAAGAAGGAGTGACTGAAGAAAGAAGGAAAAGCAAACGTGAAAGTAAGAAGCCATCGTGGATGATCAGTGGAAATTACATGTACATGGCTGGACCATCCATCGTTGAAAAGAATCCTGACTCATACTCTGAAGCTCTGCAGTCTAGTGATAAAAATCAGTGGCTGAAAGCAATTAATGAAGAATTGGAGTCCTTAAAGGAAAATGATACCTAGAAATTGGTTGAGCGTCCAAATGGTGCACGGGTCCTGAAAAATCGGTGGGTTCTACGACAGAAGACAACGGACAGTGGAGAAGTTCGCTTCAAGGCACGATTGGTAGCCAAAGGCTATGTGCAACAGCAAGGAATCGATTATGAAGAAACATTCAGCCCTGTTGCACGGTATGATACCATTTGAGCTCTGTTGGCAGTAGCTGTTGAAAAGGAGATGAAACTTGGTCAATTTGATGTCAAGACGGCCTTCTTGAACGGCGAGCTTGAAGATGATGCGTTCATGGAACAGCCAGAAGGTCATCAGGACGGTACTGGCCGAGTGTGTCATCTAAAAAGAAGCTCATGTGGTTTAAAACAGGCTCCACGCTGCTGGAACATGCGTTTCAAGAAATTCATGGAGACAGCTGGATTCAAAAACAGCAAAGCTGATCCTTGTCTCTTTTACAGCAACAAAAATGGAAAGTGGTTGGCTGTTGTAATCTTTGTGGATGATGGTCTGGTAATTGGCAACGAAGAAGACATCGAGCAGTTCATGGAAAAACTTCAGCAGGAATTTCACACGACCAGAGGATCTCTCAACAATTTCCTGGGCATGAAGATACAACATAACCATGATGGATCAATTGCAATTAGTCAAGAGGATTATACGAGGAAAATCCTAGAAAAATTTGGGATGGCCGAGTCAAATGGAGTGTCTACCCCAGTTGGACGCGAAGAAAGAGAAGACGGAGAAAAGGTTTCGGCCAGGGTTCCTCATCGTGAGGCGGTGGGATCCTTGATGTACCTGACTACAGCTACACGTCCAGATATCGCATTCGCAGTCAACAAAGCTGCTCGAGCCATGGAGAATCCTACAGTTCAAGACTGGAGTCAAGTGAAACGGATATTCAGATATTTAAAGAGCACAGTGAACCATGGAATCGTCTATAGGAAATAGCACGTTTTGAAGGTCTACAGTGATGCTGACTACGCCCGTGACAAGAGGACGAGACGTTCAACGACGGGTGTCATTTCGACCTACAATCATGGAGCTGTATCGTGGAGAAGTCAGTTACAGAAGTCTGTGTCAACATCGACAACTGAAGCTGAAATTGTGTCTGCAAGTGAAGGAACAAAGGAGTTGATTTGGCTGAAAAGACTGTTTTCTGAATTACTGGGAACTGCTGACAAACCTCCAACGCTTTACATCGACAATGCTAGTGCAGTTAAATTGGCTAAAATCCGGAGTACAATCGAAAATCCAAGCATATTGAGGTACGTCATTTCTATGTGAGGGAAAGATTTTTGGACGGAGACCTTGAGCTGGAGCACATCGACGGGACCAATCAATTAGCTGATCTTCTAACTAAACCTCTGGAGAGGGTCAGATTCGAGATGCTGCGTGAGAGGATTGGCGTGCAGAAGATTTATTTATTTATTTACATAGGTCCCAATGAGCCTGAGCTTGTGTTTGGGACAATCAAGTAACATAGTTACAGCATGGCATATATATATAATTTTTGTAACATTATATTGTTTAGTTTAATAGTAACTTATATTAGATTGCTAGAGACTAACTCTACAGAGATGATTCGGTATGATACATTGCATTGCTTAAGGCTATTGGATATGGGCTATTCATTCCTTAATAGGAAGTCTTTTGTTTTCCTCTTAAATGTTTTTATAGAGAAACTTTCCCTTATGCCTAATGGTAGCGAGTTGTATTCCTTTATTATAGAGGACATAATTCCTTTAGTTCCAAATTTGATGGATTGGGAATGGCTGGTGAATATTCGATTTACTACTCTTGTTGCATAATGATGAATGTCATTTGCATGGGTAAAATGGATGTGTGTGTGTATCAATTTGTTTTCTAATTTGTATACAAATACTGTTGCTGACATAGCTATTTGTTTTTGCAGTAGCATAATTTTAGTTCTTGAGTATAATTCATTTGACGGTGTGAGCCAAGGAAATCCAATTATAGATTTTATAGCACGTTTCTGGAGTATCCCAAGTTCTTTCATCAGCTCCTTCTTACAATGCCCCCATATAGTGATGTAAAATACCCAGGTATTTATAAATCGGGGTAAATACCCAGGGTATATACACGGGTAAATACCCAATTTGGGTAAATACCCGGGTATTATAGGTTTTTAATTAAAAATCCTGTGTCGTGGTAGGTTGAACCTTAAAAAAGAGTACCGGTATGCAAACTATTCTAAATTAACTTTTTAGAAATGTAATAATATTAGATAGTTAATAAAATTAAATTTAATTAGAATTGAGACTTAAAAACAGAATTAGAATTGGGAATTAGATCAGGAGATACAATTCAATAGTTATAACCTGAAAAACTCAGGGTTGGAATTGAACTAGGCTTTTTTGCAAACATTGAGATATAAGTTGGGGGAAATTTATTCAGAACATTGGCCAAGTTCTACAAAAGGTGTAATATACAGTTTTTCAGAACAGTTTGTAATATTATATCTACTTGGTATAAAACAAAGTCCCCGATTCTTGGATGTCACGGGTAATCTCGAGAACCTCTGGATGAATTTTGATGTGGTTTTCACCATTCTGTAAAGGATATCTCGATGATGATTTCTGTTGAAAATAATTTATTTATCATCAAAGGAAGCCGAGCAGTAAGTTAACGATATCAGTGAAAAAATCGAAAATAACCTGGCGTCCGAGAGCTTTGAAAGCTTACGCTGGGCAAACCGTTCAACATATCTAAATACTATGAGTGTACGAATTGTTCAGCATGAAAAGTTCTACAAAAATCCCTTGAGAGCATATCTCTATCTTCAAAACATCGCCCACTATAAGTGTTTTTACGTTTTCATTTCTTCCAACCATGTCCATTCAAATTCTGAGGCGACAGTTTACGAGCTAGCTAAGGGTGAGTCTATCACCCCTGTTACAGCCTAACTAGCAGGCGAACCTATTACCCCAGATACAGCCAGCAGCAAACCGTTGAGTTAAGACTTCAGAGAAGGGTGGTTGTGTTTGGCGTTTCCCTGGAAGTTCAACTCGGCTTTTCTTCATTTCGCCTGTGAACTTTCCGTTCCGCAAAATAGCATACACAGTCAAGTTAAGATTGGACGGAAGGGGGATTTGTGTTTCATGCACCTCGCCATTCCCTGGAAATGCAACTCGGTTTTTCTTCATTTCACCTGTGAACTTTTCGTTCCGCAAAATACACAGTCAATTTAAGATTGGACGGAAGGGGGATTTGTGTTTCATGCACCTCGCCATTCTTAAATTACGTCTGACAAGAATTCGTTATAATTAATAGTCCAGTCTGTGATTTTAAGCCATCATGCCGAGATGTAAAACGGATATAGGTCATAGTTCATTGACATCGAAAAAAAAAAAGCGCTTATCACGCAACAATGAAACAGAGCAACAAATAATTTCTTGATTGTCCTCCAAACTGTTGCTCAAGAAGAACACCGTCTGAACCACGATCAGAAACAAGCTTATAACACTAAGAAGGAAGGTAAGATATTTTTTCTCGATGCCCCTGGAGGCACAGGTAAAACGTTCTTGATTAATGTGTTGCTCGCCAAAGTGAGGTCTGGTGGTAATATTGCTCTTTCCGTCGCATCATCTGGAATTGAAGCCACTCTTTTGGAAGGGGGAAGAACAGCACATGCACATTTAAACTTCCTTTGAATGTAAGCAGTAATGATGGAAACGTATGTAATATTTCAAAACAAAGTAACACTGCCAGTTTAATCCAAAATTGTTCTTTAGATGTATGGGATGAGGCTACAATGTCGCACAAAACTTCCGTTGAAGCTGTAGACAGGACCTTGCGTGATCTAAGGAATCGGAACACCTATGGGTGGCTGCACAGTTTTGTTCGCCGGAGATTTTCGTCAAATCTTACCAGTTGTTACCAGAGGAAAGAGAGCCGACGAAATAAAAGCTTCATTAAAAATATCTTACTTCTGGCCGGATATAATAAAATTGGCACTCAAAACTAATATGAGAGTACTCTTATCTTCAGAAGATGATAGTTTGTTTGCTAATTTGTTACTTAGAGTCGGAAATGGAGATTTACCGGTCTTTGGCGGGAAATTACCCTCACTCACGATTTCTGTGTTTTAGTAAGCAGTATTCAAGAATTGATTAATAGCGTTTATCCTCAAATCCATGGCCTATCTAACAAGTCTCATTCATGGTTTAAAGAAAGAGCAATATTATCGCCGACAAACGAGCAAGTTGTGAAAATTAATGACTTGGTGTTCTCCAAATTCACTGCCGAGGCTCAAATATATTACTCACTAGGCTAGACGCAGTAGTCGATTGTGAAGAAGCTGTTCATTTCCCTACAGAATTCCTAAATTCTTTATTTCCTTCTGGCTTGCCACCACACAAGCTTATTTTAAAAGTAGGAGTGCCTATTATATTGCTGCGTATTTACACCCACCAAAGTTATGCAATGGGATGCGTTTGGTAGTGAGAACTTTAAAAAACTTTTTCATTGAAGCAACTATCTTAACTAGCTGTGGTACAGGAGAAACGGTCTTAGTGCCCAGAATCCCTATGATTCCTTCAGATTTGCCTAATCGTTTCAAACGAGTACAATTCCCAGTAAGAGTCTGCTTTGGCATGACTATAAACAAAGCACAGGATCAGACACTTAGCGTGACTGGAGTTGATCTTAGTGGAGAATGTTTTTCTCATGGACAGCTTTACGTAGCTCTATCGCGTGTTACAACAAACCGAAAACTTTTCATGTTCACTGCTGGAGGGAAAACGGCTAATGTCGTATACAAGGAAATCTTATAAGACCTCAGTTAGAAGTAGCCTCTCACCCTGCATTCAAAACTGTTCTCGGGCAAAGCCGGGGCGGGTTGTTAGTTCATATATAAAATAATTAATCAAATAATATAAAAGACTAGTAAATAGTAAATAGAAAACCAAATAAAGAATAGAAAATGGGAGGGAAGTACAGTGTCAGTTTGAATTCTGGCTAGGATGAGCTAAGCAGTGTTGCCAACCCATATGCTTGCTGGCATACAGTACATCTTCACCCATTATAGAGCCCACATACTGCAAAAACTTCCTGACATGCATTTGTGTTATATAGAGTATGATTTAAAAAATTAATATTTCTTTAATATTTAAAATTGAATGAAAAATAACTTAAAGCATATTTACTAAGCATTTTTTTTCTTCAAATATCCTTTCTATTGAATATATTTTATTACCTTTTGAGTTTTGGCATACACTTTCAATTAATTTTAAAGGATCAATATTGTTCCTGATTTCAATTTAAGGCATCAAATACCTGTGTTTCAGTCTTTGTTTGTCCAACACATCACAAAGTGTTGTACAAAGCTCAAAAACTGAAAATACCCTCATTTTGGGTATTTAAATGACCACTGGGTAAATACCCAGGTAAATACCCAATTTATATTTCCCTTCCCACTGGGTATTTACCCGGCCCACATCGCTACCCCCATATGAAATTCATGTACATTAGATGTGAATGTATAAGAGCAAAGTATATATTTTTCAATTGTTGGCTATATCTTAATCTGAAAATAATACCAATTATAGGGCTGATTTTATGTTTTACATTTTCTATATGATTTTCCCAGGTTAGTGTACTATCTAGTGTGATACCGGTACCTAAGTATGTTGCCGATTTAAACCTTTCTATTTCTTTGTTGGCTATGTTGACTAAGTTTGTGGTCTCAATCTTGTGTGATGGTTTATGGAAGAATAGATATTTTGTTTTAGTGATATTGATAACCATTTTGTGTGCTCTCAACCAATCCACCAGCTTATTGAGATCATAATTAATATTTAGCATAATTTCCTGTTCAGATGTTCCCAGATAGAGTATAAAAATATCATCTGCAAATAGTTTAAGCTTGCCTTTCAATTCTAATAATACTATATCATTAATATAGGCCAAGAAAAGAATTGGTCCTAAGACAGAACCTAGAGGTACTCCTGTGTCAATTCTCATTTGAGATCCTTTTACATTATCGATTGCAACATATTGTTTTCTGTTTGTGAGGTAGTTCTTGAACCAATCATGTGCCACTCCTCTGATGCCTGCAAATTCTAGTTTATTAAGGAGAATCTTATGGTTAACCAGATCGAAGGCTTTTTGAAGGTCAATTAGTAGACCAGCAGTTAGTTTGTTTTCATCTAATGCCTTTTCTACATCAGTTACTACTTCAAATATAGCACTATCACCTCCTCTATTTGGAATAAACCCATATTGGCAGTTTGCAAAGTAATCATTTTTCATAAAGAAATTCATAAGTCTTGGTTTAACAACGCTTTCTAGAACCTTGCTGATGGCAGATATAATATTAATGGGTCTGTAATTTGATGAGTGGATTTTGTCTCCTTTTTTGTAGATCGGGACCACCCTAGAGACTTTACAGGCATCGGGGAATATACCAGTCATCAGTGAAAGATTTATTATTTTGACAAGATATGGAGTAAGGCCCTCAAGACACAATTGTAGCATGACATTAGTAGTGTTGTCCTCACTTATATTGTTTTCGTGTTTTAGGGAGTTTATAATTGATTGTATTTCATTAGCATCAGTAGGTAACATAAAGATTGTCTTGGTGCTAGTAGTATTTTTATAGCTTGTAATGTCCGAGGTAGAACCGTTTCCTTGATTTTCCCATATAGGCTACTGTTAGCAATCTTGACATAATATTTATTAATTTCATCACATATATTTTCCTTTTTTTCGATATTTGTGCCGTCGACTATAAGTTTGACAATTTCATTTTTCCCCTTCTTTGGCCTATTTAACATTTCATTAACAACACTCCAAACTCCCCTCTGATTATTTGCATTTTGAATTTTTTGGTCAAAGTAGTTTCTTTGTAGGTTTCTCTTAAGTTGTGTAACTTGGTTGCTAATAATTTTATATTCTTCTAAAATTTCTGCAGGTGTTTTTTTAACTTTGGTTTTTGTATATATCTTATCTTTCCTGTGTAATAGTGCTAAAAGATCTTGTGTGATCCAGGGTTTTATTGGTGGGGCACTTGGCTCCTTATTCGTATATTTCATAGTACAGGCTTCCATTCCTTTATTAATAAAATCACAGAATTTATTATAGTAGTCATTTACGTTAGTTTCATTGCATACAAATTCTTGAGTTACTTACTTACTTACTTTATCTTCGGCTTTTCCCAATTAATTGGGGTCGCCGGAGCCAACCAGGCTCATTTTTGGTTTTGGCCGGGGATTTAAGGCCGGATGCCCTTCCTGACACCACGTGATTTTGCAGGTGAAAATTCCACCCCGCTGCCACCGGGATTCGAACCACGGCCGTCCGGGTGAAAGACGAGCAGCTAAGCCACTGCGCCATCACGCTCCCCAAATTCTTGAGTTACCGGTTCTAAATATTTATTAAGTTTTTTGTAGTTTATTTTATCCTTTTCTATTGGCCTATCATTTCATATTGAGTTCCTGTTTATCTTTTTGTTTCTCATTTCACAGATTAGTAAATGGTGATGGCTCAAATCATTACGGTATCAATATTATAGACATTACATATTTTGTCACAGTTGTTCACCAATACATGATCAATTAGAGTAGAGCTAGTTTGTGTTACCGGTACACGAGTTGGACATTTTGTATTACACAAGACTAGACCGTATGATTTGACTAGGTTAATATAACTACTAGTATATCTGTCCCCAAATAATAGATCAATATTCATATCACCTAGTATTATAACAGGATTCGTTGAGTGAGAACTAATAATTACTTCGAGATCAGTTAGAAAGTGTGGAATGTTGCTTTTATGAGAGTTATATGCAGTGATTATATTGTATTCTTGATGGCCTTTTCTCACAGTAATATGCAGTATGCTGTGGGTGGAATTTATTTCCTTTACAAGGGTACTGCTACATTTGTTTAAAATATACAAAGATACTCCCCCTCCAGTTTGCTTTCTAACTATGTGATATGCAACATATTTCTTAACCCTTAGATACACGCTAAGCGGCACTGAGTGCCGCTTTTTTGCAAAATTTTGTTTGACGTGGTTAACACTTACGAGTTCTGTGAGATCGCCCGCTATATCCTTTGTTCGACATGTGCTGCAGGGGAGGGAGTAGGTTCGGAGCCTGTCTGGTTCCCAGTTAGTCTGAGACAGGTTGTCAAAGTTGCGAGGTACGCGAATGCGGCATTCCGTACCGCTAGCGTGTAACAACTTGCTGGAATCGGCTTTGTGAAATAATGTAAGTATTTAACTTATTTTACCTTTGTTGTTTCTTTCTATGCTTCTATCATTATTATCGATGTCAGCACATAGTCTGCAACCTTGCTTTCTATTTATAGGTCTCAACATGGCTGTCAACAACAGGAGATTGAAAGGTTGCTCCAAGTACTTGATGAGCAAGAAGGGTCACTGGATGAAGAGGATCTATCCGATTTTTAAGTCCTAGTGTACAGTTATTTTGTGTATCTAGGCACTGTATATTATTTCGTACTGCAAATTAGCAGACAAACAGTTTTTCTTTTACTCTAGTGTATTTCTAGAGCTTGTTGAGCATCAGGTAAGCCTACAATGCCTTGTAATATGAGCCTGAAAAAAGGACAATCTCAATCCAACAATTCTCAATATCTCTTTTGTGTGCGAAAATTATTATTTTTTCTTCGTTGTCCAATAAATGTTTATAAGAATTTTAATTTCATTAAGTATGAATAGTAAATATGTCCATATCCCATCCCTCCCAATAATATATTTTATTAACAAGTATTTCATACATACTGATAAGATTTTTTCAATGTATTCTCTTAAGTTCTGTATAATTCTCCCTACAAATCAATTTTAGCCATTTAGCAAGTCACTAAATTACGAAAAAGAATGAAAAAATATATTGCGGCATAGAGTGCCGCTAGCGTGTACGAATGTTAGTGAAAGAGATGCGTGTAGCTAAGGGTTAATATTGAAAAACATTTTTGTTTGTTTTGTTAACCAATTTTCTGAGATTGCTAGGACATCTACCCCTTTGATTCTGTCTAAAATTCTTTGGATATGATCGAACTTGTTTTTTATGCTATGTGCATTTATGTGTACGCATTTTAGTGTACTGGTATCGGTTATTATCTGTTAACTGTCCTTAATTTTATAATAATCGCTAAGTGTACTACAGTTACTCTCGGTTAACTCTAGTGTATTATTATTTGCATTACCTAAAGAATTAAATTTCTGTCATTCTAGTTCCATATGGGATAATTAGTAGATATCTTACTATTACATGGATTTTAGTTTGAGAGGGCGAGTTCATCCAACATTTCAGCACTTGATATAAGCTTTGAGGGACCATTTTGATTTTTCCGAATGTATATTTTGCAGTCTCTGACCAAAGTTGCAAGATTTTTCCCTGTTGTCTCAATTCACGGCACTTTTTGGCGATGATTTCATTTCTTGGGGTCAGGTGTTCATTGATATATATATTACCACCATCACTGTAACCAATTTCACTCATCTTCAGGGTCTTCTTTTGTCTTCTGCAACTGAGAATCTCTTCCTTCTTCCACCTATTATTTAATTTCACAATTATCGGTTGAGGCCCAGGCTTTGTTGACGGGAGGTGGTGAGCTGCGTTAATGTTTGCCCTGGAGATTTCAACCCCTAACGCCTTGCCAATGTCCGAGATTTTGTGAAATACATCCTCCTCTCTTTCAGTGGGTATTCCATATACTATCAAGTTGTTCTTGCGCTGGTACTGTTTTAGTTCCTCCAATTCGTTGATAGCTCTAGATGCTGCCATTTCTGCGTCCTTGACGGTTTTTCTCTCTTTCTTCAGAGTTTCAATTTCCCGGTGGAGTTCATCATACTTTTCTGATAAGAAAGTTGCTAGTGTTTTTACCTCGTGGTTTTCTTGTCTCATCGCCGAAAGGGATTCCTCAAGTTTCTGGGAAAAAGATGCCATAACCTCTTTGAGGTTAGGTTGTGGGAGGCAGTCTTCATGATTGCATGACCATTTGAAAGTATCATCTTTCCGGAATTGTTGGTAGGCGTCTTTGCTCATTTTCGTGCATGTTACATGGAACCAGCGTCCACACTCACCATCACATCCTACAGCCTGCTGATTGTTCTTGATCTTTTTGCCGCATGGAGCACAGTTGACCGTCATGATATTAAATGTTATATGTCTTCTCTTTTAACAAGTTGTGTATTGTATTTCTCTTGCGTATTTTATCTACACTGTTTGCACAATATTTAACAATTTAGTCACTCGCATAATCCTCGGTAAACCAGCATAATTTCTTAATTTTGCTTACGTTTAGAATATAAACCTTTCACATATTCGCCATCTTGTTCTAAGATGACATCTTAGAGGCTAAAAAGTGTTCAATAGTTCATCTTGTTTATTTTTTCATTTGTATTTGATTTTTCTTTGGAGGAAGTGTTAATATTTGAAATAAAAATAGCACAGTAGCACCACCTGGCAAAATAGACATGTACAATAAAGAAGAAAAAAAAAGACGAGTCATTGCAAAGTCTGTGCATGTTCGTGTGACATGTGATAAGCATCTCAAAAGATGATTTGTATTTTGTATTGTATTTCTCACTTGATAAATAAAGATTTACATTAAAACTAACAACAAGAATTCAGTTGCACTCGTCATCGAATGTGGAAAAATATTGCGATGTATCGCAATCGCTGCCGCTCTCAGTCGTTTTACGAGATGCACGTTGTCCTCGCGGTTGCACAATGAGAACGCGATATTATGCAATCGGCACTGCATCCGGCCGTTCAACAATTGTCTGCCTGTCTATCTGTCTTGGGAGAATGGCGGAGGCGAGCTCGAGGTTGGGCATGGTTAAAATTCACGAGCAGTTATGGACATGTTGTATGATTGGCGCCGTGATTCCCGCAGTCCTTGAGAACACACGTTCGCGGCCGGGCATGGGTTTTATAATTTTACGCAACTGGCATCGATCGTGGTCCGTTTGACGAGATTCACGCAGGCAAGTCGTGCTGTCAGTCGGCCGTCTTGAGGATATGACTTTGGAGGATGAACGTTCGAAGTAGGTATCGGTTATTAAGAATTATTCAGAGAGGATTGCACGAATAATCCAACAAGAGGGCACATTTTCTTACGAATTCAAATTATACAAGTTTTTGAGATAACCGGTTAGATTATATATCCAATGGAACCATAGTTCGAAGGAAAATTAGACATAGGCCTATAACGGAGTTTTGAATTAACCACACTTGATGTCGCAAATTCACTAGATGGATAGATTTTTAAAATATAGTCTATGTATTTCAAAGCATTTTTGCGATTATTTTTTGAAACGGTATCATTTCGCAAGATTGCAACAATAAATTATTTCGCGTTATTTCTGGACTTCATTTTGAGATATACAAATTTAGAGGCCAATATCAGAAATGAGAGGTTTCTGTTGAGTTTCGGAAGTTATCGCGAATAAACGTCTCGCAAAAAGTCAGGTTTCCGATTAATACAGAAAAATATATCACACACAACTAAAATCTTCTTGATGCCGAAAATAAACCATACCTGCCAACTTTCAAAAATAGAAATCCAGTAGATTCCAAAGCGCAAAAATTTAACGCGTGCATGCTTTGCAAGGTCTTAAAAATAGCGAGAAAAGACTACAGGGAAAGTGATTACAAACTCTTGGTGATGTGAGACTATCTAATTCATTGTGCCAGTTCCCAAAAATTCTGAAGAATATGTCCCTCTGAAAGACTGATGATATCGTTTCTTACTTGAATTCATCACGAAAACACTAAATTGCACGAAAATTGACACACAATTGCACGAATACCAGAACTTCAGCAAGCACCGCTTAAAACCAAGCTTTCCCGCTTACAAACAGTCGAAGCACAAAGAGTAACATTAATGCAGCGATAATTTGCGAGACAGGTGTAACCGAATTTATTCAGTTACAGTAGCTCACCCTCGGGTTTTGCTTCGTGCATTTAGTTTGGGGTATTTTATTCATATCTTATTATATTGGGTTAATGTGGGGTTGCAGAGGTGATTTTTATTGTGCCTGTGTGTTTTTGTGTGGACGGATTCATTTTTGGATGGTCCGGACAACCTAGGATCACTGTTTATTAATTATCGGTTTTTGGATATTTGATATTATAAAATACGGGGTTTATTGAGATTTATTACGTTTTGGGAACAGGGATATAAAAGACTGTATTATTACCTGAAGTAGAAGCATTATTTCATTTTGGTTTGGGGTTAATGTGTTTATTTTAACTAGAAATGTTAAAGTTTCAATTGCTGGCTGTACTATAGGTACACGAGTCACAATTTTCGAAGGCTGGATGTTGGGGCATATGAGAAAGTTAAACGGTAATTTGACTTATTTGTGTCAAGCCAGGAAATGCCTGGGCTAAGAATAGCCTTAACTCTGATGACCCGGCGCATGAAAAGTACTCAGTGAAGTTAGTGTGCGCTCAGCAGAATTACGATCGTCAAATGTTCCGATGTTGCCACGAATATCCGCTTGGAGTGGGCGCGCGCCAATGAGTTCCGGCAGGTCAAAGCACAGGACTGGGTGGAAGGATATTGCTGCGGGAGTGTTTAAAATGGCGTGTTTGATGCTGTTACGATGTCTTCTTGCGAATCAGGGTCGTGCTATGTGATAGTGCGGTAACCAACAGCAAAGGCAGTTATAAGCCTACTCTGAGCTTCGGCTATTGTACCATGGGTTGTTGGTGCAAATCACGCCCGAAGGACGATTATAACACATGACTATACATCTAGGCCTAACTAGCTATTTGTGGTCCACGTGTTGGAAAGTGGTGGCGAGCGACTTATCGTGGATCGAGCAAAAAGACCGTGGAACAACGCTATAATCGCCGACTGTTGGAACTTGTGTACACTTTCCGTACAAACTACACAAGTGTAAATATGATAGGAGGCTGAAAGCCTGGGGTCAAACTGACCAGAAGTGTTGTTGCTCTAAGAGCGTAGAAGCAGTGAACAAAAGGTACTGTACAAAGTTTTATTGCAAGTGTATTTTGTGTTGTATATTTGTGTACATATGTGTTAGAACAGCCAATAGATTATTTCGTTAAATTCATGTGTGTTTATATTCCTGTCGTGTATGAACCTGGTACATCAGCAAACGCATGCCAAATGCCCTACTCCTGGGAGAAAGAGTTTTCATAGTCGGGGCAACAGTTATGTATTTATCTTATTTTATTCAGGAAGACCCATATGGTCGACCTTGGCGCCCATTCAAAGTCGGGAAGTAACGTTAAAATCACTTGTGGCCTGTATTTAAAGGCAGTAAATTCTGTAGGTTTGTGGTAAATGAGGGTAGTTAAAGTTAAATCAACTCCAGCGAGGAGGTGAGAGAGTTTCAGTGGCGAACCCAACGTGAGGCCTTAGACATGCTGATGTGTACCAGGACACAGGAATTAAACTGTAGGCATATTTTCGTAATTTTACATATTTTCAATTAGGGATGGCTACGTTAGAGCCAGGATGCAGTTCTGCTTTGTTGGTGGACGGTGTTGGTGAGCAGCAAAACCAGACGGGTTCCGATAGGCAATTTTTTACAGGGATGGGGGAAAATAGTAGAATCATGGGAGATTTATTAGGGCAGGGGGGAGATGAATTAAACATGGGATTAGGATGTCAGAGCACAAGCTCTGAAGGTAGTAGTAATTCAGAGGTGAAGGATGGCGATACTTCTCTGGCAGCGAGTGGTGATGATTCAGGTTCGATGAGAGCCATGTTGGAGAAGCTCCTGTTTCTTAGTAGCAGTTCCGAGGAGAGGATAACCAGTCAGATGGCCTCCCAGATGAAGGAAATGTCAGCAAAGATAGATGAGGTCAAAGAGCAGGTGACTATCCTAGACAGCAGTGTTACTCGCCAGTTTAGTGAAGTCAGAGTAGAAATCACTAATCTGGAAATTAAGCTAGGTGGTCGGATTGCTGCTCAAGAACAAAGGTTAGAATCTGAGTTAGAGAAGCTAGGTGCCAAGCAAGAGAAGTTGGCAAAGGAGGTTTCAAGCCAGGCACTGAAGACTGGCGAGAAATTTTCCAGAGCAGATAGGAAGTTGGAAGAGCAGAGAGTGGAGATAATAAGCATCGTAGAAGAGAAAATTGAAGTAGTTACGAAGGAAAGTAGCAGGAAAGTAGAAGAGGTTAGGGATAAGCAGGCTATAGTAGAGCAGAAGCTAGTAGCAAATAGTGGTGAGTTTGTTTTATTAGGGAAGAAGGTTGATGAGAATATCAGTGAGGTCAGAGAAAGAGTGACTAGGATAGAGGAAGAAACTGAACGTGAAGTGAAGAAGTTGAAGGCAGGTAGGGGTCATCCGATTCAGTTTTTAGGGCACTGTAGCCAGAGTCGAGATTACGAGGTTCCTAAGTTCAATGGTAGGACGTTCAATCCTATGGAATTTGTGAAGCTAGTCGAAAAGAAGTTTGCAAAGGGGTTAGATGAAGGATACTTAGAATGGGATCGGGTGGAAGAACTGATTTCAGCTGCATTTGTTGGGGAAGCTAGGTCTTGGTACCAGGTATTCAGGGAAGGGTTCAGTGGCTTGCAGGATTTCAGGGAAAAGTTTATGGATAAGTTCTGGGATGATAATATCAAGGGGAGGGAAAGAGACAGGATTCTATTTGGAAAATTTCAAGGAAACGAAGGGGTCACTTTGACAGAGTATTTCTTGAACCATGTCCTTATTGGTCAAAATTTAGAGCTAGGCGGTAGTGAAGAGGATCTTGTAAGGAAATTAGCTCGTCACTTTTCAGATGACATTAGGACTGCAGTATGCATGCAGAATATAGTCTCAATTAAGGGCATGGAAAAGTTGCTTGGGAGGTTCGATGCTTTGAGAAAGACAGGTAGGCAACGTCAGGGAAATATGGGTAACCAGAGGGAAGGAAATTTCAATGGGGGCAATCAAAGGGAAGGAAATTATAATCAAGGGAGAGAGAGGAACTGGAATCAAGGTAGAGGAGACAGGGACGGAAGGCAGGAGGATCATGCGAGAGGAAGAAATAGGAATGAGAATCAGGGGTACAGGGAAAACAATCAATCAGGGAACGGGCCACGTGAGGTAGAGCAGGGAAATAGGGGGCGTGGCAATGAAAGGCAAGTTGAGAGGAACAATAGGCCAGGAGGTTTAAACTCCGACGGGACTCACTAAATAGGGCAGGGGGAGAGTCCTTGAATAGAATTCCTGCTCACGCTATGGAGGTAAAATATAACTTGGACGTCAAAGAGGACCTTTTGGAGGAGGAATTAGGTGTAGAAAAGGAGGGAAGCGAGCACATGTTTGTCCATCCTGTCATCAAGGTAGAGATTTGGGGCCAGGAAGTCGAGGCATTACTAGATTCAGGCAGTATGTGCAGTTGTGTGAGTAGGGAGTTCTACGATGAAGTGAAATTGAAGGAGATACACATGGAACATATCCCAATTTCAAATGTGCACATTGTGTCAGCTGTAGGTACTAAGTCGCAGAGGATTAGGACTCAGGTTTGTGCACCCATTAGGATCAACGGGTGGAGTAGAAATCATGTGCTGTTAGTTGTGCCTAATTTAGTGCACAAAGTCATCTTAGGATCCGATTGGCTAGGGGACCAGAGCTGTAAGTTAGATTACAGCAAGGCACAAGTGAAGTTCAAGTGGGGTGAGAAACAGGATTGGGTTAGGTTAGATTATCAGGTTGATGGTAGAGATTCTGTTAGTGTCGCTGGATGCATTCAGGTCAGTAAGGAGGTTTCTGAGGAGGAAGAGTTAGGTGTCGGCATGGTGTCCAGTCCTTTTCCTGTATGTAATTTGGTTATGAGAGATGATCGTGAGTTGAGTGACGTTGGTCACACTGTTGATGAGTTTGAGGCGGTTGTGAAAGACACCATGTTGGACGAGGGTCAGAAGTCGGAGTTGCTTGACGTTCTGAGGGAACACAGGCAGGTGTTCTCGGAGAAACCTGGATGTACTCACGTGTACGAGCATAGTTTCGACATCACAGATAGGTCGAGCTTTAGCGGTCCTAGGTACCCGATAGCTCACTCTCACATGAAGGCAGTTGGTGAGGTGATAGATCAAATGCTTAATGACGGCATAATCGAGAACAGCAACAGTCAATACGTAAATCCTTTGGTGGTGGTAACCAAGAAGGATGGTTCCATCAGGCTGTGCTTGGATGCGAGACAGGCCAATAAGAGGATTGCACCAGACCATCAGCGTCCTGAATTCACTGAAGATCTAGTGCAAAGATTCAGGGATAGGAAGTTTCTATCCACTATAGATCTGAGTTCTTCGTTTTGGCAGATACCGCTACGCAAGGAGGACAGGCCTTTCACTGCTTTTTGTTATAAAAATAGCTTTTATCAGTTTCGGAGGGTGCCTTTCGGTATGAGGACTTCGAGTCAGGGGTTAATTAAGGGGCTTAACATTGCACTTGGACCTGAAACAAGGGAATACACTACAGCTTACATTGACGATCTTGTGATTGCCTCTCACACATTCAGGGAACACTTGCAACATCTTAGTACAGTTTTTGGGAAGCTCATTCATGCAGGTTTCACACTTAAACTTAAGAAATCCACTTTCTGCACGCAACAGATTACATTTCTAGGTCACACTATTTCACCACAGGGGGTTAGACCGGAACAATCGAGATTAGACACCATTGGGCACACAAAGACACCACGCAATGTTAAGCAGCTTAGGTCTTTTCTGGGGGTTTGTGGGTATTTTAGGAGATTTGTATTGAGGTATTCATATCTTACTGGGGCTTTCAGGGATTTGTTACAGAAAGGGGCTAAATGGGTTTGGGGAAAGGAAATGGATGAGGCTTTCATCAAATTAAAGGAAGGGTTTAGAGAGGCTGTTACTCTGAGTTATCTGAGTCCTGATAGGGAGTACATTGTAATGACTGACGCCAGTGATGTGGGGATTGCTGGAGCGTTATGTCAGCGTGATGATGATGGTCACCTGGGCATCGTGTCGCTTGCTAGTAGAGGTCTGAATCCCGCGGAAAAGAGATACACTACTAGTGAGAAAGAACTGCTAGCTATTGTATATGCGCTGGGGAAGTTCCGGACGTATGTACTTGGCTACCGGTTCAAAATCTACACTGACCATAATGCGCTGACATTCATATTATCATAATGTCGATTATTCAGGTCCGTATTGACGTAACTATAACTTTGAAAGAATAATGGATTTTCCGCCTTCAATACTGTTTAATACTATTACTTACAGGGACTAGTTTCGGGGGTAAATACTCCCCCTTCCTCAGCCTGTCCAACAAACTACACAATGGAAAAACTTTCCATGTACAAGTTCATACAAAATACATGAAGAACAAAGAATAAAGAAATATTATTTACAGTCCCGCTCGACGCTCCAAAGAAGATACTTTATTGCATAACTAAGGCCTAGGCGCATCAGAACTCCTGAATTGGGCCGGTGCTGCGGTCCGCTGTCCCCATTGCGTCATCGTGGGTCCACTCATGTCCCCTTGTTGCTCTTGTCAAACGTCAAGGCGAGAAAATTTGTGGCCGCGTCACGCGCCGCCAGGAACTGCAGTGCGCAGGGCGTGAACAAAAACAAACCGGAGTTCACCTTGCGAAGTCTTTACAGCTGAGTGTTAGTGACGTGCTTGGGAGAAGGAGGCGTTTGGGTTGTGGGAGATGGGAGGCTAAGGAAATGAGAATGAGTGAGGTTTGTTGACGCGCCTATTATGGAGATTGATTAATGCGTGGAATGAGTGTGTCAATCTTTAGTAACTCAAGGCTAATGCATCCTTTAAAAATTCGATACATTTCTGTGAATTAACTAGTAAACTAAAACTCACCAGAACGCATTCTTTACACACTATAGACATAAAAGACATGTATACAAGCATACCGATTGCCGCCTCCATTGATATTATAAAGAACAACTTAAAGAATAATAGTGATTTAACACAAGTTGAGATCTCTGAATTTTTGAACATCATAACATTCATCCTAAATAACAACCAATTTAGTTTTAATGAGAAAATCTACAAACAAAAAGAAGGCCTCCCCATGGGTTCTCCTTTATCAGGTATAGTAGCTAACATATTCTTAGATAATCTGGAATATGAATCAATCATCAACAAAAAGGATGGTTTGGTCTTTTGGGGACGATATGTAGATGACGTTTTCGTAATCCTTGACAAATCTAAAACGAAAATAGAACAACTTTTGCAATATTTGAACCAAATAAACAGCAACATTAACTTCACGTCAGAAAATGAAGTAAACAGTTCCTTAAATTACCTTGATCTACTAGTCAAGCATGATAAAGATCACCTGAGCTATCAAATATTCAGGAAACCAACTCAAACCAGTACTGTAATTAGACAAGATTCTAATCATCCAGCTTCCCATAAAAGAGCAGCACTCGCATGTTTCGTCAATAGAGCGTTGAACGTCCCACTATCTGACGTAGATTATCGTAAAGAAGTCTCAATAATTCACCAAATTGCCGAAGCAAATGGATTCAATAGTAAATATGTCAACAATATAATTAACAAAATTAAGAACAAACCCGTTTCCAGATTAGCAAAAGAAGACAAAGAACCTTCCACATACGCAACGTTCACTTTTGTGAACCAATCCACATACAATGTTACTAGTGTACTAAAAAAATACAAAATAAAAACAGCGTTCAGAACCAATAACACTAATCATAATAAATTTTTCAACTCACATATTCTCAACAAAACCAACAAATACAGCAATTCAGGTATCTACAAGATTAAATGTAACGAGTGCAATGCCGATTACGTGGGACAAACGGGGAGAGGGTTCAACACCAGATTTTTGGAACATGTCAATGCCATCAAACATAATAAATTTTCAGCGATGGGTAACCACATGGCAGAAACTGGGCATAAATTCACAACCATAGACAATGACTTAGAAATTTTACATCAAGAAAATAAAGGCACGCTCATGAATATTTTGGAACAAATAGAAATTGATAAAGCACAGAGATTCAACCCTTCACACAATCTTAATGAAATAATATTTGAAACTAGCATTTTATACAGAACATTAATAGACGAATTATATTGTAATAGATAAAATTCCCGCTATATTCCACTATTCATACCCATCATTTTTCATAACATACTAAAGATTGACACACTCATTCCACGCATTAATCAATCTCCATAATAGGCGCGTCAACAAACCTCACTCATTCTCATTTCCTTAGCCTCCCATCTCCCACAACCCAAACGCCTCCTTCTCCCAAGCACGTCACTAACACTCAGCTGTAAAGACTTCGCAAGGTGAACTCCGGTTTGTTTTTGTTCACGCCCTGCGCACTGCAGTTCCTGGCGGCGCGTGACGCGGCCACAAATTTTCTCGCCTTGACGTTTGACAAGAGCAACAAGGGGACATGAGTGGACCCACGATGACGCAATGGGGACAGCGGACCGCAGCACCGGCCCAATTCAGGAGTTCTGATGCGCCTAGGCCTTAGTTATGCAATAAAGTATCTTCTTTGGAGCGTCGAGCGGGACTGTAAATAATATTTCTTTATTCTTTGTTCTTCATGTATTTTGTATGAACTTGTACATGGAAAGTTTTTCCATTGTGTAGTTTGTTGGACAGGCTGAGGAAGGGGGAGTATTTACCCCCGAAACTAGTCCCTGTAAGTAATAGTATTAAACAGTATTGAAGGCGGAAAATCCATTATTCTTTCAAAGTTATTCATATTATCATGTAGGATCACCTCAAATAGGATTTCTAGATGGATATTGGCAATTCAGGAGTATTCTTTTGACATATTTCATGTAAAAGGCTCAGAGAATATACTTGCTGATTTTGTCAGTCGCCATCCAGAAATTGCAGGTGATGGGGTGGGGGTAGATAGTGTAGGGGACATTCTGGTGTGTGCTGCCAAGACAAGTGATAGATCTGAAGAGGGTGCACGTGTGAGGAAGATACGTGAGGAACAGAGAAGGGACAAGCAGCTGGGAAGTATTGTTGAAGAGCTGGAGGCTCGTGGTGATGATGACATTGTGGTCAGGGGCACCAAGCAGTTCAAATGGGTGAACCGCATGGTAGCCATGAAGTGTCATGGGGACGTGTGGTGTGTGTGTGTTCCTCGTGTGTTGGTGGAAGACATCACGTGGTACACTCACAAGGAGCTTGGGCACTTTGGTGCGGAGAAGGTTCTGGCCGCTCTGAAGCGACATTTCTACTGGAAGGATATGCAGCGCATGGTAAGGAAGATTCTAGCTACGTGTGAGCTTTGCCAAAAATGTAAACATCCTACACGCTACTTGGAGGGACCTAGGCAGGCTGTGTTGGCACAGGGGCCGGGGGATTTGGTCTGTGTCGACCTCTATGGTCCTCTGGTAAGCTCTAGGTTCGGGTTCCAATACGTGTTTGTGGTGGTGGATGCATTTTCGAAGTATGTCAGGCTTTACCCTCTGAGGAAAGCTACCGCCAGAGCTTGTGTGAACTGCATGGTACTGAAGTACATACCGGAGTTTGGGAGACCACTCCGGATACTCTCTGACCACGGGACCCAATTCACAGCAAAAATATGGAGTACCAAGCTTAGTGAAGTTGGCACCCAGTGTGTATATTCCTCTATTAGGTATCCGCAAGGGAATATGTCGGAGAGAATTATGCGGGAACTGGGTCGCATGTTCAGGACCTATGTGAGTGACAGTCATAATTCATGGTTTTCAGTGCTTGGGGATATTGAGCGATGGATCAATGTCACCAAACACGACAGCACGGGGCTCACTCACATAGAAGTCCAGCTGGGAAGGAAGCCTACCAGTGAACTAGCTAGGATTTTGGGTTTGTCAACAGGGGAAGCTGTACCCAGGGATTTAACAATAAAGCTAGTAAAGGATAATTTGATAGCGGCAGGAAAGAAACGTTTAAAACAGCAGAGAAGGGAGGGGGATAAGTTAAAGGTAGGTGATCTGGTGTTGTTGCGAGTGCCGCATCTCTCATCGGCAGAGCAGAGGTGCATGCAGAAGTTCTTCCAACTGTATTCCGGTCCATTTGTTATAGACCGCAGGGTAGGTGCATGTGCCTACAGGTTGATTACCAATGATGACAAGGTCCTAGGTACATATAATATTGCTAACCTCAAGCTATATGTCACCTAGAGATCTTGCTCACGATGACAAGACAGGAGTACTAGTGTATTTGTGTGAGGGACAAGGATAAATCTATAGCCTTGTAGTTTAGAGATTGATCCTTGTGGGGGCGTCTGTAACCGAATTTATTCAGGTACAGTAGCTCACCCTCGGGTTTTGCTTCGTGCATTTAGTTTGGGGTATTTTATTCATATCTTATTATATTGGGTTAATGTGGGGTTGCAGAGGTGATTTTTATTGTGCCTGTGTGTTTTTGTGTGGACGGATTCATTTTTGGATGGTCCGGACAACCTAGGATCACTGTTTATTAATTATCGGTTTTTGGATATTTGATATTATAAAATACGGGGTTTATTGAGATTTATTACGTTTTGGGAACAGGGATATAAAAGACTGTATTATTACCTGAAGTAGAAGCATTATTTCATTTTGGTTTGGGGTTAATGTGTTTATTTTAACTAGAAATGTTAAAGTTTCAATTGCTGGCTGTACTATAGGTACACGAGTCACAATTTTCGAAGGCTGGATGTTGGGGCATATGAGAAAGTTAAACGGTAATTTGACTTATTTGTGTCAAGCCAGGAAATGCCTGGGCTAAGAATAGCCTTAACTCTGATGACCCGGCGCATGAAAAGTACTCAGTGAAGTTAGTGTGCGCTCAGCAGAATTACGATCGTCAAATGTTCCGATGTTGCCACGAATATCCGCTTGGAGTGGGCGCGCGCCAATGAGTTCCGGCAGGTCAAAGCACAGGACTGGGTGGAAGGATATTGCTGCGGGAGTGTTTAAAATGGCGTGTTTGATGCTGTTACGATGTCTTCTTGCGAATCAGGGTCGTGCTATGTGATAGTGCGGTAACCAACAGCAAAGGCAGTTATAAGCCTACTCTGAGCTTCGGCTATTGTACCATGGGTTGTTGGTGCAAATCACGCCTGAAGGACGATTATAACACATGACTATACATCTAGGCCTAACTAGCTATTTGTGGTCCACGTGTTGGAAAGTGGTGGCGAGCGACTTATCGTGGATCGAGCAAAAAGACCGTGGAACAACGCTATAATCGCCGACTGTTGGAACTTGTGTACACTTTCCGTACAAACTACACAAGTGTAAATATGATAGGAGGCTGAAAGCCTGGGGTCAAACTGACCAGAAGTGTTGTTGCTCTAAGAGCGTAGAAGCAGTGAACAAAAGGTACTGTACAAAGTTTTATTGCAAGTGTATTTTGTGTTGTATATTTGTGTACATATGTGTTAGAACAGCCAATAGATTATTTCGTTAAATTCATGTGTGTTTATATTCCTGTCGTGTATGAACCTGGTACATCAGCAAACGCATGCCAAATGCCCTACTCCTGGGAGAAAGAGTTTTCATAGTCGGGGCAACAGTTATGTATTTATCTTATTTTATTCAGGAAGACCCATATGGTCGACCTTGGCGCCCATTCAAAGTCGGGAAGTAACGTTAAAATCACTTGTGGCCTGTATTTAAAGGCAGTAAATTCTGTAGGTTTGTGGTAATGAGGGTAGTTAAAGTTAAATCAACTCCAGCGAGGAGGTGAGAGAGTTTCACAGGATTATGGATAAACTTTACAGGGTGTCTACTGCAAGAATGAAGTAAAAATTAGTTACTTTTTAGCTACCTTTTAGTTACCTTTTAGTTAATTTTAGTTACCTTTTAATTCAAGATACGTCTGCGGTCGGCAACCATAGAAGCTCATCGCGCGGTGAAGGAAAACAACAATGAACTGTGTTTAAAGCAGTGAACACTTATGGTGTTAAAAAAAATTAGATAAAAATAATTAATGGATATTTAATATCAAATGAGTTGATTCAGCAAATATGCCGTCTTGTGTACAAGAAGCTATTATTACCAAGAAGTTGCTCTGATCTTGGCCATTTGGGGAGATTTCCTTTGTCCCCGCGGTAGTCCACGAAGAAATATATTATGCGACGTTACGTGATCGTCAACGAATTGTCTTCGCAGTCAGGTACGGAGAAATATCGAGACGTTACAAGATCGGCGCTGGTCTCAGCCCTTTGGCACGATTCAAATTTTTTTAGATAGAACACAGAGATAAATCGCGACTACACAATCGGTGTCACTTTTAGTCGTTCGACAAGATTTCTATTGTCCTTGAGGTCGGTCACGGAAAAATATGGTAAGTTATTATTACGCAATCTGCACCGCTTACTGTCCATTTGACAAGAATCCAGTTGTACTAGTCATCGAATGCTGAGAAATATCGTGATGTATCGCAATCGCTGCCGCTCTCGGTCGTTTTACGAGATTCACGTTGTCCCCGCGGTTACACAATGAGAACGCGATATTATGCAATCGGCACCGCTTCCGGCCTTTCAACGATTGTCTGCCTGTATATCTGACCTGGCAGAATGGCGGAGGCGAGCTCGAAGTTGGGCACGGTTAAAATACACGAGCAGTTATGGACATGTTGTATGATCGGTACCGTGATTCCCACTGCCCCTATGCTGCGGTTGGAAGGTCACCGTGGGTCACGAGAGGAAATGAGTATCGAGATGCTACGTAGTCTGTTATTTCTAAGTGGATTGATGCACTTCTCGCTCCCCGTACACTTTTAAGTATACGGCCATGGGAATAGTGGCGAGTAGGGTTCCGTGTGTTTCTTGATGGGATTCCCACAGACCTCGAGGACACAAGTTCGCGGCCGGGCACGGGTTTTATTATTTTACACAACTGGCGTCAATCGTGGTCCGTTTGACGAGATTCCCGCAGGCAAGTCGTGCTGTCAGCCGGCCGTCTTGAGGATGTGATTTTGGAGGATGAACGTTCGAAGTAGGTATCGGTTATTATGAATTAATCAGAGAGGATTGCACGAATAATCCGACAAGAGGGCACATTCGAATTCAAATTATACAAGTTTTCGAGATAGCCGGGTTAGATTATATATGCAATGGAACCATAGTTCGAAGGTAAATAGACATATAACGGAGTTTCAAATTAACCACACTTTATGTCGCAAATTCACTAGACGGATAGATTTTTAAAATATAGTCTATGTATTTCGAAGCATTTTTGCGATTATTTTTTGAAACGGTATCATTTCGCAAGGTTGCGACAATAAATTATTTCATGTCATTTCTGGACTTCAATTTGAGATCTACAAATTTAGAGGCCAATATCAGAAATGAGAGGTTTCTGTTGAGTTTCGTAAGTTATGCGAATAAACGTCTCGCGAAAAGTCAGGTTTCTGATTAATACAGAAAAGTATTTCAGACAAAACTAAACTCTTCTTGATGCCGAAAATAAACGTTGTACCGATGTATACAGTACCACTGAAGGTATCCTCATTATGCATTTCCTTGAGGTCGTGCACGGGGAAATATAGGTTACGCAATCGACGCAGCTTGCGTGAAACTCGTATCGCATCTGCGAGCCTAGCGGCGTGGGTTTAAATTATTTTAACAGACCTCAGCGAATTTTCGTTACCTCCAACTATCCAGACATAAGAATTAGCTACTTTTCGTTACTTTCGTTACCCATTTGTAAAATTAGCTACTTTTTTGTTACTTTTCATTACCGGTAGACACCCTGAGTCTTATCAGTCGATTTTCAGTCGAATTTAAACACTCGCATCTCAGAATAACAGATATTATCGAAAATCAAAACTGAAGTGCGATTTGGATGCAGAGAACGGAAAAAAGCTAGTGAGTTGAAAATCCGGAAAAACTATGTTAATCCAGACAACCGGAAAACACCCCAAAATCCGGATACCTTCCGGGAAAACCGGAAAACTTGGCAGGTATGCAAATGCCAACTGACTGCACCAAAATTTGACCCAGCGACCTTGGGCACAGCGGGTGAGAATGTTACAACTGCACCACGCAGCCGGTCACACAAGTAACCGATCGTAACAAATGAGCATTCAAAAGAAGAGAATCCCCCACAGCAGTAACGAATTGCATTCTGATTTCATAATTATCTACAATTTGTTAGCGGCTTCGGTGGCGTAGTTGCTAGCATGCTGAACTGCGGTGCCCAAGATAGTGGGTTCAAACCGGGCCGAAGTTGTCGTTTCTTATAAGAGCGTCAAAAATCCTTTAGTATGCCTTCCTTAGGAGGGGAAGTAAAGCCGGCGGTCCAATGTCATAGATTTATAGCATGCAAAAGATCCTTCCACAGACTAAACTTGTGTGAAGCTAAATTGTTACGTTAGATTTCGTGGGAATGCTCTATCAAAGTTCCAACGTTCACTACTAGGTATCATTGATATCTCATAGCGAAAGTTGGAACTACTTGAAATTGAACGGAACTTGTAGCTCACCCTAAGGGTGTCCGCTGGAAGCAGCTACAGACTCAGGCGAGCCGAACTTGTCCTTGGACACTCCCGGCACTGAAAGCCTTACGATAAATTAATAAATACAATTTGTTTAAAAAATGTGACTAAACAAATCCACCTGGCGGAACTTGCTCGCAGTGAGCCTGCATACCTGCAGGTGGTTTATACACATGAATGGTCCACTAGTATTGTTTGTTCTATTCCAGGCCTATGACACATAATAGGGAGCTTGTGGTGTTCTGAGTACAGCCTACATGTGAAGTCGACTCAGGCAATTTTGTAAGTTGGCACTTGCCAATGCTCCTACCAAACAGACTGTCAGGAATTGTATTTTCTTTGAATTATATTTTCATATGTTGCAGTGATTGGAATTATATTGTGTTGGCGGAGTGTCAAGTTGTATCATCATTCTGATTTGCTTACACTCATAACACATTTCATACATTGCATAAACTGGCTGTGTTATTGTGACCTGTTATTGCTATATTCGTTACTTGTAGTGTGGATAATACCTGCTCTGGTGTGTTTACAATGTAGGCCTAGATGTGACAATTCAGCATCATCACGGATTCCCTAATTGATGCATCCTCCCTTCCTTATATTTGAATGAAAGTTTAGTTCAATGTCTGTCTCGCCTGCGTCCATTCGATTCAACTTCAATGAAATTGTTGGTAGGCCATGGGACTGATAGCAGTGATAGGAGGGTGGGGGACAGGCAAACATGGTGCATGTGTGAGGTCATGGAAGTCTCATAATGAAAGCAGTGGAAATTTTGGTATCATCTGATATTCGCAGCATCTGTACGCAGAAATAAATCAATGTGTTATAAGATAATACTAAATTAAGATACTAATTTTACAAATATGTTACAAACATTAAAGAGGTACCGGTAATTTATCGGAAAGCTTCTTTCTGAATATCTTCTTTTCATTGGAGACGCATACAGTAAATTACAAAAAGTTCCATTTTCGCAAGTAATACGGTTGGTTTGTGCCCGATATAGTCTACAGGGTTCTATTTAAACATTGGGACAGGCATGCGGGAATCTCCACTCTGATGTTACGTGGCCGCATCTCAATGCACGTTTATACAAGAAGTGACCGATCTAATCGTTCCATGGTCCTTGTTCTACCCCAGGCTTGGAAACGAGGCTCAACTCACGAAAATCTGCCAGTGCAGAAACTAACACAAAGGAGAGCTCAATCTGAATGCGACAAGGTTGGGTGATGTAATATTGAGCAATATTGCATATGAAAAACATAGATTAACCACACAACATGAAAATGTACAATCCACAAATTATCAATTCAATAATATATACGGTACCTTCAATATTGTAAGAATGCGGTGTTCCACTCGGGCAGCGTTGAGCCGGTCCAGTAGTTTCCAGAAAACACAGCCAGCCCACCGTCAGTGCTGCTGATGAGACAAGAGAGAAGCAATGAACAAAGAATATGAGAATATAAGAATGAACAATGAATATGGGTTGAGGAGTGCACGATAAATTTGGGTCTTGGGAATGCTCTGATGCAGGCCTGGCCTGGAAGTGTATTACGAGAAAAGTACATCCCTGACTAGCAACACATGTCAAAATGTTGATAACATTGCATGGTTTATTTCTCGTAACATTGAAAAAACTTCAGATATTTTCTTTTTATTATATCAAACAAATTGCTGTATAATATCCGTTTATACCGCAGATGCAAACACACTCAGGGACTATATCAAGTCGCAAACGACTCCATTCTTTCTACTCATGCAATGTTGCCAAACATGAGACGTAAGATCCTTAGGTATGTATCAATATTCGATATGATACCGTACTTAAAACAAATAACGTATTATAAATAAGTAAATTAGGTATATCTTCTTTAATCAGTAATAATCTTTTGATATATGCTGCCAAAGTGACGCGCCTAGCAACGGCATGGGCGCAGCCACATTGGACCCAAACAACTGGTTGCTAGGTTTTTCATACATAGGAAGCTGGATTAACGCTGCGCAGTGTCTTGAATTTTGTAGATAAACGGGTGTAATATGCGTGAAATAAGGCAAACACCTCACCTGAAGATCATCTACAATGTTGGAGCTACAAAATAGAAGTGAAATTTTAAGGATCAAGTACGAGAATTTTGCGAGATAGTATGAATAAAGTTGCAGACGACCAGCCATACTGAGCACCAACAAATCCGAATGGATTTTGTCATAGGACCCGCCTTATACTCGTGATAACTAAGGTCTGAAGCCTACCATCCTGCTGCTGATGGGAAATTGAACTTTGGCACCATCAACTGAAAGCTGCACTTCGGACACAACTCTCCAGCAACTGGATGTCTCAAGTCTCTACAGTATTCCTTGGTATGCGAACCCTAGTAATTCCCCAATTGGACTCAACTCCAAACACACTCGGTCACCAATCAGCTCAGAAAAGACATTCGTCCATTCCAAACTCTCAATGTGTTATCATGTATTCATCTGTCACGATGCGGTTTGCAAGCCCTTACAGCCCATCTATGATGGACCTTTCAAAGCACGGTACTTCTTCGGGAGTGCTGAACCAGATACTACACTTGCACATAGTTAGTTGAGGAGACGTGAACCTACCTTTCATAAGACATGATTTTCGTACCTTTCTAGGGGCCAATACCAATTGAAATTGCCGTCTATTATCACTAATGCACTGGAAATATGTGCTAACTTATGTTAATATGTGTTTGCATTGAACGATGGCAGCCATGTTGATCATTCGACTGCCGTTATCTGGGCGGAGACATGACGACACATTCACGTCACGGCAGTGTGATCAACATATTAGGAATAGCACTCATTTGAGGTTCCGTATTGACCGTATACTGTATATGAAAGAAGTATTACTTTTCCAATTTTCCGCCTAATCAATACTTTACTTCCAAAAGATAATTTTAGGGGTACATGTTTCAAAACCTAATGTGGTTTCTTCCTCAACCCACAATTATTAGTACACATCATGCATACAATATTGAAATTCATGTTGATGACAAAAAACACATTTCATACATTAACACATTAAAAACACTAATTAACATGAATGAAAATAACATGCAATGTTCCAAGCAGCTTGTGTCACTTATTTTATCCTGTATTTTAACTTGTGTCATTAGACACTCCTAAAACTTGTTGCTTATGATAGAAACATATTATTGAAATACTGTTCAATGTCTTTTAAAAACATTAAAGCTGCATTATATAGCGAATCTTGTATTGATTTGATGGACTATAATGAACAATTTAAAAAATGTGGTGGCTGGCAACGTTTGATGGCACGTGGCAGTCAAATGTAAAGCTTCAAAAGGTGGCAGTTTGTTGACAGTCAGTGGCAAAAAATTGTAAAAGCTTTCCCTTCTCTCTCATTCTGCATGTGGTACCTGAAATGAGTGAGTTAAGTATTTAATAGCTTCAAATATTGAAAGAGTACAAGTGAAAATATAATCTCGACTTCGGACAAGTTGAATCAACTTACGAAAAAAGTAAATTGGGAACTGCTTGCCGGTTTCATCAAAGGCTATTGGAGTGTTCCAGGTTCCCGATGAAGAAAAATGGCAGTTAATACGTTGTTGACGCGTGATCTCAATTTGAGGGCCTAGACTTAGAGCTTTAGAAGTTTTGGAAAATAACTTACTGATGTTGAACGAACACATCTGTTGCGAGACCAATTGGAGGTCAATGTACGTCTAAGTGCATCCTGACTGTCACTACTGCGTGTTAAGTGTAGCAGCCTGCGCGGTGGCGACGAAGAGGGAGTGAGGAGGGGGGAGGGTTGTATAAGAGGACGAGAGCGGGAGTGGGGATGGTTGGGTTTAGGGTAGGGGAGTGAAGATGGATTGGGCAGAAAAGGGGCAGGTATAGGGAGTGAAATTTGATTATTAAGTCGGGGGTTGAGGGGGCTGTTTGAGTTTTTTATCATTTAAGTGATCCGCTATCGTATCAAAAAATACATTTGTTTCAAAATAGATTTCATTTACATTATTGTAATCATTTGACCTCTGAAAAGTGAAGCTTTACATTTGACTGCCATGTGCCATCAAACGTTGCCAGCCGCATACGTAATAAATGCTATGACAGCATCCAGGGCTTCGCAGTGCTGTTGTAATCGTCACATGCTATAAATGACGGTGAGTCATTGTGAGCTGTCCTCACTCTATATTCACAAATGTACATGTTGGTTGAATTAATTAGATGCAACTGGTAAAATATTAAATGCTTTAAATTATTGAGATAATTCAATATATTTGCTTTCTGACAAACAGTCTAGGGTCCATGTAAGTTGGTTATAATTTTACTAAACGAAAATGGTAAACACACATACATTTTTGCTTTGACTAGCCGTGTACCTACTGTGCCAGTTATGGCGCTACACAACATTCACACTTTACTAAGGAAATGATCCCTATGTAATATCGGTGAATCGAGTTGTGGGACGAAATGGCTATTTTTGAGAGGTGAATGTGGGAACATCAACTTTTTAACTTTGTAATTATAAACTGGTTGAAACATTAGTCACCATGTCAAACGAGGATTGGATCTGACATCACCTTCCCCATAGTCTTTTACAGAACGAAACCACATTTTACCATGGCCAGTAGGCTTACGCATAATAGTTCGCGGCTGGGAGCGATCAGTTTAGTTCGCAGCTCATTAGCGAACTAGTTCGCTCTTTAGTTCGTTAGGTCCCATCTCGAATTCCCTGTAAGACAGATCGTTCGCTCGCCGTGCTGCTGACACTGCACGCGCTCTTTGTTTGTTATAGCAGTCTGTCACCAGTGATTACTCATTCACATTGCTCTCATTTCAAGCAATACTGTAGGCTACTGTAACAGTTACTGTGCAGTTCGTGTATTAGATAGCGAAATGTTGCGTGTGTACTAATGTGCTTTACATTTTGATATTCGAAGATTAAAAAATACAAAAATATGAGTATTGAAACATTAGTGAAATTCTTTATTCCTTCCTTATTTCCTTTTATTCCTTGTAGGAACATAGGGTAGCTACAAACTTCTTCCATCTCACTCTATTGTTGGCCATCCTTTTAATTAGGGTCCATGTCTTTCCTTCTGAGAAAACTTCTCTTTCTATTGTTTATAAAGCCAAAAGTTGTCACTTGTTTATCATCAGGGGCGGATCTAGGGGAGGGCGACTGCCCAGGGTCCCGCGGTCCGGGAGGCCCCGCGCCATGGATTGTTTTAAATTTAATTGATTAATTTATTGTACTTTTGAAACTTTTCAAACTAATTTATAATTCATATTCTTTTATCAGTGCAACTATGACCTCCCGTGACCGATTAGCAAGTTTAGATTTCAGTGAAATGATAGAAGACTTCAGCCGGGAAAAACGTTTCAAAGTAATATTTTAATATTTCATAGTTTACATAATCTTCTTCAAGGGGACTTAAAGGTTTCTTTCATATTATTAAAAAAATGTAGTGTAGTGTATTCAAAATATTGTAACTATTCTTTATTTTATTATTATTACAAAACTATTTTCCATTTGATTTGATTTTTTTTATTTCCTATTATTGTAGTCCTCACCTTATCATACCGCCCAGGGACCCGCAAGGCCTGGATCCGCCCCTGTTTATCATTAGTGAAATACCGGTACTGTACCTAAAAGAAAAACAGTATGGACGATGTGTTCGTAGAAGCATACACTTATTATTCTCTTTATTTTTTTTCTCGTGTGGGGCCGATAACCTAGATGTTATGCCCCTTAAAACAACAATTACCATCATCATTTTTCGCGTATATCGGCGCGTCACCATCCGATTCCATTTCCTACTTGTCACTAGGCAATTTTCATTTCTTACTTGCTTCGTGATATTCATTATTTGGCTGCTCTGAAACCGTTGGGTACATTATCTTTATGGCATAAATGGGAGGAATAGGTTTTCTTAGTTCAGAGTTTTTGTCCATAGAAGTTCGCTTTTCTTTGTGAATCATCGTCATAATGTTCATTTCTTAAAAACAGGTAAAAGTAGTTGTATCACCATGTATCGAGAAAAATAAATATCAACTAGTTCATTCAAATGGTAATGTTTATCCAGTTCGTCAATTTTCTAAATAATTGGACATATTTTCAAATAATCCAAAATGACTAAGTTAAATAAAACTGTGGAATTATCCCCACATCTAAATCAGTTAACTATCAGTAACTTATATTTATGAACCGCCACTGTATTACATTACAAATATAAGGAGTTACTACTATTAGCGTGTTAGTGTGTTATACTGTTATTATAATAAACCAACATTGAACAATCGCCGCGCCAAAACTTGACAATCTTGCCACTAACAATAGATACACTCAATCAACTGAACTGACTGAACAAAACAAAGCGCTTGGGATTGTGCAATGAGTGGTGACGTGACGAGCTACGGCGGACCCGCGCTCTCGCGATGTTACAGGTCGGTCAGCGGAGAAAGATCGAACGAACTAACAAGCGAGGGATCTGGGAACTAGTTCGGTAGTTCGTCTGTGAGACCCGCTCTTCCGAACTAGTTCGTTCACGAACTACACAAGACTAATGGCCAGGGACAGGACAAAACCATTGGTCACCACTTGGTTAGACACTGTGTGGACGAAAATTACTGTTTGTACTACAAGCAAGAGAGTTTTCATACCTTATAGACTGGCCAACATAAAACGCTATAACACAACAAAATAGAACACAGAATAAACACTGCTGTTCCTATTTTCACGATCCCTGTTTCCACACTCACCTCTCAAGAATATCCATTTCGACCCACCACACTCAATCCATGGATATTACATAGGGAGAACTGTTTTTTTATTTTTTATATAGAAATAACAAGGCTTGAAGCCTTGGTAGTATAGAGAAGCCAGAAAACACCTTGAGGCAACCTCTAGGGCTAACAACCTTAGTTGCAACATGGATGCGTATGCATCCAAAACAAACTCAAGTCAAGTGAGCATGATGGCAAAACATTTCAACATTTCTTTTACTCCAGGGGGTAAGTCTTTGGATAAATCCCTCGTCGTGAAACCTGCGATGCACGAGTCTCATTCGGATTCTGGGGGAGACTCGACATCATGCGAGAGACGAGTCGGAGCATCTCGGTGTATCCCAACCAGTCAGAAACTCAGAACCAAATCAAAAACCTTTCTAGCAACGTTCAACATTAACACCCTTACACAAATTGGCAAACTGAAAACTCTCACCGACGCAATACATGAAAATCAGATATGTATCATTGCCCTACAAGAAACACGTTACCCAGACGAAGAGACTTTGGAATCTGAAGGTTACCGCTTTTTCAAGAGCAGAACTCAAAAGAGGGTCCTCAATGGATCTGTGATGCTTGGAGCAGCGCGTGCTGTGAGAACCAAAATCCTTAAGTCGGTCGCAAATTTTGAGCCAGTTAATGACCGATTATCCGTATTAACAATCAAATGCGCCAACAAAACCTACAGCCTAGTTAACGCACATGCCCCCACAAATTACAAAAACAGATCTGACCCGGACGAAGTGGATAACTTTTGGGACCTACTGGATGAAAAGCTCGCCAAAATTCCTAAACACCATGTTAAACTTCTTATGGGGACTTCAATGCTCAACTTGGTCGAGAACACAAGTATAGGAAAATCATTGGAAACTATCCTGCCCACAAAAGAACCAATCAAAATGGTGAGAGATTGGTCTCCATTTGCGAAAACCATAACTTGCAGATCATGTCGACACACTTTCGCCATCTTCCCAGAAAGCAGACAACATGGCGATCTCCTGTCGACGCCATCGGAGAGTTTCAAATAGATCACGTCGCAATCTCTAGGAAAAACAGCCCTGAGATTATGAATGCTAAGGTTAAAAAAGGCATAAACGTGGCTTCAGACCACTATATGTCCATAATTAAATTCAAACCGGTCCCTGCAAACACCAACAAGACGCCCAAACAAATTATTCGCTTCGACACTGATAAACTCAAACAGAATGTAACAGAGTTCCAGGAAAAGGCTCGACCAATCGACTGTGACTTTAACAACACAAAAAAACGCCTGATCGAGGCCGCCAAGGAAATTGCTGAAATTAAAAGAAGCAAGAAACATGCCTGGTGGAATGATACATGTGTTTCAGTTCTCAAGAAAAGGCTCAATGCATGGAAACAATATTACTCAACAAAATCGCAAACTGATTGGGAAACCTACAAAGCCCGAACCCAGACAGTTAAAGTGATCCGAGCTGAGAAACGTAAATATGAAAAGTCACTTATTGAGAAGATCGACCAAGACTTTAAAAGAAACAACACCAGAGAGTACTACGGAACGTTCAAAAGGAAACTTACGGGTTATAAACCTCCGTCGTTATGCTTTCAGCGATAGGATTTTACACTGGTGACCTCAAATGAAGAAAATTGTACCATCCTAGCTGATTACTTTAAGAATTTACTAAATTGCGATCAACCCAAAAATCCCATCAAGACCGAGGAACCCATTCGCAGATGCCCAGAATCAAGACCACCCAACAATGACGAAATCAAGCGTCACATTGCTTGACTAAAATACAACAAAGCGCCCGGGGAAGACTCTGTAGTTGCAGAACTTTGGAAATATGCTCCCGAAGAAGCAGTTGAAATCTTGCAGAAGCAAATAGAACAAATTTGGAAAAATGAAATTCTACCAGAAGATTGGAAAACGGCCTTGATCCATCCGTTACACAAGAAAGGCAGCATGAAAAACGTCAACAACTACAGAGGAATATCCGTCCTACCGGCAACATACAAAATTCTCTCACTTGCTATCCTGGAGCGATTAGAAGCCGAAGTCGAGCATCAAATAGGAGAATACCAAGGGTCATTCAACTGCCGAACAGATCCACAATCTCAAAACAATCATTAGATATTGCAATCTCAGGTCCAAATCGTACGTATCAGTCTTTGTGGACTTTAAGAAGGCTTACGATTCGATAGACCGCGAAGTTCTGTTGAACATCCTCAACGAATTCGGGGTTGACCTGAAACTGCTGGCATTAATTAGAGCCACCCTAACTGAAACAAAATCCAAAGTAAAGTTCCTGGGATGTCTGTCGGATTCCTTTGAGGTCAAAATGGGAGTCAGACAAGGTTACTGGCTCTCTCCAATGCTTTTCAACTGCGTCCTCGAAAAAGTCATTCGGACCTGGCGAACAAAATTATTAGAAACTGAGTATAGCCCTCTGAGAATGGGAGCAAAATCCAAGGGGATCATAGTCGACTGTCTAGCATTCGCTGATGACATCGCCATTCTGTCGAGCGACGTAGAAACTGCTAAGATGCAAATCGACCTTTTAAAAGAAATCGCTGAACAAACTGGCTTGCAGATATCATTCGAAAAAACAGAAGTAATGACCAACATCAAAGACGCCCCAGCAAAACTGCAGAAAAATACGGGAAGATCAACAGAGTGGAAAAATTTAAGTACTTGGGAGAGATCATCATGATAAGTGGACTGGACAAAGAAGCACTCAAGGAACGAGTACGCCAACTCGAAATAGCCTATCAAACATCGCGCTCAATATACAACAAAAAATGACTGTCCAAAAATACTAAACTATGTCATTATGAAACTGTTCTGAAACCAGTAGTTATGTATGCAGCCGAAACCCTATCCCTAAATGCTAATAAAGGACTCCTTGAAGAAATGGAGAAAAAAGAGCGCAAAATCGTCAGAGGTATAATGGGATCATATTACAAGAATGGTATCCACTATAAAAAATCCAACAAAGAAGTCTACATTGAAATAGAGAAAATTTCAGAATCAATCCGTAAAAGGCGGGCTCGGTATTACGGTCATCTCAAACGAATGGACGGAAACATGCTGACTAAACAGATTTTTCATTTCTTTGACTCCAAACCCAAAACCACAATGCCCTGGTTTATGAATACCAAAGACGACCTCAAAATACTGCATCTAAAACCCGACGACGCCTTCAATAGAGATCTCTTCCGCAAAAAGATACTGACTAATGGGCTAACCCGAGATGAGACATCGAACCCGAAAAGAAGACAAGGTACCACTGGAACAGCGGAGCGCAAGATGGCCCACTCACAGAGAATGAGGGAATTCTGGGCTCAGAGGAAGGCGAAACAAATTGCCAAGCGTAGCAAGACTTAACGTGGTCCTAGATGGCCTCAACGAATTATATATATATATATATAATAACAGTCCTAGGTGGCACAATTATTGAGTGCCGATTCGTGCCATCTATACCGATCGGCAAATATCACTTCAAAATAACAGATTCTGAACGACCTGATGTTACAGCCTACCCTTTATTTATAAGGCATTTTTAGCAGTATTTGTTATTTTCAACACTCAAACACCCAATAATAAAAAGAGGGCCATAAAGAATCATATTTGTTAATCGTCTCTGGCCAGTTTTAATGGATTTGTGGTCTGGTGTTATAGCTCTTTCCTCAAAGTAAGCTTTCAAATCTTTTGACAAGATATTCATAAGGATCACTGCTACATGTAGCTTGAGATTAGTGACCAATGTTACGCACTTTTTTCCCCCCACAGTATGCCTTCCTTCAGAGGGGAAGTAAAGCTGGCGGGCCCATGTCATAGATTTATGGGATGTAAAAGAACCTTCCACTAGCTGCAATTGTGTGAAGATAAATTTGTAGGTTTGATTTGATTAATGCTCTATTAGTTCCAACGTTTACCAAAAGGTGCCAGTTTCAGTGGCATCTAGTAGCCAAGTTTGCAGCTAGGTGTCGTTGCTGGTAGCATTCGGAATAAAAGTGGGAACTACTTGAATTTGATCGTCTGCAGTCCATACCAGAATTACAGATAACACACATTAATACAGCTATCACAATTAACACCGGTTATCAGACAGATTCTACACACACCCAAAGTACACGGGGTTACATGGCGGCGTTGTCGCAGCCCCTAAACTGAGGAACCAAGCACCTTTCTCCCCATCATATATATAAGACACTAAGGTGTATGACATCACAAAACTCAAGGTCTTAAACCAGAGGGAGTTAGAGGAGCAGTTCCTATCAAAATCAGATAAACTTTCTCAGATTAGATGGTCGGATTTAGACTATTCCAAACTATTACAAGTACACTCACTCAAATACAGACACCACTGTAACACAGATTATCAGACCATAGGCTAACATACTAATATATAAAAATGAGATAATGTGTGTCTGTCTGTTACTCAATAACGCAAGAACCACTGGTCCGATTTAAATGAAATTTTGCATGGATGTAGCTGATTTACCAGGTTTACATATAGGATACTTTTGATTTCGAAATTTTGCACTATAAAAAAATGGCGACCATTTTAGTGACGTCACTAGACCCTTTGGTTTCAAAATTTCATATTTCCATATCAAATAAAAAGAGAACGGTAGGAAATAGCAAACTTTTGATGACACATTTCCTATCCGAAAGGTCCTTATCACTTTTCGTGTATCTCCAACAGTTAGCGAGTAAAACCGACATTTGTGACGTCACTACACTCTTTGGTTTCAAAATTTCATATTCCCTTTTCAAATAAAAAGAGAACGCCAAGAAATAGCAAACTTTTGATGGTATACATGAGCTTTAACATTTAATTTTCTATCCGAAAGGTCCTTATCAGTTTTCGTATATCTCCAACGGTTAGCGAGTAAAACCAAAATCTGTGCAATAAAACACGGTCAACACCGAGCGGTGCAGTAGATCTCTCTATATAGAAAAATGAAAATGTGTGTGTTTTTCTTTGAATTTCTACGGAAATTTGAGTTGTTTACGCGTTTCAGACTGTTTTATAATGGATGCGCGAGAAAATAAATCTTTTGTCTGTCTGTCTGTTTGTTTGTCTGTGGACAAATTTGTTCCCTTATAACTCGAGAACGGCTGGGTGTCTCAACGTAAAATTTGGTACAGATATCCATCAGAGGCACGACACTAATCATTGATGTAACTCTTCTCCGTACCTCTCATAAAAGGGGGCCTACCCCTTTAAAGTACATGCTGAAATAGGCGTAGAAGGACGAGACATAACTCATTTTCAGCCCCTCAATGTGAGAGACAAAACACACCCTGTCGGAAACAAAACACAATTTAGCGACACAGCCAAGCTAGATAAAAAAGGGGGGAAATTAGGGGGTTATTAATAGGTAAATGTTATCTGGATCAGGTGTACGATGTACTTTTCTTCTGCAGTAAACCAAGGCCCATATTTGCGGCAGTATTAAAGGTGCTGGGACGTCCTCATAAGACCGTCAACGCTTAGTTCGAATGGGTTATGCTCCACGCGTGGCGAGGGCTAATCCACGGTCTTTAATAGTTGTAGACCCACCTCATTCAATAACATACATCTTATCTAGGTTGGCAACACCTCACATAAACACATCGCTATCACTCCCCACAGCACGTAGGAGCAGGGGGGAGAAAGCAGGGAAAAACCAGTCGTTAAGATAACCACCGCAGTCGACCGCACAGTGCGTTCCAGTGAGCACGAAAACTGCGAGTAGCTGTTGTACGGAAGACAATCAGATAAGTAGTTAGCCTAAAATTTTATAGTTTAACCATAGTTTACAACCATATAATCTCTCTAAAGTACAATCTACGGATAGCTATCACTAGGGAATGGAAAAATTCGCGATCGCGAATTTCGCGAATTATTAAATGAAGTAATACACAGATAGTAATGTGTTTTAATAACCCTAAAAATGGCGAAAAAATGGGTTTTGAAGTCGCGAAATTTTGCGAATTTTGCATGAAGACGCGAATTTCGCGAATTAAGCATGAATTTCGCCCGAAACCGCGAATTTTAGCTTTTTTCGTTTTTTTCTTTACAGTGCACTTCTGATAATTCGCGGCAATCAATGCACGAATTTCCGCGAATTATCCACAGTAATGTTTTTAAGCCTAGCAAAGAGAAAAATATTGGTTAAAAATATTGAAATGTATTTTATGAACACGCAAAAAAAAAACTTTATAACATAGTATTGTAAGACACACTATGTGGGCTTTACCAATATTAAAAACTAAGAAAAATGACTGTCATCACTTTTTGTTTCATAGGTGGTTTATTTTTTCTAATTTAAGATTGTACAATTCTGAAGAAAACAATATATGAGAACGAAAATTCATCTTGATTTTCTATATAAGAGATAAGTGTGACTGTAGACACACTAGCTTGACTGTGGGAACTTTCGGGATTTCCGTTGCATCACTCCTTCACTCGATATGTACTGGATCTCAGTTTACCTCACCGACAGTCAAATTCCGTACAATATCCTCATCGCTTTCATGTCTGAAACCATGATTGTCTTTATCGAAGTATAACTACTGATTGTCACTTTCTTCTGCATCTTGATATTCATCTAGGTTTTACCCTAATGTCATCGTAGTGAAACCACCTTGCCTGTTTAAAATATCGTCACAGAAGCCGACAAACGCTTGTTTTTGTGTGAGTGTAGTACCGGTAATCTTCTCTCATGACTTGACTGCATGGAGAGCATCCAACAAACACGGAAAGATCGGTCACTTAACGGTAGATAGTCGGCCTCGCTTTCTTTATCAATCTGGGTGGTCATCCTGGTAAGTTACTTAGTTATTGTGGTATTAAGGGCCAGAACAGCGAGGTCATCTGCCCCTTCATCCTAGTAACTACTCGCCACGTGGCGTCATATAGTGCGCCTTTCAGACATGAATATCTAGATGGCAAGTATCCAGATCAAAATGTGCCACTGTTTCCGGAACCAGAATTAACCAGGCGGTCTTCTTGGTTTCATTCTGTAGTGTGTCTGTCAGAGTACTTGAAAGATATTTTGCAATTTATGAGTGAAGTAGTAGAGACATAACTCTGGTGTTGATTTTCTCAACAATGTTTCACATGACGAAATACTTGAGATTCAAAGAATTTGGCACAGACATCACTGAACTCATCCCCTTATTAGAAGGCCAATCTTATCAGACTGTTCACCTTCTAGATGGACATCTACGGAGAATTCAGCAAGCCCTTAAACTTGCTGTTTCTGGAAAGTACGTTACCAACATTAAGGAGCAGTTGGAAGGTTGTAGAAATGTGTTAAAAAGAGGGAAAATACATTCAGTTTTAGTGAATGCTGGGTCGCATGCTCTTGGAAACTTAATCAGCTTGAGATCTGTTGACCCTGGGAACAGGATTTACAAATGTGTGCATTTGATCCAGCAGAAATAGTGCCAATGAACATCAATGAGGACCTTGCAAAGAAAATTAAGAAGTTGCCGGTCTGCGGAAAACTGGAAGAAAGTGAGGTGTTAAGAGGATACAAAGAACTGCAAACTTTAATCAAGAAGCAGATGCATGACAGGACCAAGACAGACATTGTTGGAGTTTTGCAAGGAATGACATTTGTATTTCCAAAGTTCTCAGAATCTGTGTTGAAAACCATTTGGATCCCCTGTTCAATCGCTGTGAACTTTTGTTTTTCAGCTTACACTAGCACGTTAAGTGATGCGTCACCGTTAGTCACAAGGCAATTTGGATCTCTTCACTGAAGTATACTTTGAAGGATGACTGTAATGTGTTATGTTATCCATTATATTTAAAAAATCCCGCCTAAAATTCATGATTTTGAAAGTACCGAAAAGTGCACTTGAAACCACCGAATTTGACACTTTAAAATACCGCTTTCTTCACTCTGAAATCACCGAAAAATTCCAATCTCTAGCTATCACCATTTAGCATTTCACCTAATATATATACTGCATTTAGCATACACTGACAGTTGCAGTACCAATACTGCAACTAAATAATTGTACATATTGTAAATATTTTCACCTGTATTTCAAACATAGATTTTGTAGCCTAAGTGTAATGGATCTGATGATGATCGCTTGACGATCGAAACTGGTCGTCCTAGTGTCTTATTAATCTCATGTAATTTATTTCAGGATTAGGGCATAACCCATCTCTTTTGGGTACATTCGTGTTGACCGACTGAAAAGCACTAAACTCTTGTTTACTAAGGCAACACTGAAAATATGGCTTCAAACACCACAACATTTTAAGGACCGAAGACCAACCGTTTTTGAGATATTCCCAGAAAACTAATTTAATTTAATAAACTAATGAACGAATGCAAGCCAGTAACCATGCCAACGGATTCTCATTGCTGTAAGACGCAATGCATTTCCATTAATTACATTAGTGTGAAAGTTTGCAAACGGCTAGAAGGTTATCACGGAACCAAATTAAGCCGTAAAATTCATCAATACGTATAATGCGCTTAAGGGGATCAAGGGGTACTCTAGAATTTTTTCACGCGATTTACACATGCGGGTGTGGTACGGCAGGTCTATTATATTCCTATCCCCATATTATTCATTCATTCATTTCGTATAAGCCATCTATGGACCGCGTCATTCCAACCGTCTCCTACTGGCTTTGATGTTTGCCCTGTACGCCCGCATTCGTTCTCGGTGGATTTCCTTCCGTTCCTGGGTCCAAATCTTACCCGATTTCAGCTTCGGTTTTTCTTGGAAACCTTTACAAGCTTGAAGTTTCCTATTGAGTGGGGCGCGCTCCTGAATGTCTGTTGGTGTAATCCCCACTTCTTTCAGATCTTTATCCAGTTCAATGAACCAGGCCCATTTTGTTTTCCTCTCCTGAAAGTAAGTTATGTTGCGGTTGGTCAGTCTCGCTGGGCTCATTCGTTCCACATGCCCAAAAAATGGTAACCTTCTCTTCCGGATGACGTTGCTTATCTTCTCCACATGAGTATATAGGTCATGGTTATGCCGTCTTCTTTATTCCCCATAGTCTTTGATGGAACCCAATATCTTTCTCAACATTTTCCTTTCTTTGGCCTCCAGTTTCTCGACCAAGCCTTTTTTGTTCATCGTGAGGCATTCAGAAGCATGCAAGACCACCGGACGGATGACACTGCAGTAATGTTTTAGTTTTGCGTTGAAGGATATTGACCTTTTCTTATAGATGTCCTTAGTTAAATGGTAGGCCATTTCCATTTTGCTCATGCGTGATGTGAATGCTTCTTTCTCTGATAATATCCCTTCCCTGACCCGTCCTGAAAAGAAAAGTACATGGCCATTGGCTGCATTAATAATTTTAAAAAATAGGTGTTATACTTTCTCCCTATATTATATTATTTGTAGTATTATATTATGGCGTACAACGACGAGATAAATCCCCTCGGTGCCAGCAACAAAACTCGGGAACCCTAAAGGGTCCTCGAAAACTACATTATAAGGCTCTAAATCCAACAGTTTCTGAAATATTCCCAGAAAACTAATTTAATTTAATTTAACAAACTAATGAAGGAATGCAAATCGGTAACCATGAGAACATTATCTCAAGGGGTGGCATACAACTTTCCTTCTATTTCTGTAAGAAGCAATGTCACTCCATTTATTACATTTCTGTAAATTTTGCAAATGGCTATAAGGTAATCACGGAACTAACGTAGACCGTATAATTCATCAATGCAATTAAGGGGGTGAAGGGGTAACCTAGAATTTTTTCATGCAATTTTCACGTTCGACATATAGTACAGAAGGTCTATTATATCTCCAAACAGCAATATTATTTTCAAAAATTCCTGAATTGAACCAGCATTTTTTGCGGCTTTTAGGAATTTGGGCAATTTGAGGCTAAAGAACCTGAATTTTCATGCACCACAAGCCTTTATAATTTATGAAAGGGGTCTTCCTGTGTATGGGCACCTAGCACAACGTAGAGGGTCAGTTTTTATGTGACGTGTATTGCGTTTCGTCTACAAGGCTTTCAAATGTATTTCACGTCAGGAAGTACACGTTAGGTGAATTTAGTCATTTAGCACATTTTAACTTTTTTTTTTGTCGACATACACGTTCATCGTAAGGATGATTTTATTTGATACTGTGTGGTAGATATACCCATATTTGGATATCTGGGTAATATGTTGTAGACAATAGAATTGTCTGTCTGTCTTTCTGTGTATCTTTATGTACGCCTATACCTCGTGTTCGGATGCTTGGTGCATCGTAAAATTAGGTATCAGAGTCAATACACCAATCATTTATAAAACTCTTCACCGTACTTTTCATACATTAGAAGGGTGGATATAGAGAAAAACTTCTCAATATATGCTAAAATAGGTGAAATATAAAAATTATCCTAGAAGGACGACCAAAGCATATGTTGCGCTTCTCAATGTGAGACCCAAAATTCGGGAATCTATAAAGGGTCTCCGAAAACTACATTTTAAGGGCCTTAAATAAACAGTGTGTGTGTGATATTCCCAGTAAACTAACTTCGTTCTGATAAACTTGAAGGAATGACAAACTGCTAACTATTGCAACAGTAGCTCAATTGATAATGGGGCCGATAACCTAGATGTTAGGCCCCTTAAAACATCAATTATCATCATCATCATCATCAATTGATAATGTCTGGTGTTAACAACGAACACCGTTCGAAGAATGGGTACTTCTGCTAGTATTATATATATACATACAAACAAGTGATTCCTGGTTAATGCCATGTCCTGTGGTTCGATTACCACGTAAAAGAAGAAAGGTCCCGTAGCTCATGGTTGTATGGTTAACGGTCACGTAAAACTACAAGCTGCCTATTTAACCTTTACACACAAAAGTACATGGGGCTAAATGACCAAGATGTCCTGCCCCTCCAATGAAACAACAACGTTACCTTCCTTAACATAACCAAATCAACACCGCATGCCATTTTGAGTACGGTAATATTGCTTGTGGACTCAATATAAGAAAAAGAATTGCAGAAAACAATTCATTACGATCAGTGTTCGCTTATCGGGGACAACCTTGTGGTGTAGTGGCTAGCATACTTAGCTGTCACCCGTAAGGCCCGGATTCGATTCACGACTTAGTCATGAAATTTTGTTCTGGTCTCAGGGTTACGTTCAGAGTTGTTCTGTGTTGGTATAAGTCCGGGCATGCGCTAGGAAGTTGCACTCTCTAGCACGTGAGATGAGAAGTTACCAATACACAACAATTTTCCGTGGAGAGCTGAGATATTTATGTTGCGAGAGCGGAACATACGAGAGGAAATATGGTGTCAGCCACCATCCAATTCCGGAAAATTTTCTAAATAGATCATAGGATACAACAGGATGTTATTGCATTATTCATTTATTTTATTATTTACTTTTATTGACGCTGGTTTTGCCAAAGTTCGAAAGAGATGAATGGGAAATACGGCTTTACATACAAACACAACCAGACCCCCTCGCTTGTTGGACAAGCAGTAATTTTTGTCCAGACATTCATCTAACCTAATACCGGCCAGTGGTTTCGTCCAGACCGTCTTCCATTTAAGTAGCGACCAATGGCTTTTGTCTCAAATTTAGCACATATTTCAGGTGCTGTAGAGACCAGGGTAACTAATTTCAAAAATTAATATCACCCAGAAGATGAAACAAGGAAGCAAGATATGTAAAAGCCACATTCATGTCATATGCAAGTGTATTAAGCCCCATTCTGGTCTCATTCAGAATTAATGAACTGTCTACGTTATTGTGACCAGTTATTGCTACACTCCTTACTTGTAGTGTGGATAATACGTGCTCTGGTGTGTTGACAAAGTAGGCCTAGATGTGACAATTCAGCATCATCACGGATTCCCTAATATTGATGCATCCTCCCTCCCTTATCTTATATATATATATATATATATATATATATATATATAATGAATGTTCGTTTGTTCGTCTTTTATGCGTTCATAAACCATTCATCCGATTGCGATCAAATTTTGCGGAGTTGTTGTAAACACTTCCTGGATGGTTATAGGCATATTTAAGCCAATTTAAAATAGAGAGCGCCCGAGTAGTTTAAACAAATGAGTGTTGGCTAAGCGTTCATATACAATTCATCCGATTGCGATCAAATTTTGGTAAGTTGTTGTGCACACTTCCAGGAAAGTTACAGGCAAAGTAAATCCAATTTATAATAGATGGCGTGTCTCCCACAAATCCAACCCCTCGTCCTCGTCGTGGGAGATGGGCAACGTAATTAAGTAGGGGATTGCCTGTAGGGGTGAAGTACAGTGGGGACTTTGTGTGCCTCAAGACCGCTACGGTAGCTGTGAAGGCCCTACAGGAACCCTGAAGAAATTACGGCTAACGGGGCTCTGGTGAAACAACTGCTGCCTTGTAGTTTGGAGTTGGTTCTTCAAAGGCTAAGGGAAGAAACCCTGACAGAAAATCAGCCTGGTGCCTCAGGCTTAAGGTGGCAGCCCCTCCAAGGCACTCGGAGGCAGTGGGTTAATCACTCGCTCCTCTTAAATAAACTGATTACGGAAACTGAAGCGAAATGACAAAACCGGACGGATAACCTGATGACGACTTTTGGCATGAAGAGGACTACGAAAATCGGTTTCTGGAATGTGAAGACCTTGATGGAGAAAACCAGACTGAAACAAGTGTCACGGGAGATGAAGAACTATGGGCTGGATATCCTAGGATTCAGTGAAGTGAGGTGGCCAGGATTTGGTGAAATACAGACAACAGATGGAATTACATTTCTCTATTCTGGGGGCGATGATGAAGAACACAGGGATGGAGTGGGGTTGCTGCTCAACAGAAATGCAAAGAGAAGCCTTATGGAGTGGAAGCCAATTTCCAGTAAGCTAATGTTTGCTAGGTTCAAGACAAAGATCAGGAATGTGATCATCATCCAATGCTATGCACCTACAGAACAATCTGAGCCAGAGAAGAAGGAAGAATTCTACCAAATGCTGCGAGATGTCACAAGACAAACAAGTAAGAAGGACATTCTCATTGTTATGGGAGACTTCAACGCGAAGGTGGGCTCAAACAATGAGGGGTTGGAGCAGATCATGGGTAAACATGGCCTTGGTGAGAAGAATGACAATGGGGAGAAATTTACGGAATATTGCACCAGTCAGGATTTGGTGATGGGTGGCACGGTATTTCCTCATAGGCGGTGCCACAAGGTCACCTGGGTGTCTCCTGATCAAGTCACAGAAAATCAAATTGATCACATCGCAGTGAGCAGGAGGTTCAGAAGAAGCTTGGAAGATGTTAGGAACAAGAGAGGAGCGGACGTTGGTAGTGACCATCATCTTGTGGTTGCCAACTTCCGCATGAAGATCGTCGCAGTCCGCCGAAAGTTTAACACTCGGCACAACAAGTTTGATGTGGGCAAGCTTAAGAACCAGCAGAGATTGGACCAATTTAAACTGGAGCTCAGAAATAAATTCCAGGTGTTGGACTCAGAGACAGAGAAGGATGTAAAGACACTGTGGAGCGAGGTAAAGAATATCTTCGTGGAAACTAGTGAGATGCAGCTCGGGTACAAGAACTACCTGCGGAATGAATGGATATCCGATCAGACCTGGGACAAGATAAATTATAGGAAGGAGATTAAGGCCAAGCTCAACACCTGCAAGTCTAGGCAGCAGAAGGCTCTCACACAAGCAAAGTATTCAACAGCAAACAGGGAGGTAAAGAGGAGTGTACGGAAGGATAGGAGGTGGATTGATGAGCAGGCGGAGAAAGCAGAAGAAGCGGCAAGAAGGGGGGACGTTAAGGAGCTCTATGGCATCACAAAGATGCTTTCGAAGAGAAGTTTTAATAAAACTAGGCCTGTGAAGAGCAAGACGGGCGAGATCCTCACGACGTGTGAACAGCAGCTGACAAGATGGAGAGAACACTTTGCGGAGGTTCTTAATAGAGATAGAGGACCAGAATGTAAGCAGCGAGGAGAAGATGAAGAGGAAGCAGAAAGTGACCCAAGCATCAGCCTCGACTCCCCAACTCGGGGCGAAATACGGACAGCGTTGAAGCAGATGAAATGCGGGAAGGCACCAGGTCTGGATAATATCCCAGCGGAAGTACTGAAAGCAGACCTGGATATTACGATCGAACTGCTGCACCCGCTGTTGGAGAAGATCTGGAAGGAGGAGAAAATACCAACCGACTGGAAGAAGGGGTTGATAGTCAAGTTGCCGAAGAAAGGGGACACCACAAACTGTAACAACTGGAGGGGTATCACCTTGCTGTCCATTCCAAGCAAAGTGCTGGCGAGAGTCATCCTGAATCGTATAAAAGACTGCGTAGAAAAAAGGCTTCGGAAGGATCAGGCTGGATTTCGACAACATCGCAGCTGTGTGGATCTCATCAACACCCTCCGAATCATCCTGGAGCAGAGTGTGGAGTGGCGGAATACCATTTACCTCACATTTGTTGACTTCGAGAAAGCCTTCGACTCCGTAAATCAAAGAATTATGTGGAAGACCCTCGAGGAATATAAAATTCCAACAAAGATCATCAGAATCATGGAAGAGATGTATGAAGGGTATAAGTGCCAGGTTCTTCACGAAGGCAAATTAACAGAAAAGATAAAGGTCAGTTCCGGAGTGAGACAGGGGTGTGTCCTTTCCCCCACTCTGTTCCTGTTGGTCCTGGATAGTGTGATGAAGAAGGTAATGGGAGGATGGAAGAGGGGTATTCAATGGGGTACAAATGACAGGCTTGAAGATCTGGATTTCGCAGACGAAATTTGTCTTATGGCACAACGGTACCGAGACATAGAAGATAAGCTGGGGAGGTTGCAGAGAGAAGCAGAACGTGCAGGACTGATGATCAACACCAACAAGACCAAAGAGATGAGGATAAATTCTGACATCACGACTAGTTTGGCAGTCAACGGAAAGGACATCGAGCGAGTTGAGTCCTTCCTCTACCTTGGAAGTATAGTCACAAATGATGGGGGAGCAGAGGAAGATGTTCGAAGCCGTATCAGGAAGGCAAATGGTGCCTTTGTCCAGCTCTACCCATCTGGAGAAATAGAAACATTTCCAGGAAGACCAAGCTCCGCCTTTTCAATAGCAACGTAAAGTCGATTCTTCTCTACGGCTGTGAAACATGGAAAGTCACAAAACCGATCAACAACCAGCTACAGGTGTTCATTAACAGATGTCTGCGTCGCATCATGAATGTGAGGTGGCCGGACATAATCTCAAATGAAGATCTTTGGACCATCACCAATCAACAACCGATTAGCATCCAGATCAAGGAGAGGAAATGGCGCTGGATTGGTCACACACTAAGGAAGCCGGACGGAGCTATTGAGAGGGCGGCGCTAGACTGGAATCCTCATGGCGCCAGGAAGCGAGGTTGACCTAAGAAGACCTGGAAGAGGACGATCGAAAATGAAATTGCAGAGGTGGACAAGAACTGGAGTCAAGTGAAGAGAATGGCCAGGAACCGTACTGCGTGGAGAAATTTCGCCAAGGCCCTATGCTCCGGAAGGAGCGGCAGGAATTAAGATAAGAAGAATAGATGGCGTGCGAGTAGCTTCAACAAAATGGCGTGCGGTTCGTTTCAACAAAGACATCATGCGTTCATATACCATTCATCCCATTGCGATTTAACTTGGGTGAGATGTTGTGTGCGCTCCATGGAAGGTTTCTGGCTTAGTAAATCCGTTTTACAATAGGTAGTGCACGAGTAGATTCAACAAATGAGCGATGACGCGTGAAACGTTTCAACAAAGTTCCTTATGCGTTCATATACCATTCGTCCGATAGCGATAAAACTTGGGTGAGATATTATGTACACTTCAAGGAAGGTTTCTGACTTAGTAAATCTATTTTACAATAGGTGGCGAATGAGTAGATTCAACAAATGAGCGACGACGTGCGAAGCGATTCAACAAAGTACCGTATGCGTTCATATACCATTCGTCCGATAGCGATGAAACTTGGGTGAGATGTTGTGTATACATCAGGGAAGGTTTCTGGATTAGATCATCCACTTTTCAATAGGTAGTGCACGAGTAGATTCAACAAATGAGCGACAACGCGCGAAGCGTATCAACAAAATCCCATGTGTGTCCATATACCAATCGTGCGAAAGCAATGAAACTTGGGTGAGTTTCTGTGTACACTCCAGGGAAGGTTTCTGACTTAGTACATGCATTTTACAATAGGTAGCGCACGTGTTTATTCAACAAATGAGCGACGGCACGTGGATCGTTTCAACCAAGTACCATGCGTTCATATACCATTCATCCGATTGCGATGAAATTTGGTGAATTGTTATGTGCACTCCAGGAAAGTTTTCTGGCTTAGTAAATCCATTTTACAATAGGTAGCGCACGAGTAGATACAACAAATGAGGGATGGTGTGCGAATCGTTTCAACAAAGTCCCGTACGCATTCATATACTATTCATTCCATTGCGATGAAACATCGGTGAATTGTTGTGTACAATCCAGGGAAGGTGTCTGGCTTAGTACATGTATTTCACGACAGGTAGCGCACGAGTAGATTCAATAAATGAACGACGGCACGCGAATCGTTTCAAAAGAGTCCGAAATGCTTTCATATACCATTCATGCGATTGCGATGAGACTTTGGTGAATCGTTGAGTACACTCGAGGAAAAGTTTAAGGCTTAGTAAATCTATTTTACAATAGGTAGCATATGAGTAGATTCAACAAATGAGTGACGGCATGCATAATGTTTAAACAAAATCCCGTATGCGTTTCATATGCCATTCATCTGATTGCGATGAAACGTTGTTGAGTTGTTGTGTACACTTACATGAAGGTTTCTAACTAAATAAATCCATTTCACAGTAGGTAGCGCAAGTGTTAATGTTATAAATGAGTGACAGCGCACGTATCGTTTAAACAAAATCCCGTATGCGTTCATATGCCATTCATCCGATTGCGATGAAACTTTGGTGAATTGTTGAGCACCCTCCCACGAATGTTTCTAAATTATTTAATCCTTTTTACGTAGTTTAGAGGCTGTTAACAGAATTTGAAGAAAGATTGTTTCCAAGAGCACTTCAAGAAACAAAATTACAACGCCAACACTTTCTTTAATTGGCATTGTAATGCATGCCGGGTACAGCTAGAATTTGAATAAATGTAAAGTTTGCAATTCAATGCATGATTCCCCTTGGTCCTTTCGATTCAAATTTAATAAAATTGTAGCTTAGCCATGGGTACTGGTAACACTGATCCTGGGGTGGGGGAGAGGGAAAAGTGGTGCACGAGTGAGGTTATGGAAGTCTCATAATGAAAGCAGTGGGCATTTTGGTATCTAATGAACTTCGCAGCATCTGTAATGGTACGCAGGGATAAATAAATACCTAATTAATATACAGTGCTAGCTATACCCGGCATGCGTTGCAATGCCAATCAAAGACAGAGGCTTTGTATGCTGCAGAGTGCCTTGCAATGCATCGCAAGGGACTAACAGAGAATCTGGAAGTGAAAGAAAGAAAAATTCTAAGAAAATCTCGGGTCCGGTAAAAGAAAATGGGGAATATAGGAGACGGCACAACCATAAACTTTACACCGATGTGGAAAAAATAACTGATACCATGAGGAAACGGGGAATTGCCTTTTACTGTCATATAACAAGAATGAACCCAGCACGATTGACAAATAGAATTTTCACCTACTTCCTCAAAAAGAAAACCAAGGGACCTTGGTTCACTGAGGTGGACAAAGATTTTCAAGAAGTGGGAATTTGGGAACGTGCCCCCCCTTAAACAAAAACTAACAGCACACCGATGTTTCCAAGAAAAGCCAAAGCTTCCAACTGGCAAGAAGTGGACTGCAAAAAGGAAGCAACAACATCGAGGACTAATGCGAAAGTACTGGGAGGATGTTAAAGCTCGATGCAACAAGAAACAGTTGAAATGACGTGGTCCTTAGATGGCCGAATCGAAAGAAGAATAAGAATGTTATTGGATTTACGTCCCTTTTAACAACTGCGGCTTTTAGACACTGGGGTGACGCAATTTTGACCCGAAGGGGATCTTCAACATGTCAGTAAATCTACTGATAACGGCACCCTCGCATTTGTGCACTCTCAAATACCAACTGGCTGCACCAGGATTTGATCCTGATACCTTGGACTTGAAACGATTTGCGTTCCTTGACCGTACTCGAACCGGCAGCCAAGCGTGAGTTCAGATTTAAGAACCCCCAATCATAAACCGTGGTGTGAACTGTATTGGAATAGACAGCAATACAAGATAACATGGCGGGCTGCTGGCAGTCCCCTCATGTCACCTCGCGATGGATCAGCAAGCCATCTCACACCTGGCACTGCGGTGTGATAAGTATGTTTTTCGATCACCTTGGTGTTGAAATTCTTGGTTTCCGATTTGTACTCCTTGTGAATATAGAGCACGGCCAGTGCATTAAGCCTGTCTTGTCCCATAGAGTTTCGCAAGTAGGTCTTAATTTAGTGTTCGGTGGTAAAGACGAAAGTGGATTATTTAATAAATATTCCACTTCATTCATTTTCGTATGTCGCTCACAATCAGTAAATTAAATTACTACCACAGAAGTTAAAAACGCATTAATTTATAGAAATTAACTTATTCACAGAACTCGCTAACACTTGCACTGTACTTGGAAACCAGACGAATGAAAATGTATAAATACAGTATCCTTTTCAGACCCTGGGTACACAAATGTGTACCTTCTCTTTATTAATATTTTACTAATTCTGCAGACTGTGAGAACATGCCTTTTCGTAACTTTTAACAAGGTATATTATTGAAGGTATATTATTATTATTCACAAAGATGGCAGTCAGGGCAGCAATTTCAGCTATATGTCGTGCTCCTATTAGGGCGGGCTTGTGGGTCTATGGCAGCGGACGAGTGAACATCTATTACTATATCATCTCCAGATACCATAACTACAGTTATTTTGGCCAATTTCATTACTTACAATGTTTTAATCACATGTTCTCATACTCTGCAGTGCCTAGAATATTTTTGTCAACAGAAGTTGGTATTATGTCATTTCTGCCCCCATATTTATAACCCCTCATGTGTATGGAGTCGGGGATGAAGTGAGATAAGCTATCTATGTGACGGATGGTTTTTACAACCAGATGCCCTTTCCAACGCCTCACTCATCAGAGGTGTGATGTTAATTAGAAATGAATGAAAATGGGTATGAAGGTTGAAGGAGGCTGCTGTGGCCTATTAAAAGTCAACATCTGATTTCATCTGGAGTTGAAAATATGAAACCACGGAAAACCATTACAAGGACGGCTGACAGTGAGGCACGAACCCACTTATCGTCATAATCCAAAGATAGCCCAAACCTATGCGCTTTAAATACCTTGTTGGAAATATCTGTTCCCGAAGGAAACAGGATGTAAAATTGTCCGATTGAGCTATGTACATTAACAAATTCACAAAGAAATTTGATAAAATGGTACATACTGTACTAGCCACGCGTCTTGGTGAGGTGTACCATAACCAACTGAAGAGCCCATTGGTACACTGGGGCGAAACGCTGGCAACTGTTTTGAGCTAGCCGGACCATTTTATCAAATTTCTTTGTGAATTTGTTAATTAAATACCCTGGTCGGTAATTGTAACCTAAAATTGTAATATTTTATTAAGAATATGTCTTTTGATATTTAAAAAATGTGTTGTTTCTGCCAGTATTTAATATCTAATGCAGCTACAATTAATGTTGTCTGGGTTTGAAGAGGGTATAGTTGCCTCACTTTCCTGGTTTAGGTGCGGCTCGCCTTAGATATCTTGCTGGGCGGATATGTTTACATTCCATGGCAGCTCGAGCCAAGGTTTTCCCAGCACGAGGCACAGCGTTGTCAACTGATTCCTGTGGGAGACACAAGCTAGCCGCCAAGGCGGGACTTTAGAGTCCATGTGGAGTTATAGAGGAAGCATTCTATTGGTCAACAACTGACAGCTATTGGTCAGTAGCGAAGAATGCTTATTGTCGGCGCGTGCTACAATACTATCGCTAGTGTACAAGGAAAGTGTTTCAACAGGCTGTGAACAATGGCTTCCTGCGCATGGCATGGGGTAAACCAATCCCCCTAAGCCTGTTTCAAACAGAGGCAGAAGCAGACAGAAATAGAGGGATCTTCTATTGCATTCTAAAGCAATGTTATGGACCAATTCTCCAGGCCCTTGAGAAAACAAGAAAAGCCTTTCATAGCCCACAAGAATTTGCGTGCAAGATAGTGCTATGCCCACTGTTTTGTCATCTGGCCCATTACCCCATATACTTAACATGGAAGGTTCTGTGCAGCGGCCCCCGCTGTTACAATACACCGCACGAGACTGTCAGGAACTTAAGCTAGGGATGAGTTAAGTATACGGTATTCTCTCTAGGGATTCTAGAAGAGAAAACCACTTATTTTAAGTGCAATATCTGTAATTGAAACCAATTTAATATGACATTAATAAAACAAATTTCGTGCAGTACGGCCTAACGGCCCAGGGTGGGCAGGACCCTTTCGGCCCTTAATGATGCACAGCCCCTTATTTCAGATAACAAACACTGATACAACCATCACAATTAACACTGGTGATAAGACAGATTCTACACACACCCAAAGTACACGGGGTACATGACAGCATTGTCGCAACCCCTAAACTGAGGAACCAACCATCAACTGGCTAATTTCGTGACTCGAATCTAGTTTCCATTCACGAGGTAGAGCAAGGACCATGGAACGATTAGATCGGTCACCATTGTATATAAACATGAATGGAGATACGGTCGCCACAGGCTATCATGTTGCGTTCTGGCAAATCTGCCAATGCACATGTAGCATCCTAGTGGAAAATCCCTGCGTGCCTGTCCCAACATTTGAATAAAGCCCTGCATATGGGACGCAAACCAACCATATTAGGCCTGCTAGAGAAAATGGAAATTATTGTAAAAACTGTATGCGTCTCCAATGAAATACATTGCACATGAACTAGGCAGTAAAATTCGGAAGTGTTACTTGTTGTTGTTTGAGTCTTCAGTCTTTTGACTGGTTTGATGCAGTTCTCCATGCCTCCCTGTCCTGAGCCAATCGTTTCATCTCTACATAGCTACCACATCCTACATCAGAGGCTATCTGTTTAACATATTCTAACCTTGGTCTACCCCTACAGTTCTTGTCCTCGACCCATCCTTCCATAACTAAGCTTGCTATTCCTGGGTGTCTTAGTATGTGTCCTACCAACCTATCTCTTCTCTTCATTAGCAGTCGCCAGAAACATCTCTCCTCTCCCACTCGCCTTAATACCTCTTCGTTTGTAACCCTATCTACCCATCTGATCTTCATCATTCTCCTGTAACACCACATTTCAAATGCTTCAATTCTCCTCTTTTCTGCTGCACCAATAGTCCAAGTTTCACTTCCATAGAGCGCCACGCTCCAGACAAAGGCTTTCAAAAATGACTTCCTAATACCTAAATCTATATTCGATGTCAACAGATTCCTTTTTTGTAGAAAGGCTTTCCTTGCCTGAGCCAACCTACTTTTTATATCCTCTTTGCTTCGTCCATCATTGGTTATTCTGCTTCCTAAGTAACAGATGTCTCCTACTTCCTTCAGCTTTTCACCTGCCAATTTGATCTCCATAGAGGTTTCTGATTTATTTCGGCTGCATTCCAGTATTTTTGTTTTGTTGTTTGTTGTTTGAGTCTTCAGTCTTTTGACTGGTTTGATGCAGCTTTCCATGCCTCCCTGTCCTGAGCCAATCGTTTCACCTCTACATAGCTACCACACCCTACATCCGAGGCTATCTGTTTAACATATTCTAACCTTGGTCTACCCCTACAGTTCTTGTCCTCGACCCTTCCTTCCATAACTAAGCTTGCTATTCCTGGGTGTCTTAGTATGTGTCCTACCAACCTATCTCTTCTCTTCATTAGCAGTCGCCAGAAACATCTCTCCTCTCCCACTCGCCTTAATACCTCTTCGTTTGTAACCCTATCTACCCATCTGATCTTCATCATTCTCCTGTAACACCACATTTCAAATGCTTCAATTCTCCTCTTTTCTGCTGCACCAATAGTCCAAGTTTCACTTCCATAGAGCGCTACGCTCCAGACAAAGGCTTTCAAAAATGACTTCCTAATACCTAAATCTATATTCGATGTCAACAGATTCCTTTTTTGTAGAAAGGCTTTCCTTGCCTGAGCCAACCTACTTTTTATATCCTCTTTGCTTCATCCATCACTGGTTATTCTGCTTCCTAAGTAACAGAAGTCTCCTACTTCCTTCAGCTTTTCACCTGCCAATTTGATCTCCATAGAGGTTTCTGATTTATTTCGGCTGCATTCCAGTATTTTTGTTTTACATTTATTAATTTTCATCATGAATTCCTTCCGTAAGACGGAGTCCATACCATTCAAAAACTCATTTAAATCCTCAGGCTTGTCGGCCAAGATGACGATGTCATCAGCAAATCTCAGAGTTGAAATTATTTCTCCTTGAATCTTCACTCCCACTTTAAATTTTTCTCCAATTTCCTTCATTGCTTGTTCAATGTAAAGATTGAAAAGTATGGGTGATAAGTTGCAGCCTTGCCTTACACCTTTCTGAATACCAGCTTCTCTCTCAGCTTGTTTTACATTTATTAATTTTCATCATGAATTCCTTCCGTAAGACGGAATCCATACCATTCAAAAACTCATTCAAATCCTCAGGCTTGTCGGCCAAGATGACGATGTCATCAGCAAATCTCAGAGTTGAAATTATTTCTCCTTGAATCTTCACTCCCACTTTAAATTTTTCTCCAATTTCCTTCATTGCTTGTTCAATGTAAAGATTGAAAAGTATGGGTGATAAGTTGCAGCCTTGCCTTACACCTTTCTGAATACCAGCTTCTCTCTCATGTCCTTCAGCTCGAATGACTGCTGTCTGGTTTCTGTATAGATTGTATATCACCCTCCTATCCCTGTACTTTAGTCCAATAGATTTCAAAATGTCAAACAATTTAGTCCAATCAACGTTATCAAAAGCCTTTTCTAAGTCTACAAATGCCATGAACGTTCTCTTATCTTTCCTTATTCTACCTTCCAAAATCAGCCTAAGACTTAGTACAGCTTCCCTTGTTCCTACATTTCTCCTGAAACCAAACTGGTCTTCACCCAACTCCGTTTCTATCTGGCTTTCAATCCTCTTGTAAATTATTCTAGACAGGATCTTTGAAGCATGAGTAATCAAGCTGATTGTACGGTAATCTTCACATCTGTCAGCTCCCACTTTCTTTGGTATAGGGATGATAACATTCTTCTTGAAATCAGGGGGTACCTCACCTGTCTCATAAATCCTACACACGAAGTGAAATAACCTGATCAGACCTTCATCTCCTATGCAGCTTAGCAACTCAATCGGTATATCATCTATGCCTGGTGCTTTGTTCCGGCCTAAGTCCTCTAATGCTCTGTCAAATTCTGATCTCAATATTAAATCTCCTTTTGCATCCTCATCAATTTCCTCCTCCCTTTCCATTACATGATTCTCAATCTCCTTTCCCTTATACAAGCACTCTATGTAAGCTTTCCATCTCTCGATCTTTTCTTCCCTATCTGTTAGAGGCTTTCCATTTGTGTCCTTAATATTACAGCACTTAGTCTTCTTTTCCCCAAAAGTATTCTTAATCCTTCGATAAGCTGTGTCTACTTTTCCTAATTTCAGACAATTTTCTATACCTGCACATTTCTCTTTCAACCATTCTTCTTTCGCTTCCCTGCACTTCTTGTTAACCTCATTTCTCAAACGTCTGTATTCTGCTTTCCCCTTTTCATCTCTTAGATTCTTGTGTTTCCGCCTTTCATCCATCAATTCTAGTATATCCTGAGTGATCCACGGTTTTCTACCTATTCTTTCTTTCCTACCAATGTTTTCTTCTGCGGATTTTGTTATTTCATTCTTCAAAAGTGCCCATTCGTCTGCAATTGAAGTTTGTTTAGGGGTTTTGATTAGTCCTTCCTTTATACTTTTCTTGAATCTTTCGTTTACATCCTTCACTTTCAGTCTGTCTATTGCCCACCTTTTTGGCTTTTGACTTTTCTTCAGTTTCTTCAACTTTAATCTGCATTTCATTACAACCAGATTGTGGTCAGAGTTTATGTCAGCACCAGGATATGTTTTACAATCCAAAATCTGGTTTCGAAACCTCTGCTTGACCATAATGAAGTCGATTTGGTAACGCCCTGTATCTCCTGGTCTCATCCATGTGTATATTCTTCTATTGTGGTTATTGAATAAGGTGTTAGCTATGACCAACTCATGTTCGGTGCAGAATTCCATCAGCCTGTTTCCTCGATCATTCCTTTCACCTAATCCAAAATCTCCTACTATCTTCCCTTCTCTCCCTTTTCCTACCACTGCATTCCAATCTCCCATTACTATAACATTTTCATCACCTTTGATATACCTCAGAATGTCATCTATTTCTTCGTAGACCTTTTCAACATCCTCATCATCAGCTTGACTGGTAGGCATATAGACTTGTACCACTGTGGTGCACGTAGGTTTAGTATTGATTTTTGCTACAATAATCCGTTCACTGTATTGCTCATAATATTCCACCCGCTGTCCAAGTTTCCTACTCAATATGAGACCAACCCCTGCTTGGCCATTGTTTGATTTAGTGCTAATGACCCTATAGTCTCCTGACCAAAAGTCCTGTTCTTCCTGCCAGCGCATTTCACTAATCCCAACCAAATCCAACCTCAACCTATCCATTTCCCTTTCTAAGTTTTCTAACTTTCCACTTCCTAGCAGACTTCTAACATTCCACGCTCCGATCCGTAGTATGTCAGATTTCCTTTTTGTCACTTCTGTGATGTTAACCCCCTCTCGAGTAGTCCCCACCCGGAGATCCGAACGGGGGACTAGTTTACCTCCGGATAGAAATTTTACAAGGGAGGAGGCCATCATCACATGTAATTATGCATAGAGAGGTGCATATCCTCGGGAATAGCATTACGGCTGTAGTTTCCCGTTGCTTTCAGCCGTGCAGCAGAACGCAGTGTAGCCATTAGTTGGCTTATATTATCAATATCTTAACCGTCTATTAGACTAGTTGTGTTGTTGTTTGAGTCTTCAGTCTTTTGACTGGTTTGATGCAGCTCTCCATGCCTCCCTGTCCTGAGCTAATCGTTTCATCTCTACATAGCTACCACACCCTACATCCGAGGCAATCTGTTTAACATATTCTAACCTTGGTCTGCCCCTACAGTTCTTGTCCTCGACCCTTCCTTCCATAACTAAGCTTGCTATTCCTGGGTGTCTTAATATGTGTCCTACCAACCTATCTCTTCGCTTCATTAGCAGTCGCCAGAAACATCTCTCCTCTCCCACTCGTCTTAATACCTCTTTGTTTGTAACCCTATCTACCCATCTGATCTTCATCATTCTCCTGTAACACCACATTTCAAATGCTTCAATTCTCCTCTTTTCTGCTGCACCAATAGTCCAAGTTTCACTTCCATAGAGCGCCACGCTCCAGACAAAGGCTTTCAAAAATGACTTCCTAATACCTAAATCTATATTCGATGTCAGCAGATTCCTTTTTTGTAGAAATGCTTTTCTTGCCTGAGCCAACCTACTTTTTATATCCTCTTTGCTTCGTCCATCACTGGTTATTCTGCTTCCTAAGTAACAGAAGTCTCCTACTTCCTTCAGCTTTTCACCTGCCAATTTGATCTCCATAGAGGTTTCTGATTTATTTCGGCTGCATTCCAGTATTTTTGTTTTACATTTATTAATTTTCATCATGAATTCTTTCCGTAAGACGGAGTCCATACCATTCAAAAACTCATTCAAATCCTCAGGCTTGTCGGCCAAGATGACGATGTCATCAGCAAATCTCAGAGTTGAAATTATTTCTCCTTGAATCTTCACTCCCACTTTAAATTTTTCTCTAATTTCCTTCATTGCTTGTTCAATGTAAAGATTGAAAAGTATGGGTGATAAGTTGCAGCCTTGCCTTACACCTTTCTGAATACCAGCTTCTCTCTCATGTCCTTCAACTCGAATGACTGCTGTCTGGTTTCTGTATAGATTGTATATCACCCTCCTATCCCTGTACTTTATTCCAATCGATTTCAAAATGTCAAACAATTTAGTCCAATCAACGTTATCAAAAGCCTTTTCTAAGTCTACAAATGCCATGAACGTTCTCTTATCTTTCCTTATTCTACCTTCCAAAATCAGCCTAAGACTTAGTACAGCTTCCCTTGTTCCTACATTTCTCCTGAAACCAAACTGGTCTTCACCCAACTCCGTTTCTATCTGGCTCTCAATCCTCTTGTAAAGAATTGATTTATTCTGAAAGGCTGCTACTCCCTTTCAGAATAAGTAAAGAGTTACTTACCGGTACAAAATTCTTTAAGTTCTGAAATTAACCAAATTACCTGAATTAATAGTAGGGGAAATATCTGGAGATGATGTAGTAATAGATGTTTACTCCTCCGCTGTCTGTGACCCACCCAGCCCTCACAAATATGAACACGACTTATATAGGTGAAATTCCAGCTGACTCATCCATTTTGCATCATGTACCGTATTGCCAACCCCACGCATTCGGCAGACCAATAGTTTTTACCTAGACCAATAATTGTTAGGTAGCGCGGCCCTTAAATAATATGAACTCCCCTGGTTTTTGTCACACACAGTGGGGGTAGTCGCATATCAATAATCTTTATACAGGCCAATGGTTTTGCCTAGACCAATATTTTCATCCAGACCAATGGTTTCGCCTAAACGTGTCGTGTGGTGTATTTCGTATCGGACATCTTGGCAACGGGTATGACGTAGTGTAGGCCGTCAATGTGTAATGGCTGCCATCGTCGAATGAGCAAGCAGTAAAAACATTTATTTAAGTAATAAAACCAATACTTGGGGTGCAGCAGTGACAATTCAAATTGAAATCAACTTGTAATGACTCCCAGAAAGGAATGTAAATCACAATTAATACATTTCCAATAATCTGCCTTGTAAAAGTTGTGAAAAAGGAAAAGTAGGCGAACAATTAATGACAAGGTGGTTTAAAAAGATGCTTTCCGATAAATTACTTTAACCCCTCAAGCCGGTTGGCCGTACACTGTACGTCCGCTGGATTTCACTCGTCCAGCCGGTTCGACGTACCACAAACGGCCGGTGCAGGCGGAAGTTAGAATGCCTATTATGCATGAATCACTGCTGCTTCGCGGGATATTTTTGCACGTTATGAACCGAGACGTTGTGTACTTTCATGCCATCTCTGTTTCATAATTAGAACTAATACGAAGTTGATCGATATCCGCTGCTTTTTACGACTCATATCGATCAGCGAAAGAACTTGAAACGGGCTCAATTGAGTTTCAAATTAGTTGCTTTAGAAGGTATCACGGTCTCTCCTGCCATATCGAGAATGTTTTGTTAACTATGTCTAACTTGACAATTTTTGCCACTTATGAAGGGGAAGCACCGAAAGCAAATACTACGTAGATAATTTTTTGCTTCGTAGGCTTGAGACTACTCAGTCGCAGAGAAATAATTGCCGGGCTGTCTCATTATCTTATGGGTGCAGAGATTATTCGTTTGACAGATGACAATAGTGGAAGTGATGTATAGGGAAGCGATATTTTCGGTAGTGATACGGACTATGGACACACAGCATGATGTTATTGGGGAAGTGGCAGACAGCGCTGATGAAGAAGAAATAGCTTCAGCTGTAATAACAATGTAGTGGTTAGTCTGCCCCTAACTGTTGGGTGATAAATGTAACTGTTTACCTTTGCCTAAGCTATGTTGTTTTAATGGGCGCCAAGACCTCAATGCAATGTTGAAATCTAAATTTGTATTTAACAACATCTAGCTCTGGCAGAACACCTTCAAGACTCTATTCACTCAGATCGTGGTATGATTTGATCATTAACCCAACAAACAATTGTATCAGGAGAAGGAATTAGTCTATATCTAATGCTACCTACTGAAAGCAAAGATTGCATTGTAAAAGAAATGAATTTATTATATAAAACAAGAATAGCAAAATTAATAATAATAATAATAAGTATAAAATTTAAATTAGAGCGTTGTGATTTGAAGATTACCGATAGAAAATTACGTGAAAACGGAGTCTGATAAATTGATTTTTTCTTATTTCCAAGCTATGAAGTTACTGAAATATGAAATATAAAACAAAGAGAAACGAGAGATTGCGTATTTCTGCGTCATTTGCGCTTACCACTGGAAATTGCTAAAGCATTTCCCTCGTACTGGATGATGCTGTGTGCTTCCCACAGTATCCTGGACGTCGCCATCTTCCTCGATGTTTGATGAGATTCTGGTAGATTAGATAATTCTATGGTCCGTACTTCGGACCCAAACACTCGTATAACCACACTGGTTAAGTTTCACAAAGATAGTCGCTAACTCCACTGAACATCGGAGCAACACGCACTTGCAACCGAACTCGGCAAGTTCTACACAGATAGTTACTAACTCCACTGAACATCGGAGCGACACGCACGCGCACCCATACTCCTCAAGTATTTCACAGATTGTCCACGTTCCACGGCACGTCGAACGATATATTCACCCGTTGGCTCCCCCCACCACGGTACCGCCTTCCAGCTTACGTTGTCTCCACTGATTGGCTGAGCACGCCGCTACTTCCCCTCCTCTGGGTCATTACACTCGGCGGGAGGGTTCCGTTCCAACAATTCGCCTTTCCTGGACGATGCGAGCCCGCTTGCGTAATACTTCTCGACAGGAATCAGCTTGTATTTGAAGTCCCAGTGAGTCATGTCTCTCAAATACCCTAACTGACAAAACTCCGTAAAATTCCGTAATCAGATAATTTTCTATGATATTGTCGTTCGTAATAATTTGCTTGATAGCGTTTTCTAAGACATAGAAAACCTATCTGTATGCTTATAATTTTTATAAAATGCTCCGAAAATATCTTAATAATAATTATAATAAATTAATAATAATAATAAATTAACATGAAAAATTCTCTTGGCTGAACAATTTGCCGCGTAAATAAATATAGAATGGCTTCCTGCTGACTTATGCCAGTTGCATAAAAACCCCTCGAAAAACACGTTACAACAACGACCGCTGTTCAGTGTTTGTGGCGAGAGGTTCACGGGTATGCCGGGAACAGGAAAGCATTTTACGTCCGTTTTAGATGCTATTTTGCTGTTTTTCGACGACAAAGTGATTGAACTAATTGTTTGAGAAACTAATATCTACGCGGCAGAATGTATAGTTGGCGCGCCCTTGAAACCAAGGTTGCACGCCAAGAAGTGGGAGTTAGTGACAGGGGGCAACATTTATGTGTTCTAGGGGCTTGTAATGTTGATGGGGAAAATTCATAAACCTACCCTAAAGAGCTATTTAACCAGGGATGAATTTTTAGAAACCCCTAGCCTATATTCCCTCAAACAATGCCAAGCGACAGGTTTGAACTAATATTGTGATATTTACATTTTGTTGACAATTATACACCGGATAAATATACGGCGCCTAAAAACTATTCAAAATTCAGCTTTTCCTGGAAATTATACCCGAAAGTTATGTAGATTGAGCATTATCATGTACAGATCTTGTTTTCATTGTAAATATACCTGAATTAAATACCAAAAGTGGAACTTATCAAATTATTATAGTTTTGTAAATATTGCGTGTGATAATGGACAACCCTGAAAAGCAGTCGTTACATATATTACTGAGAAACATTGGACATGTTATCGGTAAGTATTCCTAAAATTTTCATTACGTTATATTTCGTAGTTTTTACATTATTAATTTTTACCTTGTTGGTGTCCTACACCTCTGGTGAGCTTCAATTTAAATACCGTCGGAGAAGGGAACACCTCCGGATTAAATAGCCGGCCTGAAGGGTTAATGTTTGCACCGTAACTGATTTGTTAAAGCTAGTTCTCTCATGGCTCTAGCATCTTAATGTAGTAATCTATATAAAAATCAATGTTCGGGCGATGAAACTTGGGTGAGATGTTGTGTACACTTCAAGGAAGGCAGGAAAGGTTTCTGGCTTAGTACATCCACTTTACAATAGGTATCCCACAAGTAAATTCAACAAATGATCGACGGCACGCGAATCGCTTAAACAAAGTCCCGTAGCGTTCAAATACCATTCATCCGATTGCTATGAATCTTTGGTTGAATTGTTGTGCACACTCCAGGAAAGGTTTCTGACTTAGTAAATTCTTTTTACAATAGGTAGCGCACGAGTAGATTCAACAAATGAGTAACGGCACGCATATCGTTTTAAAAAAATTAGTATGCTTTCATATACCATTCATGCGATTGCAATGAAATTTAGAGAAATGTTGTTTCCACTCCCGCGAAAATTTCTGATTTAGAAAATCCATTTTACAATTGGTAGCGCACGAGTAGATTCAACTAATGAGCTACAGCGCGTGAATCGTTTCAACCAAGTCCCGTATGAGTTCATATACTATTCATCCGATTGTGATAAAACGTTGGTGAGTTGAGTACAGTCCTGCGAAGGTGTATGAATTAGTAAATCCGTTTTTCAAAGGGTGGCGCACAAGCAGATTCAACAAATCAGTGAAGGCGCGTGAATTGTTTAAACAACATCCCGTATGCATTCATATGCCATTCATCCCATTGCGATGAAACGCTTATGAGTTGTTGTGTACACGCCTGGGAAGGTTTTCGACTTAGTAAATCCATTTTACAATAGGTAGCATACGAGTATATTCAACAATGGGTGACGGCGCTCGAATCGTTTCAAGAAAGTCCCGTATGCGTTCATATACCATTCATTTCATTGCGATGAAACTTTGGCGAGTTGTTGAGCACGCTACCATGTTTTTTTTTAGATAGGAAATCAATTTTACAATAGTTTAGAGGTGGTTAACAGAAAATAAATAAATATTGGGAATCCAAAAGCACTTCAACAAACAAAGTTACAACGCCAACACTTTCTTTGATTGGCATTGCAACGCATGCCGGGTACTGCTAGTCTATATCTAAAAAAAGGATGTTCGTCTTTCATACGTTCATAAACCATTCATCCTATTGCGATTAAATTTTCGTGAGTTGTTGTGAACACTTCCGAAATCATTATATGCATAGTTAATACAATTTACAATAGACAGGGCACGTGTAATTTAACAAATGTGTGTTGGCGATGCGTTCATATACAATTCATCCGACTGTGGTCAAATTTTGGTGAGTTGTTGTGCACAGTCCTGGAAAAGTTATAGGCATAGTAAATCCAATTTACAATAGATGGCGCACGAGTAGCTTCAACAAAATGGCGTGCGTTTGTTTCAAGAAAGTTCCTCTTGCGTTCATATACCATTCATCCCATTGTGATGAAACTTGGGTGAGATGTTCTGTACACTTCAGGTAAGGTTTCTGGCTTAGTAAATCCACTTAACAATAGGTAGAGCACGAGTAGATTCAACAAATCAGCAACGTCGGGCGAAGCATTTCAACAAAGTCCTGTATGCGTTCACATACCATTCGTCCATAGGGATGAAACTTGGGTGAGAGGTTGTGTACACTAAAGACAAGGTTTCTGGCTTAGTAAATCCATGTTATAATAGGTAGCGCACGAGTAGATTCAACAAATGAGAGAGGACGCGCGAAGCGATTCAACAAAGTCCCGTATGCGTTCATATACCATTTATCTGATAGCGATGAAACTTGGGTGTAATGTTGTGTACACTTCAGGGAAGGTTTCTGGGTTAGTAAATCCACTTTACAATAGGTATCGCACAATTAGATTAAACGAATGAGCGACAATGCAGGAAGGGTTTCAACATAGTCCGGTAGGTGTTCATATACCATTCGTCCAATAGCGACTAAACTCGGGCGAGTTCATGTGTACACTCCAAGGAAAGTTTCAGGCTTAGTATATCCATTTTACAATAGGTAGCGCACGAGTAGTTTCAACAAATGAGTAACGGCGCACGTATCGTTTATAATAAATTCCGTATGCATTCATATACCATTCATGTGATTGCAATGAAATTAAGTGAAATGTTGTTTCCACTCCCACGAAGATTTCTGATTTAGTAAATCCATTTTACAATTGGCAGCGCACGAGTAGATTCAACTATTGAGCGACAGCACGTGAATTGTTTAAACAAAATCCCGTATGCATTCATATGCCATTCATCCGATTGCGATGAAACTTTGATGAGTTGTTGTGTACACGCCAGGGAAGGTTTTCGAATTAGAAAATCCATTTTACAATAGGTAGCGTACGAGTATATTCAACAAATGTGTGACGGCGCTCGAATCGTTTCAACAAAGTCCCGTATGCGTTCATATACCATTCATTTCACTGCGATGAAATTTTGTTGAGTTGTTGAGCACGCTCCCATTACTTTTTTTTGAGATAGTAAATCAGTTTTACAATAGTTTAGAGGTGGTTAACGGGAAAAAAAAAATTGGGATTCCAAAAGCACTTCAACAAACAAAGTCACATCGCCAACACATTCTTTGATTGGCATTGCAACACTGTATGGCTGACATGAAGATGTGTTTTATCGTATCAGTGTTTCTTTTTCTCTCTCCAAATGTGTATTTTAGTGTTTTTTAATGTATTTAATACTGTTAAACATTTTAAGAGTGTTGTTCTTTTATAAATGCATGTCTTTTAATGTATGTTTTTGGAAATTAACAAGGCTGAAGAAGGGCCCAGGTATGGCCCGAAACATGTCCCAGAAATAATTAAACTGTGAAAATTTTTGTAATAAATTGTATTGATTGGGTGAAGAATCAACAATCCCATTCAATAGTTGTAAACGTCAATACGGACCTCAAATATGGAAAACTTTCCAAATAATCTTGAAGATAAGGCGAGCCAGGCCAAGAGGCTAAGATTCAAATTTAAAGACCTTAAACTTAAACTTTCCACAACTATTAAAGACATAGCTTTCATTAAAAAGTGCAGGGACCTTAAACTTGTTCCCAAACACCTTAAATTCATGCAGAAGAAAGGCACTAGGAACGCATTTGAGAGGAGGACCCAGGAGATAATCAATCATAGATTTCTCCAAAGAGAAATGAAATTCCTCTACATTAAGAAAAACTTCATTAACAACAAACTGTATCGCACCCACCTTGAAGCTGCTAACTTATCCGGGGAAAAGGAGTGGAATGAATTTCTCAATTACACATACAATGTCGTGGCTAACGTTTCCGTTAGAAAACAAGAATCCCTTAATACGAAACTTAATTATTTGACATGTTCGAATGCTGTCACGTCAACACAACATCCAGCATCACCTGTACATGAATTTCAAAAGCCTGTTAAAAACATTTCACAAACGGTTTTCGTAGATTCGGAACTAGATATTCTAGGAAAAGGGCCCCAATTCAACTGGGATGCTGAACACAAGAAAAATACCATGTTACTCGTTGCTGATGCGGAAGTTGCAATTAAAAGACTACCACCTGACGAACAGAACGGAGCACGTCATGAAATTAATAAGAGAATAAATAAAGTATTGGAACGGAACAAAACCACTAAAAATAAATGCAATTCTGACATAGTACAGCTTAATAAAAAGATAAAAGATAACAACTTAATAGTTACCAAGGCCGATAAAGGCAACACCACTGTTATTATGAGTAAAAAGGATTACATCACGAAAACTGAAGATTTTTTGAGCAGTAATAACTTCTCAAAAATCAGCAAAGATCCAACATCAACCACTCAAAGGAAGCTTAAACAAATTTTTAAAGACACAGTTTTCATTGTGGTGTTTGAAGCCATATTTTCAGTGTTGCCTTAGTAAACAAGAGTTTAGTGCTTTTCAGTCGGTCAACACGAACGTACCCAAAAGAGATGGGTTATGCCCTAATCCTGAAATAAATTACATGAGATTAATAAAACACTAGGATGACCAGTTTCGATCGTCAAGCGATCATCATCAGATCCATTACACTTAGGCTACAAAATCTATGTTTGAAATACAGGTGAAAATATTTACAATATGTACAATTATTTAGTTGCAGTATTGGTACTGCAACTGTCAGTGTATGCTAAATGCAGTATATATGTTAGGTGAAATGCTAAATGGTGATAGCTATCCGGAGATTGTACTTTAGAGAGATTATATGGTTGTAAACTATGGTTAAACTATAAAATTTTAGGCTAACTACTTATCTGATTGTCTTCCATACTACAGCTACTCGCAGTTTTCGTGCTCACTGGAACTCACTGTGCGGTCGACTGCGGTGGTTATCTTAACGACTGGTTTTTCCCCTGCCTTCTCCCCCCTGTCCCTACGTGCTGTGGGGAGTGATAGCGATGTGTTTATGTGAGGTGTTGCCAACCTAGATAAGATGTATGTTATTGAATGAGGTGGGTCTACAACTATTAAAGACCGTGGATTAGCCCTCGCCACGCGTGGAGCATAACCCATTCGAACTAAGCGTTGACGGTCTTATGAGGACGTCCCGGCACCTTTAATACTGCCGCGAATATGGGCCTTGGTTTATTGCAGAAGAAAAGTACATCGTACACCTGATCCAGATAACATTTACCTATTAAAAACCCCCTAATTTCCCCCCTTTTTTTATCTAGCTTGGCTGTGTCGCTAAATTGTGTTTTGTTTCCGACAGGGTGTGTTGTTTAGTAGCGTGAAGAGGGGTGAGCTCTCCATGAACGTGTGTTCATTTAGATTGTTGGGATTGTTTCGTTTGGCTAGGTGTATCTCGATTGCTTCCTTTATGTCAAGAGCTCTGCCTTTCGATTCGTGATGGATTATTTTAAGGTCCGACTCTATGTTGGTAAAGCTGTGCCCTGCGTCACACATATGTTCGCACACGGCTGAATGTGTTATCTTATCGCATTCCTATGTTCATTATAACGTGTGTCTACTTGCCTTCCACTCTGCCCGATGTAATTAGCTTGACAATCGGTGTCTTGGCAGGTTATAGAATATACCCCTGACCTTGAATACGGGTCCCGTTTATTTAGATTACTATTTAGGAGGTGCCTAGCGGTTGTGTTTTTCGTCATCGTGAAAGCTATCTTTATGCCTTGTTTTTTGAATAGGTTAGTGATTTTATATGTATTCGCATTCACATAGTTGAAACGCGCAAATTTTTTCTCATTACTGTCCGGTTTGGGAATCGTTTTATCTTTATTTTTATGTTTGGCTATAATTTGATTTATTTTGCTTGGCGAGAAGTTGTTTTCCTTTGCTATTTGCATAATAGTTCTTTTTTCCTTATTATAGTTGTCTTTTGACATGGGTATGTTTAAAGCTCTGTGCACCATTGAATTGAAACCCGCTAGTTTGTGCGTACTGGGGTGATTAGACTGATTGTCGATTGCATGCGAGGTTTGTGTTCCTTTCCGGAATATGGAATATGAAAGGTCGTTGTCTTTACGTTCAATAGTTATATCGAGATAATTTATTTTCCGGTCTATTTCGGATTCCTTAGTGAATTTGATAGAGTGGTGAAGGCTATTAACTTAAAATCCAACAATTCGGTAAAAGAAATTGAAGAGATTGTGAGATTACTGAGGGTCGTTCTCACCCAAAACGTGTTTCAATTCGACAATAAAATATACACACAGAGAGAAGGCCTAGCAATGGGATCGCCACTAAGTGGGTTAATCGCTGACATCTTCATCAATGCACTAGAAAATGCGTTCTTAGAAAAGACTTCAACAAAGGGAATAGTAATATGGAAAAGATACGTAGATGATGTAATTTGCATCTACGATACTGAACTAACAAGCGAAGAAACAATTCTCCAATCCTGAACATCAAACCCTCCCATTCGTTCCACACTATAGACATCAAAGATATGTATACTAACATTCCTGTGCAAAGAACAATAGACATCATAGAAAACAGCCTAAAAAACAACGAAAAATTGTCAGAAATTGAAATAGACGAGTTCATGGAGATTCTTAGATTCATGCTTAACAACAATTTTTTCAAATTTAATGATAAGATCTACAAGCAAAATCAAGGCCTCGCGATGGGTTCCCCAGCTTCTGGAATTATAGCTAACATATTCATCGATCACATAGAAGCGACTGAAATCTTGAACAAGAACAAAGGCATCGATTTTTGGGGTCGTTATGTCGATGACATTTTTGTTGTTCTTGACAAAACCGCAACGAACCTGGATCAACTACTTACAAACTTGAATAACATTGATAACAATCTTAAATTCACGGGGGATACTTAACAACAATTCGATTAATTACTTAGATCTTAATTTAAGCATTAACGAAGGGAAATTCCAATATAGGGTCTACAGAAAACCCACTCAAACCAGTACAGTAATCAAAAAGAGTTCCAACCATCCACAAAGCCACAAAAGGGCAGCTTTTATAAGTTACGTAAATAGAGCTATTAAAACCCCCATGTCCAAAGAAGATTATCAACATGAAATCGACGTCATTTTCCAAATTGCAGAAGCCAATGGTTATAACCGATCCGATATTGTAAGTATCATCAATAAGCTTTAAAATAGGCCTAATTCTCACCTTACCCCTTTAAAAAAAGAAAAATCGCACTTTGCAGTGTTCACATACATCAATCGAAACACGTACGATGTAACTAACGTTTTAAAGAAATATAACGTCAAAATCGCTTTCAAAACTAATAATAATAACCATAAAATTGTTTATAACTCAGGTAAAATTAATATTATGAACAAGTACCAGTCATCGGGAATCTATAAACTTAATTGCCAGGAATGTGGTTCAAATTATCTAGGTCAAACCGGACGTAGCTTCCACATGAGATACCTTGAACATGTTAATGCCATAAAACATAAAAAATTTCAGCCATGGGAAACCATACAAAAGAAACAGGCCACAAATTCACAAGCATAGAGAAAGACATGGAAATTATTCACTACGTAAAAAAAGGGGCTATTATGAATGTTCTTGAACAGATTGAAATAGACATCGCACAGCACTTCAACCCAGGACTTAATCTCAACTAAATTAATTTTGATGCCAATATTTTATTTGAGAATATACATAAATTTTTCCCTAAGACAAGAATACGTAAAAAACCTCTTTCTAATGACAGTCATTCTTCTCAACCCCCCAACATACAACCCATAAATGATTTCCCCCTATAGATTAATTCATCCTAAAGTAGGCGCACGGCCACGCGGAACCGTAAGAATGCCAATGAGCCCGGCCTCCCCTCCTTTGTCCCCTCTCTCCGTATACCGGCAGACGCGTCACATGCGCGACCTTGCCCGCTAGGTCCCGCACAACAGCACATCAGTTTGCAGTCAGTAAGCTCCAACACAACATGGGTAAGTCTAAGCCTTTCGCTCGTCATTTAGTCAAACTAAACTGCATGTGTTTCTAAGAAGGACGTTTCGCTCATTCTAGCCCCCGCATAGGAAAGGCGGTCCACTAAATCCAGCTTCCGGACGGAGCGAACAGTAAACTATTAGTGCCAATTTACCCTGTAAGTTTAAAGTTTTAATTCTTTAATATTTAATCTTGACCTCAACCAAGAGCATCTGCCAATGCTAAAGCATAAATTATTATCTTTGCAGTTAAGTCACGCATACTACACAATGCGTGAACCATGCTCGGTCCAGGGACAACATATTGAATAAGTGGCAATCTCCGCTCAATCACCATACAAGCCAGGCAGAATATTCATTTGGCAAAGCCAAAGTATGTTAAGCCCCAGACTTGCCAGCATAACTGGGTCACCAAACAGAACTGTATCGGCGTGACTAACAGATAAGTCAGATTTATTCAGCAAAATGGACACTTATTCACCATTAAAAACAACCAACATGTAATACATTTTATTTTGTTGTATGGCTGACATGAAGATGTGTTTTATCGTATCAGTGTTTCTTTTTCTCTCTCCAAATGTGTATTTTAGTGTTTTTTAATGTATTTAATACCGTTAAACATTTTAAGAGTTTTGTTCTTTTATAAATGCATGTCTTTTAATGTATGTTTTTGGAAATTAACAAGGCTGAAGAAGGGCCCAGGTATGGCCCGAAACATGTCCCAGAAATAATAAAACTATGAAAATATTTGTAATAAATTGTATTGATTGGGCGGAGAATCAACAATCCCATTCGATAATTGCAACGCATGCCGGGTACATCTATAGCCCAGGCATTTTAGGATTTAAGGTTGAAAAAAATCATGTAAAGCTAATTTTCTGAGTATTTGACAATTTGACCTTGGGGAACAACATACTAAAATTCTCCAAGCTTCCATTGCCGGCTTCCTTGTTTTCCAGGCCTAGAAACCTGGAATTCCAGGATATTCCTGGAGCGCCCGTAAAAACCGAATCGTTTATCCAAAATTGACAAAGTATGGTATCAAATGAAAGAGGAGAACATGCAGTTTCTAAAAAACGTAAGAAAAGCAACATTCGGTCACTTCCGGTCGATAAAAACACGCGAAATTCAATTTTTTCAATTTTGTTTTCAATCAACGCGGTTTTAAGTGACCAAAACATGGGGTTAAAGGAAAATAAGCTAATCAGAACGAAAGAGCATGTTTTTAGCTTTCCAGAAGTGTCTTTTTTTGTTCGCACGTCTAATAATGCACGAGCTACAGCCAGAATAAGTTGAACGCCATGTTGAGTTGGTTACGCAACTCCCATGTAAAAATCATAAAACGACGCAAGATTTGCTAAATGAATAACGAAGACCGACAAAAAAAAACACACTCACATGTACAGTTGATAACATGCGTTTTAATGAACATTTGTTTTTTGGTTTTAACAGCGACAATTATAAGCAACAAAAAAACATTTGTGAAATTTAAAAAATATTTGGTGCAATATTGTACATGTAGGGTCGACTAATGTCCTACGTCGGTGTCTATGGCTGGCACAGCCTCCTCCTGGAAAGTAAAAAGAAAATTAATAGCTCTTTTTCGTGAGATCGTTCGAATGATTACAATGACGGAAATATGTATAAAAAATATAAATAAGTCCTAGGCTTATAGACATATAAAAGCATGTTGAAACATGAAATCTATAAACTAAATGTTACAGCAGCAGCTGATATATTTCGTTGCCGTGGTACTGCTTTCCGAGGTAAAGTAGGGGCTGGTGTAGACATCATAACACCACCCATGTTGTGAAACGTCCCGTGTCCGGTCTGCGTTCGCACATAAACATCAGTGTCGTCAAAGGAATATTGAACAAATTCTTTCTTCGGCTCTGCTTTGCCAAGCTGTTCTTCGCCTGTGTCATTTTCACTGGTCGTGAAAGCTATTACGTTATTCTCGTAACAAAGAACCTCGTTGTAGGACACGGAGAAACCCATGTTATGAAGAAGATCTACAAGCTGCCGCGACCCGTAGTGTCGGTGGACATACACGCCAACTGCCAACAAGATAGGAGATAAAAGGGACTTCGGATGACAAGCTGAAATAATTGCCTGCCCAATGGCTTTATTTCTTGGCGGATTTGCCGGTTGTGCCCTCTAACTTGGTCGTGATGACCGATCAAGAAACAGAGCTAGAGTATTCGGTAGAACGTCGGCATCTAACGACTGCTCTTCTTCGGACGGATATTCCTCCAGATTATATGCACGCATCCGAATATATTCTTTTATAATTTGAGCGGCCTTTTCTACGATTCTTCGACATTCATCGGCCTCGGACTTCCCACGTTTGTCGTGCAAGATGTTTTCTGCCGTTTCTTTCATATTTACAATGCAGTTTCGACCTGGCGCTTGGTGATGAAGATTCGCTGTCCATAGTGGCTAAGTAGTTTTTCTTTGCAATACTTTTGCGCGTATGGGCCACATTCCATTTCTTTACATACTTTCTCAAGATAGTCATGAAGATCAACAAGCGCGAACTGGCAATCTTCATTGGTCTCCAAGAACGTACAGAGCTTTTCAAAGGCGTCGTGTTTTTAGGGGTCCGCAGGATGGCCAGGGCCAGTCTTGACGCTGCTATCATCACCCTCCAAAACGCCTCCAGATACAAATCGGAGATGACATTCTCGATGATATTTGGCCTCGACAGCAACAAGGTCTATTATCCTGTCCACACGAGCACATACAGTACGTCCCCTTTCATCACCACATTCGATTGCTCGGAGTCGGATGCCTGTAATAACCGGAATCGTCTCCTTCCGAGACGAGGCCTCTTTGCCACTGAACAGACAATCTTCTTTTATGTTGAAAGGGTCAACAGAAGAACGAAGAGTAGGTTTTTAAGAGTGTTTCCTCATTGGATAATTCTCCTTCGGGCCTTTTATCTAGAGATGCTTTTATCGAACCAGGCCGCGTGTAGGCGATCCTAAAAATAAAATAAGTAAAATTAGTTAAAAATTTACCTGGTTCTACTACGAGAAAGTGGGCCCTCAGTTAGATCTAAATAACCAACTTTGAAGCAGAGTTTTTAAGATCAAAACAAACTCCTGGTCAGTTTTCCTAAATTAAACTTCATTAAGCCCTACGTCGACTAAAAAACGTTATTAGCATGCACAAAAAGCTGTAAAAACTGTAAGAAGTAAGCTGTAAAAAAGCTTTGGACGGTATCCCAATTTCTAACGTAAAAAAAGGCTAACGGATCTACTTTTTTCAAAAACTCTTACCATTGCATAGGTCTCATTAAGGCGAACACGGTGGCGGGTGGTATATGATAAAATTCCAAACGCTCATATTTAACGGATTTAGAGCCAATTAAAAACATGAAATTCAAGTTTGCTTTGTCGCATTAGTGAAGTTATCCCAGCAAGCATCGCTTATAGGTGTTGGCCTGGCGGCTGCGGGTGGTAAGGCGCTCCCCTTTTGCTTACAAAACTTGAGTGCGTCTTGGGTTCAAATCTCACTCCAACCCAGCAATTTTTTTTTCTCTCCTTAGCACGGCTGTGCACATAGCTTGCTGGCATACCTTCCCTTGCGCGACAAAGCAAATGTGAATTGTGCAATTTCAGTTGGCTCGAAATCCGTTAAATTTTAACATTTAAGACTTTATCAATAAGTGTAAAGATCGTATTAAACCCCAAATCCGCACATATACAACTGCCTCAATACCTTAAGCGAATGACAATAAATCCTAGGCTTATAGACACATAAAAGCATGTTGAAACATGAAATCCATAAACTAAATTCAACGGTAGTAATTTTTTTATTTGTGTTTTTAAAGTACGTCCGTTGTATATTATAGTATATAGAATACAAAACACATCCTTACCTGCAATGAAGATGAACTTTCAGAAATTCCGGTGAGGCAAAAGTATCCACCGAGCCATTATTTCGCTTCACGCTTGCAATTTTCAAACTTTCGAGGCCTTTCTTTTCCACTAAACTTACACCACCAACATTTAAAGGTTCTTTACATAAAATGCAATTCCACATTTTCACACAACCTTCTTCACTGTACTTTTATAGTAGGCCTATATCGCAACGTACCACCAATAAACATTAAACTCAACAACAACACAATAGCAACAACAAGTCTTCCCTTGCTCAACGTAAGCCGCAGCCCAGGAGCAGCATCGAGCATTCGACCCATCAATGTACACGACGCGATGGCGCTACCAAATTAATTTGGTGTTCAATTTATTCTGGCTGTAGCTCGTACACTATTAGACGTACAAACAAACAAAAGACACTCCTGGAAATCTAAAAACATGCTCTTTCGTTCTATTTAGCTTATTTTCCTTTAACCCCATGTTTTGGTCACTTAAATAAAAAAAACACAAGAATTTTGCGTGTTTTTTGTTTTTATATTCGACCGGAAGTGACCGAATGTTGATTTTTCTTGCGTTTTTTAGAACCTGCATGTTTTCCTCTTTCATTTGATACCATGCTTTGTCAATTTTGGATGAACGATTCGGTTGTTGTGGGCACTCCAGGAATATCCTGAAATCCCAGGTTTCCAGGCCTGGAAAACAAGGAAGCCGGCATCGGAAGCTTGGAGAATTATAGTATGTTGTTCCCCAGGGTCAAATTATCAAATTCTGAGAACATTAGCTTTACATGATTTTTTTCAAGGTTTTGACGATTTGTAGACTAAAATGCCTGGGCTACTAGTCTATATATTAAAAAATCATTGTTACGTGATAGTTTGTCGGTCTGTCTGTCCCCTATGCGTTCATATACCATTCATCCGATTGCGATGAAACTTGGGTGAGGTGTTGTGTGCAATCCAGGGAAGGTGTCTAGCTACAAATTATTTATGTAACACAAAAGGGTGAGGGACTTAACAGGAACCCTTAAATCTCACAGTAACTCAATTGCACGATCTGCATGCTTCATCCAAGCACAGGAGGAGAATATATTTACAAATAAGGAGCCAGGTGAGTACAGTTATTTACATTTGTTTCAAATGTTGAGTTGTGTGGAATTATGAGTGGGAATATTGGAGACAATAAATGTCATGTTTAAAATGATCCAACAATAATACCATCTGGCCCACCCTAAAATTTTAGTCAGGAGCCGCCCCTGTCTGAAATTAAGGTAAGGACTGCTGACGTCAATTTCGAGTAGTTCCTACCTTTGCTACCGTCAACGACACCTAGCCGAAAACTTGACTACCAGATGCCACCACAACCCGCACCTGGCGACGAACGTTGGAACATACAAAGCGTTAATCAAATCTAACCTAGAAATTTAGCTTCACACAAATGAAGTTAGAGAAAGGTTTTTTTTTCATGCCATAAATCTATGACTTAGGCCCGGCGACTTTACTTCCCCTCTGAAGGAAGGCATGCGATGGATTTTTAATGATCTTAAACCGACGACTTCGGCCGTGTTTGAACCAACGACTTCAATTTGAAAACGATTAGATTGAGTAATGTGAAATATATTGCATACCGTATTGTACAAAAACCATGAATTAACCACACAACCTGATAATGTACAATCCACAAATTATCAATTCAATAATTCGATACGGTACCTTCAATTATTGTACGAATGCGCTGTTCCACTCGGACAGAGCGTTGAGCCAGTAGTTTCCAGAAACCTGAGTAAGCCCACCCTCAGCGCCGAACACGAGACAAAACGACACCGATGATTTAAGAAGTAGGGAATGTTCTGACGCATTGGGACTGTGGCGTGGTTACCAGCAAGGTACTTCCCCGACTATGAACACGAGACGGCAAAATATTAAAAGGTAATTATAAATACATGGTTTTTATTTCAACAGTAGGATCAGTACGAGTGAGAAAACTTCTGATATTTTCTTTTTAACATTTCTAACATTTCTTATCTACTCGTGCCATGTTGCCAAACACGGGGTAACGGATATTTACATTTCCATCACTGTTGTCAACCTGTTCAGTACCAAAAAAATATTACAGATTGAAGAAGTTTTAATAGTAAAACGCATCTTAATTTATTTATAATATTTGTTCTTTGTTTCGTATCGAACAGTGATAGAAGCGTAAGGATCAACTTCGCATGTTTGGCAACATTGCATGAGTAGAAAGAATGGAGTCGTTTGCGACTTGAGATAGCCCATGTGTGTGTTTGCGTCTGCGGTATAAACGGAGATTATATAGCAATTTGATTGATAAAACAAAAATAAAATATCTGAAACTTTCTCAATGGTACGATCCTTGTGCTGAGAAATAAACCATGCAATTTTATGATCATTTTGACGTCAGGTTTTGCTAGTCGGGGAAGTACCCTTCTCGTAATCGCGATTCCGGGCCGGGCTTGAATCAGTGCGACCTTTCCCAAATTTATTGCGCACTTCTCCTCTCCTCATCTTGTCTCGTCTTCATCACTGAGGGTCTGTGTTCTGGAAACTACTGGCTCAACTGTCCGAGTGGAACACCGCATTGCACAATATTGAAGGTACCGTATCGTATTATTATACTCTGCGAGCTGCCAGAATAGGATTGACAGTTCTCTTATCGCCATGTGGTCTGAGAACGAGATTGCCAAACTGTACAAACCAGCGATACAGCTGACCAGGCACAGAAGCACGTGGGCTGTAATATTGCAACGCAGAGTATTATGACATCAACTATGCGAACATGCATTGGTCAGGAGGCAGAGGGGTGATGACTGACGTGGAATTTCCGGCGAAATGTCAATCCTATTCAGGCAGCTCACAGAGTATAAATAGATAATTTGTGGAGTGTGCATTTTTAGGTTGTGTGGTTAATTTAAGTTTTTGGTATGGTATGCAATATTGCGCAATATTACCACATTACCAAACCAAATCGTCGTATTTGTAAGAGCGTTAAAAATCCCTCAGTATGCCTTCCTTCGGAAGAGAAGTAAAGCCGCCGGGCCTATGTCATAGATTTATGGAATGAGGAAGAACCTTCCTCTAACTGCAATTGTGTGAAGCTATATTTCTAGGTTCGATTTGATTATTGCTCTTTAACTTCCAACGTTCGTCGCAAGGTGCTGGTTGTGGTGGCATCTGGTAGTCGAGTTTGCAGCTATGTGTCGTTGACGGTAGCAAAAGTAGGAACTACTTGACATTGACCATCTGCAGTCCTTACCTGAATTACAGATAACACACGCTAATACAGCCATCAAAATCAACACTGGTTATCAGGCATATTCTGGTTGGTTGGTTGGTTCCTCAGTTTAGGGGCTCTGACAACGCGGTCATGTAACCCCTTGTACTTTGGGTGTGTGTAGAATCTGTCTGATAACCGCTTTTAATTGTGATGGCTGTATTGGTGAGTGTTATCTGTGTTTAATTCTAGTAAGGACTGCATACATTCCACTTTCAAGTAGTTCAACTTTTGCTACCAAACATCACCGTCAACGACCAACTAGTTCTGAACTGTGTTTCTAGGTGCCACCGCAGTCGGCTTCTGGCCACGAAAGTTGGAATCTAAGAGCGTTAGTCAAATATAACCTATAATTTAGCTTCACACAAGTGTAATTAGTGGAAGGTTCTTTATCATGCCATCAATCTATGACATGGGACTGCCGGTTTTACTTCCCCTCCGAAGGAAGGCAAACTGAGGGATTTTTAACGCTCTTAAAAATTCCGAAGACTTCGGCCGGGTTTGAACCAGCGACCTTGGGCATAGAAACTCAGCATGCTACCATCTACGCCACCGAAGCCGCTTCAGACAGATTCTACACACACCCAAAGTACACAGGGCTACATGACCGTGTTGTCGCAGCCCCTAAACTGAGGTACCAACTATCAACTGGCTGATTTTCATGAGTTGAACCTTGTTTCCAAGCATGGGGTAGAACAAGGACCATGGAACGATTAGATCGGTCACTCTTTTATATAAACGTGAATGGAGATACGGTCGCCACAGGCTATCATGTTGCGTTCTGGCAACTCTGCCAATGCACACATAACATCCGAGTGGAAAATCCCCGCGTGCCTGTCCCAACATTTAAATAAAGCCCTGTATATCGGACACAAACCAACCGTATTAGGCCTGCTAGAGAAAATGGAAATTATTGTAAAGATTGTATGCATCTCCAATGAAATACTTTGCACATGGACCAGTCAGTAATCATTCGGAAGTGGAACTTTTCGGTACAAAATTCTTAAAGTACTGAAATTAACCAATTTACCTGAATTAATAGTCGGGGAAATATCTGGAGATGATGTAGTAATAGATGTTTACTCCTCCGCTGTGTGTGACCCGCCCAGCTTCACAAATATGAACACGACTTATATAGGTGAAATTCCAGCTGACTCAGCCATTTCACATCATGTACCGTATTGCCAACCCCTCGCATTTGGTACTATATCGCATCCGGCAGACCAATGGTTTTCGCCTAGACCAATAATTGTTAGGTAGCGCGGCCCTTAAATAATATGAACTCCCCTGGTTTTTGTCATGCACAGTGGGGGTAGTCACGCATCAATAATCTTTATCCAGGCCAATGGTTTTGCCTAGACCAATATTTTCATCCAGACCAATGGTTTCGCCTAAACGTGTCGTGTTGTGTATTTTGTATCGGACATGTTGGCAATGGGTATGACGTAGTGTAGGCCGTCAATGTGCCATGGCTGTCGTCGTCGAATGAGCAAGAAGTAAAAACATTTATTTACGTAATAAAACAAATACTTCCGGTGCAGCAGTGACAATTCAAATTGAAATCAACTTCTAATGACTCCCAGAAAGGAATGTAAATCATAATTAATACATTGCCAATAATCTGCCATGTAAAAGTTGTGAAAAGGGAAAAGTAGGCGAACATTTAATGACTAGGCTACGTGGTGGTTTAAAAGATGCTTTCCGATAAATTACTTTAATGTTTGCACTGTATCTGATTTGTTAAAACTAGTTCTCTCATGGCTCTAGCATCTTAATGTAGTAATCTCTATAAAAATCAATGTTACATGGTAGTTTGTTTGTCTGTCCCCTATGTGTTCATATACCATTCATCCGATTGCGATGAAACTTGGGTGAATTGTTGTGTGCACACCAGGGAAGGTTTCTAGCTACGAAATTATGTATGTAACACAAAAGGGCGAGGGACCCTTAAATCACACTCTAACCCAATTACACAATCTGTATACTTATCACACCGGAATGCCAGGTGTGAGATGGCTTGCTGATTCAATGCGAGGTGAAATGAGGAGACTGCCAGCAGCCCGCCGTGTTATCTGGTATTGCTGTCTATTCCAATACAGTTCACGCCACGGTTTATGATCGGGGGTTCTTAAATCTGAACTTACGCTTGGCTGCCGGTTCGAGTAGGGTCAAGGAACGCAAATCGTTTCAAGGCCAAGGTATCAGGATCGAAACCTGCCACAGCCAGTTGGCATTTGAGGGTGCACAAATGTGAGGGGGCCGTGTCAGTAGATTTACTGGCACGTTAAAGGACCCCTTTGGGTCAAAATTCCGTCGCGCCTGCATCTCTAAATGCTGCAGTTGTTAAAAGGGATGTAAAACCAATAACATTATTATTATCTTCCTTTCTGTCTTTGACTGGCCTTGCAACGCAGGCTGGGTATAGCTAGCACTGTGTGTTAATTAGGAACCAGTTTGATATATCCCTGTGTACCGGTACAGATGCTGCGAAGTTCATAAGATGTCAAAATGCCCACTGCTTTCATTATTAGACTTCCATAACCTCACTCATGCACCACGTTTGCCTCTCCCCCCCCCCCCCACGATCAGTGATACCAGTACCCATGGCTAAGCAACAATTTCATTAAATTTGCATCGAAAGGACCAAGGGGAATCATACATTGAATTGCAAGCTTTACATTTATTCAAATATAAGGGTGGGAGGATGCATCAATATTAGGGAAATAGTGATGATGCTGAATTGTCACATCTAGGCCTACTTTGTCAACAAACCAGGGCACGTATTATCCATACTGCGAGTAAGGAATATGTCAATAACTGGTCACAATAACGTAGACAGTTCATTAATTCTGAATGAAACCAGAACGGGGCTTAATACACTTGCATCAGACATGAATGTGGGTTTTACATACCTTGCTTCCTTGTTTCATCTTCTGGGTAATATTAATTTTTGAAATTAGTTACCCTACACCTGAAATATGTGCTAAATTTGGGACAAAGCCATTGGTTGCTCCTTGAATGTACGATGGTCTGGACGAAACCACTGGCTGGCAATAGGTTAGACGACTGTCTGGACGAAAATCACTGCTTGTCTGGTTGTGTTAGCAGGCCTGACGTGATTTCTTGGTTACTGACCTTGGCAGGCCGCGCATGAGAACGAGTCTAGCCCTCGAATAACATCAGGGGAGGGTGGTGCGTCGCCCTGCCTCTCACTGCCAGATTGGCACGTTGGATGGAATGGTGAGGAGAACTGTGCTAAAATGCGAGCATGTTTTGCTGAATAAGCGGCTGTCGTAATTCTGTGCATTTAATACATATCACTCTCCTAATCAAATAACGCTGCGTTCCGCAGAAACGTCAAGAAAGCACAGTAAAATACCCACTTCTCCAAATATGAAATCCCAAATAATTAACTTAGGCTATATCACTACTCCTACAGAATTATACAGGTTATGAAACACCAGTTTAGGGAGGTGAAGCTTAGTGGATTAGTAACTACAATCAATATGTTTTCTTTTTCTTCCAGAGACGATTTATTATAATTAATCTTAAAATGGGCTATAAAAAACATTACAAGTTATTAAAAAATGCAACTATGTAAAATACCGGTAATATTTAAATTTACGATATGTTGAGAATTATGCATCACATTACTTGCGCCCGCCTCGCTGCGTAGTAACTAGCATTCTTGGCTGTCGCCGCGGAGGCCCGGGTTCGATTCCCGGCTCTGCCAAGAAATTTCATTCTAGTCTGAGGGCTCAGCCTCGTGAGGCAAAGGTGAGAAGAGGTGGGTTCGATTCCTACCTCAGCCTTTCTGGAAGTGGTTTTCTGTGGTTTCCCCACCTCTACTCCAGGCAAATGCAGGGATGGTACCTAACTTAAGGCCACGGCCGCCTCCTTCCCAATCCTCACCTCAATTCCAAATACACATGCCCAAGTACACGGGGCTGAATGACCACGTTGTCCAATCCTCTTCCGCTTCCAACTCAAATCCTACCTCGATTGTAAATACACATACTATTACAGACATCACAGTGACATAGGTTATCAGACAGCTTCTATACACACCCAAGGACACTGGGCTACATGACCACGATGTAGCGAAGTAATCACCAACATTACTGGCAAGCAATAAATTAACGTAATGAACAGGATGCTTACCTCGTCAGACATTCGAATGAAATCACTCCACACTGAGTGTCAGCAGCTACAAAGAGGTAGGCCGATAAGAGATAGCTCTTCTTGTGTAAATCAAACTTGCTAATCACTAATAACCTACAACGTTTAACAACAAAAAAATACACAAAAGCACACAGTCACTGTACCATCTAGTCTACGTGTTATTCAGACAGCGGTTCGATTCCAGACAGATCACCTTCAGATTCGGCATCAGTATCACTTTCACTAGTGGCATTGTCACTATCTTCTGACACACGTATTATAAATTCATCCAGAGCATCTTCTATGATTCCCTCCTTTTGGAAGTATTCTCTTTCAATTTTTTTGGCGTGATCGCAAACTTTCTCCCATTCTTTAACACCAATCGCACTTACTCTCTCTTCTAACAATTGTTTAACGTCATCTAACTGAAATGTAGTATTATTTCCAGCTACCCACTGTTTATTGACTCCCCAGATAAGTTCTATTGGATTTAAATCAGGATGGTATGGAGGAAGGCGCAATACAGTATGACCGTGTGTTGCCATGATATTGTCAATTAAAAAATTCCTTCGGTGTGGTTTGTTAATTTTAATTAAATTAAAAAGTTGGATTTTGAGCATTTCATCGCGGAAGGGAATGTTATTCGCACCAGTCACTCTTTCATCACAGTCTTGGTGCTGTTGCTGGTTGGCACTTTATTCAACTGCACATTGTGATACGAGGCATTGTCTATCACCAGGACTGAATTGGGAGGCAGGTTTGCAATGAGTCTGGTAGTTAGCCAGTTTTGGTAATTATTGGCGTTCATATCTCCGTGGTAGTCTCCTGTTTAAACTTGGGATTTGAACACTAGCAATGCTCCAGGAACAAAACCAATTCGACCTCCTGCATGAACTATAATTAGTCTCTGTCCCTTCGAAATCGGCGCTGTGTAACCTGCTGGAGAATCGTCAACCCAGTTCTTTGGTCTTATATGAGTGCTGTGAATATAAGTCTCATCTTCGTAAATTATAGGTCGTCCTTCCTCCCTGTATTTCTTAACTGCAAGCAAATATTTTCCCTCTCTATTAAAGTGGCTCTGTTGTTTCGGGTTTTCTTCCATCTTCTTCCATATTCTTCAATATTAATTTAAGACTGGTGCTCCCCCTCCCCCCCCCCCCCCCCCCTTGAAGTTAATACTTTCCCGAAGTTTCGGCAATAGTTTATGAATTGTAGGCACTGTCTTTTCCTTGATGTAAAAATCATACATAGTCCGCCGAATCACACACCTGTCAAAGTCATCTACGGCTGTCACTGTTTTAGGAACCTGGTGATGTTTACCAGGTGTACAAAAGGAGGTACCTTCCTCCACGTACCGAGAACCTTCTTTGATGATTCTCCCAACAGTCGTTTTGGATATTCCTGTCGCTTTTGCCACTCGTTCTTGTACCTTTTTTAAAGGTATGGACACAGTACCAGCCACTGCCTCACTTTTCATGAAAGTGTTAATATTATACACCACTTCCCGCGTTTGGCTGTGCAGTGTTTTTGAAGAAAGCTTCGATAGAATAGGCGGCATTGCAGTTGCTCAATGTTTATACCGAGCTTTAGTCAATGCAATTAACTTTTAATTTGTAGCACTAGTATTACGTAGCCTACTTTCATAAATTTCCCGGTAGAACAAGAACTGCACGCAAGCGTCACAAGGAGAGTTTTCAGTTATCACACCGAGAACAGCGAAGCTCATAAGGCGACAGACACGTCTCTACTGGCTGTGGAACAGCTATGCGCGTGCGCTGTTTGCATAGGTTCGCGGAACAGCTATACTTTACCGCGCAGGTGACCGCCAGTGTCCAAAAACGAGCGTCCCAGCTGTATGTAAAGCCGTATTTCACATTCACCTCTATCAAACTAAGGCAGAACGAGCGTCAATTAAAAAATAAAAAATAAATTCAAAAAAACACAATAACATCCTCGAGTGATAAAATGTTCAACTCTTGTATCCTAGTCACATTACCTATTTAGAAAATTTTCCGGAATTTGATGGTGGCTGACACCATATTTCTTCTTGTATGTTACGCTCTCGCAACATAAATATCTCAGCTCTCCACAGAAAATTTTAGTGTAGTGGTAACTTCTCATCTCACCTGCTAGAGAGTGCAACTTCCTAGCGCATGCCCATTGTCAAAGCTACAGACTTATACCAAACACAGAACAACTCTGAACATGAGGGAGGAGACAGCTTTGCTCACCCGCGCCAGTCAATATAATAGCGTGGCGTTGCCTAGATAACTAGAAGTTTTCGGCTATTTGAGTCGTACGAAATCTTTCTTTCTCTCCGTGCACGAAAATAATTAAATATTCAATTATTTTCATGATCCTATGTAACAGAGCTTAAAATTTTGTAGCTGATTGCCCAAACCTGTCACGCTACGACCAGCCATTCGGGAGATAACATCTGCCCTTCAACTGAAGGGAAAATTAGAGAGAGAATGATTTAGGTGTTGAAATATTCACGTTTGTTGGGGAAGGAAACAAAGAGTGAGAGTATTCAGAAGTGGAGCTTTAACAAGTGCTGTGAGCTGGAGTTTTGAACTCATAGCAATGTCCCTTAGCAAGCCGAGTGGCAGTCGAACAGTTTTACACAGCCAGGCAAGAATATAATTTCCAGTCTGTATGGCTTTTTAAGGAAGCTTTCGAATACAGAAGTACGCGATAACACAAATTTCTCTGACAACCTGTGGTATTGTCGTGTCAGCAATTGTGTGTGTATTTGTATTTGAGGCGAGTAAACGCTCCTCTTCTCAGTTTTACCTCACGAGTCATAGTATACCCCGTTCTAACCCTGAGAACAGAACTAAATTCCTTGACTAACCTGTAAGTCGTGAATCAAATCCGTACCTTATGGGTGACAGTTAAGTATGCTAGCCACTACACCACAAGGTTGTCCCCGATAAGCGAACACAGATCCTATTGAATTGTTTTCTGTAATTCTTTTTCTTCTATTGAATCCACAAGCAATAGCCTCTTACTCAAAATGACATGCGGTGTAGATTTGGTCATGTAAAAGAAGGTAACGTTGTTGTTTCATTTGGGGGCTGAACATCTTGGTCATTTAGCCCCGTATATTTGTGGAACCTTGTAGTTTTACGTGACCGTTAATCATGTGATCATGCGCTACGGGACCTCCCTTTTCAGTGGAATTCGAACCACAGGACATGGCATTGACCTGGTATCACTTGTGTGTACGTATATACTGTATATAATATAGTCTATATATAATTGGTCTGATAATCTGTGTTACTGTGGTGTCTGTATTCGAGTGAGTGTAGTTGTAATACAGGCGTGGATTGGGAAGGAGGTGTCCGTGGCCCTAAGTTAAGAATCATCCCGGCATTTGCCTAGAGTAGAAATTGGAAACTACTTCCAGGATAGCTAAGGTGGGAATTGAACTCTCACCTCGTCTCAGTTTTGCCTTACGAGGCTGAGTGTACCCCGATCCAGCCCGCAGACCAGAATTGCATTTCTTGGCTGAGTTGGGAACCAAACCCGGACCTCAGGGGCGATGGCTAAGAATGCTAGTCACTATACTAGGAGATGGACACATGCATGAATAACTTTTGTGTGACGTATATTACATGTACTATATCTGCCTCATACCGCAATTGGAGCAGCTTCGGTGGCCTAGCTGGTAGCATGCTGAGCTGCTGTGCCCAAGATAGCGGGTTCAAACCCAGCCGAAGTCGTCAGATTTTTTAAGAGCATTAGAATCCTTCAGTATGCATTCCTTCGGAGAGGAAGTAAAGCCGGCGGTCCCAAGTCATAGTTTTATGGCATGTGAAAGATCCTTCCACAGACTAAACTTGTGTGAAGCAGAATTTCTAGGTTAGATTTAGTTGGAACGCTCTATCAAAGTTCCAAAGTTCTCCACGAGATATCAGTGACATCTGGTAGCGAAAGTTGGAACTACTTGAAATTGAACGGAACTTGTAGCTCACCCTATGGGTGTCCACTTGAAGCAGCTACAGTCGCTGCCGAGCCGAACTTGTCCTCAAACACTCCCGTCAATAAAAGCCATACCATAAATAATACCGCAATTGGAAGAATGTGCGGGCGGACTTCGTTGTAAGCATGGATATTCGTAGGATTAGTAAGCCCTCCATCTCGCACGTGCATTTAGATTCGGAGTGCCTTATGTTCAGGGGGAAGGTCGTGTGTATACTGCGAGCGTATAGCCGTGTCTTCCCCTGCTTGTCTCATTACGGCAACAGCGCTCAGCACGACGCTCGCTACTGGACGAGCTCATGTTTACAGTTGTTTTGCGTTTGGTATAGTCTAAATCCTACCGTCTAATTTGCGAAAGTTTATCTGATTTTGATGGGAACCACGCTTCTAACTCCCTCTGGTTTAAGACCATGAGATTTGTGACATCATACACCTTAGCGTCTTATATACAGGGTCTTTCAAATAAAGTAAGAACGGCAAGCGGCAGTTTTGTTATTAGCTTCTGGGATGGCCTTGGCCGAGCTTGTGGCGTGCCATGGCCCCCTGCTGTACTATTGAAAGCGCGTGCATAGTATATAGGAGGGCTGCTTTTTTTTTCAACTGATTTTACTACTAAATGTTTGCTTGTTTTATTCTTATGTCTCAACATAATCGCCAAAACGATTGAGACATTTGTCATATCGTTACAGCAGCTTTCCAAAGCCCTCGGCCGCCATTGAGGTGGGTACGTGTGGACAGTCTCCTGAAGTTTTTCCTTTTTGGCTAGGCGTTGCCGCCCAACCATACCTTGAATATAACAAGTTTCTTCTTTTCTTCGAATACAACCATACCTTCACTCTCAAAAAAGGTGAACACCATTCACGACCACACTGTACCAACGTTACGATAGATTTTTCAAAGAATTCAAGTGTGAAGTTTTGGACCATCTGCCGTTTAGTCCAAACCAGCACTGAATGATTTTCACCTTTTTCGAGAATTGAAGGCATGGTTGGGCGGCAATGCCTCGTCAAAAAGGAAAAACTTGAGGAGACTGTCCAGACATATGCACCTCAGTGGCGGCTGAATATTTTGCCGAGGGCATTGGAAAGCTGGTGTAAAGATACGACAAATGTTTCAATCGTTTTGCGATTATGTTGAGACATATGAATATACAGTAGAACGTAATTTATCCGGACTAATTGGGACCGAAAGTGTTCCGGATAACGATTTTTCCGGATAATCAAATATGCATTTACTTCATAGGAAAAAGCATGCACAGTACATAATGGTGATAAACACAAAACGTCTCATTTAGCAGCAACGCTTTCTCACATAACGAAGATCCAGAAATGGGATCGCCCTTACTTCTTGTCTGAATAAACCATAAGTACGCAGCTTCTTCCAATTTTTCATCCGTTGCTGATCTCATGGTTTTTCTCTTTTTAGACCCTTTTTCACTATCTAACATTGATGCATAATTTCACCTTTTCGGTTCTTCAGATCATAAATTGTGGATTTTACAACACTGTAAGTTTTCATAAGACACTCCACACTCTCACCTTTATCCAGTTTATTAATGATCTACACCTTCTTCTCAATCGGTAAAACATCACGGTTTCATGATTCCTTTTTCCCACTCGTAGAAGCCATTTCCACAACGTAATACAGTACAGTACGCACACTCACATACTGTATAATACGTTGAGACATCATAAACAAATGATACGAGACAACAGAGACAACAATAATTGAAAACGAGAACCGACTCGCTACTGTAGGCAGCGCGCACTTCCTCATAACAGTAAGCGCAGCTGCTCCGTCTTCTTCTTATTATTATTTTTTTTTCTCGTCCGGATAATTGACGTTCCGGTTGTTTGACGTCCGGATAAACGACATTCTACTGTAACAAGGAAACATTGAGTGGTAAAATCAGTTCGGTATGTCAATCTGTTGTCTTTATACAGTCCATCGGAACTTGAAAAAGAAAACAGCCCTCGTACATACTATGCGCTTTCAATAGTACAGCAGAGGGCCGTGGCGCGACACAAGCTCGGCCAAGGCCACCGCACCAGCGATTAACAAAACTGCCGCTTGCCGTTCTTATTTTATATTAATGACCCTGTATATGATGGGGAGAAAAGTGGATGGTTCCTCATTTTAGGGGCTGTGACAACGCGGCCATGTAACCCCATGTACTTTGGGTGTGTGTAGAATCTGTCTGATAACCAGTGTTAATTGTGATAGCTGTATTAGTGTGTGTTATCTGTAATTCAGGTATGGACTGCAGACGATTAATTTCAAGTAGTTCCCACTTTTATTCCAAATGCTACCATCAACAACACCTAGCTGCAAACTTGGCTATTAGCTGCCACTGCAACCGGCACCTGGTGGTGAAATTTGGAACTAATAGAGCATTAATCAAATCTAACCTACAAAATTATCTTCACACAATTGTAATTAGTGGAAGGTTCTTTTACATGCCATAAATCTATGACATGAGCCCGCGAGCTTTACTTCCCCTCTGAAGGAAGGCATACTGTGGGGAGAAAAGTGCGTAACATTGGTCACTAATCTCAAGCAACATGTAGCAGTGACCCGTATGTATATACTGTCAAAAGATTTGAAAGCTTACTTTGAGGAAAGAGCTCTAACACCAGACCGCAAATCCATTAAAACTGGCCAGAGACGATTAACAAATATAAATGTTTTAGCCCCCTTTTCATTATTGGGTTTTTGAGTGTTTAAAATAACAAATACTGCTAAAAATGCCTTATAAATAAAATAGGGTAGGCTGTAACATCAGGTCGTTCAGAATCTGTTATTTTTGAAGTGATATTTGCCGATCAGTGCAGATGGCACGAATTGGCACTCAATATGTAATGTGCCACCTAGGACTGTTATTTCTATATACAGTGAAACCCCTCAAATCCGAACTAATTGGGGCTGTAGTCAGTTCGGATTTCAATTTGTTCGGATTAGCCAAAAAATATCCATACAGCAGGTTGTGAGGATGCTGGAGAAGGTTGTCTAGGCGGATGACAGTTGATGTCAATGAAGAATGCACCGAACATGAAATGATGTTTAACACCAATAAGTGGGCTGAGGAAGAAAACATTGTGTGTTTTCGAAACATGTACCTATAGAATTTTTATGTAAGTAAAAAGTATTGATTTGGCGAGAAATTTATGTTATACTTCATGTTAACATGGTCAATACGGAACCTGGAATGAGTGCAATTAATGAAATAGTGAGTCAACATGACAGCAATGTAGCTAGTGACAGTGAGGAAGAAGGAACTTGGACAAACAACACGAAGCAGCCACGCCAAACGATGTCATGTTCTTGCGCAATTGCCTCTGCGGGAAGGTTTTTGTCACTTCGGCAATTGAAGATAACTGATTTCAAGTGAAAGATTAAGTGATATTTTGTGTGTTCCTATTGTTATTTCATTGTTTTTGCAAAGTGACTAACTTAAGAAATTACAATAACCAACTTTTCCGTTTTTCAATCCTGGATAAGATAAGCATGCAGGCACATTTACACTGTGTTACGTATGCTAACTCTACTTCTTTGTTAATTTTTCAACTAATTATTGAAAAATAAGGTTATAATGTAGAACATGTAATTGTTTTATGACTAAAGAAATACGTTTCTCTGTTTTGCGTGTGTTTTTCAAACTTAAAATAGTCGAAGAAAACTCGTTCGGATTACCCGGGATTTCGGATTTCTGGGGTTCGGATATGAGGGGTTTCACTGTTTAAAAAAAACAACAACAGAATTTTCCCTATGTATAAGGTGTGTTCAAAAAGTAACGAGCCGGAGGCATAATTTCAGAAACCAGTACCTGTATGTTAGAAGTATTGGCCCTGGCTGTTGAGGCACTTGTCCCACTGTGACACGAGGCGGTGAATGTCTGTCGCATAAAATTCCTTGGGCTGCGATGTGAACCAGTTCCGCACGTACAGCTGGACGTCGGTGTCCGAGGTGAATCATTGGCCCCACAGAGCCCTTTTCAGGGGACCAAACATGGCGTAATCACAGGGAGAGAGGTGTGGACTGTATGGAGGGTGGCCGAGAACCTCCCATTTGAATTTCTGCAGGAGTGCCGCGACTGTGTTGGCCGTTTGAGGTCGTGCACTGTCGTGGAGCAGAATGACCCCACGGGTGAGATTGCCTGGTCGTTTTGTTTTGATCGCTTGGCGAAGGGTGGTCAAGGTTTGCGAGTAACGCTGGGCATTCACTGTTGTCCCGTGCAGCATGAAGTGTATCAGAAGGGGGCCATCTTGGTCAAAGAAGAACGTCAGCATTACCTTTCCTGCACTCCTGTGGATGGCCTTGCCTTTTCTGAGTGGTGGTGACCCTGGATGCTTCCACTGGAGGCTTTGTCGTTTGGATTCTGGTTCGAAGTGATGACACCATGACTTATCTCCAGCCACCACTCGTGCCAGGAACCCATTCCCTTCCCTCGCATAGCGCTGCAGATGACCGTCAGTGGGCCATTCGACATGCTTCCTGGTGTGGTTGAATACTGTGGGGCACCAATTGGGCACACACTTTGTGCAAGTGCAGTCATTTCTTCATGATGGTGTGCACACTTCCGACACTCAATACGACCACGGCGGCTATGGCCTTGACTGTCACTCGGCGGTCCTGGGTAATGAGTGCATCGACCAGCTGGACGTTGTCATCGGTAATGCAGGGGGGGGGGGGGGAGGGGGTGCCCCAGATCGGGCATCATTGGCTAACAACACCCGTCCTTCCCTGAAGGGCTTGTGCCACGCCTTGACTCTTGCAAGGGACATGCAGTGTTCGCCGTACACTTGTGACATTCGGCGATGAATGTCCGTTCCCCCTACTCCTTCCGCTGTCAGAAACCAAACAACACCTCTTTGCTCTTCGTTTGACGCCTCCATGTCACTGTTTGCAATGTGACTGGCAGCGTTGGAAGATTGATGCATGCTGCTGCTCGCTTTGTATCGTCACATGACGTGCACACGTGCCCTCTAGCGACGGGCTGTGACCTTCCTGGTCGGAGGCACACCTCATTACACTCTCCACAATTAGCCGATGTCGTCACCGATTTGCACATTCCAGCCTCCGGCTAGTTACTTTTTGAACGCACCTTATACTATGAGACAAAGAATTATTCAGCATGAAAAGTTCTACAAAAAAGTCTGAGGCAGCATATCTCCATCTTCAATACATTGCCCACTGTAAGTGTTTTTACATTTTCATTTCTTCCAACAATCTCCATTCAATTACTAGCTTCCACGACAGTTTAAGGGGCTATCTAGCAAGCGAGTCATCACTCCAGTTACAGCCAGCAGCAAACTATCAAGTTGTGTCGAGCGTATGTAGCCTACCCATATTCTCTGGTGTCAAGCAAAGGGGTTGACTTAAGACTTCAGAGAAGAGTGGATGTGTTTGGTGTTTCCTTGGTAGTGCAACTCGGCCTTTCTTTATTTTGCCTGTGAATTTTCATTCCGCAGGATACTCAGTCAAGTTTATGAAACATAAAAATTTCCTTAATTTCCGCCTAATCTGGAAATTCAGGAAATTCTTATATTTCATATAACTGTCAACACGGAACCTGAAATGAATACTTCTTCTAATAACCAGTCAAGTTTAGATTGGACTAAAAGGAGATTTGTGTTCTATGCACCTCGCCATTCTTAAATAACGTCTGGCAAGAATTTGTTGCACATACTATTTTCATTTTAATATAATAACAGACCCGTCAGTGGTTTCATTCTAAACACACATTGCACCGACGTACAAAGTCTTGGTACACTCACTGTAATTCATCCTCACTGATATTTTGTATTAGTGCAGTTATTTCGTTCTCGAGAGCCTTCAGAGTACGCGGATTGTTTCTGTATACCTTTAGTTTGAGGTTCCCCCACAAGTAAACATCGCACGGAGCTGAAACTTATGAACAAATTTACTGCAAACTTCATCTTGAGAAGACAAGTTTCCACTAGGAAAATTCAATGTTTTTTTCTATACATAACCATGTTCACGTGATACTACGTAGGCTACAGTACTTCACAGCAAATCTTATGATCACAACTTGAGTATCTTGCCAGCTGCGTATGTAATAAATGCTATGAGGGCACCCAGGGCTTCGCAACGTGCTGATGTAATCGCCACATGCTATAGACGTGACTGTGACTCATTGGGACCTGTCCTACCTTTATATTTACAAATGCACATGTTGGTTGAATTATTTTGATGTAACTGGTAAAATATTAAATGCTTTAAATTATTGAGATAATTCAATATCTTTGCTTTCAGACAAACAGTCTAGGGCCCATATAAGTTGGTTATAATTTTACGGATAATTCTTTACAAACCAAAATGATAAACATTCTCGCATTTTTTGCTTTAACTTACCGTGTACTTACTGTGCCTGTTATGAGGCTACACCACAATTCACACTTCACTAAGGAAATGATCCCATTGTAATATCAGTGAATAGAGTTGTGGGGCGAAATGGCTATTTTTGAGAGGTGAATGTGGGAACATCAACTTTTTAACTTTGTAATTATAAACTGATTAAAACATAATTCGCAATGTTAAATGAGGCTTGGATCAGGCATCACATTCCCCGAGTCATTTTCAGATCAAAACGACATTTTACTATGGCCAGGGACAGGACAAAACCATTGGTCACCACTTGGTTAGACCATTGTGTGGACGATATTACTGTTTGTACTACAAGCAAGAGGGTTAGCCTTGTTTTCGCACCTTATAGACTGTCTAACATAAAACGCTATAACGCAACAAAAAAAGAACACATAAACACCATTGCTGTTAATATTTTCACCATTCCTGTTACCACGCTCACCTCTCAAGAATATCCATTTCAACACACAACTCTCTATCCATGGATATTATAAGTATATGGATATTTTTTACGGTTTACCCAGCGAAGGCTTAAAAGGCGCATGGATGGTAGGAAGTTTAGACAATTTCACTGAAATCGTTACTGCTGGGCTTCCGTTGGTCATAAATAAATAATTGTCTACAGAAACCTTCCTCAAAAATCCTTTACAGAATGGAGAAAATCGCATCAAAGTCCATCCAGTGGTTGTCGAGATTACCCGTCACATCCAAGAATTGGAGATTTTGTTTGATACTGAATAGAGATAAAATCATATTTGTGGTATTGACAAGTTAAAGCAATCGAGTGCCTTATTGTAGGGATGTGTTTTTGTTTAATAATTTCTTTATTTCTTTATTTATTTTTCATTTGATTTTGTTAAATGTCAACATATAATATGAATATTTAAAAATAATATCCGTGAACAGTAGAAAATACAGTAATTTCTATTGGTAAATAATTGTACTGTACTAAACTCTGTTGGTTAAATATTAGTAAGTGTTCAGGAGTTCTTCTTCTATATTCATCGACATATTGTATCTGTGGGATTCCTTTCTAAATCTGCTTTGTATTTGTCAGGGTTAAGGATTTAGATTGTTGTAAGATGTTCTGGCTAAATAGCAAATGCCCTTAACACTGTATCTACAGTGAGAACCTCCCCTATAGATCAGAACCTCGCAGGCGCCGTGTGACGGCTGGAGCACTGTGTGCATCTACAGTGAGAACCTCCCCTATAGATCAGAGCCTCGCAGGCACCATGTGACGGGTGGAGCACTGTGAGTATCTACAGTGAGAACCTCCCCTATGGATCAGAGCCTCGCAGACACCATGTGATGGGTGGAGCACCCTGTGTATCTACAGTGAGAACCTCCCCTATTGATCAGAGCCTCGCAGGCGCCGTGTGACGGCTGGAGCACTGTGTGCATCTACAGTGAGAACCTCCCCTATAGATCAGAGCCTCGCAGGCACCATGTGACGGGTGGAGCACTGTGAGTATCTACAGTGAGAACCTCCCCTATGGATCAGAGCCTCGCAGGAGCCGTGTGACGGCTGGAGCACTGTGAGTATCTACAGTGAGAACCTCCCCTATGGATCAGAGCCTCGCAGGCGCCGTGTGACGGCTGGAACACTGTGTGTATCTACAGTGTGAACCTCCCCTATAGATCAGAGCCTCGCAGGCGCCGTGTGACGGCTGGAGCACTGTGAGTATCTACAGTGAGAACCTCCCCTATAGATCAGAGCCTCGCAGGTGCCATGTGATGGCTGGAACACTGTGAGTATCTACAGTGAGAACCTCCCCTATAGATCAGAGCCTCGCAGGTGCCGTGTGACAGCTGGAGCACTGTGTGTATCTACAGTGAGAACCTCCCCTATAAATCAGAGCCTCGCAGGCGCCGTGTGACGGCTGGAGCACTGTGAGTATCTACAGTGAGAAACTCCCCTATAGATCAGAGCCTCGCAGGTGCCATGTGACGGCTGGAACACTGTGAGTATCTACAGTGAGAACCTCCCCTATAGATCAGAGCCTCGCAGGCGCCGTGTGACGGGTGGAGCACTGGGTGTATCTACAGTGAGAACCTCCCCTATGGATCAGAGCCTCGCAGGCGCCGTGTGACGGGTGGAGCACTGTGTGTATCTACAGTGAGAACCTCCCCTATAGATCAGAGCCTCGCAGGCGCCATGTGACGGGTGGAGCACTGTGTGTATCTACAGTGAGAACCTCCCCTATGGATCAGAGCCTCGCAGGTGCCGTGTGACGGCTGGAGCACTGTGTGTATCTACAGTGAGAACCTCCCCTATAGATCAGAGCCTCGCAGGTGCTGTGTGACGGCTGGAGCACTGTGTGTATCTACAGTGTGAACCTCCCCTATAGATCAGAGCCTCGCAGGTGCCGTGTGACGGCTGGAGCACTGTGTGTATCTACAGTGTGAACCTCCCCTATGGATCAGAGCCTCGCAGGCGCCATGTGACGGCTGGAGCACCCTGTGTATCTACAGTGTGAACCTCCCCTATGGATCAGAGCCTCGCAGGCGCCATGTGACGGCTGGAGCACTGTGTGTATCTACAGTGAGAACCTCCCCTATAGATCAGAGCCTCGCAGGCGCCGTGTGACGGGTGGAGCACCCTGTGTATCTACAGTGAGAACCTCCCCTATGGATCAGAGCCTCGCAGGCGCCATGTGACGGCTGGAGCACCCTGTGTATCTACAGTGAGAACCTCCCCTATAGATCAGAGCCTCGCAGGCGCCATGTGACGGCTGGAGCACCCTGTGTATCTACAGTGAGAACCTCCCCTATAGATCAGAGCCTCGCAGGCGCCATGTGACGGCTGGAGCACTGTGTGTATCTACAGTGAGAACCTCCCCTATAGATCAGAGCCTCGCAGGTGCCGTGTGACGGCTGGAGCACCCTGTGTATCTACAGTGAGAACCTCCCCTATGGATCAGAGCCTCGCAGGCACCATGTGACGGGTGGAGCACCCTGTGTATCTACAGTGAGAACCTCCCCTATAGATCAGAGCCTCGCAGGTGCTGTGTGATGGCTGGAGCACTGTGTGTATCTACAGTGTGAACCTCCCCTATAGATCAGAGCCTCGCAGGTGCCGTGTGACGGCTGGAGCACTGTGTGTATCTACAGTGTGAACCTCCCCTATGGATCAGAGCCTCGCAGGCGCCATGTGACGGCTGGAGCACCCTGTGTATCTACAGTGTGAACCTCCCCTATGCATCAGAGCCTCGCAGGCGCCATGTGACGGCTGGAGCACTGTGTGTATCTACAGTGAGAATCTCCCCTATAGATCAGAGCCTCGCAGGCGCCGTGTGACGGGTGGAGCACCCTGTGTATCTACAGTGAGAACCTCCCCTATGGATCAGAGCCTCGCAGGCGCCATGTGACGGCTGGAGCACCCTGTGTATCTACAGTGAGAACCTCCCCTATAGATCAGAGCCTCGCAGGCGCCATGTGACGGCTGGAGCACTGTGTGTATCTACAGTGAGAACCTCCCCTATAGATCAGAGCCTCGCAGGCGCCGTGTGACGGCTGGAGCACGCTGTGTATCTACAGTGAGAACCTCCCCTATAGATCAGAGCCTCGCAGGCGCCATGTGACGGGTGGAGCACTGTGTGTATCTACAGTGAGAACCTCCCCTATAGATCAGAGCCTCGCAGGCGCCATGTGACGGGTGGAGCACTGTGAGTATCTACAGTGAGAACCTCCCCTATGGATCAGAGCCTCGCAGGCGCCGTGTGACGGCTGGAGCACTGTGTGTATCTACAGTGAGAACCTCCCCTATAGATCAGAGCCTCGCAGGCGCCGTGTGACGGCTGGAGCACCCTGTGTATCTACAGTGAGAACCTCTCCTATAGATCAGAGCCTCGCAGGCGCCATGTGACGGGTGGAGCACTGTGTGTATCTACAGTGAGAACCTCCCCTATAGATCAGAGCCTCGCAGGTGCCGTGTGACGGGTGGAGCACTGTGTGTATCTACAGTGTGAACCTCCCCTATGGATCAGAGCCTCGCAGGTGCCGTGTGACGGCTGGAGCACTGTGTGTATCTACAGTGTGAACCTCCCCTATGGATCAGAGCCTCGCAGGTGCCGTGTGACGGCTGGAGCACTGTGTGTATCTACAATGAGAACCTCCCCTATAGATCAGAGCCTCGCAGGTGCCATGTGACGGCTGGAGCATTGGGTGTATCTACAGTGAGAACCTCCCCTATAGATCAGAGCCTCGCAGGTGCCGTGTGACGGCTGGAGCACTGGGTGTATCTACAGTGAGAACCTCCCCTATAGATCAGAGCCTCGCAGGTGCCGTGTGACGGCTGGAACACTGTGTCTACCTATATTGTGAACCTCCCCTATAGATCAGAGCCTCGCAGGCGCCATGTGACGGGTGGAGCACTGTGTGTATCTACAGTGTGAACCTCCCCTATAGATCAGAGCCTCGCAGGTGCCATGTGACGGCTGGAACACTGTGTCTACCTATATTGTGAACCTTCCCTATAGATCAGAGCCTCGCAGGTGCCATGTGACGGCTGGAACACTGTGTTTACCTATATTGAGAACCTCCCGTATAGATCAGAGCATCGCAGGTGCCGTGTGACGTTTGGAACACTGTGTGTATCAACAGTGTGAACCTCCCCTATAGATCAGAGCCTCGCAGGCGCCGTGTGACGGCTGGAACACTGTGTGTATCTACAGTGTGAACCTCCCCTATAGATCAGAACCTCGCAGGTGCCGTGTGATGGCTGGAACACTGTGTCTACCTATATTGAGAACCTCCCCTATAGATCAGAGCCTCGCAGGTGCCGTGTGACGGCTGGAACACTGTGTCTACCTATATTGTGAACCTCCCCTATAGATCAGAGCCTCGCAGGTGCCGTGTGATGGCCGGAACACTGTGTCTACCTATATTGAGAACCTCCCCTATAGATCAGAGCCTCGCAGGTGCCGTGTGATGGCTGGAGCACTGTGAGTATCTACAGTGTGAACCTCCCCTATTGATCAGAGCCTCGCAGGCACCATGTGACGGTTGGAGCACCCTGTGTATCTACAGTGAAAACCTCCCCTATGGATCAGAGCCTCGCAGGCACCATGTGACGTCTAGAGCACTGTGTGTATCTACAGTGAGAACCTCCCCTATAGATCAGAGCCTCGCAGGCGCCATGTGACGGGAGGAGCACTGTGTGTATCTACAGTGAGAACCTCCCCTATAGATCAGAGCCTCGCAGGCGCCGTGTGACGGGTGGAGCACCCTGTGTATCTACAGTGAGAACCTCCCCTATGGATCAGAGCCTCGCAGGTGCCATGTGACGGCTGGAGCACTGTGTGTATCTACAGTGAGAACCTCCCCTATAGGTCAGAGCCTCGCAGGCGCCGTGTGACGGGTGAAGCACCCTGTGTGTCTACAGTGAGAACCTCCCCTATAGGTCAGAGCCTTGCAGGCGCCATGTGACGGCTCGAGCACTGTGTGTATCTTCAGTGAGAACCTCCCCTCCCTCTCGGTGACTCTGTCGTAAGGTATTTAATTATCCGATATTTCCCATTCTGAATTCTGATCCAGAGGTTTGTACCATACGCTAGCATCTATGATTTTCAGTTTTAGCATTTTAATTGCTCTTCATATTACTTGCAAAATATCATTGAATCAAAGAAAAGAAATTCAAATTTTCTTTAGGTCTATAAATGGTATAATCTAGAAAAAATTATCATTCAAATTTTCACAATCGTGGAATTATTACAAAATCTTTAAACAACATCTCAAAAAATATTTAGCATCTACATTATTGTTAAAAAATGAAAATGTAAATTGGCCCACAACTACCAGGATAATGCACATATTATGGCTAAATATTTTAAGACACTCCGAAACTGTGAAGAACCCGTAGAATTTCTTCATATGGATGTTGACATTCCAATAACACCACCACCAGAGAACATTAACCCGCCCACACTAGTAGACGTATACCTAGCACTGAATGAGATGAAGAATTTCATAGCCCCTGGAGAAGACCAGACTTTTGCAGAGATTTGGAAGTATGCTGGAAATTCGGCAAAAATCGCTCTTCACCAACAACTAGTCAACATCTGGATTACAGGAAAATTCCCTGAACATTGGACATCAGCTATCATCCATCTACTATATAAGAAAGGGTATAAGACAGACCCTAACAATTACCGAGGGATTTCACTCCTGGATGTTACCTATAATTTTTTTTCTCAAATTCTTCTCAATAGAATTAAAGTACAACTTGAAAATGAATTAGGAGAATATCAAGGAGGTTTCAGACCCTGGAGAAGTTGCCCAGATCATATCATGAGCCTAAAACTGATAATGGATTATAATAGGAAAAGGAATAGAGATATGGTGATAACATATATCGACGTCAAAAAAGCATATGATTGTATTCATAGAGAATCCTTATTAAAAATTCTAAGACACATGGGATTACACTCCAAATTGACAAATCTCATAAAACTAACTCTTTCAGGCACTAAATCAAAAGTTAAATTCAGAGGTGACTTTTTTGACCCATTTGAGGTCACAACAGGTTTACGACAGGGTGATGGCTTATCACCATTACTATTTAATTGTGCATTGGAAATGGTAATGCCAGAATGGTCTAGGAAATGCCCTCCAAATATAAAAATCGGTAGAAAAATTCAAACAAACTAACTTGGTTTTGCAGATGACATGGCATTATCGGCGAAAGATGTAGAAGAAGCCAAAACACAGATATCAGAACAAAAGTTTGGTGCTTTTCAGTCGGTCAACACGAATGTACCCAAATAGAGTTGGGTTATGCCTTAATCCTGAAATAAATTACATGAGATTAATAAATACACTAGGATGACCAGTTTCGATCATCAAGTGATCATCATCAGATCCATTACACTTAGGCTATAACATCTGTTTGAGAATACAGGTGTAAAATATATACAATATGTACAATTATTTAGTTGCAGTGTTGGTAATGCAACTGTCGGTGTATGCTAAATGTAGTATATCTAATGTTAGGTGAACTTCTAAAATGGTGATCAAAATCTGGAATTTGTCTGTTTGGGGTGATTATATGGTTATACAAAATCTACTATGGTTATACTGTAATAATACAGGCTGATACTTATCCGGTTGTCTCCCTAACTGGAACTTCAAGCAGTTTCGTGTTCACTCTGGCACCAGTTATGGTCGACTAACCTATCCATATAATCACCCCAAACAGACAAATTCCAGATTTTGATCACCATTTTAGAAGTTCACCTAACATTAGATATACTACATTTAGCATACACCGACAGTTGCATTACCAACACTGCAACTAAATAATTGTACATATTGTATATATTTTTCACCTGTATTCTCAAACATAGATGTTATAGCCTAAGTGTAATGGATCTGATTATGATCGCTTGACGATCGAAACTTGCCATCCTAGTGTATTTATTAATCTCATGTAATTTATTTCAGGATTAGGGCATAACCCAGCTCTTTTTGGGTACATTCGTGTGAACCGACTGAAAAGCACCAAACTTTTGTTTACTTAGGCAACACTGAAAAATGGCTTCAAACCTCACAGATATCAGAACTTCAGACCATTGCAAATAAAATTGGCCTTAAGATATCATTTGAAAAAAACAGAAAATCATGCCACAAAAGCCAACAAACACCATTAAAGGAAATACAAATTAATGATACAAAAATTAAAATTGTAACACGATTCAAATATCTAGGAGAGTTAATAATAAATAACTTAAGTTAAATGAGAAAGCATCAATTCAAATAAGAACCAACAAGTTATCAAGGGCACAAGAATTTACATTGGAAACTTACAAAAAGAAATGCTTATCAATTACCGGTAATGCAAAAATTAAACATTACAATACAGTCGTAAAACCGGAAGCCACATATGCAGCAGAAACATTATTCCATCTAAATGAACATTCTAAAACCAACAGATTACAGGAGATCGAAAGGCGAATTGGAAGAACTTGTATCAATAAAGGATATTAAAAAAAGATGAGCAATGGCAAATAATATCTGACAATATGGTCTAACAACCTAGGACCCATTACTGATACCATGCGAAAGAAAAGACTAGGATTCTTTGGGCACATCATGAGAAGGCCAGATTCACGTCTTCTAAAACAACTAGTATGGTACAATCTTGCTTCAAAAAACACAACATCTGGATGCCGATGGTTAAAAGAAATCAGAGAGGACTTAAAAGAAATTGGCCAAACAACAGAAGATGCTGCAAATAAGAAAAGTTTAATTACAGCACTTTATTTATTTATTTATTTATTTATTTTCATACAGAGGATGTCCTAGAGGGCAAGGCCCTATAGTAGGACTATACATTGTTATATAATAAGGAATATTAAATATTATTTAACATACAAAAACAAAGATACAAAGTATTTTACAATGACAGTAAGTTACTATTCAAAGTTTTATTAATTTTATAAATTAGGAAGTATCAGAGTGTACTTGTGAAGAATTGTTTGCAGGCTTTTTTGAATTTTAAGACAGGATTTATTGACTTTATATGTGCTGGGAGCGTATTATAATCCTTTATAGCCTGGTTAAACATGCTTTTGGTACCATATATAGAGGTGTAGACCCTTGGAATTGCAAGATTCTTGGAATTTCTGGTGTTATACTCATAGTTTTGTCCTTGTAGAGGAAACTTTATTGTGCCTTTATACGAAAGTTCTCCACTTTTATGTATGAACAGAGAAGCAGATACTTTTATACAGGTTTCTAGAAGGGGGATTCCTGAGATTCGAACTAAATCTGCTGTATGGGTAAGTAAGGGAAGGGAATAAACTGCTTTAATTGCCCTTTTCTGGAGTGTACTTACTTGATTTAATAATGTGGTAGTGCATCTTCCCCAAATACTGCACATATATGTTATATGGTTATGTACTAGACTGTAATACAGTGTTTTTAATATATGAGATGGAAGAACATGTTGTAATTTGTATATTGCTCCTATTGCAGGAAGAATTTTTTGCTTAACTTTGTATATCTGTTCTTGCCAGCTCAGATGTTCATCAAAATTCAGGCCGAGGTATTTTATTGATGAGACCCTTTCAATTACTGTATTATGTAGTGTTACAGGAATCATGGTTTCTTTGCTGTTGCTAGGTTTAGTGAAATATATATAGTTTGTCTTTTTTGTACTAGGCAGCAATCCTTTTAATTTACACCAGTTGTCCAGGACTTTTAAATCATCATTTATTTTTGTTGCAAGTTCTTGTTTGGATTTTGCGCTATATATTAAACTGATATCATCAGCAAATAGTGTTAAGTGGCCCTGTAGCAAACAATTATTGATATCATTCACGTAAATTATGAAAAGTAGAGGACCTAAAACTGATCCTTGTGGTACACCACTGACGCTCTTAGTAAGAGCGCTTTTAACGTTGTTTATTTGTACATACTGATATCTGTTACTTAGGTAATTTTTGATCCAACTATGCGCTACTCCTCGGACGCCTGCATCATGCAGCTTATACAATAATAAATTATGATCGACAGTGTCAAATGCCTTCTGTAGATCCACAAATAGACCTGCTGATATATTGCCTTCGTCTAGTGATTTCTCTAAATTTGTGACAATATCAAATAAAGCATCAAGTACACTTAGAGAGTCTTGGAACCCATACTGGTGTTTAAAGAAGTAGTTGCATTGAAAGAAAAATTTCACCAGCCTGCTTTTTATAATTTTTTCGAAGATCTTTGACAGATCAGGCAATATAGTTATAGGTCTATAGTTGTTTGGATCATCTTTAGATCCCTTCTTATGAACAGGAACTATTTTACCAATTTTCAAAGGATCTGGTAAGATGCCAGTTTCCAAAGACTTATTGGTCAAATCTGAGATAGGTTTGGCTAGTATCTGTTTGCACTTTTTTAGTACCATGCTGTTTATATCATCATTTAGGTTATTTTTGGATTTTAGAGAATCAATTATTTTTATTACTTCTTCCTTTGATGTGGGAGTAAAATTATACAGTCTACCTGCATTGTTTATCATAGATGTTTTGGGACTGTGTGGGTCTACTGGCCTTAGGTTGGGTCCTATATTTGTAAAGAATTTGTTAAATTCATTAGCTATCGATTCTGACTCGATCATATCTTTGCCATCAATTGTTAATTTATTACATGATATAGACTCTGGTTTTGTTTTGTTATTTAGTGCTTCATTTATGACATGCCACGTTTTTCTTGGATTGTTATAATTATTTTTTAACTTATGACTTCATTTTCCACTCTTAAAAAAGAAAACTCCAACAAGGATATTTTCCACCCAAGAAAGGGCAAGACGATCAATACAAATGAAGGAGTACTGGGAGGACCGCAAGGCTCGTACAGTTCCTACAAGTCGACAAACTAATGGTGAGTTAAAGTGATCCTATGTGGTCTCAAACGGCAAAAAGAAGAGGAAGAAGAATAGATGTTTTCTCCTCTGCTGTCTATAACTCACCCGCTGACCCAAATCAGATCAAGACTTGTGTAGTAAAATTCCAGCTGTGTCGGCCATTATTCGCATGAATTATGCATAAGTACAGAATTGCCAACCCCAACGAAACCCCACCCATACGGTACTAATTGTATATGCGGTCTAGGTAGTGTTCTGTGAGGGGTTCCAATGAAAGGAACATCACGTGCAATACAATGGTTACAGCCTAACGGGTCGTCACCAGTGCCCCGCTAGCTTCCTGTGGCCAAGGTTGCACTTCAACCCAACCATTCCAACCTTCGTTTTGTCCAATCCTATGGGTTTTGACAATGGTTTTAGCCTGCAGGCCGCGCTAGCCATCAAGACCATGCAAGACCTCATGTGGTGGGGTATTTTATATCTTACATGTTGATAACACTGCCATGACGTGGATGTGTCGTCATGTCTCCGCCCAGATAACAGCAGTCGAATGCTCAACATGGCTGCCATCGTTCAATGCAACCCTTATTTACGTAAGTTGCACATATTTCCAGTGCACTAGCGATAATAGACTGCAATTTCATTTGGTATTGTCCCCTAGAAAGGTATAAAAATCATGTCTTATCAAGGGTAGGTTCACGTCTCCTCAACTAACTATAATAATAATAATAATAATAATATCGTATGGCCTCGGGTGCCGGGTGCAAGCTTTGTTATTTGACACCCAAAGAGTAGCTTGCATGTTGAATTTCGTTGTTCTTGAAGCACTATGAAAGTCAAGGAGGTCTAAGTTCCTTGAACACTATAGCTCTTTCTTGCAGAAAAATGAGGAACTTCCTGTTGGTGGAAACTCCCATTATGAACACGGCCAACTGAATTCAAATGGGTTCTTTGACATGCCAACATCGTATGACATTGGGTCGTAATTTTTCCGCCTTTCAAAAATCACTTCTCACGGCCAGGAGTGAACCTACAAGCTTGGGGTTAGTAGACAGACACGTTGACCACTCCCCCACCGTGGCAAGCTCTCAACTAACTATGTGCAAGTGTAGTATCCTGGTTCAGCACTCCCGCAGAATTACCGTGCGTTGAAGGGTCCATCATAGATAGGCTGTAAGGGTTTGCGAACCGCATCGTGACAGATGAATACATGATAACACATTGAGAGTTTGGAATGGACGAATGTCTTTTCTGAGCTGATTGGTGACCGAGTGTGTTTGGAGTTGAGTCCAATTGGGGAATTACTAGGGTTCGCATACCAAGGAATACTGTAGAGACTTGCGACATCCAGTTGCTGGAGAGTTGTGTCCGAAGTGCAGCTTTCAGTTGATGGTGCCAAAGTTCAATTTCCCATCAGCAGCAGGATGGTAGGCTTCAGACCTTAGTTATCACGAGTATAAGGCGGGTCCTATGACAAAATCCATTCAGATTTGTTGGTGCTCAGTATGTCTGGTCGTCTGCAACTTTATTCATACTATCTCGCAAAATTCTCGTACTTGATCCTTAAAATTTCACTTCTATTTTGTAGCTCCAACATTATAGATGATCTTCAGGGGAGGTGTTTGCCTTATTTCACGCATATTACACCTTTTTATCTACAAAATTCAACACACTGCGCAGCATGTATGAAAAACCTAGCAACCAGTTGTTTGGGTCCAATGTGGCTGCGCCCATATGGTTGCTAGGCGCTTCACTTCGGCAGCATATATAAAAAGATTATTACAGATTAAAGAAGATATACCTAATTTACTTATTTATAATACATTATTTGTTTTAAGTACGGTATCGTATCGAATATTGATACAAACCTAAGGATCTTACGTCTCATGTTTGGCAACATTGCATGAGTAGAAAGAATGGAGTCGTTTGCGACTTGATATAGTCCCTGTGTGTGTTTGCATCTGCGGTATAAACGGAGATTATATAGCAATTTGTTTGATATAATAAAAAGAAAATATCTGAAGTTTTTTCAATGGTACGATAAATAAACCATGCAATGTTATCAGTATTTAGACATGTGGTGTTGCTAGTCGGGAAGTACCCTTCTTGTAAACGCACTTCCAGGCCGGGCCTGCATCAGAGCATTCCCAAGACCCAACTTTATTGCGCACTCTTCAACCCATATTCATTGTTCATTCTTATATTCTCATATTCTTTGTTCATTGCTTCTCTCTTGTCTCGTCTGCAGCACTGACGGTGGGCTGGCTGTGTTTTCTGGAAACTACCTTACTGGCTCAACGCTGCCCGAATGGAACTCCGCATTCTTACAATATTGAAGGTACGGTACAGTATTATATTATTGAATTGTACATTTTCAGGTCGTGTGGTTATTCTATGTTTTTCATATGCAATATTGCTCAATATTACATTACCCAACCTTGCCGCTTTCAAATTGAACTCTCAATTGTGTTGGTTTCTGCGCTGGCTGATTTTCATGAGTTGATCCTCGTTTCCAAGCCTGGCGTAGAACAAGGACCATGGTCATTCTTGTATAAACGTGCATTGAGGTGCGGCCACCACAGGCTATCATGTTGCACACGTAACCAGGGCCGTCGCGAGTGTGTTTGATTCAGTTCAACCCAAATTAAAATAAGCCAACAATGTAAGATATGCTGTGTTTGTATGTCCCCCCCTCTTCCTATGGGGGACTTCCTCCTCCCTACAAAGATCCTGTTACCCGGTCAGAGACTAATGTTGCATCATACAAGTTCTTATGAATTTGTTTTAAGCCTCGTTATCTAGTACGATATTTTATTTTCTGTGAACTCAACGAGCAAAACTCTCCAATCTGAGAAGTCTTCGTTAGATACGGCTTTAACCGAACTTCAAGGTCTAAAGCCATTTCTACAAAATTATCGTAACACTGGCAATGTCCACCGCTAGAGAAAAAATTTGAAAATTTGGGCTATGCAAAGAAATTTTCTATTCGCCATCAAGGCAATTGCAAAAGGTTCTTTGATGAAATAAATCAGCAAAATTATCAACAGGTGGAAAAAAAACGAAGAGGAACTTCAAAAAGAAGCTGAAAATAAATTTCGGGTAAATTACTTTTTGTTGTCGTAGATACTGCACTGAGCTGCGTAGAAAATAGATTTAACGAAGTTTTTGTTTTGTTTTTGAATACTTTGGATTTCTTTTTGATCCTTCCAAGCTTTCCAATTTGGAGGAAACCCAATTGAAAGACCATTGTCAAACACTCTCTAATTTTCCAAAAGACGGGGAGCTTGAAGATTTGGATGCAGAAGATCTTTTTCTGGAGCTACAATTATATAGGTACGCTGTTCCGTCATCTGCAAAAAGAGCTTTAGGTGCACTACAGTACTTAGTTCCAATAAAGGAGTCCTATCCTAATTTAACGATGACCTATCGAATTATGCTTACAATTCCTATAACGGTTGCGTCGGGGTAAAGGAGTTTTTTCCATTTTGAAACTAATCAAAAACTATTTGAGATCAACGTAGGCGCAGGAGCGTCTGAACAGTTTGGCTACTCTGTCAATCGAATGTGAAATGGCCCAAAAAATAGAAATGAACGATTTAATCAGCACTTTTGCCCTAGCAAAGGCCTGCAGAGCGCCCTTTACATAAATAAAAAGCTCTAAATTCTAAACAAAAAACAGATAAAAAAAAAAGAAACTGCCTTGTAAAGTTTATGAAAAACTGTGTAGCCATAGAAATATTGAAATATGTAAAAGTGATTGCGTATTATTATTAATTATGTGCATTTGGGTAAGAAAGTACATCAAGTACATGCTTCGTTTTCCATAATATATTATTTATGCCAAAAATATCACCTGTGTTATCTCATTATATCAGGTTTCCATTGATATTGCTTGTTGCTTTTATTTGATCAGGTGCTACCTGTATCCAATTTTATGCTTATCCTAGTCTATTTGTTGAGGTTTGTTTAGAAACTATGAGTATTAACTAGCCTAAAATTGTAATTTCTTTTAAAACATCACTCTCTGTACAACACAGCCACTTACAGTCTAAAATGTACATTTACTACAACCCCCCTCCCGCTGCGAACTCATGCCTACTAGGTCCCGCGCACATTCACGCGCCAGGTCCCGCGCACCCTCGCGACGGCCCTGCACGTAACATCAGAGTGGAGATCCCTGCCTGCCTGTCCCAACATTTAAATAGAGCCCTGTAACCTACATTGGACACAAATCAACCGTATTACTTGCGAAACTGGAACTTATTGTAATTTACTGTATGCGTCTCCAATAAAAAGAAGAAAGAAGCTTTCCGATAAATTACCGGTTCCTGCTTTAATGTTTGTAACATATTTGTTAAAATTAGCATCTTAATTTAGTCTTATCTTATAAAATATTGTTTTTTTCCTGCGTAGAGATGCTGCGACTTTCAGATGATACCAAAATACCCACTGCTTTCATTATGAGACTTCCATAACCTCACTCTTGCACCACGTTTGCCTGTCCCCCACCCTCCTATCACTGCTACCAGTCCCATGGCTAACCAATGATTACATTGAAGTTGAATCAAATGGACGAAGGGGAGACAGACATTAAACTATACTTTTATTCAAATTTAAGGGAGGGAGGATGCATCAATGAGGGAATCGGTGATGATGCTGAATTGTCACATCTAGGCCTACATTGTAAACACACCAGAGCTGGTATTATCCACACTACAAGTAAGGAATATAGCAATAACAGGTCACAATAACGCAGCCAGTTCATGCAATGTATGAAATGTGTTTTGAGTGTAAGCAAATCAGAATGATGATACAACTTTACACTCCGCCAACACAATATAATTCCAATCACTGGAACATCTGAAAATACAATTCAAAGGATGCAAACAAATCCCGACAGTCTGTTTGGTAGGAGCGTTGGCAAGTGCCAACTTACAAAATTGCCTGAGTCGACTCTTCACATGTAGGCAGTACTCAGAACACCACAAGCTCCCTATTATGTGTCGTAGGCCTGGAGTAGAACAAACAATACTAGTGGACCATTCATGTGTATAAACCACCTGCAGGTATGCAGGCTCACTGCGAGCAAGTTCCGCCAGGTGGATTTGTTTAGTCACATTTTTTAAACAAGTTGTATTTATTAATTTATCGTAAGGCTTTTAGTGCCGGGAGTGTCCAAGGACAAGTTCGGCTCACCTGAGTCTGTAGCTGCTTCCAGCGGACACCCTTAGGGTGAGCTACAAGTTCCGTTCAATTTCAAGTAGTTCCAACTTTTGCTACCTGATATCAATGATACCTAGTGGTGAATGTTGGAACATTGATAGAGCGTTCCAATGAAATCTAACCTAACAATTTAGCTTCACAGAAGTTTAGTTAGTGGAAGGATCTTTTGCATGCCATAAATCTATGACATGGGACCGCCAGCTTTACTTCTCTGCAAAGGAAGGCATACTGAATGATTTTTAACGCTCCTCATAAATCCGACAACTTCGGCCGGGTTTGAACCCGCTATCTTGGGCACAGCAGTTCAGCATGCTACCAACTACGCCACCGAAGCCGCTAACAAATTGTAGATAATTATGAAATCAGAGAGCAATTCGTCACTGCTGTGGGGGATTCTCTTCTTTTGAATGCTCATTTGTTACGATCGGTTACTTGTGTGACCGGCTGCGTGGTGCAGTTGTAACATTCTCACCCGCTGTGCCCAAGGTTGCAGGATCGAATCTTGGCGCAGTCAGTTGGCATTTGAAGGTGTGAAAATGTGAGGGAGCAGTGTCAGTAGATTTACTGGCACATTAAAGATCCTTTTCGGAGTAAAATGCCGACATCCCGGCGTCTCTAAAAGCCGCAGTAGTTAAAAGGGACGTTATATCAATAACATTACTATAGGCTACTTGTGAGCGCCCCTTGTGTATATACCACCCGCCCGGATTTACTGTTATGCGGGCTGGATTCGACACAGTTATCATGTTATTTGTTTAAACGCACTTTATACACAAACAGCCCATATTATGTTGAAAAGTGTAACTAATTTGGCATGCCAATGCCCAGGCAAGTCTCGGTTCTTTGGGGAGGGCCATCACATTAGGTGCCACAACTACGCCAATAACAGGTGATGCAACAAGAATGCCAGCATAAAATATGAATATTTAACAATAACCGCACGCCTGCGCAGTTGGTAATTTACGGACTTGTAAAAAGTTTGGTGGCGTGGCAGTTCTTCTATAGTACAGCCTATAATTATTTTATTATTAAATAAATATAAGACTTGCATCACTGACACAGCCTGTGAAATACGGTGAACAAAAATACACGTGGATATCCAAGCAAATGCGCCAACGATAATGGAACATTTTTTAACAAAACACAAAGAAAACTTCTATTTTAGGCGAAATAAGTAAACTGTTTGTGGCATTCGAAGAAAAATTATTACAGTGAGGTACCTCTCTATAGAACGGAACCTCGCAGAGGCAGTGTGGCGGTGTCGAGCAAGACTCTCACGCTAGCAGCAGCGTAAGCGCCAACTAGTTTGACACTTTTCAACGTATTTAATAATCATGATTAACTAACCGCACTACAAACATGAATTTCAGTCTGTCTGTTATACTGTACCCTATATGCAAATCTACACCACTTCACGGAATTGAACCAAATTTTATGTACTTATTTTTGGAACCCTATGGGTAGTGATGTGGGCCAGGTAAATACCCAGTGGGAAGGGAAATATAAATTGGGTATTTACCCAGGTATATACCCAGTGGTCATTTAAATACCCAAAATGAGGGTATTTTCAGTTTTTTGAGCCTTGTACAACACTTTATGATGTGTTGATGAAGTGTTGGACAAACAAGGACTGAAACACAGGTATTTGATGCCTTAAATTGAAATCAGGAACAATATTGATCCTCCAAAACTAAAAGAAAAGGAAAATGAACGTTTGGGTATTTTTGGGTATTTATATGTTTTGGCACTGTAACCTTGTCTTTAAGTGTGGTTTTTCCTTAAACTAAAGTAAAATATTGAATAAAACCTTTTGGTTGTTTTGTGTTTTAAATTTTTAATAAATACCAAGATATTGAGAAGGTCGAGCTTGGCGATGTTAAATGTAAGTCACAAACGGTTATCTCTTGAAAATTGTTCCCAATCGGGTGATGTAAGTGTTCAATGTGATAACAATTCTTTATTTCTTGAAGAGGTGTGTCTTAATTGTGAAGACAAATCATGTAGTGGCGAAAAACTTTTGAGATGTGAACGAAATCAACAGGGAAACAAGTACGAGTTGCCGCGAGCGGCGAATGAAGCTGAACTCCTCCAATTAGAATTGGCCTCCAAAGAGGAAATAATCAAAATGCTTGTGGTTGATTTAAAAAATGCACAGTCACAAATATGTCTCCTTAAAGAACGACTACAAGCAGAAGAAGATAGGCCTACTCAGGCAGACTATTTAGAGGTTAGGTCTAAAACCAATGCACGCTTTCCAAGAAATAGGCCTAACTTGGTGAAATCTGGGAATATTCCTAACGACTTTATCTCCCAGAATCCGTTTGAAATCCTCAGCCGTTCCGATTCCAATGTAGAAGAAAGACAAGATACCGGTATTGAAAACAAGACATCCAGACGCGACAAACCTACCTATAACCCTAAGAAAAGGAGACGTCCCCGTGTACTTGTCATGGGTGACTCAATTCTGCGAAATGTAGGCCCAGTAGTTGATGATGCCGCAGTCTATTGCTATCCAGGAATAAGAACTGATCAATTAACTAGAAAGGTATGGGCAAACGAGGTTCGAGAAGACCCTGAGGTGGTAATGATTCATGTAGGGACCAATTGCTTGAACAGTTCTCCAACACCAACTCACATTATGAATGACATGGACAAGCTCGTGGACGAAGTGAAGAGTGCCTTTCCGAGTTCGAAAGTGTGTGTTAGTGGTGTATTACAAAGATGTGACATAGACTCACGATACATTAATGCCGTGAATTCAACACTGGATTGGTTGTGTAGTGAAAAAATCATTATTTTTTTAGAAGGGAACTCTTGGTTACAAGACAGGGACCTTGCTTATGATGGTCTCCACCTCAATAGAAGAGGAACAATGAAATTTGGAAAACTTTTAAACAGAGTTGCCAAGTTTTTACTCTCGGAAAACTAATTGCTAGAACGAGTGATGATATCTTATTGTTTAGAGAGAAGAAAGCGCTGACTACAAGTGGACACCTAGGTGAAGTACAGTGCAGTGAACATAAGTTCAACTGTTTGGATGAGTTCATGCAACAGGACTGTAATATAAGTGCATGCATAAACTCATTAGAATTAGGTGGAGAGGTTAGGTGTTTGTACATTAATAGCAGAAGTATTCGGAATAAGCTTGATGACATTGAAATTCTCTTGCAAATGATAGGCCAGATAGATGTATTGGTAGTTACAGAAACCTGGGTGAAAAGTAATGAGGCAGATTTTTATAACTTCAACAATTTCACAATTGTGTTTGCTCATAGAGATGACAAAGTTGGTGGGGGTCTGGGTATTTATGTATCACACAAATGGAAAGTGAATGTTAAAAGAAAGTGTGAAATGAATCATAGTTTGATGTGGATTGAGGTATTCAGAGATGATGTTAAAAGTAATAGGCCAACATATAAAAGCATTGATATTATTGCAGCATATAACCCCAATAGAAGCAATGCCATACCCTTCTTAAATTCATTTGAAAGTTTTCTTAGCCAGATAAACAATAAATTATGCATCTTCCTCGGAGATACCAACATTGATATCCTAGCTGATGATCAATTAAGAAGGAAATATCTAAATCTAATAGCATGCTATGGGTTTAAACAGTGCAACACTAAATATGCTACACGACTTTGTGACACTGCAGCTACCTTAATAGATCACGTGTCACTAAACAATTCAGAATTAAGTTATAAAATATCAAATGTCAGCAATGATATTAAGTTAGTGATCACAGTATATTAATTCTTGATATTTCCAAGACCAATTATAGCACGTACACTCAGTCACATAACTCGACAAAATCAACAACACACAAGGACTCTTGGGATAGGCAACACACTCCTGAAACTAATATATCTATAAACGCTGATTCCCATAATGATGCAAACAGTACTGTTAACTCTCTATATAACTCTTTCATCAAACAATTGAATCTAAGGAACAGGCATAGTCAAAGAAAAATAACAAACAAAACTAACAATAAAAGACAGACTACTAACTTACCATGGGTCACAGCTGAACTCCTTACACTTATAAAACAACGAGACAGTCTGCATGCAAAGCTCAAAAATCCCCTTCACAAAAATAATAATGATATGAACCAAGAATACTGTAGATGCAGGAATAGTGTAACAAACTTAAAAAGAAGACTAAAGTCAAATTACTACTCAGAAAAATTCAGAACATATGGAAACAATTCCAAAAAAACTTGGGAGACTATCAAAGAAATCATACACAACAAAAAACCAACAGTTGAGACATGCACTTCACTTGAAATAGACAACAAAATTATCACAGACAATCAAGAGCTATGCGAATCATTCAACTTGTTCTTCAAAAACATTGCTGGAAGTCTAGCAAAAGCTATTCCTGAACAGAAGGAAATCCTCAGTAAGGACCACAAGCAGTCAAATTCCCTCTACTTATATCCAACAGATGAAGCAGAGGTCAAGTCCATCATCACAAATTTAAAGAATAAAAAGAGCTGTGGCTTAGATAGGATCAAGACAAATTTCATTAAAAACAATATGCAATCATTTATTAAAATCTTGGTTGAAATGATTAATGAGTCCTTAGTTACTGGCATGATACCAGATGACTTAAAAGTGGCCAAAGTAGTTCCTATATTTAAGGGTGGTGACAAAAGAAATCCAAATAATTATAGACCTGTTTCTATTTTATCGGTAGTTTCAAAAATTCTGGAAGAAGTGGTAAAAACAAGATTGCTTTCATTTCTGAAAAAGAATACATTCTTTCATAATATGCAATATGGATTCAGGGAAAAATCAAGTACTGAGGCAGCAACTATTGACCTAATAACAATGCTACAAGAAACTATTGACAAAAATAATATGGCAGTTGGGTTATTTATTGATCTCACAAAAGCCTTTGATAGAGTAGATCATAAAATACTGTTGTCAAAATTAGAAAATGCTGGTGTCCGAGGTATAGCTCTAAAATGGTTCCAAAGCTACCTTATTGGAAGAAAGCAGCATGTAGCTTTGAATAAATGGATAAGTTCAGGAAAATATATAACTCATGGCGTTCCACAAGGTTCTATACTTGGACCTACATTATTCTTAATGTATATAAATGATATTGTGGATTGTAATTTGAGAGGGCATATCAAATTGTATGCAGATGATACAAATATCTTCTACACTGGGAAAGACATAATTGAAATCATACAAAATGTGCAACAAGATACAAATACTCTCTCACAATGGTTCCAGGCCAATAAATTAACAATGAACCTACAGAAGACCAATTACATGGTAATTTCAAAACAAAGCATGAAAGAAATCACACATGACAAAATATATATAAATAATATTGAAATAAAAGAGGTTAATCAGGCAAAGTATTTAGGTCTAATCATCGACAAACACCTGACCTGGATTGAACACGTTGAACGAATTGCTAAGAAACTCTCACCTGTAGTGGGGATCCTAAGGAAACTTCGGTATCTTATTCCCCTAAACCTTGTAAAACAAATCTACTATTCACTTGTACATAGCAAGCTCCAATATTTAAATGTTATTTGGGCTCACTGCAGGAAATCCACACTGAATGATTTAATGACTATTCAGAATAGGGCTATTAGAAACATATTTAACCTTCCTTACTGCACTCCAGTAAAAGATCTGTACATCAAAAGTAAAATTCTACCCCTCAGCATAAGTGCAGAACTCCGAGCAGCTATGCTAATATACAAGATTAAACACAACACAATACTCTATAGCTCTCCCTACATCTTGAACTCAGACAATCATTCTTATGGAACTAGGCATGCGAAGGACGTAGCCTTATATATCATTCACTCTTCTAAATATGGTAGAAATAGTTTCAAGTTCTCTGCATCACAGTCATATAATAAACTTCCTGATGAAGTAAAAAGTGCACCAACTTTGTCGGTATTTAAGAGGAAAACTATGGAAGTATTGTGGGAAAAATTCGATGCATCTTAATACATCAAATAAGTTAAGTTATGTATAAGATTAAAAATCCTAAGTGCTTATCATTTTAAGGGACCTTGGTCTAAACAATCTTAGATATGGTATCAACCTTATAATAGGCCTATGTCCTTATTCATCAATTTGTGTTACCTTCAGAATTTTCTTCCTTGGTGTGTAAACACACATATTACTGTACAATTCCTCTGTACGAGCCTATGGCTCTTTGGAATTAATTGAATAAAATATCTAAAATATCTAAAAAATATTACGGTACTGGAAATGAGCAACACAGATGTGGGAGGGAAAAGCTACTTTTGTAGTAATAAGAGTAGGCTATATGCATTTTAATTGAAATGTGTATGCCAAAACTCAAAAGGTAAGAAAATATATTCAATAGAAAAGACATTTGAAAAAAAAAAAAATAGCTTAGTAATAGTGCTTTATATTATTTTTCATTCAATTTTAAATATTAAAAAAATATTAATTTTTAAATCATACGGTACTCTAAATAATATAAATGCATGTCAGGAAGTTTTTGTAGTATGTGTGTTCTATAATGGGTGAAGATGTACTGTGTGCTAGCAAGCATATGGGTTGGCAACACTGCTCAGTTCATCCTACCCAGAATTCAAACTGACACTACTTCCTTCCAATTTTTTATTCTTTGTTTGATGCCTACTGTACTCAACCTAACTTTTTCAGTGTAGTGGTGTAACGTGTTTTTCGTGGGGTTTTTATGCAACTGGCATAAGTCAGTAGAAAGCCATTCTATATTTATTTACGCGGCAAATTGTTCAGCCAAGAGAATTTTTCATGTTAATTTATTATTATTATTAATTTATTAGAATTATTATTAAGATATTTTCGGAGCATTTTATAAAAATTATTAGCATTCAGATAGGTTTTCTATGTCTTAGAAAACGCTATCAAGCAAATTATTACGAACGACGATATCGTAGAAAATTATATGATTACGGAATTTTACGGAGTTTTGTCAGTTAGGGTATTTGAGAGACGTGACTCACTGGGAATTCAAGTACCAGCTTAATCTTGTCGGGAAGTATTACGCAAGCGGGTCGCAGCGTCAAGAAAAGGCGAATTGTTGGAACGGAAGACGACTTCTCCCTCCCGCCGTGTGCAATGAACCAGAGGAGGGGAAGTAGCGGCGTGCTCAGCCAATCAGTGGAGACAACGTAAGCTGGAAGACGGTACCATGGTGGGGGAGCCAACGTGTGGATATATCGTTCGACGCGCCGTGAAACGAGGACAATCTGTGTAGTCCTTGCCGAGTGTGGTTATACGCGGGAGTCGCTCCGATGTTCCGTGGAACGAGGACATTCTGTGTAAGACGAAAGCAGTACGGTTGGACGCGGGAGTCGCTCCGATGTTCCGTGGAGTTGTACGAGTGTTTGGGTCCGATGTACGGACCATAGAATTATCTAATCTACCAGAATATCATCAAATAACGAAGAAGATGGCGACGTCCAGGAGACTGTGGGAAGCTCACAGCATCATCCAGTACGAGGGAAATGCTTTGGCAATTTCCAGTGGTAAGCGCAAATGACGCAGAAATACGCAATCTCTCATTTCTCTTTGTTTTACATTTCATATTTCAGTAACTTCATAGCTTGGAAATAAGAGTAAAATCAATTTATCAGACTCCGTTTTCACGTAATTTTCTATCGGTAATATTAAAATCGCAACGCTCCAATTTAAATTTTAAACTTATTATTATTATTAATTTTGCTATACTTGTTTTATATAATAAATTCATTTCTTTTACAATGCAATCTTTGCTTTCAGTATGTAGCATTAGATATAGACCAATTCCTTCTCCTGATACAATTGTTTGTTGGGTTAATGATCAAATCATACCACGATCTGAGTGATTAGATTCTTGAAGGTGTTCTACCAGAGCTAGACGTTGTTAAATACAAATTTAGATTTCAGCATTGCGTTGAAGTCTTGGCGCCCATTAAAACAACATAGCTTAGGCAAAGGTAAACAGTTACATTTATCTCCCAACAGTTAGGGGCTAGCAAAACATTACACTTGTCGCTCAAAGTGAGGGCAGTAGAAACCATTACATTTGTCGCCGACAACTTGGGGCTGAAAACCTAATAACATTTGTGGAAGGAGAAGGGTATATATTTCTGTGCCTGTATTTTGGGGGTTATTTGTCTGTATCAGTGTATATCATTATGGGGGATGAGAAAGAAAGACAGATGAGGTTACGTAGTGGTCATCAACGGGAGAGTGATGATACGAGCAGTATGTTGAGTGATGGTAGTACCGGGGTAGCGGAGGTAAATCCCGATACTGAAACAGGGAGTGTAGGCGGCCAACCAGAATTAAAAACTTTACTTCTCGAGTTCATGTATCAGAACAAAGTTAGTAGTGATGCCTTAAATGCAAAATTAGAACAGAATAATGCAAAATTAGAACAAAACAACGCTAAATTAGAACAAAACAGTAGGGAAAATAAAGAAAGTACAGATGCCTTAAATGCTAAATTAGAACAAAACAGTAGGGAAAATAGAGAGAGTAATGAAACTTTAAACGCCAGATTAGAACAAAACAGTAAGGAAAATAGAGAGAGTACTGAAACTTTAAATGCTAAATTAGAACAAAACAGTAGGGAAATGAGTGACAAATTCGAACTGATTAGAGGTGAGATCAGGGGGGTGAAGGAAGAAAAGGCTAAAGAGATTATTGCAGATGTAGACAGAAAATTAGGAAAAGTGCAGGAGGAGTTGGAAATTAGAATCAGTACACCGGCTGAAAATTTAAAAGAACTAGTGCAACTGGAAACACAGCAGGTTAAAAAGCAATTGGGGGGAGAAATTGACAAAATTCAGGTAGCTACTAAAGAGGTTAAGGAACAGCTGGGGGGTAGAATTGAGAAAGTCCACTCGCAAATAGTTGCAGAAGTAAATGATTTAAGAGAGAGTAATAGAGAGAGCATTAGCAAGATTGAGGAGAAACAATCAAAGCTATATGATAAAGTAGAAGATTCAGAAGGAAACATTAAATTAACAGTAAACAGTATTGAGAGGAAGGCTGAGGAGAAAATCGCAGAATTAGAATTAAAATTAAAAGCTAGGATCAGGCAAGAAAATAGTCAGAATAGGCCAGTTTTTGTGAATAGCACACACAGGGAGGTAGAACTGGGTAAGTTCAGCAATCGACAGGGGTGCCCAATGGAGTTCATGAACACTATAGAAAATAAATTCGGGGAGAGGTTGGAAAATGGTAGTATTGAGTGGTGCCAGGTAGTTGAAATTTTAGAACAAGTGTTTGTGGGGGAAACGAGGAATTGGTTTGCTGTCTACAGAGACAAGTTTACTGATATTAATGATTTTAAAATGAAATTCTGTGAAAAGTTCTGGAATGAGGTCATTCAGTCGCAGCATCGTGAGGGAGTAGTGTGTGGTAAATATAACCCTAAAGGAAGCTCCACCATGACCGAATACTTTTTAGGGCAGGTATTAGTGTGTAAATATCTGGATGGCTTGAAGGAGGAAAGTGATGTGGTAAGGTTGCTACTTAGGCACTTTCCCTATAGGATCAAGGAGGCTGCTTGTATCCAGAATGTAAAGACTATATCACAAGTAGAAAATTTGTTAAGCACATTTGATGCACTAGGGAGAGGGGGTTATGAGTAGAGCCCTGCGCGGATAGACAAAACGTTATCCGCATCCGCCCCGCATCCGCACGGCTGTTATCCGCACCCGCCCCGCATCCGCACGACTGTTATCCGCACCCGCCCCGCATCCGCACGACTGTTATCCGCATCCGCACGACTTTTATCCGCATCCGCTCCGCATCCGCTCCGCATCCAAGCGACTTTTATCCACACGTTTGTTATCCGAATCGACTGGCATTACAATGATATTTTCAATGTGTTGCTTTATACTTTATCCTTTAGACATTTGAGAAGAAAGTCGAACCCATAGGCTATGTACTGTATGTCATGTGCTATGTCAAAAATGAATGTTATACAGCCAGAATTGCAACCCTTTTCAGTTGGAGTGTTGATTGTGCTTAATGACCTAATTTAAATGGGATTAGCGTAAATCATCATCTTACATTTGTCATGAAAAAAATATAACGGTAAAATATGATATGTCATAAACATCCGGGTCCTAGTAAGGGAGAGTGGGGGAATTGTGCGCATTTAAGCAAGAATCGGTCTTGTGATAGTCTCATAATAGAAAACACAGCTGCAGTTATGAATAAGGGAGCCTGAGTAGCTATATTCGATGTACAGAAACAAATTTAATTCAAAAATAAATTTGGTGGGCTATAATTCGAAATCTCGCAAATATGCATTTGCGCACGATTACCCACCCTTCAGGGAAATTATGCGTATGGGATGAGTGTTGCAAAGCCATACCAATACAATGTGAATTGGCTGAAACTTGCACTGAGCATTAATATTAGAATATTCCAATGCATTTTACAATAGCATAACAATGCCATGATATTAAAATTCTGCAGTTTGGGATATTAGAATTAAATATCTTCGTTTCGTCAGCATTAAAGGAGGCAATCCTATTTAGGCTTGTTCCTTCAGGTTGTCTCAACGTTAATGCAGGATATCTCTTCAAGAACTCACACAACCAAACTATGCCTGCTAGACTTTTAACTTTATGGAAATTATGGGGAACCTTATTCTCCTCTGCAAACTTGAACTCTAACCGTCTGACAAGCTTGGTGGGCGTTAAGCCGTAAAATAATTTTGCCAATGTCAAAAGGTATTCGGATAATTATGGCTCCATTTCGTCGGTAAAAACAGCTTTACGGACTAGACGAGGTGGAGCAAGACAATTTTGCAGCAACTGCTTTCGTAGGATTGACTGGGGAATGTTGAATCTTATCCCCACTTCCCTTATTTTCCTCCCATCATACCTAATTGCACGTAGAGCTTTCTGCACATTTTCTGCTGGGTAGAAATTTTTCTCCGTTTTCCGCGTATAATTTCTTGGCATCTGGAGAACAAAAACGAAATATTTTTGCCATTAATGTCGCGTTGTATCTACTTGTATCGTTCTGCGCACCATTACAGAAAATTAAATGCAACGTGTTATGTTTCTTCATCCAAGCCTCCGGTTATCGCATAGCGATTGGCACCATGCTGACTGTCCCTATCTGATCTGATAGGAACGATGACAGCTTTAGGGTAGCAGTGAACTGAGTTACAGTTGTACTACCAACTCAAAAAACATAGATGCGCATGATTACCCGCTGCGCACAATTACCCAACTTTTCCCATGATATTCAACAAGTATTCAATCGTATTCTAAAAACTATCCGCAAATTTACTCCAAACATTACCCGCGGCTTATCCGCTATCCGCAAAGCCATGCAAAGTATATCCGCATGGCGAAAAATGTTGCGGATATCCGCGGGTCTATCCGCGGATATCCGCATCCGCGCAGGGCTTTAGTTGTAGGCTACTTGAGCATATCAATGTGTAGAGCTCAAAAATGGGCAAATTTATTTATGGAAAGGAACATTTCATTAGCCACTATCTAGGTAACATGGGTTATACGTAGGCTTGGTTCATTGGTTGTTGTTAAATTGAATATATATTAATTATCTATAGTCACATTGTCGACATATCCTACAGATCGAGAGTACCGATCGAGAGTCGAACGGAGGTGAGAAGACCGAGCGGAAACATGCCGGTAAGTTATGAATTGCGACGAAATGATAAAAACATGGAATGCGCGTTTATTATAAGGCATTTCGACATAGAAAAAGTACCTCAAATTATAGAAGGATTTTTGATGAAGTAATTTACTACCCCAGAAGGGACATTGGAAATAATAGGAGAGTTCTATTAGGTCAGAGCGCACTCAGGGATATCGAAAAGGCTGACTTATCTTATTGGCAGCGCGTCGCGTAACACATTTTCTCGACAGCGCTATGTAATATACGAATCATCGGATTTGTAAACCCCGCCGGATATAAGTAATATAGCCTTGTATTTCTTGCAATCTGAGTATTTAAGGAACAATCCTTATTCGGTCAATTTTTGGAATTTCTGTAAATTGATACTTAACTGTGTGAGGTGGATCGAATCATATAAATCTTTGTTTTAACTTGTTAATTTTGGATACAAGTATGTATACTGGACTAACATTTCATTTACGTGTGTTTTTCAGTTGCGTACGGTCGCACGTAATTTTGCCACAATGTTAGATAATAATTTTGAAAGCTGTGGGCAAAGTGAATTATGGTCTCTTTTGTTTTAACTGCCACGATTAGGGACATTGTGCTTATTTCAACGTAACATTTTCATTATAATCAGTGTTAATAATTTTGTAGCATTTTTTGGAAACATGGAGTCGAACGATGACCTACTTGATGTAATGGCCGATTACATGGTCGTACATGATGGGAATATAATGGAGTTGAGGATCAATCGCGAGGCGCGATGGCGGAGCGGAACATCGAGATGTTGGAATGCCACATGTCGTGGGAAATTGTGGAGTTCTTGGGCCAACCAAATACCCTGTATTGACACAACAATGAATACATGAGTTACAACCAGCAACGCATTTCCAGTAATATTTATTTTTGTTCCCTTGGTCATGTTTGGAGTTAGCAGTTAGGGACCATATTTCTCAGTGACATTTATAGGCAGGTAGCCATGGTAAAGATTTTATATAGAACAGAAAATTTTCTGGCTGATTTTATTCTAGCTGACATAGAAAAAAGCGTGCAGTTTTAAATTGTCGCATTGGGCTGAGCTGGGCAGGCAGCTCGCGTATTACGTTTGGTAAAAACAGATATGGATGAATTAATGTATAAAATAAGCATTCAGCAGCAAGGTACTGGTATTTTAGCCGAGTTCCAGTCATGTTAAAAGTGTCAATGCTACATTGATTTGGTGAATTAAAATCGAATACGTGTTCTAGCATGGGGGTTGAAACAGGCAAAGAGCTTGGATAGTATGATAAACAACTTATTATTTGACGAGCGTAGCACTCGATTATTTCATAAAATCATAGATAGGTTAATTATGTATTTTAGTAATCTAAGAGTACGCATGTAAATAGATAAGGATAATAATGTTCTTTTTTGTGAACATGAATCTTAACCAGAATTATTGTGGATGACTTAAGAGAGCCATGAGTTCAGAAAACTTACTGTGAACGATGTTGTATAATAGTAGCTAAAAATGTAATAGAACTTAAGCATGATAGGTACGTGCGAAGTTGCTGTAGCCACACTGGGCTTGTTAAGGCTAAAGATTTTTCTGGGGATTAAATATGACTGGAGATCGAAAAGCCAAAGCCCCCAGTCCCCGGCAGACCTTTGGTGGGCAGGGGGTGCTAAGAATCTCCGGACCAGTCTTGAGAAAGATAGCTACTTGGAATATCAGGTGCTTGTTTCAAGGTGGAAAGACTCATAATTCTATCAGAGAGATGCAAAGACTCAGTTTTGATGTGCATGGAATCAGTGATATGCGCTGGCCACATTATGGGAAATGTCTAGTCAATGGTTATCAAGTGCACTATTCTGGTAATTGATCCTCATCACTTTAATGGTGTTGGTCTCATTATACATCACGATATCATTAAGTCTATGAAATCACTCGTGCCCATATCTTACAGAGTGTGTTTACTAGAACTTGAATCACGTCCAATTTCGGTGAATATCGTCCAAGTATTCGCTCCATCATGTGATTCGTCAGGCAATGAAGTTGAAGACTTTTGTACCAAAATACAAACAGCCATGCCTATCACTAAAAGACATAATATCATTTTAATGGGTGATTTCAACGCTAAGGTGGGCCATGGTAGACGTGCTGATATTGACGGTGTTTTTGGTTTAGGTGCAAGCAATCTTCCGAGGTGATCGATTGGTTAAGTTTTGTCAGGAGCAAGATCTTATTATAGCAAACACACACATTTTCAGCTGCCTCCACGTCGTCTCTAAACGTGGATCTGAAATTTCGACATAAAATGTACACTCCTATTTTAGCTGCATTAGAGCCCTACTCAGGATATACTACTCTTTGCAGTACATTGTCATCTAAGGTAGGTTATAGCTGCGGTGCTAATACCGACTCATGCTATGAAATCCGGCAAGGCCATGTGATCCACTGCCTCGTATCATGACATGGGATTTGTCTCAATTTTGATGATATAAACATTAGGAACTAGATTGATTACATCACAATCGTTAAGCTTTTCACAAACTCCCTCACATGTGTGAAAACGTATCCTGGATCTGATATCAACTCAGATCATAATCTCCTGTTTGCATTTATGAATATCAGACTGAAGAAATGCAATTACAAGGGAAGAAATAATTGGATTGAGAATCAGAAACTTCAAAACCCTGAACTGAGGAATGAAGTGCACAGAGATCTGTGTGTAAAACTTGTCGCAATTCAGAACAGTATGAATGTAAATGATATCCACAATGAATGAAATAAGTCAAGCACAATTAAAATATGCCAGGAGAAAGAAAAACAAGGCCTGGATGACCCATGAAATTCAGCGAAGAGCATTTAAGAATAAAGATTCCATGAATTACAAAATATTGCAGAAATTAATAAGGCAGAAAATAAGATTTGGAAAACAGCAACAATTTTCTCAGGAATGTGAGGAAATAGAATTTCGTAATTCAAAACACAGACTCATTTAACATGTACATGAAATTGAGACATGCAACAAGTATACACAAAAATAAGACAAGTTGAGTCCTCTTAAATAAAGATGTGATATCTCATCTAGCACAGGAGAGAAATTGCAAGAATGAAAGGAATATATTCAGAATCTCTTCATGGACTTCAGAAATGCTGATCACGTTCATGGGAAGGCGATGGCGTGGATATCACACGTGCAGAAGTAGAATTGCCATAAGAACAACGATAATTGTAAGGGCCCCAGGCCCCGATGATATTTACACTGAGATACTGAAACTACTTGTGAAAGAAAATCCCTTCCATTATTGGACGACTTGTTCAACAGTATCTACTGGAGAGGTATCATTCCCAATGACCGGCTCAAATCAACTTTTGTAACTTTACCTAAGAAAGTTAACGAAAAATACTGCAATGAATATAGAACCATTAGTTTGATGAGTCATTTACTGAAAGTCTTCCTTAAAGTATTGTATTCAAGAATTTACCAAAAGTGTGAGGAAAATATCGGAATCTCACAATTTGGCTTCAGAATAGGCTTCGGTTCTAGGAAGAACTTCTTTAGTCTGTAGGTGTTGAGACATAAATGTTGATGTTTTGCCTGGTTCATTGACTATGAGAAAGCTTTCGATAATATCCAGCATAACAGCCTCATTATCCTTCTTCAAGAATTAGGGCTCGACGGACGGGACATCAGTATTATTGGTAATCTCTTCAGGAACCAGAGTGCTAGTGTAAGAGTAGATGGTCAGGTCTCAGAAGAAGTGTCAATTATGAAAGGAGTTAGACAAGGCTGTATTCTTTCTTTCCCCTATGCTTTTCAACCGCTATTCAGAAATGATTTTTTCGTGATGCTTTTTTTTCGGAAAGACTCCAGGAGTGATAGTTAATGGAGTCACAAGAAATAATATCAGGTATGCACTGTTATACTTGCAACCAGTTTTAAAAATTTACGAGAACTGCACGATGCTGTAAATGAGGCCAGTAACACCATGGGCCTAAGGCTGAATGTGAAGAAGTACAAGTGGATGGTTGTACGTAGGGAAGAGGATGGTTTTCATGACAGTCTTAAAGTTGGAAATGACTGGATTGACAAGGTAGCATCATTTAAATACCTAGGATGACATATTTATGATAACTGGGACTATAGTACAGAGATTCGATGCAAAATTGAGCAAGCTAGAACTATTTCTCAAAAAGTCAGAAAATATTTAATAAGGCGAGACCTGTCCATTGCACTACGAACACGACTCCTCAGATTTTATGTTTTCAGCATTGCTACTATATGGCGTCGAATAATGGACATTAACTGAATCCATGTGCGGGAAGCTACAATCATTTGAAATGTGGACGTACCGAAGGATGCTGAAGATAACTTGCACTGCCAATATTACCAATGTAGAAGTTTTGCAGCGTATGAACTTAAAACCTTAAATTCTCAATACAATCTAAATAAGAATGCTATAATACTCCACGGGAAAATTAATGGAAGACGTGGTCCGGGGCAAAGAAAGATATCGTGTGGCTCGACAACTTAAGCCAGTGGTTTAGGGTGAAGAGACTCAAACTGTTCAGAAGAGCTATGGACAATCACACATTTTACTACTGATCGCCAACGTCTTGTGAGGTCACGGCACTTGAAGAAGGAGAAGAAGAAGAAGAAGAAGAAGTTGGTCAACACGAATTTTCCCAACGAATGGGCGGGGTACAAAGTATAAATATGTGAAAAAACTCCTGGAAAAATTTACATGTATTAATTAATTAAATAATTATTCTTAATTGCCCTATTTATTGGTGTTAATTAATTACTATCCGTAATTTTCTCCAGGAGTGTATTCACATATTTTTACAAATGACAGTTATTTTTGATGTCCTCGAACAGCCCTTTCTTTTCAACGGTAATTCGTCATTGCATTTTGTTACAGGAAAAGCAATATGTGACAAAATGAAAGTTGAATGCTTGTACTTAAAAATATAAACCAGCACTCAATATTTTCCTATCCTCTTAATCGAGACGATGAAAGACCATGTTGACTGTTACGATGTAAGAGCCGTAGGTGAATGGTACTAACCTTTCTCTATGCACAATCTTATTATCGTGCTGTAGAAGGATTAACAAGTCATCCAGAAGAACTGTTAATCCCAAATTTCCGTTTAGACCAGAGACCAACGACCCCGTTTTACAAATTTCCGAAATCAGTTCAGCACGAGATAAAAGCTATCTCAGGGTCTATCTGGGCAAACACTAAGTAAATGCTGGCTTCACTGATATCGGCAATATGCAAGCAAGGTAGGAAGAAGGAACATCGAAAATAGCACAATTTCTTTAAAATATCTCAATTTATTAACATTAATCAATTTTAAAAACTTTGGCAAAAATCACCAAAATAAATAACCTTCAACATAAAAAATCAACACTCTGCATAAATAAACCCTTCTAACACTCATTGCATGATAACCAGAAAATTGATAGTCCGTCTGGTATCATTATTCTAAATTTTTACACTATTTATACTCTTGAGGTGATCATGATTAAATTAAGAGTTTTGATGATCCCTCTCTGTACACTTGTTTTGTTTCTATAGAAAAACATTATCACACGTAGTTTTCATTTCCGAATATCAATTATGACTGTTCAAGTTTTGGACAATTTTTATGTTTCATTTGAAAATTGTTGTATAGTGGTATTTGTAAATGTGCTTTCAAAATGAAATAGAATTATGGAAATAATTGCACAAATTAATTTTTGTAGTGTTATGCAGTCGTGGAATACTAATATTTGACTAACATAATCGTCAAATGTTAATATTTCTTGCATTTGTAACATTGTTCCACTGAACAATTGGTTAATAACTTTTTATCTCATTGTTGTAGAATAAAATTTATAATATCTTACATTTCTCCTGATTATTTATTCTCAGACTTATTTAAATTCATCTCAAACGATGTTATATCAGATAATTACATTTTATAAACAATGGAAATTGTTGTAATTTTTTCTCTCAATAAATTAAGTCTCTCTCCAAATAATTATCTTTCTCATTCCTATTTTTCCTAGTCTCCAAAATATTTAAGTTCAAAATATTTATTACAACATTTATTATTATTATTTATAATTTTCCACAATTGTTTATAACAGGTATCACTCCTATCTCTCGATCTGTTTTATGAAGATTTTTATCTAAGTCAGTTGACTGGTTCTGAAATTATTATTATTTTATGCACTCTCAAATGTTCAGTACAAGCATTCTCAAATATTTATTTTTATTTTATGCACTTGCAACTATTTATTTTATAAGTAATCTCTGGTCAGATTTATCAAATCTAATAATCATCTCCTTTACCTATTGGGCATAATATCGGGAATCTAGATAGTTGACCAAGGTGTATTGGAACTGACATCCTTTTCTACAGGATTTGAATTGGACTGGAATATGGGGCAGCCATATTGCTTCATCCGTCTTTTACAACCATGAGCAAACACGTGCTCTAAGTAACTTCTTCCACAACTCCGGCAATATATTCCCCATGGACGAAACTCAGTCTCCACATAACCACAACATTAATGCCGACACTCTTATCGCATAATATATATATTTTTTAAACAATCATCATTATACGATTCTTATTTTTTTTCGAATGTTGTTTTTTTCCGTCATACAAATGACTCGTGTACTTAGAATTTATAAAGATTTACAATGATAGGTGTATTGATTCCTGGTCAAAATCTTTCCTGTCTCTATTTAAAAAAAAATCATCCTAGTTGATACACATATTTTTTATATAAGCTGCCATTACTATATTTCCTTTCTTATTTCCACTTGGTGCTTTCAAAAATGTCATCAAAACTTATTCTTCATTGCTGATGGCTTAACTTTGTTAACATTGCCATGAAATATCATTCAAACAAACTCAGTTATTATTAACCCTGTTCATAAATATAAATAACCATTGTTATTATTAACCCTGTTCGCAAATTAATCCTGCTTCGAAAATATTTTATTTAAATAAATAATCACTATCTTTATTATCCCTGTTCACCAATATTTTAAATAACCATTGTTATTATTTTTCCTTCTAACATCATTTAAACAATTACCATTATTTCCCTCGGTAATATTTAAATAATTTCTGTTATTATTTAACAATATTTAAACAATTACTGTTATGACCCTATTCACAAAAAAATTAAATATAATAATTAAACAAATTATTTAACCCTCACATTTATTTAACGATGTATCGCAAATTATTCCATATCATGATTATTATTTAATATCATCCTTGATTTTAAAATAGCGCAAATTAATTCATTTGAATGATGCTGTCACCCTTTAAATTATTTAAATAAATTAAATTATGTATTTAATTGTGAACATTCACGATTGTAAATTGAATTGTTTTTAAATCACTGTAAATTATTATTAGAAAAATTTATACAGAATTATTTTGAATAATCTAAGCTCCTCCGATGCTATAAAAATATTCGTATTCCTTAAATAAATCTAGCCTGTCTGCCTGACATTACTACAGCTGTTCTAACAGTTAAGAAAATTCACATATTAAATTATTCTAAGCCGTAGTTGCCCTCAATTTGTCATGCTAGACAAATACATGTAGAATTGACTCGAAGGTGGTGTTGATATTTTACAAATTGAACGGGTTAAAAGGAATTTTCAATTACATTAAACTAGTAAGAAAATACATACAGGAATCGGCTTACTTCATTCTTGATGTGATGGTGGCGTGTCCACGGTGTTCGTTACTAACTAATGATCTCACAACCATTCCATTAGTATGACGATCTCCTTTGGTCATCAGCTCCTCCATTAGCTTCATCCTCGTTTCCCTCCATTGTAGACCTATCCTTCTGCGATTTTACGACACATATTAGCGTTTGATAGTACGCATAAGTAAACTTCTCGGTGATACTTTTCACTATTCGACATTTTGTCTGTTGTCATTATGAACCGTTATGTGCATGAACACGATGCGTTCAATTCTTAAAAGTTCATTCGTAAAGTGTACGATTCGACGGTTTGTATTTAACCCTGTATGACAGTGTTAAGCTTTAGCAGCTTGAATTTTCATCGAGTATGCTCTGACATTCTGAGATAAGTGGATAACGTAGAATTCCTAATATAAATAAACCTAGGCGAGTAATCAGATATTCTCTGTAAGAAGCTCGCAATGCATCACTTGTCTCGCATCGAAGGCTAATCGGTGGTCGGGTAATGAGTATGCCTCAAAGACATATCTACTGTGTAGATAGTTCCCTCTATTCTCCTGGTAACTGACATTTGGATATTCTCCACCACAATCTGTCAAGACAGATGGGACCAGATCGTAGGATATGTTCCTCTCAGATAGGTAACTCGTGAAAAAGTACAAGTGCTTAGTTCACTGAACTAACTAAGTCCTGAACTCTAGTCACAGAGACTAAGTTCTACTTTGTTTACGATAATAGTAGTATCGTAGTGCCTCGTTGATTTGTAGCGTAACAATGTTGTTTACCCAAGCGACTGCTTGGAAGTAATACATACTCTATGCAGAATATCGGCCCCTATTATACTGATCTGGGCTCTCGCGTCATGAACTTTCTGCGTCAAAACTTATCGAAGTTTCCATCGTCATATCTCGGCTTCTATCGAACAGATTCTCTTCCGAGATGGCTTAAACTTCGTCAAATTCCACTGCCATAAAAGTGGACTACTTTTCAAATCTCGAAAACATTGTTTAAAGGATAATTGTACACATGCTGTTACATAGGTGCGCGTCACAGGCACTCACTATAACCTTCCCTTCGTTCGAGAAGGAAAGTAACGCGAGATTCAAACTTTGCTGCTTAATTACAAAAATGTCACGACATCACGAACACCACATCATGGAATATTAGAAACGAGCTCATTCCGCGTATTTGAGGAAGTTATTTACTGTTGTTTTAAGGGGAAGAACTACGAGGTCATCTGCCCCGTTATTTGGGTAAATTGCAATAGTTAACTTTTGACTAGATAGATTAAGCTAGGTATTATTTGGTTTCCCTTGATTATACCCCATCGCGATATTAGATGCTTTTAAATCGGTCAACACGGTTGTACCCAAATTGTAAACATGAAGCTAATAACATGAGGTTACAACGTTATCTAGGATGACTTGTTTCAATTATCGTCGGATGCAATACATTTAGGCTTTTACATCTACATCTACGAATAAATATGTTATGCAACTATATATTTGTAGAATGTTTTAGATACAGAAGATTATTGTATATTTTTCCAGAATTATAAGTGGTATCTTATTCTTGATATCTAAATGATAGTGACTATTAACCTAGTGCTAGCATTAGAAATACTGCACAGAAACAAGCTGTCTGCCACAGATCGGAGAACACACTACGAGGAGAGACATGCGGAGCCTCCCTCAGTCAAAATGGTAACATCGATAAACAATTGTCAACCAATAGCGGAATAATGTCATACATATGCAATACTTGCGGAGCAAGCAGAAAACGGAAAGTAGATCTGAGGATTCATATGTTGACTCATAGTGGGCAAAAGCCACATTCATGTAGTACCTGCGGGGCAAGGTTTAGTGTGAAAAGCACCTCGACGACACACATGATAATTCATAGTGGTCATAGGGATCATTATTGTACTATATGCGGAAGAAAATTTTCTCTGAAGGGTAATTTTGAGAGACACATGGCGATCCATGGTGGTCAAATGCCACATTCCTGTAAATCATGTGGGGGACAATTTACCCAGAAAGCTAATCTTCGGAAACACATGTTGCGTCATAGTGGTCAAAAGTCATATTCATGTGATGTATGTGGCAAGAATTTCACTACAAAAGACGGTGTCAAGTTCCACTTGATGAATCATAAAGGTCAAAAGCCATATTCCTGTGATACGTGTGGCGAGAAGTTTTCCTCGAAAGGCAGTGTTAAAAACCACATAATGAGTCATAGAGGTCAAAAGCCAGATTCCTGTGATTTATGCGGAGCAAACTTTGATGCTAGAAAATATTTAAAACGGCATATGTTGATACATAGTGGTCTACACTTATATTCCTGTTTTACATGCGGAAGAAACTTTACCCAAAAAAGCGATTTGGAGAAACACATGCTGGTTCATAGCAGTTTAAAGCCCCATTCCTGTGTTACATGCAGAAAAACCTTTTCTCAGAAATGCAATTTGAATAGACATATGTTGGTCCATACTGGTCAGAGACCACATACCTGTCTTACATGCGGAGCAACATTTACTGCGAAAAGCAGTTTGAAGAAACACACGTGGATCTATGGTGGTCAATGCCTACATTCCCGTGTAGCATGCGGAGCGAAATTTCCTATGAAAGGCAGTGAAGAGACACATGTCGATCCATAGTGATCATTAGCGAGAAATGGGGAGAGCAACATCATCAATCATTTTCATATTTAATAAATTTAAAATGCTTCACATTAATCAAAATTCTCAAATGCAATATGAAGAGAGAAACGATTCAGTGAATAGACATGGTGATCCATACTGGGCAAAAGCTACACTTCTGTGTTACATTCGGTGCATATTCTACTAAAAAAATACAATTTGAAGGAAGACATGGTCGTCCGTAGTGGCCTCGTCATTTGATAGATATAGAGCTTTTTAGGGGGAAGATTCTGTGAAGAGACACCTAAATCATACTGGCCTTGGATCCTGAAACATTACTACCTTAAAAAATTATGCACCTCAGAACCAGTCACATTATGCCAACTTTTCAGGAGAGCATAAAAACTGTAGAAAATGAACTCGGTGTCTGACTGCATGGCTAACACTTTAGGCAGCAAAAACTATTGACATTATTAAAGTTGTATATACTTAACCCCGTTATTGGTATTTCCTTTAGAATTAACGTAATATTCAGTCAGGACTTGACTTACGTTTTTTTGGTTGTACTTATGAATTCGTTTTAGGACTTAAACTGGACTTGCGTTATATTGGCTGTACTTATAAAATCATTCTAGAACTTAAGACTGGACATGCGTTATATTGGCTGTACTTATAAAACCAGGTTTAGGACTTAGCACTATGACAAGGGGTGTTAATGGGACTTGCGTTTTAATGTATTATTAACGCTTCAGAACCACAATAACGTAAGTGGATTTAAGTTTGTCTGGCTCAATCATAGGTTGGGACTTACGTTCTTACAACCCTTAGTAAATACAAAACGCGATGTTTCACCGGACTTAAGTTGTAATGGCTTAATGTAGAATCAAATTCTACGTACAATGATGTAATAACCTGACAATCGTAATTTTTAGACTTACGTTCGTTTGGTTCTGAGGTACAGAATTGAAGACGCACAGGATGATCCGTCATGGCCTATTTCCGCATACTTGTTCCTGATGCGCGGTAAACTTTAGGAATGAATGATCTATACAAACAAGCTAATTCATATTGATCTAACGCCTAACTCATGTGATATATACGCAGCTAAATTCACACAAATAGTAATATATTTTGTGAGTCGCATGGCACTTCATAGTAGCCTGTAGGTTATTTATTTATCGTATGACATACAGACAACAAGCATGCAAGATAAATATATACACACATAAACATTGATATATACATATTTACAGCGACACATGACAAGGCAGGCTCATATCTTCAAATCTAAATTCTGTATCCATTGCAGTGCTGTAGGTTTTGCCTACAGGAAGTCAGACCGATTACCCTGATATGCTCTTCTATGGCATTCGTGAACAATGTGGTGAACTGACTGTGAAGGAGCACCGCAGTCACATTGGGGAGAAGGAATTTCACCCCATTTGAAGAGTGATTCAGCACAGACCCCGTGGTTAGTCCGGATCCTATTGAGGGCAGTTCACGTTCCTCTTGGCAGGTCAAAACCGGGTGCAGCGCTATCTCCAATTAAGTCACTCCAAGCGTCAAGGTTGGTGTTGGTGCTCCATTCATTTCTCCGTTGGATATTCGGCTTAAAATTGTTGCCTGTGAGATCTCTAGCATATTTGATGGGTGGATGTCTAGATTTCAGTCGGTTTCTATTCAGATCAGGGATGTCGCAGTGAATAGGAAGAGTTGGATTACTCATCATTTTCTTATACTCTCGGATCAGGGCAGCTTTCCTGCGTAGGTCAGGAAGCCAATAAGTCGGCGAAGATCTAATAAGGCCACTGATCAGTCTCATGGTGTTATTGAGTTGGGTATTAATTATCTTTACATGGGGGCTGTACAGCCAAACTGGAGCACAATATTCAGCAGCGGAGAAGACAAGACCCAATGCAGAAAACCTCAGAGTTGTAGCAGAAGCTCCCCAAGTAGTTCCACAAAGCTTCTGCAGGATATTATTCCGGCTTCTAATTTTGGCGGCTGTATTTTCAAGATGTTTTTTAAAAGATAATTTGCGATCCAGAGTGACACCTAAATATTTAGGGTGTTTATTATTTCTCAGCACAGAACCTTGAAGCGATACATGAACTGCACTATCAGCCATTCTGTTGTTTAAGTGGAAACATGATACTTCAGTTTTTGTTGCACTTGGTTGGAGCCTCCATTTGTGGAAATAACTTTCAAGCCTAGCAACGTCATCATTGAGCACATTCTCCATGACACTGATGTCCTTGTGCCTTATAGCCAAAGCATCATCAGCATAACAAAACTTTCTGGACTGAGTATCTGGTAGATCAGAGAGATTGTGGAGGGATAGAGGGGTGTAAACAGACAACACACACTGGTCACTATTCTAAACTCGCCAGTTTGTATTGCACACCACAGAATACAGAGTAACAAAATACAAAGCACAGAGAGGGACAGATATAACACAGACACACACTGCAGTCCAACATAATGTCAATGGCTATGGAGCTTGGGAGGTGGCACCACCTGTGGCCAGGTTGGAGGTCAATTCCCAACATCCTCCCCACCCTGGTCTACCTCTAGAGGTACGACCAGCTGAATGGGTCGGGCCAGTAGTTTTCCATCTGCTGTGGAAAGGATTACAGTCCTTACAATCCCGTCCCTTCCAGTACGCAGCTCGTGGATCCGGACCTTTCTCCAGAGATGTCTCGGCTGAAGGTCACTTTGAAGGAGCGCGACGTCGCCTACCCTCAGCGTGGAGTTCTTCTTGGGCTGCTGGACTTGATGGAAGCTCTGCAGCAACAGTAGGTACTCCTTACTCCAGCGCTTCCAGAAGTCGTCTGCCAGTTGTTGACGCAGTCGGAATTCTCGAACAGGAACTCCCGTTGGTGGTTCAGGCCCAGATGGAACTGTAGTGAGTTTCTCTCCCACAAGGAAGTGTGCGGGAGTCAACACATCGCCGGTGTCTCCATTGCGAGTCAAGGGTCTAGAGTTCAGTGCGGCTTCGATGCTGACCAGTACCGTTTGAAGTCCTTCTTCGTCGATGCTGGAGCGTCCAAGTACCTTCCGTAGACACCGCTTCGTCGATCCAACCATCCTCTCCCACCATCCTCCCCACCAAGCCGCGCGTGGGGCGATGAATTTCCAAGTTACACCGTGCTCGGAGAGGTAGCGGTGAGTCTTTGCCGCAGACAGTGAAGCCCAAATGCCACTCAGTTCCTTGTTAGCCGCGTGAAAGGTCTGGGCGTTGTCCGAATAAATAGTGTGTGGCAGACCGCGCCTACCGACGAATCTCTGTAGTGCTTGCATGAATCTGTCGGCGCTCATATCACCACTCAATTCCAAATGTAGGGCCCGTGTAATGGCACACGTAAAGAGGGTGATATAACACTTTTTGACTGATGTTCCTGCCCTGACGTACAGCGGGCCCGCGAAGTCGATACCTGTGACAGCGAATGGCTTGCTCGGGGTCACTCGTTCGGAGGGCAGTGGAGATTCTATTGCCTGGCCGCCAACATTTTTTACCATCTTGCAGGGTAAACATTGGTGAAGGACGTGTTTGATGGCACGGCGAGCACCAAGGATCCAGTAGGTGCTTCGGAGGTCAGAGAGAACAATCTGTACTCCGAGATGATGGAGCCGTATGTGTTTGTCTCTTATCAGCAGTTGTGTGAAGTGATGTCGTCCTTCCATGATGATTGGATGCCGTTCACTCTCTGAAACCGCAGCATATTGTAGGCGTCCACCGATGCGAAGTATTCCATTGTCGAGAAATGGATTGAAACGTTTGATCTTCGATTTCTCAGGCAGAGGGGTCTTCCGTTCGAGAGCTGCAGTTTCGGCAGGGAAACATTCCATTTGCATTGCCTTTATCCAATAGCGGAGGGCTCCATTTATGTCTTCTGCTGTCAGTTCCCCCGTTGGTTGGTCCTCATGTCTAAATAGGCGTACGAAGCGAAGAACCCATGCGGTTACACGAAGAAGTTTGATATAGGAGCTGTATCTGGTAGCTTCAATTACTGGGTCTGGTGATTCAATTTGGAGCACATCATGAGCGCGAGTTCTTGCTTCAGGGAGGGGCGTAGAGACGGGTGAGCTGTGTGGCCAATGGCATTGGTCGAGAGATAGCCATGAAGGTCTTTTCCACCAGGCTTGAAGAGTTTTGATCTTCTCTGCCGTCAATCCTCGTGACAAGTGATCTGCTGGATTGTCCTTGCCTGGACAATGTCTCCATTGTGACGGAGTGGTAGAGGATTGAATCTCGGTCACGCGGTTGCAGACGAACGTCTTCCAACGACTCGGATCATTCTGAATCCATCCTAGGGTTACTCTTGAGTCCGTCCACAGGGTCCCTCTGCTTGTGTCGAAGGTCAGCGCTTTAGCGCAGTAATTCAAGAGTCGAACGCCGATCACCGCTGCTAGCAACTCTAAACGTGGTAGTGTCACCTTCTTGACTGGCGCAAGTCTACCTTTACTGCACAACATGTGGGCAGATGTGGTGCCATTGCAGAGAGATCGTATATACAAAACAGCTCCATATGCTCGCTCTGAAGCGTCGCAGAACACATGGACATCTGCGATGTCGCGTTCGGGCATTCCTGCCCATCTTGGGACGGTGATCTGCGAGAGTTGGGGTAGATTTGAGGTCCAGCTGTGCCGGCGACTGGCAAGGTCCTGTGGTAGGAGTTCATCCCATGTTAGTCCTCTATGCCATGTGTCCTGAAATAGGATTTTCCCCAGTATTGATACCGGCGTCATTAAGCCCAATGGGTCGTAGAAACTAGCAGTCGCTAGGAGCAGGTGTCGTTTCGTAGCGGGGCGGTCCTTCAGTCTCGTTGTGATTTCTGTAACATCTATAGTGAGCGAGTCTGTTACTGTGTTCCATGGAACACCAAGAACGTGTGTTTCCGTGGTGATCTCTCTTCCTTCGGCCTTCCATATCTGGATCAGCTGTTGGGAACTCGTGGCCCATTTCGACATGGGTAGACTTATCTTCTTCATGAGAGAGGTGAGTTCATAGTAGAGTTCGATCGCTTCATTTTCTCCTCGGGCACCTGCGATAATGTCGTCCATGAATGTATTTTCATCTATGAATGAAGCCGCGGAAGGAAACTGAGATCTGTTTCTAGTGGCTAGTTCTCTCAGCGTAGCTGAAAGGAGAAATGGGCTGCAAGTCAGTCCGAATGGGAGTCTTGTGAAGCGAAAAATCGCTCGCTCGTTGGAAGCCACTTGAGCACCACTCTCATCTTCGACAACACGGTACCACAGGAATCTGGTCAAGTCTCTATCCTCTTCGTGAAGGGACAACTGAAGAAACGCTTGGCTGATGTCTCCTATCACACCGTACGGGAATGAACGGAACCGCAACAATACTGCCAACAGTTCGGGGAGTAGGTTGGGTCCCATTTCCAGGGTCTCGTTGAGTGGGTGCGCGTTTTCTTCGTGTGACGATGCGTCGAAGACTATACGCCATTTAATGGTTCCATGTTTCTCTTTCTTTACTAAGTGATGAGGAAGATAAAACTCATCCGTACGGGTTTCCTCTGGAGCTAGTTCCACGTGACCTTTCCTTATGTAGTCCATCATGTGGTTCGTATATGTTTGTTTCAGGGCTTCGTTCTTCCGGAATCGGGTTTCCAGTGATTGGAATCGTTTTTCTGCAACGTGATAGTTGTTGGCAAGTTCCATAGTTTCCTTGCGTGGCAATCGTACGACTCTTCTTTGGTCCTCAATACTGTAAGACGCGTGAAATTGTGTTAGAAGTAAGGTGTCTTTAGCGCTCATTGCTCGGTCTTGTTCAGCTGCGATCCCAACGGACTCCAGATCCCAAAAACGTCGAAGAGAGTCGTCACAGGGCATGGAGTGACATGCATCGATGAAGTTTACAACCGTGTTAGTAGCTGATACACCTGAGCGGTTTCCGGTGAATATCCATCCAAATTTCGATGGAATTAACACAACTGACGAGGAGAGTCGTATCGGGGCAGAGTCACTGACGATTGTCCAATACTGATCTCCTCCGATTAACAGCTCGATTGGAAGGTCAGCTGAATCATCTGTAGGGTCAGCCAATTGCAGTTTCCGCGTTTGTCCGGTCATCGTGATATCTCGGGGTACTGCTGGGTGGTGAAAAAAGGAGTGGGTGGTTTCAAATGCCGTCAATGTTACTTGGGAACTGTCCCAAAATCCTCTCGTCTTCAGGCGAACGAACCTACGTGAATGTGATGTGTTAGATGGTGTTTCAAACGCGTGGACCTTTAATGATGCGTCTCCAATGACTTCCAGACCCAGTTCATCGACCAAAGAACTTTTGACGAAACTGGATTGACTACCTCCGTCGAGAACGCACCTCGTCAGCTTACTCGAACCCGTTGGTCCCGAGATCCATATTCTAGCAGCCTGGAGATGGGTAAATCCCGGAGTAGTGACGTTTATTTTTCCAACGGCGGTTGTTTCTGTGCAATTCGCGACAGGGGAATGATTTAAGTTGCTGCAAATCGCCCCATGGTGACCTTTTCCACACTGGGAACACGAAGCTCTTCCTTTCCTGCTACAGTCCTTTGTATGATGGCCTCGTTTAAGACAGAGGAAACAACGCGATGACTGCTTCAATTTCTGAGTTCGAGCGTCAGTTCCGGTTACTTTAGTACAATCCTGAGCCCAGTGTCCTCTTCCCTCACAAAAGACGCAGAATGGCTGTAGTCTTTCCTTCTCTCTCTTCTTCCCTTTCTTCGCGTGAGTGTCAATCTGGAACGCCGCTGTTGCTGGGACAGAAGCCGGGTGCTGATAGATAGAAGCCGGGTGCTGATAAGATTCCCCCCGAATCTTTTGACTAATGAGGGCACCTTCAACCTCTTCGTTCAAAAAACACATGAGTTTGATGATGTCACCTTCACTAACGTTGTCTCTCCGCGTGTGGATGATCCAACGCCGGCAGATATCGTCTGGGAACGCTCTTAGTATCTTGGGGGCTAGCACGCGACCGTAGTTGGAAATATTTTCTCCCAGAGCCTGCAGTGCTTGAATCCGTCGGTTGCACTCAACGTGAGTGTGATTTAGGGACTCGGGGGTGGCGGAGTGTATCGGCGGTATGTTTTCCAGATAGTCTAAGTGCGCCTGGATAATTCTATTTTCGTCTCCGTACTTGGAAATGAGAATTTTCTTTGTGGCATTATAAGTGCCGGCTGTGATAGCAATACCGTCGACGAGATGCTTGGGTTCCCCTTCTAAGTAACCTCTCAGAAAGACGTGTTTGTTGACCTGCGATACTGTAGGATTCTGGTCAATGCAAGTAGTGAACTGCTCCCAAAAGCGAGACCATTCTTCAATATCTCCCGTGAAGGGGCTAAGTTTTATGGTGGGTAACTTAATTGGTTGTGACGTGGGCATGGCGGGAGTGGTGGGAGCTTCGTTTATGGGCAAGGTAGAGGTGACAGAGTAAAGCTTCTTGTCCGCTCCAATAGTAGCTTTCTGTATGGCACGCTTTGCATTGTCAATATATTCGTCACATACAGTAATGTCAGCATTGTATTCTGCGTCAGATAATAGATCATGAATACCATCGTCCAGTTGGGTTAAGCTGGTGAGTGTTTCCTGCAGTCTATCGCGGTGGAATGTGAAGTCTTCCAAAGCTGTGTCTTCTGTAAGGCTGTTAATGGCTGTAATGAAGCGTGTGGCATTTGTTCTCTCACGTGTTTTTTCCTTTTCAGACTGTGCAGACTTGCTGCAGTAGCGGTCTCTTGTTCCGTCGGCATAATGGGTGCAATAAATCTTAAGCTTGACTGACAGGCCTCCCTCCAGACGTGACGTAGTGAGCGGTGAGCTTACGGGCGGGTAGGGGTGATCCGTACCGCACCGGTACCTTTAAGGGCTAACAGAGGGCGTGCTAGGTCCGTGGAAGATCTTAAGACCTTGCTAACAGAGTGCGCTGGAGAATGACTGGTAGGGCGCATGAGCTAATAGATGGCGCTGTTGAGTTGATGTAGGTATTTGCGCTCAGATCGCACGGAACTGAACGGAACTACACATGCATGACCCGTTGCAAAGTCCAGCGGCGGAAAGATATTCTACTACTCTGGTATAGATTAAAGAAACTGGATTCCTTAATAAGTCATGCACAATTCATGCAGGCATTTCATAAATAATACAACATCCGTGCATACAGTTTGTGTTTAGCGAGGGCCAGTTATGTCTATCTCGCTAATAATAATAATAAACAAATACAGTAGACAGGATGCGTGCTTCTTGATTGACAATACGCAGTTCCTGTTCGTGTAATAGCAGTCATATATTAGCTTCATCAATCCAAAATGATAATAATGAAGAAATATCAGTTGTTTCAACATGCTATTTTCTTTCGTATTGAAGTTGACTTATCTGAGAGTGCAGTGTAGGCTAATGGTGGCATCTCAGCGTTTGGCGTGGAATGGTGCAGTGGAGTATCCTCTTTCCCTCGTCGTGGAGCTTCCTGTAGTGTAGAAAGCTCGTCTGTAGATACAATTCCGTTGAAGAAGTTAATCCTTAGTCTTCCCGGGTTTCGGCACCAAATGTGGAGGGATAGAGGGGTGTAAACAGACAACACACACTGGTCACTATTCTAAACTCGCCATTTTGTATTGCACACCACAGAATACAGAGTAACAAAATACAAAGCACAGAGAGGGACAGATATAACACAGACACACACTGCACTCCAACATAATGTCAATGGCTATGGAGCTTGGGAGGTGGCACCACCTGTGGCCAGGTTGGAGGTCAATTCCCAACAGAGATACAGATTGAAGAGAAGGGGAGACAGCACTGAACCTTGTGGGAGCCCGTTGTTCAGCTTTCTTTGTTTTCTCATTCTTTTTCCTAGAATGACTTGGAAAAGTCTGTTACTGAGCATGTTACCAATAAGTTGCACGGTAGTTTTGCAAGGTATTATTCGAGACAGTTTATAGAGTAACCCCTCTCTCCATACTGTATCATAAGCGGCAGACAGATCGAGAAACACAACAGAAGTTTTCAGCTGGAGTTGAAAACCAGACTCGATATGCGATGTAAGAGCAAGGACTTGATCACAACAACTGCGATTGGGTTTAAAGCCAGCCTGTTCCACAGGAATGTGTTCTAAGATAGTCGGACTGATCCTGTTATAAATCAGTCTTTCAAGAAGTTTGTAGCAACAGCTCAGCAATGCTATAGGCCTGTAGCTTTGGGGAGCGTCTTTTGGCTTACCAGGTTTCAAAACAGCTATAATTTTAGTTTTCTTGAACTGATTTGGGAGGATCCCTGTGTTTAGAATATAATCCTGAAAAATCGAGCAAGCCATTTTCGAGCATTTTGGCCCAGATTTAACAGAAACTCAGGATGAATGCCATCAAATCCGGGGGCTTTCCCATGTTTGATGTCTTTTATAGCCACATAGACTTCTTCAAGGGTGAATACTTCGGAGTAAGACGAAGTTGATGGAAGTGATGCTTTTATTTTTTTGAAGTTCCTTTTCAGCATTCGAGTATGGTCTTTATCTTGTGCAACCATAGAAGTCGATACAATGTGGCTGGCAATGCTAGGTTGCTCTCTTTGACCTATAGAATTTCCTCCAAGCTTCCTTAGCAGACTCCAGGCTTTTCTGCTTGAGTGTTGAAAATTCAACTCCTCAACAGTCTCTGTCCATTCTTGCTTGCGTGTTGCATCCAAACTATGTAAGAGCTCATCAGCCTCTACATGATTACCTGTTTTCATAAATTCATTATAAAGAGCATCACTTTGTTCATTCCAACCCGGAACGTTTTCCTTTCTATACCCTCTCGGAATATATTTCTTGGCTATTGAAGTAACTAACCCAACAATCCTGTTGTAGCTCATGCTTCTCGCAGGAATCCATCTGATGCATTTGTCTAGTTCACTAGTAAATTTTGTCCATTTAGCTTTATTGAAGTTCCATCGAGGGCGAGGGAATGAAGTTATGAGTGGGATAGACATCCATATCTCTATAAGTACTAGTCTGTGCTGACTGCGGGGAAAATCACCCAATATGCGTCTTACAGTTGGAAGAGGTTGATCCTTGTTGTCACAAGTCACAAAACACAGATCTGGATTATATTCACGTTGCCAGGCTCCTGATCTGAATGATCCTTTGTCCTTGGCATCAAAGACAAGGTGTAAGTTGTGTTCTTCAACCCATTCAATGAGTGCAGTGCCGCAGTTGTCATTCTGAGCATAATTCCAGTAGGTATTTAAGTAATACATGCGGAGCAGATTTCACGTAAATGGGGTTTTTGAAGATGCATTTAACTCATATCGGTCAAACGCTATTAATATATAGCAATCATAATCATCATCATCATTTCCCCTTATCCAGCTCCTGCCGGGTCGGGGTATTTATGGCACTTCTCCACTTTCCTCTTTCCTTCCACCATTCTTCTTCCACGATCTTGTCCCAGTCCAGATTTCTTTTTCTTACGCTGTTCTTCACTGAATCACTCCACCTTGTTCTAGGTCTTCCTCTTGCTCTCTTACCCTTGCACTTCGCCTCCAGCATCTGTCTTGGTATTCTATTTTCCTCCATCCTCTTTACATGTCCAAACCACCTTAGTTTATTCTTCTCAATTCTCTCATTATTTTTTCCATCCCAACTTCCTTCCTAACATCTCATTCCTCGCTCTGTCTTTCCTTGTCTTTCCTATCATACTTCTTAGGAATTTCATTTCACTGGCTTGGATTCTACTCTTGCCTGCTTGTCAGGGTCCAAGTCACAGCTGCATAAGTTAATATGGGAACATAGTACACTTTATACATTACCTCCTTGCTTTTCCTTGGTACTTCCTTATCCCAAACAAGTTTTCTTACACTTTGATAGAATGCATTGCTCTGCTGTACCCTCCTGCCAATCTCCATGTCCAACCTACCAGTTTGCATCAATTCACTTCCTAGGTATTTGAACGTGTCCACAATTTCCAAACTCTGACTTCCAATTTTCACAGTGCCCTTTCCTTGCCTTTCCCCTCTTGTCATCACCATAGTCTTGCTTTTCTCTATACTGATTTTCAGGCCGTACTTCTGAATATTTTCGTTCAGTGCATCTAGTTGTTTTTGCACTTCTTCGGTGTTCCTTCCCCAGACCACAATATCATCTGCAAATAACAGTAACTTCATTTCTTTATGTCCATATGCTTCCTTTGTTTCCTTTACAATTTCATACATCACCATTATGAACAAGAGAGGTGACAGCACACTCCCCTGTCTTAGACCAGTCTTGTTCCTAAACCAATCTGTCTTTCCAACTGGGGTCAGTACCCTGCTAACACAGTTGTTGTACATTGCTTGCACCATTTCCAACATTTCTCTTCCTAGTCTCTTATTAACCATGGTTTCCCATACCTTCTCTCTGGGGACACTATCATATGCCTTTTCTAGATCCATGAAATCCTCTCCATATTCCCAGTTCTTTTCCATCACCTGCCTCAAGCTAAAGATTGGGTCCACTGTGGATCTTCCACTCCTGAAGCCATACTGTTCCTCTTGCAACTCTCCTTCCACCTTTCTTCTCATTCTTCTTTCTAATATCCTTTCCAGTATTTTTACTATCTGTGATATGAGGGTGATCCCTCTATAGTTATCACACACCTTCTTGTCCCCCTTCTTAAACACAGGTATTATTAGCCCTTTCTCCCAGTCTTCTGGTACACATTTCCGTTTCCACACACACTTTAGCAGTCGATACAACCATTGCATACCAACAGGTCCAGCAGCCTTTATCATTTCTACACTGATTTCATCCACCCCTGTTGCTTTTCCCATCTTCATTTTCTGTACTGCTAATTCCACCTCCAGCATTGTTATATCATCTTCCGTTATAGAGTCGTCAGGTTGTGTCACTTCCATCTCACCAGTACAATTGCTCACATTCAATAGCTTATCGAAATACTCCTTCCATCGTCCCTTTATCTCTTCTGGGTGTGTTAACAACTCTCCATCTTCCTTTTTCACTAGCTTTGTAGTAATTCTTTCTTTCCTCTTACTTCTTAGAAGCCCATACAGCATCCTTTTACTGCCACTTACATCTGTTTCCATTCTTCGTGTAAATTCTGCCCAACTTTTCTTCTCCTACCACTTTCTTACACCTCCGTTTGCTGTCGTGATACTTCCTTTTGCTTTCTTCTGTTTGATCTCGGTTCCATTCTTTCCATGCAGACTTCTTTTCTTTCACTGCTTTCCTCACTTCCTCATTCCACCACGGTGTCTCCTTCTCTTTCACTCTTGTTGACGTCCTACCACTAGCACTCCCTGCTGCACCAACAAATGCCTTTTTAAAGTGGGACCATTCCTCTTCTATGTTTTCCATTTCAGTAACTGGGATTTGTTGCTTCAATCTCTCCTGAAAATCTTCCTGTACAGTTTTGTCTTTCAATTTCCATACTTTTATTTTACTTTCTCTGATCTCCTTTAGGTTTTCCAATTTTTTCCATCTAAATTTTGCCACCACAGCTCTATGGTCCCCATCAAATGCTTCTCCTGGTAAAGCTGTCACATCTATCAGCTTTCCTCGATTAGTCCTTTCCACCAGAAAGTAGTCAATTACTGATTTTGTTCTTCTATCGCCCCAACCATATCTCGTAATTTTCCTGCTGTTTTCTTCCGAAACCATGAATTACCCGCTATCAGCCCATTCCTTTCACAAAAGTTTACAAGTTCCTCTCCTTCCCGGTTCTTTTTCCCATATCCATATGGTCCAATGACTTCTTCCTTTCCTTGTCTCTCGTTTCCGACTTGTGCATTCATATCTCCCATCATCACCACTTCTACATCTGAAATTACTCTTTCTACATCCTCCAGGAATACTTCAATATCTTCTTCTCTGTTTCCAGTCTGTGGTGCATACACTTGTATGAAGTCCATCACGTCATTTTTCATCTTCATTCTAATTTTCATTATTCTGTCACTCACACACTCGACCACTTCAACATACTCCTCCAGTTGTTTCGAGGTTATCAGTCCCACGCCATTTTTGCCTCTTGGCCACCACTCCAGTATAATGTATATCCTTTCCTCAATTTCTTCCTTCCTTTACCTTTCCATTTCACTTCACTCAGCCCCATCAATCCAATATTCTCCCTTTCCATGAAGTCTACCACCTACTCCACCTTGCCTGTCAGGGTCATGACATTCATGATTCCCACTTTCATTTCGGTTACTGGTCGCCCATTTCTCACAGTTCCCCCAGTACCAAAAGAACTGCGCGTCGCCTGCAGGGTACGCCCTAACCTTCTCCGAATCATTTGAAGTGCCATTTCCATTTTAGGCTATTATTACGATGGGATCGCCACTCCCAAAGGCATTTTATGAAGCTACTGCCAGCTATTATACAGGCCGCCCCTAACATGGGAAACAGACGCCCTTGCAGCCGCCCCTAACCTGGGAAACAGACGCTGCCGATTGATGCTGTACTCATACTATTCCCTGAGTACTGGGTTGCCTCTTCCGCAATCTCCACCGTTCCGAAGTCCATCTTCTCCGCTGCAGATTCCGTTGAGGTCTTCGAACGTAACCCTGTGCACGGGGCCTATGTTATACCCATAGGACTGGGTCCTCACCAGAACTTAGTCGGTACTGTAGTTCCATGGTATATTACAGTACCGTTGCCCACCCCCGCGACGTCGACGCGCCTGGCAAGAATTATCCATGTAGCCAATTATAATTGCCTCATGGACTGGGTTAAGGAGCTGTCTAAATCCAGCCTCCAAGGTAGCAAGTGAGGAGCAAAATTTACTGATGGGGGAGGGGTTGAATAATCACCTGATGATTAACTATGGGAGAATCAATATTTAAGAGGTACTTTCCGTCATAAGTAGGACGGGAGATTTCGTTTCACACATTTAAATAATAGTGGCACGATGTCCTGTTAATGTAGAACATCCCATCCAGGGACACGTAAGATTTCATAGTGGCTAGAAACCATATATCTGTTGTACATGAGGAGAAAACTTCACTTTAAAGATAGCTTTGATCACGCACTTTTTATTCATAGGACAACCGTATTGATGTAGTACATTTGAGCGAAGTTTATTGGAAAATAGATTTCAAATACAAATTACTTGTTATTGCGGACTCAAGAGAATTCCCCTAATATAAATCGGGATAGGTTTGTTGGAAAGCAGGATATTTGTCATTCACATGTTATAGAGTGTATGCCAAACCAATGCTAAATTCATGTAAATTATCGCTTTACAGTGGGCGGGAGATACCGAAGAAAGTGAATAGGTGATGTCTTGGGTATCAGGCTAGAAAATACAAGGCAGGATAATGCCTCGAATCATCCAATATTGTCGAGGTTGGAAGGAATAATCATGAGCAATAGGGATCGACAGGAATGATGAAAGAGAGGAGAAAAGGCATTTTGTGGGCCCCTGTTTCATCTCATGAACCCCATAACGTCACTGGTATCCCACCGTCAGTCACATGACTGCATGTAGCACGCATTCGCCATCTTGAATATACCAGACATTAATATCAATAATGCATTATTTATTACAGTTACAATGACGAAAGCAGAATGCGTAAGATAACCGATTCCATACATTCCAGAAGGTAAATGGGCGTACCTTTCTAATGATCCAATCAAATCCTCTGGGTGCAGAAGAGAAATTACAATGAAACGTAGTAAACAGGGAGTATGTTATAGGATACAACTCCTTACGTCATTCACAAATATATTCAAATAAACCCCTTCATAAAATGAACACGTTATAACTATACCCATACTGAACAACTTGCCATATCTCATTTCTTTCAGACTAAAACTGTTGAGCTTTCTGAACACAAAATATTCACAGGCGTTTTGGTGTTAAATTGTAAAATAATGAAATGTGTTTGTAAAGAGATGAATTATCACCGATCAAAAAGCTCAAGTCAAACATGGACAAATAAATAGGGTCTAGTAGATAACGGTGTACATAGTTAGAATAGGCATTGTCGTTTATTGGCATTTGTGATAATTTAAACTGATGTGACCACTTTTTGAATGCCACCTCTTCCAGTATTGCGCAGTGAAATCTACGTGCGCTTGCTGCAGCAAGGTGTCGACATTTTGTGCCCGCTAATTCCAGATAGACCCGCAGTTCAAAAACATATCCATGTCAATAGTCCACGATGGCATATATCTATCTATCTTGAGAACAGAGGTTTTTACCCTGTCACTAATTCGTTATTGTAGTTCAAAAATAAAGAAAGTTGTTTATTTTTAAACTAAGCAATTTGAGGATGACCACTACGTGCTATATTTACTGTGATAACTTCATAATTTCGTACGAAACTGGCGCACTTAATGTACTGCGTGTCCCTAAAATCCGGTAACACTTGACTTAATTTATTACACTCTAACTACAAATGATACAGCTTTCCTATATATGGCATATTAAATAGGAACTCAAATGGTATTGTTAGATATTACCGCCAATGTTTGTAGTTCCCACATTCGCCGCAGTTAGCGCTATTGGCCACATTTGTAAAGATGGCGACTTCTGGCGGAGAGCAGGCTATCTGTGTGTTGGAATTCCACACGAATAAGAGTGCTACAGATGTGCATCGGAAGTTTAGGACAAAGTACCGTAAAGAGGCGCCAAGCAAGAAGTCTATTTACGCCCGGTTTGACAGGTTTGTGCGTTCTGGTTGCTTTAGTGTTACGAAACGTAGTGGCCGACCAACAGTGAATGCAGAGACCGTTACCCGTGTGAATGAGGCATTCATAAGAAGTCCGAAAAAATCTGTTCGTAGAGCATCCCGCGAGCTGCAAATACCACGCACGACAGTTTGGAAGACACTACGTAGGAGACTGTGCATGAAGCCGTACAAATTACAGCTCTTGCAACAGTTGAAAGGGAATGACAAACAACAGCGTTATGAGTTTTGTATCAGAGTGCAACAATGGATGGCAGACGATGACGACTTCCTAAATCGCATAATTTTTAGTGACGTAGCGTCTTTCCATGCAAATGGTAAAGTCAACAGGCATAACTGTCGCGTGTGGGGGACCGCAAATCCTCATGAATTCCTCGAATATCAGCGTGATTCACCTAAAGTGAACGTTTTCTGTGTAGTGTCATCGTGGAAACTTTACGGGCGAGTCTTCTTCGCAGAAAAACACTGTACATGGGCACTCGTACCTTGAATATGATACAGCAGTGGTTGTTCCCACAATTGCAGGAAGATTCCGACAATTTCCTGTTCCAGCAAGACGGGGCCCCACCCCGTTACCATTCTGATATCCGTGATTTTATGAACAACAGGTTACCTTAGCGCTGGATTGTACGAGCAGGGAATAATGATAACTGTTCCGACAAGTGGCCTCCCAGATATCCAGATCTCACGCCCTGTGATTTCTTCTTATGGGGATATATAAAAAACTGCGTGTGGGTAGTTTATTGGCTGAGGAATAACCCACCCACCAAGGGAAGATGATTAAGAGAAGGAAGTAGATTTTGGATTGGAGAAAAGGGATAGAAAGATAGGAGGAGAGTCCCACAAAATTGATAAGTTTAACTTTAAATACCCTTAGAAGCAGTTGCCACTGGAAATTAACTCTCTGGTACCTAAAGTAGGTACGAGCTTGGTCGAGGCTAACGGGAACCGTAGCTAGGACTTGGGCGGTTTGCAAGAGAGAGGCTTTAGTATATTTCCTCCCAAGCATGTATAAAAGTACTATGGGGAAGGGTGATGGTCTGGCAAGGCTAAGAGCAAACGATTTATTGTATGTCTTCTCAAAGAAATTAGTTTTTGTGAAATGATTCGAATAATGCTGATAATTCAAATCAAGTTCGGAATTTCCAATTTTCGAAATTATAGAGTTTCTAGAAAAAGAGACCCAGTGCTTCCAGGAAGGATAGTGACGAAAAATTATAACTTGGAAAGTAATCTTTGTAAGTGAACCAATGGTTGCCTTTGGAAATGGCTAAGCCTTTACTCAGCGAGAGGCCGGCTAAAAGCTTAGACAAAAAAGAAACACTTATCGTTTGGAAAATTGACCGTAAGTTTTCGGAGAAAATCTCCACAAGCAAGTAGCTGGCTTAGCGAGCTTTACTTGCCTTACTGGCCAATTAGAATTAGCTATTAAAGCTAACAGAAGCTTTGAAAAGGTTGCCACTAAGAGTTCTTGCTCAAATGCAACAAGTGGTAAAATCCCTATCAATAGATTAAAGGGCATCGAGTAGGGAGAGACAAGGAGGACAGGGCCTTGTTTAACCTTTGTATTAGAAAAATGAAAAAGAGAAAAAGAACGCTTAATTTATTTAACAATTCAGGAGAAATTAATATTTTTAACAAATAAATATTTTCCAATCTTATTAACAATTTGAGGTCGCAGACCTCCGACAACATTCAGAAATTGCTCCAGGCAAATAACAATTCTTAAGGTTTTAAACCTGGTATTAAAATCTTTTTAAGATTTGAAAAAGGACCAAATGAAATGATTAAAGTTTAAACATTTACAAGAGTACAAGGAGTGTACTATAAGAAATTTCTGAAAGAATATTCTAGAGAGAATAACAACTTTAAAGCTAACTATGAGGAAAACATAAAGCATAAAATAGAAGTTCTTACAACTTCTTATATTTAAACAGGATTACTTTATGAGAATTATACAAAGGAGGGCAGGTCACTTACTGTGAAACCTAAGTAAGTAATCAAAAGGAAGGTTCTAGACTTCCTATGTTTAATTAGAAATCACGAGCCAAATGGGGCAGTTTCCATTCCGTGAGACCTAAAATAACTCACTCAAGAGTTGAAAATATTGGTTTTCCTGATAATAGAGAAAAACCAATGTAAACTTAAACCGTGTATAAAACACGTAATTATACAGCAATTACTTAATGATAAACAAGAAAAATGGAAGGGCACTTCGCAGAGTGACACCTTATTGAAACAGACCTAAATTGAAAAATTTATTACGAATTGTTAGTAGGAGGTTTAGGAAAGAGAAATAGGGGATTGAGGAAAATGTTCATGGCCTTATTTAAATATAAACGGACGATCGCGACGCGGTAGAAAAGTTGAGCAAACACTAGTTTTCACCATAGTTCGTGGAAACTTATGAAAAGTTCACTGTAGAAACACGAGAGTTTATGGCAAAGAAAGTTGTTTCAATTTGAGAAAAAATGACTAGTTGCACTAGATGAACAAAAGACTATTGCTGGAGAAAATGGTAGATTGCAATTAAATGCGCCATAAAATGTCCAACGGAGGAAGTAAATTCGCTATTTAGCTTTAATTCCGAAGTGAGATTCTTCAATTTTTAGTAGCATTTTCACAAGTGAGTGAAGATTTCATAACGGCAGGACTTGTAGATAAAATACAGAATCTAGAAGGTTCCAGAACGATCTCAGTAGAAAAATGGGGCTAATGTAAATCCAACGGAGGAACTAGCTCGGTGAATTATAGACAGCGGATATTTAGATAATATCCCACGTAGTGAGAGGATTTCTCATTTGAATAGCTTAAGAAAAGCTCTTTTTTTTAGTAAAGTTGGCTTATACAAACAAAGGCTCAACATGGCAAATCCCACGAAGAATGATTTTTGCCCCAAAATAAGCAATCGCACACTGTCTATAAAACATCCTTAAAAGCACGTGAAAGTTAAAACCATGAAGATGAGGTTAAAACTTTAAGATGGTACTTATCTTGATTTCATGTAGAAGATGAAGTTCCCTTTGACGATAACTACTTTGCCAACATGGCGTAGAAGAGAGTTTGCCTCTTGGGTTGAGGAGACTAGCTCGAGAGGAGCTTTGACTGACCAAGTCAACTGCCGATTGCGAAGTGAGACCTGCTCAACGGAGCACGGAGGGTCCAAGGAAGGGGAAAGGAGTGGGGGGTAGGAGACAAAAGGAGAACATATAAACATTGCCAACTTGTCAAAAATAAATGTTCTTCTTGATGAATGGTCTTCAAGGAGTTGATAGTAGGCGATACTAGCGCAGCATGGTGAGTAAAGAAGCAGACGTAAACCTCTTGCTCAAGGAGAAAATAGCTGGCGATGGTAACAGGATCTGGTGGCCAGATGGATATGTAAGTCCTCTCGCACCAGGAGGAATTGAGTAGCTTCAGAGATTCGCTGCTAGATGACGCTAGGTGGGTCACAGAAGTTATATCTGAAACAGACTTATGAAGACATAAGAGATTTGCCCATCAAGGAGAAAACAGAAGATCACTGTTGGTGTTTTGACAAAGAGGAAGGAAGAAATGAACATGCAAAGAACAATAGACTTTATTCTCTCGTACCGTGTATTCAAAGAATACACCATACTGGGGGGACAAACACCAACAGAGAACAAATAAGCAGTTACACATTTAATGGCAGAGGTGCGATCAAAGACAGTGGTCTTGTGATAGCGCCATTAGGGGTCAAGATTTTGGCCACCCTGACTCTCCCATCTCTTCCAGGATAACACTCGGTCACTCTACCAGAAATCCATACTAAGGGGGGTGAAACATCCCTAACTAAGACCAAGTCTCCCACTTTAATGTCGGGACTGGAAAGAAACCACTTCTGTCTCCCTTGCAAGGAAGTTAAATATTCCAGGTTCCACCTCTTCCAAGAGGAATTGCGGAGGGCTTCAAGTTTACGCCAAACAATAGGTAAATCAGAATCCCTGAAAGAATTAGGAAGGGGAGGATGGGCAGAGAGAGAAGTGCGTGTAAGACAGTGACCAGGTGTGAGTGGAAGGAGGTCATCAGGGTCATTAGAAAGCGGAGTTAAATAACGAGAATTAACGACATCTTCCATCACAAAATAACTAGAAGCTGAGGGAAATAAAGCACTAGTATTTATTTATTTATTTATTTAATCGTATGGTGAATTACATAAAAACAAATCACAAATCCAAGTTCAAGTTTTGGAGCCATTCCACAGTACATTCTCGAAGATGAAACAGATCACTAGGGCTCCCGGAGTAGGCATGTAGTGGGCAGCGCTGGATGATATGGTCCATGGTCTGTTCCTCCTCATTGCATTGACACAATGGGGAATCTATCCAACCCCACTTATGGCATAGGTAATTGCAACGGCCGTGCCTGGTTCTCAGTCTATTGAGGCGACACCATAATTTTCTAGGAAGGTCAAATCCTTGTATTTTCACCGTTGGGTTGATCTCCTGGGCACTAGTTCCAGACGTTGAGTTTGACCATTCGTCCTGCCAGCATTGGTTTAGGTTGAATCGATTTGCCAGAAGTTGGTCGGCCAATAAACTGGTTGGTCTCCTCGAATGAAGTCGCTTCGGTGGTGGGTGGCAGAATTCCTGGTGTATTGGTAATGAGGGAGAAGCATAGATCTTCTTTGCTTCTCTGATCAGAGCTTCCTTCCTCCTCAGGTGAGGTGGTGGAATGTGGCTTAGTACTGGTAGCCAGTGGCGAGGGGTTGATTTTATGGTGCCGGTTATGCAACGCATAGTGTCATTCAGCTTGGTATCCACTTTATGCACATGTGCACTTTCCAACCATACTGGAGCACAGTATTCCGCTGCAGAATAGACTAGACTGATACCCGTTAATCTTAAGCAGTCCGCCGTGGCTCCCCATGAACTACCGCAAAGCTTGTGCAGGATGTTATTTCTGGTGGAAATTTTGTGAGAGAGCTTGGTGAGGTGTTCTTTGTAGCTCAGAGTTCGGTCCAGCGTGACACCTAGGTATTTCGGGAAAGGGTTGTATTTCAGTTTTTCACCACGAAATACAACATTTGGCTTGTAGTTTGCTAGTCGGTTGGCAAGATGGAAGCATGAAACCTCTGTCTTAGACATACTTGGGATCAGTCGCCAGGACTTGAAGAACGTTGACATTTTCTCCAGATCGGTTGTAAGAGTGCCTTCTGCATCTTCAAAAGTTCTGCTTTGAGCTACCAGTGCAATGTCATCTGCGTAAATAAACTTAGTAGCTGTTGTTGGTGGCAAGTCATGAATGTACAGATTGAATAGAACTGGGGCCAAAACTGATCCTTGGGGTAGACCATTATTTAGTTTCCTTTTGCGACTTTTAGCATCATCTAGAAATACTACGAACTCTCTTTCACAAAGCATGTTAGAGATAAGATTTGCAATTTCCAAACAGGGGATTGCTTCCAGCACTTTGAGGATCAGTCCATGTCGCCAGACAGTATCATATGCGCTAGTCAGGTCGATAAAGACAGCTGTTGATTTTAGCTTCTTTTGAAACCCTGCTTCAATGTGAGTGGTGAGGGCCAAGACTTGATCAGTACAGCTTCGGTTTTTCCCGAATCCAGCTTGTTCTGGTGGGGTTACAGCTTCAATGAGTGGTGCTATCCTGGCAAGAAGGACTCGTTCTACAAGTTTATAAATGCAGCTAAGAAGTGCTATTGGACGGTAGTTTTCAGGTCTCTGCTCCGACTTGCCAGGTTTAAGAAGGGCGATCACCTTTGACCGTTTAAACAAGATGACCGTTGCTCACGTCCGCAGGAGTTACCTATAAATTGCCCTGCACGTGTCCCCTGGGTGGTGCTAAGCGAGCAACAACGACATACGGTGAAACTAACAAATTACAATGTCTCAAACTCTTCGTTATAACGGTTCTTTTCAGAACCACCAAGCCATAGACATTGGACCTTCCGTCCGCATTCTCCAACTAAATATTGAAGGCATAAGTTCTGCCAAGTGTGACTACCTCCACAAACAGCTTAATAGTCTCAACATTGATATAGTCAACATTCAGGAGACACACACAAAAGATGAACAGGACCTTGCTAGAAGAGGACAAATACCGGGCTATACATTAGTTGAAGCCATCCATCACCAACAGTATGGAATTGCCACTTACGCCAAATCTGGCCTGACTGGAGTACAAGTTGTTGAATCGAGTGACAAAGATCTTATCTTCTCTATAGTAGTAAAAATTAATGACCTAATCGTCGTTAATGTGTACAAGCCTCCTTGCATCAGATGGACTTCGAAAGTTTTGCCCACCTTCAACCATCCCTGCATCTATACTGGGGATTTTAATAGTCACCACACAAACTGGCGGTATGACACAGTAGATGATGATGGCGAGGTACTAACTCAATGGGCAGAAATATCCGATCTGCATCTAGTTTTTGACGCGAAAGACAAAGGCTCCTTCCATTCTGCTCGTTGGGGAAGAGACTACAATCCCGACCTAACATTTGTGTCCAAGGATTGTCTTGATCAGCCTCTTAACACTGCACGTGAAATACTGTCTAACTTCCCAAACAGCCAACACCGACCAGTTCTTCTGGAAACTGGCACGAAGATACCCCTGGTGAACTCAGTACCTCTACCCAGGTGGAATTTCAACCGTGCAAATTGGGACAAATTCTCTGAAGATCTTGATCGGAAGCTATTTGATTCAAAACTAGAGCCAATTGCCAATAACTATGATGACTTCGTTAACCTAGTAATTTCAGCTGCTAAATTAAACATCCCTAGGGGTTTCAGAAAAGACTATGTGCCAGGCTGGAACCCTGAAAGCGAGGCGCTATACGAAGAATATCTAACAACAGGCAATCATGAAGTTGGTTCGAAGCTGCTACAATCACTAGAGAAGAATAGGAAACGAAAGTGGGAAGACACAGTGAAAAACATGGACTTCGCGAAATCGAGCAGAAAGGCTTGGAGAGTCTTAAATCGTCTTACTGGAAAACATGTCTCCAAAAAGCATTATACTAACTTGAGCCCAGATGCCATTGCAAATAGAATGGTGGACATTACACGATCCAAAAGAGATAAATGTCACACGAAAACAGTGAAACAAAAGCTCACCGAACTCAAACGTAGAACTCAGAAGAATGAGAAACTGTCTAGGCCATTTTCTGTTCAGGAAGTTGAATCCGCTATCAAGATGTTGAAAACTGGTAAAGCTGCTGGTCCAGATGGCATCTATAATGAATTCCTGCGAAACATGGGTCCACATAGCATCAGCTGGCTTACTTCACTTTTTACTTTCATCCTTCAGACTAACAACCTACCAAAGCACTAGTAAAGATGGCGATACGATGCAAAAGGAGAATTAACAAGTTTAAACAAAGCGTATAGAAACAAGTACATCTATTCAGGACAAGAATATACCAAATAAACAAAGAAACTATGCGAGTAGAAAGTAAGAACGCCATAGGTAACTTCCTAGTAGCCATAAGCAATGACCTTAAGTCATAATAAGTATCAAAGGGGTTACTCAGAAAAATACTTAAGTCAGCGAGAAACGTGACATGACAAGTATAAATGCAAAACCACATCGAATGAGACGACGAGAAAAAACCAGTTTGTTCATTAATGAACAATAAGATTTCAAAATATGTGAGCAGAGTGCAATACATGAGCGCGTGAGAAATACGCAACGAAGTTTTGAAGCAAGAATCGAAGCAATTGTAAGATACGAGCGTGAGTAAGTGGAAGACAAAGGCAAGCGCGGCCTTGACCCACATAGTACAACGAGATAAGGCATATAAATAGCTGAAAGAGTCCTTGAGCGGAACAAGTTTATTTTGGGAAATAGGTGAGCGGCTTCCGAGTGTGCGGTAGCGACTCGCCAGACAATGGTTGGCAATCAGCCAAAGTTGAGATAAGAGAAACTTGCTTTGAACTTTGTCAAGCGTACAGGAAATAAACAGTGACTTGACCTTACTCCGGCTTGTATACAAACAAGTTTGAAAAACAAGCAGTTCAAAGTACACAAACAACACTAGTTGAATCAGCTGTAACTTAAAGCAGATATTCAGGTTGGACGGCATGCAGTCAATCGTAACTTGGACGTGAAAAACCAATTTAAAGCCGTATGAAACAGAGTAGGAAATCAATTTCGCATAATTTTGAGGATCACGAAATCGGACAATTTTCAAAAGAAAAAAGCTTAATTCTTCCGAACAGAGAAGAAAAGCTGGGACATTGAGAAGGAATTTATACATAAGAATAGTTATTCTAGATGCTATAGAATTCAGATTTTCAAACGGTTTCATGAGCGACTTCCAATTGTGAGGAAGGAGGGAGGAGCCGGCCGTGGCCATCCTTCTACATAGCGAAAGAAGTGAAACATAGCTTACAGCGAAGTGATGGAGACTGATAGCCATGGTTTTACACAAAGGGAAGATAGTTTTCGAGAAAGAGTTTAAGCAATTACCTGCTATAAAAAATATGGTGTCCCATGTTTGGACAGGCTGCTTAAGTTGGTATAATGCTCTAACATTTAACTGCATAGAGTCTAAGAGGTCTCTTAAAGAGGTGACGTCATTAGGTTTGACGGCTGGTAAGTTGAACAAGCAGCGAATGTGACGAGCGACACTCAAACGTAAATTGCCATATCTCTCTTTAAGGAGATTAAAGGCGATGTGGTAGTTGTCTGCGCTTAAAGGCAGTGATTGGACCAAGGCTAAGCCCTCGTTTTCCAAAGAAGTGCCGTAAGAAATAAAATTTATGAATATCGGAAATTTCATTATTGTCATGAATAAGTGAACAGTAAAGTTCGTAGAAAGAATACCATTCACCTTCCTTGCCTGAGAAGTGCGGTAGGCTTATCTTAGGAAGTAACGGTTTCGGTTTGTCCTTGTGAACTGAAGCGGGTGCGAACTGGGCCGGATTGATGACCCTAGTGTCCGGTTCTGAGCTATTGCGGATCAATTGGTGGGCCTTGGCAATCCCTTCAAAGTACAAGGGTTCAACCTCGTCCCGATCCGATTGAAGTTCTGGGCAAGTGGATTCAATCTCGGTTTGAGTTTGATCATAATAATCATAGGACCGTTCGTACAACTTAAGGCGTTGTGTTAAGATATCTAAATCACACTCGGCGGGATTTAATTTGTTGATGAAATTTCGGAATCTGGTGAGTTGCCCTTTATAAGAAGAGCGTCTAGCAATGAGAGTTTCATCCCTTTCAGTAGGAGCCATGACAAAGAGAATAAATTGAAATGTAACTCACGAAACTGTTGAACTTTGGAGATGCTGTCAAGTTGGCAACAGCGTTTAAGTAGAAAGAATGGGACACACCATGGGAGACAGGAGCGGCCCCTTTCCACTTCGCAGGTTTTGCACGATGTAGTTATGGCTGAAAAATTCAAAGCAGATATTAATAATTTGCAAAGTGTTGCCAAACAGAAAAATGACAAATGGACTCTCCCGGGTTTCTGGTACCAATTTTTGGGTAGTTTATTGGCTGAGGAATAACCCACCCACCAAGGGAAGATGATTAAGAGAAGGAAGTAGATTTTGGATTGGAGAAAAGGGATAGAAAGATAGGAGGAGAGTCCCACAAAATTGATAAGTTTAACTTTAAATACCCTTAGAAGCAGTTGCCACTGGAAATTAACTCTCTGGTACCTAAAGTAGGTACGAGCTTGGTCGAGGCTAACGGGAACCGCAGCTAGGACTTGGGCGGTTTGCAAGAGAGAGGCTTTAGTATATTTCCTACCAAGCATGTATAAAAGTACTATGGGGAAGGGTGATGGTCTGGCAAGGCTAAGAGCAAACGATTTATTGTATGTCTTCTCAAAGAAATTAGTTTTTGTGAAATGATTCGAAGAATGCTGATAATTCAAATCAAGTTCGGAATTTCCAATTTTCGAAATTATAGAGTTTCTAGAAAAAGAGACCCAGTGCTTCCAGGAAGGATAGTGACGAAAAATTATAACTTGGAAAGTAATCTTTGTAAGTGAACCAATGGTTGCCTTTGGAAATGGCTAAGCCTTTACTCAGCGAGAGGCCGGCTAAAAGCTTAGACAACAAAGAAACACTTATCGTTTGGAAAATTGACCATAAGTTTTCGGAGAAAATCTCCACAAGCAAGTAGCTGGCTTAGCGAGCTTTACTTGCCTTACTGGCCAATTAGAATTAGCTATTAAAGCTAACAGAAGCTTTGAAAAGGTTGCCACTAAGAGTTCTTGCTCAAATGCAACAAGTGGTAAAATCCCTATCAATAGATTAAAGGGCATCGAGTAGGGAGAGACAAGGAGGACAGGGCCTTGTTTAACCTTTGTATTAGAAAAATGAAAAAGAGGAAAAGAACGCTTAATTTATTTAACAATTCAGGAGAAATTAATATTTTTAACAAATAAATATTTTCCAATCTTATTAACAATTTGAGGTCGCAGACCTCCGACAACATTCAGAAATTGCTCCAGGAAAATAACAATTCTTAAGGTTTTAAACCTGGTATTAAAATCTTTTTAAGATTTGAAAAAGGACCAAATGAAATGATTAAAGTTTAAACATTTACAAGAGTACAAGGAGTGTACTATAAGAAATTTCTGAAAGAATATTCTAGAGAGAATAACAACTTTAAAGCTAACTATGAGGAAAACATAAAGCATAAAATAGAAGTTCTTACAACTTCTTATATTTAAACAGGATTACTTTATGAGAATTATACAAAGGAGGGCAGGTCACTTACTGTGAAACCTAAGTAAGTAATCAAAAGGAAGGTTCTAGACTTCCTATGTTTAATTAGAAATCACGAGCCAAATGGGGCAGTTTCCATTCCGTGAGACCTAAAATAACTCACTCAAGAGTTGAAAATATTGGTTTTCCTGATAATAGAGAAAAACCAATGTAAACTTAAACCGTGTATAAAACACGTAATTATACAGCAATTACTTAATGATAAACAAGAAAAATGGAAGGGCACTTCGCAGAGTGACACCTTATTGAAACAGACCTAAATTGAAAAATTTATTACGAATTGTTAGTAGGAGGTTTAGGAAAGAGAAATAGGGGATTGAGGAAAATGTTCATGGCCTTATTTAAATATAAACGGACGATCGCGACGCGGTAGAAAAGTTGAGCAAACACTAGTTTTCACCATAGTTCGTGGAAACTTATGAAAAGTTCACTGTAGAAACACGAGAGTTTATGGCAAAGAAAGTTGTTTCAATTTGAGAAAAAATGACTAGTTGCACTAGATGAACAAAAGACTATTGCTGGAGAAAATGGTAGATTGCAATTAAATGCGCCATAAAATGTCCAACGGAGGAAGTAAATTCGCTATTTAGCTTTAATTCCGAAGTGAGATTCTTCAATTTTTAGTAGCATTTTCACAAGTGAGTGAAGATTTCATAACGGCAGGACTTGTAGATAAAATACAGAATCTAGAAGGTTCCAGAACGATCTCAGTAGAAAAATGGGGCTAATGTAAATCCAACGGAGGAACTAGCTCGGTGAATTATAGACAGCGGATATTTAGATAATATCCCACGTAGTGAGAGGATTTCTCATTTGAATAGCTTAAGAAAAGCTCTTTTTTAGTAAAGTTGGCTTATACAAACAAAGGCTCAACATGGCAAATCCCACGAAGAATGATTTTTGCCCCAAAATAAGCAATCGCACACTGTCTATAAAACATCATTAAAAGCACGTGAAAGTTAAAACCATGAAGATGAGGTTAAAACTTTAAGATGGTACTTATCTTGATTTCATGTAGAAGATGAAGTTCCCTTTGACGATAACTACTTTGCCAACATGGCGTAGAAGAGAGTTTGCCTCTTGGGTTGAGGAGACTAGCTCGAGAGGAGCTTTGACTGACCAAGTCAACTGCCGATTGCGAAGTGAGACCTGCTCAACGGAGCACGGAGGGTCCAAGGAAGGGGAAAGGAGTGGGGGGTAGGAGACAAAAGGAGAACATATAAACATTGCCAACTTGTCAAATATAAATGTTCTTCTTGATGAATGGTCTTCAAGGAGTTGATAGTAGGCGATACTAGCGCAGCATGGTGAGTAAAGAAGCAGACGTAAACCTCTTGCTCAAGGAGAAAATAGCTGGCGATGGTAACAGGATCTGGTGGCCAGATGGATATGTAAGTCCCCTCGCACCAGGAGGAATTGAGTAGCTTCAGAGATTCGCTGCTAGATGACGCTAGGTGGGTCACAGAAGTTATATCTGAAACAGACTTATGAAGACATAAGAGATTTGCCCATCAAGGAGAAAACAGAAGATCACTGTTGGTGTTTTGACAAAGAGGAAGGAAGAAATGAACATGCAAAGAGCAATAGACTTTATTCTCTCGTACCGTGTATTCAAAGAATACACCAGCGTGTATGTGCCACCTTTACCACAAAATCTCGAATAACTCAAGCGTAGGATTCAAGACGCTGCCACCACTGTATCGGCTGATATGCTCCAAAAAGTGTGGCAACAGTTCGATGACCGTGTAGATATGTGCCGAGTTGCACGTGGTGCCCATATCGAGTCGATGTGAAATCAAACAATGAAAAGAAAATCATTTGGCTTCCTCTTTAATATCACGAATACTGTATAGCCTACGAATTATGTATAATTTGTAGTTTTTGTGTAAAAGGTTAATACATGTGTTAAGAAAAGTGTCAGTGTGAAATCAAACTATGAAAGCAAAACCATTTGAGTTCCCCTTTAATATGACATATATAGGAAAGCTGTATCATTTGCAGTTTTTGTGTAATAAATTAAGAAATGTGTTACCGGACTTTAGGGACACCATGTATTACTGGTCTTCCACTAAATTTTGCCTTAATTGTGCAAAAATATCTTCAGTTATTCTTTTGACTAAAGGAAGTGAGAGGTATAATATGATACTCACCTCCTGGTTAGATTTGTCTTTCAGAGTTGTAAACTTTAATGATTTAATAGTTCACGCAGTCACCATCATGAAAGTATGGAAAGTCTGTTCATTTTCCTTCTCCATACAAGGCTACACATACGGTCATACCTTGTCACTAATTATCTTTCCTGTAACTCATAAGTACGGTATTGATAATTATATATTTTAGTGTTTTATAATCTCAAGGAAGCGGCTGCACGTAAAACTTGTGATCATATAGTCTAAACGTTGGTAACACTGTGTCCTTATTTTAATGTATCGGAGTGAGAAATATTGTAAACGATTCATTGGATCATATTATGTCATGGTTTGTAATGCTTAGCTGATTCGTACTACTGTCATCTTGAAATTGATTCGCCCGATAACCTTGTTGATTGGACGTAAGACGCTTCCTGCATTGAAGTGTGCTTTTCCAAAATTTACTTGAATTGCTTAATCATAATTTTACTTAATTTATAACATTTGAAGGAGGAAGATTGTAGTTGAATCTTGTGATTAAGCGCCACATGACATGGCTTTTCACTTCAAAATCTCACATGCATTGACCGGGAATCGAACCCAGTTCACATAAGTGAGAGGCCAACAGCTTAACCACTGCGCCACCACGCACCCCTTTTGACATTTGAAAGTCTACCATTTTGTTTTAGGTAAAATGGTGGCCATAAAAACATGACACTGAGGAGCCTTTAAATAGTAGCAAATTTGTTTAATTATGTTTTATCGTTTTGAATTTTCAGTGGGGACACACATTCCTTCACACAGACACATGGACATTCCTGTTTTTACAAAATTAGAAAGTAGACTAATCCGAACAAAAACTTAACAACCATCTTGGCAGTGTTGCCTGAACTACTACTTGCAATTCATTAATATCACTAAGATTATTATCTCTAAGAAATATGCACAAAAACGTAAGTTTTAACTAGACGGAATTCTGACGTCAATTAACAGCTCTTCAGTCTTATAGCATTTTAACAGCTCTTCAGTCTTATAGCATTGTTCAGAGATAAAATCTCCACGGCCAGACTGTAAATAACTCTTTAGATAGACCATCTCTACAGTCAGACTATTAATAACTCTTCTGTGTTGGATCATTAATGAGATAGACCATCTCCACAGCCAGACTATTAATAACTCTTCTGTGATAGAGCATTAATCAGAGAGACCATCTCCACAGCCAGACTATTAATAACTCTTCTGTGTTAGAGCATTAATCAGAGAGACCATCTCCACAGCCAGACTATTAATAACTCTTCTGTGTTAGGGCATTAATCAGAGAGACCATCTCCATAGCCAGACTATTAATAACTCTTCAGTGTTATAGCACTAATCAGAGAGACAATCTCCACAGTCAGACAATGAATAGCGCTGTCATAGCAGTAATCGGGGAGACAATCTCCACAGGCAATTAATAACCCTTCAGTGTTATAGCATTAATCTGAGAGACAATCGCCGCTGTCAGACAATTAATAGCTCTTAAATTTTATAGCATTAATCAAAGAGACTATTAATAACTCTTCAGTATTATAGCATTAATCAGAGAGATAAATTTCACAGCCAGACTATTAATAACTCTTCAGTGTTATAGCATTAATTAGAGAGACATTCTCTGCAGCCAGACAATTAATAGCTCTTCAGTATTATAGCATTAATCAGATAGGTAATCTTCACAGCCAGACTATTAATAACTCTTCAGTATTATAGCATTAATCAGAGAGATAATCTTCACAGCCAGACAATAGCTCTTCACTGTTATAGCTTTACTAAGAGAGAACAACTCCATAGCCCGACTATTAGTAGCTCTTCAGTTGGTTTGTTCTTAAGTTAAGGGGCTGCGACAACGCGGTCATGTAGCCCCGTGTACTTTGGGTGTGTTTAGAATCTGTCTGATAACCGGGGTTAATTGTGATGACTATATTAGTGTGTGTTATCTGTTTCTTAATTCAAGTAAGGACTGCAGACTTTGATTTTTTCTAATAGTTACTACTTTTGGCGCCAAACGCCACCGTCAACAATTACTAGTTCAGAACTTAGCTACCAGACGCCACCGCAGTCGGCTCTTGGCAACGAACGTATAAACATAAGAGCGTTGTTTACATTCTTAACCTATACAGTTTAGCTTCACACAGGTGTAATTAGTGGAAGGTTCGTTAACAAGCCATAAATCTATGACAAGAGACCGCCGGCTTTAATTCTCCTCCGAAGGAAGGCATACTGAGGGATTTTAAGCGCTATTAAAAAATCCGACGACTTCGGCCGGATTTGAACCCGCGATCTTGGGCATAGAAGCTCAGCATGCTATCAACCACGCCACCGAAGCCGCCTAGCTCTTCAGTTTTATAGCATTAAGCAGAGAGACAATCTCCACAGCCCGACAATATTTGGCTCTTCAGTGTATGTATTAGTTTGCCTGGCTGTATTCATGATGCTCTAGAAATGATGAGATGCCACGGGACTTGATATATGTTGCCTTTCTAGCATTTGCCAGACGGAGAAGGAGAGCAAGAATGGGTAACACTCAGATGCAAATAAAATGATTCTCTGTTCAATGTACATATTGTCTATAAGGCCCCCTTATCTTATTTAAAGATATCCCAAGCCACTAAATGGAACTAACAACAGGAACTTTATGTAAAAAGGAATCTAATTTCAACCAAGAAATCATATAAACTTGAGCAGCATTTGATTTAGCCTTCTACAACATCACTTCTATACTTGAAAATCGTCCTGGATAACATGTATTTGCACCTATGCTTTGTGAAACAGGATCCCACACATGTTCAGTACGCGATATCCACCGTCATACATAGAGAGGAATCTCATGTGCATCCAGTTCAGTTGGGACACGAGAAGTGACGCCCCCCATTCTTTGAAGAGGAGGCTCCTTGAGGACTTTGTGTTTGGTCCACTCAAGGTCTTTAGGTTCAAGCGGTCCGTGATGTTTGTTCATGGAGGGTACAGGTAACATTGTTCAGGAAGGTGCGTGTCTATGTTGCATTGCAACAACCACATCTACTTAGCCTATATCGAAAATAATCTGACGTATTTGTAAACAAATTACTTACCTTGAGGGAGTGTAATCAGGTCTGTAGCAGATCCCAGCCAGCATCGACCACAGGGTATTGAGCACGTGTCATCCATGGCCACCTGCAAATTATTAGCCTTTCGGAATATGACTGCCGCTGAAGATGGCTGCGCCAGCGTTTGTTGTTTATTGCAGCAGGACCCTTGTGGGACTCACAGCAATGTCTGAACATTGCACGTGCTGCACGTGTTAAATAAAAGTTTAAATTGTGAATGGAACAATTCATATTAATGGGCGAATAAAGATTGGCATGTTTCCTAATATTGTTTCATTTAGGAATCAGGGAAATTGCATTAAAGCAGTTCATGTCACCACGGCTGAGTCATATCCTACTACTCCTTATTATTCCTGTTTAAATGGGGTTTCTTTGATATGGAGGGGGTTTTATGGCCAGATGCCCTCACTGACGCCGACCTCTGGAGAGGAGATAATAAGAGATGAAATGAGAGAAGGGGAATGGAACTAGACAAGGCATTGGAAGGAAGCGACTGTGACCTATTAACAGGTGCCGTCCTGTCATTTGCTTGGAGTTGTTGATGGGAAACCACGGAGAACGGATCAAGCCCACGTCTCTCAAAGTCCGAATAACCTGGGCCCCAGAGATAATAATAGTAATAATAATTTTTGGCCCAAACTTTCAAAGTCTGGATACCCAGAAACCTATGGAGGTTTGATTTATATATTTGTTTATTTATACTAAGAAAAGTTTACTTTTTAATGTGTTGTCAATTGGCCTGTGGTGTTCCTTGGTTCAGATTCCTTTCATCCGCACTGTAGGAATTCAGAGGACAATCCTGATTGATGTGCCTCACTTTATGCCTGTCAGCGCTACAATCACAGTAAGAAGGTATTCCTCGCGCTTGTAGTGAAGATCTCACATGCACCCGATCCCTCTAGGTTGGTCAATTCTAGGTGGCCTTATATTGACGCATGGCATTTCAAAACACTCCAGGGCTATTCATCTGACAATGTCTCAAGAATGTACAAGTTAGTCGCAACTAAATTCTCCGCCGGTCAGAGTATATGTTTTGAAAGAAGCCTACTGATATGTAGATTACTGGGATTGACAACAATACATGATCAGCCACAAATCAACCAAGTCAACAAGACAGCATTGTTAACTCAGTCACAAATCGGTGTTTAACCTAAGTAACCAACTACAAGAACTCACAGACTAAATAAGATATTTGAAATGTATCGGTTAATAAGAAGGCAGTCGTAGAACGCAAGCAATTCAGTAGCTCGCATTGATAGAAGTTAATGAATAAAACGTTTCCCCACTTATCGAACGTGTTGGTGCCGTTGTCGAGCTGCTGGCATCTCACAGGGTTCTATTCCCGGTCAATGCATATAAAATAAACGTGGTTCGTATTCCACCCGGTCAAGTTAGACATGCAAGGTTACCAAAATTCGCATAGAGCTGAAAATTTGTACTAATGGTCGAAACACTATTATAAATGAAATGTGAAAAGTTACCATCGGTCCGACAAAGGCAAACAAAATTATTCAAGGTCAAAGTTCGCAAATATGTTTTTTTGCATTTTCATAAAAATACATCAGAGTAAAATTGTAGATCGTGCAATTATATATAACAATTGTCTCAGCACTTTTTCTCCTAAGAGTCACGGTTTTGTAGATATAACGATTCAAAAAGTTGAAATAGTTGTATTCTTCATAATATGCACACGTTTCCATGCCACCTGTGAGGTAGTGTACTTGCCGCTTTTTTACGTGGTTTCCCCGGTAGGCCTATTCCACTATCTATTGTGATCCTGTTTAATTCAATAATATTTAATAATAAAAAAATGGTACTGAGCCAGTATTTTGCATTGATTTGGAACCTGGTCATGTTAGAAAGAACACAGATGATATTTTTATGGCAATATTTCAACTGCAAGCAGCAGCGATGACTTCGTGACGCGCGCTTAGGAGTTGTACTAGCAACCTGCATCACAGACTTGATCATGTGACCGGCTATGGTACAGTTATTGCCTACAAGATGGATGCCGTGCAAACGTGACTCCAATAAATGCTGTTATAAAGCATTACTGAGATCACAGAGGGGATCGACAACTGGCAATTACATTGTATTACATGTAGAAACAACTTGAGAATGATTTTGACATTATAAATGAACATTTCAGAATACCAGGTGATTATCGCAATCCTACTGTGTCGACATCGATTGTCATATCGTTTGAACCCAGGAGTATTGTGGGTAGACTGGCAGTCAGTATGAAATATCTCGCTCGGAAGTAAGACATATCATTCGTTCGTAATACTACTTCAGAATCAGCCAAGAAATGTGTCCGCTGGCATGATTGAAAGTAGGCATATCAAGTGAAACTTAAACTTGTGCGGAGCGAGAGTAGTCCGGTACATAACGATTAGTCTTGACTTGCTACAGCAAGACACGAGTGTTAGAAACGCATGGGAAGAACGGATAGCCCATTGTGTTAGATTTGAGTGTAACGAAAGTGAACACAGTTTTCATATAGACTGGTTGTTTTCTACTGCCATTATAAGACTTTTGAACATTATAGTACGGTCAATATATACTGCAGCAATGAACATTGATATTATATTGTGTGGAAATACACTCCGATACACTACAGTTATGATGATGAACTACTACTGTCGACCAAAGTATTATGTGCACTCGAGTTTGAAGGTTGTTTGTGAAGTAACCAATAGACCCACATAAAATCCAATAGCATCATCATTTTCATCGTTCTATTTTACGATAGGTCATGTAGGTTTGGAATTTTTAATTTATATTTTAGCATTTTTTATCGCAGTTGGAACACAAAATGTGCCCGTTTTTAAGCGTGTTTCAACCATGCGTCACATTTAAGAATTATTATCTCAAAACCCCGTCATCAGATCGAATGCAAATTTTAACACAATATACATTAGAATGTTGTATAACTGGTTTATTAATTTCAAAATTTTGTGTGTCCAAGAAACAAAGTTGTTTTCATTTTTGTAAGGAAACTTTTTCTCGGCTCGGGGTGGTTGGAAAATATAGCTCTTGGTCGCGTTGTAATCCTTATACATCAAGAAGTTATGCTGTATGACTGTGAAATACGTAAATTAATTCACTTATTTTATATCGGTTTGTATTTGTTCGTGGAAATAAGGCATGCAAGATTCACCAGCCAGCCGCTCCGGGGTAAGCTGTACAGCGTTGCTGAGAAGGAGCCCATCACTGCCGAGCGAGGCGAGGTCGTATTTCCCCGTTCAAATATAAACCGATATAAAATAAGTGAATTAATTTACGTATTTTAAAGTCATACAGCATAACTATTTGATGTATAAGAATTACAACGCGACCAAGAACTACATATTCCAACCACCCCAAGCCGAGAAAACGTTACCTTACACAAATGATAACAACTTTTTTTCTTGGTCACGCAAAATTTTGAAATTAATAAACCCGTTATACAACATTCTAATGTATATTGTGTTAAAATTTGGATTTGATCTGATGACGGGTTTGTGAGATAATAATTCTTAAATGTGACGCATGGTTGAAACACGCTTAAAAACAGGCACTTTTTGTGTTCCAACTGCGATAAAAAATATTAAAATATAAACTAAAAATTCCAAACCTACATGAAATAACGTAAAATAGAACGACGAAAATTATGATGTTATTGGATTTTATGTATGTCTATTGGTTACGTCACAAACAACCTTCAAACTCGAGTACACATAATACTTTGGTCGACAGTAAGTGACTAACAGGAATGCAGCAGTTTAGCAGAATTTAGCATTTGGAATGATTACGAAGCTCAACTATGGATTTCAATAGCAGAATGCTGTATAAGAAAAGGCTGAAGGCACTTCTGAGATAGTGACACTACATTCGTACTTCTACAATATGAACTTTCAATGGCATTTTCAACTAAGCTATCGAGCAAACTTAAGACGTGTCGGTGCGATGAACTTTGCAACGCGGACAGCTGTTCTTCGAGCCGGATGAGAACAGGGTTCGATTCTACGCAGTTCCAGTCGGTACGAGAACTACGCAACGCAATGGACAAGGGTTCAGTCCCTACCAGGAATGTGTGCTTCAAACATTCTTTCCATTTTCATCGAGATGACTACGAAGAAGGTAGCTGGAAACATTTCATATAAGTAGACAGTATGAATTAGCCATACTTTAGGATGTCCTTCTTTCACCAACTTTTATTCAGTAGATGGAAAATGCATTCTGGGACTAGAATTGATACTTTTATCATTTCTGTCCAAGCATGTATTTTACCTTGTAGCTAATGTTAATGTGATGTTATTTTTAAAGCATTACTTTTCTTTTTCTAAATTTTCTTTGACGATAAATAGAGCATTATAATTGGTTGTGAAGACACAATATAAGAAGAAACAGGGCCAAGACTACGATAAAATTATATAAGCAAGAAGATGACCGATATTCCACGTACACTTGAACATTTTTCGGAATAAGTATTTCTGATAATATAAGCAACGAAACAGAATATTTTGACATTTCATGCAACATTATTTGATAGATGTGATAGTCTATTTTACATCGAGTGCGATATAGACTTGAAATTTAGTTATTTCTAGTGTGAACAATTACGATTTTTGGGATTAGGCTGTTGCGATCCACATTTATGATTTTCTTATTGAATATAGTCACTTTTTCGAGTTCGTTCAGTTTTTCGCTGTTCTTTATTCTTTTGGAATACTCCGACTTGGTTAAACGTTTGATTCTAATGAATTATTTTTACCTTCTTAAGACAGGCTCTTTTTCATGGAGTAGTTTCTTACGTGTTTCCTTAGAGGAGGATCTCCATTTCGAATTTTGTTTAGGCAAAACCTGAATTGTTCTTTTTATAGTGATCAATCTATAATTCTTTGAAATAAATATTTGTGAAATATGAGAATACAATGAAATGAAATATTATTGAAAGAAAAGCAATGTATGTATAAAATACTTTCGTCATAAAACGAAATGACAGTTTTGAAAATCACAAATACTATTATTCGAACATGTGAATACAACATTATTAACACAGTTCTGATAAAAAAATTCCACGACACTCTAACTTTTGTCTATTTTGAAACATGGTATTTTACGATTGTTGTATAAAAGCTTTTTTGGACCTTAAAAATGTTTGGTAATTATTTATAGCTATTGAGAGCTAATATACGTGTAAATCAATTAATGTTTGCGTGAATTGAATTATAATGAGGCAGATATTAGACATCGATGGATGGTCAATATCCGATTTCCAGTATTAAATAAGCTGATAAGCTATTACTGAGTGAATTAATGTGTATTTTTGAACGTGAATTACAGTCACGATTACAGTTACTAGAAAGCTAGTACACTTTTGAATCCAACATTTAAAACCAAGTTATGCATTGCAACAATTAATCTAAAATGGATTTCTAATATGTTTCAGTGGAAAGTTACGATTTGAAAGATGTGTAATAATAATTGCATAACATTATAATAATAATGAGTGAAAGTTTAAGGGATGATAATTTAAACATTTTGTGAATGATTTAAAATGAATTGTTATAATTTACTGAAGCGATATTACGTTCGATTAGCTTCATTGTTCGTCGGATATGACCAAATAAGACTATAACAGAACTGAATAGAACACCTGTCAATGGATTGATGAATAATCCAGGAGAGATTCGAACAACGAATTAAGTGTGTAAATGTATAAAGATTAATACGAATTTATTAGGGTTTCTGTATTTGTAAAATTAATTTGTACGATATTGTAAGATTCAAAGACGTTTATTTTGAACTTCGTTTAAAATGCTGTAATATTTGAACAGCATAATTTAGCTAAATTTCAGGCTAACGTCACATTTGACTATCATGTGCTTCAGTGGAAGCAAACATATATTTTGTTGAGTGGAAAGAATTTCCACGAAGCAGCAGTTTCTTAGACAATGAACTGTTGATCCAATTTTAAATTTTCTTCGGATGACTTGGTGATTTATATTACAACCAGGATGTGCTACGAGGACCAGTTGGTTATTTTATTGAATGCTTAGCCTTATGCCCGAGATTAATTTAACTTTTAAGAGTCTTGTTAGTTCATTTTGAGCTGATTTTCGTTTTCATTTCGTCGACCACTGGCATCTTCTTGTCACATTCTTTTATATTTAGGTATCCTTATCCCTGGTTGATCCTAGTTGGTAGAGTTTTGGGGGTTATTTCGGCCGGGTACTTCCCGATTCTACGATCCAGCTTTTCCTTCGGATTACAACAGGTAAGACCACGTGGATACGGGTACAGTACTATTGGAAATTATGAAAACTGTCTGAATTTTAAGAAATTGGGGGAAATTATACGGAATCGTCTAATATTTCTGCTTCCTCGTGTTCTTGTTCTTCTTTTCTTCTTGTTCCTCTTCTTCTTACTCTTCTTCTTCTTGTTCCTCCTCTTCTAGCTCTTCTTCTTCCTGCTGGGTTCAGGTAAATTGTCCCAACAGCGATGAATCAGATATATCTTCGCTGATATCGTATGAACACTCTTCTGATGGCAAATCAACATGACTGGCCTTGACAACTGGTACATGCTAATGAACAAAATAATCCAACTTTTTTGCAGCCGCATTTAGCATTACAACCCACTTTACAAATGAAAAAAAACCTTTTTGAGGAGTTTTTCCGATGCAGGTAGGAATAAAGTCTGGATTGGTTCCAATGTATTGTCGATTAACTTCCAACCCCACCCTTCTGGGTCTACCCGGTAGTTGATTACCAAGCCACACTTGAACTTGATAATATACCCGAAATAGATGTTGATGAGCAGAAGCAGAGGTTGGAGGAAGACAAGCTACTTGCACTTGTTTTTTCTTCCTACTGATATTGAGCTTCCCCAGGTTTAAAAAAATAAATAATTTCTTCGGTTGGAATTCGAGCATTAAGTAATATTAGTAAGCCAACGTCTTCACCAACAACAATAGTTGTATTTGTCAAGTTGAACTGTTCTATTGCTGTTTATATTATCAGGATATCAGTAATTGTAAAAAGGGACGTAATGCTAAATGCGGCTGCAAAAAAGTTGGATTATTTTGTTCATTGTTGATTTGCCATCAGAAGAGTGTTCATACGATATCAGCAAGGAGACGTCTGATTCATCGCTGTTGGGACAATTTACCTGAACCCAGCAGGAAGAAGAAGAGCAAGAAGAGGAAGAACAAGAAGAACAAGAACATGAGAAAGCAGAAATATTAGATGATTCCGAAAAATCTCCCCCAATTTCTTAAAATTCACTCCTCTTTCATCATTTCCAATAGTACCATTTTTTATTATTAAATATTATTGAATTAAACACGATCACAGTAGACAGTGGAATAGGCCTACCGGGGAAACCACGTAAAAAAAAGGCAATAGTACACTACCTCACCGGTGGCGTGGAATCGCGTGCATATTATGAAGAATACAACTTTTTAACTTTCTGAATCGTTATATCCCAAAAACGGTGACTCTTAGGAGAAAAAGTTTTGAGACTTTTTTTATAGATAATTGCATGATCTACAATTTTATTGTGATCTATTTTTGTGATAAAATTTACCGTTTGGATGAAAAACGCTAAACACCCATATTTGCGAACTCTGACCTTACATAATTTATTTTGCCGTTGTTGGACCGATGGGGGCTTTTCACATTTCATTTATAATGGTGTTTTGACCGTTAGTACAAATTTTCAGCTCTATGCTAATTTTGGTAACCTTACCCCTATTTTTTGGGCCAACTTGTCCGGGCTGGTCCAGCGGCTCATGATCGCAAGAACATAAAACCATTCACTATTCTCAGAATCATATCCAACAATGTGTGATATTGGCATAGTGCCACTAGTTCTGTACCTTCCAGTGGGCTTTTTCTTCTTATAAACTCTGTTACTAAATCGCGGCATGTTTAGAAAGTTACAGTTTCACTAAAGAAATCCAGTACAAATTTTGAGCTAGGCCTAACCACCAAATTACTGAATGTCAACAATAGTATCCAAGGAAAACAAAATGAAAACAAAACAATTGCCGATCGGAAAATGTAGCCAACACAAGAAATATGTCCTACATGCATAAGCCTACTATATCCTCGAAAATACCGGGAGATTTGAGTATGTTTTCAGTGAGTACGTATCCATGGAAATGAAATGTGGTGATGCGCACTACAGCACATTATTTAAGAATTATTTTTTAATATTTGGAGTTGAGATACAAGGAAGATTAATATGTCATTTTAAAGAGGAAAGTCTTGAGTATTTTACTTCCTAATAATCTGAAAAACGTCGACTGGGTACCGGTACCTGATGGGCCCCTCATGGTGTTCCAAACGGGGTAACCTGTTCTTCACTCTTACATTCTTTTTAATAATCCCTCTAAAGATCCTCTCTGGCACTTTTATTGCAGCTACCATTCTATCCTGCAATTAAGACCTCACCCGACGCTCCTTCAATTTTCATAAACAAATGCACATTGATTAGGCTTATAACCTCATGAGTTTGGCTGTGAAGAGGTTTGTCACGAAGTTTTGAATGAACACCAACACAATCTTCTCTATAAGTTCCACAACACATACACAATGAACTAGAAGTAACTGCGATTATAATCGGTCTACTACTGTACGGTATTTAATTTATTCTTCAGCAGAGCGTGCAGCACGATTTTGACACAGCCCAGATTATCGCGCCACTGACAACTCACGTATCAATTGCACATGGCTGAGGCTGTCCTTTGTACAACTGCGCAGGGCTGGGGCTGATCGGCCAAAATCAGAGGCGTAAACTGTATGCCCTAGGATAGTGACAGAATTCTCGCCATGCAGCGTTTGGACGTAGGGTTTAGTGGGTGTGTGAAACCATGTAAGTCATCGTGTTACAGTCTTCGTACAAGTACGATACGTATGGTACCGTACGTATATGGGAAATTTTTAGTGTAGTCTGTGACGTCATGGATGACATGTGGACATCGATGTTCGTTAGTTTGATGTTTTGGCTTGAATTGCCGTATTTGTTGACTGTATGAGTTTTCAAAGAGTGCTTCGTTACTTGCCTATATACAGTAGTTTCATGTGTTCAAGAGCAAGGTCAATACATTACTTTTAGTTGCTCAATTTAATTGAAAAGTTGCGCTGTACACTTCTAAAGCCTTGGTGAGACAAACTCATTGGTCGTTATTTGGTTAGACTACTGTCCGGACGTAAATTACTCCTTGTACTAGGAGCAAGGGGCTTTGGGGCCTAAGCCTTAGGTTAGGTTTGTGTTTGTATGTAAAGCCTTATTAACACCCAGAATCTAACCTACCATTGGTCGCTATTAGGTTAGACCACTGTCCTTGTACTAGGAGCAAGGGGCCCTGGGGCATAAGTCTCAGGATAGGTTTGTGTTTGTATGTAAAGCCTTAATAACACCCTGAATCTAACCTACCATTGGTCGCTACTAGGTTAGACCACTGTCCTTGTACTAGGAGCAAGGGGCTCTAGGGCATAAGTCTCAGGTTAGGTTTGTGTTTGTATGTAAAGCCTTAATAACACCCAGAATCTAACCTACCATTGGTCGCTATTAGGTTAGACCACTGTCCTTTTACTAGGAGCAAGGGGCCCTGGGGCATAAGTCTCAGGATAGGTTTGTGTTGGTATGTAAAGCCTTATTAATACCCAGAATCTAACCTACCATTGGTCGCTATTAGGTTAGACCACTGTCTTTGTACTAGGAGCAAGGGGCTCTAGGGCATAAGCCCCAGGTTAGGTTTGTGTTTGTATGTAAAGCCTTATTAACACCCAGAATCTAACCTACCATTGGTCGCTATTAGGTTAGACCACTGTCCTTGTACTAGGAGCAAGGGGCTCTAGGGCATAAGCCTCAGGTTAGGTTTGTGTTTGTATGTAAAGCCTTATTAACACCCAGAATCTAAGATACCATTGGTCGCTATTAGGTTAGACCACTGTCCTTGTACTATGAGCAAGGGGCTCTAGGGCATAAGCCTCAGGTTAGGTTTGTGTTTGTATGTAAATCCTTGTTAACACCCAGAATCTAACCTACCATTGGTCGCTATTAGGTTAGACCACTGTCCTTGTACTAGGAGAAAGGGGCTCTAGGGCATAAGCCTCATGTTAGGTTTGTGTTTGTATGTAAAGCCTTATTAACACCCGGAATCTAACCCACCATTGGTCGCTAGAGCGAGAATAACGCGAGTAGCTGCTCGTTCAGCAAAATGCTCACACTATGATATGACTTGTTTATATCATACATAGCAACTGATTTCATTTCTGAAACATTAAGAAATCATCTCACAAAATGAAAACAATTAGAACTAAGGTTTTACAAGCTTAGGGATGTAAATGGCAAGATATGTTTTTTCCGTTTTGTTAATCAATTACAGTTAAAACCGTCTCATTTTTATTGTTACCTTGGAATATTCTGTAACTGTCACGTCGTAGCACTATAACTCTTGGATATTTATGTTCATTGTATTCAAATCCACAGTCAGTGTCACTATATTTACCCTTGATCTAATCACGTGGAATTTCACCAAACGAAACTAAAATGGCACAACTGGAATTAATTGTCACTCAATAACTGGACTAAATTGTTTTGAAGAACTCCGTTACAACCATGAAACTATACCGCACAGAAACTAGTGCCAATGTGACTGGTGGTGTTTGAAGAGGTAAAATACTCACTGCTGAGGGAACGTCTTAATCTCTCCCTTCCTGCATCTTCACAAGGTCTTGGAAGCGAGTGACAATGCATCCATCCTCCCCTCAAAGTAGGACGGTATACCGACGCTCAAGTTCAAAACCACATGATGTTTGAAACACAAGCTAATTTTCAACAGCTGTGAGCATTTCGCTCATATACTATAGTGACCACTGGTGGGTTAACATGTATGCCTTGTTTAAACCTTTAGTGTTGTCCTTGACGTCATGGAGTCCACCATGTCACCTCCGAGGTGCGAGTTTGATTCCGGCTCTGCCAAGAAATTTAATTCTGGTCTGAGGGCTGGAACGGGATACACTCAAACTTGAGAGGAAAAACTGAGAAGGGGTGTTTTCGATTCTTACCTCAGCCATCCTGGAAGTGGTTTCCCCACTTCCAATTCAGGTAAGTGCCAGGATGGTTCCTAACTACCGGCCACAGCAGCCTATTACCAACCTTCATCTGAATTACAAATATATACTAATACTGCCATCACAATAACACAGGTTATCAAACAAATTCCACATTCCCCCAGGTACATGGGTCTAAATTACCACGATGTTGAAAGGCCCCTAAAACAATCCACAACAACAACAGCAGCTGTATTCTACCATTCCAAGAGGAGATCTCAAGTTGTCATTGCAGTTTTGTGCCCCTAAAATCCAAGACTAGTGGGAGTGGTTTTTGGCTCAAGCATCAGAACAATCATCTTCTGGTATCTCAAAGGGGAGGTGCCATTAGGCTTGTCTCAATTCTGCCTATACATGCAAGATATGGATATTTACAAAAATAAAGAAACAGTAAGCAAATAAGTACTATTTTATTTCTCTCCTACTCCTGAATCCTTCTCTGAACATTGATCTTAAATATATAACAGAGTCGACATTTTTGGACCAATTATAAATATGTATAAGAAAAGTGCATGTTCATCTATAGCTCACCAGCAAAACTGGAAAAACCTTAAATAAGTACTGTATTAATATTTGAGTAATTTTGCATTTTATATGGAAGTTTAAAAGGCTATCTAGGAAAGCAAAGTTTGACCACTGAGGACTGATTAACAGGATGTCCCTAACTTGAGGAAGGACTGTATCACAACTACGTGTAGAATGTATGTAGGCAAGATCTGATTTATTTTGGTTCCTTTAGTATACGGTTAACTTACAGAAGGCCTACACGGGGTTGTTTGACGTTTTGGAGTTTAATGATGTAAGTTGTAACACCAAATGTAGCACTAATTTTTTTTTAGTACCGTACGCTGACTTATTTAAGAGGGCATTTTTTGTAGCCTACTGATGTCTTAACATTGCATAATATTTTTTGATGTGACCTAGGTCGAAAATAATGCAGAATGAAGCCCTTCCCGAAAATTTGCCAATCTTGGTCCCCTTCATCTTTACGCATGACAGCCTGTGGTTTCATCCCTGTACAATTACCATAGTCTCATAGGTGGTGTGGGTCCTTTAGGAGCAAACAAAGAAAGGATTCAGTGCAAGTGAAAATGGACGGTATATAGCCTATTTAAACAAACCAGAAACCATATACTTGCAGAAATGTATTTCAACCAAAAGAATATTCTTAGAAGATAATCTTGTAATGAAGGATCGAGGAAATATTGCATCACACAGATTTAAACTGTACCGGTATTAAATATTTTAATTTTACAAGTGTGGGCTACAGAGGAGAATTGAGCCCGATTTAATCAAGATCACATGGAAATGGCTTGTTATTAATTTTCACCCCACCACGCGAGGGCAGCAAATCCGGAAATTCGAATTCCGGAGCTTACAGCAGCTATCCTGAGTGTGTTTTTTTTTCTTCCCGCACTCACTTCATATAAATGCCGGCTATGTATAAAGTTACGGAGGCACAAATCGTCCCTAGTACAGTTGCACACACTACCGCAAGGTACTTCAGTCATCACAGAAATGCAGCTTATCAGACAAGCTCGACACCAATCTACACGGGGCTGATGGCCAAAATGTCCTAATTGAAAACTAATTGTCATCCCGAACGGAAAGCTCGTCTTACGGCCTGTGAACGCCATCCATCTATCAGTACAGTTGTAATACTTAAAGTTGAAGTCTGACAGTTCTTAGAGGGAAGTCCTTTTACTGCCTACCGGGGTGGGATAAAGAGAGGTGGGGGCATGGTTGTCATGGAAACGGGGTGGGGCGACTGCGATTGCCATGGAGATAAGCCCTCTGGTCAGCTCGTGTTGAGGAGGAGTTTGTAGGAGTTGCCAAACCTCGCACTTCTGAGTTCGATCTTGTCACAAGCAGTTCAGTGTGAGTGTTATTCTGTTTCTGTTTGGAGGCCGTCATTAAGTATCTAACGGTATTTTAAATACTAATTACGTAGATCTACAATTATTGTATTGCAATATATATATAACGAGCATTATGAATACTCCTCGAGGGAGAGGGAGGCCCAGAACTCGTCCACCTCATGAAAAAAATACCGCCGGCCATGGTGTGACAATTCATCACCAAGGAGGAGAAATGATATGTGCAGCAAGGGAATTCTTTGAAGAGGAGGCTAAGAGTTTTTCGGAAAGGAATGTTCAAGAGAGTTCAAGAACGCACTGCGAAAGCTCTTAGAGTTAGTAAAAGTACTGTGACAAGAGTTACGATGGAGAAATATAACAACTCAGAAGAGGGTTCAACTCAACTGTCCACGCCTGGAAAGAAGCGGCATAGAACCTCCAGAATTACAAATCTGGATCCGTTTAAAGAGGATGCTATTCGCCGGCACATATATTCTTACTGAACCAGGATCGAACCTGCCAAGTTGAGCTCAGAAAGCCAGCGCTCTACTGTCTGAGCTTTTCAGCCTGACCTCTGTTAAAGAAAACCGAACATAAGACCAAGTCAGTCATGGTCTGGCCAGGTAGTCTACAGGAAAACACAGTGGTCAGAATGAACGAACGAACAAACCAGTCGGAAGTGAGAAGGGTAGGGTATGGAATGCAGGAATGTGGCAACCGCGTGAAATGGCACGTGCAATGCTTCTCCCTCCAGCACTAGCTGTCAGACTTCAACTTTAAGTATTACAACTGTAGTGAAAAATGAATTATTTTAAGCCACCTCCCATGTAAAAACACTTGAAATATAATTTTCAACTGGGGGTGTGCAGTTGTGCAGAGGAAATTCTTTAATTAAATATTTGGAATGGTGCATGCGTTTAACTACCGTACATGCTACGGTACCGTACTGGAAATGATTCTTACTGACTAAAAAGATACAGGGAAGGGCGGGCAAAGTGGAATAGGCGGGCAAAGTGAAATTTCGATTTTAAATAAATATTCTTTGGCGGACCTTTCATCTGTGGACAGGTATTGGTACTGTTACGCAGTTGGCACTCCTGGGTAATACTGAGACCGCATGGCTTCAAGCTGTTGAGGCGCTCGTCAGCTTTAAGTGTTTTCTACAGAATAATTGTAAGTATATTCCTAGTTTTCGCAAGCCCTATCAGTGTATTGTTAATAATTTACTTTGATTCCTGTTTGGATTATGATAAAACAGTATCTTGAGAACACATTGTCTGACAAACTATCCATTCTTGTTTCGTGGGAAATATTGGCGCCTTGTTACTTCCTATCGCGTCCCAGCGGGCAAAGTGAAATTCACTATAGCGGGCAATGTGAAATAATATTCCACTTTGCCCGCATTATTTTAAGAATGTTTTATGTTGATTTTTACTTAATTTCAGGTATGAAATGGTTCACAAATATAAAAGGAAGACTAACCAGCAGGCATGGAATGAAAACGAGATGGACGCGGCACTGAGGGCCGTTAGAGAAGGGACAGGAATAAATGCAGCAGCAAGACAATACAATGTTCCAGTTGCAACACTGTTTCGAAGACTAAAGAAGCCTGTGGAAGAAGGAGCAGTAAAAGGTTAGGGGCGGTTTCGACCCGTGTTTAGTGCTGATCAGGAAAATATTCTGGTTGAGTATCTATTGCAAATGGAATCACGCCTTTTCGGTCTGACAAGATCAGATCTCAGGTATCTTGCCTTTCAATATGCTGAACGAAACCAAATCCCTCATTCGTTCAATACAGTAGAGCAAAAAGCAGGAAAGGACTGGGTGAATGCGTTTCTAGGAAGACATGCAGAATTGTCTTTACGGCTTCCTGAAAAAACTTCAGCAGCGCGGGCCTCAGGATTCAATGACGTGACTGTGAATAAATTCTTTGATCTCCTTGAAAAGTTGTATGAAACTCATCACTACAGTCCTGATAGAGTGTACAACTGTGATGAGACTGGTATAACTACCGTTCCTAATAGGCCGTCTAAAATAATATCTCGGAAGGGCAAGAAGCAGGTGGGCGTATTGTCATCAGCAGAGAGAGGCACTCTTGTTACAGCTGAAATTTGCTTCAGCGCTACTGGAAACTACGTTCCTCCAGCACTTATTTTTCCGAGGGTTCGAGTGAATCCAATGTTTGAAATGGGTACTCCTCCGAATACTAAGATTTTTGCGCACCCATCGGGATGGATGCAGTCCAATATTTTCGTAGAATGGTTCAAACACTTCTTGAATCATTCAAAGCCTACAGCAGAAGAGCATGTTCTGTTAATCCTCGATGGACATGCTACACATACTAACAACCTAGAAGTTATAATGATGGCAAAAGAAAATTATGTGGACATTTTGGTGTTGCCACCACACTGCACTCATCGACTACAGCCGCTTGATGTTGCCTTCATGTTCCCTCTCTCCGTATACTACGAACAGGCTGTAAGGTTATGGCTGAGAGAGCATCCTGGCAAAGTGGTCAGCATTCTCGAGGTTGGAGCTCTTTTTGGTGATGCATATTCAAAGGCTGCCACTCTTCAGAATGCAATTTCTGGCTTCAAGAAAAGTGGCATATACCCATTTGATAGGGTTTTCCCAAAGGATTACTTCCTAGCTGCTGAAACAACAAATCGCTTCCCAAGAAATAAGGACCAAGATGCGACACCTTCAACCTCAACTACATCTACCAAGACACTTCCAATGCCGATACGTGTTTCACCTCAAGACATCCTACCTATTCCTCAGGTGACTAAGACAAACGACGCTGTGCTTGACATTAGGTGCAAGAGCCGCAGAGGTACGACAACTGTTGCTACAAGCACACCATTCATCGAGGAACTGAAAAGCAAAAAACAAGGACAAAAAGTAACAAAAACGAAAGCAAAGAAGGTCAGGACACAACTATTCCCTTCAGACAGCGAAAGCGACTCGAGCCTCAAGCTGGATGACAGTGAATCTGAGTGTGCTGAATCACCCTCTTCAGATGATAACGAAGAAGACAGAAACAGTCACCACATCATCACACAAGACATGATTTATGAAGGAAGCTGGATTTCTGTTAAATATGACGGGCATCTCTACCCAGGATTAGTAGTAAAGAAATCCACTGATGGGGTAGAAGTGAAATGTATGGAAAAGACACAGAAGAATTTCCGATGTCCCCTGAAGGACGACCTAATGTCATATTCCTTTCAGGATATTCACATGATTATTGATGAGCCGAAGAAGATGCGAAGAGGGTTCCTTCGCGTCCCTGAACTTTGCAACTATGTCGATATATAGACATTTAAGGGTCAATGACATGTTCGTAAGTTTCACCAAGTAAATTAAGGAAAATTAGTGTTCATTTAATAATTATTCCATCATTTCACTTTGTCCTTCCCAATATTTCACTTTGCCCGCTTATGGTCGGGCAAAGTGAAATATTACCTCCATGCAGAAAAACGAGGATTTAAGTTAGATGTGATTAGTTGCAACTGCCGTTGCTGTTGAGTCTCAAATGTCATTAACACACATGTCAAATAAGTATGACTTAATTTTTTTGCAGCACATTCCATGATGTGAGAACCCTCCAAACATTAACTATGTCACTTTGCCCGCCCTTCCCCTACTCATGATGCCTCACTCCTTAATGATTCGAACCTGTAGAGGTTTTGTGACACAATGTTGCCAGAGATAAGCAGGACAATCGAAGAGACTGACATCCCATAGACGTTGCTAGGAGATCCAGCCTATCCACTGCTGCCATGGCTGATGAAGGGTTACAAGGGGAATGTAGACCTTCAATGTGTACCTGAGTCGGGGTAGGGTGGTGGTGGAGAATGTTTTGGGACACTGAAAGCAAGGTTTAGGTGTTTGTCGAAGAGGCTGGATATGCAATACACTTCTGTGTGTACCCGAGTCGGGGTAGGGTGGTGGTGGAGAATGTTTTGGGACACTGAAAGCAAGGTTTAGGTGTTTGTCGAAGAGGCTGGATATGCAATACACTTCTGTGCCTGCAGTAGTTATTCTACACATCATCATAGAAAAGAGGAAGGATACGTTTCAGCAAAGCTGGATAGAAGCTATACAGCAAGCTGAAGTTCAGTTTCCTCAGCCGAATTATTGTGCAGTCGCTAGAGACTTTGATGATCTCGGTGATACTCGTGTTAGAGACACATTGAAGAACTACATGTTAAGCTACCCGCTGAGAAGATATCAATTGCATTAACTACTTTTTCAAAACTGCCATATTAAAATCTCCAAAATAAGATCATTTTTATTCAGAATGAATATTTCGCTTTCATTTCGATAATATATTATTTTCATACCTTATTTTATCTTCTGGGGGGACTTACCAATTGTAATTACTAGTGTTGGTCACATAGGCACCGGATTTATGTGCTAAATTACGTAAATATGTGGTCTTGTTTATTGCTCATTTAACAACTGCAGCCATGTTCGACAGCATATTTAGTATGTTAAAATGCCGTCGAGGTGCATATATATCCCAGTGGTCCCCTCAGTGCACGTGCTCGTCAATTCTGTTGTGTTGAGTGAATGTAAAGCATTGCTTTGCAGAAGGTGCCTTTATTGAAGATATGAGATTTGGAAAGGTTGATATAAACTTGAAATGGCCTATAGGCCCTAATGTTTATAATAATAGTTTAGGTCCCTGAGTAAATATAATTCCAGATAGGAAATAATTGTGCTGTTTAGGGTGTTTAACATGAATAGAAAAAGAAAATAATAATTTTCTGTTTTTTTATAAATGTAATTTTGAAATTATTGAATTAGATTCAAACATACTTACTTTTAACATTGCAAAATCACTTGTATTTTTCTTGTGCAGTTTTGGGCGAATATGTTATAGGTCACTGAACTTGTGTTGTGTGGGAGTTAGATGTAATGCCTGGACCAGATTTTTGTGTGCGAGTGCTCATATTGTATACAAGTGTTTCTCAGAAGAATGGGTTTCTAAATTGAGTGCAAAAGGGGGTTGATAATGAGTAAGGCTAGGATTGCGATGACTTTGCATCTCTTATTTCGTAAGCCCAATTCATTAATGTGGTTTATATAAATGTGTTTCCGAGTAAGAGGTGCTGAACAAAGCATACAGTACAGTTTATGCTACGGTTTTGGGCCGGTCAGTCCTGGTTTCACAGTCGAGACTCCGGCATGTGCAAGTGATATGCGAGTTTTCAGTTGCGTGGAAAGCATCTCGCGTATCAATTGCACATGCCTGAGGTTCACCACCTGTCATCTCTACGACTGCGCAATCGGGACTCACAGGTTAAAAACCGTGGCGTGAACTGTACATGTTGGGGTATTTTTCTCTAATTTTGTGGGATAAGGCATCTTTTAGGGCATTTTATTGCATTTTATGTGCACTTGAAGTACTTCCTGGGTGAACTTTACTTCTTTTTTAAGTTTTGAAGGGTATTCATGCACCCCTTATTATTCCCGTTTGTGCAGCATTGGGGTTGGGATGCGATTAATTCATATGGCAGATGGTCCTTTAAGCCAGATGTCCTTCCTGACGCCGACCTTATGAGATGAGATGAAATGAATGTAACTGGGCGTGGCCATGGTCAATTAGAAGATTTGGTCCTGGCATTTGAGTTGATCAGAAAATGGGAAATCGTGGAAAACCATTCCAAGGATGGCCAACGGTAGGGTTCGAACCAATTTACCTACCGAGTCTGGACCCAGGGTTGTGTGTCTCATCGTGCATAACTACAACGGACGCTTTCATCTTTTCAAGAGGGATATTTTCAGTTTTAAATTAAATTTCTTAACAAGTTATTTACTTTGCGTAGTTCTTAACTTCCGGTAGCCTAATTAAATAAAAGTTATCTTTATTAAACTATACTATTTCATTCTTGAATTATATTCAGAAACCAGAGATATCAGAGTAAAATATTTGCAATATAAAGGGCATTTTATACACTAAATGGGCTTTTTCTTGTGGAGATTTTTGGCTCATAACTGCATTTTTCATTGTCTTAAATGGCATTTCCAAGCCCTAATAATCATAACCATCAGTGTTCTGCCCTAGGGCAGATTACTATTGAAGTCTGAATTTGGACAGGAAAATTTGAGCCTGGTTGAAGGAGGTACTAAGCGATGATTCAGATTCCATGTTTTTTAAATATAGAGTGTGTGGGTGTTTTGTATATACTATATACTATGTTAAGTAAACCTTATTTTTGAGTGATAAGCACTGTATCATTATTTGTAAGTGGGGAATTATTACCCCATTGCCCACATAAGAAAACATACGGTCAGGATCGGCCAGTCGGTAAATAATTTCTCACCACATCTTATCTTATATATATAAAAAGGGATGCTCGTCTGTTCGTCTTTTATTCGTTCATAAACCATTCATCCGATTGCGATCAAATTTCGGTGAGTTATTGTGACCTCTTCCGGGATGGTTATAGACATAGTAAATCAAATTTACAATAGAGAGCGAGAGAGTAGTTTAAACAAATGAGTGTTGGCGATGCGTTCATATACAATTCTATTGCGATGAAACTTGGGTGAATGTTGTGTACACTTCAGGGAAGATTTCTGGCTAAGTAAATCCATTTTAGAATAGGTATCGCACAAGTAGATTAAACAAATGAGCGACGACGCGCGAAGTGTTTCGACAAAGTCCCGCATGCGTTCATATAAAACCATGCGATAGCGATGAAACTTGGGTGAGTTGTTGTGTACACTCCAGTGAAGGTTTCAGGCTTAGTAAATCCATTTTACAGTAGGCAGCGCACGAGTAGATTCAACAAATGAGCGAAAACGCGCGAAGCGTTTCAACAAAGTTCCGTATGCGTTCATATACCATTTGTCCGATAGCGATGAAACTTGGGTGAGATGTTGTGTACACTTCCGGGAAGGTTTCTGGCTTAGTAAATCCACTTTACAATAGGTAGCGCACGAGTAGATTCAACAAATGGGCAAAGGCACGTGAATCGTTTCATCAAAGTCCCGTATGCGTTCATATGCCATTCATCCGATTGCGATGAAACTTAAGTGAATTGTTGTGTGCACCCGGGGAAAGGTTTCTGACTTAGTAAATCCATTTTACAATAGGTAGCGCACGAGTAGATTCAACAAATGTGTAACAGCGCGCGTATCGTTTAAACGAAATTCCGTATGCGTTCATATACCATTCATGTGATTACAATGAAATTTGGTGAAATGTTGTTTCCACTCCTACGAAGGTTTCTGATTTAGTAAATCCATTTTACAATTGGTAGCGTGCGAGTAGATTTAACTAATAAGTGACAGCGCGTGAATCGTTTCAACTAAGTCCCGTATGCGTTCATATACCATTCATCCGAATGTGATAAAACCTTGGTGAACTGAGTACAGTCCTGCGAAGGTTTATGAATTAGTAAATCCATTTTTCAATGGGTGGCGCACAAGAAGATTCAACAAATGAGTGACGGCACGCGAATCGTTTAAACAAAATCCCGTATGCGTTCATATGCCATTCATCTGATTGCGATGAAACTTTGATGAGTTGTTGTGTACACGCCAGGAAAGGTTTTCGACTTAGTAAATCCATTTTACAATAGGTAGCGCATGAGTATATTCAACAAATGTGTGACGGCGCTCGAATCGTTTCAACAAAGTCCCGTATGCGTTCATATACCATTCATTTCATTGCGGTGAAAGTTTGGTGAGTTGTTCAGCACGCTCCCTTGAATGTTCCTGAGATAGTAAATCAATTTTGCAATAGTTTAGAGGTGGTTAACTGAAAAAGAAGAAGATATTTGGAATCAAAAAGCACTTCAACTAACAAAGTAACTTCGCCAATACTTGCTTTGATTGGCATTGCAACGCATGCCGGGTACAGCTAGTATTTCATAAAATAGAATCCACACCCATAAAACGGTTCCATGTTCCTACCTATCTATCCCTCTCAATTATAAATGAGCTAAAACATTAATTAATCTTATACGCCCAGTCTGTTGCCCTATAAAGGGATAAGACATCTGTTACTGTGTGGTATAGTAAAGCCATCATTACAACCGACTATACGTTTCAGTGTAACCCTAGAGTTACCTAGCGGTCAGAAGGAAAATCACTTTAACTAGACAAGCATAGGCAGCCATTCAAATCGATATATTACGACAAATTGACTTTCGTTTGCGATGTCGTGATTTAGCGAACGAAACTCTAGCCTAGCTCTGAAGTCGGAAGTACTATAGTGATTACAACTGCCCCCTCCTTATAATAAACAGTGCGCGGACATATACAGGGACTTTGTTTTATATGTCACGGGGATTCTCGCTCGCCAAGCACTTTGCCGTAATGCGCTTCTTGGCGCCACAAGTTCCCCACAGTCTGCTGAGAGCTTTAACAGCGTGAGGTTCAGCTTAGTCAATTGTTCACGTGATTAGTGCTCAGTGTGCTGTTCCAATGCGATTTTCATTACATGAACGTGTGTATATACAGGGTGTCCTAGAATGTTCTCCACAGTGGCTACGTGCCACTGCGACTGGTTGCGTCATCAGTTTAGTTGGCAGCACAGTGTCTTTGACAGGGTGAAGGCCACATGTGTGGGCTGTCAAAATCGTCAGTGCGTATAGTTATATTATTGGAAGAGTGCAACAATATGTTATGAATGGCTGTGATGAGGATACAGTTTACTGTTTGTTATCATACAAGCGACAGCCGTGCTGCCAACATAACTGGTGACGTGATCTCTCGCAGCAGCTTGTAGACACTGCGGAGAACATTCCCGGACTCCCTGTAGTACCATCATAAAGTTCAGAAAATCTTGTAGGAAAACACAACGGAAATTCCGTCAGAAATTTCCAAACACACCTGTGCCTAGCGTCATTACAATAAAAAATCTAGCAAGAAAGTTCAAACAGACAGGTTCAATAAATGATCGTAAAAGACGTAGAAGGAGACAGGTTCTTACAGATGAGAAATAACTTTCAGCACCAGCTGTGAACTAGGTAAGTACAAATTCCTATACTCAAGGACTCAGTGTCGGGCAAGCGCCGCATTACGGCAAAGAGCTTGGCGGGAGACAGGCTTGCAACGTGGTCGAGCAAAAATCCCCGTGACATATAAAACAAAGTCTCTGTATCTGTCGCACCTTTCATGTTGCTAACATGAAGTACCTTCTTGGATTGTCAGCCACTAGGCATAGGCCTACTACTTAACCTTTTCTGCTGCAATGTTGATGGCAGTGTGGGTTCCATAAAACATAGTTGTCTGCAAAGCGAATGATTTTAGCTGAAAGTTATCGGTGATAGAATGACATGCAACGGCCATATACAATTCTGTTGACAAGATGTCCTCAGGCAAGTAGTCAAGCTCACTTGCTCCGCTTCTGATAGTTGCTTTGTGTCTAGTACTTCGTTTCAATCGTTAGTCGCAGAAATCTCTACTGAAAACCTATCATATCTGGCAATGTTGATTATGAATCTTTATTGTGCCATATTAGTGGGGCTAACCGCTTTTAAGGAACACCACATTCACACTTTAATAAGGAAATTATCAACGTTTTCACTTTGCAGTAATAAACTGACGAGAAAGCACGTCGCTTTGTTGGATAAGGCTTGTAGCCTATCAGGCACTGCTGCCAACTTCACTTCACCTTGGACGAAAATTACTGATGTACTTAATTGGGCGAGACAAAAGCAGTCTGTCGCTACTTGGTTAGACGAAAATTACTGATTGTACCACAAGCAGAGGGATATTTGACAAATTATTTAGTAGTTAACTTTTCGAACAGCCCTTGTAATGTCTAGTAGTGAAAGTAAAACATCGGTATTACTCAGCACACTTCTCAATAAACCAACCATTGAGAAGAGCAAGGTAATTTGATCAAAATGAATGAGAAACAAAACATAATACGCTAATAGAAGTTAATTAAAAATGAACGCAGTGCAGTCAATCAGATCTCGAGGGAATTTTGGATGTAACATAATACATCATTTATCATTACAGGCGCTAGGGAAAAACAGTCAAGGCACAACAAAACATGAAGCTAGGAAAACATTGAAATCAACGGAACAGAAAGAGGGTGTGAGCCTTCCCGCCGCATCACGTTAATTAACAGTTAGCATGCATGACTATGCCGCTGGGTTAGGTATTTCTTTAGTGTGTGACGAAGCTTCTCTCCCTAAAATACTTTTCAGGAACTTAGTTCACCTTTTCTTTTTTGTTGTTTGGCGGCACTACCTGTATTTTGGGATCTTATGAACTGCGCAGCATCAGTACCGGTACGCAGGAATAAATCAATACCTAATTAACATACAGTGCTAGCTATACCCGGCCTGCGCGGCAAGGCCAGTCACAGACAGAAAGGAAGATAATAATTATGCTACCGGTTTTACGTCCCTTTTAACAACTGCGGCTTTTAGAGATGCTGGGGTGACAGAATTTTGATCCGAAGGGGATCTTTTACGTGCCAGTAAATCTACTGACACGGCTCCCTCGTATTAGCGCAACCTCAAATATCAACTGGCGGTGCCAGGATTCGATCCTGATACCTTGGACTTGAAACGATTCGCCTGCCGGCAACGAAGCGTGAGTCCAATTTTAAGAACCCCCGATCAAAAACCGTGATGTGAACTCTATTGGAATAGACAGCAATACCAGATAACACGGCGGGCTGCCGGCAGTCCCCTCATTTCACCTCGCGATGGATCAGCAAGCCATCTCACACCTGGCATTGCGGTGTGATAAGTATACAGATTGGGCAATTGGGTTACTGTGGGATTTAAGGGTTCCTGTTAAGTCCATCACCCTTTTGAGTTACATAAATAATTTGTAGCTAGAACTCTTCCCTGGAGTGCACACCACAACTCACCCAAGTTTTATCGCAATCGGATGAACGGTACGGTATATGAACGCATAGGGGACAGACAGACAAACTACCATTGATTTTTATATAGATTATTAAATTAAGATGCTAGAGCCGTGAGAAAACTAATTTTAACAAATCTGTTACGGTGCAAACATTAAAGTAATTTATCGGAAACTTTCTATGGGTACATTAACACTAATTTTGGAATCATTATTAACATCTTGAACGTGAGATAACCGTCAGCCGAGTTGATTCATATTACGTAAATATATGTCCAAAAATTCCCCGAATTACGGTTATCTCCCAGTTACGAATGAGTGAAATCTGTCGCCTGAGTAGTGTAAGTAATTAAACCTTTTTCCGGCTACACGTAGCATTTGTAAGGTAAGAAGGACCTTGGTAGGTGACAAAAATCTTCGAAAATGATACTTTAGGCATTCAGGGCTAATTGCAATATAAAGCACAGGATCTTGTTGGAAAAACTGAATAAACATAAAAATGAGTACCGGTATTGAATTACTCATAAATCAACATGATACATCGTGAGAGGACATGCCCAGTTTTGCTGAGACCTCTGTAAATAATTTCTCTTGTTGAGAGATACGCAGTCTTCATGTTCGTAGCACAGATATATTTGAGTTTATTTTGTTCCTGTCAGGGGGACAGGAATGTTCTAAATTTACCATTGAGGTGAGACATTTTAGTAAAAAATTAACTTAATTTTTTAAAGAACTGATTTGTTTTTGTCTTTTGAGCATATTGTATTACTCGAAAAATTCGGGATCATAATGCATGAAACTCTTCATGTGTAATAATATCTCATAGAGAAATGGAAATACTTGTAGAGTTGTTGTTAATTCATTTGAGGGACTTGAGACACCTTGGTCATCAGCCCCGTGTAGTTGGGAGTGTGTTGAAGCAGTCTGGCAACCTGTATTGCTGTGATGATTGTAGTTGTGTGTGTAAATGGTTCTGGGACAGGCATGGAGTAGACGCTCCGGGACTTAAGCAAGGCACTATCCCGGCAATTTCCTGTAGGAAGTGTGGCGGAACCCGGGGAAGAAACACACTCAGGATAACCGCTGTCAGCACCGGGATTCGAACCTACGATATCCGTACTTACCACAGCTGCCCTCGCGACCATGGTGCACGTTTGACGAGCGTAGCTACGCCGCGGGACGAAATGCTTGTAGAATTTGGCTTGAGTACCTATAACCCCCCCCCCCAACCCCTATTGATCGATCCTGGATATGCTACTGCTTATTTCCATGACAGTCACTGTTCTTGCGAAGGTATGGACCAACATTTTATTCAAAATTTGTTTAGTTTGGATAGTTATTACTCATTCCATCGCTATTTAAATACGGTAACAATATACCGTAATGCGTCCGTAGGGTCAATGTGATGTAATGAGTTTGGCATGGCGCACTAAATGTTGCGACAACGTTGTGTACCGCGTCATTCAAGTAATGGGTGCGGAAATAAAAATTAGTACAAAATATGTAGGCCTTCTTTTGTTGTTTGGCAAGATATGATATCAAATTGAATATTGGATCGATGTATTAAGTGGCTGAAGGTATGGGTGAAATATATCTGCATGACACTGCCCGAAGTCAAGATAGTATCTGTTGATTACGTTGAAATTGATTGCTCAAACGCCTCTGTACAAGGAAATTAGGGGAGAACAGTTACACTGGTTTTAAATTTCGTCATGATTACATCATCCACCAGCCTAGCAATGCAGCGTACGGCACTAATTTTAAGCGGGCAATTTGAATTGAATGTGACCGCTCCTGACTCTCTCGGCAGCTACATGTAGTAATATGATTTATTTCTTGTGTAGTTTATATCTTCCTGTGGTAGCGCTGAATGAACGTAGAACGCGCGATATCATTCTCTATAATACATGAATTAGACAAAATACCTTATGAAACGATGAGAAATAAATCAGGGAACGATGTTTTAATAGTTATTTCCTCCTCCGCCGTCTGTGACCCACCCAGCCATCCCTAATAGGATCACTTTTATAGTGAAAATCACATTGTCCAAATGAATCATAATCGGTTGCAATCGTGAGTATTCGGGTCGCTTCATTAGCCCCGCTGTTCTGTCTCTAAGCGCTAGTATCATCATCAAAGCAGTTCTGCCAACCTCGTCCTTACGGTACTATATAAAATAAAGAAGCGCCCAGTTCACTGTAGTGCGCATCATACGTGTGCAACACTCAGTTCATTTGATAGTGCGCCGAATTGAATCATTTATTCACTATGGATTGTCGAAGTTGCCTGGTAACAACCAGTAACTTAAATCGGCGGTTCTATGTTCAACCTAAGAAGTTGGTGAAGCTATTGCAACAGCACATTTTAGTACCAATATCACTGCCGTGCGCGAAATGCCAAGGTGAAGTGGAAGTTAGGTGGATTTAACATAACCTATCTGTAACCTGCAACAAGAGGATACCCGGTCGCCAAGACCGCACCCACACCCGACCATTCTAACCTTCGTTTTGTCCAATCCAATGGTCTTTGACAATGGTTACAGCCTAACGCGCCCAGATCAATGGTTTTGTGTCAACCATGCCCCACTAGCTGCGTGCGGCCAAGGTCGAACCTACACCCGACTATTCTAACCTTCGTTTTGTCCAATCCAATGATTTTGATAATGGTTACAGCCTAACGCATCCAGATCAATGATTTTTGACAGTGGTTACAGCCTAACATATCCCGATGAACGTTTTTTTTTATCAACAGTGATTTCGTATCCCACTTCTTTTTATCAACAGTGATTTTGTATCTCACATGTTGGCAACAATGTGTGCACCTTGCTGCCTGCCGCTAGAGTGCACTTTGTTGACAGTTGCACGAGGTGCAAGCGCTGTCAGAACATGGCAGTCGTTTTTAAAAGAGCAATAAAAAACACATATTTACGTATTTTAGCACACATATTAGGTTCAGTAGTGACCAGGGTTCCTAATTTCAATGCGTAATATCGCCCAGAAGATGGAACAAGGACACAAGGTATGTAAAAGTCACATTCATGTCTGCTGCGAATGTATAAACTTCGTTCCACTCACATTCAGAATTAATCTTCCTGCTCCTTTTGTTCCGTTTTATTGAGCAGATATCAAACCAAAGGCTCAAAGTAATGGATTATTATTATTATTATCGAATGAAAATACCAGCCTGAAACCTTTTGGTTTTGATATCAGCTCTTGCGTAAATCGGAACAAAAGGAACAGGACATACATATGTTTCGACATGAATCATATTACATGTACATTGCGGCCCTTCCCTAGAGCACCAAGCCATTGTTGGGCCGCGTGATGTGCGGAGAGTGGTGAGTCAGCACCACTTGACTAGCATCTACCATTACACAACAGCAGGACAGGAATCACCGCATGTGGTCATAGCATTGATTACATTTCCAGCTGGCAAGATAGTTCAGAGAGTTAAGACTTGTAGTGAAGTACTATAGCCTGTCCCTTATCCCATGTGATTATTAAGTGTAAATGTGTTAAAACTACAGTCCAGCTGCCGAGAGTCCGGCTATGACATTTCTCATGAGGGAGGGAGAGAGCGTTGCCGCGAAATATAAAACCACGTGGATTACATAAAATACTTCACATGTTTTAAAATGAATTCTGACGAACCGCTGACCATATTACTAAAGTAGTATACTTACACCCAGTTAACCGGTATTGTGTACACACAAGCCAATGAAACAACAAACCGGCACTAAAACACAGAGCAACTGGAGTAACTTACAGAAGAGAGCCTTGGCAACACCGAGCTAAATTTAAAGACCCGCTTACTGGGAAATCCCCTGATTGGTTCAGGTGACAACATGCTTCATGGTAGAAAGCGACTTTGCCAACATAGGTGGAATTCCACTGCAATCGAAGAAAGTAGGTTATGTACCGCAAAATGTCGGAATAACAGAACAGTGCATAAAATTGCAAATGGGGTGTGGAACTTCTACATTACATAGTGAGGATGCTAGAGAAGAATTACAATGATGGCACGTTTCCTATTAACAGCTTCTCACTGTTGTAAGTTGGCTATATTGTTCCCTTTTCCCTTCTTCTCCCACCATCACCAGATGTCAGAGCCGGACACCCAGCGGCTGGACAGTAGTTGGGCACTACGCTCCTGCTAGCGCCAGTGCCTTACTCGACCGCAGCCACCGCAACTCTCCATTCGGTAGGGAAGGGCCCTACTGTAGCTACAAAGAGAGGGATACAGGGTCAGAAGCAGAAATTCCATTTTTTGTATTTGTTATGGAGGCAGGTGTGACCTTAATTCAGGATATATCCTGGCATTTGCCTGGGGTAGAAGTGGGAAACCATAGGGAACCATTTCCAGGATGGCTGAGATCAGACTCAAACCCTCACGAGGCTGAGTGTATCCAGTTTCAACCCTCAGACCAAAATTAAACGTCTTGTCAGAGCCAGGACCTCTGGATGTGGAGTATCAATATGTACCCCGGACCACAGAAGGTGAAGTCCTTTCAACAAATGACATTGTGTACATTAATAGTCGTCACACATAACTGTACCATTATAATAAAGTTGTTGGAGCGACAACTTGCAACAAGGACAATAAACAGCTACTCTGTTTGTAGAAATGTTAAGCGTGCACATACAGAACTTTTGCTGCTCATCAGGTGCATATATACAATTTATTTTCAGGAGGGGCTGGCTATCCTGGAAAATTGTGAGTAAAAATAAAATTTTATACTTAATGAATTTTCAATGCGGTCCATAATTGGCCAAATTCGAAAGAAGATGACGATGATGATAATGTTGTTATAAGGAGCCTAACATCTAGGTTATCAGCCCCAGATGAAGAAGAATTTTCCAATATGATCTATGGTGTATGAATGGCAAATATCTAAATAGTTGTCAATTTACTAAGCAGAAAGGTGGCATCACTAGGATTGATCACATCGCAAATGAGAAAATCAGGGGCACAGTAAAAGTAACTGAAGTCTCCAAGAAAATCCAGGATAGAAGACTGCTGTGGTATGGGCATGTTATGCGTCGGGATAATAACTATGTAGGAAGGAGAGCGATGTCTCTGGTTGTGGATGGCACGAGGAATAGAGGCAGACCTCGAAGAAGATGGACTGACAATATCCATGAAGACCTAATGGAGAAGCATTTAGGGGACGACGATGTGTGGGATAGAATAAAATGGAAAAGACTTGCCAGAAACATCGACCCCACTTGAAGTGGGATAAGATGATGAAGAAGAAGACTAAGCAGAAAGGTAAAAAGTTTTTTTTTTACAAGTTGATAATTTATTTCTCAAAAGAACCGTACTGTGGAATTCACAGTTTTGCCTCACAAGGCTGAGTGTACCCCGTTCCAGCCCACAGGCTAGAAATAAAATTTCTTGGCAGAGCCGGGAATCGAATTCGGACCTCCGGGGCGGCAGCCAAGAATTCTAGCCACTTCGCCACGAGTTGGTCTAATTTCAATATTAATATTGTTTGTAACTCAGCCAATAATTTAAGATTAGGGTACAACCAAATTTACAATTATTTTATGCTCTTACCAAAGCAACACTTTCTTAATTTTTATTGGCTTTTTCGCGGGGGGGGGGGCTGGAGCCTCCTCGGCACCCCCGTCATATACGCCCCTGCTGCTCATGGAAGGAGGCGACAAGTGCAGTGTGGATAAACTAAGTTTACACTATCAGTTTCATTTTACTGTGAGGACCCTCCCTATAGAACGGGGCTCTGCAGTCGCCGCGTGACGGAAGGGCCACTGTGTGTGGCAGTGTGTCCAGCAAGGCACTGTTGCTAGCAGCAGCGTAGCGCCCAACTAGTTTAACACATTTACATTTTTTAACGCATTCAATAATCATATTTACTTACATGAATTTCAGAGTAGTTGCTGGAAATGCTGTCCTTCATTTTCTAAACACACACTGCACCAACGTAGGAAGTTTTGCTACACTCGCTGTAAATCCTCACTGTTCTCTAGGGCCTTCAGAGTGTGCGGATTGTTTCTGTATACCTTTTGTTTGAGCCCCCCCTCCACACACAAGTAATCACACTGCGACTTCTTCTTGAGAAGATAAGTTTTCACTAGGAGAATTTGATGTTTTGTTCAACACCTAACCCTGTTCATGGGATACGAGCCAGGTAACAGTACAGTACTTCTGAACTAAGGTACCTTGCCAGCTGGGAATGTAATCAATGCTATGACCATATGCAGTGATTCCCGTCCCGCTGCTGTGTAACGGTAGATGCTAGACAAGTGGTGCTGACTGAACATCACCCTGCCCAAGAGGGCTCTCGCTATATTACATTACAATATGCGAACCGGCCAAAACTAAGGACCACGCAATTATCATTACATTTCCTTCTCATAGTTCTTTCTTCCTTTCTCTTCCTCCACACTTCCTTCATTCTTTCAGAGTGTTGCGCCTTTCTCTCTGCTGTCCATCTTCCTCCCCTGAGTTTTCTCTTACTCCCACAAGAACCTTTATGGTCGAAAGTATTTCCCTGAATTGTGTTCTGTCTCGACAGTCGTCATCTGTAATTCCTAGCATCCGGAGTTCTTCCTTCATCTGCTTGGTGTACCCCACTTGGCTCTTCAGATTATATACTTTATCAAAAATGTGTTTATTTATTCTTGTTGGGTCCATTCTAACCATATGTCCATGGAAACGTAAACGTCTTTTCCTAATTGTTGTTTCCAGGTCTTCCACCTTTTCATATATCTTCTTGTTTGATCTCAGTCTGTAGGTTCCCAGTACCACTTTTGGGCCGTAAATCCTCCTCAATATCCTCCTTTCAATCTTCAGAATATTTTCCAGGTTCATCAAATTTGCCGTCTCCACACCATATAAGATCACCGGTTCTACCACAGCATTGTAGTGTTGTAGTTTGGCATTAAGGGAGAGGTTCTTTTTGTTGTATATACTTTTAGTGGAGAAGTTGAGTTTTTCTAGATTAAGTCTTCCGTTTTCCATTGACCCTTTGTCCAGTACATTGTTGCTAATGATCTCTCCGAGGTATTTAAACTGTTTCGTGACCTTTACCCTCCCAAATTTCGACTTAACTGTTTTCTTCATGTTCTCACTATATTATTATTATTATTATTATTATTAATAATAATAATAATAATAATAATAATAATAATAATAATACAGTACCGGTATTACTTTCCTTATTGGCCTGGATGTGGACACCTGGTTGAATGCCACTGTAGCTTTGATATTTGGATAATGCTGCTTTTACCCTACGCGGGCAGATGTGTTTTATGTCTGTACGCAGACCAATAGAACGGAAAATTAAAACTCGTCCAGAATTATCGAACACTAGCTATAAAATGCATATGTACGTAATATTAATGGGTACCTTGATTACTGGATGCACTCCGTCTCCGAAGTGCGTAGGATATTATCGAAATATTTTAGTGAATAAAGGGCATAAGAGACACTATTTGAATAGCCTATCCATCTTGGACTCTTCAAATGGAAAATCACTTTCATCTAGATCCGTGGAGTCCAAAGTTGAAGCAATTGTTTGCTCACTAACCCTCTTTTGACTGCACATGTCGTAAAATAACTAAATAAATAATAAAAAAAAGCCGTTCTTAGAACTCTCGACGCAAGCTCGACTGAACACGATAATCTCTCACTGCTTGTGAGAGCTAGCAAGGAGAATGCTACTTGAAGTGGAGAATTCTCTACCGGAGGAAGTAATCTTATCAAAACCATATTATTAAACAATAAAACACACAACTCATAAACAGAATCACAACAATAATACGTAGATGCTACACGACACAAGAACTATTGAAGTCAATAATAGCCCAGTCAATAAAGGTTTAGTGTCGCAATAATTAGAGGAAAGCTGATTTTTTTCAGGATGTTAGTATATAAAGTATAAACTAAAAAAAACACGAAGTCCCGACCCCCACCCCCCTTGTCCCCCCACCCCCTCCCCAACCTTACAAGAGGAGTACTCTGGTTTAATGCTTACAGTTAAAGAACTAATGAAGTTACAAACGCGACTTTTTAATAATCTTACGCCTAACATTATTATAAACTAATTATGTCATATAAACTTTTTATGTAGATAGCGTAATTTCACCGTAATACTCCATTATATGCGAAAAACTGCGACTACAAAACACAAAAAGTAACTTCAACCTATTGTACCTTTTTATCCTTCTGTCATACAATGAAATGTTTTGCAGAAAACTTATAGACAATTTAATTAGCTTTAAAAATATGTGTCTACTATAATGCTTACCGTTCAAATGATGGCTTCAAAGAGAGCGATGAACAGTAATGGCCACCGCGTCGCCGCGCCAGACGAAGCAGCGCCGCGCCGTTGTCACTCGATGCTGAAGGGCACCGCTGTATGTACTCATATCCTTAATCTTGAATAGTCATTGAGTTTATGATGATGAAATATAAAAACTTAACTTCAAAATTTCATTACCAAAATCCTGTACTTAGTACACTTTAATAGCTGACAAATAATAAAAATTCATTGTATAGTATTTTTGATAACTTATTAATTCCTGCACAACTAACACGGCCTAATAATAAACAACGTTTATGTTTTTCCTTTTTTTTAGTATAAAGGGTCATTTTCTAATGTTTCATCGGTTTGGTCTGAATAATTTTTACAATACATTCCACTCCAGTTCCCACACATAGATGTGAAATCGAACCCAGCTTTACGACAACTACAGTTTGTAACACACAATGTTTTGCAATTACAAGATATCAGTAGAAGAAGTTCACTTGGAGCAGCGGGATTCGTCATGGGCTTAGGTATCAGTCTGTTATTTGATGTATACTGCCAACCCCATTCTTCTGCCGGAATTTTACAACCTAACCAAGTTTGAATCTGGTGGTAAACCCTCAAAATATGTAGATGAGAAGCATCTGAAGTTGGTGGAAGTTTTGCTAAATCAAAATTAGACTTGAAGAGACATTTTTGCGGTTAATTGCTTGAACTTAAAGTACCTGGCTTCATTGAGGGTTTTGAACTTTGATACGTTGTACATGCTTAGGATAAACTGTTCTCCACTTTCTAGAAGGATATCTTTTGTAATGTCTTGTTTTGTGAAAAGCTCAGCCTGAGATATAGCTTCAGTTGATTTACGTATCATGTCGGCTGCTTTTAACTTCCCTAGCCCATAGAAAGCAGGCGTCGTATCACAACCAGTCATTGAATGAGAAAAAAAGCAGTAAAGTTTGCTGCTTGACATGTTGATTTATAAGAAAATCGACAGAGTACAGTTTGGACATTGACGACGAAGGCTTTAAGAAGAAAAGTTTGGCGTCTTGCTGGGGAGCTAATGCTACGAGTAAAACCAAGAGATCTTTATCAGTTCCCACGACAACAACTGTAGTATTATTAGTTTGAAAATGAAAATCCACAACCTGCTTCCAGTCTCCGACCGGGTCAGGAATGGAATGAATGAGGCCCCCATCTAGCGGCGAGGATATGAACTGTACCGGCTGCCGAGGCCCGACGCACTCCTCTGGGGCAATGATTAAATGAATGACAGATAAAAGGAAATGATAGTGGAGAGTGTTGCTGGAATGAAATGTTGACAGGGAAAACCGGAGTACCCGGAGAAAAACCTGTCTGCCTCCGTTTTGTCCAGCACATATCTCACATGGAGTGACCGGGATTTGAACCACGGACCCAGCGGTGAGAGGCCGGCGTGCTGCCGCCTAAGCCACGGAGGCTTAGTATTATTAGTTTGCACATATTTAATTGCCTGGTCGACAATGACAGTGTCAGCATCACCTTCCGCAGAAAAAACTTTAATATCCTCAGTCACACAACGTGTTGTAATTGCTTCTATCAACCTCTTTTTGTTATGAGGGTTTGCTAGAAAGTCTGCTTGTTGTGTTGTGCAATCTGTATTTTCATAAAAAAAATTGTGTGAGAAGATTTCTTTGATGCTCTTCTCTCATGTTCTTGCTGTTTTGTGGTTGGAAAGTTGGGGTAACCGTCGAATACCACTGTAACTTTATTTCCGTATTTACAAAGTATAGAGCATAAATAAGAATCTATTATTTCCTTAAAAGTGCTGTTTTTTCTCCAAACCACAGCATGTAACAAGTATGCACCATCCATCACAAAAACATCTTCATTTGCCTTGAAGCTTTCTTCAACAATTCCATCTTCAAATAATATCATAAACGATGCTTTCGTACCTTTACGTATTGATGCCTCGTCAAATAGTGACGGTGGGTGAGATGCTAATTCGAACTCAAAATAAGATTTCAACTTAACGGGGCTGTCACAGATGCATAAAATTCGATTGAATATTTGCTGGGAGTTAATTGAAACTTCTTTATATCTCACTTTGATAGACTTGAAACTTGCCTGTGTTGTAACCATATCCTTCCGCTGTAGTTTTATGTCATTGAAAGATTTTTCCCACCATATTTTCCATTGCTTTTAAGCCAACTTCATATGCATCATAGCAATTAACTGAAGAGTCTGATACCAATCCCGTTGAAAGAGAAATCAATTCACTACTGCCGCAAGCAAAAGGGTTGTGCTGACTTAGCCAGACTTTGAACTTTGATAAATCTTGTAGGTCTCTGATTTGCGGCTTTCTCTCAGCTCTACATGTTGCTCGTGAGTATTGTAATTCAGTCCAAGAAAGCTTCTAAATACTTCACTTACACGTAAAAATGAAAGCGCTCCTAAAACCCATTTGTTTAAGGTGCTCTCAGTTATTCCTCTACCGAGCGTTAAACCTCCTATTGACTTTAACGACTTCATCAAAGACTGCTCTATACACATATCACTCCAATTTCCAGACCAAAACTCTTCTTTTCTCCTTATAGTGAAAAGACCTTTCGTTACAAAAAGTTTGTACTCTTCCTCAGTTAGCTTTGTTTGCAGTTTGTCCATTTCTTGGGCATACATATGAGCAGATTTTGCGTAAGGAAGGTACCCCGAAGCATGAAAGTAAGGAAGCATATCGGTGGCAGTATCTAAGTGCAATTTCCAGTTTCCCGTTCTCTCAGCTAGGATAAAATTTAACATTAGGTCAACTTGCTGAATTAGATTTAGCCAAAGCTTTGATGTTCTGCTGACAGACTTCTTTACATTGATATGGTCTGTCAATTTGGACACGGAAGATTGAACAGCTTTATCATCATAAGCAGTTGCTTGAGAAATTTCACTGCGAGAAAGTTTGTCGTAAATTGTTCACACGTCATTACAAAATACACTTTCACGTACAGGCGCATCTTCTGTCACGTTTTCAACAATACCAGCATAAGTTAATATGTATGCCCTCACAGCTCTGGCAATGGCATGCCCGGTAAGCATGTGTTTTACCGTTGCCTTGCCGTACACTGTTTCCCATAGAGACTCTATTCCACTACCTTCCATTATACGACCAATACATCCTAAGTATGACATAAGTAAGTGAAAACCTCCTAACCTTACAACAATTTTTGACAAATCAGATGGATCTTCAGAGCCACCGACGATTTCCATAGCTTTTAAGTACAGTGGCTAGTCAAAGGTCACAATGCCTGTTTCCTTGTTCTTACTGCACTGCTCAGCTGCAAAACATAATGCTGTGTACACTGATGATGGTTTGTTAAGATCAATATCTATGAAGGGAATAGCTAAAATGTATGAAGTGTCATGGTTTTTTAACTTTTTGGTTGAGACACTCATAAAACCATTCCATCCAGGTTGAGTGTTACATCCACTGACCCATAGCAGATCAAGTGGATGAATAAAGATACTGTGTTTGTATTTGTTTTCCTTAATGATATAACATCTGAAAAGTCTTCCATAACGATTCCAGCTAAGCCACTGGTTCTTTTCTTTACATGCGCTCGCTTACGAAATTCTTCTGCAACTTTGAACGATCCGTCAATTAATCTAGGTACTTCTGAGGTAATGGAGACACGGGACGATGGAGAGATATATGCAACTCCTCCCATCGCATGAATTGTATTTAAACCATCCAATGATCTTACGTTAACGTCAGCATTGTCGAAAACGTACTGTGTAAAGGAATTACATTTTATGACTGGGGGTCCCTGCGTTATTTAAGACCTTATGTACCTGTCACTTTCATAATATGAAGAACATACTCCCAGCGCAGAGAGTACCTCAATGAGATGCTATGACCCATACATTCTATTCAAATATAAAGACAAAGAAGTTTGTATTGACGACAAGAAGGACCTTGGTCTTACATTTGAAATTATTGTATGGTTAATTACAGCATGCTTTCTACTTATATCAGGGGACGAATTTCCAGCTCGTTTTTTAGTTACTGTAGTTGTAAATAGTGCCAATGTTTCAGGAATCAAATCATTTGATACAGTACTCACTTCCTTTTCACTTGCGTATTTTCCACAGTCATAATTCATTTTTTGTATATCTTCCCTAACGATTTCTGCTGCTGTTCTAACAATTCTTTTACGTTCATCTTCAGTAGTGGTTTCTCTGTTTTTGTACCACGAATCTAATACTTTGTGACTAGTATGTGCCATACATAAAATACTTCTCTTTCCAGATAAAGTATGTACAACTAGCCGATCTTTGAAAAAATCTACAAGTTTTGACTTGAGATAATAATCACTATAGTCTATATCAGAACCACATAACTCCACTACTATCTCTCTTAATTCTTTTAGTGAATACTGGCACTCATTGTCGCTCTCAAGGTAATTAATAAGTAAATTAAATTAACTACAGACTCGGCTAATAATGGACGTCCTACCTTTTGTTCATTAGGTTTAGGTTTACAAAAGTCCTTATAACATTGCCCATGATAACGGGCTTCGGCCGCAACTAAATCAATCACATCTAAAAGCCTGGACTTAACTTTACAGGCCCAATCATCATGCCTATTATCACAAGCATTAAGGAGAGTTTGTTTTATTTCAATTGTTGAAACCTCATGAATTTGGGTTCGGTATTGAGAAGGAAGTTTTGGGTCAAACACAGCATTGTTTTCACATAACAAACAGTCATGCTTGAAATCAAATTTTGTGTCTAATTCTCTGAGAAGGCGCTGCGAGGTGGAAGATTCCGAATTGTGAACTTTTAATGCTGCTTTAATATTGCTAGGTCTGGTATAATTTTGCCTGCATACAGTATGTACTTTTATTACATCGACGTTAACAAGTAACCTATGAATTTCGTCTTTTCTCTCAATACTACATTTTATTAAAGTGTTTATACCTTTAGTGACTGTTACCCTGGCATCTTTCACTTCCTCATTACATATTACGCATGTATTGGTAAAATCAGTCATTATTTAAAACTGTTGATAATAAAGAGCGCCTAGCTGTAAAGTTTGTGGGTAACAGTTCAGATTTAACAAGTTTTTACTATTTTTAAGGGTTACCTTTTATCTTGGTTATCTCGCTCAACAATATATAACAATAGCAAAACTATCAGCATTTCACTGCACTTGGCACAACACAACAACTTGTATTTCTGTACAAAAAGTAAAACTATCCCGAAACACAAAATGCAACGAACCGCACAATGCCATGGTTAACCGAACACTAAACACAAGGTAAGTAGACTACAAGGTAGGACACACCGGTGCCTCTCGCTCCCATTGGCTGATAAGCTGTGACGCAGCTCGGATGAAGCAGGCGCTTGCCAGCTGATATTTACAATGCATTCTTACGGGAAACAGAGTCATATTTCGCTTGCCTTTTCCGCTCGTGGTATTCAATCACAATAATGGCAATATGCGCATTATAAAGAGAAAGGTATGAACAATATATTGCAGTGGTTTATAATGCGAAATATATTTCATAAACACACACACAAAATATTTTAGATTAACTACGCTACCGCACCTTAGGCTGTGTCCCAAAGCTACATTTTCAGCCGTAGTGAACTAGATTGTCGACTAATATTCCGGATGTGACGTCACAAGTCGTGATCCAAAGGTGCTTAGCACATAGCAATCAAGTCTGTAGTAGCTAGTAAACGAAAGTGTATGCTAGATTGGCCGACTTGTCGACTTGTACAAGGAAGTTATAGAAAATGTAGGTTATCTTTGATTTTTGACTTGATTATTAATCCTCTTTGCTTGGGTTTTTGCCTATACTCTGCCATCAACCGTGCTTCAACCCAAGTGCTGTGTTGCTCTGTCTTGATCTTGATTTAATTTCTTAAGTTAATTATGGACAGTTGTTCTGATGAGAACTCTCTTCCCGTGGAAAGCAGAAATGGTGCGGAATTTAAATGTAAGTACAATCCCATATTCTATGGTACACTATAATTTTAACGTTTTATAATACATGCTATCAGTTCTTTAACTTTTGCCTACAGACCTAGGTGGTATGTGATGAAATTATTTTAACTTATTTAATCCGTCACTACCATAGATGAAAAATATTTAATTAAAGACACACATGGGTGCAGGGGACCCGTTATTTTGTCATCAAGGTGACAGAATCTCTGCCATTGTCTACTATAACATTCAATAGAGCCTATTCCTTGCAGTAGTGTGGACACATGGGCATAGTCACTTTTACCAAACAGCAATGCTTTGCACTTATGCTTAAGACACGGACGGGTTTAGAGGACCCGATGACTTATTTATGGCAGACCTGGTAGAATAATTAACCGAACGCAATGTCATCTCGAGGCTAACTGAAGGGAATGGGGATACGCAGGCTGCCTACTGCTGAGACAGAGAATGAAAAATACATTTTGTTCGGGTTCCCTGCACCCAAGTGTGGCAGTTACGGGTTAACAGTTCTTTATAAAGCTTCACGTACCGACTAAGGACGTGTAACATAGCCTTTACTGACTAGTTATCAAGTCGTATTCATTTCATTTTTGTTTCTTTTCAGGGTCGGAGGAGGCAACATTGTCCTTCATAAAATTAAGGATTGCGCACCACGAGCTCTTCACAGGGAAGAGGGGCTCGGCGTCGGTGGGGTACTCCACAATAGTTCAAAAAATGAATGCCGGCGGGAATATGTCGCCACCGATATCAAAAAAGATACTTGAAAGGAAGTGGGCGAATCTCACTGCAAAGTATCGGGCGATTAAATCCCCCCTACGGGAACAGGCAGCGAGGATGGTCACCGTACCTCTACCACTTGGCCATATTACAATATACAGTAATAGATGCATTTTTTTCGGAACGCCGCACCATCAATCCCCCTTTCATTGTAGATTCATCAAGACCCTCATGTTCCAATCCTCCTCCTTCTCCTCCTCCTCACAGTCCCGATTTCTGTTATGTCACTCCTTCCCTGTCCACTTCCATTTATTTACCCCAGTCACCAGCCGAACCAAGTACACCTGGACCATCCTCGCCCATTCCTACTAGGGCGCATCATACTCCCCAGGCGCCTTGAAGGAACGAAAAGGAAGAGGGAGAGGAGTGAGGCAGATGAAGACCCTCTCCTTAAATATCTGAAGGAACAGGATGCTAGGGACCAGAAAAATACTCAGCGCCTGCTCTCTTTACTTGAGAGGATTGTTGACAGGCAGTAGGCCTAGTTGTATTATAATAAATTTATTGTTGAATAAAAGTTTTAATGGAACACATTTTTCTCTGTTTTAGTAGGGTGAAATAAGGTTATTTGGCCTATTCTTGAGCTCGCCTGTTGTCTGAAGGGAGTCTTGGGTTTTTCCTTTGCTCTGATCTCACATATAATCCTTAGACCCTTCAACTTACTGAGGTATGCGATTTTGTAACACTTAGTGGCAGTGAAGTGACAAGTGCTGACGTCTTACATACAGTGTGCTCTTCAAGTGAAATTTAGTGTGTCAATATATCGTTTATTTTAGTTAGTCTTTGTGTCAATCTGTTCCTAAGAAAGTGAGTTATTTTTAACAGTGAAAGAAAAGTTGGATACCACAGACATTTTCGGCACAAACCTTAAGATAATACCGAAATATTTAAGCATTTTCTACTCAGCTGATGGTAAGCCACAATATTGTTATTTTATATTTTTACATCAGATTTCGAGTCTGATTTCTTTAAATGTTTAAAGGAATGAGAATTTAATAGATATTAGAGATGTAGGTAGTGTAAATTCACAAATTTCATAATTATTTTCAGAAAATAGACTATCACCAAATTACCTTACGGTAAAATGCCGGAAAAAAGACAACATGAAACGAAAGCCTGATATTGATGACGATGTAATCGTGTACATGTGTGACGTGTGTTGTGAAAACTCATCATAAGACAAAAACTCCTGTGGAATGTAGTTATACGACTCTAGAAAGTAAAAACATGTTTAGACAACTACCACCAAATTACCTTCCTACTGTCACCAAATTACATATATGTATCACCAAATAACCTTACTCAAGTGAGTTGTACGAAATGACATAGTTTTCAATAAAAAATAATTACAAGAAGACATTGATGATCAAAACCTGTAGCTAACGGTCTGTTCTATATGATAAATTGAATTTAAAGTAAATAAATTATGTATATTTATACATAATATTGCTATAATATAAAATTATCACCAAATTACCTTACCTTACCCTACATGTTCCCAGCGTAATGCTCTTTAATTTGAGATATTTTCGAGGTAGGTAGGTAGGTGATTTTGAACTTTTCTTCTTGTTAAAGACACCATTTCTAGTTGTTGAACAAATTAAGTTACAAATTTGTGTGTTCAGAGTAGGCCTCTTTGTTCCTAAACGAAAGTATTAGAAATCTCCTGTTGGATAGGTGCGACCTTCCTTTTCAAGTCTACTTCCCCTTTCATAATTAAAGCTCAGCTAAAAAGAGATCTTCCACGTGCATCCATGATGATATCCAAAGAATAGTGTTGTTATTTAGTAGCAGATCACCGCCATCTTGAGTGTTGGTTTGGTAGCAGCATGGAAGTCCAGTGCGTTTCCGAACACAAGTTGATGAAGGTGGCTGTGATCAAGCACACATGTCCCAAAGCTCCGTAGTTCGTAGTACCTAGTGAGTAGTTGCTAGCAGCTAGTCAATAGCAGACAACTTGAGCTTTGGGACACAGCCTTAGTATCAGCTGAGCTTACAAGAAGCCTCACAAAACACAATAAAAGACGTACAAAGGATGGCAATACGAAATTTAGCAATAGCGATAAGCTACATAATCATGCTTTAGCGATCCTGCGGTGTAGCCAAGTGCGTTATATTGCTCACTACGACCGCGATGGGAAGCTGCAGTAAGTCGGGTGTTCAGAGGTTCAAATCCCGGCGCTGACAGCGGCTTTCTACACTCTCTCCAGGCAAATGCCTACCTTGTTTCAAGTTCCGGAGCACTTACCCCATTTCCGTCCCTAATAATTACGGTCACACAAACGTTACAACAGTCACCTTAAAAGCACGGATTACAAATTGAACACACAAGTACACGGAGCTGATGACCAAGATGTCCCAGTCCCAACAACATACATTATTAATGTAACATTGGTATGAAAATGATCAGTTTATAAACACTTACCTTTTATGCGACTTGAGTTTTAGATGACGAAGCGACCCAGAGTTTGTTCTTTTTTGCTGCATATTTCTGTAGTAATTTGATCTTGATATGCCTATTCAGGTGACGGATTCTGATAAAAGTCCTTGTCCACACGTATAAACGAATTATCTTCTCATTCACTTCCAGGAATTTTGAGTTTATTAAGGTGGTCAGGTAGGTCATTACATTTTTCTTTTTAGATATAGTTCGTCCATGAAAAGAACCGAACAAAACTTCAAATTCAATCATTTTATGGAGCCACTCATGTGTTGGACGAGTAAGTCTCCCCTTTGAAATGATGGATATCCAACCATCCCTGCTCTCGTCTGTTACACACAAATTTCCCCCCTTCACACTTAAACTCTCATCAATAAACCTACTCTTGAATGCCACATAGCCGGCAAGGTACTTAACTGCATCTAGCGTAACGTCATCTTCACTTGTAGCCTGCGTAGAAACCTCTACGGTTAATAGTTCAGTTTCTTCCGAGTCACTGATGGGGTTGGCTGAAGCTGTTGGAACTTCAACAATGCCAATGCATAGTTAATTGGTCACGAACCCCATGAAATCTTCGTCTGTATTGGACGCTGCCCCTAAAGAATTTTCAGAACCGCCCCTCCCCTCTTCCTCTACAGACACACTGCCCGATAAGGAGATGTCATCCACATTGCCTGTTAACAGGAGTAGACGAATTCGGTTTCGCACCTCGAATGGGGAAGGGTTATTATAGAATACACCCAGTCCTCGAATTCGAGAAAATAAATTTTCAAGACAATCCTGATTTAGTCTGGCAGTCAAAATGAACGACACATTGTGAGTTGTTTTCATGTGTTGAAACAATCCAAGCAGAGACTTGATGGAAATAATGAAACCTTTCTGAAAAGGTAGCAGGCTGTTCCTATTTCCCACTCGCACATTGGATATTACTTCCAAAAATCGTTTGAGTGTATTTTCCTGGCTTCGGAGATTTACGCCATGTCCACTTCTGAGGGGTGCTTTCTGGTCTCGTGGAATTCTAGAATTCATGACGTCTAACGAGTCGTTCACCAGCTGGATGAAATTGCTTTCATTTTCTTTGTTAAGGATATATTTCAGGGCCTTGGCGGTGCGGTTGGAGAACAATTGTGCCGCAAATCTTACGTTTTGGCGAGACCAGCCTGTAACACTAAGATGGGCCTAAGATGGTGTGTCACCGTGAGATCCCCTTTCTGTTTACTTAACAGCTCCTCTATAGTTTCCTTTCCGAGCTTCGTGCCATCAGGAAGGGTAAGTCCTTGGTCTAAAAAGTGGTTTCTTAATAGCTTTAGAAGGTGGGGTACGTCACAAAAAACCCACACCTTCTCACTTGTAACTGGGTTACAGAAGAATGTTTTGTGAGTGTCCACACCCAATTCCTTCCAGATTCGGGAATTCCCCCCCCCCCCCCCCCATGTCACATGTCACAGCAACTACATGAATGCCACAGCCCTCGACTGCACTGATGATGCTTTTCAGTAGTTCAGAATCCATTGTTACGTCGAAGTCGTAATAAATAGGTTGCTTCCATTTCGAAAACAATCCTCTAATCATTACAACCTGTACATTACTGTGGGGTCCCAAAATTACATCGTCGGTTGAATCGTAGCATACACGCCCATCGATATTCATTTCATCGAATGAAATTACACAAAACTTTTCAAGTTCTTCAAAGTTTGTTGCCCTAGCTTTTAACATTGAAATAACTTCATGAAGAATACCCCGTCGGCATTTAAAATGCCGCGTCCACTTCTGAAGTGTCGAACGAGCGGGTAAGGGGAAATTACGCTTTCTTATATACTCGTAGGCTTTCTTCGAAAGTGCTCTCAGTGCAAGAGCATTCGCGATGTATTCAGAAGACCATTTCACTCTCTTGCTTCCCCGTAAAAGGCACCGAATCTGACCTGGAGTGAAGCATTTAGAAATTATTTTTTCTACTTCTAGGTTTATGGTTTTACTTGTCTTAGGAGGTGGACATTTTCTCTTCAAAGACGCTAAATAACTGGGTCTCCTCACTGATCTTAATGTAGCTTGTGTTCGTTTCAAAGGAAATATATTTAGAGCATTTTGTCGTTTAAGCTGTTCATTTGCTTTACCAATATTCTCTATTTCTCTGTCCTTTTCATACAACATATCCGGATAATGGTCAGTACTAGTCTCCTGGTCTATCTTTCTTTTCTTTGGGGACAAAGTGCCTATTGTTGAGAGAGCTCGTTTCCTTACAGTTCTGGCTTCCTTGCGAGCTTCTCGATCACTGGGGACCTGCAGAAGGTAAATGGACCTTTAATGTTTCATTGATATCAACAAGCAAATCATATCGGAACGAAAAATAAAGTAAAATTATGTTTATAGATACTAGAATATCACACTCAAATACCTCATAGTGTATAAATTCTCATGTGGGGGCTCTTATTCAAATCACAATTAGCAGGGGCGTATCCAAGGGAGGTGCGCAGACTGAGGGATAAATATCGCTCTCCTTCGAAACTGAACTAGTCTATCTCTAAATACCAATTAAGATTTAAGGCAAACAATGGAAAACTTGTAGTTTTCTGCTTTACGAAGCAATTACTGTTTTAACGATTCTAAGTTAAGAACAGTAATACTATACTAAGGTAATATATACATGACAAAATATTAGCTTTTTTTTCTTCTATTTTACGCGTGGCTACCAACTAATCCCAACATCAATATTGGTTTTTCTTTAAGCATATCGCGTCTATTGCAAATGTGCCTAGTTTTGCGTTTCTGTTCTTTGTCTTCGTGAAAGCAAAGTCAATAGAAGATGAGCTACTTTTAGAGCCTATAAATGTAAAGTCTGTCATTTCCTATGGCTATTTGAAATTACTACATCACGCTGATCGTGATGGCGCAGCGGTCTAGTTGCTTGCCTCCCAACAGCAGGACTGGATTCAGTTCCCGATTTATGTAGCCTATATGGGATTTTTGGGGTGAAGTGCCATGTCCAATGGTTCGGAATTCACGTTAAAAAAAGGAGATCGCATAACTTACGATCACAAGATTAAATGTCACGTAAAACTAAATCATCACCCTGATTATTTATGTTAAGTGTAAGGGCTTATGATTGAGTTCTTAGCCTCGTTCGCTAAATAAAATGAGTTCACTCTTCCAAAATGTAACTTCAGAAATGAGGACTATGGTAGGTGGACATATGAAAGCCACCCTAGGCTCCGAATGGCATAATATCGTTGTGAAGAGAAGAGAACAAATGTTGACCAAGGAAAGTCGGACAGGGAAGCCTGTCTCCTCCCAAAGAAATCCTGTCTACACCCTGCTTCTTGGAGAAGAATATTTAGTAACTATTCAAAAGTCAGCCTGAATCCAGAATGGGGTGGATAAACTGGATTTTAGGCCCCTTAAAATAACGGTTATCATCATCGTTCAAATTCAGAATTGATTTGAAGAAAGCATAACAATCCCTATAGCCTTAAAAATCTGAAATGAAATGTAACCTAACAGAGATGATCACACACATAGCCTACCTGAGATGTCCTCTCACTAGAGCTGGTGCCGACAGTGGTATCTCCGTGCCAATTCGGAATGAATTGAGATGGTAAAGCATTTGGGCGTAGAATTTTCCTAGTTGGTAAACCGAGAAGTTCATTCTTTAAATCCCTTTCGTAATCGTCTGGACGGAAGTGATTAGAGCACACTCGGGCATTATTAATGTTAAATGTATCAGCTCGTTTACAGCGAGAAACCCACACACGTCTCGACTCCTCGTTTTTTGGAAATCTGTGGTATATAGTACCTTGTACCCTATACCGCCAATTGGTGCACTGTGCAACAGCACAACAAGCGCCAGATTTGCTCATTTTTATCGGTATGTGAAAATACACAGCATTGCAACACACGACTTTCCACAACACTAAACTATTCTTAAATTAAACTATTAATGAGACGATATAAATAAAGATTTGCGGTATAACCAACGATAGTAAAGTCAAATTATTTACACAACGATGTAAGCAATAAGGATTAAACTTGATAAAGAAACGCTCAATTTTTCCGTCCGTGCTGGAGAAGTATTACCGATGCAACTGGTAGCAAGATTTAATATTCAGCTTCTGGCGAGCACGTTAGATGACTCAAAACCAAGATAAGTAGACTATAACTCAGATGCTCACAATATTACAGGGACATTTTTATCGGCCTAGGAATAAAGCGGGGACCAGCAAAATGCGTGCGTAGCCGGGTGACTCACAGCCGAGAGATTATATTAATGCAGCTGCTACCGGTATATTGTTAGATAATAAAATTAATGTTATTGGTTGAACGTCCCTTCTAACTGCTGCTTTTAGAGACGCCGGGGTGCCGGAATTTTGCCTCTAAGGGGATCATTAACGTGCCAGTAAATCTGTTAACACGGCTCCCTCGTATTTGCGCACCCTCAAATGCCAGCTGACAGGACCAGGATTCGATCCAGCAACCTTGGGCATAGCAGGCGAGAACGTAACCACTGAGCCGGGGTGCTGGAATTTAGCCTCTAAGGGGATCATTTACGTGCCAGTAAATCTGTTAACACGGCTCCCTCGTATTTGCGCACCCTCAAATGCCAGCTGACAGCACCAGGATTCGATCCAGCAACCTTGGGCATAGCAGGCGAGAACGTTACTGCTGAGCCGGGGTGCTGGAATTTAGCCTCTAAGGGGATCATTTACGTGCCAGTAAATCTGTTAACATGGCTTCCTCGTATTTGGGCACCCTCAAATGCCAGCTGACTGCACCAGGATTCGATCCAGCAACCTTGGACATAGCAGGCGAGAACGTTACTGCTGAGCCATGCAGTCAGCCTATATATTACTATATAGACCGACAAGAAAGACCCTGTAGTTTCGCAAGCTCGAGAGTCCTTTTGTAACTGTACCACAACTTCCTGCGAGGGTGTGCCTGATTCCCGAAAACGTTAAGAACTGAGAACTAAGGTATTTAACCTATTTAAAAGATGTGCATTTGTATGATCTATGTATATTATGAGAGTCCAGAATACTCTCACGTTTCAAGTTATTTGTACGATACAAAGCCAAAGAATTTAAGTGTCCAATGCAATTAGCTTATTGATTATTTCGCATTTTATTATATTCCTTATTTAAAACTACAGTACTTTTCAAGAAGTAGTAAATCAGTTGGGTGCAGCCCAAAATATAACTGTTGATTCATTTGAGGAGTTTGGACATCGTGGACATTTAACCCCGTGCACTTGTGTGTGTGTGTGTTTTTTTTTTAAATTTGTCTGGTAACCTGTGTTATTGTGGTGTCTGTGTAGTTGTAAATCAGATGATGATTGAGAAAAAGGCGGCCGTGGCCTAAGTTAGGAACCATCCCGGCAGTGGCAACCCACGGAAAACCACTTCCAGTCTGGCTGAGGTGGGAATCGAACCCACATCTTCTCAGATTTGCCTCACGAGGCTGAGTGTACCCGGCCAGCCACGAATACTAACCGCTACACTATGGTTACACAGAAGTCTGACTTGGGACTCCGATAACCGTAGCCTATAGCTCTTCGTTCAATGTTGTTTACCTCACTGATTAATTTTCAATATTACCATTTTGGAGTTCTATTTATTAGTTTTACGTAACCGTGAATCTTGTGATTATGAGCCATGGGACCTCCTTTTTACGTGGAATCCGAACCACAGGACATGGCATTTCACTTCGAAAATCTCACATGCATTGACCGGGTTATTTTATCAGTCTCCTGACAGGAGGGTAGCAAGTTTAATGGTACAGACTGTAGTGATAAGCCCTTTATAGGGTATTAGTTGACTGCAGAAGGGCATGCGAGGACCACAACATTCATATTTTTCTTTAAAAGCGTCCCTTTTTGTTGCTAGAGACAGCTGAGAACTGTTTGTTATATATGGTTGCCATGCAAGTGCCCAACCGGTGACGTCAAGCTGCAGCCTATGCTCTGGCAAGCCGAAGCGCGGAGCACCGAGTGGCTCCCCTTCACTAAACAGGCAAGGCCCACTAATAACGAAAAGGACTCAATAAGCAGCGTAGTAGAGATAAGAGGGCAGTAAACAAACAAGTTGCAACGTGCAGTCTGACTCATGCAGACAGCCAAGCGGCCGAGTCACCAAACCACGCTATTCGCGGCTGCCCGGCGGGATGCGCGGTGTTCGCTACTGTTCATCGCTCTGTGAAGCCATCATGTTAACAACTATCTTTTGTAGACCCATAACGTTGAAGATAATACCAGTAGCTAAACATTTTAATCGAACATATTTTTTCTACGACATTAGGGTAAATAATTATAATTAGTATAAATTACTTTTTGTTTTTTGCAATGACAGTTTTCTGCATATATTAATGTATTATGGCGATAATAGGTTGTCTACATAAAAATTTATTCTTAAATAAATTGTTGAAAATATTTTAAGGAGTAAAATAAAAAACAATCACGTCTGTAGCTTTATTAGTTTTCGAGCTGTAAGCATTTAACCATAGTACTGCTCTAGCAAGGTATAGGAGGGGATGGGGAAGCAAGAGGGGTGGGGGTCGGGACTTGGCTATTTACTTTGTATACTAACATCCTGCAAAAATTCAGCTTTCCTCTAATTAGTTGCGACAAAGCGTATATTTTTACCTTTATAGACTAGGCTACAAGGTACAACACAACAACTGACCCATGGTACAACAATATACATTAATTTTAAAAAGTAGGCCTACTATGTTTTAGTTTAGTTTTAGATTAGTTTTAGATCAAAACTAAATAAATGACACGAAAGACAACAGAAAGCAGTACTTACATATCACATCATACACAAATAAAGTGCATGTTACTCTTCAACAGAAAGTCAGTGAAACGTACCGGTACAAGTTTACTTTTTCAACATAAAAACCTTTAAGTCTTGCACATGTGCTATGGACTTAAGTACGAGCTTCAGCACGCACTACGGGATCATTTGAGAATAATTCTATTTAGTTCACGCTAATTTTTCACAGATGAAGTCATAATATTAAAAGACCCAAGAAACAAAAGCTCTTTACAGACGTGACTAAATTAGATAATGGAGATGATCCTTTCAACCAAGTTCTGCATGGACATGTTCGTGCCGTGTTTAGGCCTAGATTAATTTACAATATTTAATTGTCGAGGATTCACAAGATTAAATGAATAACTAGAAACTTCTTTATGACGGCAGTTATAAAAGTTACCCAGTGACAGTAGTTAGCCTATAAGTTGGTAAACATAAAATACCGTACATTTTTCAAACTATTCCTTTTATGTCAGTGGCGGGTCCTGGCCTAACGGGGCCCTGATAAGGTGGGGCCCACAACAATAGGAAATAATAAACAAAAAATCAAATGGAAAATAGTTTAGTAATAATAATAAAATAAAGAATAATTACAATGTTTCGAATACACTACAGTACATTTTTTTAATAATATGAAAGAAACCTTTAAGTCACCTTGAAGAAGATTATGTAAACTATGAAATATTAAAATATTACTTTGCGACTCTTTTTCCGGTTGAAGTCTTCCTTCATTTCACTGAAACCTAAACTTGCTAAACGGTTACGGGAGGTCATAGCTGCACTGAAAAAAGAATATGAATTATAAATTAGTTTGAAAAGTATAATTAATTAATCAATTAAATTTGTAACAATCCATGGCCCGGGGCCCTGGGCGGTCGCCCTCCTCGCCTGCCCCTAGATCCGCCCCAGACGATGGTGGAAAGAGGGAGATATGTATTTGGTTTGAAGTGGGTTTCTTGTAACCCGAGGCGGAATTAATGTCTTGTATTTTCTGAAACTCACTGTATCCAGTTACTGCCAATTTCCTAGTATTCGCGGTGTAACTTTAGTTATCTATCACATTGATTGGTTTGTAATGTACATTAGTGGAATTTATTCTGCCTGCCCCATCATATTGTGCTGAAATTTGTGTGTAACCTATTTAGGAATAAAGAACCATTTATACTACGCTTAGTTTCACTGGCTGCTACCAGTAATTCCTCACTCAATTGCAATGATAGACATTCATATTTTACTCGATATTGTACTCTAAACGTATATGTGATGAACTCGAGCGTCATGGTCGAATAAGTTTTTCCATTAACCTCTTCTTCTCACTGTGCACCAGGTGGGTTATATTCTTATTACTAGTAGCCTTAATTGAATACCGTAGGCCTACTGAACGCTTGATAATATGTTATACAGGTTTATTCACCTAAGATGACACGGTATACGGAAATAACGTCTAAATCATTAAAGATATCGGTATTCTGTTTTCATTATTCGTAAATAACACCCAGGGGCTTGGAACATGATGTGCTACTTATTCTCATGGGGTGAGTAATAACCGAGATATTGATACTAACCACCCTATTTTTAAAAGGAATGGTAAGATTTCATAAAGCTGGCCTATAAGTTTAACTGCGTAGGCCTACAAGTTAAGATATGTGAGTATTTTCAAAATTGGACAGTTATTTCTTTAGATATCAATAAGAACAGCATGCAGTCGTACAAGGCCATATTGGTTCCTGGGTGTGATTCCAGCCACATAACGGTTACCAGGCATGTAAGCATATCGTACACATGTGATGGATTTGCAATGTGTGTATGACAGGCGAGTGGATTACAGGGAGGGGGATATTTTTAAAAGGAATAAAATAATTACTTCGACTTCATTGGAACATAACGAACCTATATTTATTGTCACTGGTTTGAGTGTACCGTACCTACTACTGTATGACTTGAGAAATAAACATAACACAGCACACCTGAATAGCTCCTTCCAGAAGAGCAAATGAATAATATCCTAGGTTGACTTATTGGAAATGATCCCAAGGGCGTGGGTTTGGGAACATAACATCATCTCGTCGGTGTAATTGGTACGAACCCAGGAACCTGCTGGCTTGTCAATATGTCTTTGCCCGATTGCACGCTGTCTGATGCAGCATGCACAACAGCGCATGCTGTTCTTATTTATATCTCAAAACGTAACTGTTCAATTTCGAAAATACTTACATACGGTATTTGAACATCTACGTAGTTGAACCAGATGTATGAATTTGTGCTCTTCCATATAAGAATATTGATTTAGTGTCAATATCTTGGTTATTGCTCTCCACATGAGCGTAAGTAGCACATTATTTTACAAGCCCCTGAGTATCATTTAGGAATATGAAAACAGAGTGCCGATATCCTTAATGGTCTAGATGTTATTTCCGAGTAACATCTTAGGTACTGAAATAAGTACAACTTCTTATAATTCTAAAGCGCACTTTGTGTGTTCTAGTTTGCTGAATATTATGGAGCAACAGCCATTCATTAAGAGTGAGCCAAAATGGCTGCCTCAAACTGATGAATTACCTAATATTGTAAGTTGTATTTATTATGTTTATCATGTAACATAACAATCTTAGTGATGTGCGTAACAAGCAAGGTTTATTGACTTAATACCTGCTACCAATTAGTACGTTGACCAGAATGTCTTAATATTTTATTGTTACATGTAACTTAGTACAGTTATTCTGGCTGTGTGTTTAACGTTGGCTCATACTTGTATAATTCTTTCCAGGAATCAATTGACCTGATACCCTCTTATAATCTGCTGGATGATTCTGGTGATATATATGAAGATAAAAGTGGGGTAGTGAAATTTGAACATCAAGTACAGGTGATTATAGGTTTTAAATTTCCTCTCTTATAAATGGTTCTTATTTAAGCAGTCAGTAGTTGCTGATGTAATTGTGTTCAAAATACGGGTTCACTCTGTTGCTACCCTGGGCCCCATTGTATGTGAAGTTTACACCATATGCTGTGCATACAGTAGATAATTTATTGGTAATGCAGGTTCACTGATCATCATCATCATCGTTAACCACCTCCAGTTTCCCGGGTGTGGTTCACTCTTTTGGCATATTTGTCGGAGGATAAAACACTGATTTAGTGATAACCCTTTACATCAAAACTTCAACATTTTAAACCTCAAGCAGTTAAAAGAAAATGTTTAAGTCTTTCACATCTAAGTTGTATTTTTATAAAAATCAAACGAGCTAGCCAATATGATGTTGGTCCTCCTTCCACCTTGATGCCTCTCTCTCCAGTTAGGTATGGCTGTCAATATATTGATGGTCCACCATTGAAGACAGCCTCCACTCCTAGCTGTGACTAACAGTTTGGTATTGACTTATCTTTCATCTTCATGATAGCCTCTATTGTTGCATAAATATTTAATGGTGAGAAGTTCTTGGTGTTTGTAGGAACGTTGGAAGAAGGAGAAAGAGTGTTTTTTTTGACTGGCATGAAGTCACTGTTGAAAACACCCCAGAGATGGTCTATGGAGGTGATTCTCAGCCTTTGGACCATGGTCGTATTTCATTCTCAAAAGTTCTTAAGCTGCGGTCTATAAAAATATTGTTATTCACTTCTCTGTTCATTAGCACATTGCGTTAAGGGCTCATGTGTTATTTATTACAAGTGAATTTACATAACATGATATTGCAAGTAGCTGCCACTGTTATTTGTTACTCGTTCCCGTTAAATTACACCCTAAGTCAGGATTCCATGATATCAAAATTGGTTTTAAATTGCCAACGCTTGGTACAAGGCTTCTATCACAAAATTTATAACGTTTCTCGTCCTTATTAATGTTATATGGTAACTAAAAGTAACTGCATCTACGCCGCGAAGTCGCAGCACACACACACTCAAAGCTAGTGACAATATACTAGGCCTACGTTTTGCGAGTGTCTACTAACTGAAATGCTTTTTGATAAAAACTGCACATTAACTGTTCGTTTTTTTGCCATATAGCATTGGACGAAAGAAAACTATGAATGTAGGGTTGAATTACGTTCAGTATGTTACTTTATTCCTTGATTCCTTCAGTGCAAGTTTATAAACCATCTGTAAGATGTAATTCCACCTACGCAAAGGAACATATATCTGAAACAAGTCATTTCTTTGCAGGACGATACAGATATTAAGATTGAGGAATCTTGTATACCGGAAATTGTTCCAAGTGTCAAAGCAGAAACATCATCTTCAGATCTGAAAGAGGTTAGTATCTTCACGCTTATTATCGAAACATCTCCTTATAGCATATAGGGATTAAGAGTTGTATTCTCACAATGTTGATGACAAACGGAATCGTTTGGCTGTTAATACCTACTTCTATCTCATCCTCAGCCTGTTTCTCCTTTGCAAGCAATGTGCTCTCGTTCTCTGGCAGACACATAATGCTTGAAAGTTAGTTACTAGCATGCTCTACAATAGACTCCCCATAGAGGCATTTCATTGGGGACTATTAAACATTGCGATGCAGCCGCTTAAAAATTCCCCTAAAACAAAATGGCGGCTTCCGTGACGTCATCAGCGACGTCACGAAATACTCCTCTGGCGAGCTTACGGGAAACGCCTGGGTATTGGGGGTTTTTGGGTGGGGAAACACAAAAACACAAATCATCATTTACCAAAAACCTTCGACACGCACTGTGTATCGGAATCTGTAATTGACCTACATAGCTCAATTACAGATTACGATACATTCGAATGGTTCGCAATTTCAGGTTTTATTTAAAAACATCGTATCTGAATCTGTAATTGGCCTATATAGCTCAATTTCAGATGACTATACACACCGTAATAATTTTAATTTCATAATTATCAAACATTGTATCGAAATCTGTAATTGACCTATAAAGCTCAATTATAGATTCCACTACATACGAAAAATTCGCAATTTGAGGTGATACTTTTAAAATTCCGCATCGGAATCTGTAATTGACCTACATAGCTCAATTACAGATTCCGATATAAACAAAAATTTCGTAATTTGAGGTTATATTTTTAATATTCCGTATCGGAATCTGTAATTGGCCTATATAGCTCAATATCAGACGACGATACACCTCGTAATTATCGAATTGCCCAATAATAGGAGTTTGTACCGATATCTATAATTAAGCTATATAGGTCAATTACAGATTTGGTTAAAGACTTTTATCAATATATTTTTAAAAAATAACGATGGGTATCGGCATCTGAAATTCAGCTGTATAGGCAAATTACAGATACCGATACAAAATTTTAAAAATATAACCTTAAATCGGTATACTTTCGTATGTATCGCCGACGATAATTTAGCTAAATAGGCCAATTACCCATTCCGATACAAAATCTTATAAATGTAACCCTAAATTAGAATTTTTTCGTATGTACAGCGTCTCAAATTGAGGTATATAGATCAATTACAGATGGCAGTACACGATGCGTTTCGAAGTTTTTTCTAATGCTAATTTCTTTTATTGCGTTGTCACCACCCATAATAACCCATAACCAAGGCTTTTCCCATAAGCTTGCCAGAGGAGCATTTTGTTAAGTCGTTGCATAACATCACAAAAGCCGACAATTTTCTTTTACAGAAATGTTATTCAAAACGATCGTGGTCTGTAATAATCGCCGGTTGGCATCAATACATTAACACCCAGTTACTCTGGCCACAAGCAGTAATGTAATTGTGAAACACATATCCCACGCATACACAAACCTATCCTTAAGGTACACCGCAATAGCTGGTGGCAGACGCATTAATTTCCATCAAAACCACAAGCACAAATACAACCTATCGTTAACACATTATAATATTCTTATAAAACATTGTGGTCAATATTGTAATAGTTTACTTGGGGAGGGGAGTGCCCCCCTCCCCCCCGCTTCACATAGCAAGAAATGGTTTTGTGTCGTTTCGTTTTTTTCCAATGTTGGCTGCGAATACGTTTATCTCAATTACGCAATTACAGATCACAATACATAACATACTGGTTAAGAACGCCTCACAGACATACTGTCTGAAACGTCAAAAAAAGACCTATATAGGTATAATACAAAACACTGTCATATCTCTTTTCCAAGTGTTCTTGTAAATGCCAATTTCTGTCAATATTTTACCCACCCATTACTATTTACCATGCGTATTCCCCCACACAGTGCCTAAAGTAATAATTTCGACTAGACCAATTGATTTGTCTATGGCTTGAGAAGAGTACAATGCAAGTTTTCAATTGAATGCAACAACCAAAAGAAATATGTGAACAACTTTATTACAACTCACCGACAGATCCCACAGCCGTATTATTGCACTTGTAGAAGTAGAAGCAGTATGTTTCGTCCACACACTGCCTCAAGTAACATTTTCGTCAAAGCCAATGTCTTTTCAATTAATTGCGACAACTAAAGGAAATCATCAATTTTATTACAAATCGCCAACACTATCCGCACACACGTCACTGCTCATATCAAAGTCTTGTTCTATTGGTTATTCACGGGAATATTTATTATTAATATTACGTTTACAAAACGCTAACAGGTGACAAAAATGGCGAACCCTCGCAAGCCGAAATCTCACGCGACACTGAGGTGGTAATCAGCTGACCAGCTAGCGGAAACAGCAACTCCCAGCAATACAAGAACATCAACATCAATACGTCACCGTGACGTCACGGTGACGCCACCGAGGTCCCTAAAAATCTCCCTAAACGCGGCTGCATCGCAATGGGTAATTGAACCGTATAATATTCTGAAATTTGGTTGATCTATGCCTTCATTTTCAAAGACTATGCACGTATGGACAGCCTAGTTGCTTATTACTCAATGGTATGTGTACGCGTTGGACTATAGGACCTTATATGGTCTATAGCAGAGCTTTCCAAAACGTTTTCTTATGACGACACTCTATTAGCACACACAATTCTACATAACATCTATTTAATTATTTTAATTATAATCATAGTCTATTTTAACAAAGGAGATTCATTTTAAAGAAATTACATTTTTATATTATATATGTGATTTTCCAAGTATAATAGGCTATATTAAATACCCTTTTTATTTATATAAAAATTGCACCTTGATATTCCAATTCAATGACTGCAATAGGCTTGGCGTTCATTAGAAGTATGTTTTATATCGGGTTGGATGCAGGACAATTTCACATGCATTTCCTCATCTAACATTTTCAAATTTCCACGTTCAATTGTTTTTGTATCAGACTTAACAGGAAAGGGACTTTCACACGAATATGTCGTAGAAAACTGCAACAAAACGATGAGGGCTCTTTACTCTTATGAGGAAAATCTTGTTGAATAGAAATCCAGAAGCTGTCTAATTCTGACTCTTGGTTCTTACTCTTAAAGCCTGGTTGTTTTTAAGTTCCGCCAGTTCCTTTTCTTCGATAAGTTGAAGTTCACAGGAGCTGGAGGGTGCGAAAGGAATTCTTATCCACTCATATTGGTTTACATTTAGTGTTGTAAAATATCCAACCAGCCTCTGTTTTAGTTGCATTAAATCATTATGAACTAGTGGTTGTGTTTTGTCACTAATTGGATTTTTTGATGTCAAAGGAAACTTTTCAAAATTGCTGTCATTTGCTTTTCTCAACTATGACAGTCATTGTCCCTTAAAGTGGCAATTTTGTCTGCAGCGGTAAGGAGTTAGTTAGTCATTGTTGTTTTAAGGGGCGGAACTACTAGGTCATCTTCCCCTAGCGGTAAGGAGATATGCACTCTTAGCAACATCTCGAACACGCGACTACTACGCTGAATGAGGGGAAGTAAGTTTACTATCGCGGCTACTACGCTGAATGAGAGGAAGTAAGTTTACTATTTTCTCCGATGATCTTTATTCGTGTTCTATCCTGAATTTATAAATACGACGAATCTCACGACACCCTTGATGGTTTGGAAAGCACTGGTTGACATCTGCCCCTCTCTTATGGTGTCATGGCTAAGGTAATTAAAAGTAAATTTCCATTTATCCTTTTAGGAAAATCCTTCCGTTTAGACACTGATCTTAGCATTTTCTTTCGATCTAAGTTTACCTTGTTCTCTAAAGGTGTATTGTAAGTTTTGGAACTGGGGATTATAACCACTTATCTGTATAATTTTGATCTCTAGCACTAGGACGTGAACGACAGTTGAAAGTCATTCAACGATTATATTTTCACTTCAGCTGAGCAGTGCTGTACAACTACCTGGGTTGCCATTTGTGTAAATGTATAAGGTGATAAAACTAAAATAAACTATTCCATCTTATCCCCAGGACGTAAAAGAAGAAAATCAGAATGAAGAATCAGATGAAAGTGGAAATCACTTAAATGAGTAAGTGTTAAACATACAAACAACATGTTCTTTCGTTTACATTATATTTACCCTCCTTGTAGGAATGTTTAGGCTTTTCCTTTTAAAATGCGGGTGTTAAACTTTCAGCTTCAGAATGTATTTCACGCAATTCCACACTAATAATTAATTAAGTGTTATTAATCATTATTATTCAGGGTAAACTATAAAATATTTGTATAGAGAGACTAAATAATGCCACAAAGTTTTGAGTGAGTTGCATTTTGTGGCGAAAGTTAAGAGACTTAATTTTAGTTTACAAAATGACACTATATTACTTTCGCCCAGACGCAAATACTTATAACATGGCAGCTGACTAGTGGTGTATTTTATAAAATAGATGAAGGTGGAATTCGCCGCGGCTATCTCGCTGACTCTCCTGTGGTTAACTGTAATGTTTACCATTTTGTTCATTCCGTATGTGATTAGTTAACGTAATATTGCATTACCACCGCGGAGTATGAATTTCGGAAATCAACCCTTAAATGAAATATTTGATTACGCCAAAACCCAAGCAACTCAAGTAAATCACGTCCCCCCAAAAATGTTTATAGCAGTTCAAGCCATCATTTATTGGCATACACTTCGAAACAAAATCACAACAACTAAGCTATAACTTTACTCCACGGCACAAAGATAAATAGCAAGACTGACAAAGTTTAATTTTAGAGGTTGCATTACGTATTTAATAAAATAATTAACGACGTATCATGACGCCCACTTAACTCGCATTTATACACAATAATTGGCAATAGAGGCCATTTTTTTTAAAATCCTGTGTACATAGTGTAATCTAATTGGATTGCAAGTACAGGTAGAGAATTTTTAAATACTATTTCGGGGAAGGAGAATTAAGCCATTGTGGTGAGAAAAGTGAACGTTCGCCTTAAATTGTGCCAGTTAAAATGTGCGACGCTATAGGGGAGGCATGCAGAGGTATTCCGAGTGTTGGATGATAAGTGTGCGCTATGTAGTGTGGTTCTTAAAGGGTTACCAGCTTCTGTATATTATAACAGACCGCACTATACTGTATGTACTGTGTGCCAGGTAAATCAGTCATCTATACACAATCGGTGTGGCCCTAAATAGTAAGGTGTTCAATAGTGAAGTATGATTACATTTACATATTCCAACCAGGCTATTATATAAGGAATTAATTAGTGTCACATGAACGAACAAACACATCGCAAGTTATTTGGTATTCAGTTGCCCGTGCTCGTAAGTAGAGGGGTTATCCAAGGGGTAACTGAACAGGCAACCCGCAATACATCCAGGGGCAAGGCCGTGTGCACTCCCGGAGAAAGTCGTGTGAGGGCTCATACGAAAGGGTCCCATCTCCTCTATGGGACAAATCTGTTCCCCCCGCAGCGAAATTAAGGATATTTTAGTGCGCATGCGCACTTAAGGCTCTCTAAAGTGGCGGGCTTTCCAATCGTTTGTTGGATGGCTCCGTACTCCCTTCTCTACCCCTTACCCCCATCCCCCACAACCCCCATCCCCAGAATACCCTAAAATTCCAAACAGATTTTTCAAATGTAATTAGATGGCCTTCCTGGACATCGAAAAGGCCTATGATAGTGTGTGTAGGGAGAAGGTTTGGAAAGCAATGGAAAACATGGGAGGGGAAAAAGAGACTGTAGGCAGAGTGAAGGAGATGTATTGTGGAAGTGTGAGTTGTGTGAAAGTTGGAGGGGAAAGAACAGACTGGTTCAGACAAATGAGTTGCCTGAAACAGGGTAGTGCGCTGTCTCCCCTTCTCTTTATTGTGGTTATGGACGAGGTAATGACACGGATAGCAGGAAAGATAGGAGATGATAAGATGAAAGCAATGGTGTTTGCAGATGATCTCATGGTCTGGGGAAACAAGGAGGAGTAAATTCAGGAGCAACTGAAGGTTTGGGAAGAAACAGTGGGAGAGTACGGATGGAAGATCAACATCAGTAAATGTGAGATCCTGTTAACGACCAGGAAAAAGGACAGACCAATGAGTGGGATAACACTTGGAGGTGGACAGCTGAAGAAGGTGGAAAGACTCAAGTACTTGGGAAGTATAGTGGAGGAAAATGGGAGAAATGACAAAGAGATTACGGAACGTGGCAGACAGGCAGAAGCATTTCTGAGAAGCATTAGGAGCTTAGTGTGGAATAAAGATGTCCCACAAAAAAGCAAGGAAGTGTTATACAGAAGCTACTATATCCCGATACTGACCTATGCTTCAGAAACGTGGACAATGAAGAAAAGAGACATAAGCAGAATACAGGCAGGTGAAATGAAGTTCCTGCGAAGTAGGATCGGAGTAACAAGAAGAGACAGGGTGAGGAATGAAAAGGTCAGGGAAATTGTGAAAGAGGAGCCCCTGCAAAGTAGGATTGAGACATCAAGACTGAGGTGGTATGGACACTTAAAGAGAATGGATGAGAAGAAGATTCCCAAGAGGATACATGAGATGCAGATGCAGAAGAAACGACCAAGGGTAAGACCAAGAGATAGATGGCTGAAAGGAGTGGAGGAATGTGTCAAGAAGAGAGGCAAGGACTGGACCAGAGTGACAGCGGAGAGGTGGTGGGAAGAAAGAACTAAGTGGCGAGGCTTATGTTCCAAACAGACCCAGCCTGGGGCTGGAAACTGTACAAGATGATGATGATGAATTAGATTTAACACAAATGTCCACCATTGCTTCCACGTACATTCGCTGAGCTCGTCTCTGTTGTCTTCCCTTGGTCAGTTTCTGTTCTCATTCAGCACATTTTTCTATTTATTTTATTATGTGTTTATAACTATTTATTGACGATCGATTTATCGATTATTGATCAACTACGAAGTCATCGACTCAAGATTTCCTAAAATGGTGGATATCACCGAAACCCGTAATCGGAGAAAATCATGTGAGGGTTCAAACAAAAGGTCTCCCTCCATCCCCTCTATCCATAGGACACGTTATCGAAACCTAGCTTTTTGCTTGCCTTCTCAGGGTAGCAGGGCAATGTACTCGCTAAGTGAATCGCACAAAAGTAAAGTAACTTGACTAAAATATAGTTGATTTATTAATAACTTACAACCGTGTTGATATTGTGATCCGTAGGAAAAGATCTAACTGTAGCTCTGACATACAGTATATGAGAAACTGGTACTGTAATACATTCAATTTATAGCAGCAAACAAGCAATCTCTGGGAAAATGCTCTGGTTTTGGAAACTCAGTTGTTCATCAATATGCAATGATCTTGTAGCAGAGCATCAAGAAGGCAGTGCTAGAACAGTATCAAGAAGGCAGTGCGAGAACAGATTATCAAGTAGGCAGTGATGAAATAAAAGAGAATCTTTGTAATTGTTATGTACGATTGGAGTGTGTAAAAATATAATATTTTTGTGTGTTGCTTAATGTCAAGAATAATAAAAACAGCAACATTGGTGACCCTGACGTGATAATAAACATAAAGAAGTCGTCAATTAAACAACAGTAGCCTACATTGTTACGTGAGTAGACTGTGTTGTAAATTGGAATTGAAATGTTAACCCCGGAAAATAACGATATCCCAGGCTTAGGATGCGAAGCTAACAAGTTTAGCTTAAAAATTCCTCCGTTTTGGTCAGAAAAGCCCGAGATTTGATTTTTCAAGTAGAAGCCCAGTTTAATATTAATAGAATCACATCCGAAGAGACAAAATTTAATTACATAATTGCCCAACTCGAACCAAAATATATCGAGAATATTTGGGACATAATAGGACCAGGAACTGCTAAATATACAGCTGCCAAATCACGACTCCTGGATATTTTTAAAGGGAGTGAAGATGTTAAAATCAAAAGATTGCTTACTGGTGTCGAGTTGGGGATTACAAACCTAGTCAGCTTCTTAAAAAACTGCAGTCGTTAGCTGGAAAGGATGTATCTGATAAGGTTATTAGAACTCTTTGGTTAGATAAGCTTCCAGATTCGATAAAATGTATCTTAGTCGTGAGTGAGGAGTGCCTGGAGCGTGTCGCAGTGATGGCTGATAAGATGTTGGAGATGAACCCCCGCAATGACGTATTCAGGGCTGATACACAAGACCAAAAAGGTACTAGTATTAGTGAGCTTGTTACTAAGATGGCTCACCTGAAACAACAAATCGCTACAATGTCTATAGGACAACACCGCAGTCGGAATCGTAATCCCCGCCGGCGAAGCTTTAGTCGCAACCGCAGTCGAAGTAGAAGATACGACCCAAAGGGCAAGTATCGCTATTACCATTTCCGATTTGGTCAACAGTGCATTCCAGAGAAATGTAAACAGCCTTGCTCATGGAAGTCGTCGGAAAACTCCAACAGGCAGTAGAATTAGCGGCTAGTTCATCTGCCGAGAATTATGATAGAAGCCGCAAACACCGGGTATTCTTAACAGAAAATAAAACAGGCCTGTGGTTTCTCGTTGACAGTGGGGAAGACTTATCAATAATCCCACCAAGGAACTGTGATCGAATCGATGATTCGTTTACTTTATGCTGCTAATGGAACTGTAATTCCAACATATGGTATCAGAAGCCTAACATTGGATTTAGGTTTATGCAGACAATTTCAGTGGCCATTTGTAATTGCTAAGGTCAATAAGGGAATATTAGGAGCAGATTTCCTAAAGGAATTTCATTTATGTGTCGATATTCGTAACAAACAATTAACCGATGGCGTAACCAAACTTAAAAACAAGGTGTGGTTATGTCCATTTCGGAAGAGGAAATTATAAATGCCGTGAACAAAAGTACCATGCAATTTGCCGACTTGTTCAGCTCCTATCCTGAAATAACATCGCCAAACTTGGCACCAGAAATGATTTCACATAATGTTAAACATTACATCAATACCCAAGAACCTCCAGTTTTTTCTAACCTATCGGTTACAGCAAGCCAAACAAGGATTCCAATTTATGCTGGACCATGAAATTATCAAGCCATCACTGTCAGAGTGGGCTAGTCCTCTTCACTTGGTAAACAAGAAGGATGGATCCCTTCGTCCATGTGGAGACTTTAGGAGACTGAATGAACGAACTGTTCCAGACAGGTATCCTATTCCGAGACTTGAAGACTTTAATCACAACTTGGACGGAACCACGATTTTTTCCGAAATTGATTTATTCAAAGCGTATTTTCAGATTCCAATTGCAGAAGAAGACAAGTGCAAAACCGCCATTATCACACCATTAGGACTTTTTGAATTTAACGTTATGAGTTTTGGACTTAGAAATGCACCGTCGACATTCATGCGTTTCATCCATGGTGTGTTGAATAGGTTAAATTTTGCATTCCCCTACTTGGATGATATATTGATTGCCTCCAAATCAGTCGCAGAACACAAGCATCACCTACAGCTAGTTTTAGAACGGTTGTCGAAGTACGGCCTCCGTATCAATATGACTAAATCTGTAATAGCTGCAAAAGAACTTGAATTTCTTGGGTACCTGATCACACCAAGTGGTTCGAGGCCACTTCCTGAGAAGGTACAAGCAATCAGGGATTATAAATTACCTGAGACCGTGAGAGACTTGCGCACATTCCTCGGTTTGATCAACTTTTATCGTCGCTATCTGCCAAATGCAGCAGAAACTCAGGCAATTCTACACGAATACTTGAAAGGAGCTAAGAAGAACGACAGCAGAAAAATTGGCTGGACCGACGAAGCCAAGAAGCAGTTTGAGAAATTTAAAGAAGACCTGATTAATGCTACACTTCTGACGTTTCCAGTTACAGATCTGCCTATAGCCCTTTTCACAGATGCTTCTGATCAGGCTGTTGGAGCAGCATTGCAGCAGTTTTTTATTTTATTATTATTTAGGCTATCACTCGTGATACGAGTATGATTGTCTTCCAAGTTACATTTATGTAAATCTTTGCTGTAATCCAACATTAGGCCTAATCATATTGCGTGAGTTCTTTGGTGACTGTACAGTCCGATCCGAGAACCACAGACTCTTCCACAATATTGGCACACAAGGTCTTGAGCAGCCAATGGATCTTGGGGGTTGATCATTCTGCGAATCATGCGCTCTTTCCTGGCATTTCTTTTTTCAGCCAGAAGCCTTCTTCTCTCTTGTTCGAAGTACAAGTGGCCTTGATGGACGTTACGGCGCCACTCTGATCGGTCGGATGCAACAGCCTCCCAGTTACCTGTATCAATTTGACATTTCTTCAAGTTGGTCTTCAGAACATCTTTGTAGCGTTTTTGTTGCCCACCCTGCTTTCTCTGACCGACATTCAGCTGGCAATATAAGATTTGTTTTGGGAGGCGGGACTCAGGCATGCGAACTACATGTCCTGTCCATCGAAGTTGGTGTTTTATAATGAGAGCCTCTATAATAATAGTGCTAGCTTCCTCTAAAACACTTGTGTTAGTGCGCCGGTCTTGCCATTTAATACCAAGAATTCTCCTAAGGCATCGTTGATGGTATTTTGCTAAAGATACGAGGTGCCTTCTGTAAGTAACCCAGGTTTCGCAGCCATAAAGCAAAGTGGGAACTACAACAGCTTGATAAACGTGTAATTTTGTTAGAATGCTAATGTCGTGGTTGTCAAACACGCGAACGGATGTAGCTGACACTTTAGTTTTTGCACGTAATCTGTTGAGATTGAATAAACCTCCATCTGTCCTGGATATAATTTCTACACCCTTTGGAATCTTTTCTTGGACCAAATTTAGTACAACACTAACATATATTGAAAAGAGTGTGGGGGCAATCACACTTCCCTGTTTGACACCCGTTGTAATCTTAAATGGCTCTCCAGGGCCATTGCTGTTAAGGACCGTGCCATTCATATCATCATGTAGTAATCGAAGAATTTGAATGAATTTTGGGGGGCAGCCAAGTGTGGCAAGAATCCTCCATAGCATTTCTCGATTGACCGAATCAAATGCTTTAACAATATCTATGAAAGCCATATATAGAGGGCGTCCTTGCTCTCTGGATTTCTCCTGCATCTGCCTAGCACAGAAGATCATATCAGTTGTGCTTCGATTAGGTCGAAAGCCACACTGAGTTTCAGGCAGTATTTCTTCGGCCAACGGCTTCAAACGGTTGGATAAGACGTTGGCCAGGATTTTACCAGCAACAGAAAGCAACGATATACCTCGATAATTACCACATTGTGCCCTATCACCTTTCTTAAAGATGGTTATTATCAAGGCATCCCTTAGGTCTTTAGGTATGGTAATGGTAGTCCATATTTTAAGTATGAGTTGGTGTATGTGATGAACTACAGTAGTATTCCCTACTTTAAAGAGCTCAGCAGGAATCCCATCCGTGCCTGATGCTTTATTGTTTTTGAGCTGATTGATGGCAGATTCAATTTCTGATAGAGGCGGAGGATCATCAAGGTGGTCTTTAGGAGGTCTCTGATGAAGTCGGGTGAAAATGTTATTATCAACCTGTGTGTCCCTGTTGAGTAGCTCTTCAAAATGTTCTTTCCAACGGGAATTAATGGAGTTTGTGTCTCTAAGAAGTTCCGTGCCATCTTTAGACTGCAGAGGATTCAAACCATGATAATGTGGCCCATATATAGTTCTTGTTGCTTTGAAGAAAGCATGAGTATTATTCGTTTCGGCTAGATGCTGCATTTCACGGGATTTGGAGATCCGCCATTGATTTTTCAAGACCCGAGTTTTCCTTTGCACTTCAGCCTTTGCATCTTTATACAGTTGCTGTTTGGAGATAGAAGTTGGATTGGCTTGCCATGCATGGAATGCTTTCCTCTTCTTATCAATAAGATTCTGGATTTCTGCATCATTCTCATCAAACCAGTCAGCATGCCTCATCTTGACGAAACCAATCGATTCTTCACACGCTGAGAGTATAGCAGACTTGACTGTTTGCCAATGTTCCTCAACCTTTTCAGGGTAATTATCTGGTAACTTTTCATTCAGAAGTTCATGAAACTTCCTTTTAGCAGTAACGTTTTGTAAACGTTCGGTGTTCACCCTGCGCCTGATGTGCTTTCTCTGTTTTCTGCGCTTTTGGAGAATTTGTAGAGTCATTACAGATCTTATTAATCGATGATCCGTCCAGCAGTCATCAGCACTTGTCAGAGCCCTTGTGAGTAGTACGTCACGTTTGTCTCTTGCTCGCACAATCACGTAATCAAGTAGGTGCCAGTGTTTTGATCTAGGATGCTGCCATGAAGTCTTAAATTTGTCCTTCTGTCGGAATAGTGTGTTTGTGATTACGAGGCTATGTTCAGAACACTTGGATAAAAGGAGTGTCCCATTAGAATTACATTTCCCAACGCCATCTTTTCCAATAACATCAGCCCATAATGCTGCGTCTCTTCCAACGCGAGCATTGAAGTCTCCTAGGAGGATGATTTTATCAGATTGCGGTATATCCTTCAAGATCACATCAAGTTGAGAGTAAAATACTTCCTTCTGTTCATCATCAGAGGTGAGAGTTGGAGCATATGCACTAATTACAGTCGCTCGTCGGCTGTTTTTTAACTTTAGTCGTAGTGTCATAAGCCTTTCATTTATACCATGTGGAAGTTCATCGAGAAGGTTGACAAGCTCGTTCTTAATGGCAAAGCCAACTCCATGAATACGTTGATCTTCAGTGTCTTTCCCTTTCCAGAAGAAAGTGTAGCCACCTCCATGTTCCTTCAGTTGTCCTTCATTGGCTAACCTTGTTTCGCTGAGTGCGGCAATATGAATGTTGAATCTTTTCAGCTCACGGGCAACAATTGCCGTTCGCCTTTGTGGTCGATTATGTGTATCATTGTCCATCAAAGTACGGACATTCCATGTAGCAAAATTAATTTTCATTGTGGTTCGACCGCTTGTGGTGTACCCTCTGAACGCGGTTATCCAGTCGGGTGATATTAGGCTGACTATTTTTAGGGCACCTTTTTTAGCCCCCTCCCCATTCAGGGTAAGCAGAGTGGATCCTAAACAGGCCTGCTTAGTCACGAATGCAGCATACGAATTGCTCTACAGCCCATCCTCAAGCAAAGCGAAGATCACACATTCGTCGCCTACGTGCCGGTTCATCACTAGGAACTCCCAGACAACACAATCCTGCTCCCGTCACAACTCCCCGATCGCCGCAGGACTTGTGATTAATTGGCGAATAGATTTTGTATCCTTCCTTCGTTGTTTAGAAGACGCCTGTGCGTGACATCTTTTAATGTGGGCATGTTGTTGCACATCAACAGACACACAGTACTTGACAGATACAGGGCCTTTATCCAGTGGCATAGAAGCTATGCCGACTGGTGGTCCTGGACTGTTGCAGCCTTCATCCGCCTTCCCAACCGTTCGGGCAATACTAGTTGCTCATGCGCTTGGTCCACCGTTGAGGTCTTCTATGCCGTTGACCATTATTGGTTCATCCGCCTTAAGAGATAGTTTCCCATCTCAAGGGCAAGAGAGTGCCCTAACGTCAATCTGCTCATCCGCCTTACATAAGCCGTTGGCAGGAGAGAGGGGAACTCCTTATCCCGGGAGTTATTCGGTCGTCAGAGCCTCGTCAGTATGGAGCAGGGTGTACCACGTGCAGGTGAGGATGACGTTTGGATAGAGAGAATCTACCCCTTGCACCCCAAGTATTGCAGTATTAAGACGCTGGTTGGAGACCCATAGCTTTCTACTCCAAAAAGCTCAGCAGTGCGCAGAGGAATTACAGTGGACATGGTAAAGAATTGCTTGCAATATACCTGGCAGTGAAACAATTCAGGCACCTCATTGAAGGTAGAGAATTTACCGTTTTTACGGACCATAAACCAATCACCTACGCAATCCAACAAAAGAATGAGAAGGCATCCCTTCGGCAACTACGGCACCTGCAGTACATCTCGCAGTTCACGACTGACATACGTCATGTCAGTGGCAGAGATAATGTGGTAGCCGATACTCTGTCAAGGCTTAATGAAATTTCAGTGATTCATTATGGAGTCATAGCAAAACATCAAGAAAATGATGAAGAACTGAAGCAGTTACGACAAGACGATACATCACTGAAATTCAAACAGTGTCAGTTAGGTTCCCAGTACATGTTGTGGTGTGATGTCTCTACTAGTAACATTCGCCCTTTCGTTCCAAAGTTATTTCGCACCAAAATTTTCAAACAGATTCATGATATGGCACATCCTGACGTGAAAGCAACCGTCAAAAACATTGTAGCCAAGTTTATATGGCCAGGAATAAGAAATGATGTGCGTAAATGGACTGAATCTTGCATTAGTTGTCAACAAAATAAAGTGACAAGGCACACTAAGTCTCCAGTTAGAAACTTCGAGCAACCAGATGATAGATTCAAAGTCGTTCGTGTGGGTATAATTGGACCCTTGCCACCATCAGAGGGCAACAATTACTGCCTTACTTGCATTGATCGATTCAGCAATTGGATGGAAGTCATTCCAATGGTCAATATCACCGCCCAGTCAGTAGCAAGTTCTTTCTACAATACTTGGATAAGTAGATTTGGAGGTGCAGAAATAATTGTTACGGACCAAGGGAAACAATTCGAATCGGAATTATTTAGAATCTTAGAAAGTGCAACATACTACTCCTTACCACCCTCAGGCAAATGGAAAAATAGAACGCCTACATCGTACCCTCAAAGCAGCAATCAGAGCACACAAGTACCCCAGATGGACTCAGAGCCTACCAATCGTCCTACTTGGTTTACGAGCAGCCATTCGAGAAGACTCCTGATACTCACTTGCGGAAATGATGTATGGAATCACCACTCGAATACTCAATGCAGTTACAGTGTAATCCAGATATCTTTGCAACCCAACTCCGGGATCACATAAATCAACTTAAGACTGCTAAACCTAGGATTGTGACATCCAGATCTACATTTATTCATAAAGACCTATCTAGTAGTTCACATGTGTTCTTCAGGACAGACAGAGTAAAAAAAATCCCTCGAGCCACCGTATGAAGGACCGTTCCTAGTGGTGAAGAGGCAGGACAAGTATTTCACCATCAGTATCGAGGGCAAAGATATTAATGTGTCCATTGATAGACTCAAACCTGCGTCAGTAGCGGCTTTTCGGGTGCATCAGGTACAGACCGGCAGTACTAACATTTCTCAAACCAATTGTCTTATCATTTTCTGAATTCCTATAGTTTCTCTTTAAAACCTACCGTATTCGTTAATAAGAACGAAGAGTGCGCTTTATATGTTGTGATTACACAACCGGCGTAGCGCTCTTATTTACTAGTAAATTAAGCAAGCCCCGCCGTCGGTTTCCTTACGATTGCGCATTGCGGGATGAGTGCAGCCCTACTAATGCTCACAGCAGTATGGGTTGACTTGTGACGTATAACTGAACGGTTGCCATGACAACGCGCCAAACCGCCTGCATTATGTATGCGGAACTATTCCGCTTGGTGTGGCTTGGTGCAGCCGTTCGAGCAAGCGGGATATTGGGCTGCTTCACACGAGCTGTAACGATATTGTCCGAACGCACCCGAATATAACTCTGGCTCCCCGCTGGTAGACTGTTCGGGAACAGTCGTGACAAGAAGCAACGTGTGGTGTACGAAGTATTCTTTTACAGTAAAAATTGTGCTGTTAAATTGTGATTCGTGGCCGTGTGGCGCATTAATTGTGAGTGAAGTGTAAATAGAACGAGCACTTTTGAAGTGCATACAGTAGCAGTAGTGTTTTTATAGTTACCGTACTGTGCTAAGCTTAACATAATTATTGGTGTATGTTTGGAGAGGAAGTGCGTTTGAAATTCAGTTATGTTATAAATATAAGTACGAGTACCTATGTAGAGTGAGAGGTCGTATTTAAATCTTTTCTTATAATGTGAAATAATAGTGTTCCCTCCAAGGCGTGTTTTAACATGGAACCGTCCGTAGATTTAGTTTGTATTTTAAGAGAAACTCCGTTTTCTGAATGGCAGGAGGAGGATAAAAAATAAATGTTATCAAACAATCAACCCCAACCACTTTTGACATATCACAAAAAAACTGGTTCTGCCTCCGGAAAGGTGCACACGCGAAATTTCCAGGTATCTTGGTATAGTAGTTATCCGTGGTTATGCGGTAGTTAGTATTTGCAGAAACTCTTTTGTTGACCTTGCCTTATTGTAGGAGTGAATCAGGGAGTCTGGAATCACACAGGATTTGAAAATATGTCCTGTGCTACTAGGTCTTTCCAAAAGCACGAAGGTTCCTCGGAACATATAAAAAGTGCCGTGGGATTTAAAAAACTTAAAAAGAATCAGAATCAAATTGCTGACGCTTTAAGAGAAAATGCTCGTCTTTACATCACAAAGTTTAATGAGAATGTGAGGCTTAACAGACTTTTCATGCGATTAACAATCGATGCAGTTTTATTTCTGTCTAAACAGGAAATGGCATTTAGAGGCCGTGATGAGAGCGACTCCTCCTTAAATAGAGGGAATTTCAAAGATCTGTTGAAACTTCTAGTCTGTAGCAGCTCATTAGAAATGCAACAGCATTATGCTTCGATAAAGAAAGTTTTTAGCGGAGAATCGAAAACCATACAGTGTGAGCTAATAGACTGCATCTATACCTTCATTAGGGATGCTGTGAAAGAAGAAATTTTAGAAACCCCTTTCTTTTCAGTTCAGGTCGACGATACAACTGACATCACAAAGAAATCGCAGTGTTCGGTGATACTTCGGTACGGTATATTACTTACAAAGGTGCGCTAGTTGAACGGTTTCTTGGCTTTTATGATGTTAGTTCGGACCGTACAGCGATTACTTTCTTCCACTTGCTTCAGACTGTTTTGAGTGAATTTTCTTACAAAACTAAATTGATTGCCCAGTGTTATGACGGAGCTAGTGTAATGGCAGGCCATCTAAACAGTCTTCAAACTAAGGTCAAGGAAGATGTCCCTCGAGCATTATTTGTACATTGTTTGGCACACCGATTAAATCTAGTGGTAAAGCAAAGTATTAGCAACATATCAGAGTGCCGTATTTTTTTGCGAGTCTGGGTGGTATACCCTCATTTTTTCATTCATCAGCCAAAAGAACTTTCGTCACTGATTCAGTAATTGCGAAACGAATACCATCTGGTGTGGATACACGTTGGTCGTCACATGGAAAACTTTTATACGTGGTTGTCGAGGAGTGGGAGGGATTGAAATATATTTTTGAAAGACTTATGCATGACCCTCAGTCAGACGAAAAGACCATTCGTCAATCAGAGGGGTTGTTTAATAACTTTAATAGCTTCCAATTCACATTTTTATCAATAGTATTCAATGCCATTTTTGAGCTTGCTAATATATTATTTAACGTGCTCCAAAAGAAGCCTCTAGACATTTACTTCTGCATCTCAAAAATAAACACTACGCGGCAACTGATACTAGGTAAAAGGAATGAAGAAACGTTTAAAACCTATTTTCAAATGGCTGAGAAGAAAACTAAAATTGAACTTAAAAGACATTCTGGTTTAAAAACAGAAAACGAGGTTTGCCTTAAGTATCGAGTGATGTATTTTGAGATATTGGATATAGTCTCCGTAGAAATTGATACAAGATTTCAAGATATGCAGAAGCTCCAGTTTCTTTGCTTAGGAGATAGCTCTAAGTTTGAAGAATATTATGAAATCCTCCCTCTTGATGCTCTAGAGAACTTAAAAATCTCTTATCCCACGATATTTGACACACACAGGTTAAAAATCGAACTTCAGTACATCTATTCTGATTCTACCTACAAAAATACCAGTTTGGAGGAAATAATTTTGTCGCTCAAGAAGAATGAACTTAACGATGTGTTCAAAGAAGCGTATAAATTATTTTGTTTAATACTTACTATACCGTCTACCAGTTCCTCAGTAGAAAGAAGCTTTTCATGCCTTAAGCGGATTAAAACATACTTAAGGAATTCAAGATCCCAGGAGAGGCTGACTGCGATGGCAACCATATCCCTAGAGAAGTCACTGCTCAACGACTTGATGAATACAATGCCCTTTTACGATGACATCATAGACAAGTTCGCTGCTTCAAAGGACCGAAGAATAGATTTAACATACAAGCAATAGACGTGACCGAATGTGAGTAATATTTGCTCTTTTAGTTAATTTTATACTTATTTTGTGCTATTTAAAGTAAGTGCATGACAATAATACAGCGGTTGATTTGTATGCCATTGCCTTCCCAATGCTTCACCCTGATACCAGATTTTCTCCTAGCTAGATAACCCAACACACCTATTCAAAATGTATGCGTTTACAGCACACGAGCGTGTGTTGGCCTGCACCGAACTTTTACCCCACGAGCCGCCGCTGACCTGCGTATATACTAGTGGATGAAGAGGCAGAACGAGATACAGTGAGGAATCCTAATCTATCTCCCATGAAGTCCCCTGTTTCCGAACAGTACCATGCCAATCAGGACAGTGAACGAGTCAAGACTACACTTAGTGGTAGGGTGATAACATTTCCTACCAGATAACGTGACAGAATTCAATTAATAACTTCTTAGGTTAATCAACACAAAAATTGGTAAAAATGTCCAGCATAACTCAACACATTGCTAGCGTTTCGCCCCAGCGTGCCAATTGGGCTCTTCAGTTGGTAAAGGCACACCTACCAAGACGCGTAGCAGGTACACACTGAGAAGGCCATGCAAGACGCCTCGCCACATATGCGGCCACGTCACGAGCATGCCAGTGCACCACGGGAGCCCAATTTGCACGCTGGGGCGAAACGCTGGCAATGTGTTGAGTTATGCTGGACATTTATCACTTTTTGTGTTAATTATAATGGCTCAACGACAATACTCATTTGATTCTCTTTCGAGAACATTTGATTATATGCAATGCCAAAGCAAGGTTTATTGTTTTTGGAAGTGGACTTCTTGACTCTCGTTGTGCACTGGCATGCTCGTGACGTGGCAGCATATGTGGCGAGGCGTCTTGCATGGCCTTCTCAGTGTGTACCTGCTACGCGTCTTGGTAGGTGTGCCTTTACCAACTGAAGAGCCCAATTGCCACGCAGGGGCGAAACGCTAGCAAAGTGTTGAGTTATGCTGGACATGTTTTTATCACTTTTTGTGTTAATTATAATGGCTCAACGGACAATACTCATTTGATTCTCTTTCGAGAACATTTGATTAAATATCTTAGGTTAAGTTAGATTAATTTTTGTTGTTGTATAGTTTCTATAAATGTTCAGCCCTGTTAACGTAACTTAGTTACTGGCAGGAGAGTGATGTAGCAGAGCATCAAGAAGACAGTGCTAGAACAGTATCAAGAAGGCAGTGCGAGAACAGAATATCAAGTAGGCAGTGATGAAATAAAAGAGAATCTTTGTAATTGTTATGTATGATTAGAGTGTGTAAAATTATAATATTTTTGTGCGCTGATTAATGTCAAGAATAATAAAAACAGCAACAAGCTCTCCAGGTCTTGCAAAAAAAAAAAACATACTTGATGATCTATCCTGGTCTTCCAAAACCTTCATCACTATCCAATGATCTACCTAGACCTTGCAAATCAACCTTCAATAATGTATGATCTACTCAGATCTTGAAAACCTTCATCGATATTTTATTTTCATCTGCCCACATCATTCCAAAGCCTTCTCACCGGTGTATTGATGGTTAGTTGTCAAGGAAGTTTGTCAACCTAGGCCACTATATAAAATGTTAAGCCCAGGCAATAAGGCGGCCATTTTGTAACCTCATGTTCCTACATTACACATCAGGGCCCTGTGGCTATTGCCTGTAGTATGCTCTATCCTGCTGCACTCTGTCGGACAGTCTAAGAAGTAAGCCACAAGTACGTGACATCATGTCCTTGGCTCTCCCCACCGTTCGCTAGCTACGTGTGCTAGCGAGCTGTGTACAGTATGGTGTGATAGCCTGCAAGCCAGGCAAGTGCTTTAAGGAGCGCAATGACCCAGCCTCACACTCTCAGTCCTGTCTATGCTAGAACTTGTCCGTTCCTGTCCCGGCAGGGTTTCTCAGAACCGTTCTTCTCTTCTCTTCATACTATTATTATTATAATTATTATTAGAATATTATTATTAGCAGTATAATGTAATTGGGTACCAATAAACTACTTCTCATACTGTTTACGAGTACATTGTAGATGAATTCTCTATTATTGTATGGATTCATTGATAGCAAAATTAGGTCATTTTACTTAGGCATACCTAAACTTGATAAGTGATTAAAAATTTTGATGTTGTTCCTCTCGCTTATACGAAACGTACCTCAAGCTTTTACTTCTCTTTGAAGCCTATCGTTTGCTCTAATCGACCTGTCTTGTTAAGCCGATGGTTATTTAACATCTTGTGGGCGGTGGGGGTCCAGCATACATTTTGTATCCTTCTGTTGGCCAAAAACAATTATTATGCCCATTGTGTTTCTGCTTCTAACACGAGGAAGACACGAAAACATGGGTCGCGTGACATTTCTGAAACGTTACAGCTGCATCTTAGATCTATTTCGGTGATTCCTAATATTTGGAGTGAATCATCTCCTTAATTAGGTTTTAGAGTCCTGGCTACACCCATGGAGGTCTCACACAAAAGCAACCTTTGCTTCCAGCTATTTGTGCTAGACTACTCCCTTTCATTTTTACTTCTGCATTCGTCGTTCTCCATAATATATGGTAATTAGGTGGTTTCTGTACTTTCGCAATCAACCTGCAAGTTCCTTTTGTGTTTTTGATAGATTCGCTTTAGCCTTAAGTGTCGGCTATTTATATTCCCTTGGCTCCTAATTAGTAAATCACCGCTTCATCGTTATCACCATCTTCATCATCATCATCATCATCGTCCTGACAACCTCCTTCGTTGTACAAACACAAATTACGCATCGTGTCAACATGTCTTCAAGCAATTCTTGTACTCTCCGTATATATGTGGTACAGTCTCCCTACATGATGTTTACTATACTTTGGGAGTTTATACACTGAAAATTGCTAAATTAGCTTGGAGGTTTTCCTATGCCCAGAACTTGGAATGCAAATCAAAGGTTATAAATACGATATGTGGATTACATTATAAATATGTAATTGGATTAACTCACGAGGGCTACTTGTAGCATGGGCCTTTGAGAATATTTTACGGAAGCTATTCTAACAACTCTACGGAGTGATTTGCTCTCAGAGTTCCCATATCAATACTCGAAGTGCGGAATAAGAATGTAGAAAAACAGAATCTCGTGCCCACTGGCCTGGTGCAAGTCCTAGAAATGAGTACCGCTTGGATGAGTTACGTATCATCGGTACCATTTCAGTACCTCAAACCGAAATCAAATTTCTTGGCAGGGCAGGGAATCAAATCCGGACCACCGGGGCCCGACAGCCAAAAATGTTATCCGCTATACCACAAGGTGGTCTCTTTCATTGTCAGCGCAATCGATTGCATGATTCCATGTCACTTCTACACTGCACGAACTATAATACTACCAATTTCTTAGCATTTTTGGCATTACATAGCGCCTGATAAAACTAGAGCCGATTAGTTCCAAAAACTAACAAACAAAACAGTTTTAGGTACTCCACCGAAAGAAATATCGACAATCTGGTAAAAAGACAGACAACATATTTGTAATTTTCAGAGCAAAATTGTTTTACAATGAATAGCACTCTTGGTCTCCATACTGTTGAAATAATGAAAATTGTCCTAAAACTTCAAAAGTTAGAAGGATTTCATGTCAACTTGCATATTTTGCCGTATATATTATGCGTAGATAAATTCCACGAGGTATTGTTTCAGGCGATGTTGAAAATAGGAATAAAGGACATCAATTACCTTAGATTACGACGAAATATTTTTCATTTTAAAATCCTGATAAATCTGCTAACGCATGTTTCTCGAACTCACATATCCCTGAACAGCATCAATCTAATCGGTTGGTGAATTCAGAATCTTGTTATTGAAATACAACTTTATAGTCCTAATGTAGTTCTTTTGGTTCTACCCATAATTATTCCGGTTGCTCTGAGGTAGTGGATGTGGTGAGACACTTTCCTTGTGGGAATGATATTACAGATAGATGCCCTTCATGACGCCAATCTCTTGAGAGGAGTTAATGACAAATGAAATTAATGAGGTAAGGTATGAAATGGCTGTGTGTGGTCTTTCGAGTTCGGAATAGTCTGACCTCAGATGGTAATTATGTCATCAAATTAAAACTGTATTTTAACTCTCCTGAGGCCATACTGGCTCCTGTTACTGTCACATGCATGTTTACCAATATGCTTGATTCCATTTTTAGGATTATTATATCTCGTGCACCTGCTGCATTACCCAAAACGTATGGAAATTCCTGCATCCTGGTTCATGTACGTCCGAATATCTTGTTTTATGCGTCTTCGGTGTGTTTCATTAATGTATGACAATCCCACTATGCTATCTTTGTCCCCCCCATAAACACGTTATGAACACGGTAGACTACACGCATATGACAATATGTTGACTCTATTGCGCCTATTGTGCAGGCTCTGCGCTCAGTACTAAACGTACTGCAGTACCCCGTCAAATGGACAGTGCGTGTGCGACTAAGCGCTGCAGTGTCGTGCTGCACTGCTCAGAAATGGGTAGGGTTGGGCTGCGCTTCGCCATCACGAGTAAATTTCTCGCTAGAACTGCTTCACCTTGCACATTGCACGGCTCTGTTACACACCATGGCGCTAACATATACTTGCGGATTTACTAAATTAATAAAGTTGATACCCATACCCAAAATAAAATACGGTAGTGAATTTTTCAGGTATAATTATGCAATAATAATTCCTGTCCTCAATATAATAATACTAATACTAGAAATATGAAATATCCAAAACCCATAATTAATAACAACATTGCATCTACAGTGCGAATCATCCAAAATGTGAACTTGCCTCAATATTGATAATAATCACAGAACACAAACACACAAATTTTACCCCAATATAATAAATACCCCCAATTAATCGCACAAGGCAAAAACCTGAGGGTGAGCTATCTATGTAACTGAATCATTTTGGTTACAACACGGCATTTTTAATTCCAATATGTTTTTAATGATGGACGTTTCCAAGGGTAGGTGAGGTTCGGAGTGGTTTCCACTAAGTCATGTAATATGAAACCTAGCTGCGCACGACAGGGTAGCCCGAGCGGTCGATCCAACATGATTGATTAATTTTATATTAGCCTACTTTCGATTTTTGCAAAAAATGAAAGTAGACTTATGAGATCAACACAGGGCGAAAAAAGTGTGTCTGTCTGTGTGTGTGTATGTGTGTGTGTGAGTCTGTGTGTGTGTGTGTGTGTGTGTATGTGTGTGTGTGAGTCTGTGTGTGTGTGTCTGTGTGTGTGTGAGTGTGTGTACTCTGAATGTGTGTCCCCCCCTATCAATTCGAACACGGTGAAACCGAATTGAACGAAATTTGGTACAGAGGTAGCACTAGTAAAGGACACCTCAGTGTCATACTTTATATCGCCGCCATCTTTACCAAAACAGAATGGCGGCCACTCAAATGTTCAAAACGTAAAATCAAATTACGGCTAAACTAATCATCCGATCTCTACCAAATTTGGTGACAACATACCTTTATATAGGACGCGTCTTTGACCTAAAATTCAAGGTCATCGGCCATGCCATTTCAGGATGGCGGCCGTGTGAATTATGCAACCATTTTAATAAATAGCTTAAGACCCACCAATTCCGATTATCGAGCCTAGGGGGGTTTAAGCTATCCTGAAGGTCGTGATCCGTTATTTATTATAATTTAATATTATAATATTATACAGTATGAGTGGCTTAAAAGAGCTTAGCCGTTTGTGTCACACGACAAGATGGCAGCTGTCCTCATGTGCCTGTCTTATATTTCAGTAGTTTTAGTATGTTGTATGTGATATACCGTACTGATACAATAATATAAACTTTGTATGAAATGATCTTTAATGAAGATGTACTGCAGTGAAGAAATCGTTTATTTAAAGTCATTATTTGCCAACAGTTTGTATCTAATATGTCAGTTAAGAACACCTGACGTCATGGGTGTGGTTAGCTCTGGGCTAGCATGTTAGTCTGACACGCAGTTGACTGGGGATCGAGTACTGCTACAGTTAGTTTTTTTTTTCTTGAATTCTTTTACAAATGATGTGCACGAGCTTTTCCCACAGATACTGAATAAAATGTCATTTAGCTCAAAGGAGAGGATAAAGTATACACTCGTATATTAATAAAATCACAGTCCCAGCATCGCACATAAACAGAAGACATTAGAAAAAGGAGAATAGAAGAACTAGATACACGTTGTCATTAACCACAGCCTTCTTAATGCCTCTGTACGGTGCTGTCCTCTTGTGGGTTATGTGGGTATTATTGTTCCAAACATAACGCTGTGTAAATGCCTGAGCTGGCCTCCTGAAGTATGGCAATTTTGTAATACTGGTAGTTCAACTATTAGCCACGATCGCGCTCCGAATACCTTTAAACACTGCCAGCTGGATCGCCTCCCTCTTGGCTACTTTAAACTGCCTACTCATTCAACACCCATAGAACACTGCCATCGTAGTACATTACGATGGCAGTGCATAGGCGTACAAGATAAAGATTAATTCACTGATAGGTCGCAGCACCACCTACTGTGATTGGGGCGGAAGATGATTGGGGCGGAAGATTCTTAATTTTGCAGGCTGGCTTAATATAGAGATTAACGGACGTGAATGCATTACAATAAGTTAGTAGTTTTTTTGTTATTCAATCATCATAAAGTATATAATATTGATCTTGACACTTACTGGCTTATTATCAATATAAAAGAAAACAAACAATACATTGTGGTTGGGGTGATTGTTTTAGGGATGAGGACAAAGAGTCATAAAGATACCCATACATTTAGGAGAAAGTAGGCTATATGTTCTTTGCTGAACATCTTGTTTTTTAATTTATTTAATTCATAATTATTTATTATTTAATTTTTATTATTAAATATTTATTTATTGAATATTTAATGTTTATTGTTATTGATTATCTATTATTTAATTTTTGTAAAATGTATTATTTAATATTTATTTATTATTTAATATTTGATTTATTTATTTATTCTTCTTGACGTTTCGGCCAGCTGTGGACCACGTTAATTCAACTGCTCTCTTCCTCGAGCTTAAACATTCGTCCAGTAACGCCTCATGTGTTCTCGGTGCTGCTGTTTCCTGGTTTCAGTTCATGTCTGGCCTGTTCTTAGGTTAGGTTTTTCGTGGAGACTCAGGGGTTCTTTTAGTTTCATCTGAAGGGGCGTACGCATCTGAATATCGTTGTATGTAATTTCCAGTTCTTCTTCTTTTAAATCCTTTTCTACCTCTCCGAACCACGCTCCCTTGTTTTTTTAACCCAGAAAGTGAGTAAAGATTTTGTTTGACAATCACATTAGTCTCAGTCTTGTTAAATGACCATGCAACACAATCCTCCTCTTTCTCTTCATGTCAGTGATTTTGGCGACGTGTGTAGAGTTCATGGTTGTTCCTCCGTCTGTAATCACCGTTTTCCTTGACTGGGCCCAAGATTTTCCGTAAGATCTTCCCTTCTTTGATTTCAAGTTTCTCCATAAGACCTTTTCTGTGCATCATAAGGCACTCTACAGCATATAAAGCTTCCGGTCAAATGACTGTGCAGTAATGCAGAAGCTTGGCATTTAGGGATAATTATTTCTTGTTATAGATTCCTTTAGTTAACTAGTATGCTATTTCCATTTTTGTCATTCGTGATGTGAAACCCACATTCTCAGAGATATACATTCACCTAGGTGTTTGAACTTACTTATCTGTCCGCTTGATCGTTCCCGTTGCAATGGCTAGTTTTCTTGGTGCCAGCTCTGCCTTTGCTGCTAGTTTCCGGAGTTGACTGATTTGTTCTATGGCTGTACTCATGGAATGAGAAGAAAATGCGAGATCATCCGCGAACCCTAGACAATCAACTATTAGATTCATGTTTTTGTATCCCAGTGTCACCCCATTTTCAACTCCTTTGTTCCTCAATTCTCTCCGCCACTCACGGATGACTTTGTCAAGCACACTATTGAAGAGTAAAGGTGAGAACATTGGGGGCTGTATATTCTCTCAGGATGGTAGGATGTGGGAATTATCAAGTAAATGTGTATAATTGTTAATGTATGCCAGTTCTCAGTTGTGATCAATAATATTCGGCAAGAATGAATTAAGTGTTGTCATGGAACTCTCTATACTATGTGGTAGATATGTGTTATTGTAGCTATGCATGTATATGGAAGCGGATCGGTGGCGTATTTGGTAGCATGCTGAACTGATGAGCCCAAGATTGCGGGTTCAAACCCGGCCGAAGTCGTCGGATTTTTAAGAGCGTTAAAATCATTCAGTATGCCTTCTTTCGAAGGGCAAGTAAAGCCGGCGGTCCCTTGTCATAGATTTATGGCATGTAAAATATCCTTCCACAGACTAAACTTGTGTGGAGATAAATTTCTAGGTTAGATTTCGTTGGAACGCTCTATCAAAGTTCCAACGTTCAACACTGGGTATCATTGACATCTGGTAGCGAAAGTTGGAACTAGTTGAAATTGAACAGAACGTGTAGCTCCCCTCTAGGTGTCCGCTCGGAGCAGCTACAGACTCTGGCGAGCCGAACATATCCCTTGACACTCCAGGCACTAAATGCCATACGGTAAATAAAATGTGGAAGAACATGGAAAGACTCCTTAGACCAAAGATACTCTAATACTGTTGGGTTAGAAGAGATCAAGAGTTAACCATGGAAAGTCGACAGGGAGGTTGATAGAGAGGAGTTTTGCCTGAGTGCATATTCATTTATGGTTTAAAAACTCTAGGATAAAGTACTTAGGTATAAATACATGGGAATGATTGATGAGAAATTCCAACGAGTAGATGTGAAAGAACATGTTAACATAAGATATAGGGATACCGTGCAAAGCATAGCTTGGGGTTGATAGTGCACACAGAAAGGAGAGTGTACAAGCATTGGTCTAAAAGAAAATGGACTTAAACCCGTGTGGCTTCAGACAGCAATGGGAATATAATATCAAAGTTTTAGTGCATGTTGAATTCAGGTGTAGAGGGTAAGAGAAGCAGAGGTAAGCCTAGGAGTAGATGCATGGAGTCAGAATCATGGATGTTAAAGTGAGAGGTTGGAGATGAGATGTGATAAATGTTTATGTGAGGGTGTGTTTTTTACGGCCGGATACCTTTTTTGACACCAACCTCATCGAAGAAATATTTGAGGAATAAATGAATGAATGTTACGAACTCGGCAGAGGAGGAAGGAAGCAGCCGTGGCCTACGATAAAGGACCGTCTCAGCGTTTGCCTGGAGGGATTGTAGTGAACCAGAGAAAACGACTTCTGAGATAGCTGACGTGTAAGGAGAATATTATGGAATCTGTTTAAATTTTGGGGGATTTTGTTGATTTGGTTAAATTTGATGGATTTCAGTGAATTTGGGAAAGTTTCTTAAATTATAGTGAAATTGGGTATATTCGGGTATATTAATGTGAATTTGGGTATAGTTTAGGCAATTCTTGGGTGAATAAATGGGATTTGAGTAAATCTTGATAATCTTTGGAGAAATGTGCGTAATTGAGGAACTTTAGTGATCGATCAACCGCTCAACAACCCTGTTGTATGGAAGAAACAAAAACAAAAAAGAATCCAAGAGTATATAAGAACAGTTTGAAAATTGTAAATACTTAGGTCGAGCATTCTCTCATGATGGTTGTGTTTGGGGGATATAAAGAGTCGAAGTGAGTTCTCGGTTGGGATTAACAGTACTGTTCAAGAAAAATGTTATGTAGCAACGAACTCTTTCTACATCGTTTAGTATCTGTATGAAAGTAATGGGCAGATTTATGATATCTGATACAAAAGCTAGAGGTAACTCAAATGAGGGTAGCACTAATAATTGATGGGCAGTAGGTGTATGCATCCTCGTAATGTGTAGTTAAAAGTGAGCCGACTTAGATGGTGGGGGCCTATGGTGAGAATGGGACGTGAGCTTACCTAAGAGGTTAATACATTTGGACGTAGGGAGTAAGAGAAAGATTTTTAGGGCGCATGCGCACCTAGGCTCTTCTAAGATGGCGGGATTTTCAAACGTTATGGTATTGATATCGCGCCAGGAGATGGCAGTTGGGTTTGAACTGCAGATGTCTTCCCGCTCACTGCGTAACGCGCATTCCAAAACATTAAGTTGGTCACTAGTTGCATCACTCAGCACAATCGTTCTTTGACTGGCTGCGTGTTGTCTTATGCGATAACAACCATTGGCATGCGGAAAGCCTGTATATTTAGGTTTGGAATAGGCGGACTGCGCATGCGTATTGCGATGACAATAGATCCATGCATAGCCTCTTCTCTACTCCCTACCCCTATCCCCCACCATCCTCATCCCCAGAATACTCTAAAATTCCAAACAGATTTTTCCAAATTTAATTAGATTTAACACAAAAGTCCAACATTGCTTCCACTTAATTTATTCGGGCTCATCCATGTTGACCTCCCTTGGCCAGTTTCTGTTCTTTTACAAATGATGTATTGATTTATTTATTATTTAATATTTATTTATTATTTTTTATTGATTATCGATTATCGATTATTGATCAAATACAAAGTCACCGACCCGAGATTTCCTAAACTAGTGGATATCACCCAAACGCCTCACCGGAGGAAGTCCCCTCTATTCATTTTCGATTTGCATTTTATTGATGGACATTTCCAATGTTAGGTGAGGTTCGGAGCGGATTCCGCAAAGTAATGTAACATGACACCTAGTTGCCCCGACAGTATAGCCCGAGCGGTCGATGCAACATGGCCGATTGATGATTATTTTTACTATTTTTAGCCTACTGTAATTTCATTTATGAAACAAGTAGTTCCGTGAAGAACTATACAGCCCATTTCCATATATCCTATTCACATTAATTGCCTCTATCAACATACAAAATTTCAAATTGATTGCTGTAATAGATTCGTAGATATTGAGAACCGACTAAATATTGCGGATGGTCGCCATGTTGGAGTTTTATATATGTAGGTCTTAGAGTTCTGTACTGTTACATGAATATTATTTTGTACGTGTAGTATTCAAACTTCAATCGCATGATTAGGACACAAGAAATAAAAAATTTGCTCAGCTGCCATCTTCTGGTTATGGAAACAATTGAAAAAAATTAGATGCCAGTGGATTAATATTTGTATAAGGATTTACTGTACCATGTGTCACTGCACTCGGATGGTTAAATTGCGAGAAGCGACCATGTGAGTATTTATACTTCGCGTTGCCGCCATGTTGGATTTGTGATCACCAGGTTATTGAAAGTCCTATAGGTGAACTTATGTTCATAGCCCCTAGGAACATTAAAAAATTCAGTTTGATTGCTGGAATAGATTCGTAGATATTGAAATCCATCTAAATATTTCGGATAGCCACCATGGTGGATTGTTGTATGTATAGGCCATAGAGTCATGTACCACTAACGGAAAGTTTTTGCGTAGGTTCATTATTCATTTCACTTCCATCGCATGATTACGACACAAGAAATAAAAACTTAATTTTAAAATTCGCACAGCCGCCATCTTGAGGATATGTAAAAAATTGAACTAAATTAGATACCAGTGCATTACAATGTGGATAAATATTTGCTGTACCAAGTTTCATTGCGTCTGGATCATTAAATCGCGACAAAGGTCTATTTAAAATTTTCAACTTCGCTTGGCCGCCATACGTTTTGTAGTTAACCGGCTTTGAATGTCTTATAAATGAACTTTCAGTAATGCCCTTTATATCCATACAATATTTCAGGGTAATACCACTAATAGTTTCAGAGATATAGAATGCCGGTGAAATATTTCGCACAGCCGCCATCTTGACGTTATGTAAACAATTGAACAAAGTTAGATGTCGGTGCATTACAATGTGTATAAACATCTACTGTACCAGGTTTTATTGCGTTTGGTTGGTTAAATTTCGAGAAACGTCTATTTAAAAGTCGCAACTTCGCTTGGCCGTCATGTTGGTTTTGTAGTTACCAGATTTTCAAATGTCACATAGGTGAACTTCTTATAGTTTCCTTTATCACCGTAAAATATTTCAGGGTGATATCCGTAATAGTTTCGGAGATATTGAATGCTGATGAAATATTTCGCACAGCCGCTATGTTGGATTGGTAAGACGTAACAAAATTTGAAGGGCACGGTCGGGGTCGTCCGAAATAGTGCTGTGAACTTACCGAGCTTCATTGAAATCGCTCTAGCCGTTTAGAAGTTATTAGGGGGGACACACACCATCACACACAGACAGACACACGGACAAAAGGTGATCTCATAAGCCTATTTTTTCATAAATGAAAATAGGCTAAAAATAGGCTTATGAGATCACCTTTTGTCCGCGTGTCTGTCAGTGTGTGTGTGCGTATGTGTGTGATTCGTGTGTGTGTCCCCTCTAATAAAACCTAAACGGCTGGAGCGATTTCAGTAAAACTCGGTAAGTTTATAGCACTATTCCGGACGACCTCGACCAAGTCCTTAAAATTTTTTCACGTCTCACCAATCCAACATGGCGGCTGTGCCAAGTTTTTCACCAGCATTCAATATTCAATATCTCCGAAATTATTACTGATATCACCCTGGAATTTTGTACGGTGATAAAGGGAACTACTAGAGGTTCACCTATGTGACTTTTGAAAACCTCCTAACTACAAAACCAACATGGTGGCCAAGCGAAGTTTCGACATTTAAATAGACGTTTCTCGTGATTTAACAAACCAAACGCAATGAAACTTGGTACAGTATATGTTTATACACATTGTAATAAACCGACATCTAACTTCGTTCAATTGCTTGCATAACCTCAAAATGGAGGTTGTGCGAAATATTTCTCCGGCATTAGATATCTCTGAAACTATTATCGGTATCACCCTGAAATTTTGTACGGAGATAAATGGCACTACTAGAAATTCATCAATAAGACTTTCAAAAACCGCTTAACTACAAAACGAACATGGCGGCCAAGCGAAGTTGAAGGTTTTAAATAGGTTTTTTTCTCGCGATTTAATGATCCAAACGCAATGAAATTTGGTACAGCAAATATTTATCCACATTGTAATGCACTGGTATCTAATTTAGTTCAATTTTTTACATATCCTCAAGATGGCGGCTGTGCGAATTTTAAAATTAAGTTTTTATTTCTTGTGTCGTAATCATGCGATGGAAGTGAAATGAATAATGAACCTACGCAAAAACTTTCCGTTAGTGGTACATGACTCTATGGCCTATACATATAGACTAACAATTCAACTTGGCAACCATCCGAAATATTTAGACGGTTATCAATATCTACGAATCTATTGTAGTAATACAACTGATTTTTTATATTCATAGGGGCTATGAATATAAGTTCACCTATAGGACTTTCAATCACCTGGTGATCACAAATTCAACATGGTGGCGAATCGAAGTATAGATATTCACATGGACGTTTCTCGCAATTTAACCCTCCGAGTGCAGTGGAACTTGGTACAGTAAATCCTTACACAAATGTTAATCCACTGGCATCTAATTTATTTCAATTGTTTCAATAACCACAAGATGGCAGCTGTGTGAAATTTTAAAATCTCGTTTTTACTTCTTGTGTCCTAAGAATGCGATTGAAGTTTGAATACTACACGTACACAATAATTTTCTTGTAACAGTACATAACTCATATAAAAATCCAACATGGCGACCATCCGAAATATTTAGTCGGTTCTCAATATCTACGAATCTATTACAGCAATCAAAATGAAATTTTGTGTGTTGATAGTGGCAATTAACATTAGTAGGATATATGCAAATAGGGTTTAGTTGTTCACCGAAATACTTGTTTACTTATTTGTCTAATTTATTTATTTAGTATTTAATATTTATTTTATTATTTGATGAAAATTCATTTAGTATTTATTATTTAATATTCATTAATTACCGCAGTAGTGCCCGGCTTTGCCCGATGGATTAGTTTGTTTTATTGAATACTACTACAGAACTGGCACATGAAACTTAAACTAACAGAACAAAAAAAATGAAATATAACTTTTTGAGGTGGTGGTAGTGCGGGTGATAAGTAGTGCTGTATAATGGACGTAGTCCCCCTGAATGATAATGATAGTAATGAACAGGGAAACGGCCATCTACTGACAGTACTTACACAGGTAATTTACAAACGAATTGAAAAATATGATTAGAGTAAGTGAAATAAAGGACACTGCCTAGGGCCTATATCTCATTGGCTGTTAGAAAAGTAGAGCACTTTGTAAACCCTTGGCTGTCCTCAGCTCCTGTCCTCGCCACATAACGATCGGAATAAATGAAAGTTTAATTTGAAAACACCAACGATTATTGCAGCTGATAACCCCAATGTACTGCACCATTATATCGCACTTATACAGAGGCATAATATTTTCATGATGATAACTCTTTTAAGGGGCCTAAGAAATCTTTTGCACTATTTACCCCCCGTGACAGGAATGTATAAGCAGCGCAAGATGTAACTATTTTCGCAATTCTGCACCAGAACACGGGCAGGGGTGGCGTGATGCAGCCCGCATTGCCAGTCAACAATATACTGATTGAAATATTCTTATAGTTATACTACTACGGACATGAATGATTCTAGGGCCTTAAAACGTGGTTTTCAAGTTCCTCATGTCTGTTATTCTAAATGTTGGGAATGGAGACGGTTCTCAAAAACATCAAGTTGACAGTGTTACCAGCAGGGTTTGAAGGGGTGTATGCAAAATTCGCTGAAGATTTGTGCTAAGGGCCTAAATGCAGGGAATGGAGTGGTCTGTCCGAAATTTCAAGTAGGCAGTGTTACTCGTCGGGTTCCAAAGGGTAAGTACATAAAGTTTAATTCAGATCGGTGAAACGATGTAGATTTGTGCCAAAGGGCCTAAATGCGGGGAATGGTGCTGTCTGTCCTAAATTTAAAGTTTAATTTTAATTTCAAAATGTATGATTATTATCGATCAGGGTTCCGAAAGGTAAGTATCCTAAGTTAGGTTCTCATCGGTCAAACGGTGTAGATTTGCACCAAAGGGCCTAAATGTAGGGAATGTAGTGGTCTGTCTAAAATTTAAAATGGACAGTTTTACCCGCAGAGTTCCAAAGAGTAGGTATGCAGATTTTCAGATCGGTGAAATGGTGTTGATTTGTGCCAAAGGGCCAAAATGTAGGGAATGGAGTGGTCTGTCCGAAATGTAAATTGGACTGGGTTACCAAACGGTAAGTCTACAAATTTCGGTTCAGATCGGTGAAACGGTGTAAATTTGTATAAATAACAGACAAACAGAGAGACAGACCAACTTTATATAATAGATTTAATTTAATATTTTATTTATTTATTATCATTATTATTGATTTATTTAATATTTATTATCGATTACTATCATTATTATTATTATTATTATTATTATTATTATCCAACGTGTAGGTTCACTTTATGATGACGGCTATGCGGGTATCGGTTACTTGGTTAGGTAGTAAGGGGCGGGACTACGTGGTCATCTGCCCCCTGTCCAGAGTTAACACGGCAGGATGTCGCAGGTGGCAGGATTCACGTTACCGTTTCAAACAAGAGCAAACCTGTTGCGTGACGTCACAGTGTTGTGGTCATCCTCGTAACGTGGACAAATGAAATAATGATTTATTATCATTTATTTTTGAAAATGAAAATCCACAGCCTGCTTCCAGTCTCCAACCGGGTCAGGAATGGAATGAATGAAGCCCCCCATCTAGCGGCGAGGATATGAACTGTGCCGGCTGCCGAGGCCTGACGCACTCCTCTGGGGCAATGATTAAATGAATGACAGATGAAATGAAATGATAGTGGAGAGTGTTGCTGGAATGACATTTTGACAGGGAAAACCGGAGTACCCGGAGAAAAACCGGTCTGCCTCCGTTCTGTCCAGCACAGATCTCACATGGAGTGACCGGGATTGGAACCACGGACCCAGCGGTGAGAGGCCGGCGTGCTGCCGCCGAAGCCACGGAGGCTTATCATTTATTTTTATTGATTATTATTTATTTAGGTATTTAATATTATCTATTTATTTATAATTTATATATGTATAATATTATTTATTGGATATAGATTCATCATCATCATCTTGCACAGTTCTTCTAGCCACTAGCTGGGTCTGTTTTGAACACAAGCCTCTCCAACGTCTTCTGTCTTCCCACCATCTCTCAGCCTCCACCCTTGTCCAGTCTTATTCTCTCTTCTTCACGCTTTCTTCCACCCCGTTCAGCCACCTGTCTCTTGGTCCCTTTCCTTTCTACTTCGTCTCGTATATCCTCCTGGGTATCATCTTCTCCTCCATTCGTTTTACATGCCCATTCCATCTAAGTCTAGATTATTTAATTTTAATTCAAAATGTATGAAAATGAAAATCCACAGCCTGCTTCCAGTCTCCGACCGGGTCAGGAATGGAATGAATGAAGCCCCTATCTAGCGGCGAGGATATGAACTGTGCCGGCTGCCGAGGCAAGACGCACTCCTCTGGGGCAATGAATAGATGAATGACAGACGAAATGAAATGATAGTGGAGAGTGTTGCTGGAATGAAATGTTGACAGGGAAAACCGGAGTACCCGGAGAAAAACCTGTCTGCCTCCGTTTTGTCCAGCACAGATCTCACATGGAGTGACCGGGATTTGAACCACGGACCCAGCGGTGAGAGGCTGGCGTGCTGCCGCCTAAGCCACGGAGGCTTCACCTCAAAATGTATGATTATTATTATTTATTATTACTTACTTCAAGTCTCTCGATCGGGCCAGCTGCGTGGTTTGTTAGGCATTCCGCTGCTTACAGTGCTACCTGTCTAATCACAGTTTGATAGTGTCTTAACTTTTCATTTCCTAGAGTTGGATTTTTTATTGTATAGTTGGTGAGTGAGGCGGAGGGCTGTTTCGAATTTATTGATTCGTGTTGAGATGGCGAACTTTTCAAAATTATTTGGTTCGATCCACTCACCAGGATACTTAAACTTTTGAACTTTTAAGATCTGGCCGTGGGTGGTTTGAAGATGAGCTGGAGCTTCTTTTATATAAGAGATGAATTGGGTTTTAGTGTAAGAAATCTTGAGTCCTATTTTGGTTATTATTATTATTATTTAACATATATTTATTTATTCATTATTTAACATTTATTTATTTACTGAATATTTAATATACGGTATATCGATTACTAACTGTTCCCGACATGCCTTGCAATGCCAATAAAAGAAAGTGTTGGCGTTGTTACTTCGTTTTTTGAATAAGTGCTTTTGGATAGGCCTACACTTTTTTTCTTTTTCTGTTTATGCCTCTAAACTATTGTAAAATGGATTTGCTATCTCAAAAACATTCGTGGGAGCGAGTTCAACAACTCACCAAAGTTTCATCGCAATCTTAGGAATGGTATATGAACGAATATGGGACTTTGTTTAAACGATTCGCGCCGCCACCCATTTGTTGAATCTACTCGTGTGCTACCTATTGCAACATGGATTTACTAAGTCAGAAATATTTTCACCTGTGTAAACAATAACTTACCAAAGTTTAATCACTATCGTGTGAATGTTTCATGAACACACACGGGATTTTTTTGAAAAAAAATCGCACGCTGTCGCTCATTTGTTGAATCTCCTCGGTCACTATATATTGCAATATGGATTTACTATGCCAGACACCTTCGCAGAGTGTACACAACAACACGCCAAAGTTTCATTGCAATCGGGTGTATGGTATATGAATGAACACTGCATTTTGTTGATACGATGCCCGCGCTGTCACTCATTTATTGAATCCACCCGTGTACCACCTATTGTATAAGGTGCGTTCAAAAAGTAACGAGCCGGAGGCATAATTACAGAAACCAGTACCTGTATGTTAGAAGTATTGGCCCTGGCTGTTGAGGCACTTTCCCACTGGGACACGAGGCGGTGAATGGCTGACTCATAAAATTCCCTGGGCTGCGATGTGAACCAGTTCAGCATTTACAGCTGGACGTCGACGTCAGAGGTGAATCGTTGGCCCCGAAGAGCCCTTTTCAGGGGACCAAACATGGCGTAATCACAGTGAGAGAGGTCTGGACTGTATGGAGGGTGGCCGAGAACCTCCCATTTGATTTTCTGCAGGAGTGCCGCGAATGTGTTGGCCGTATGAGATCGTGCATTGTCGTGGAGCAGAATGACCCCACGGGAGAGATAGCCTGGTCGTTTTGTTTTGATCGCTTGGCGAAGAGTGGTCAAGGTTTGCGAGTAACGCTTGGCATTCACTGTTGTCCCGTGCGGTATGAAGTGTAACAAAAGGGGGCCATCTTGGTCAAAGAAGAACGTCAGCATTACCTTTCCTGCACTCGTGTGGATGGCCTTGCCTTTTTAGGGTGGTGGTGACCCTGGATGCTTCCACTGGAGGCTTTGTCGTTTGGATTCTGGTTCGAAGTGATGACACCATGACTCATCTCCAGCCACCACTCGTGCCAGGAACCCACTCCCTTCCCTCGCATAGCGCTGCAGATGACCAAGACAGTGGGCCATTCGACATGCTTCCTGGTGTGGTTGAAGACTGTGGGGCACCCATTGGGCACACACTTTGCGCAAGTGCAGTCGTTCCTTCATGATGGTGTGCACACTTCTGGCGCTCAATCCGACCACGGCGGCTATGGCGTTCACTGTCACTCGGCGGTACTGGGTAATGAGTGCATCAACCTGCTGGACGTTGTCATCGGTAATGCAGGGGGGGTGCCCCAGACTGGGCATCATCGGCTAACGAAACCCGTCCTTCCCTGAAGCGCTTGTGCCACGCCTTGACCTTTGCAAGGGACATGCAGTGTTTGTCGTACACTTGGGACATTCGGCGATGAATGCCCGTTCCTCCTACTCCGTCCGCTGTCAGAAACCAAACAACACCTCTTTGCTCTTTGTTTAACGCCTCCATGTCACTGTTTGCAATGCGACTGACAGCGTTGGACGATTGATGCATGCTGCTGCTCGCTTTGTATCGTCACGTGACGTGCACGCGTGCCCTCTAGCGACGGGCTGTGACCTTCCACGCTCTGGTCGGAACTAAACCTCTTTACACACGCCACGATTAGCCGATGTCGTCACCGGTTTGCGCATTCCAGCCTCCGGCTTGTTACTTTTTGAACGCATCTTAAAAAATGGATTTACTAAGTCAGATATATTTGGAGGAGTGTACACAACAACTCACCCAAGTTGCATCGCAATCGGATGAATATTATATGAACGCATATAGGACTTTGTAAAACCGATTCGCGTGCCTTAACTCATTTGCTAAATCTTTTCATGCGCTACCGATTGTGATATGGATTTTATAAGCCGGAAACATATGCAGGAGTGTACACAACAACTCACCAAAGTTTCATCGCAATTGGATGAGTGGTATATGAACGCATATGGGACTTCGTTGAAACGATTCTCATGATGGTTGTGTTGGGGGGATATAAAGAGTCGAGGTGTATAAAAACCAATGCAGTGACTTCTCAGTTGGAGTCAACAGTATTGTCCAAGAAAGAAGTTAGTGTAGCGACGAACTCTTTCTACATCGTTTAGTATTTGGACCACCCTTGCTATATGGAAGTGAGTGAGTGGCAGATTTAGGATATATGATAGGAAAGCTAGAGGTATCTGATATGAGGGTAGCACTAAGGATTGCTGGGACGAATAGGTGGTGGCAATGGCAGGAGGTGATGCATTCTTGTAATGCGTAGTTAAAGGTAGAGTTAGAAATGGACACGCTAGATAAAGCTGTTCGTGTGAGCCGACTTAAGTTGGTGGGTACTGTGATGAGAATGGCAGGAGGCGAGATTACCTAACAGGTTAATGAATTTGGCTATAGAGGGTAAGGGTAAGAGATGCAGGGCTAGGAGGTGATCGATAAAATCAGAGTTAAACGATCTCAAAGTGAGAGGATTAGAAGAAGAGGAGGCCTCAGTATTAATTGATAATAGGGGATCATGCAGACAACTCTCTGTCGTTTTATGACGTCATCCACTGTCTCGCTTCCTGATCTCGATACATGCATCCATCTGTCGGTACAGCTCCATGGGCTTGTGGAATCCAGAAATTTCGGTAATTGTGAGTTGATTTCTTTTATTTGTCTGGACATTTTGGGATTTGAGTGAATTCTGGTAAAATATGGAGGGACATCTGAGGTATCTAGGTGTATGTAGTGGTAAACCACTTCCAGGATGGGTGAGGTCGGAATCGAACCCGCCTTTTCTCGGTTTTGTCTCGCGAGGCTGAGTTGATCCTGTTCCAGTTTTGGCAGAGAAGGGAATCGAACCAGGGTATTCGCTGTGAAAGTCATATTTATATTTACATCATTGAATGGAGATGGCATGTTATCATAAGTACTTGTTAGAAGCGGTGTTGTATTCCCTCTGAAATGGCATCTGTCACGGTCTGGGAAACTGGTTGACTAGTTCGCTGTAGAGTGGCCATGAAACAACTCGATCATTTAGCTCTGTGTCCTTGAGTGCCAGCAACTCATGTTGGGGGATTGTTTCATCTCTGGTATCGGCCCCGTGTATTTGTGTGTGCATAATTCATGTTGGGTGACATTTCGGTCATCGGCACCGTGTGGTTAGAAACTTGGGGCAGCTCGGTCACCCACCTCGTGTCGTTGGATGTGAGAGGACTTGAGAAACCTAGGTCAATACCCTCCGTCTGGGTGGTAATTGTAAAATTTTGAGGTAGATCCTGGGGGTAAGTCTGGGGGATTTATGAATTTGTGTCAGTTTGAATAACTTAGGGAAAATCTGTGGATTTGAGGAATGGGTTACCGTCCGTAGACTAGCATGTACTGATTACAAAACAGCTGGTCGGGAACCCACGGATGCAATCATATTCGACTCTTAAAATATCTCCAGATGATTTTATAAGAGTTCAGTCAGTTACTGTAACGGAAGAAGCCTGACCATTGAGAAATAATTTTCCTATCGATCGCAATACACCCTTGGCACCGGATAGTTACAAACCGTCGTTGTTAGAAGAGAGAACAAGAGTTGACCCAGGGAGCGGTTCAAGAAAGATGACAGCGAAGAACCTAGCCCCATGTAAGTGAAATCTATGCCATACACGGATGGTGGCCCTTGGCCGCTAACCCACATTCCACTCGTTGAAAACTCCATGATATGGGAATTTTAGAATCAGTTAGGGGAATTCCTGTGTGAAAATTTACGTATAGACTGCACGGCTACCCTGTCTTCTCAGCCAGGTGTCTTAACATCCATATATTAGAAAGAAATAAAGGGAATGTCTGTCTTTTCAATACATATATTAAACCTACTCACAGGTACATGTTTCGAGGGTTGTTAACTTCCTCTTCCTCAGCCTGTACAACAAATATCAAAGATTGATTTTCTTTACAGGTAGTCATGCCACTTATGTACTTGTAAAGGAAATCAATCTTTGATATTTATTGTACAGGCTGAGGAAGAGGGAGTTAACAACGCTCGAAACATGTACCTGTGAGTAGGTTTAATATATGTATTGAAAAGGCAGACATTCCCTTTATTTCTTTCTAATATATAGTTAGTCAATACGGACCTCAATTACTGACATTATGAATCTTAACATCCGTCTGCCCTATGGGATAAACGTGTTGCTACCAGATTGTGTCCGCTAATACCCACTCGCAGCAACCCTGATCGTCCACTCCTTACCTCCATTGGAAGGTAGTTGAAAGTATTTATTGAACGCATAGTATAACCCGTTTCTTACGAGGAAGTCTGATCTGCTCTGGAATTGTAGGATTTGAGGATTCTTTTTGTGGATTTTATGTAATCTGAAGAATTTGGGGAATCATCGTATATTTGGAAGGATTCTTGGGAATCATGGTATATTTGTAATAATTTTTGATGAATCTGGTAAATTTAACGTAAATCTGGGAATGTTTGCGTGATTTTTGGATTTTTAATGTATTGTAGAACATTTTGGGTATTCTTAGTGAATTTGGAAGGATTTGGCGGAATCTGGTTAATTTGACGAGTTCTATAGAATTTTGGTTATTTTTGGAAATATGGTGATTTATTATTATTATTATTATTGATTTAAGCCCACTATGGAGCGCTTATGACTAGTTCTTCGATGCTCTTTTCCGTTCTCAATATCTCTTGAGCCCTGCTGATAATTTCTCCTTTCTCTCCTGCGAAAGGGGCTTCCGACATTTAGGGACTCTAGGTGGTGGGTTCCATAATTCTACCATAGCACAAAATTAAGAACGATCTTCTACATCAAGGTCAGCAATTACAGCCGAATCCAAGTCCTTGAGTACTTCATTAAGCCACAGACTTCCAGTCTTGTAGCTTTTAACCTAGGAGAAAATCTTCTTGGTAAGCCTGTTGCTGTTCATTCGTTGTAGGTGCCCGTAGAACTTTAGCCTCCTACGTCGCATACTGGTATTGGCTGATTCTAACTGTCGATACAGGTCAGAATTTAATTTCAAACGGTAGGTTCAATCTGGGAGTAATCTCGCCATGGCTTTTCCTGAGGATACGTCTTTGGGCTTTCTCCAGGTCATCCATGGTGCCTTTTCTGTTCATCAAGAGGGTCTCTGCGGCATACAGAAACTGTGGTCTGACAGCAGTTCTCTAGTGACAGATCCTAGCATTCCTCGAAATGCATTTCTTGTTCTACAAATTGTGGGATAGTTGGTATGTTGTGTTGAGTTTGGTACGCCTTGCTAAGATGGAGGTGCCGTCTCTACTATTGGGGTGGACCTATTCACCAAGATAACGAAAGCGATTGACTCTTCCAATCGTTCCATGTATGGTCGTCATAGGGGTGTTTCCGGAATGCCGATTCTCAAAGTACTTGGTCTTATTGTAAGATATCTGTAATCTAGACTTCACCGCTATCTCGTGAAGGGCTTGGACAGCTATGCCAGCATCCATTGAATTGTTGGCTAAGATTGCAATGTCATCTGCGAAGGCAAGGCGCCTGATCTCGATTCTTCGGGTTCCAGCTCCAGTGGCAACTGGTTTGATCCCTAGATTACTCAATGTGCAATCCCAGGTCTTGATGACTTTATCAAGCACCAGATTAAACAAAATGGGCGAGAGGTCATCACCCTGTCGTACTCCGAGATAGTTCTCCTTTGAACTTCACCTTAGAGGTTGTATCCGTGAGAGTCTGTTTGATGAGGGTGCGTGTGTTATAATCCACACCTCGGTCTTGGAAAGTTGGTGGGTTAGATGGCAGGTGTATCTATGGAGGATCTTCAACAGGCAATCTGTCCGTGGGCTCTTCGCAATTTAGCAATTGTTCAAAGTAGTTTGCCAAAAGTTCCACGTTCTCGCGGTTGCTGGTGACCAGCTCTCCGGCTGTATCCTTAAATTGAAGGCATTGTGGTTTATACCCAGAGAGTTCCTCTTTGAAGACCTGATAAAAGTTTCTGGTGTTGTACATTTTTATTATTTGGGTAAGTTACAGGACTCTCGAATTGCATCTGTGATGGAAGAGAATAAGGGATGAGCAAGGGAGGTCGACAGAGAGCCCTGGCATAAGTAAGTGTAAGCAATGCTGGTCTTTGAAGAAAATCTGATAAATTTTGGTAAGACCTGTTTGGAGTTTGAGGAAATTCTGGAGGTGGTGGTGGTGGAAAATGGGAGATAGGCTGTGAGGGAAGGGATCAGGGGTATAGTGTAGGTGGGACCGGCATCTTGGATGGGTCGCCAGTGCACGCTGCAATCCTGGCCGGCATCGCAAATCCTGGGATCGACCGCTTGGCTCTGCTGTCCAATGCTGTAACACTCATAATAAAATAAATAAAATAAGTTATTATAATCAATATATATATTAAATATTAAATTAATGAAAATTAAATAATAATAATAATAATATTACATTGAAATGAATAAATATCAATTATCAATAAATAATATTAAATAAGAAAATAAAAATGAAATAAATGATAAACTAAAAAATAAATAAAAGTGAATTATTAACTATAAATAAAGATGTAATTTGTCCACGTTATATGTATGACCACAACCCTCTGACGTTGCGCAACAGGTTTGGACTTGTTTGAAACGGTAACGTGAAACCCGCCACCTGCAAGTGCCAGGCGTGTTAACTCTTGACATCCGATTGCAATGAAACTTGGGCGAGATGTTGACTACAGTCCAAGGAAGGTTTCTAGTTTAGTAAATCCATTTTACAATAGGTAGCGCACGAGCAGATTTAACAAATGAGCAATAATGCGCGAAGCGTTTCAACAAAGTTCCCGTATGAGTTCATGTACCATTTCTCCAATAGCGATGAAACTTGGGTGAGATGAGTACACTCCAGGGGTGGTTTCTGGCTTAGTGAATCCACTTTACAATATGTAGCGCAAGTGCAGATTCAACAAATTACCAACGACGCGTGAGTCTTTTCAACTAAGTCCCGTATGCGTTAATATACCATTCGTCCGATAGCGATGAAAGTTGGGTGAGATGTTGTGTACACGCCAGGGAAGGTTTCTGGCTTAGTAATCCATTTTACAGTAGGTAGCGCTCGAGTAGTTTCAACAAACTAGCGATGGTGCGCGAATCGTTTCAACAAAGTCCCGTATGCGTTCATATGCTATTCATCCGATTGCGATGAAACTTTGATGAATCGTTGAGTACACACTATGGAAGGATTCAGGCTTAGTAAATCTGTTTTACATTAGGTAGCGCAGGAATAGATTCAACAAATGAGTGATGGCGCGCGAATCGTTTAAACAAAATCCCGTATGCGTTCATATGACATTCATACGATTGCGATGAAACTTTGATGAGTTGTTGTGCACACGCCAGGGAAGGTTTTCGACTTAGTAAATCCCTTTTGCAATAGGTAGTGCTCGAGTAGATGCAACAAATGAGTGACAGCGCACGAATCGTTTAAAGAAAATCCCGTATGCGTTCATATGCCATTGACCCGATTGCGATGAAACTTTGGTGAGTTGTTGTGCACGCTCCCACAAATGTTTCAAAAATTAGTAAATCCATTTTACGATAGTTTAGAGGAAGTCAGTGGTAATTGAAAAGAGATATTTTGTATCCAAAAGCACTTCAAGAAACAAAATTACAACACCAACACTTTCTTTGATTGGCATTGCAACGCATGCCGGGTACAGCTTGTAATAAACACATATTAAATAATACATAAATACAAATTAAATAATGAACAATCGAAAATCAAAAATAATAATTATTAAATAAATAAAAATAAAATAGTAAAAATAAAACAAACAATCAATTGATGGCCATCTTGGATCCATCGGTCGGGCTATCCTGTCGAGGGCAGCTGGGTTGCATATTACGTGACTTTGTGGGAACCCCTCCGAACCACTCCTAAACTTGGAAACGTCCATCGTTAAAAATTGTTTTTAAATTGAAAATGTATCATATGGATAGAGGGGATGGAGACCTTTTGTTTGAGCCCTTACACGACTTTTCCGATTATCGTTCGGGTGATATCGACTATTTTCGGAAATCGCGGGTCAATGATCTTGTAGTTACTACCGACTGGATAGATGCGTTCAATTGTATCACCTCCATGCAGTCTACCAAATAAGATTAGTAAGAAATTGTATTTTGTAACATGGAATGTAAGAACACTCACTGATGACCACGCAAATGAGAGACCTGAAAGGAGAACAGCTGTTGTGGGTAGAGAGTTACGGAGATATGACATCGACATAGCAGCTCCCGTCTTGCTGAAGAAGGTGTGGGGTACAGATTCTTTTGGAAGGGTAAACATTCAGATGAGCGCAGAATACATGGCGTTGGTTTGCCGTTAAGAAAAAGCTTCTCATTGATTTGTCTGAGCTTCCAACTGGGTATAATGAATGCCTCATGACACTAGGACTTCCACTATAGTCTGATAGTTTCCATAATAAAGAAAGGTGATTGGACAGACTGCAACGACTATCGTGGCATATCATTACTATAAGGCCTCTGAAAGCTTATTGCTCGTATTTTGGCTAATCGCATTCTATATTTGTTGGTGAAAACACTTCCAGAGAGCCAATGTGGTTGTAGGTCTTCTAGAGGCACCACATATATGATATTCACAGCTCGACAGCTTCAAGAGAAATGTAGAGAACAAAATAGACCTCCTTATATTGTCTTTATCGACCTCACTAAGGCATTTGACTCTGTAAACCGTGACGCTTGATCGAACATTTCGTACTGTATGGTTTTCCACCAACAGTTATTGCCATCCTAAGACTGCTCTACATTGATACGATGGCAACTGTAATTGGTAACGACTCTGTTGGAGACCCTTTCCATATCTATACTGGTGTTAAACAAGGCTGCGTGATTTCCCCTACATTGTTTTCTCTGTACGTTGCCGCTGTCACGCAGCTAGTCAAAGACGATCTTCCTTTAGATATTCAAATAACGTACAGGATGGATTGAAAGCTCTTTAATTTGAGACGTATAAAGGCAAGGACCTCGGTCATCTTCTGATGCATTGGATGAGTTACAGTACGCAGATGTTACTGCAGTAGTAGCTCAATTAGAGGAACAACTCATGAAAATCTTCAATGCCTCCCCTTCGGCATACAAAAAGATTGGTCTCAAAGTTAACACCAGTAAAACCCAGGCCCTCTACCAACCAGCCCTGGAGAAGTACAAGGAAGAGGAAACATTAATATCACCATTGATGGAGTGGGGCTTCAAGAAATTAACACCTTCCCTTATCCTAACAGCACCCTGTTATCAAGTGCTAATATAGATTCCGAAATTCAACACAGGATTAATCGTGCTGGGACATCCTTTGCAAGTCGAGGGTCTAAGTGATTCACAACCATGATGTCAATGCTGCAACGAAGATCCTCAGTTGTAGTTCTCACCTTACTTTATGGATCTGAATCTTGGTCATGCTATAGACGACATCTCACCTCTAACAGCTGGAGCCATATCACAACTACTAATGTAGCCTTGATTATTATAAAACGTCAGCAGAGGTGGACAGGACACGTAATCTGCATGCCCAATAATCGCATTCCCAAAGTGGTGTTTTGCTCGGAATTAACAGAGGGTAAAGGCTGTGTGGGAGGTCAGCGAAAGCGATTCAAAGACGTACTGAAAGCTAATATACAAATGTGTCACATTGATATTAATAACTTTGAGACTTAGCCGTTGTTCGCTCTTCCTTGAGATAACTTGTTCATCATGGTGCAATATAGTTTGAAGGAAACCACCGACAAACTGTCTAGGATAAGAGGCAGCGCATAAAGGACAGTGTGCTCATGAGAAGAAATAAAAGGAACGCGGATGCCCCACCTGGGACAACCTGTCATCACTGCGCCAAATTGTGTGCATTCCGCATTGTGCTTTATAGTCACCTCGTAACTCACCGATGAAAAGACATTCGGGATTGGAAGGCCAACCTACTCGATACGAGTGCTTGCTATGATGTTGATGAGCTCATCAATAATTGATAAATCGATAATCAATCAATAATAATAAAAACATACATATTAAAATTTAATAAATCGATAAATAAGTTGGAAGAGAAGATTAACTGACCAAACGAGGTCAACAGAGTTGGGCCTAGTGCAAGTAGGTGGAAGCAATGGTGGACTTTTGTGTAAAATCTCATTAAATTTGGAAAAATCTTTTGCGAAATTCAGGGAATTCTGGTGATGGCGGTAAGGGGGCTGGGGGAAGGGGTTTGGAAGCATCGTCCATAAGGTTTGAAAAACCCGCCGTCTTGGAAGAGCCTCGAGTGCGTATGCTCTCTAAAAATCTTATATTCCCCGGAGGTATGGATACATTTTACTTTGGGGTGGAACGAGCTTGTCTTATAGATAGAGGGGCTGGATCCCTTTCGTTCGAGCCCGCACACGACTTTCCCCGCTTACTCGTTCTGGAGTATGCATGGCCTTGTCCCTGGATGGTGGGTTGCCTATTCAAATACCCCTGAGATAGGATCTCTCCTGCCCCTCAGCTCTTGTACTTATAGCATAGAGCACCCAATTTTTACTTATTCTCTTAATCGAGACGATGAAAGATCATGTTGACTGGCACAAGCACATCCTTCTTGCTGTAAAAGGATTAACACGTTCATCCGGAAGAACTACAAAACCAAAATCTCCGACACACAGTATAAATCAGCATTGTCTGTATTATATACATCGACTGCAGGAACACCTTTTGATTGAATAGTAGGAACGAGCTCACTTTCTAGGGTTGAAGAAAACATGCAAATTGCTGAAAATGCACTAATTTAGTTTTCACTAGTTAGATCTCTTGACCGCAAAATTATAACTCCGTTTCCCTTGATCATCTAACACAGGGCTTCTCCAAGTGGGGGGGGCACGCCCCCCGCAGGTGGGTGCAGAGAGTGATAAAGGAGGGCGCCGTCTTTGATTGTAATATTTATATGTCATATTCTGTAACAAATGTTAGTATCCTCATATTCATGAACCTATCATAGGCAGGTAGCTCTCAAGACCATTCAAGAATAATAAATTTGTACCTTTGCTGTCTTATTTAACAAGAACTGACCAGTAGATCCTGCCAGCAGGAATTTTGAGAAAATGTGGCGATTAACATTTCCCACGCAAATCCCTTTCACTCGCCACCCGCAGTGATATCTCCTTACTGTACCCGATACCTAGTTGAGGCTATCGGCTACGCCAGCTGACATTGAGCCGTAGCTGAAATTTATGGGAAAAGTAGTAAAGATAGCGCTCAGATCGAGTCGAGAAGAATGTTAGGAAATGACGTAGAAGGCCAAGGATAAAAGTGGCACTACCAGTCAAGCAGATGGAATTATGGGAGGAATATTGAAGTATTATCAAGATCTATATGGAAAATAATATTATATCATCTCAGAAGAGAAGAAATGACAAGCAATATATATGGTGATAACTTGAAGGAAGGCAGATAATTCCTTAAGTTATTGTATAACATAATAGCCGAGATGATGGTGGTCGAGATTATACTTGTGACGCATGACCGCAGAAGGTAGGGGAACATCACGTGACAGCGCCGAGTAGGAGCTCGTCAACGCAGTCTAGAGACAGCAGTATCAGTTCAGCCAGCAGGGCCGAGTACAACACATGTTGCGCAGAGAGAACGGCAAGTCGAGCAGTGTACAGCACTTGTTGCGTGGAGTGAAAGCGACAGTATTAGTTCAACAAGCGGGGCTGACAGCAGCATAAGCTGGGAGAACGGAAAGTAGGTCAGTGAGTCAAGGCAAGCTGTACAGGCCGTGAAAGCGAGAGAAGAGCCGGTGTTAGAACAGTAGTATTTCCAACATCGTAGGCAGCAATGCTTTTTCAAATGTTAAGGAATAAACAGCATTATAACGAGATTGAGAACTTTATTTCGAGCTGCATTTTGTAACGCAGGACAGCACAGCGAAGCGGTATGGCGAGGCCAGCTTTAAGCGTCGATCATTCTAGAACAGTGCAATAGAGCAGAGCGTGCTGGTTCCGACATTTTATCAGCAGGCAACATGAAAGAAGCTGAACTTTATTTCGACATTTTGTAACAACTTTATGAGGTTGGACTTGTATTCAGTAGTCGAATTGTGCAGGCAGATAATAATTATATACTGCTATTGTGAATTTCAAATGAACTTAGATATTCCAATGACATTACAGCTTATTAAATTATGCATTTCATGACGGAATATTTAAAGCGACCATGGGGTCAAGCCAACATTAACGCTTTTAGGCAAACGAACTATTACGAGTATATGCACTTAAGGAACATTGGCACGTGCATTAATATAATTCTTTTTCATGAACTATTATGAGATAGCAATTACGAACACAGCTACAGGGTGTTTCAGAAACTTATGCACTTTTATAAATAAAATTATTTTCTGCAAGTGAGATTCAGCCGCTGTGGAGATTGACTTTTATCATAAGCAAACCGAGCATTGTATGGGACAGTGGCGTAACATAGTAGAAGAGTATGGGGTACGCTACGTTTATGAACTTTTACGGAAGAATTTGGACAGTATCCGTTATGGATAACATGCAGTTCATCATGTCGGAGTAAGCGAAGACGGAGACGTGATGGTACCACAGAGCGATGGATTCGGTTCCTGAAGAAGAGGAGGTCCAAGGCAATCGTTATTCTGGCGGGTGATACGATATTCCCGTCGATCTTTCGAGAAATTTATTGTACACACGAGGATAATCGATGATCTTTGAAATATATTAACAGCTGATATGAGAAGGTACTGTAAGAGTTATGACTTTCTGATATGATTTTTTCATGAACACTGGGCATACTTGTATATATTTCTAGTAGGAGTTCTACGATTATTTTGACATGGCTTAGACATTATTTGCTCCAATTTTGCTAGAATATGGCGTTACCATATGATATGGCAGGCACCATTATACGAAGTTCTCACCATTGGTTGACTTTATTAAGCAGATGTTTGGTCTTTTAGACATTTTTCAATAAGAATAGTTTTCATGGATAGTTATTTTTTGTTGCGAGTATTTCGAACTCGTGATCTGCAATTGGATTATTTAAATTACTTCGTCAGTTCATTGCATACTAGCGAGTGTGTATTATTCATCAGTAGGGTTTTTTTCCGTTGGATTGTTTGGAGATATTAAGATTTTATTCACTCAAGTGAATGAATATCGCTTTTATGTGACAACTAGAGACTTGTTGATTCCAATCTGGTACATTCACTCATTAGACGACGAGATGGAGCCTTTCGCTTTAGGCGATTGCGTGGTGGTACACACCTGACCCATCGCTCAGGGCATTACCATGATAGTCTACGGGGCAAGGCCTTTCGTATTATACGATTGCGTGGTGGTACTCACCTGACTTGCCATTGAGGAACTCAATTTATCATCCGAGTGTACTTGAGATTGTAAGAGGATCAAACAAGAAACTACTAGTCATATATCAGTCGAATTTTGTTAAATAAATTAAAAATAAATGTCAGCAGGGTTACATTTTGTAATTCTTGTTTGCCAATCCAATATTTTGTTGTATACTCTTTTGAGAGTACTTTCATTTAACAGCTGATACAGTTGATACTTTTGTTAATTTTTTGTGATTGATTTTGATACCTTTGAGAAGGATTTCAAGTTATTGAATCTTGTAAGATGAATCATTAATGGTCAGATTTATTTTAAGGCAGATTAGTATTACATATTTTGATGTGAGAGATTATAACACATTGGTGTTTTTCTGTGAAGTGAATTATGAGAATTTTAAGAGAATGCTCTTTGAAAGCAGATCTTGAATTGGATTTCGATTACTAAGGTAATATTTTCCTAATTGTTTAAGAAGTTGTCTAGATGTGATCAGATTAATTACAGTTATTGGAGATTGTGTGCGTTGACAATTTGAAGCCAGTTATATATTTTTTGTAGATCATGCAACGTGATTAAGTGAATTTTGTGATAAGAATTTTGTGGAAGTTGCCAAGTGGAAGTTGCAATATTGCTAATGTATTTTGAGGCAGACATGAGGTTGTCGAACCCAGTCTAGCATAATTTTGAGATTCATGCTGTGCGCTGAATATTTATGGAGTTACGTGGAATAATTGTAGTATTCAAATATGGTATTTGATAAAGTGAGAGTAGATGATGAAGTTGTGGATAGTGAGATCCAACGTGATTTTGTGAAGGCAATAATATTTTTTGGCATGATAATTAAATACGAGATGTAACTAGGAAGTGATAAAACTGTAAGACAACGTTCTATAACCCATAGTAAACAATTTGTTTGGAAATTAAACAAATAAATAATGTTGATAATACAAGATTTTCTGATAATAATAATTAATGAAATAATAATCTGAAGTTTAAGCATATTAATGATCTGACCTAATGAAATAAAAATCTAAATGACTCGATGAAATAATAAAAATCTAAATAACCAGATGAATAAAATTTAAATAACTTTATAAATTAAATTTTGGAATAAATCAATGAAATAAAATTTAAATAACTTGATAAATTAAATTTTGGAATAAATCAATGAATTAAATAAATGGATGAATTAAAGATTGAATAAATAAGCTGATTTAAATAAATTAACAGATGATTAAATAGATGATGAATAACTAAATTAGAATGTGATAATTAATTAAAGAAGCCGATGATTAATAAATTTAAATGGATTTAAATAAATGTAATTGAGAGGTATGATTTAAATGATTTGAAGAATTGCAACTTGAATTGATGAATTAAACAATTCTTATGGATGATTTAAGACGATTTAATCTGAATGAGATGATGAAATGAGAGTGTGCGAATAATTAGAGAGTATAAAGAATTAATGATTATAATATTCATTTAAGTGATTAAATGGTAATGAGTTAATTATTCTGACATGAATATATTGAATTTTGAGATGAGAACTAATGTGAAAGATATTTAATTTTGATGATGATGATGATTATAACCAATGAGTAGTGGATTTTCTGTGATTCACAAACAAGCAATTATTAATGACAATGTAAATAGTGTAAATTAATTATTCGATGTTTAGGAGCATTTACTAAGATATTCAGCATTTGAATAATGCCATTCAAGCCATAAATTATGTGATTAGAATATATGTGTTTAGACAGATTCATTATATTTTTACATCCACATTCATGATGTTAACTTAAAGAGGAGTTAGGTCTCAGGTATCACGAATGTCAGTGACGCATAGACATAGTGCTATGGTGGTCCTGAGAACCCAAATGAACTTTAAATTTTTTTCCTATTTTATGTGGATTAAATACACTTTGAGTAGAATATAGATGGTTCGATTTTCTGGACAATGACAATTTAACGTTGGCATTCGACCATGCTCTTAGGTAGGATGAGTGTTTAATATGTCTGTCTGACTATCAAAGTTTGAATAAATTTGTTTTTATCTTAGTTGTGATCTGTTGATGATGTGATTTTCCTATGTCTTTCCTTGTCTTAATTAAGGCTTAACCAGGAAGGATGTGGTTTGCTAGGGATTCAGTTGGTGGCGCCCATTTCTATTTGTATTTTTTAAATTAAATTTAAGCCCGTAACGACCCTGGAGATACTTTATCTCGTGTTTCTCTCTGCTTTTGTGATATTTCAACTGAATTTCCGACACATTCCTTATTTGACTTCATGTTCATTTAACTCCGCTCTGTCCTGTAAATCCAGGAATGCGATGTAATAGCAGATGGGTCATCGCATCCCCAGGACGAACGGGTACAGAGGGAGAGGGAGAATTGGCTTTACCCATCCGTGGGGATTCGATTTTGTTTATTCTATGGAATCACATCAGATTTAGATTACGAAGAGATTGATCTCAATTTCATTTAACGGTGTTATAAAATTTATTAAACTTGGTCAGACAATATACTTGTATGCCCATTCCTGTGATCATGTTAATCATATTAGTGTTATATCATGCTTAGTTATAAGTCATTTTTCTTATACCCAAGTGAAATCAGGAATTGATACATTGTGATGTGTTGCTATCTAACGTCTCTGAATAAAACGTTTATTGAAAGATATAATTATGTTACCGGAAGATTTAGCTAAGGTGTTAGGAGAGTTACAGAGTGGCATGTCTGGTATTGCAGTAACTATTTCTAAAATGGAAACACAAGTCAAAGAAAGGATAGGTGATTCAGAAGCAAGGCTAGAAGCTAGATGTAAAGAAAATGTGAAATCTTTACCGACTAGTAATAGGGAAGATTTGAAGTCATTGCAGACTAGTAACGAAAATAATTTGAGATTATTGGAAGAAAGATTACAGTCAAATAGTAAAGATGAATTAAAGTCATTAGAGACTAGGTTACAGTCAAATAGTAAAGATGAATTGAAGTCATTAGAAACCAGATTACAGTCCAGTAGTAGGGATGAATTGAAATTTTTACAGACTAGTAATGAAAATAATTTGAAGTCATTAGAGACTAGACTACAGACCAGTACTGAAAGCAATTTGAAAGCTAGTGAAGCTAACTTAAAGGATAGTTTTAAATTGTTAGAAACTAGATTACAAGCTCTTAGTGAAGAAACTAACACAGAGTTGAAAAACAATTTAACTAGTTTGGAGAATAGATTAACGTTAAAGAATGATGAAATATTCAAGGCTTTACAATTAGATATAAAGGCAGTAGTAATGAAAGGAGAGAAAAATGTGCAAATGTTAAGAAAAAATATTATTGAGTTAGAAAATAGAGAAGAAGAAAATATTCTTAATTTGAGAACAGACGTTATGTCTCTACAGAAAGATATTAAATCAGATGTATCGAAATTAAGATTCGACATTGATGGTTTAGTGGCAGATGTAGGCAAAATACAAGAGTGGTCTACCGAAGTATCTTTCGAATCTAAAATCAAAGGTCTAGAAATGAATCTAGGTAATGAAATCAAAAGTCTAAAGTCAGTAATTGGGACCGTTAAAGAGGAAGTCTTAGGAGAGGTTAATTCTAACTTGAAATCCTTAGAAAACCAATTGCAGATAGACATTAGGAAAATTGATGATGACATAGAGCAGAAGGTTAATGAAAACTTAGCTTTATTCAAAAATAGAGTCGGTGCAATAGTGGAAGAACGGTATAGTGAGGTCGATGCCGAAGCAAAAGAAAAACGTGCAGGGTTGGATGAGAAATTAATCGCAGGTATGGCGAACTTGGAAGCGAGATTTACTGAGAATAAGGAAGCGATGAAGATAGATTCAGCTCAGGTTAGGACAGATGTTGATCAGTTAAAAGAACAAGTCGCGTCAGTAAAGACTACATGCGAAGATAAGATAGACAAATTGAAGAACGATTTAGAAGAGAGTAACAGAACGCAGAATGTTATGTCGTTAGACAATTTGGAGACTAAGGTCAAGACCGTAGAAAAACGAACAGAAGATAGGATGACTAAACTAGAGTCTATAATAAATAGTTTCACAGGTCAAGGTGTTACAACGGGGGAAGTATCGATACATCAGACACCGATAGACCACAGTATGAACAGTCAAGAGGTTAGCGTGGGAGAAGACAGTCAAACGCAACGGAATGTTACATTCGAAAGGGCTAATTCAACCCCTCAAGATAATACGAATCCGAATAGAAGTACGTTTAGTATGAGTGAACGATACTCAGGTCCAGTGACCATAATCAGAAATTTGGATGATAAACCCAGGAAGTTTTCAGGGAACACAGGAGTCACACCAGTCGAATTTCTGGGAGATATTCGCGATTACATGGCGGAACATAGAGTAGCCAAGGAGAGAGAACTGAGGGTAGTCGAACGCGCCTTAGACGGGCCAGCGTTAACTTGGTTTCTCGCATTCAGGAGTAATTTTGCGAACATGGAACAATTTGCCATAGCATTTTTAAGAAGATTTTGGAGTGCAGAGGATCAGCTGAACGTAAGAGCAGAAATGTACTCGAAACGTAACTCTACGTCACATCCGACGCATTATGCAAGTTACTTTACTTCGCAATTGGCTAAATTACAATTTTTGATTCCTCCATTGCCAGAAGAAGAACTTTTGCAAGCGATAGCAAGACAGTTGCCAATTGAGGTACAACGATCACTCATAGCATCGGGAGCGAACACACTTGAGCACTATGACGATATCTTACGCCGATTAGATTATACAAGCGCTCAGATTACACCCAGAACTGCAAGGAACGATAATCGAAACACGCAAGAAGTGAATGCGGTAGTTGTCGATAACGCAGCACAGACAGATAGAAGAGATTCCTGGGGAAACAGAAGGAACGAAGGGAATAGAGGAAATATTCACAACGTTCGTGGGAATGATTGATATCAAGAACCATATGAGAGGCCATATGATCAAGATACCAGAAACAGTAGATACAGGAACTATGATCAGAATTCCAGATACCAAAATAGGAACAGATATAACAATAGATATCGAGGTAGATACAACTGGAACCAAAATCAGCAGTCTAATCAGAACAATAGGTAGGATAGTAGAAGAAATGATCCAAATGAAAGACAGGATAGTCAAGGGTATGGGAGATCAAGGCAAGAGAGTAGACAGCCTAGTGCACCACCCGAAGAGATAATTAGATATGTCAATCGAGCAAGCACGAGTGCAGAAGGAAGAAATAAACGACAAGTTAACGCAGAATCAGGATACTAATCATTGGGAATCAATCATCATTGTTGAAACATATCAAGTCAAGGACAAGGATTTAATTTAAGAAGATATAGTACATCGAGGGAATGGATACTAATGAAGTTGTGGGGACTTTTAACGCAGCTAGCATTAGAAAGTATCATTATGCTGAATAAGAGGATTGTAGAGCTATCGTGTACTTATGTTGTGTATAGAATGCCTGAGAGTATATTTTTTTCTCAAGCCTGATAAAAAAGATGTACGGGAGAGATGTACCCGATACCTAGTTGAGGCTATCGGCTACGCCAGCTGACATTGAGCCGTAGTTGAAATTTATGGGAAAAGTAGTAAAGATAGCGCTCAGATCGAGTTGAGAAGAATGTTAGGAAATGACGTAGAAGGCCAAGGATAAAGGTGGCACTACCAGTCAAGCAGATGGAATTATGGGAGGAATATTGAAGTATTATCAAGATCTATATGGAAAATAATATTATATCATCTCAGAAGAGAAGAAATGACAAGCAATATATATGGTGATAACTTGAAGAAAGGCAGATAATTCCTTAAGTTATTGTATAACTTAATAGCCGAGATGATGGTGGTCGAGATTATACTTGTGACGCATGACCGCAGAAGGTAGGGGAACATCACGTGACAGCGCCGAGTAGGAGCTCGTCAACGCAGTCTAGAGACAGCAGTATCAGTTCAGCCAGCAGGGCCGAGTACAACACATGTTGCGCAGAGAGAACGGCAAGTCGAGCAGTGTACAGCACTTGTTGCGTGGAGTGAAAGCGACAGTATTAGTTCAACAAGAGGGGCTGACATCAGCATAAGCTGGGAGAACGGAAAGTAGGTCAGTGAGTCAAGGCAAGCTGTACAGGCCGTGAAAGCGAGAGAAGAGCAGGTGTTAGAACAGTAGTATTTCCAACATCGTAATACAGCTATGCGAGGCAGCAATGCTTTTTCAAATGTTAAGGAATAAACAGCATTATAACGAGATTGAGAACTTTATTTCGAGCTGCATTTTGTAACGCAGGACAGCACAGCGAAGCGGTATGGCGAGGCCAGCTTTAAGCGTCGATCCTTCTAGAACAGTGCAATAGAGCAGAGCGTGCTGGTTCCGACATTTTATCAGCAGGCAACATGAAAGAAGCTGAACATTATTTCGACATTTTGTAACAACTTTATGAGGTTGTTCTTGTATTCAGTAGTCGAATTGTGCATTCAGATAATAATTATATACTGCTATTGTGAATTTCAACTGAACTTAGATATTCCAATGACATTACGGCTTATTAAATTATGCATTTCATGACGGAATATTTTAAGCGACCATGGGGTCAAGCCAACATTAACGCTTTTAGGCAAACGAACTATTACGAGTATATGCACTTAAGGAACATTGGCACGTGCATTAATATAATTCTTTTTCATGAACTATTATGAGATAGCAATTACGAACACAGCTACAGGGTGTTTCAGAAACTTATACACTTTTATAAATAAAATTATTTTCTGCAAGTGAGATTCAGCCGCTGTGGAGATTGACTTTTATCATAAGCAAACCGAACATTGTATGGGACAGTGGCGTAACATAGTAGAAGAGTATGGGGTACGCTACGTTTATGAACTTTTACGGAAGAATTTGGACAGTATCCGTTATGGATAACATGCAGTTCATCATGTCGGAGTAAGCGAAGACGGAGACGTGATGGCACCACAGAGCGATGGATTCGGTTCCTGAAGAAGAGGAGGTCCAACAGCTGATTCACTTGGGATATGAAGGCAATCGTTATTCTGGTGGGTGATACGATATTCCCGTCGATCTTTCGAGAAATTTATTGTACACACGAGGATAATCGACGATCTTTGAAATATATTAACAGCTGATATGAGAAGGTACTGTAAGAGTTATGACTTTCTGATATGATTTTTTCATGAACACTGGGCATACTTGTATATATTTCTAGTAGGAGTTCTACGATTATTTTGACATGGCTTAGACATTATTTGCTCCAATTTTGCAAGAATATGGCGTTACCATATGATATGGCAGGCACCATTATACGAAGTTCTCACCATTGGTTGACTTTATTAAGCAGATGTTTAGTCTTTTAGACATTTTTCAATAAGGATAGTTTTCATGGATAGTTATTTTTTGTGGCGAGTATTTCGAACTCGTGATCTGCAATTGGATTATTTAAATTACTTCGTCAGTTCATTGCATACTAGCGAGTGTGTATTATTCATCAGTAGGGATTTTTTCCGTTGGATTGTTTGGAGATATTAAGATTTTATTCACTCAAGTGAATGAATATCGCTTTTATGTGACAACTAGAGACTTGTTGATTCCAATCTGGTACATTCACTCATTAGACGACGAGATGGGGCCTTTCGCTTTAGGCGATTGCGTGGTGGTACACACCTGACCCATCGCTCAGGGCATTATCATGATAGTCTACGGGGCAAGGCCTTTCGTATTATACGATTGCGTGGTGGTACTCACCTGACTTGCCATTGAGGAACTCATTTTTATCATCCGAGTGTACTTGAGATTGTAAGAGGATCAAACAAGAAACTACTAGTCACATATCAGTCGAATTTTGTTAAATAAATTAAAAATAAATGTCAGCAGGGTTACATTTTGTAATTCTTGTTTGCCAATCCAATATTTTGTTGCTATACTCTTTTGAGAGTACTTTCATATAACAGCTGATACAGTTGATACTTTTGATAAATTTTTGTGATTGAGTATGATACCTTTGAGAAGGATTTAAAGTAATTGAATCTTGTAAGATGAATCATTAATGGCCAGATTTATTTTAAGGCAGATCAGTATTACACATTTTGATGTGAGAGATTATAACACATTGGTGTTTTTCTGTGAAGTGAATTATGAGAATTTTAAGAGAATGCTATTTGAAAGCAGATCTTGAATTGGATTTCGATTACTAAGGTAATATTTTTCCTAATTGTTTAAGAAGTTGTCTAGATGTGATCAGATTAATTACAGTTATTGGAGATTGTGTGCGTTGACAATTTGAAGCCAGTTATATATTTTTTGTAGATCATGCAACGTGATTAAGTGAAGTTTGTGATAGGAATTTTGTGGAAGTTGCCAAGTGGAAGTTGCAATATTGCTAATGTATTTTGAGGCAGACATGAGGTTGTCGAACCCAGTCTAGCATAATTTTGAGATTCATGCTGTGCGCTGAATATTTATGGAGTTACGTGGAATAATTGTGGTATTCAAATATGGTATTTGATAAAGTGAGAGTAGATGATGAAGTTGTGGATAGTGAGATCCAACGTGATTTTGTGAAGGCAATAATATTTTTTGGCATGATAATTAAATACGAAATATAACTTGGAAGTAATAAAACTGTAAGACAACGTTCTATAACCCATATTAAACAATTTGTTAGGAAATTAAACAAATAAATAATGTTGATAATACAAGATTTTCTGATAATAATAATTAATGAAATAATAATCTGAAGTTTAAGCATATTAATGATATGACCTAATGAAATAAAAATCTAAATGACTCGATGAAATAATAAAAATGTAAATAACCAGATGAATAAAATTTAAATAACTTGATAAATTAAATGTTGGAATAAATCAATGAAATAAAATTTAAATAACTTGATAAATTAAATTTTGGAATAAATCAATGAATTAAATAAATGGATGAATTAAAGATTGAATAAATAAGCTGATTTAAATAAATTAACAGATGATTAAATAGATGATGAATAACTAAATTAGAAGGTGATAATTAATTAAAGAAGCTGATGATTAATAAATTTAAATGGATTTAAATAAATTTAATTGAGAGATATGATTTAAATGATTTGAAGAATTGCAACTTGAATTGATGAATTAAACAATTCATATGGATGATTTAAGACGATTTAATCTGCATGAGATGATGAAATGAGAGTGTGCGAATAATTAGAGAGTATAAAGAATTAATGAATATAATATTCATTTAAATGATTAAATGGTAATGAGTTAATTATTCTGACATGAATATATTGAATTTTGAGATGAGAACTAATGTGAAAGATATTTAATTTTGATGATGATGATGATTATAACCAATGAGTAGTGGATTTTCTGTGATTCACAAACAAGCAATTATTTATGACAATGTAAATAGTGTAAATTAATTATTCGATGTTTTAGAGCATTTACTAAGATATTCAGCCTTTGAATAATGCCATTCAAGCCATAAATTATGTGATATTTAAATATGTGATTAGAATATATGTGTTTAGACAGATTCATTATATTTTTACATCCACATTCATGATGTTAACTTAAAGAGAAGTTAGGTCTCAGGTATCACGAATGTCAGTGACGCATAGACATAGTGCTACGGTGATCCTGAGAACCCAAATGAACTTTAAAATGTTTTCCTATTTTATGTGGATTAAATACACTTTGAGTAGAATAGAGATGGTTCGATTTTCTGGACAATGACAATTTAACGTTGGCATTCGACCATGCTCCTAGGTAGGATGAGTGTTTAATATGTCTCTCTGACTATCAAAGTTTGAATAAATTTGTTTTTATCTTAGTTGTGATCTGATGATGATGTGATTTTCCTATTTCTTTCCTTGTCTTAATTAAGGCTTAACCAGGAAGGATGTGGTTTGCTAGGGATTCAGTTGGTGGCGCCCATTTCTATTTGTAATTTTTTAAATTAAATTTAAGCCCGTAACGACCCTGGAGATACTTTATCTCGTGTTACCCTCTGCTTTTGTGATATTTCAACTGAATTTCCGACACATTCCTTATTTGACTTCATGTTCATTTAACTCCGCTCTGTCCTGGAAGTCCAGAAATGCGATGTAATAGCAGATGGGTCATCGCATCCCCAGGACGAACGTGTACATTACCAAACACTTAATGACAATAAGCGGCTAGACAATGTGACTGCCACTTCCTTTCAAGAATGGATTCCAAGAATGGATTCTTCTATTTCTGCCGTTGCCGATTCGAATTCAGCTAGGCCTTTCCAGTCAGTTCAAAGACAGTGAGTGAACAGGTGAATTCTAATGCGTGGTTAGCCAACTTTTCAATAAACTGATACTTGTGACGACATTTCCCCTGGATAAGTGGCTTATTAGAAGTGGTAAAAAGAGACCCCATGAAAGTGATAGTGCTTGCCCTCCTTCGGAAAAAGAACATGGTTCGAATTTAAACAAAGTCCATTGTTCTTCCGCGTCTACTTCTTCTCCCATCAGGATTATTAATTCTATACACAAAGTGAAAGTGCGTAAATATCAAGACGATTATCTGACATTAGGCTCTACCAGCATTCTTTCGAATAATAATCAGGAAGATTTTAGCAAACGACAGTTTGAAGCCTGTGAAACTTAAGAGACACTTGCAGACTAAACATCTAGACTGTGTAAGTAAACCTTTAGAATTTTTTAAACGCCACGAGCAACAACGTAAAGGAAATGTTAGATTCCTAGATTCCTAAGAAAGCGCTAAGAGCATCCTTGGAGGTATCCTATTTAATTAAAAATATCCAAATCACCACATATTATTGGTGAGAAATTACTTCTTCCTGTAGCCGTGAAAATGTGCGCGATCATGCATGGAGAAAAGTTCGGCGAGTGTCTGAAGTCGATACCGCTCTCAATTGATACAGTAACTCGTCGTATTGATGTAATAGCCTCTGACATAAACAATCAATTGCTACCACGTCTTCATGATAGCCCAAAATTTGCCCTGCAACTTGATGACAGTTCTGATATCGTAAACGGTGCCCAGCTTTTTGTTTTGTACGCTACTGTCATGAAAATGAAATGCACAAGGATTTTCTATTTTGTAAAGCTCTGGAAGGGCGGACTACAGGCGAAGATATATTTTTTTGTTGTGAATTCCTTTTTATTGACAACAATCTCTCATGGACAAATTGTGTTGGTATATGTACTGATGGGGCTTCGGCATTTACTGGAACTAAAATGGGTTTCAGAGCAAGAGTGAGTGCTGATACTAATTCTGTAAAATTCACACATTGCATGATACACAGGGAGGCATTGGCTTCAAAAGTACAACAACCGAAAGTCAATGAAGTGCTGAACGATGTAATTTGTGTTGTAAATTTTTGTGAAAGCAAGCGCTTTAAACAGTCGGCGATTTTCCATTTTTTTGCAAGGAGATGGGATCTACACATGATTCGCTTCTATTGCACTCGGAGGTACGTTGGTTGCCTCGTGGTCGAGTCCTTCGTATTTTCCTATTGGACAGCAGGCCTACACTCGCAACCCTGTTTCTGGATGAGAAATGGCTTCTAATACTGTGCTACTTGGCTGGCGTATTTGAAAAACTGAACGAACTTAACGTGTCACTTCAAGAATGAAATAGTAATATTTTCATTCTAAGCGACAAAGTGCTTGCTTTTAAGAGAAAACTTTAACTTAGGAAAGCCCAGATGGACAAAGGTAACTGTGAGATGTTTCATTGTCTGAATGAATTCCTGGAAGAAAATGAGTTAGATATTTGTCAAATTAGTGGAATTGTCGTAGAACACCCCCAAATCTTCGTCAAGATTTCCACAACCTTCAACTGAGAATGGCTGGATTCACAGTCCGTTTGAAACGAACGTAACAGCCCACCTGTCAACGGCAGAATAGGAGGAACTAATAGAACTCTCAAGTGACAGAATACTTCGAAATGAATTCAAGTCGAAGTCTCTTGAAAATATTAGGGTGCAGAATCGGAATGAATATCCCATTTTATCAAGAAATCCAGTGGACCTGTTAATACCCTTCGCTTCAACTTACTTGTGTGAGTCAACATTTTCCGCAATGGCATCCGCCAAAACGAAGCATCGGTCTCAGCTGCAGCTAGAAAGGGATCTGCGGGTTGCTGTTTCAAACATCCAACCAAGACTGAATTTACTTTCATCTAAAATTCAAGTTTACACATCACATTAACTCCGTAAGTGTCTGAGAATTACCGAATTCTGGTCCTTGTACACTTTTATTCTCCTGTTATACTTTTTCATGGGTGTAGAGTTTTAACATAATATTTTTCAAATTCACAGTGAAATGTTCAAAATTGTATATATTATTTATATTGTCATTTATAAGTCAAGAGCTATCAAATATGAAAAGCATTACAGAACACAGGTGTCACAGCTAAATAGCTAATTAGCGAAACAAACAAAATTCGCTCCATTTCAATAACTGCACGTGCGGCAGTTGTTTTTATTTTTATAAGCAAAAGTAATACATACGCATGATACTTTTTTTACAAAACGTTGTTATACTTTGATGTGCTCTAAGAATAATGATTTGCGTGTTATTATTATTATGATTAATGTAACTGGTTGTTGAAATCCTAATTACGCAGTAGCATACACAGTAGATCGTGTGTGATCATTTTGTTTGTGGGAAGTAGCCTGTTAGAAGTACTACCCTACCAGGGAATTGTTACAGCTAGACGTGAAGCGCGGCTGTTCTGTATACATTACGTCATATCGCCTAGTTATGGCTGAACGAGCGGTTGCGGGGCAAGAGGGGAAGGCATGTACAGTCATACAATGTGAACACACTGTGCCCGTTTAGACCGGAGTCCGCACGACCACATATGCATTTTACCAATAATCAGTCAGCACGAGAATCAAAATATCCCGGAGCGCCAGATGGGTTAAAGCAAATCGCAAAAACTACATCAAATTTATAAAAATGCTTTACTGATTTTTGGCTCAATGCAACAATAAGGATAGAAGGAGATTTAATTGGGTGAAACACATCTGGTAAAATTATCTCAGTTTATTTAAAGTTAAAATCTGACTGCAAGAATGCTCAAAGCAGCATCACTCCACGTGTGGCGATCCACACACTTATTTACACACAATATACAGAAATTTTCCAAACACATTTGACAATCTTTTTGGAAACACAAGTCCGATTAATAGTCCTGTGGACTGTGTTCCAAAATTATTAACATTTAATTCCAGTTCAAAATGAATTTTCTATACTGGAAATAACGTAGATCACTGTTTGACTATTTACATGATATTAACACTCGTAGAATAAATGTTTATAGAATTCTTAAACTTTCACTTGTTTTCCAGTTTCAAAAAATATATCGTCGAAAATATTATTATCATCGTAGCAACACAAATTATTAACACATATTAATAACATCTGAAAAGTATCTGACCTTGAGCATAGCATCGAAGAACTGTGCGAAGCACAACAACAATTAATTGTTCTTCTGACATTAAACATTCGAGAAGTGACTCGATTATGAACTTCAAGTTCCAAACAAAATACATGATTTCTGAATCATCAACTTGATCAATAAATGGTTGAACCATTCAACTATTCAATTTTCCACTTGGAATCATTATTATAAAAATATTTATATTCATGGCCATTTTTAGCAATTTTCACAACTTGCAATTCTTCGACAGAATGCGGAAATTAGAATTGTAGTTTCATAATGAATTCATTTAGTTCATGGCACTAGGATTGAAAATATCCTTCAAAATTATTCGTGGTTAAAGAATTATTTTAAATTGGCAGTGGCCCATTCTATTATTTGTGTCAGAACACAATATTACAACAACAACGGCAAAGGTCTTCCTCTGTAGAAGAATAAACTACTATCATGACAAATCCGGGTTCTAGCAAAAACAAAGTCTAAATGGAATTCGTAAACAAGGTTGAAATAAGAACTGATGGTTTCAAAGAAATAACCTTCGGGTTATTCATACGACGAAATGTGTGGCTCCAACACTCCTACTATAAACCTGAGCCATCGAACCTGCTATTTGATTGATGCTCGAAAAAACCTTCATTCCTGCGACTTAAACATGCGCACCTGGGAATGGCATTTCAACTACTCCACACACATAAATTATCTTCCCAAAATTTATACAATAAATCAAGCCTCTGCTTGTTATCAACACTGGAAGATTAATAAACTTACAAGTTTATTTTATTTTACCATTCAGTTCAACCCGTGAATTTACCATACTTATGAAAAGCTTTATCTCACTTTCGAGTGTATTTACGTCATGATTTTATATAAATACAACAATATCCTATTTGATACAAATATGAATTGCTTCCCGTTTCATGCCTCTCCGTGTTATCTGAAACATATACTTTGCTCATAGCAAATATCAACTGTTCAACCAGACCTGAAATGTTGGTTGAATGCGGGCTTGCGCTAACCACTCTCCTTCGGAAAATCTCCTCTTCCAGACTAGAAATGTTTAAACTACTTCATAGGCTCTTTCTCAATACATATGATTATTATAATATATAATATCCAAGAATTATTTAGAAAAATTATAAAAATTATTATTATTATTATTAGTGGATTATTATTATTATTATTATTTGTATTATTTCAAATATGTTTAATTATCATCTCATTATGTGAGAATCCACATGTTCGAACCTTCGAATATGGAAAAAATATCCATGCCTCAACAAAAATAAATTTAACTTTTACAGTTACATCGGCTGATTACCGTGATTTCCCAAAAATATGAAAAAATTCAAATAAATGCTCAAAATGCTCGGTCATCGATCCTAAACTGTTCTGAGTGCTGAAAAATGCTCAGAATAACCCTAACAAGTCTTGCGTAAATCATTGCAAGATTTAAATACGACGAAAAAAATGTGTTGGTCATCTGCAGAAAAATAGTTTGTTCCAATTAGCTAAGCATAATATAATTCAAATGTGGCTTACATTTCTTGATGGTCTTGAAGTGTAGTAAACCTGGTCTGTACCAGATTTATCCATAGACATGCCCTATCGGACAAGCACGTATAATCCTTGTATCGGCCGCCATTGTAGACCCACAAATCGTCTAGTCAGACATAGTGGTAGTATCTTTCGACGTTTGAATAAACTGTGGTTCCATTTTAATATGGGCTTCTATCAAAGCCATAACAGTTTGTTGAAATAGGGTCAGATCTAAGTGATCTCTTCTTAAATATGTCAGTTGTAACATAACTCACTGTAATCTCATCAGTACAAGAAAAACATTGACAGTCTAAGCAATTAACGGCTGTTCTGAAGATCGTTCCCTGGGCATGGTTTATTAATATCACCATCTGCCATGCGCTAGACAACTTGCAGTTTCCCTTGCGTAGACTAATGAACGCCACCGTTATAGACTAGTCTTCAGTGTACTGACAGATCGAAGTGGTTAACTAGTTACAAAAATGAAAACTGACTTGCAAATGGATTTAAACATCCAAGTATTAATTTACTACTGGACTGTGACAAAATACTATTTTCTAGACAGAGTCTAGCATATGTCCTTTTGGAAATATAAATATTTCCACCAATGTCTGTAGAAATCAATCACCTCAGTGATTCTCCTCACCAGAAACTTACTAAGTTCCAACTCGTTTGCGCAGCACTTCTCGTGACTATCACGATTTGAAAAGAACTTCTGCGTAGATTCGGCAACCATGTGCCTTGGCTCTGCGTAGACGCAACTTGCTTGCCAAGTGCTTGTGTTGAAGTGAGCTAACCATGCCTGCTCCAGCTGGCTTTTATTCAAAACGGTCAGGGTCACGCGTCATCGCCTGATATCTAGAAATCCTCATATCTCTTGAATCCCTGGTCCGATTTACTTGATACTAATTGCATTCTTTTTCATTTGGCCATGCCTGTAATCTGATTCCAGTCTCAAGTGTCTACTCCATAGTTAACTATTTAATCAATAAATAGCCTCCACCTCTGCTGTTACTCGCTACGTCACTTGCCATCCAACTATCGGTAAAATCCTTCGAAATGCTTCGAGAAGCAATGTAGCGCGATATTCAAATATCTGAACTTTCAAAAGCGGCTACAGCCTTTCCCTTGATATCTAGGTGTCTGAAACTTGGAATACCCATTCCTAGATTTGGGCACATCCACCCCACACCTAGCAAAAAATAAAAATTGAAAAATTTTTATTTTTCCTATCTACACATTATATCATCTGTTTCTTGAATAATAGATCTTCAAATTCGATGCATTATAAGTTCCCACGATGTTACCAGTTCGTGTATTGGCTACTTCATAGCTTCCATTATTGTTTACTTCCACAATATTCAAAATCCTTAATTTCACCAGGTTCAATGTCAAAAATATCTTGATACTCCTCCAAAATTTTCTCTAGCTCTGGGGACTCCTTCTCAGTGTAGACTTCTTCCTTCAGCTTCATGAAAAATCAGAGACCATTGAGAATCTCCCTCGATGTCTTCTTCTTCTTTTCCCTCGAAGTTAATCTCTTCGGTATTCTTGAATCTGATCGTCTCTGTCTTCATATCTATCACTGCTTGATATTTCTGAATGAAATCTGCTCCCAATATCATGTCAAAAGCCATGTCCTTCATTACAACAAATACATGTCGGAAATCATGTCCTCCAATCGTAATACATAAGTATAATTGTGTTTTACACAGAGATATTTTATTGGGTATTATTCCTTGGATCTTAATTCCTGATACTGGAATTTCCTCTAAATTCTCTTTGAGCTTCCACAGAACATAAAGCTTCTCACTCACCAGACAAAGCATAGCCCCAGTATCGATCAAAGTATCGACAGGCATACCAAATACTTCGCATGAAATGATTGGCATTCTAATTCTGGTACCCATTTCTTTTCGTTCGTCATTCTGTTGAATTAAATCATCATCCTCTGCTTGCCATTTAATAATTCTGGAAGTGAAAGTATTCAAAATTCTATCTTCTACTGTGAATTCGAAGTTTTTTTTTATTATCATTCCCCCGGGATTGTTGTGTTCCCGATGGACCTGGATTGTTGGGCCTCTGCTCCAAGAATTGCAAGTTATCTTGGTGTCTTGCTTCTAAATTTTTCCTTGTCTCCTTGTTAAACTCTTCATTGGACTGACGAGTATCTACATTCCCTCTGTTATTATAGTTGTTTCTACCATAGGATCTTCTTTCCTGGTACCTTCCTTGAGTATCTCGTGGTCTTCTCCATCGAGTGTTATATCGATTACCACCATCCGGTCTCGCATATGGTTTGTAACTGTATCTGTTACTGTACTGGTTCCATCCTCTCTTATTGGAATCTTCCCTCGGCGATTTCTCTTCTCGCTCCTCTCGAATCTCTCGAGGTGTCTGAGAATAACTGTCAGCCATAACAGCATACACAGCGTTGTTATTCTTTGCTCCCTTCTGATGGAAGAATTGAGCGTTGGTATGATCCAGCTTCTGTAATACTTCATCAAATTGTTCCATATTGTAGATATCAGCTGCGATCAAAGTCCTCTGGACGTCTGCTGGAAATTGACGTATCAATGCAGTAATCAACTCGTTATCTGGCATCGGCGGATCTAAATGTTGAAGTTTAGACAGCTGTCCAGAAAAGTATGTAGAGTATCGAGTAGGTTGTGACGTCGAGAATCTCTTCGAATATAACTCTGCTCTAACTTGCTGTTGGGTTTCAGGGGACCAAAACTTCTTCAATAGCCCACGAGAAAACTCCTCAAAAGTGGGTAGAGTGGATCTAAATGCTCTAAACCACAAAAGTGCAGGACCTTCCAAGAACTTCCCTATCACTCGGATCTGTCTTTCTTTAGGGATCTTAGAATCTTTCAGGTAATCCCCTGCTTCTCTCAAAAATTCCACGGGTGTTACAGAATCTCGCCCTGAAAATTTAGAAGGCTTGTCTTCTATATTTTTAAATACAGTTATGGGGTTGGATTGAAATACTGTCCTGACCTCATCCTGTCTATCAGTCTCTCTAGCTGCTCCTAGATTTATCTGTATCTGTTCCTTTCCCCTTGCATTTGGCATTTTCAACAGATGATCAGACTGTTTCTCATCCTTTATTTGAGTTTTCATAGCCTCAAGTTCCTTCTGGTTTTCTTCTGCCATCTTCTTAATTGCTTCAGTTTCTTTGCAATTGTCCTTAACATCAATGGATATCTGGTTCATAACAGCCTCATGACTTTTCAATGACCCTGTCATATCTGATATGTCCTTCTGAGTTGCTTGGATATCCTTGGCAATTACTTCGATATGGGATGACAAAGATTCCCTAATCTCCTTGATTCCCTCTTGGTTCTCCAGTTTGAGTGTGTCTTTAATTTCATTGACAACTGTGGTTTTGATTTCAGTTTGCAATTCACTAATCACACCTTCTCTTATTTCTCCCATGACAAGTTCCTTGAATTGTTCCGTTAAACGTTGAACAACTAGAATTCCCATCTCGTTACTCTCCTTCTTCACTCTGACTTCCAGGTTGACCATGTCTTCACCAACTTTCCTAAGACCATGTTCTATCCTATCAGCTAAGCTTTGGGATCGAAGATCGGCATCGCGAAATTTTTCGTCCATTAAACTAGCGTTAGTAGCTAATGAAGTTTCGAGCTCATGTGTTTTATCGCATAATTTATTCATTTTACTTTCAAGTGTCATTTTCAAAATTTCAGAATTCTCTTTAAATTTACTTTCCATTGAATTAAATTTACTGTTTAAATTTTCTTTCAAATTACCCTTTAAAGAATCAGAACTTTCTTTAAGTTTATCATTCAAATTTTCTCTAAGTTTATTTTCTAAAGAATCAGAATTTTCTTTGAGTTTATTTTCTAAAGAATCAGAATTTTCTTTAAGCTTTTCATCTAAACTTTCTTTCAAGTTATCTTTTAACCTACTTTCTAAAGAATCAGAATTTTCTTTAAGTTTCTTTTCCAAAGCCTCAGTATTTTCTTTCATAATAGCGGCTACACGCCGTCCAGCCTCTTTCGAACTCTCCTCCAAACTCCTCATCATCCTCATCATTTCTTCCATAATTTCAATTATTATTCAAAACTTAGGGGTATACAACAGTGGCAAACACAAGCTTATAACTAGAACAAGAAATATGAATAGCTAATTGGAACACTATAATAAAATGAGATTTGTCCTAATATCGACGTGATGGAAAAACAAAATTCTTTACTTTTACGAATTACATTTACCATAATATCACAAGAAAAATATGCAAGTTCTCAAATATCCTCCACCTGGATTCTAATAATGTGTATATCCAGTCATCGAACGTTTACTACTGAATTTACTTGACGCCCTAATGGTTAAGCCATTATCAAAATAATCAAACCCATTCTAATTATTAACCAAGTTAAATTTTTACTTTTCCCCACTAATTGGGTTTCCTACTAATTTATTCATCCAAACCAGACATCTCTCAACTCCCAAAATATTTCTATAAAAATTATCACAATTTCAAATTGGCATGCGATTGACCAAATCTAAATCATGCCCAACGTTGGACGCCATTTCTCTCTCTATCTTATTTTATGTGCCCGTTTAGACCGGAGTCCGCACGACCACATATGCATTTTACCAATAATCAGTCAGCACGAGAATCAAAATATCCCGGAGCGCCAGATGGGTTAAAGCAAATCGCAAAAACGACATCAAATTTATAAAAATGCTTTACTGATTTTTGGCTCAATGCAACAATAAGGATAGAAGGAGATTTAATTGGGTGAAACACATCTGGTAAAATTATCTCAGTTTATTTAAAGTTAAAATCTGACTGCAAGAATGCTCAAAGCAGCATCACTCCACGTGTGGCGATCCACACACTTATTTACACACAATATACAGAAATTTTCCAAACACATTTGACAATCTTTTTGGAAACACAAGTCCGATTAATAGTCCTGTGGACTGTGTTCCAAAATTATTAACATTTAATTCCAGTTCAAAATGAATTGTCTATACTGGAAATAACGTAGATCACTGTTTGACTATTTACATGATATTAACACTCGTAGAATAAATGTTTATAGAATTCTTAAACTTTCACTTGTTTTCCAGTTTCAAAAAATATATCGTCGAAAATATTATTATCATCGTAGCAACACAAATTATTAACACATATTAATAACATCTGAAAAGTATCTGACCTTGAGCATAGCATCGAAGAACTGTGCGAAGCACAACAACAATTAATTGTTCTTCTGACATTAAACATTCGAGAAGTGACTCGATTATGAACTTCAAGTTCCAAACAAAATACATGATTTCTGAATCATCAACTTGATCAATAAATGGTTGAACCATTCAACTATTCAATTTTCCACTTGGAATCATTATTATAAAAATATTTATATTCATGGCCATTTTTAGCAATTTTCACAACTTGCAATTCTTCGACAGAATGCGGAAATTAGAATTGTAGTTTCATAATGAATTCATTTAGTTCATGGCACTAGGATTGAAAATATCCTTCAAAATTATTCGTGGTTAAAGAATTATTTTAAATTGGCAGTGGCCCATTCTATTATTTGTGTCAGAACACAATATTACAACAACAACGGCAAAGGTCTTCCTCTGTAGAAGAATAAACTACTATCATGACAAATCCGGGTTCTAGCAAAATCAAAGTCTAAATGGAGTTCGTAAACAAGGTTGAAATAAGAACTGATGGTTTCAAAGAAATAACCTTCGGGTTATTCATACGACGAAATGTGTGGCTCCAACACTCCTACTATAAACCTGAGCCATCGAACCTGCTATTTGATTGATGCTCGAAAAAACCTTCATTCCTGCGACTTAAACATGCGCACCTGGGAATGGCATTTCAACTACTCCACACACATAAATTATCTTCCCAAAATTTATACAATAAATCAAGCCTCTGCTTGTTATCAACACTGGAAGATTAATAAACTTACAAGTTTATTTTATTTTACCATTCAGTTCAACCCGTGAATTTACCATACTTATGAAAAGCTTTATCTCACTTTCGAGTGTATTTACGTCATGATTTTATATAAATACAACAATATCCTATTTGATACAAATATGAATTGCTTCCCGTTTCATGCCTCTCCGTGTTATCTGAAACATATACTTTGCTCATAGCAAATATCAACTGTTCAACCAGACCTGAAATGTTGGTTGAATGCGGGCTTGCGCTAACCACTCTCCTTCGGAAAATCTCCTCTTCCAGACTAGAAATGTTTAAACTACTTCATAGGCTCTTTCTCAATACATATGATTATTATAAAATATAATATCCAAGAATTATTTAGAAAAATTATAAAAATTATTATTATTATTATTATTAGTGGATTATTATTATTATTATTATTTGTATTATTTCAAATATGTTTAATTATCATCTCATTATGTGAGAATCCACATGTTCGAACCTTCGAATATGGAAAAAATATCCATTCCTCAACAAAAATAAATTTAACTTTTACAGTTACATCGGCTGATTACCGTGATTTCCCAAAAATATGAAAAAATTCAAATAAATGCTCAAAATGCTCGGTCATCGATCCTAAACTGTTCTGAGTGCTGAAAAATGCTCAGAATAACCCTAACAAGTCTTGCGTAAATCATTGCAAGATTTAAATACGACGAAAAAAATGTGTTGGTCATCTGCAGAAAAATAGTTTGTTCCAATTAGCTAAGCATAATATAATTCAAATGTGGCTTACATTTCTTGATGGTCTTGAAGTGTAGTAAACCTGGTCTGTACCAGATTTATCCATAGACATGCCCTATCGGACAAGCACGTATAATCCTTGTATCGGCCGCCATTGTAGACCCACAAATCGTCTAGTCAGACATAGTGGTAGTATCTTTCGACGTTTGAATAAACTGTGGTTCCATTTTAATATGGGCTTCTATCAAAGCCATAACAGTTTGTTGAAATAGGGTCAGATCTAAGTGATCTCTTCTTAAATATGTCAGTTGTAACATAACTCACTGTAATCTCATCAGTACAAGAAAAACATTGACAGTCTAAGCAATTAACGGCTGTTCTGAAGATCGTTCCCTGGGCATGGTTTATTAATATCACCATCTGCCATGCGCTAGACAACTTGCAGTTTCCCTTGCGTAGACTAATGAACGCCACCGTTATAGACTAGTCTTCAGTGTACTGACAGATCGAAGTGGTTAACTAGTTACAAAAATGAAAACTGACTTGCAAATGGATTTAAACATCCAAGTATTAATTTACTACTGGACTGTGACAAAATACTATTTTCTAGACAGAGTCTAGCATATGTCCTTTTGGAAATATAAATATTTCCACCAATGTCTGTAGAAATCAATCACCTCAGTGATTCTCCTCACCAGAAACTTACTAAGTTCCAACTCGTTTGCGCAGCACTTCTCGTGACTATCACGATTTGAAAAGAACTTCTGCGTAGATTCGGCAACCATGTGCCTTGGCTCTGCGTAGACGCAACTTGCTTGCCAAGTGCTTGTGTTGAAGTGAGCTAACCATGCCTGCTCCAGCTGGCTTTTATTCAAAACGGTCAGGGTCACGCGTCATCGCCTGATATCTAGAAATCCTCATATCTCTTGAATCCCTGGTCCGATTTACTTGATACTAATTGCATTCTTTTTCATTTGGCCGTGCCTGTAATCTGATTCCAGTCTCAAGTCTCTACTCCATAGTTAACTATTTAATCAATAAATAGCCTCCACCTCTGCTGTTACTCGCTACGTCACTTGCCATCCAACTATCGGTAAAATCCTTCGAAATGTTTCGAGAAGCAATGTAGCGCGATATTCAAATATCTGAACTTTCAAAAGCGGCTACAGCCTTTCCCTTGATATCTAGGTGTCTGAAACTTGGAATACCCATTCCTAGATTTGGGCACAACACCGCACAGCATTTGACCCAGCACGAATCCTGCACACGAATGACATGCGTTCAGGTTTCTCTGGCTACAAATGCACGTCTATCGCAGGCGTGTGGCTGGTCGGAGCGCATTTGTTCTGATTTCCACCACCGGTAACAATTCACTGGTAGGGTAGTACTAAGAAAGGAAATGAGGGGGGGGGGGGCAGGGCTAGTTATTTCATTTTAAGGGAGTGCTACAGAAAAAGTTTGATAAATCCTGATCTAACATAGCGAAATTAAATTCTTCTCAGTTGGTCAACAGTATTGTATGCAAATGGTAAAAAGTGTTAATGGCTGAAGCAAATTACATGAGGCTAAAAAAATCCCCTGGGTTACTAGTTCCGATCGTCGACATACGCATTTAATTTGGGCGTTTAAATCTATGTCTACGACTACAGTAGTTTATTGTATACTTATCCGGCATTGTGCTATGTAAGGTTTGATTTTGCAATGGAAGTGGGTATTTTACTCACACTAACATTAGAAATTTTTCACAGAAATGACCACAATCCGGAGATCACTTTAACAAGAGATAGACACGTTGCCTCACTCAATAAAAATGTCTACAAAATAAACATATCAACCTATAGCGGTATGAAGCCATACATATGCATACATTGCAAAGCAAAGTTTGATAAGAAAGAGAATTGGAAGGCTCACTTGATGATCCATAGTGGTTACAGGCCTCATTCCTGTGCTACATGTGATGCAAACTTTACAAATAAGAGTGCCCTGAAGACGCACGAGATGATCCATAGTGGTCTTAGGCCATATTCCTGTGGTACATGTGGAGCAAACATTAGGCAGAAAGGTGACCTAAAGAGACACGTCATGATTCATAGTGGTCTCAAGCCACATTCCTGTGGTACGTGTGGATCAAATTTTAGGATGAAAAGTGACCTGAAGAAACACGTGGCGATCCATAGTGGTCTCAAGCCACATTCATGTCGTTCGTGTGGAGCGAAGTTTGCTGTGTTACGTGGCCTGAAGGCGCACGAGCTGACCCATAGTGACCTCAAACCGTATTCCTGTGGTGCATGTGGAGAAAACTTTCGTATGAAGAGTCACCTGAAGAGGCATGACATGATCCGTACTGGTCTCAAGCCATATTCCTGTGGTACATGTGGATCAAAATTTAAGCAGAAAGTAGAACTGAAGACACACCTAATGTTTCATAGTGGTATCAAGCGACATTCCTGTGGTATATGTGGGGCAAAGTTTACTATAAACAGTGAGCTGAAGAAGCATGAAATGATCCATAGTGGTCTAAGGCCGTACTCCTGTGATTCATGTGGAGCAAATTTTGCAAGGAGAGATGTCCTGAAGTCCCACGTCAAGATCCATAGTGGCCTCAAACCCTATTCCTGTCCTACATGTGGATTAAAGTTTACTCCGAAAAGTGCCCTGACGGCACACATTATGATCCATAGTGGTCTCAAGCCACATGTTACAAGGAAAGTTACAAACAAACTTTACAAAGAAAGATGAACTGAAGGCACACAACATGACACATAGTGGTCTTAAGGCATATAGGGATACCTGTGGTAGGTGCGGATGAAACTTGACTCGGAAAGACCTCATGTTGATCCATAGTCCTCTCATGCATCATTCCTGTCGTACATGTGGAGCAAATTTCATTGACGAAAGGAAAACTAAAAAGACACATGCTGATCTATAGTGATCAAAAGAGACATTCCTGAAGTACAAGTACAGGAAACTTTACTTGAACAGGGAATATGAAGGAAATGATTTTATTCACCACTGGTCTCGAGCTACATTTGCTTTTTTATATGTGAGGCAAATTTTACTCGCACCAAGTACAGTGAACACACACGATGATCCATAGAAGTCTAATGCCACAATTATGTGGAAAATGCGGAGCAAAATTTTCTCAGAAAGGATATTTGAAGACACACACACATCGTGATTCATAGTGTCTTATGCCACATCCGTGAACTAAACGCAGGGCTAGGTTTACTTGGAAAGATATACTAAGACACACATGTTGTTCCATAGTGGTCTAGTTTGGAATTTCTAAAGTACATGGGAAGCAATATGTGCTGAGAAAGGCATTTTGAAAAAGCAATCATTTGTAGCTTAATCTCGTATGTTGTCCGTGCGGAGCATAGTTTGCTCAGAATATTAATTCGAAAGCACACATTATGTCAAGTATTATTCCAGTGGTACATGTGGAGGAACCCTTAATCAGAAAAGTCAATTGAAGACACACATGTTGATCCATAGTGACCTAATGTCACATTTATGTAGTATATAATGAGCATTTCTCGCTTGGAATGATTCTCTTAGTTGTACACGTAGAATCTATTTGTTACACACATGCCGGGTGATTTCTCTATGAAAGAAGGATTAAAAATACACACGATGATCCATCCCTGTTAATAAGCGTTCACATGTCCCTCATGCGCACAAACTGATACGACGTCATATTACTAGGCATGTGTCGTAGTGGTCTCTAATCCATTAGTCGTTCTTACATCCCAGGGTGTATGACAGGCAGGGATATTATCCGGGCACCTCTAGTGAAAGGTTATGCTGACAATTATGGCCAAAATTTCACTTTCGTGGACGAAAACCTTCGCTTGGTCTGCGTTTCTTCAGGAGACTGGTATTCCAGAATGGAATGGCCTGCCTATGCTCCCGATCTCAATTGTGTAGAGCTGGGGTGGAAACTTCTTAATAAATAAGTTCCTCCCTACTGTGCTCTATGTCCATATGCAGAACTTCTTTGATGTGCGTCATTCATATCGGTTACCGTCAAACTCTTGTAGCTCTTACTGCCAAAATACTTTATTCATAAACAAGCAAAATTTACTGATTAAGGAGCTTTGAAAAAATGACCTGTTAATTCATATTGGAAACTTATATATATGAGGTACTTCCCGTCGTGAGTACGAAGAGTGATTCTCAGTCACATACTTCCTTTCATAGGCACTGGAAGTCCAATTTATGTACTGTAGAGCATGCGATCTAAGAATGTTATCCAAGTGACAGTTTGAGTTCATAGGCTAGTGTATAGAAACAATATCTCTGTTGTACATACTGAGCCCGTATTCGCTCATGCTGGTGATTATATTTAGGAGAGTTGTATATTCTTATATCTGAGAAACATAGAACGCGCCCAGGAGGCATGTCATAGCATCAGACGTTCTTTTGACTTCACTCGAATGCTCCAAATGATTTTTATCCATGATTAAAGATTCTATCTTTAATGTGCAAGTTTGGAAGAATCATCTACAGTAATTCAGTATAATTTTCCACTCTGAGATGGCCTAATATTTGTTATTTGCCTATTGGTAAAGGTATGACAACGCAGAATTTCGTAAAGGAATATATAGTTGCTCCACGACTCACGATGCATCGACGCCGGAACTGTAGATTTCATGGAGAAGCACGTCTTTTAGTGCGTTTGACTCGCACAGACGTATTTGTCCAGTGGTCTGTAATACCTGGAGTTATAGTAGGTTTGAGAGTCCATTTTGTAAAAATCTGAGTGCTTTCGGTATTTATTAAGCACGAAGTGTGCTGGTGAACTTCGCATGTTGCGTGTGTGATCCCTAAGTAAAATATTTATAAACAAAATTGTGAAATTTGTGATTCGCCAATTTTTAGACCGAACACATGGTCATATTTTACATGCTACATGGCATTAGTTAAATTGTAAGAAATTTTCATAAGTGTGAAAATAACATCAGTGATACTGTGAAATGTACCAGTGAATTTGAAACAATACAACGCACTTACGAGCCACGCTCAAACCGTGATTTTTGGCCTATCTTCATTTATGAGAAAATAGGCTTACGAGTTCAACTTTTGTCCGTGTGTCTGTCAGTGTGTGTGCGTATGTGTGTGATTCGTGAGTGCGTCTCCTCTAATAAAACCTAAATGGCTGGAGCGATTTCAATAAAACTGGATAAGTTCATAGCACTATTCCGCACGACCACGACCGAGTCCTTCAAATTTTGTCACGTCTCACCAATCCAACAGGGCGGCTGTGCGAAATATTTCACCAGCATTCAATATCTCCGAAACTATCACAGATTACACCCTGGAATTTTGTACGGTGATAAAGGGAACTGAACTATTAGAAGTTCACCCATGTAAATTCTGAAAACCTGGTAACTACAAAACCAAGATGGTGGCCAAGTGAAGTTGCGACATTTAAATAAACGTTTCTCGTGATTTAACTAACCAAACGCAATGAAACTTGATACAGTATATGTTTACACAAATTGTAATAAACGGACATCTAACTTCATTCATTTGTTTACATAACCTCAAGATGAAGGCTGTTTGAAATATTTCATCGGCATTCTATATCTTTGAAACTATTACCGGTATCAACCTGAAATTTTTACGGAGATAAAGGACACTACTGGAAGTTCATCTATGAGACTTTCAAAAATCGGTTAACTAAAAAACGAACAAGGTGGCTAAGCGAATTTGAAATATATAAATAGATGTTTCTCGCGATATAATGATCCAAACGAAATAAAGCTTGATACAGCAAATGTTTATACACATTGTAATGCACTGGTATCTAATTTAGTTCAATTGTTTACATAACCTCAAGATGGCGGCTGTGCGAATTTAATTTTTTTTCTGTCGTGATCATGCGATCGAAGTGAAAGTTAGAATAATGAACCTATACATTAATTTTCCTTTAATGGTACTTTACCCGTAAAAATCAAGGAGGTACTCGTTGGTAATCCAAAGCACAGCTGGATTATAAAATAGTGAATGTCCAGGCTAAATGAACTATCACAATCCCTCCAACGAGCTCTCCAGGGTTATACACAGTAGGTCCGGAACATGTCTAGATAAAAACAAACTAGCTATATACGGTAGAGTGCAAAACTTACCTTCATCTCTCGGGGCTTTGTTGGAATGAAATAGACATCCTATCTATTTTAGGCTGTTCCATAACACGTATCCCTTTATAGAATAATTAAGGTACACGAAACAAGAAGAATAAAAATATAAATTTATTAATAAAAACTAAATAACAATTACTAACAAAATAACACTCTAATATACACACATCAAAAAAAGTTTTGCATCACCTCGGTTCCAAGAGTTCCGGAACCTTTAAATACAAAGGGAATAGAGATCAACTCAAACAACATTTCAGCTCGTTTTATTGCTCATGAGACCCACACATTGCATGTTGTACCATCATACAGCTAGACTTTCAGCATTTGTGGTCCAGATTGCAGTACACACCACTACCTCTAATACCCAGTAGCACGTCCTCTTGCATTGATGCATGCCTGTATTCGTCGTGGCATACTATCCACAAGTTCATCAAGACACTGTTGGTCCAAATTGTCCCACTCCTCAACGACAATTCGGCGTAAATCTCTCAGAGTGGTTGGTGGGTCAAGACGTCCATAAACAGCCCTTTTCAACATATCCCAGGCATGTTCGATAGGGTTCATGTCTGGCGAACATGCTGGCCACTGTAGTCGAGCGATGTCGTTATCTTGAAGGAACGCATTCACAAGATGTGCACGATGAGGTCGAGAATTGTCGTCCATGAAGACAAATGCCTCTCCAATATTCTGCCGATATGGTTGCACTATGGGTCGGAGGATGTCATTCAGGTATCGTAAAGCCGTTTCGGAGCCTTCCATGACCACCAGTGGCGTACGTCGGCCCCACATAATGCCACCCCAAAACATCAGGGAACCACCACCTTGCTGCACTCGCTGGACAGTGTGTCTAAGACGTTCGGCCTGACCAGGGTGCCTCCAAACACGTCTCCGACGATTGTCTGGTTGATGGCATATGCGACACTCATCGGTGAAGAGAACGTGATGCCAATTCCGTGGGGTCCATTCAGCATGTTGTTGGGCCCATCTGTACCGCGCTGCATGGTGTCGGGGTTGCAAAGCTGGACCTCGCCATGGACGTCGGGAGTGAAGTTGCGCATCATGCAGCCTATTGCGCACAGTTTGAGTTGAAACACGACGTCCTGTGGCTGAACGAAACGCATTATTCAACATGGTGGCATTGCTGTCAGGGTTCCTCCGAGCGGCAATCCGTAAGTAGCGGTCATCCACTACAGTAGTAGCCCTTGGGCGGCCTGAGCGAGGCCAGTCATCGACAGTTCCTGTATCTCTGTACCTCCTCCATGTCCGAACAACATCGCTTTGGTTCACTCTGAGACGCCTGGAAACTTCCCTTGTTGAGAGCCCTTCTTGACACAAAGTAACAATGCGGACGCGATCGAACTGCGGTATTGACCTTCTAGGCATGGTAGAACTACAGACAACATGAGCAGCGTACCTTCGTCCTGGTGGAATGACTGGAACTGATCGGCTGTCGTACCCCCTCCGTCTAATAGGCCCTGCTCATGCATGGTTGTTTACATCTTTGAGCAGTTTTAGTGACATCTATGAACAGTCAAAGGGACTGTATCTTGGATACAATATACACAGTCAACGTCTATATGCCGGAGATCTGGGAACCGAGGTGATGCAAAACTTTTTTTGATGTGTGTAGATACTCATTTACGCCTCTGAAGCTGTCAAAACTTCTTACGCACTGGATAAAAATGAAAAGATTCTGTTTCCTACAAAATTATAAAACAATCAAAACATTCTACTGGCGCTTCTTTGAGACAGGTATTCCGTTTAAAATTGCTTACATTCTTTGGCGCGTGCCTTCCTGCTTCGCTGAACTGGTTATTATATAATAGCTTTGAGTCGGTCGCCAGACCCTTCCATACACACAGCTGCAATAACTTTGGATATTCGTTTATCGACCTTGCTACAAGCGGAACCTACTCGTTTGCCACCTGGCATGGTCTCCGTTCCTAGCACACAAAATACGTAAGATGAAACGCGATAAAGCATCTCGTATAGTCATACAATAACTTTACAAACTGTCTCTATTAAAGCCATTTCTCATTTAAGCACATCCATCCTTCTAAACAATCTTGCTAACATTCGCTACCGTCGTTCATGACTCACGAATCCTCCATACACACCATAATCATATCTAATATCAAGCACTCACATCAAAAACATTCGCTCTTCCTAACTATTATCAATATCAAAAACATTGGCCAATTGGTAAAGGTATGACAACGCAGAATTTCGTAAAGAAATAAATAGTTGCTCCACGACTCATGAGGTATCGACGCCGGAACTGTAGATTTCATAGTAACATAGTGTTACATTTGTGTATTAATAACAACTCGTGTTATTTCATCGTTCAATTAGGATCAATCACGACTGGATGTGATTTAATCTAACTTTCCTATAGTCGGATGAATTACCTTTCCAAAGATATGTCTCATAATATTAATTATTATAAATAATGAAAATTCTCAATTTAAACAAATGTAAATATTTATATATACTATTTACACGTGTCTATCGTTTCAAAAGAATTATTCTTTAGCGATCTGACGTCATCAATATAATAATCAACCCTTTCTTTAGTATAGTTCTCTTTTCTATACTTTTCAATTTTCAAATGCTATACCAATGTAATGTCAAAATCTTGTTAATAGTCATCATCGGTTTAAATATGACCGATCTGCTAATATTAGTTCATATTGTTGTTACAATTCCAGTTTTAATATAAATTAATAATAGTTTAGTGGACAAGGATCATATAACTTCTCCCAACGAAATTCCGCCTTGTCACGACTTTTGTGTCGCAGATCTAATCACATTTAGGAGTCTTCCATGACTCTACTAATATACAACAATGCTTTCACTACTCTGACTGCAGTATGCCAATACAACTAATACGGAATCACCCTCGTATTTCACAAACATCTATATACAGGGAGAAACTGTCGTATATCTCCATTAGATAACCGAAATGACATCATCTCAATTGTTCCATAGTACTTGCATAACTTCCTTCTAGCATTGATTTTATTGTTGTTACAATCCACTGCCACCAATACGACTTATCGTTCTCAAACGATTATATTGACAGATCAATGAGGTTTACTAAGCGAGGTTACTCCGATATAAAATACCATATCTCTAAACATTTAATACAAATAATTACATATGTTTCTTCAGACTGGTCATTTCTACAAATAACATAGTGTTACATTTATGTATTAATAACAACTCGTGTTATTTCATCGTTCAATTAGGATCAATCACGACTGGATGAAATTTATCTGACTTTCCTATAGTCGGATGAATTGCCTTTCAAAAGATGTCTCATATAATTTACATTTAATTAAGAGCAAAGCCTTCCTTCAACTCAATATTGGTTTGTCATCTACTGAATGTAACTTCATTCTACTCAAAGAATGTTCATAAATATTTAAATTCACGTCGTAATCATAACGAATATAATTTTTTAGATCGACGAAATGTTTATACTATTTGGTGATATTTCACAATATATCACGTGTAGATCTCTTCTCCTTACTATGATTTTTTTTATAAAAAGTGTGCCCAATTCATTTTAAACAAAATGAATTTACAAAATGTCTGAAATCTTGAATAAAAATCGAAATCGTCGAATAATAACTTCTTTAAAGTTTCTCGGAATGGAAAATTAATTTCTCAAACAGCTGACTTCAGTTCATAAAATGAATCATTAAAATTTCCAAGTATAGATGAGCAAAAACCATCCTATACGATCTTGATGAATAAAACTTAATAAACATCGAAGGGAAAATACATGAATTAAATATGGAGAATTGTTGCTCACAAATGCCGTTATAAATACTCAAACTACAAAATAATGTAAAACATTTCTACCTTAGTATTGTAGACAATTGAAGTTCATTATTAGGTATTCGAAAATACCTAGCTGGGTCATCTCCCAGTTATGAGTTGCTGAAACCAAATCCGTTAAACGCCAGTGGATAAGAACCACGACCTCGGGAACAGAAAGATTTCCTTGCCGGCATACTCGTCTCCTCCGGACGTTGAACCTCGTTCCTCGAACATGGATTCCATCTCGAACAATACTCAGGCCTAGTATCTTCTATCATCTGTCTCCCCGTTGATGATTCTTCAATTGCCGACATCTCTCGAAAGTTCTCCATCATTATCGAGCAATATATTCGTAATAGTTTCATCGTTTCAAATAAATTTGTAAGTTGTACATCGAATCACTATCGTAGATGTTAATGTTCAGTTGGTTGGTCAATGAAAGATTATATCTGCTCATAGTCGAGAATTAATGTACATGAAAGTACATTAAATGTACTGGATGAAAGTGTAAATAAAGTATCATGTTGCCTCGGCATTATATAATTCTAGATGTCATACATATTGTTGTACCCCTAGGGTACGCTACCCCCATCCCCTAAGTAAATTCTACAAAATCCCAAAACTGCAAACTTCTGATCTAAAAACCTTATAAAATACCACCTATATATTACATGAAGAACAATTAGCACATACATGAACTCGAGTAGCCTCGTAGTACAGGCAATGACCTGGGGAAGGTGCACGACTCGGTAGGAATGTGAGGATTCCGCCGATCGAGCACACAGAAGGTATAAGAACCCCAGAGGTCAGATACCTGGGATCATCAATCATTCAGTCCTCACTCAGTGCACCGACGTGTTGAACCTCTGCTGTCTGCTGGACGGGTAAGTGTCTTAGCGATCTACACACTCACCACTACACTACACACTCACCTCCCCCTGTGCTTGGATTGTCATTATTTATTATTATTTGTTATTAGAACTGCTAGCTCTATCCAGTGTACCTCCAGATCGAGGTACACATTAAACTCACAAATACTAGAAGCCACTGGTCTTATTCTTTTATTTATTTAGCCAGTAAGTTCCTACCCTACTAGATTCCACTTTAGGTAGGACTTAGAAATAGCCTTATTGCGTACTTGCTTAATTGCTGCTTGTAGTCAGCTGAGCGTCCTTGCTCCGCGCTGACCACAGCGAACTCTCCACTTACTCGCGTGCGTACTGCGCCCGAAGAAACCCATCAGTACTTATATCCAAAGCTCGAAAAAGGATTGCAAACATGTAAGTTACCCAGCTCACAAACTTACCATGCCTACTAAGTAAAATTGGGAATTTCAGGAACATACAGGATAGATATTATTCGTAAAGAAAATAGTACTACTAGACAAGGTACAAATTTCTACTATCATTTACATTTAGATCAAATCGAGAAACTCCAATCTCGAGGGGTGATAGGGTTTAATCTATAGTGAGCGCCTGTATCTATACCTCGTAGTACTATTTTCGACGATGACGACAATGAAAACGGTATCAGCTTAGATAAAAGTTGACTAAGTCGCTAAAAAGCGCCAGCCGTTTATTAAGCTAATAAAACAAGTATAAAAAACTGGCTTCCTTCCTTAATATTGTGTCTCCCTGACACTTCAACAAAAATAACTGCAAAAATAAATTTGCACGTGGCATTTTATATAGTTAGAAAAAGTCAAACGGCGTGTTACTAAGTATTGCCCTATTTTATACATGTCCGCTTCAACTATGAACCGTAGTTCCATATCTAATCAAAAATTATTCATGAACTATGTGCATATATACATTCTTTAAGAATCTCTCAAATTTTACACTTCATAATGTCGAAGATTAAATTTTCTTCCTCCAATAAGTCTTTCATCTACTCAATTTTCTTAAACATCAAATATCCAAACATACACCGCAACTATCGTGTTGAAAGTAATAAATACTCGTCATAATCAATTGAACATAAGTGACAAACATTTAAGCTAAGCACTGTTCCTTTTTACTTTTATCTATATATCATGAAATACTGAAATAAGATTCTGAAATTCTTTACTGAGTTAACAATCTTCTGATAAACGTGAATATTAAAAGTGCACGGCATTAACCTTCGTTTCCACACTCCTCTTTCATAATTATACAACAATTACTTTCTGTCTTAAACACCTTGTACAGAATCTTCCTTTAATACACTCACATAACTTCACAATTATTGCAATCAATACTAGAAAAACTTAGAGACTCCTCAGCCTCCCTTCGTAAAATTACGTAAGTCCTTTACGTTCATATCTCCTTAATTTGCACGGTAATTCAACTATAAACTTCCACTTCAATACATTTACTTCCTTTACTTTAACATTTCTCCTCTATACTGATATAACTTCGCCTCGTGCTCATAATTCCATTTCTGCAATAAATCGTTGTACTTTCACTTTCTGATCACCCTGTGATTTAACTTTGTTAACTTTCTTTTTCACGTGTTTAAATTCAGCTTTACATTTTATTACAACTTTTCAAGAAATATCAGTACATATTCATATTCTTAACAAAAGATATGTTTGATTTCTTTCCATGAATATATTTGTTTAACAAATTCATTTATGCTTTTTAACGCTCTAAATCTCATTAGACATATGTGTATAAGCTTTTCGTAATACTTTCATTCATAATAAATTTCTGACACTCGAATCAACATCATGAGTTGTCGAAGTATTCTTTACACTTCGTGACGTTACTTCTTAAATATGCTGTACTTAAATTTGCTCCAATAAACTTCATTTTATTACTTCAATTACAATCTTACTCCTTCTTTCATTCGTTCAACGTTCTATTCCTTTTAAATAGTTCACTCTACATTCTTTTAAATAATTTGCTTTATATTCCTCTAAACAATTTGTTTATATTCTTTTAAATAATTTGCTTTCCTCTAAACATTTCTTTCTAAGTTCCTCTGAACAATTCATTTATATTCCTTTCAATAATTCACTTTAAGTTCCTCTGAGCAATTCATTTATATTCCATCGCTGCGATAAAACAGATTTAATTAAATTAAATCTAACGCAAATATGAAAAATATTACACGATTTTACTTTAATATAACCTTAGTGTTAATATAGCATCATCATGCCGAAATTTCGTCCAAGTGACTGAAATTTTCAAGAACAAGGCAAAATAACTCCGTAAAAAAATACGAAAAATCACTATAACAAGATCTACACAAATTTAATTACTTTGACAAAATTATACGTTTTAAATAATGCAGTTAAAATAAAAAAATACTGTAGAAAATACTGTAAAAAAATGCTGTTGAAAAATATGCGGTTGAAAAATATGCGGTTAGTCAATTGGATAATCACAGAACATAACTACAATTCTACATGATAAAAGACAATTTCTTCACCACCTTGTGTTGGCTTCTGGACTGTTGAAAATACCTGCATCTCTGCTCCCAAACCAAACTTGTCGTGTTTCATAGCATTGCCCACAGCTATGAAGACCGGTTTGTGACAGAACCAGCTGGACTCGTGGTGAATGACCTCGCCGTGAATAGCTCCGCCAGCTCTCCGTCCCTCCGTTCACTGCAAGTAGGCCGGCTTCGATTCTCCATCTCTTCAGAATATACATCTGGGTTTCTTCAGAATAGACATCGGGTTTTCTTCTGAATAGACATCGGTTTTCTTCAGAATAGACATCACGGTGGAATATTGTCGTTTATGCAAGCGTTTTCGTATTTCAAGATGTGTTAAAACTCTCGTAGAAAAGTATAAGTTTTGCTCGGTGATGTTGCGCTTTGCGTAGATATTTGTAGCGCCTTTCATGTTAGTGAATCTGGAATTCAACTGACATCCTTGTAATCTTCACTTCCCTATGCTTTTTGCTTAGCACATGGTAATATTCATATTTCTGACAATATAATTAAGACCTCCCCGTTGCTGACTTCCAACTTGCATTTTCAATACAATGTTCAAATAAGCTTTTACACGTAGAAATATTTCAAGCTATGTGGAACAACTTTGCATAAGCACTGCAATATATAGTTGTACTGTTCCGTTCTGCTTTATGGATTGTAGCTTGCTCCTAAGTTACTGTAAGTTCTGGAATTGCACTCTTCCTTGCTTCCAACCTTTATGAACCGTAGCACTATTAAAAAGAATACTCGTTTCTGCTCGAGGTCTTGTCTCGTTCAAATCTCAAATTGGAAAGAACTCTCTCGTCCTGTTCTCCGCAGTCCTCAAGTTCCAGTCTCTCTGCCTCTCCTCTCGTGGTGACGTAACTCCTACCACCTCCAGTCCGCAGTTCGACCTTCGTCTCTTCCCCTCTCTCATGACGTAACTCTCGCTTCAAGTGGCGTGATATTTCTCGTAATATGGACCTCCCACATTCATATAATGGAGTACATGTTCATCTTTAAATCATTCCTACTTCCTTGCCTTTTATAAATGCATAAGATCTATAGTATTTCACTCATTTCCATACAGTTTTTTCCATATTTCTCGAATTTTTAATAAATAAAAAATTTTATCCACTCATTTATTTTCTGGGGTCTTGGTTCATCTCCAGATCAGTTCTTGAGTAATGACCTTCAATAAATTCTGGCGCAGTACGACTCACTGCAGACCGCGTGGCGCAGTCGTCGCGCTTTGAATTATAACTTAATAGCTCTTGCAAACTACCCCTTTACCTAGAACTACCCCGTCAAACAGTACATTGGGGAGTTCTCCTAGCAGTTCGCACTGTCGATCTCCACTCCCAAGACACTCCCTACCTCTTACAGTATTCGCCTAGCTTAACCCCCATTTTAGACTAATTTCATCTCCTAGATTTATTATTTGTACAGGCATCCCTCACAGGAACCTTACAATATTCTCGTTAATTAACGTTGTTCCATGTTGCTATTCACAATTCTGTATCGACATATCCCACTCGCGTAATAGTCCTAATCCATCATCTCACTCATAATCAAAGTGTTATAAACCAATTCCACTTTATAAATGTTTGTATCCATCATAGTGTTCAAAATAAAACAAAGTCTCAATGTTCATTCAATATCACTTTACTTACTTATTTCCGCGACATGGACTTGACTATGTTGAAGTCTCGCTGCACTAAAATGATTCTCTCTGCGCTGAGATAAGCAACTTTCTCTGACAACGCAAATTGTCCTATAACTGTCGAATTTCTCAATCAATCTTCTTAAAATCTTCTTATACCGTAGCCTGGTAACTAAATGTATATAATGCATACAGTTTGCTTTCAGAAATGTCGAACACTTGTTCGCTATTAAATTGTATTCCTTCGCTAAACTTCATCTACTTTCAGCGCGGCTCTCACTAACTATTGGCGGCGTTCGGCACTGTCTCTCGAGTAGCGTAGAACCGCACTCGGTATAGTGTCAACGGGAATGAACTACACCGGGTAACACGTCTTGTACCTTCAAAGTCAGTCGAGATAAGAACGCTTCTACAATGCGTCCCCTCACCAACTCCTCTAAAATTTGGCGCCATTTTTGGTCGCGGGCAGTTATTGGCGCTCACTTGTAATAAAGTTTATTACAGTGAATTTCTTCACTTTGGCAACATTTAAGGATGTACTAATATCTTCTCTCGATTTTCTTGATATCAATGCAATAGAATTGATACATAGGGCTTAAATGGAATATTTAATCACATTAACTAGGGAAAAATCCATATCTGCTTACATAAACCCTCCTCTCATTGGCTGTAAGCATATATCCAATTGTATAATTTATAACAATTAACTGGTAATATTTCGCGGGATTACCTTTTTGCTAGGCACATTTCAAAGATGTGGAATATTCTGGGGCGTCTCTGATCACGTGACTGGTTTCTCCCACTGCCTGCGTTCGCTAACAAATCACGCTTGAGCCAACTTCCAGGATTTATATTGCAATGTTAAATTATATCATGGGGCTCAAAATATCATTATATTCATCATGAAGCATTCAAATTTCGGGTTCAGTACATGACTCTATAGCCTATACATATAACAATCCAACATGGCGACCATCCAAAATATTTAGATGGTTCTCAATATCCGAATCTATTACAGCAATCAAACTGATTTTTTATGATCATAGAGGCTATGAACATAAGTTCACCAATAGGACTTTCAATAACCTGGTGATCACAAATTCAACATGGCGGTGACCCGAAGTTGAATATTCACATGGACCTTTGTTGCAATTTAACCATTCGATTGCAGTGAAATTTGGTGCAGTAAATCCTTATACAAATTTTAATCCACTGGCATCTAATTTATTTCAATTGTTTCCATAACCACGAGATGGCAGCTGTGCGAAATCTTAAAATCTCGGTTTTTCGTCATGTGTCCTAATCATGCGATTGAAGTTTGAATACTACACGTACACAATAATCTTCATGTAACAGTACATAACTCTAAGACCTACATAATATAAAAATCCTACATAACGACTAAAATTTAGTCGGTTCTCAATATCTACGAATCTATTACAGCTATCAAACTGACATTTTGTATGTTGTTAGTGGCAATTAACATAAGTAGGATATATGAAAATAGGCTTTATTTCTTCAGGGAACTACTTGCTAGCGCCTAGATTACTCTGATATTACAGGATTGTGAGATTCACCAGAGAGTAGAATCTGTATTTTAAGATACACACATTATCAGTAAAATCTGTAAGCAGACACTTGGTCATTTTGCAACAGTCTGCACAAGTGTAGATACAGTTTTGATCTATAAAACCACTACGCAAAATTCTGCGAAAATTATATTCATCACCATCTACAAGATGCTGTTAATACACCACGTGTTAGGATTCTTTACCATTTGGAACATGTTGTTTAACATGGCCTAAACCACTCAATGGAGGGGACATCGATGACCTGACGATACTACAAGATGGAAGAACGAGAGAGGAGGATGTTACTCATGGACGCACGTGGAAAATGGAGAACTTTTCCAAGTTCTAAGGAAGGAAGCGCCCCTCATAATTTCCTTATGGACGCGGTGATCAAACAACGCCGTCAGTTATGATTCTAAATCTCATGTTCAGGTCATAGATCATGGTGGAGTAAGTTCTAGCAACCGTACTTGAAAACAGTCATGTAGGTAGGTTTCTTTTTCGTAGATACCATTTTTGGTAATTTTCATTATTTTTGAGCTTCCACGCTGTGGTATTCAAAAGCTCAGAAATTGACACCATTTTAGTGTGCTTTCACACTGGTGCATCATTATTGTAAAATGGGAATTTAACCCAGATTATGATATGGACGCCGCTTTACAGAGACATATAATCAGTCCGCGCCCCGTTTCGACACTATTCTTCTTGACCAAGATGGCAATATGCATTTACAATTGTACTGAAAGTATCTCAGATCCATTATAGAATGGTAGCTTCAATAAGTACTTGTACACGGTACACGGCCGATTGTCGAGAAACAAAATATTTTACACGTAAATAACGCACTTTGAAAAGACTGTTCGGCTTAGCCGAGTAGAAGCGCGAGCCATCTCCACACGGAGTTATCACAGCCTGCTTGGCACCTGCGATCGAGCTCACCGGCTAGGTTGCGTAACCGCACACATGACAATCAGAATACAAGTAAAATCGCCTTGCTGGCTGCCAAACGCCACAGTGAGCAACCCCCACTACTCCTTTCCTTCATCGATATCTCGATGTGTCAATAACTCGCTTGTGGCTTGGTCATTATAGATGTTATTCCTGCATGTCGTTTGTTATATTATATTCCTCATAAAATAGCTTTCTGCGATGGTAATCTGCGTTCTACAGTCTTTGAAGGACCTTCTATAACTCTGATTCGCTTCAAAACAATAAAGATAATCCTGTAGCCTGGGTCGATATATGACATGACGTCACATATAGGTTAATTGATCGGACTAGCTGCGAGGCAATCCACTCGGAAATGCTCGTAACTTCCGATCTCAAACCGAATTACACTTCTCATAATCACGGCGTGGCAGAGCATGGCCTGACTCGCGAGCTCAACTGCTTCGCGTCTCTCGCCACCTTCACTACAGTATCTGGACAAAACCTTATGAAAATATACGGTACAGTACCAACCACTACGTCAACTACGAAACAAAACGTAACTCAGACTACTGAGGCATGTCCTGCCATAATCTCAGAACAGCCATGTACGTCTAACTATTGGCATACTTTTCCACAATTAACTTCCACCGTGGGAACTAGTCCGATGCAGTCGCAAACAGATACAGTTGGAATCCAACAGATTTCCACAACACCAAATGTAACTACCATGATGGGAAATTGCTACCCTACTCTGATGGAGCAACCCAGTCAGCTGAATTATAGCGCAACTGCATTTACACCAATGCGGTCATCTCCAAATCAGAACGTAATGATCATAAGATCGAGAGAAAAGCAACCAGCTCATTTTTCCGGAACTGGAGGAGGCATAACTCCAGTTGAGTTTTTAGCAAATGTAGACCATGGTGACACCCGAACGTGAGTTAAGGGTCATTGAGAGGCTGCTAGGTGGCAAGCCAGCACGTGGTTCCGCGCGTTTAAGTATTCTTTCAGCGGATACCAGGACTTAAGAGAAGCTTTATTAAGGACCTATTGGTCAAGGGACATCCAGCAGAGTATCACAGCTGAGGTGTACACGATACGGTACTGCTCTACTCAGCCAACTAGCTACGCAAATTATTTTGCGCTACAGCTCGCTAGACTCAGATGTCTTCAACCTCCACTGTCTGAAGCTGAATTAATTCAGGCAATAATACGTCAATATCCACCTGAAGTCCAACGATTATTGATTGCCGCAGACGCTACATCTTTCGTCCAGTGTGACAAGATATTACGGAGACTAGACTCAAGTAACGAGCAGTTCGTAATATATAGGCCACGTGGAGAGCACCGAAACGAAGCGAGACAGATAAATTTATCGACTGTCGACAAGGTCAGTCAGACAACTGCACCTTCGTCAAACTTTGGAAACCGTTATGAGCGAAACAATACAGGACCGGACCGGAGAACCTGGAACCGGCGGCCCTATGACCAAAACCGTCAAACAGGCAACCCGACGTATTGGCAACCTCGCTTTGAAGGCCTAGTCGTTGAGGGACGTAATAATAATGAAAGACGAACCGATAACATACCAAGAAATCAGAATTCAGGTCAGATACGACGCGACTATAGATATAGTAGAGGCTATCGTCGTGATCCCGATCCAAGATATCGTCAGGATTAAAATCGTCAAAACGAAAGTGACCGTGATTTGAGGGGAATAGCTCAGGGGAGCAGGAGTTATATACGACAGCTGCGTGCCCGTGAAGAGAGGGAACAAACTCAAACACCGCGTGAAATGCAGGAGGTGCATGACGAAGTGCCCCACGGCGCTAATCAGCCAGGGACATTGCAGCCTAAAGGAATAAAAAACAACTCCAAAATCCAAATGAGTTCTGAGGAGATTGACTCCGGAGTAACGGCTGTCATCTTACTCTGGGAGCCACTCCAAGAGGATCTCTTATACGAACGACTGATGACGAACGACCTCCAAATTACACGCCTACCACTGATTTCTGCTATAATCAATGGTTACCCAGTTACGATACTGATAGACACATGAGCCATGATAAGTGTCTTATCAGCAGACTTTTATGCCATATTAAAAGCCAACCTTAAATTGACAGAATTCCCAGTTTCCACTGTCAAAGTCAGAGGAATCATTCCTGACAAGACCGTCATGTGCAAGATACAAGTGCTCTGTGCTGTCGAAATCGCAAGTCATATTTATTTGCACCAATTTTTGGAATTGAAGGACCTGAAATATCAGGCTATTTTGGGAGCAGACATCAAGAGGAAGCATGAAGGATTCATTGATATGGGAGAGAACACCATACGATTTAAGCCGCATGATGCCACTCCCATGGACCAAGCAGAGGATGAAAAGTGTCCCAGTAATGACGTAAATGTCCTAGATATGCAGAATGCAGAGGACATGGAATGCACCAAGGAAGAGTGCAGGGACGATCCACATCACCCAGGAAAGTTGGAAGAAAGATTGAAAAAGCTACTAGAAGAGTATGCTGATGTCTTTGACATGACGCCTGGAGAAATTAAGAACTTTGAGTATGATCTAGTTGTACTAGATGAGTCACCTTTCCAGAAAAAGTGTACCCGATCGCTGAAAAGCATCTGGAGGTAGCTAAGAAGAAACTCTAAGAGAAAAAAGCAGCAGAGATCATCAGGAAAGCACCAACTTCTTACGTCAATCCTCTGATGACTGCGGTGAAAGCAGATGGAAGCTTACGACTTTGTTTGGACGTACGAGCCCTTAACGAGCGCTTAAGCCCAGCGCATGATCGACCGCCCAAGATTCGTGATATTCTCAGAAAATTCAAAGGGAAGAGATGTTTGACCTCACTTGACTTCGTACAATCATACTACCATATTAGATTGTCAGAACAGACGCAGAAACACACTGGATTTATTTTTGGACAGAACACCTTTGTTTTCTGTTAACTGCCGTTTGGTCTTAAAAACGCAGGAGCAGCGTTAATACGAGCATTGGATGCCAATCTCACTCCTCAGGTTAAACAGAGAAGCTGCCCGAAACAAGTTGAATCGTCAGGCAGAGAAACGCTTGAGAATGATGACGAACAAGAGGTTTCGTCAACCAGTCATCGAGGGAGATCTTGTCTTAATCAGACGTCCAGGAATTTCAAACCCGATGGAACGATTATATGCAAAGTTGGTATCGCTTTATTATGGACCTAACCAAGTACTTGAAGCTTTGAAAAATGGAAGCTATCTCATAGGTGACATAAACACTGGCGAGCGTATTGGAATTTTAAACGCCGGTTATCTAAAAAAAATTCACCAGAATTGAATTGGATTGTTGAGCAAGAAAACGGCCTGTCCTGTATTTTTATTTGAAGCGACGAGGAGGCATCTGAGTCCGTATTCGCTCATGCTGGTGATTATTTTTATGAGAGTTGTGTATTCTTATATCTGAGAAACATAGAACGCGCCCAGGAAGCATATCATAGCTTCAGACGTTCTTTTGACGCAATGCTACATTGCATGGCATGGCATGAGTGAAATTGTAAGAAATTCATACGTGTGAAAAAAACGTCAGTGATACTGTGAATTGTACCAGTGAATTTGAAATAATACAACGCACATACGAGCCACGTTCAAACCGTGATTTTTAGTGCTCAGATTACGCTGATATTACACGATTGTGAGGTTCACCAGAGAGTAGAATCTGTATTAGTAGATACACAAAGTATCAGTAAAATCTGTGAGCAGACACATGGTCATTTTGCAACAGTCTGCACAAGTGTAGATTCAGTTTTGTCTATCAAACCACTACGCTAAATTCTGTGAAAATTGTATTCATCACCATCTACAAGATGCTGTTAACACACCACGTGTTAGGATTCATCACCATTTGGAAGATGTTGTTTAACATGGCCTAAACCACTCGATGGAGGGGATATCGAAGACCTGACGAAACTAGAAGATGGAAGAACGGGAGAGGAGGATGTTACTCATGGACGCACGTGGAAAATGGAGAACTTTTCCAATTTCTAAGGAAGTACCCTCATAATTTCCTTATGAACGAGGTGATCAACCAACGCAGTGAGTTATGCTTCTAAATCTCATGTTCAAGTCTTAGATCATGGTGGAGTCAGTTCTTGCAACCGTATTTGATAACAGTCATGTAGGTAGGTTTCTTTTTCGTAGATACCATTTTAGGTAATTTTCAATATATTTTTGAACTTCCACACCGTTGTTTTCAATAGCTCAGAGTTAGACACCATTTTAGCGTGCTTTCACACTGGTGCATCATTATTGTAAAATGCGAATTTAACCCAGATTATGTCTTACAAGAGGAGCGGTAACATTTTCATAACAGCTGATGCTGAATTGTGTGTAACATTTTTAAGCTTCCATTTTTGTACTATTTTACTACGCCACTGTAATTTTCGGGCGTATCGGTTCGATGAGAAGGCCTACTCATCCCAATTATGATTATTTAAATATATTTTTCGAGTGGTATTGTGAAACCACAAGATTCGAGTTGAATCATATCATTGTAAGAAGTTTAGGCAGTATTTGCACACTTTAATCCCGATAACATGATAATCTTATCAGTTATTTTTAATGACAGAAGATGAAGGTGTTTAAAACCATTTATAATTCATTACTGTGTTTGTACGCACGAGATTGTACTATTTTTGAAAAACCGGTGGCGTAAGAATATCTTTTACTACATTCTTTGGAGAAGGATATCTTCTCTTTGCTTTGACTGCACATTTTTACTAGTGTTAATCATTTTTGAAGGTGTAGAGCTTCACATTATATGTGTTATTATCGAGTAACTATACTCAAGTGTGTACCAGGGTAATTAATGAACATTTTGAGAGTGAACCCAGCAAGTATTTTCGTAATATTGATAGACCTTGCTATCAGGTAATGAACTCACATGTGAAGAGGCATAGCTGTGTCAGAACAGATGACAGGTGTTTTGGAAGTCGAGAAACCCGTTATGAACATTACCCAGACAGCCAACGATGATTTTCATTGAGAGTATGACTAAATGACAAACACTTCTGATACGTATTCCTGAAGGAATAGTTAGGAAGTCAGTGACGTTCGACTGACAGAGATCATTGGCTAACCAAGGTTTTTTCTAGCATGTTTATGCTAGAGTTTTATAAAGGTCAAGCAACGTACGCTATAAATTGTTTTGATACAGGGTGACTTCCAGGTCATGAATTCATATTAAATTTTTTGCACATGTTGTAAGCGAATAACCATTGATCATTTCCTTGATATTATAAGATAAGTTTTCATTCGATTAACCAGACATTTTGATAGGCAATTTTTCTCACTTTATGTGAATGTTTATGTCCGTGTTTTGACACGTGAACTTTTATAGTATTTGTGCTTGCCGGCAAATTTAAGTTTCAACTTAACTGACCGAGGATGTTTCTAGTGAGCTAGTGTGCCACTAAAAATACTGATTGTCTGGAAACCGGAGTCTTTAAGTAGCCCGTGTTATTTTGTTTGCCGGCAGATTATATTCTCCCGATTATTCTGACTGAGCACTTTCGTTCGTGTGTTTTGCTGAACCACAACGAATGCTTTAGGATGTTAGTGACATTGCTTGTCACTTGTTTACTTTGTTGAGTACCGGTGGGGTAACTAATTCGATAGATAGAAGATAGATAGATCAGTTGTCATGATTTGTCATTATTTCAGGTGATGTATTCATTCTGAAACATCACTTTATTTTCATGTATCATCAATCAGGGGTGTTTTTAGTACCACTACCCATGCTTTGCTTTGCTATTTCTAATGTATTTAAGTCTCGTCGACAGGGTTAATTACATTTAGTTAGGGGATGTTTTTGCCGTTGTTTTTTAAATTTAGATAGTGGATTAACTAATTTCAAGCCCTTCGATGGTAGGATAGGAGTTTGATTTATTCAATAAATCATTTTACGAATTTTACTTAAGCCTGGATGTTATCATTTAATAGATTGTGTTTTTGGGGGTGCATTTCTTTGTGTGTCTTTGACATTGCCAAATGATGGGGTCCTGATCCTCAGGGATTTCGAGTCTTGTGCTGGCTAGTCCCACAAGGAGTGCATTCCGATCCTCTTTGGCAATGTTTTTGAAGGATAGGGTTGTCTGGGAGGCCACGCATGGTTGGTGGTGACCAGATAACCTCCTCTACCGGGCACAATACGGAGTATAAAACAGAACCATATTCAAGTAGTTCATTTGAGCAAAGCTTGTTGGAAAATACATTTTAAACACAAATAATTTGTAATTGAGACTCAAACAAATTCACTTATACTGAGTGAATCATAATTCGTGTTACAAACTTCTTGGGGTTGTAGAGGGGACTATGTAGAAAACATTTTGACTAGGAACCCATGTCGAGACATGTATCGTTTCGATACGAAGTCAGTTTGACTCGATTGCACATCTCCCACTTCTCTAGAGACACGTATGCACTACAAGAGTTGTTCCACGTAGTGACCCTGTTGTTCATTTCTCAACATGTATCTGCTCAACCTATTGTCATACACACGTCCCATGAGACCTGGTATGTGTTCAATAATGCGCTGCCGCCAGAACGCGTGTAACAAGATCATCCGACTCGACAAGAGTCTCATAAATAAGGTTCTTCATGTGTCCCTCAGGAGAAGAGGAGTTAATTCTGGCGATCATGGTGGCACGAAATTGGACCACCACATTCCCCCGAATGTTTGTTCGAAATGTTCGCGGGCTACACGTACAAAGTGCGCTGGTGTTGATACCACATTTGCTGACGTAGTGCCAACGGCAAATCTTCAAAGAACACTAGTGCTTAGAGACAGACCAGCGGCGCTAACGAAGTGACCCAAATACTCACGACTTCAACCGATCATCCATCACCCTCGAGACAGACCAGCGGAGCAGTCAGCTGTTCCTCACTGAGACAGACCAGCGCAGCGGGGCTATAAGAACATACCCGGAACTTCACAACCTGGACCAATCCATAGGGCTAGGATTATTATGTAAGTACATATTCCTTCCCTTTGCTTATATATAACTTCTTCTTCATCTCTTCTTTCTCTTCCCCAATATGCCATTACCGTGGCGTTGGGAGATAACCTCGGATCCATCTATTGTAAATCTGCCTGTTCCCGGCCAGACCGCAGAGCTGCTGTATTGTCTTTCCTCTACTGGCTGCAACCTGCATCATCTTCTCTTCCCATGTTATCCTCGGTCGTCCAATGGGTCTCCGGCCTGCACTCTCGACTCCATATACAGTCGTGGTTTCCTCTCCATTCCCATTCTCATAATGTGCCCAAACCAGGAGAGCTGACGATCGTCGATTTTCTTCTCCACTGCCTGCACCTCGAGCTCCTCTCGGATACGTACGTTCTGTACTTGGTCCAGCCGCGTGTTTCCTGCTATCAGCCGGAGACACTTCATTTGGCCTGCATTGACCATGCTGACGCCACTTCTACTCGCCGTTCAACTCTCGCTGCCGTAGATAAGTATATACTCGATGACCGTCTTATAGACCCTTGTCTTGGTCTTCCGGCTTACTTCCTTCTTCCCAAACACGCAGTTGTTCAGGGCTAGGTTGTATGCATTTGTAGCCTTATCTACTCTATTTCAAACTTCTTCTTATCCTATATATATATATATATATCTATATATATAAAAATGATTTGCTGTTCGTTAGTCTCGCTAAAACTCGAAAACGGCTTGACCGATTTGGCTAATTTTGGTCTTGAATTATTTTTGGAAGTCCAGAGAAGGTTTAAAAGGTGAATAAATATTAAAGTTGTAGCGCACGAGTAGATTCAACAAATGAGTGATGGCACGCGAATCTCTTAAAAAAAGTCCCGTATGCGTTCATATACCATTCATCCGATTGCTATGAAACTTTGGTTGTATTGTTGTGCACACTCCAGGAAAGGTTTCTGACTTAGTAAATCCTTTTTACAATAGGTAGCGCACGAGTAGATTCAACAAATGAGCGAAGACAGACGAAGCGTTTCAACAAAGTCCTGCATGCGTTCACATACCATTCGTCGGATAGCGATGAAACTTGGGTGAGAGGTTGTGTACACTACAGGCAAGGTTTCTAGCTTAGTAAATCCATGTTGTAATAGGCAACGCACGAGTAGATTCAACAAATGATCGACGACGCGCAAAGCGTTTCAACAAAGTCCCGTATGTGTTAATATACTATTCGTCTGATAGCGATGCAACTTGGGTGAGATATTGTGCACACTACAGGGAAGGCTTCTGGCGTAGTAAATCCACTTTACAATATGTATCGCACAAGTAGATTCAACAAATGAGCGACGACGGGCGAAGCGTTCCAAAAAAGTCCTGTATGCGTTCATATACCATTCGTCCGATAGCGACTAAACTTGACTGTGGTGTTGTGTACACTCCAGGGAAAGTTTCAGGCTTAGTAAATCCATTTTACAATAGGTAGCGCACAAGTAGATTCAACAAATGAGGGAAGACGCGCGAATCGTTTAAACAAAGTTCCGTATGCGTTCATATACCATTCATCCGATTGCCATGAAACTTTGGTGAATTGTTTTGCACACTCCAGGAAAGGTTTCTGACTTAGTAAATCGTTTTTACAATAGATAGCGCACGAGTAGATACAACAATTGAGTAAAGACGCGCGTATCGTTTAAAAAAAATCCGTATGCGTTCATATACCATTCATGCCATTGCAATGAAATTTGGTGAAATGTTGTTTCCACTCCCGCGAGGATTTCTGATATAGAAAATCCATTTTACAATTGGTAGCGCACGAGTTGATTCAACTAATAAGCGACAGCGCGTGAATCGTTTCAACCAAATCCCGTATGTGTTCATATACCATTCATCCGATTGTGATAAAACTTTAGTGAGTTGAGTACAATCTTGCGAAGGGGTATGAATTTGTAAATCCGTTTTTCAATGGTTGGCGCACAAGTAGATTCAACAAATGAGTGACGGCGTGCAAATCGTTTAAACAAAATCCCGTATGCGTTCATACGCCATTCATCCGATTGCGATGAATCTTTGATGAGTTGTTGTGTACACGCCAGGGAAGGGTTTCACTTAGTAAATCCATTTTACAATAGGTAGGGTACGAGTATATTCAACAAATGGGTGAAGGCGCTCGAATCGTTTCAACAAAGTCCCATTTGCATTCATATACCGTACCATTCATTTCATTGAGATGAAACTTTGTTGAGATGTTAAGCACGCACCCATGATTCTTTTGAGATAGTAAATCAATTTTGCAATAGTTAAGAAGTAGTTAACGGAAAAACAAAAAATAATAGGAATCCAAAAGCACTTCAAGCAAAATTACAAACCCAACACTTTCTTTGATTGGCATTGCAACGCATGCCGGGCACAGCTAGTCTATTTATATACAAAATGAATTGCTGTTCGTTAGTCTCGCTAAAACTCGAGAATGGCTGGACCGATTTGGCTAATTTTGGACTTGAATCATTTGTGGAAGTCCAGAGAAGGTTTAAAAGGTGAATAAATATGAAAGTTGTAGCGCACGAAAAGATTCAACAAATGAGTGACGGAACGCAAATCGCTTAAACAAAGTCCCGTATGCGTTCGTATACCATTCATCCGATTGCTATGAAACTTTGGTTGTATTGTATTGCACAGTCCAGGAAAGGTTTCTGACTTAGTAAATCCTTTTTGCAATAGGTAGCGCACGAGTAGATTCAACAAATGTGCGACGACGGGCGAAACATTTCCACCAAGTCCTGTATGCGTTCTCATACCATTCGTCCGATAGCGATCAAACTTGGGTGAGAGGTTGTGTACACTACAGGCAAGGTTTCTGGCTTAGTAAGTCCATGTTATAATAGGTAGCGCACGAGAAGATTCAACAAATGAGCGACGACGTGGGAATCGTTTCAACAAAGTCCCGTATGCGTTCATATACTATTCGTCTGATAGCGATGAAATTTGGGTGAGATGCTGTGTACTCTTCAGGGAAGGTTTATGACTTAGTAAATCCACTTTACAATAGGTATCGCACAAGTAGATTAAACAAATGAGCGACGACGCGCCAAGTGTTTCAACATTGTCCCGTATGCGTTCATATACCATTCGTCCGATAGCGACTTAACTTGGGTGAGTTGTTGTGTACACTCCAGGGAAAGTTTCAGGCTTAGTAAATCCATTTTACATTAGGTAGCGCACGAGTAGATTGAACAAATGATCGAAGACGGGCGAAGCGTTTTAAAAAGTCCCGTATGAGTTCATATACCATTCATCCGATTGCTATGAAACTTTGGTGAACTATTGTGCACACTCCAGGAAAGGTTTCTGACTTAGTAAATCTTTTTACAATAGGTAGCGCACGAGTAGATTCAACAAATGAGCGATGACGGGCGAAGCGTTTCAACAAAGTTCTGTATGCGTTCACATACCATTCGTCCGATAGTGATGAAACTTGGGTGAGAGGTTGTGTACACCACAGGCAAGGTTTCTGGCTCAGTAAATTTATGTTATAATGGGTAGCGCACGAGTAGATTCAACAAATGAGCGACGACGTGCGAAGCGTTTCAACAAAGTCCCGTGTGCGTTCATATACTATTCGTCTGATACCGATGAAACTTGGGTGAGATGTTGTGTATACTTCAGGGAAGATTACTGGCTTAGTAAATCCACTTTACACTAGGTATCGCCCAAGTAGATTAAACAAATGAGCGACGACGCGCCAAGTGTTTCAAAATAGCCCAGCAAGCGTTCATATACCATTCGTCCGATAGCGACTAAACTTGGGTGAGTTGTTGTGTACACACCAGTGAAGGTTTCTGGCATAGTAAATCCACTTTACAATAGATATTGCACAAGTAGATTCAACAAACGAGCGACGGCACTCGAATCGTTTTAATAAAGTCCCGTATGCTTTCATATACCATTCATCCGATTGCTATGGAAATTTGGTGAATTATTGTGCACACTCCAGGAAAAATTTCTGACTTAGTAAATGCTTTTTGCAATAGGTAGCGCACGATTAGATCCAACAAATGAGTTACGGCGCACGTATAGTATAAAAAAAATATCCGTATGCGTTCATATACCATTCATGCGATTGCAATGAAATTTGGTGAAATGTTGTTTCCACTCCAGCAAATGATTTCTGATTTAGTAAATCCATTTTACAATTGGTAGCGAACGAGAAGATTCGACTAATGAGCGACAGCGCGCGAATCGTGTAAACAAAATCCCGTATGCGTTCATATGCCATTCTTCCGATTGCGATGAAACTTTGATGAGTTGTGTTGTACACGCCAGGGAAGGTTTTCGAATTAGGAAATCCATTTTACAATAGGTAGCGTACGGGTATATTCAACGAATGGGTGACGGCGCTCTAATCGTTTCAACAAAGTCCCGTATGCGTTCATATACCATTCATTTCATTGCGATGAAACTTTGTTTAGCTGTTGAGCACGCTCCCATGCATTTTTTGAGATAATAAGTCAATTTTACAATAGTTTAGAGGTAGTTAACGGAAAAAGAAAAAAAAAATATTGGGAACCTATAAGCATTTCAACAAACAAAGTTACAACGCCAACAGTTTCTTTGATTTTCGTTGCAACGCATGCCGGGTACAGCTAGTATATATATATAAATGAATTGCTGTTCGTTAGTCTCGCTAAAACTCGAGAATGGCTGGACCGATTTGGCTAATTTTGGTCTAGAATTATTTGTGGAAGATCAGAGAAGGTTTAAAATGTGAATAAATATGAAAGTTGTAGCGCAGGAGTAGATTCAACAAATTAGTGACGGCACGCGAATCGCTTAAACAAAGTCCCGTATGCGTTCATATACTATTCGTCTGATAGCGATGAAACATGGGTGAGATGTTGTGTACACTTCAGGGAAGCTTTCTGGGATAGTAAATCCACTTTACAATAGGTATCGCACAAGTAGATTAAACAAATGAGCGACAAAGTGCGAAGTGTTTCAACATAGTCCCGTATGCGTTCATATACCATTCGTCCGATAGCGACTAAACTTGGGTGAGTTGTTGTGTACACTTCAGGGAAGGTTTCTAGCTTAGTAAATCCACTTAACAATAGGTAGCACACGATTAGAATCAACAAATGAGCGACGACGCGCGAAACTTAACAAAAAAATTCCCGTATGCTTTTATATACTATTCGTCTGATAGCGATGAAACTTGAGCGAGATGTTTTGTACACTTCAAGGAAGGTTTCTGGGTTAGTAAATGCACTTTACAATAGGTATCGCACAAGTAGAGTAAACATATGAGCGACGACGCGCGAAGTGTTTGAACATAGTCCCGTATTTGTTCATATACCATTCGTCCGATAGCGACTAAACGTGGGTGAGTTGTTGTGTACACTCCGGGGAAAGTTTCAGGCTTAGTAAGTCCATTTTACAATAGGTAGCGCACAAGTAGATTCAGCAAATGAGCGAAGACGGGCGAAGCGTTTTAAAAAGTCCCGTATGAGTTCATATACCATTCATCCGATTGCTATGAAACTTTGGTGAACTATTGTGCTCACTCCAGGAAAGGTTTCTGACTTAGTAAATCTTTTTACAATAGGTAGCGCACGAGTAGATTCAACAAATGAGCGATGACGGGCGAAGCGTTTCAACAAAGTTCTGTATGCGTTCACATACCATTCGTCCGATAGTGATGAAACTTGGGTGAGAGGTTGTGTACACTTCAGGGAAGCTTTTTGGGATAGTAAATCCACTTGACAATAGGTATCGCACAAGTAGATTAAACAAATGAGCGACGACGCGCGAAGTGTTTGAACATAGTCCCGTATTTGTTCATATACCATTCGTCCGATAGCGACTAAACGTGGGTGAGTTGTTGTGTACACTCCGGGGAAAGTTTCAGGCTTAGTAAGTCCATTTTACAATAGGTAGCGCACAAGTAGATTCAGCAAATGAGCGAAGACGCGCGATGCGTTCCAACAAAGTCCCATATGTGTTCATATACCATTGGTCCGATAGCAATGAAACTTGGGTGAGATGTGTATACTTCAGGGAAGGTTTCTGGCTTAGTACATCCACTTTACAATAGGTATCGCACAAATAGAAATAACAAATGATCGAAGACGGGCGAAGCGTTTTAAAAAAAGTCCCGTATGAGTTCATATACCATTCATCCGATTGCTATGAAACTTTGGTGAATTATTGTGCACACTCCAGGAAAGGTTTCTGACTTAGTAAATCCTTTTTACAATAGGTAGCGCACGAGTAGATTCAACAAATGGACAACGGTGCGCGTATCGTAAAAAAAATCGTATGCGTTCATATACCATTCATAGGATTGAAATGAAATTTAGAGAAATGTTGTTTCCACTCCCGCAAAGATTTCTGATTTAGTAAATCCATTTTGCAATCGGTAGCGCACGAGTTGATTCAACTAATGGGCGACAGCGCGTGAATCGTTTCAACCAAGTCACGTATGCGTTCATATACCATTCATCCGATTGTGATAACACGTTGGTGAGTCGAGTACAGTCCTGCGAAAGTGTATGAATTAGTAAATCCGATTTTCAATGGGTGGCGCACATGGAGATTGAACAAATGAATGAAGGCGCGTGAATCGTTTAAACAAAATCCCGTATGAGTTCATATGCCATTCATCCGATTGCGATGAAACGTTCATGAGTTGTGGTGTACACGCCAGGGAAAGTTCTCGACTTAGTAAATCCATTTTAAAATAGGTAGCGTACGAGTATATTCAACAAATGGGTGACGGCGCTCGAATCATTTCAACAAAGTCCCGTATGTGTTCATATACCATTCATTTCATTGCGATGAAACTTTGGTGAGTTGTTGAGCACGCTCCCATGATTTTTTTGAGATAGTAAATCAATTTTACAATAGTTTAGGGGTGGTTAACGGAAAATAAATAAATAAATAAATATATAAATATTGGGAATCCAAAAGCACTTCAACAAACAAAGTTACAACGCCAACACTTTCTTTGATTGGCATTGCAACGCATGCTGGGTACAGCTAGTCTTCTTATATATATAACAAGAAGTTCCCTGTCGAACTAAAGAGCCTACTTTTCTTAAAATTTAAGAATCATGCCAATGATTAATCTATATTATGGATCTATCTAGAATAATGACGAAATTAAGTTGGTAATATCGAAATTTATAATTAGTTCGAAATACTGTATACCTGGCATAAGTAGCCTAATAGGGTACTACAGTTGGCAGCCCTGGCGACTGAATATATTCTTAGTTCCATCCCTTAAGGTTCAGAATACAAAATGTGGTAGAAGTCCATTGGATAGCATGGAGGTTACATGCAGTTAAACATTGGGTCTAACAGCGCGCGTAAAAATCATGTTGGCAACAATGACATACCGTACATGTATTGGTCAGAAATATTCTGAAATAATATGATCTATTGTTGTGTCAATTTTGAATGAAAACTATTATTTAGTATAGAAGTTACATGCATTTTAAAATTGGACCTATCAGCAGGCTTAGAAACATGTTGGCAGCACTGGCGTAGGCCTAAATTAGTTACTCCAAATTAATCCAGAATGCCAGGTATTATACGTGTGCAAAGTTTAGAGCTATTGGCTAGCATACTTTCTGATATATTGATATTAGGGTAACAAAAATAGAGACAGTATTTATTAACAGCTGGCAGCCCTGGTTACTCTTAAGAATCGGCTTAGTCATATCTGTTGTGGTACACATAGCACACACAAAATTTGGTTGAAATCCAAATGATAGTATAGAAGTTACATGTATTTAAAGTTGAACCTCTCAGTAAGCTTAGAATAATGTTGGTAGCACTGACGTATATAAGCTACTCCACAATAATATAGAATGTCAGGTTTGATACGTGTGCATAGTTTAAAGCTGTCGGCTTGCATACTTTCTGATATATGGGTATTTTGATTCAAAAAATTGAGAGCATTTATCAACAGTTGGCAGCCCTGGTGGCTCTCAAGAATATGCTCAGTAAAATCTGTTTATGTACTCATAGCACATACAAAATTTGGTTGAAATCCAATTGATAGTGCAGCAGTTATATGTAATTAAAATTTGGACCTATCAGCAGGCTTATAATCATGTTGGCAACACTGCAATATATGGCCTCCTGGAAATTAAACTGCAATATTATTATCTATACGTGTGCCAATTTTGAAATAGCTCCCATTCATACCTTCCAAGATATCCAACAAGGAGCTCAAATTTCAATTGCGAGTTTTCAGCAGTTGGTAGCACTGACATCACTTTCAAATATGTACGTGAGATACACAGGTATAGATCTTTACTCATACTAAATTTGGTTTCGATTGCTGCAGCCGTTTAGGAGTTGATAGGGGGGATACACGCACAGCCAGACAGACAGAAGGACAGACAGACACACATTTGCCCGATCTCATAAGTCTACTTTTCCTCATATTTGCAAAATGTGAAAAGTAGGCTAAGAATGAATTGCTGTTCGTTAGTCTCGCTAAAACTTTAGAACGGCTGGACCGTTTTGGCTAATTTTGGACTTGAATTATTTGTGGAAGTCCAGAGAAGGTTTAAAAGGTGAATAAATATGAAAGTCGTGGCGCACGAGTAGATTCAACAAATGTGCGACAACGGGCGAAGCGTTTCAACAAAGTCATGTATGCGTTCACATACCATTCGTCCGATAGCGATGAAACATGGGTGAGAGGTTGTGTACACTACAGGCAAGGTGTCTGGCTTAGCAAATCCATGTTATAATAGGTAGCGCACGAGTAGATTCAACAAATGAGCGACGACGAGCGAAGCGTTTCATCAAAGTCCCGTATGTCTTCATATACTATTCGTCTGATAGTGATGAAAAAGGGCTGAGATGTTGTGTACACCTCAGGATAGGTTTCTGGTTAGTAAATCGACTTAACAATAGGTATCGAACGATTAGACTCAACAAATCAGCGACGACGGGCGAAGCGTTTCAACAAAGTCCTGTATGAATTCACATACCATTCGTCCGATAGCGATGAAACTTGGGTGAGAGGTTGTGTACACTACGGGCAAGATTTCTCTCTGAGTAAATCCATACTATTGTAGGTAGCGCACGAGTAGATTCAACAAATGAGCGACGACGAGCGAAGCGTTTTAACAAAGTCCCTATGCGTTCATATACTATTCGTCTGATAATAATGAAACTTGGGTGAGATGTTGTGTACACTTCGGGGAAGGTGTCTGGCTTAGTAAATTCACTTAAAAGTAGGTAGCGCACGAGGAGATTCAACAAATGAGCGACGACGGGCGAAGCGTTTCAACAAAGTCCTGTATGCGTTCTCATACCATTCGTCCGATAGCGATCAAACATGGGTGAGAGGTTGTGTACACTACAGGCAAGGTTTCTGGCTTAGTAAGTCCATGTTATAATAGGTAGCGCACGAGAAGATTCAACAAATGAGCGACGACGTGGGAATCGTTTCAACAAAGTCCCGTATGCGTTCATATACTATTCGTCTGATAGCGATGAAATTTGGGTGAGATGCTGTGTACTCTTCAGGGAAAGTTTATGACTTAGTAAATCCACTTTACAATAGGTATCGCACAAGTAGATTAAACAAATGAGCGACGACGCGCCAAGTGTTTCAACATTGTCCCGTATGCGTTCATATACCATTCGTCCGATAGCGACTTAACTTGGGTGAGTTGTTGTGTACACTCCAGGGAAAGTTTCAGGCTTAGTAAATCCATTTTACATTAGGTAGCGCACGAGTAGATTGAACAAATGATCGAAGACGGGCGAAGCGTTTTAAAAAGTCCCGTATGAGTTCATATACCATTCATCCGATTGCTATGAAACTTTGGTGAACTATTGTGCACACTCCAGGAAAGGTTTCTGACTTAGTAAATCTTTTTACAATAGGTAGCGCACGAGTAGATTCAACAAATGAGCGATGACGGGCGAAGCGTTTCAACAAAGTTCTGTATGCGTTCACATACCATTCGTCCGATAGTGATGAAACTTGGGTGAGAGGTTGTGTACACCACAGGCTAGGTTTCTGGCTCAGTAAATTTATGTTATAATGGGTAGCGCTCGAGTAGATTCAACAAATGAGCGACGACGTGCGAAGCGTTTCAACAAAGTCCCGTGTGCGTTCATATACTATTCGTCTGATACCGATGAAACTTGGGTGAGATGTTGTGTATACTTCAGGGAAGATTACTGGCTTAGTAAATCCACTTTACACTAGGTATCGCGCAAGTAGATTAAACAAATGAGCGACGACGCGCCAAGTGTTTCAAAATAGCTCCGTAAGCGTTCATATACCATTCGTCCGATAGCGACTAAACTTGGGTGAGTTGTTGTGTACACACCACTGAAGGTTTCTGGCATAGTAAATCCACTTTACAATAGATATTGCACAAGTAGATTCAACAAACGAGCGACGGCACTCGAATCGTTTTACCAAAGTCCCGTATGCTTTCATATACCATTCATCCGATTGCTATGGAACTTTGGTGAATTATTGTGCACACTCCAGGAAAAAATTCTGACTTAGTAAATGCTTTTTGCAATAGGTAGCGCACGATTAGATCCAACAAATGAGTAACGGCGCACGTATCGTATAAAAAAAATATCCGTATGCGTTCATATACCATTCATGCGATTGCAATGAAATTTGGTGAAATGTTGTTTCCAATCCCGCAAAGATTTCTGATTTAGTAAATCCATTTTACAATTGGTAGCGAACGAGAAGATTCAACTAATGAGCGACAGCGCGCGAATCGTGTAAACAAAATCCCGTATGCGTTCATATGCCATTCTTCCGATTGCGATGAAACTTTGATGAGTTGTGTTGTACACGCCAGGGAAGGTTTTCGAATTAGGAAATCCATTTTACAATATGTAGCGTACGGGTATATTCAACGAATGGGTGACGGCGCTCTAATCGTTTCAACAAAGTCCCGTATGCGTTCATATACTGTTTTAGATCCCTTATTGGGGAGTGGTTGGATCTAAAACGGAAGAGTTAATGTGTTAATTTATAAAGAAGTGCCAAAAAGGGGGTAGCTTCCCGTAGTCGGGTAAGCTGACCAGTGTAGAGTGTTGTTTAGTGTTAGGATGCTAGGGGTTGCTCCTATAAAAGATCTAGGGGTACTCTAGGGGATGGAACTTAGCGTACAGGTCAACGCGCTGGTCGTCCAGCTGGCTGGTTAGATAATCGACGTGCACGTGTCAGCTATATGGCGCGTGCCGCTCCTAGCAGTCGGGCCACTGCGTGAAATGCAATGCTACTTGAGCTGGCAAGTGCCTGGCTACTGTGCGTTACGTATAATCGTAACGGAGGATTCAGGAAGGGAGTTAGGGCGTAAAGAAACGTGTAAACAGTAATGCAGGTGTAATGTACTGACCAAGTATTTATTGGTCAGTAATATGGAATTATGAGTCCCTTTTAAGGGATGTAGTGGTGTTACAATGTATGTGTACAAACTTGTGGGTAAAGGTTACAAATACAGGATTCTGAACACTTGCTGACTCACCTGATGATACCAGCGATAGCTTCCGGCCGATGCACTATAAGACTGGTAATTGAGATAGGGACTACCCTAGATAAAGCCTCCCTTTATAGTCTCTGGCGTTGTGCTGTCAGCATTGTGCTGAATAGCTGTCCTAGTTAATTGTGTGTCGCTGTTTGTGGTAGTGATGCAATAATTGGGTAAGCTTTCCAGGCTGGCTAGCTGCCCTTGCGTGTTAATAGATGTTGTACTGGGTTTATAGGATTTGCCAGTTAGGGGTAGTTTGAATAGATGATGGGGGGATGGCCTCCAGGGGGTGCAGACCCCTGGGGGTTGTACAATACCATTCATATCATTGCGATGAAACTTTGTTTAGCTGTTGAGCACGCTCCCATGAATTTTTTGAGATAATAAGTCAATTTTACAATAGTTTAGAGGTAGTTAACGGAAAAAGAAAAAAATATATTGGGAATCTATAAGCATTTCAACAAACAAAGTTACAACGCCAACAGTTTCTTAGATTTTCGTTGCAACGCATGCCGGGTACAGCTAGTATATATATATAAATGAATTGCTGTTCGTTAGTCTCGCTAAAACTCGAGAATGGCTGGACCGATTTGGCTAATTTTGGTCTAGAATTATTTGTGGAAGACCAGAGAAGGTTTAAAATGTGAATAAATATGAAAGTTGTAGCGCAGGAGTAGATTCAACAAATTAGTGACGGCACGCGAATCGCTTAAACAAAGTCCCGTATGCGTTCATATACTATTCGTCTGATAGCGATGAAACATGGGTGAGATGTTGTGTACACTTCAGGGAAGCTTTTTGGGATAGTAAATCCACTTTACAATAGGTATCGCACAAGTAGATTAAACAAATGAGCGACAAAGTGCGAAGTGTTTCAACATAGTCCCGTATGCGTTCATATACCATTCGTCCGATAGCGACTAAACTTGGGTGAGTTGTTGTGTACACTTCAGGGAAGGTTTCTAGCTTAGTAAATCCACTTAACAATAGGTAGCACACGATTAGATTCAACAAATGAGCGACGACGCGCGAAACTTAACAAAAAAAATCCCGTATGCTTTTATATACTATTCGTCTGATAGCGATGAAACTTGGGCGAGATGTTGTGTACACTTCAAGGAAGGTTTCTGGGTTAGTAAATGCACTTTACAATAGGTATCGCACAAGTAGAGTAAACAAATGAGCGACGACGCGCGAAGTGTTTGAACATAGTCCCGTATTTGTTCATATACCATTCGTCCGATAGCGACTAAACGTGGGTGAGTTGTTGTGTACACTCCGGGGAAAGTTTCAGGCTTAGTAAGTCCATTTTACAATAGGTAGCGCACAGGTAGATTCAGCAAATGAGCGAAGACGCGCGATGCGTTCCAACAAAGTCCCATATGTGTTCATATACCATTGGTCCGATAGCAATGAAACTTGGGTGAGATGTGTATACTTCAGGGAAGGTTTCTGGCTTAGTACATCCACTTTACAATAGGTATCGCACAAATAGAAATAACAAATGATCGAAGACGGGCGAAGCGTTTTAAAAAAGTCCCGTATGAGTTCATATACCATTCATCCGATTGCTATGAAACTTTGGTGAATTATTGTGCACACTCCAGGAAAGGTTTCTGACTTAGTAAATCCTTTTTACAATAGGTAGCGCACGAGTAGATTCAACAAATGGACAACGGTGCGCGTATCGTAAAACAAATCGTATGCGTTCATATACCATTCATAGGATTGAAATGAAATTTAGAGAAATGTTGTTTCCACTCCCGCAAAGATTTCTGATTTAGTAAATCCATTTTGCAATCGGTAGCGCACGAGTTGATTCAACTAATGGGCGACAGCGCGTGAATCATTTCAACCAAGTCACGTATGCGTTCATATACCATTCATCCGATTGTGATAACACGTTGGTGAGTCGAGTACAGTCCTGCGAATGTGTATGAATTAGTAAATCCGATTTTCAATAGGTGGCGCACATGGAGATTGAACAAATGAATGAAGGCGCGTGAATCGTTTAAACAAAATCCCGTATGAGTTCGTATGCCATTAATCCGATTGCGATGAAACGTTCATGAGTTGTGGTGTACACGCCAGGGAAAGTTCTCGACTTAGTAAATCCATTTTAAAATAGGTAGCGTACGAGTATATTCAACAAATGGGTGACGGCGCTCGAATCATTTCAACAAAGTCCCGTATGTGTTCATATACCATTCATTTCATTGCGATGAAACTTTGGTGAGTTGTTGAGCACGCTCCCATGATTTTTTGAGATAGTAAATCAATTTTACAATAGTTTAGGGGTGGTTAACGGAAAATAAATAAATAAATAAATATATAAATATTGGGAATCCAAAAGCACTTCAACAAACAAAGTTACAACGCCAACACTTTCTTTGATTGGCATTGCAACGCATGCTGGGTACAGCTAGTCTTCTTATATATATAACAAGAAGTTCCCTGTCGAACTAAAGAGCCTACTTTTCTTAAAATTTAAGAATCATGCCAATGATTAATCTATATTATGGATCTATCTAGAATAATGACGAAATTAAGTTGGTAATATCGAAATTTATAATTAGTTCGAAATACTGTATACCTGGCATAAGTAGCCTAATAGGGTACTACAGTTGGCAGCCCTGGCGACTGAATATATTCTTAGTTCCATCCCTTAAGGTTCAGAATACAAAATGTGGTAGAAGTCTATTGGATAGCATGGAGGTTACATGCAGTTAAACATTGGGTCTAACAGCGCGCGTAAAAATCATGTTGGCAACAATGACATACCGTACATGTATTGGTCAGAAATATTCTGAAATAATATGATCTATTGTTGTGTCAATTTTGAATGAAAACTATTATTTAGTATAGAAGTTACATGCATTTTAAAATTGGACCTATCAGCAGGCTTAGAAACATGTTGGCAGCACTGGCGTAGGCCTAAATTAGTTACTCCAAATTAATCCAGAATGCCAGGTATTATACGTGTGCAAAGTTTAGAGCTATTGGCTAGCATACTTTCTGATATATTGATATTAGGGTAACAAAAATGGAGACAGTATTTATTAACAGCTGGCAGCCCTGGTTACTCTTAAGAATCGGCTTAGTCATATCTGTTATGGTACACATAGCACACACAAAATTTGGTTGAAATCCAAATGATAGTATAGAACTTACATGTATTTAAAGTTGAACCTCTCAGTAAGCTTAGAATAATGTTGGTAGCACTGACGTATATAAGTTACTCCACATTAATATAGAATGTCAGGTTTGATACGTGTGCATAGTTTAAAGCTGTCGGCTTGCATACTTCCTGATATAAGGGTATTTTGATTCAAAAAATTGATAGCATTTATCAACAGTTGGCAGCCCTGGTGGCTCTTAAGAATATGCTCAGTAAAATCTGTTTATGTACTCATAGCACATACGAAATTTGGTTGAAATCCAATTGATAGTGCAGAAGTTATATGTAATTAAAATTTGGACCTATCAGCAGGCTTATAATCATGTTGGCATCACTGCCATATATGGCCTCCTGGAAATTAAACTGCAATATTATTATCTATACGTGTGCCAATTTTGAAATAGCTCCCATTCATACCTTCCAAGATATCCAACAAGGAGCTCAAATTTCAATTGCGATTTTTCAGCAGTTGGTAGCACTGACATCATTTTCAAATATGTACGTGAGATACTCAGGTATAGATCTTTACTCATACTAAATTTGGTTTCGATTGCTGCAGCCGTTTAGGAGTTGATAGGGGGGATACACGCACAGCCAGACAGACAGAAGGACAGACAGACACACATTAGCCCGATCTCAAAAGTCTACTTTTCCTCATATTTGCAAAATGTGAAAAGTAGGCTAAAAATGAATTGCTGTTCGTTAGTCTCGCTAAAACTTTAGAACGGCTGGACCGTTTTGGCTAATTTTGGACTTGAATTATTTGTGGAAGTCCAGAGAAGGTTTAAAAGGTGAATAAATATGAAAGTCGTGGCGCACGAGTAGATTCAACAAATGAGTGACGGCACGCCAATCTCTTAATCAAAGTCCCGTATGCGTTCATATACCATTCATCCGATTGCTATGAAACTTTGGTTGTATTGTTGTGCACACTCCAGGAAAGGTTTCTGACTTAGTAAATCCTTTTTACAATAGGTAGCGCACGAGTAGATTCAACAAATGTGCGACGTCGGGCGAAGCGTTTCAACAAAGTCCTGTAGGCGTTCACACACCATTCGTCAGATAGCGATGAAACTTGGGTGAGAGGCTGTGTACACTACAGGCCAGGTGTCTCGCTTACAAAATCCATTTTGTAATAGGTAGCGCACGAGTAGATTCAACAAATCAGCGACGACGAGCGAAGCGTTTCAACTAAGTCCCGTATGCGTTCATATACTATTCGTCTGATGGTGTTGAAACTTGGGTGAGATGTTGTGTACACTTCATGGAAAATTTCTGGCTTAGTAAATCCACTTAACAATGGGTAGCGCACGAGTAGATTCAACAAATGAGCGACGACGAGCGAAGCGTTTCATCCAAGTCCCGTATGTCTTCATATACTATTCGTCTGATAGTGATGAAACAGGGCTGAGATGTTGTGTACACCTCAGGATAGGTTTCTGGTTAGTAAATCGACTTAACAATAGGTATCGAACGATTAGACTCAACAAATCAGCGACGACGGGCGAAGCGTTTCAACAAAGTCCTGTATGATTTCGCATACCATTCGTCCGATAGCGATGAAACTTGGGTGAGAGGTTGTGTACACTACGGGCAAGATTTCTCTCTGAGTAAATCCATACTATTGTAGGTAGCGCACGAGTAGATTCAACAAATGGGCGACGACGAGCGAAGCGTTTTAACAAAGTCCCCATGCGTTCATATACTATTCGTCTGATAATAATGAAACTTGGGTGAGATGTTGTGTACACTTCAGGGAAGGTGTCTGGCTTAGTAAATTCACTTAAAAGTAGGTAGCGCACGAGGAGATTCAACAAATGAGCGACGACGGGCGAAGCGTTTCAACAAAGTCCTGTATGCGTTCTCATACCATTCGTCCGATAGCGATCAAACTTGGGTGAGAGGTTGTGTACACTACAGGCAAGGTTTCTGGCTTAGTAAGTCCATGTTATAATAGGTAGCGCACGAGAAGATTCAACAAATGAGCGACGACGTGGGAATCGTTTCAACAAAGTCCCGTATGCGTTCATATACTATTCGTCTGATAGCGATGAAATTTGGGTGAGATGCTGTGTACTCTTCAGGGAAGGTTTATGACTTAGTAAATCCACTTTACAATAGGTATCGCACAAGTAGATTAAACAAATGAGCGACGACGCGCCAAGTGTTTCAACATTGTCCCGTATGCGTTCATATACCATTCGTCCGATAGCGACTTAACTTGGGTGAGTTGTTGTGTACACTCCAGGGAAAGTTTCAGGCTTAGTAAATCCATTTTACATTAGGTAGCGCACGAGTAGATTGAACAAATGATCGAAGACGGGCGAAGCGTTTTAAAAAGTCCCGTATGAGTTCATATACCATTCATCCGATTGCTATGAAACTTTGGTGAACTATTGTGCACACTCCAGGAAAGGTTTCTGACTTAGTAAATCTTTTTTGCAATAGGTAGCGCACGAGTAGATTCAACAAATGAGCGATGACGGGCGAAGCGTTTCAACAAAGTTCTGTATGCGTTCACATACCATTCGTCCGATAGTGATGAAACTTGGGTGAGAGGTTGTGTACACCACAGGCAAGGTTTCTGGCTCAGTAAATTTATGTTATAATGGGTAGCGCACGAGTAGATTCAACAAATGAGCGACGACGTGCGAAGCGTTTCAACAAAGTTCCGTGTGCGTTCATATACTATTCGTCTGATACCGATGAAACTTGGGTGAGATGTAGTGTATACTTCAGGGAAGATTACTGGCTTAGTAAATCCCCTTTACACTAGGTATCGAGCAAGTAGATTAAACAAATGAGCGACGACGCGCCAAGTGTTTCAAAATAGCCCCGTAAGCGTTCATATACCATTCGTCCGATAGCGACTAAACTTGGGTGAGTTGTTGTGTACACACCAGTGAAGGTTTCTGGCATAGTAAATCCACTTTACGATAGATATTGCACAAGTAGATTCAACAAACGAGCGATGGCACTCGAATCGTTTTAACAAAGTCCCGTATGCTTTCATATACCATTCATCCGATTGCTATGGAACTTTGGTGAATTATTGTGCACACTCCAGGAAAAATTTCTGAGTTAGTAAATGCTTTTTGCAATAGGTAGCGCACGATTAGATCCAACAAATGAGTAACGGCGCACGTATCGTATAAAAAAAATATCCGTATGCGTTCATATACCATTCATGCGATTGCAATGAAATTTGGTGAAATGTTGTTTCCACTCCAGCAAAAGATTTCTGATTTAGTAAATCCATTTTACAATTGGTAGCGAACGAGAAGATTCAACTAATGAGCGACAGCGCGCGAATCGTGTAAACAAAATCCCGTTTGCGTTCATATGCCATTCTTCCGATTGCGATGAAATTTTGATGAGTTGTGTTGTACACGCCAGGGAAGGTTTTCGAATTAGGCAATCCATTTTACAATAGGTAGCGTACGTGTATATTCAACGAATGGGTGACGGCGCTCTAATCGTTTCAACAAAGTCCCGTATGCGTTCATATACCATTCATTTCATTGCGATGAAACTTTGCTTAGCTGTTGAGCACGCTCCCATGAATTTTTTGAGATAATAAATCAATTTTACAATAGTTTAGAGGTAGTTAACGGAAAAAGAAAAAAATATATTGGGAATCTATAAGCATTTCAACAAACAAAGTTACAACGCCAACAGTTTCTTTGATTTTCGTTGCAACGCATGCCGGGTACAGCTAGTATATATATATAAATGAATTGCTGTTCGTTAGTCTCGCTAAAGCTCAAGAATGGCTGGACCGATTTGGCTAATTTTGGTCTAGAATTATTTGTGGAAGGCCAGAGAAGGTTTAAAATGTGAATAAATATGAAAGTTGAGGCGCAGGAGTAGATTCAACAAATTAGTGACGGCACGCGAATCGCTTAAAAAAAGTCCCGTATGCGTTCATATACTATTCGTCTGATAGCGATGAAACATGGGTGAGATGTTGTGTACACTTCAGGGAAGCTTTCTGGGATAGTAAATCCACTTTACAATAGGTATCGCACAAGTAGATTAAACAAATGAGCGACAAAGTGCGAAACTTAACAAAAAAAGTCCTGTATGCTTTTATATACTATTCGTCTGATAGCGATGAAACTTGGGCGAGATGTTGTGTACACTTCAAGGAAGGTTTCTGGGTTAGTAAATGCACTTTACAATAGGTATCGCACAAGTAGAGTGAACAAATGAGCGACGACGCGCGAAGTGTTTGAACATAGTCCCGTATTTGTTCATATACCATTCGTCCGATAGCGACTAAACGTGGGTGAGTTGTTGTGTACACTCCGGGGAAAGTTTCAGGCTTAGTAAGTCCATTTTACAATAGGTAGCGCACAAGTAGATTCAGCAAATGAGCGAAGACGCGCGATGCGTTCCAACAAAGTCCCATATGTGTTCATATACCATTGGTCCGATAGCAATGAAACTTGGGTGAGATGTGTATACTTCAGGGAAGGTTTCTGGCTTAGTACATCCACTTTACAATAGGTATCGCACAAATAGATTCAACAAATGATCGAAGACGGGCGAAGCGTTTTAAAAAAGTCCCGTATGAGTTCATATACCATTCATCCGATTGCTATGAAACTTTGGTGAATTATTGTGCACACTCCAGGAAAGGTTTCTGACTTAGTAAATCCTTTTTACAATAGGTAGCGCACGAGTAGATTCAACAAATGGACAACGGTGCGCGTATCGTATAAAAAATCGTATGCGTTCATATACCATTCATAGGATTGAAATGAAATTTAGAGAAATGTTGTTTCCACTCCCGCAAAGATTTCTGATTTAGTAAATCCATTTTGCAATCGGTAGCGCACGAGTTGATTCAACTAATGGGCGACAGCGCGTGAATCGTTTCAACCAAGTCACGTATGCGTTCATATACCATTCATCCGATTGTGATAACACGTTGGTGAGTCGAGTACAGTCCTGCGAAAGTGTATGAATTAGTAAATCCGATTTTCAATGGGTGGCGCACATGGAGATTGAACAAATGAATGAAGGCGTGTGAATCGTTTAAACAAAATCCCGTATGAGTTCATATGCCATTCATCCGATTGCGATGAAACGTTCATGAGTTGTGGTGTACACGCCAGGGAAAGTTCTCGACTTAGTAAATCCATTTTAAAATTGGTAGCGTACGAGTATATTCAACAAATGGGTGACGGCGCTCGAATCATTTCAACAAAGTCCCGTATGTGTTCATATACCATTCATTTCATTGCGATGAAACTTTGGTGAGTTGTTGAGCACGCTCCCATGATATTCTGAGATAGTAAATCAATTTTACAATAGTTTAGGGGTGGTTAACGGAAAATAAATAAATAAATAAATAAATATATAAATATTGGGAATCCAAAAGCACTTCAACAAACAAAGTTACAACGCCAACACTTTCTTTGATTGGCATTGCAACGCATGCTGGGTACAGCTAGTCTTCTTATATATATAACAAGAAGTTCCCTGTCGAACTAAAGAGCCTACTTTTCTTAAAATTTAAGAATCATGCCAATGATTAATCTATATTATGGATCTATCTAGAATAATGACGAAATTAAGTTGGTAATATCGAAATTTATAATTAGTTCGAAATACTGTATACCTGGCATAAGTAGCCTAATAGGGTACTACAGTTGGCAGCCCTGGCGACTGAATATATTCTTAGTTCCATCCCTTAAGGTTCAGAATACAAAATGTGGTAGAAGTCCATTGGATAGCATGGAGGTTACATGCAGTTAAACATTGGGTCTAACAGCGCGCGTAAAAATCATGTTGGCAACAATGACATACCGTACATGTATTGGTCAGAAATATTCTGAAATAATATGATCTATTGTTGTGTCAATTTTGAATGAAAACTATTATTTAGTATAGAAGTTACATGCATTTTAAAATTGGACCTATCAGCAGGCTTAGAAACATGTTGGCAGCACTGGCGTAGGCCTAAATTAGTTACTCCAAATTAATCCAGAATGCCAGGTATTATACGTGTGCAAAGTTTAGAGCTATTGGCTAGCATACTTTCTGATATATTGATATTAGGGTAACAAAAATAGAGACAGTATTTATTAACAGCTGGCAGCCCTGGTTACTCTTAAGAATCGGCTTAGTCATATCTGTTATGGTACACATAGCACACACAAAATTTGGTTGACATCCAAATGATAGTATAGAAGTTACATGTATTTAAAGTTGATCCTCTCAGTAAGCTTAGAATAATGTTGGTAGCACTGACGTATATAAGTTACTCCACATTAATATAGAATGTCAGGTTTGATACGTGTGCATAGTTTAAAGCTGTCGGCTTGCATACTTTCTGATATATGGGTATTTTGATTCAAAAAATTGAGAGCATTTATCAACAGTTGGCAGCCCTGGTGGCTCTTAAGAATATGCTCAGTAAAATCTGTTTATGTACTCATAGCACATACGAAATTTGGTTGAAATCCAATTGATAGTGCAGAAGTTATATGTAATTACAATTTGGACCTATCAGCAGGCTTATAATCATGTTGGCAACACTGCCATATATGGCCTCCTGGAAATTAAACTGCAATATTATTATCTATACGTGTGCCAATTTTGAAATAGCTCCCATTCATACCTTCCAAGATATCCAACAAGGAGCTCAAATTTCAATTGCGATTTTTCAGCAGTTGGTAGCACTGACATCATTTTCAAATATGTACGTGAGATACTCAGGTATAGATCTTTACTCATACTAAATTTGGTTTCGATTGCTGCAGCCGTTTAGGAGTTGATAGGGGGGATACACGCACAGCCAGACAGACAGAAGGACAGACAGACACACATTTGCCCGATCTCATAAGTCTACTTTTCCTCATATTTGCAAAATGTGAAAAGTAGGCTAAAAATGAATTGCTGTTCGTTAGTCTCGCTAAAACTTGAGAATGGCTGGACCGTTTTGGCTAATTTTGGACTTGAATTATTTGTGGAAGTCCAGAGAAGGTTTAAAAGGTGAATAAATATGAAAGTCGTGGCGCACGAGTAGATTCAACAAATGAGTGACGGCACGCCAATCGCTTAATCAAAGTCCCGTATGCGTTCATATACCATTCATCCGATTGCTATGAAACTTTGGTTGTATTGTTGTGCACACTCCAGGAAAGGTTTCTGACTTAGTAAATCCTTTTTACAATAGGTAGCGCACGAGTAGATTCAACAAATGTGCGACGTCGGGCGAAGCGTTTCAACAAAGTCCTGTAGGCGTTCACACACCATTCGTCAGATAGCGATGAAACTTGGGTGAGAGGCTGTGTACACTACAGGCCAGGTGTCTCGCTTACAAAATCCATGTTGTAATAGGTAGCGCACGAGTAGATTCAACGAATCAGCGACGACGAGCGAAGCGTTTCAACAAAGTCCTGTATGCGTTCACATACCATTCGTCCGATAGCGATGAAACTAGGGTGAGAGGTTGTGTACACTACAGGCAAGGTTTCTGGCTTAGTCAATCCATGTTATAATAGGTAGCGCACGAGTAGGATCAACAAATGAGCGACGAGGATCGAAGCGTTTCAACTAAGTCCCGTATGCGTTCATATACTATTCGTCTGATGGTGATGAAACTTGGGTGAGATGTTGTGTACACTTCATGGAAAATTTCTGGCTTAGTAAATCCACTTAACAATGGGTAGCGCACGAGTAGATTCAACAAATGTGCGACAACGGGCGAAGCGTTTCAACAAAGTCCTGTATGCGTTCACATACCATTCGTCTGATAGCGATGAAACATGGGTGAGAGGTTGTGTACACTACAGGCAAGGTGTCTGGCTTAGCAAATCCATGTTATAATAGGTAGCGCACGAGTAGATTCAACAAATGAGCGACGACGAGCGAAGCGTTTCATCAAAGTCCCGTATGTCTTCATATACTATTCGTCTGATAGTGATGAAACAGGGCTGAGATGTTGTGTACACCTCAGGATAGGTTTCTGGTTAGTAAATCGACTTAACAATAGGTATCGAACGATTAGACTCAACAAATCAGCGACGACGGGCGAAGCGTTTCAACAAAGTCCTGTATGAATTCACATACCATTCGTCCGGTAGCGATGAAACTTGGGTGAGAGGTTGTGTACACTACGGGCAAGATTTCTCTCTGAGTAAATCCATACTATTGTAGGTAGCGCACGAGTAGATTCAACAAATGAGCGACGACGAGCGAAGCGTTTTAACAAAGTCCCTATGCGTTCATATACTATTCGTCTGATAATAATGAAACTTGGGTGAGATGTTGTGTACACTTCAGGGAAGGTGTCTGGCTTAGTAAATTCACTTAAAAGTAGGTAGCGCACGAGGAGATTCAACAAATGAGCGACGACGGGCGAAGCGTTTCAACAAAGTCCTGTATGCGTTCACAAACCATTCGTCCGATAGCGATGAAACTTGGGTGAGAGGTTATGTACAGTACAGGCAAGGTTTCTGTCTTAGTCATGATAGGTAGCGCACGAGTAGATTCAACCAATGAGCGACGAAGCGCGAAGTGTTTCAACAAAGTCCCGTTTGCGTTCATATACTATTCGTCTGATAGCGATGAAACTTGGGTGAGATGTTGTGTACACTTCAGGGAAGGTTTCTGGGTTGGAAAATTCACTTTACAATAGGTATCGCACTAGTAGATTAAACAAACGAGCGATGACGCGCGAAGAGTTGCAACATAGTCCCGTATACGTTCATATACCATTCGTCTGATAGCGGCTAACCTTGGGTGAGTTGTTGTGTACACTCCAGGGAAAGTTTCAAGCTTAGTTAATCCATTTTACAATAGGTAGCGCTCATGTAGATTCAACATATGAGCGAAGGCGCGCGAAGCGTTTCAACAAAGTCCCATATGTGTTCATATACCATTTGTCCGAAAGCGATGAAACTTGGTTGAGATGTTGTGTACACTTCAGGGAAGGTTTCTGGTATAGTACATCCACTTGAGAATAGGTATCGCACAAGTAGATTCAACAAATGAGTAACGGCGTGCGTATCGTTTAAAAAAACGGTATGCGTTCATATACCATTCATGCGATTGCAATGAGATTTGGAGAAATGTTGTTTCCACTCCCGCAAAGATTTCTGATTTGGTAAATCCATTTTACAATTGTTAGCGCACGATTAGATTCAATTAATGGGCGACAGCGCGTGAATCGTTTCAACCAAGTCCCGTATGCGTTCATATAACATTTCATCCGATTATCATAAAACTTTGGGGAGTTGATCACAGTCCTGCGAAGGTGTATGAATTAGTAAATCCGTTTTTCAATGGGTGGCGCACAAGTAGATTCAACAAATGAGTGTCGTCGCGCGAATCGTTAAAGCAAAAACCCGTATGCGTTCTTATGCCATTCATCCGATTGCGATGAAACTTTCATGAGGTGTTGTGTGCACGCCAGGGAAGGTTTTCACTTAGTAAATCCATTTTACAATAGGTAGCGTACGAGTATATTCAACAAATGGGTGTCGGCGCTGGAATCGTTTCAACAAAGTCCCGTATGCGTTCATATACCATTCATTTCATTGCGATGAAAATTTGGTGAGTTGTTGAGCAAGCACCCATGATTTTTTGAGATAGTAAATCAATTTTACAATAGTTTAGAGGTGGTTAACGGAAAAAGAAAAACAATATTGGGAATCCAAATGCACCTCAACATACAAAGTTACATTGGCCAACACTTTCTTTGATTGGCATTGCAAATCATGCCGGGTACAGCTAGTACAAACCTAAAGTGATAAATGTCCATGAATTAGAATTTTAGCTATCTTATAATTACATTTTATTTTTACATATCTGATCATTATGTCATTTGTTTTACACATTTTAATTTATAATGTAAAATTACATATTTTGTGTTTCCATGTTATATATTTGATCAAAATGACATTTTTTAAAACATAATTTTACTTTATGTATTTATAATTACGTATTCTTTCTCTTACTATAATGAAAGTATTTTTTCGCAAGTGAACTGTAGTTCTAAACAGTCTGTGAGACTCCTGATAAATGAAACGGATTTTCCAAGCAATTCATAAGCTAAAACTCAGCAATTCTTCTAGGTTTGTGCCGTGTCCTATGTGGGGTTTCGCCTAGGACACCAAGCTGGCTCATCGGCGGGCTCTTGGTGTCCCCGCCCGGACCCCCACAGGAGTATCGAACTGCGCGATACCTCCCTTTATATAGAGTGCATCTGCACTCCTTGACTGCGAAAACTAAGAGCTCAAGCAGCCTTAACCTCCCTATGAAGGCTTCCAAAAAGATGGTATATTGGCTTTCACGGCCGGTGAATTAAAACTCAGCAATTCTTCTAGGTTTGTGCCGTGTCCTGTGTGGGGTTTCGCCTAGGACACCAAGCTGGCTCATAGGCGGGCTCTTGGTGTCCCCGCCCGGACCCTCACAGGAAGCGAAGTTGTAAGTTTTAAATAGGCTCTTATCGCGATTTAATGATTCAAACGCAATGAAACATGGTACAGCAAATGTTTATGTAACCTCAAGAAGGCGGCTGTGTGAATTTTTAAAATTAAGTTTTTATTTCTTGTGTCGTAATCATGCGATCGAAATGATAGTTTGAGTAATTAACCTACGCAATAATTTTCCTTTAATGGTAAATGACTCTATGGCCTTTACATATAACAATCCAACATGGCGACTATCCGGAATATTTGGACGGTTCTCAATATCTACGAATCTATTACAGCAAACAAAATGATTTCTTTTATTTTCATCGGGGCTATGAATATAAGTTCACTTATAGGACTTTCAATAACCTGGTGATCACAAATCCAACATGGCGGTAACGCGAACTATAAATATTCACATGGACGTTTCTCGCAATTTAAACATCCGAGTGCAGTGAAACATGATACAGTAAATCCTTATACAATTGTTAATCCACTGGCGTCCAATATTTCAATTGTTTCCATAACCACAAGATGGCAGCTGTGCGAAATTATAAAATCTCGTTTTTACTTATTGTGTCCTAGCGATTGAAGTTTGAATACTATACGTACACGATAATCTTCATGTACCAGTACTTAAGACCTACATATATGAAAATCCAACATGCTGACCATCCGAAATATTTAGTCGGTTCTCAATATCTACGAATCTATTACAGCAATCAAAATGAAATTTTGTATGTTGATAGAGGCAATTAACATAAGTAGGATGTATGGAAATAGGCTTTAGTTATTTACGGAACTACTTGTTAGTTATGTATTAGCAATATTAGAATATGTATTTACATAAAAATCCTAGGCCTAGTGATCGGACTAGGTTGTGAAGTTTCGGGTACGTTCTTATTGCTCCTCTGCGCTGGTCTGTCTCAACGAGGAACAGCTGACTGCCCCGATAGTCTGTCTCGAGGGGGATGAATGATCGATTGCGGTCGTGAATTCTCGGGTCGCTTCCTTAGCCCCGCTAGTCTGTCTCTAAGCGGTAGTCACAGAACTTGACCAGTACCTCTTGCAGGAAGATCAAGTACCTGGGACCCGTTAGGCGGTACGGAAGAAGATACGGCCCGATCAGATGACCATCAAGGACACCAGTCCATTTATTGATGCCGAACCGTTGCTGAAATCCTCATGGCTGTGTGGCATGCGGATTTTCTTCAGACCAAATGTGACTGCTTCGACACTTTAAAACAGCTTCCCTGGTTATTTGAGCTTCATCGGTGAAAAGAACGTGACGCGGAAAGTGGAGGGAGGTAATACACTGTAGAAACCAAGCACAGAAGTTGACACGTGGTGCGAAATTTGCCGGGCCCATTGCTTGAACTTTATGTGGGTTGAAAGGGAGCAGTTGCCGGTCGCGCAAATCACGCCAGACGCTCGATTGGGACCCATTCACGGCATAGGCAATGTTTTGCGTACTCGTCAGCGGGTCCTCTTCTAGGTGATAAAGGACGGCCTCTTCAAAGTTGACAGACCAACGCGTCTGTGGAGCACCACAATGAGCCCCCTCAGTTAGTATGAACCAATTTCTCGCAGCCTTTGTTGTAGTCTCACAAAAATGGTATGTGATGGGGTGGGGCGAAGCGGAAAACGTTCATGATACATGCGTTGTGCAGCTCGACATTTACGTCCAACTTCGCCATACATTAGTAACATCTCGACGCACTCTTCAAAATTGTATGCCACCATCCTGTATTGCGAAATGACTGGATCACAACTGCTGTCACTACCGTTTGTTAACGAACAGACGACACGATTTCATTGGAATGAGGACTTGTCCTGTACTGTGCCCTAACAGAATCACAACTGCTGTCAAAGCAGACCCACTGTCATTATGGTTTATAAACAGAAGATATACGTACTGTATGACATCAGGAAACTGCATAGGTTGCCCTCAGCCAATGTACGTAATACGCATTCCGTGAAGCGGGCTATGTAGTATGAAAGTTATCTTGAAACCGATTTGATATCGAAACGATAAATGTCCGGACAAGGGTTGCCCTTGAAACTGTGATCTACTTAGTCCCGTCTACTACCCCCAGAAGTTTGTAATAGTAATTATGAATCACCCTGTATAAGACGAGAAAAGTTTGTTAGAAAGCAGGATATTAATGAAGCAAATGGTAATTCAAAGTGGGTACGTAAGACCATTGTTCGATTCATTCATAATGTATATTTGTTGAGTTATATTAATACTTACTGGGAAGAGGCTACATTTGAGGTATATGTGATGGAAAAGAATTTGCGTGCAAGTTTTGTTCATCCTTAATGTTTAACTACTAAATTCAAAACAGTTCTCTTAAAAGTTTGTGAAAATATATTCAATTTAACACACAGCAGGCAAATGTCATATTTCTTATTAATAATTTAATCATTAAGCTGGGCAAAAATATTCTCACTTGTTGGCCACAACAACTCACTTGCTTTATTGTAGTGCAGAAATCACTAAAAAAGGGTTAGGTAAAATGAAGACTCATTTTTTAAATACATTTTAACCGGCATAGGAGTAAGTTTTAAGATTCATAACCCATAGTAGCCATCAGTCATGTCCAATAAGCAAATTTACTTTTATTTTAGTTTTGAAATAACGTTAGTTAATTGACTGATATTATGTCTATCGTTATTGAGGGAGACAGTTCATGTATTAAATCTCAGCAATTCTTCTAGGTTTGTGCCGTGTCGTGTGTGGGGCTTCGCCTAGGACAACAAGCTGGCTCATCAGCGGGCTCTTAGTGCCCCCGCCCGGACCCCCACTGGAGTAGCGAACTGCGCGCTCCTGCTCCTCCTATGGCAGACGACCCGTTTTCGGGTCATGGCCTCCCCAGTTGTTCTCCTCCAAACTTGTCGATCTCGCGCTGCAACTCTCCAATTCCGGATCTTGAGGATATGTGTCGAGTCCTGATGTACACTATCTTCCTATCTGATACGCGGCTTTCCCACTGGCCTTCCTTCTCCAAAGTCTCCTAGGAATACCTTATTTGGTATTCGATGTTCTTCCATCCTAATTAGATGACCTGCCCCTTTAAGTCTCTTAATTCGAATAGCATGCGACAGGGGTGCCTCCCCATACAGAGAATATAGTTCATTGAAAGTCCACAGCCTGCTTCCAGTCGATTGACCGGGTCAGGAATGCAATGAATGAAGCTCCCATCTAGCGGCGAGGATATGAGCTGTGCCGGCTGCCGAAGCCTGTCGCACTCCTCTGAGGCATTGATTAAATGAATGATATTGGAGAGTGTTGCTGGAATGAAGTTTTTGACAGTGAAAACCGGAGTACCCGGAGAAAAACTTGTCTGCCTCCGTTTTGACCAGCACAGATCTCACATGGAGTGACCGGGATTTGAACCACGGACCCAGCGGTGAGAGGCCGGCGTGCTGCCGCCTAAGCCACGGAGGCTTCTCAATATAGTTCATTATTTCAGTATATCTAATTCTCCATTCCCCTTGTACACTTATGGGTCCATAAATTCTCCTCTGGATTTTCCTTTCGAATGAGTCGATCATCTCCACGGCTTTCCTTGGTAGGGTCCATGTTTCACTTCCATACATCACTATACTACGAATGAGAGTTTTGTATAGCATAACTTTAACGTTTTGGTTTATATCTCTACTTCTGAACAGAGGTAATACTGCAAAGTATGCTCTATTGGCAGCTTGAATCCTTGCCTGCATTTCTACCATTTCCTCATTCTTGTTGCTTATTTGTACACCAAGATATTTGAACTCATTCACCACCTCCACTTTTGATCCTTCAGGAACAAGTAGATCAACTGTATACAGCCTTCTCCGAGCCTGCGCCATTACTTTCGTCTTTTGTTCATTGATCTTAAGTCCAATCTCCTGGCCTTCTCTACTCAAGTCTTCAAATGCTTCTCTAACTGTCTTTGTTGTCCTTCCCGTCAGATTAATATCATCAGCATATCCAGCTAATTGAGCGCTACCTCCCTTTATATAACGAGCTCCTGCGCTTCTTTACTGCGAGAATTAAAGGCCCAAGCAGCCATAACCTCCCTATGAAGGCTTCCAAAAAGATGGTATATTGGCTTTCACGCCCAGTGAAATAAATCTCACCAATTCTTCTAGGTTTGTGCCGTGTCTTGTGTTGGTTTTCGCCTAGGACACCAAGCTGGCTCATCAGTGGGCTCTTGGTGTCCCCGCCAGGAACCCCACTGGAGTAGCGAGCTGCGCGCTACCTCTCTTTATATAAAGCGCTCCTGCGCCTCTTTACTGCGAGAGTTAAAGGCCTAAGCAGCCATAACCTCCCTAAGAAGGCTTCCAAAAAGAAGGTATATTGGCTTTTACGGCCAGTGAATATATCTCAGCAATTCTTCTAGGTTTGTCAAATTCAAATTCCGTAAATGTTATCGTTAGAGGGGTAGGAACATCAATCAATATATTTTCTTTGAATTTTATAGTGAGGGGTTGGTTCACATCCATATGATATGTTCTGTGAATGTCTTAGGCACAGGGGATTGTAAACAACAAACTGATATGCTCCGAAATTGTTATATTGGGAGGGGTTTTGTGCACGTTCTGGCATTGTAATTTTAGATGGTTTTTGTGTACATCCCTATGATATGATTTGGGAATGTTTTTGGGTTAAAGGTTTTACACATTCACGTTATATATTTTTGGTATTCACTTACGGATATTTTTAGCCTAATTTTCACATTTTGCAAAAATGAGGAAAAAGTATACTTATGAGTTCCGACGTTCACCGCCAGGTGTCAGTGACAGTGGCGTCTGATAGCTAAAGTTGGAACTACATGACATTGAACTTTCATTCATCTTGATCCATTACATCTCTCATTAACTCCTTTCGTGAGATTTGCATCAGGAAGGGCATCCGTCCGTAGAAACTATCAGCCACGTGGGATTTCATTGCATCTCATCCCCAACCCTGTTGGAAAACGGGATTAATAAAGGGTAGACATAGATATAAATGATGTTGTTGTTGGTTATATTAGGGATAGCGACATCGGAGTCATACAAGCCCATGTGTGTGTGTGTGTAATTTGTGTGATAACCTGCTTTATTGTGCTGGCTGTACTGGTGAGTGTTTTTGTAAATTGGTGATAGAATTTGGAAGGAGGCGGCTGTGGCTTTATGTTAAGAACCAACCCATCATTTGCCTGGAGTAGAAGTGGGGAAACCACAAAAAACCATTTCCATAATTTTGCTTCACAAGGCCGAGTATACCCTGTTCCAGCTTTAAGACCAGAATTAAAATTCTTGGCAGAGTCGGGAATTGAACTCGGTCCTCTGCAGTGATAGCGAACAATACTAGTCACTATGCCTCGAGGCTCAATACAATGTCTATTAATGCTTTATCGTGGTGGAAGCCATTTTTCAGTGTTGCCTTAGTAAACAAAATTTAAATGCTTTTCATTTGGTCAACATGATTGTACCCAATTGTAATGGGTGTTATTTCCTAAACCTGCAAATATTGTGTGTTGCATTTCATAATTGTACAGTAAACCTTGCTCCTAGCGCAAACTTGTCCAATGCGAATGTTATTTACGTTGTATGAAACGGAATCTGTTCAACGCAGAAACGGAAAGAAATTATGAATATAATTTTTCAAACCTTATTGTTTAAATTAAATGAAATTCCAATGGCGACTTAATCATTTTATTACGCCTTATGTCAATAAATTGAATTAATATACTGAACATTAATTGATTATACTTCTAGTTTCGGCCACATTATGGCCATCCTCAGTAATTATTATCTGAAAGAAACTATCATAATCACAAGCAAAGTTTGAATATATATCTGACAAGTCATTAAGTACATACCACTACGCATCAATGCTAACCAAGCATTTGGCTTACAAACATCTTTGATTGTGAATCACTCAGTCTGTAATTGTGAATTTAAAACGAAACTTAGTAAGAAAGAAGTATCATAGAGAGGACGATTCTGAGATGGGCACAGTGCTCTAGGAATAGATAGGGCAAGGAATGGTTTCAATATGGAACGAGGCTAATACGGTCATCTTCATATCCTGCATTATACGTTATAGTAGTTTCCTTACTTCCAATCATTACTTGTTGCTTCATTTGAGGGGCTTGGACATCGTGGTCAATTAGCCCCATGATCTTGGGCGTGTGTGTGTGTAAATTTTTCTGATAACCTGTGGTAGTGTGATGGCTGTATTAATGAGTTTAATTAAAGTGAGGATTTGGAGGGTGTTGGCCGTGGCCTTAAATAAGGAACCTTCCCGGAATTCTCCTGGAGTGGAAGAGGGAAACCACGGATAGCAACTTCCAGTATGGCTGAGGTGGTAATCGAACCCGCCTCTTCCCAGAATTGCCCCACGTGACTGAGTGGACCCTGCTCCAACCCTCAGACCAGAAATACATTTATTTTCAGAGCTGGTAATCGAACACGGACCTCTGGGATGACAACCATGAATACTAGCCGCCAAAAACTAAGTTTTGCAGTAAGTTATTGGTAAATTTTGATCATGTATTTATGAGTGTTAATTTGTCTGATAACCTTTGTTTGTGTGGTGTCTGTAGTAGTTTGCTTAGGAGTATTTATTATGGTCTGGAAATGATCGATGAGATGACCCAAGACTCGAAGTATTTTACCATTCCGGCATTTGCCTAGACGGAGAGTGGGATGAATCCAGAAATCACCACAGTTGTCTACGTTAAGATACGATGATAATAGTTATAATAATAATCATTCATAAACAATATATATATATATATATATATATATATAGATCTACCTTTTAATATGCCCATTTCAACGCGGTCGGGGATGGGACGCAATGATTATTTTCTTCCTTGTGGAGAGTGATTTAACGGCCAGATGCCCTTACTGACGCCAACCTCAGGAGAGGGGTTAATAAGAGATGAAATGAGTGAAGCATAACGAAACTAGGCGAGGCATTGGAAGGAAGCGGCCGTAAAGTTGAAAATGGGAAACCTCGGAGAACGGATTGAGCCCACGTCTCTCAAAGGCCGCAAACATTTGGGCTCCAGCGATAATAATAGTAATAATAATATCTCAGTCAAGGGCTGCCCAATAAATATATTTCCGGTTTCGCTGCATCGAAATTGGAGAGTAGATTGCCTAGCTCAAATGAATTACACAGGTAGCGTCGGCTTACGATGATAATAACTCACTGTCGTGACTGTGAGCCTCCCAGGTTCTGAACCCAGGACTGGAGTTCAGTTCGAACCTCATTTAAGATTATTATTTTTTGGTAATACTGTAGATGTATGTAAGGAAGTCATGCTCATTAGTCTCCGGGGAATGAGCTAGAAGCGCATGACAGGAAGTTAACACATACTTTGGTATTATTGACTGATTGAAGAATCCAGTCTATTGTGCACTATGCACTATTTGACCGAATGAAACAGAATAACAAGCAGGTCCAATTAGTTCGACTTGCAGCCATGTGAATGTTTGTATATGAAACCACCACTAGCTTGGTTGGCAGCACTTACTGGGTGGTCGAATTGGAAGTAACCACAGACACTCAGTAGAGGGAGCGATGGACTCTGGTCATCTCTAGATGGATATAATGACACCCAAGATGGCGCACGGGAGTTCTTAGCATCCAGCCATCGCCTTGAATGTGTGTTAGAGTTCAGTCCCGTGGGGACATGTCAGACTTCGTGTAGAAGTAAGACTTAGTAGAACTGAATCAAGTTGCGTAACCTTACTTCAGCATATTCAAAGTAACTTTAAATAGTGTTCATTCAACGACTGTTATACTCAATTAAAACAGCAGTAATTTACGGGGAAGTAACGTCTTTCATTCCGGCGAGTTCCGGGACCACTCAACAATCCAATCTCCCTATCTAGGAACCACTCGGCTAATAAACAACACCAGAAGCGCTGTCAACCTGCCAGACCATCTCACAGGGCAGGTAAGGTCACGACAATACATAACAGGAGGATAAATCATTACGGTCATCTTCTCAGAATGAACTGTAACAGATTGACTAAACAAGTCTTTGATTTCTTCCGTAACCGCAAAACAAAACCCACATGCTTTAAAGAAACTGAACAAGACCCAGTAGAATAATTAAAAATTACAGAAAATTCGCTACTCAATCGGAAAGCTAAAATAATTACCAAGGACAAAAATAAAAGGTTCCAGAACTAATCTACACTAAAATCCAAACCCCATCCTCTCGGGAGAAGAGAGGAAAAGAAGATCAGAAAGAATTAAGAAATACTGGGCACAAAGGAAATAACAATATCCAGGGAGATGATTGATTCAACGTACCGCAATCAGGGTGTAACGAAATTATAGTAGGCTAATAATAATAATCTCTACATATATTATTTCCCATTTTACAGGACCGGAGACAAGGTGAGGAAAAACATTTAAAGGGGACTGACGGTGGGATTTGAACCATTGCCCCTGCACGTTAACGCGCGTAACCGTTCAGTTCAATAATGACAATAATATTTCTAATAGTATTTTGAACAGTCTGAATAGAAGAAAGTATTTTGTATTTTGAATTATGTTTTAATCCGTTAGTGGTCGAAACATTAACAATGATGCTGATGGTTGAATCTTTCAGCCATTTACCAACAAATTAACTTTTAGAAGTCTTAATATTAGCCTACGGAAAACCAAATATTATCTCTTCATGAAATATATGAAATATTTTTTTTAAAATAAAACGATTGGGCCTAATAATAAAAAGTTTAACAAGTAGTTCCGTGAAGAACTATACAGCCTATTTTCATATATCCTGCTCTATCAACATACAAAATTTCAGTTTAATTGCTGTAACAGATTTGTAGATATTGAGAACCGTCTAAATATTTCAGATAGTCGCCGGGTTGGATTTTTATTTTTGTACTATTACATTAAGATTATTGTGTACGTGTGGTATTCAGACTTCAATCGCATGATTAGAACACAAGAAGTAAAAACGAGATTTTAAAATTACGCACAGCAGCCATCTTGTGATTATGCAAACAATTGAAATAAATTGGATGCCAGTGGATCACCATTTGTATAAGCATTTAACGTGCAACGTTTCATGGCACTCGGATAGTTAATTCGCGAGAAACGTCCATTTAAATATTTAAACTTCGCATCGCCGCCATGTTGGATTTGTGCTCACCAGGTAACTAAAAGTCCTATAGGTGAACATATGTTCATAGTCTCTATGAACATTAAAAAAACAGTTTGGTTGCTGTAAAAGATTCACAGATATTGAGAACCGTCTAAATATTTCGGAAGCTCGCCATTTAGGATTGTTATATGTATAGGCCATAGAGTTATGAACCATTCAAGGAAAATTATTGCCTAGGTTCATTATTCAAACTTTCACTTCGATCGCATAATTACGACTCAAGAAATAAGAACTTAAGTTTAAAATTTCGCACAGCCGCCATCTTGAGGTTATGTTAACAATTGAATTAAATTAGAGGGCAGTGCATTACAATCTGCAAGATCATTTACTGCTCCACATTTCACTGCGCTCAGAGAGTTAAATCACGAGAAACGTCTATTAAAATATTTCACATTCGCTTGGTCGCCATGTTCGTTTTCTACTTTACAGGTTTATGAAATATACATAGGTAAACTTGTATCAGTACCCTTTATCACCGTACGAAATTGCAGGGTGATATCTGTAATAGTTTCGGAGATATAGAATGTCAGTGAAATAATTCGCACAGCCGCCATTTTGAGGTTATGTAAACAATTGAACTAAATTAGACTCCCGTGCATTACAATGTGTATAAACATTTGCTGTACCAAGTTTCATTACGTTTGGATAGTTAAATCGCGAGAAAAGTCTATTTAAAAGTCTCAAATTCGCTTGACCGCCATGTTGGTTTTGTAGTCACCAGGTTTTTGAAAGTCTCATAGGTGAACTTCTAGTGGTGCCCTTTATCACCGTACACAATTTCAGGGCGATGTCTGTAATAGTTTCGGAGATATTGCATGTTAGTGAAATATTTCGCACAGCCGCCATGTTGGATATGTGAGACGTAACAAAATTTGAAGGGCACCGTCGAGGTCGCCGGGAATAGTGCTATGAACTTACCGAGTGTGATTGAAATCGCTCCTGCCGTTTAGATTTTATTAGGGACACACACACACACACCTCACACACACGCACACACACACGGACAAAAGGTGATCTCATAAGCCTATTTTTTCAAAATTGAAAATAGGCTAAAAATGGTAGGCCGAATTAAATTATAGTTAAAAATAAATAAGCGTATAAAAATAAAATTATAATACCTTTGAATTCTAAATTTTAGAACATGAAAATGTTAAAGAATATAAAAATAAAAATTAATGATAAAAATTAGGATGAAACAATTACAATTAAGAAGTAAAAAAATGATAATAAAATTAGAATTAAAAATAAATAAGCTTCTAAAAATTAAAAGTCTATTCTTTTATAATCTTAATTTTAAGAGCATTAAAATGCGACATAAAACAAAAATTAAAATTTATGTTAATTAATATTAGGGCAAAACAATTAAAATTAAATTAAAATAAATACAAATAAAATAACATCAGTAATACCAACTCTGCCCTATAAAGGGTTAAAATACTATTTTGTGTGTTTCGGAAATTCATATGTGTAGGCCTACTGGTATCTTGTATATAATATACTTTTTTGTGAGAATTGTTTATTTTGTATGTAAAATACTCTTTGGGAGAATTTTCCCCCAACTCTGTGAAGTCTAAACTAGTGTGTGTACTTGTAATTGAGGTAGGATTAGGGCAGGAAGCGGCCGTGGCCTACGGTTGGGTACTTCGCCAGCATTAGCATTGAGTAGGAGTGGAAAACGACGGATGGCTGAGTTCTGCCTCACTATCGCTCGGATCCAAATTTAATGTCTTGTGGCAGAGCCGGGAATTGAACCCGGGCCTTCGTGGTCAATCCAAAAGTTAGCCAATAGGCCTACTCAACGAGGCGGTCAGGTAACTTTCTAGTTTGATGATCAATTTATCAGCACGGTACCTATTTTTCTGGGTACCTGTACCGTATGTTTGGGCATCTTATATTCCATGTTCTAAACCGCTATTCCTTAAGGGGAATTAAAGAAAAGGTCTAGGTAATTGGGGCATAAGGGTTTAAGTGGCAGTTGCCGGTAAAGGAAATGCCAATTAAGGGATAAAGTTTTAATGTGGCATTCAAGCGGCATTACGGGGAAAGTTACAAGTTAGTTGCAATAAAAATCAACAGTTCGCGGCATATTCATAGCTGTTTAGGGAGAATAAATGGTGGCTACAGAATCACTTGCCACGTGGGATAAAATACATGCGATGGCTTCTCTATTAAATGGAACTGTATAAGGAAGGAATTATAATTCTATCATTTCACCCAAATTAGACGGAAACTCACTGGCGAGGAGGGGCCAGCTTAAACTGAGTGTACAGCTTGTCAAAGACTATCCAGGCTGCCAACAAGACAACCAATATCGTCAGACAACGGCAAGGAGGGAGTGTGTGTTAGATAGTTTTATGATTGCGATGAACAGTGGCGGATTCAGGCCTTGTGGGGCCCTAGGCGACATGATAAGGTGGGGCCCACAACAATAGGAAATAAAACAAATCAAATCAAAGAGAAAATAGTTGGGTAATAATAATAAAATAATGAATAGTGACAATATTTTGAATACACTACAGTACATTTTTTTAATAATATGAAAGAGACCTGCACGTCCCCTTGTAGAAGATTATGTAAACTATAAAATATTAAAATATTACTTTGCGACATTTTTCCCGGCTGAAGTCTTCTATTATTACACTGAAATCTAAACTTGCTAAATGGTCACAGGAGGTTATAGCTGCAATGAAAAAAGGAATATTAGTTATAAATTAGTTTGAAAACTATAATAAATTAATTAAATTTAAAAGAATCTATGGCGCAGGGCCCTGGGCGGTCGCCCTCCTCCCCCCCCCCTCCTAGATCTGGCCCTGGAAAAGAATGTAGGCTTAATTTAGGTTATTGATGGAATATGTATTTATATCATTAACTTTTGTAATTTGTTACCTGGGCATAAGCATATACAATAAATTAATACTTATATCTGATTACCGGTAGTGTTGGAAATACGTCACTACTCTGAATTACCAATAAAGCTCGCTGACAGCTGTCAAAGCTAGCACGTGGGGAAATGCTGTGTTGCCACTGAGGCAGATCAGGACTCATAAACATTCCAAGAGGCTTGCAGGAAGACACAAATACTGGGTAATTTAGCCCCCCACTCTAATGACCGTGACCTTTGAAGACACACTGAGTCAAACCATGTGCTTATTGCTGTGTCGGCAGACATTGCAACATTGCTCACTGTGGCCATGGAGACCGTTACCCCTCTGGTCTCCACTCCTCACCTCACCTATCAAGCGTGTGACAGCATTCACCGAGCATCTTTTGTAATCAGACTATAGTCTTACCCAAGGTAAGTCGACTATAAGGTAGGACACTCCGGTGCCTCTCGCTCCCATTGGCTGATAAGCTGTGACGCAGCTCGGATGTAGCAGGCGCTTGCCAGCTGATATTTACAATGCATTCTTACGGGAAACACAGTCATATTTCGCTTCTCTTTTCCGCTCGTGGTATTCAATCACAATAATGGCAATATGCGCATTATAAAGAGAAAGGTATAAACAATATATTGCAGTGGTTTATAATGCGAAATATACATCATAAACACACACAAAAAATATTTTAGATTAACTACGCTACCGCACCTTAGTATCAGCTGAGCTTAAAAGAAGCCTCACAAAACACAATAAAAGACGTGCAAAGGATGGAAATACGAAATTTAGCAATAGATAGGCTACATAATCATGCTTTAGCGATCCTGCGGTGTAGCCAATCGCGTTATATTGCTCACTACGACCGCGATGGGAAGCTGTAGTAAGTCGGGAGTTCAGAGGTTCAAATCCCGGCGCTGACAGCGGCTTTCCACACTCTCTCCAGGCAAATGCCGAGATAGTAGCCTACCTTGTTTCAAGTTCCGGAGCACTTACCCCATTTCCGTCCCTAATAATTACGGTCACACACATATTACAACAGTCACCTTAAAAGCACGGATTACAAATTGAAGACAAGTAGCCTACACGGAGCTGATGATCAAGATGTCCCAGTCCCAACAACATACATTATTAATGTAACATTGGTATGAAAATGATTAGTTTATAAACACTTACCTTTTATGCGACTTGAGTTTTAGATGACGAAACGACCCAGAGTTTGTTCTTTATTGCTGCATATTTCTCCAGTAATTTGATCTTGATATGCCTATTCAGGTGACGGATTCTGATAAAAGTCCTTGTCCTCACGTATAAACGAATTATCTTCTCATACACTTCCGGGAATTTTGATTTTATTAAGGTGGTCAGGTAGGTCATTACATTTTTCTTTTTGATATAGTTCGTCCATGAAAAGAACCGAACAAAACTTCAAATTCAATCATTTTATGGAGCCACTCATGTGTTGGACGAGTAAGTCCCCTTTGAAATGATGGGTATCCAATCATCCCTGTTCTCGTCTGTTACACACAAATTTTCCCCCTTCACACTTAAACTCTCATTAATGAACCTACTCTTGAATGCCACATAACCGGCAAAGTACTTAAGTGCATCTAGTGAAACGTCATCTTCACTGGAGAAGTATTACCGATGCAACTGGTAGCAAGTTTTAATTTTCAGCTTCTGTCGAGCACGTTAGATGACTCAATACCAAGATAAGTAGATGCTCACAATATTACAAAGACATTTTTATCGGTCTAGCAATAAAGCGGGGACCGGCAAAATGCGCACGTAGCCGGGTGACTAACAGCCGAGAGATTACATTAATGCAGCTGCTATATTGCTAGATAATATGAAATGAAAATCCACAGCCTGCTTCCAGTCTCCGACCGGGTCAGGAATGGAATGAATGAATCCCCCATCTAGCGGCGAGGATATGAACTGTGCCGGCTGCCGAGGCCTGACGCACTCCTCTGGGGCAATGATTAAATGAATGACAGATGAAATGAAAATATAGTGGAGAGTGTTGCTGGAATGAAATGGTGACAGGGAAAACCGGAGTACCCGGAGAAAAACCTGTCTGCCTCCGTTTTGTCCAGCACAGATCTCACATGGAGTGACCGGGATTTGAACCACGGACCCAGCGGTGAGAGGCCGGCGTGCTGCCGCCTAAGCCAAGGAGGCTTGCTAGATAATATAATTAATGTTATTGGTTGAACGTCCCTTTTAACTGCTGCTTTTAGAGACGCCGGGGTGCCGGAATTTTGCCTCTAAGGGGATCATTATCGTGCCAGTAAATCTGTTAACACGGCTCCCTCGCATTTGCTTACCCTCAAATGCCAGCCGACTGCACCAGGATTCGATCCAGCAACCTTGGGCATAGTAGGCGAGAACGTTACCGCTGAGCCTCGCAGCCAGCCTATATATTACTACACCGATAAGAAAGACCCTATAGTTTCGTAAGCGTGAGAGTACTTTTGTAACTGTACCACAACTTCCTGCGAGGGTGTGCTTGATCCTAGAAAATGTTAAGAACTGAGAACTACGATATTTAACCTATTTAAAAGATGTGCATTTGTATGATCTATGCATATTATGAGAGTCCAGAATACTCTCACGTTTCAAGTTATTTGCACGATACAATGCCGAAGAATTTAAGTGTCCAATGCAATTAGCTTATTGATTATTTAGCATTTTATTATATTCCTTATTTAAAACTACGGTACTTTTCAAGAAGTAGTAAATCAGTTGGGTGCAGCCCAAAATATTCATTTGAGGAGTTTGGACATCGTGGCCATTTAGCCCCGTGCACTTGGGCGTGTGATAAATTTGTCTGGTAACCTGTGTTATTGTGGTGTCTTTGTGTAGTTGTAAATCAGATGAGGATTGAGAAGAAGGCAGCCGTGGCCCAAGTTAGGAACCAACCCGGCAGTGGCAACCCATGGAAAACCACGTCCAGGCTGGCTGAGGTGGGAATCGAACCCACATCTTCTCAGATTTGCCTCACGAGGCTGAGTGTACCCGGACAGCCACGAATACTAACCGCTACACTACGTGGTGGTCACACAGTAGTCTGACTTGGGACTCCGATAACCGTTTAGCACTTGGTTCAATGTTGTTTACCTCACTGATTAATTTTCAACATTACCATTTTGGAGTTCTGTTTATTAGTTTCACGTAAACGTGAATCTTGGGATTATGAGCCACAGGACCTCCTTTTTTACGTGGAATCCGAACCACAGGACATGGCATTTCACTTCGAAAATCTCACATGCATTGACCGGGTTATTTTATCAGTCTCCTGACAGGCGGGTAGCAAGTTTAATGGTACAGACTGTAGTGATACGCCCTTTATAGGGTATTAGTTGACTGCAGAAGGGCATGCGAGGACTACCACATGCATATTTCTCTTCAAAAGCGTCCCTTTTTGTTGCTAGAGACAGCTGAGAACTGTTTGTTATACATGGTCGCCACGACAGTACTCAACCGATGACGTCACGCAGCAACCTATGCTCTGGCAAGCCGAAGCGCGGAGCCCGGAGTGGCTCCCCCTGAGTCTTACCGTTGTTCTATGACCGTGGCTAGGCTATGGTGTCTATAATGAGCGGGGCGAGGTTGCTAGGAATGTCGTCACCGAGTAAGTGTCTTCCGACTTGTGCCTCGCGGCAAAATATTAAGATCTAAGAATTTTGATTTCCATGTAGGAATACTTGAAGTACTCTTTACAGACGTGACTAAATTAGATAATGTTGATGAATCTTTCTACCGAGTTTAGCTTGGACATGTTCATTCCCTGTGTAAATTGATTTGCAATATTTTATTGTCGAGGATACACAAGATTAAATGTGTAACTAGAAACGTCTTTTTGACGGCAGTTATAAAAGATACCCAGTGATAGTACTTATAAGTTGGTAAACATAAATACATTTTTCAATCGATTCCACATTCATGTTGATGCAAAGACGGAATATGTTGTGTTTGGTTTGAAGTGAGATTCTTGTAACCCGGGGTGGTCTTGTATTTTCTGAAACTCATTGGATCCAGTTGCTGCCAATTTCTTGGTGCTCGCGGTGTAACGTAAGTTAACTTACACGTTGATAGGTTTGTAATGTACTTTAGTGGAATTTATTCCGCCTGCCCCATCGTATTATGCTGAGATTTGTGTATAACCTATTTTGGAATAAAGAAGCCAATAATAGGACGTTTCTTTTCAGTAGCTACTACCAGTAATTCCTCATTCAATTCCAATGATAGACATTCATATTGTACTCATTATACTCTAACTTACTGGTGGTATATCTTATAAAATCGAGCGTCATGGTCGAATACGTTTTTTCGTTAACCTCTTCTAACTACTGTGCACCAGGTGGGTTATATTCTTATAACTAGTAGCCTTACTTGAATACCGTACTGAAATTACCTCGTTTGATGTGTTATACAGGGTTATTCACCTAAGATGATACGGTACACGGAAATAACGTCTGAACCCTTAAATATATCGGTATTCTGTTTTCATTATTCGTAACACCCAGGGGCTTGGAAAATAATGTGCTACTTTACTCGTGGGGTGAGTAATAACGGAGATATTGATATTAACACCCTATTATGAAAAGGAATGTCACAAATTCATATTGCTGGCCTATATGTTTAACTGCGTACAAGTAAAAAGATGTAAGTATTTTCAAAATTGGACAGTTACTTTTTGAGATATCAATAAGAACAGAATGCGCTGTTGTGCATGCCGCATCAGCCAGCGTTCAGTCGTGCAAAGTCATATTGGTTCCTGGGTCCAGCCATAGAACGGATACCAGGCATGGAAACATATCGTACACATATGATGGGTTTCCAAAGTGTGTATGACAGGCGAATGCATGACCGGACAGGGAGGGGGGATGGTTTTAAAGGGACTAAAATAATTACTTCGACTTCAAAGGAACATAACGAACCTATAATTAATTGTCACTGTTCGAGTGTACAGTACCTACTACTGTATGAATTGAGAAATAAACATAACACAGGACACCTGAAGAGCTCCTTCTAGAAAAGCAAATGAATAATGTCCTAGGGAGACTTATTGGAAATGATCCGAAGGGAGTGGGCATGCGAACATAACAACATCTCGTCGGTGTAATTGCTATGAACCCAGGAACCTGCTAGCTCGTCAATATGTCCTTGCCCGATTGCACGCTGTCTGTTGCAGCATGCACAAGAGCGCATGCTGTTCTTATTTATATATCAAAAAGTAACTGTTCAATTTTGAAAATACTTACATATTTGAACTTTTACGCAGTTGAACCAGCTGTATGAATTTGTGTTCTTCCATTTTAGAATATTGATTTAGTGTCAATATCTTGAATATTGCTCTCCACATGAGCGTAAGTAGCACATTATTTACTGGCCCCTGGGTCTTTGACGAATATGAGTACCGATATCTTGAATGGTTTAGATGTTCTTTCCGTGTGACATCTTAGGTGAATAACCTTTTATATGATAATGATTTGGCATACTCGTATAAGTAGCCTACGACCTCTTATAATTCTGAAGCGCACTTTGTGTGTTCTAGTTTGCTGAATATTATGGAGCAACAACAATTCATTAAGAGTGAGCCAGAATGGCTACCTCAAACTGATGAATTACCTAATATTGTAAGTTGTATTTATTATGTTTATCATGTAACATAACAATCTTAGAGATGTGCGTAACAAGCAGGGTATATTGACTTAATACCTGCTACCAATTAGTAGTATTTTATTGTTACATGTAGCTTAGTACAGTTATTCTGTCTGTGTGTTTAACGTTGGCTCATGTTGTATTATACTTTCCAGGAATCAATTGACCTGTTACCCTCTTATAATCTGCTGGATGAATCTGATGATATATATGAAGATAAAATTGGGGTGGTGAAATTTGAACATCATGTACAGGTGATTATAGGTTTTATATTTCCTCTCATATATATGGTTCTTATTTAAGCAGTCAGTAGTTGCTGATGTTATTGTGTTCTTAATGCGGGTCCACTATGTTTCCACCCTGGGCCCCATTGTATGTGAAGTCAACACCATATGCTGTGATTACAGTAGCACATTTATTGGTAATGCAGGTTCACTGATCTTCATCATCATCATCATCATCATCGTTGACAACCTCCAGTTTCCCAGGTGCGGTTCACTTTTTGGCATATCTGTCGGAGGATAAAACACTGATTTAGTAATAACCTTTTATATCAAAACTTCAATGTTTTAAACCTCAAGCAGTAAAAAAAAATGTTTAACTCTTTCACATAACTTATGAGGAGTATTTTTATAAAAATGAAACGAGAGAGAGCTAGCCATGCCTGTCAATATGATGTTGGTCCTCCTTCCACCTTGATGCCTCCCTCTCATGTAAGCTATGGCTGTCAATATATTGATGGTCCACCCTTGAAGACTGCCTCCACTCCTAGCTGTGACTATCAGTATGGTGCTGGCTTATCCTTCATCTTCATGATAGGCTCTATTGTTGAATAAATATTTAATGGTGACGAGTTCTTGGTGTTTGTAGAAACTTTGTCGAAGGAGAAAGATTTTTTATTTATTTTTTACTGGCACGAAGTACTGTCGAATACACACCAGTGATTGTCTATGGCAGTGTTTCTCAGCCTTTTATTGGACCACGGTCGTGAAATTCATTCTCTAAAGTTCTTATGCTGCTGTCTATAAACATATTGTTATTCACTTCTCTGTTTATTAACGCATTGTATAATCACCTTGTTGGTTGGTTCCTTAGTTTAGGGGCTTTGACAACGCGGTCAATCACCTTGATAACGACAAGGGCTCATGTATTTTTCGTTACAAGTAAATTTATATAACATGAGATTTCAAGTAGCTGCCACTGTACTTACAAATAATTCCCTATTTGTTATTCGTTCCCGTTAAATTACACCCTAAGTCAGGTTTCCATGAGACCAAAAATGGTTTTAAATTGCCAACGCTTGGTACAAGACATCTAACGCAAAATTTCTCAACGTTTCCTGTCCTTATTAACGTTATATGGTAATTAAAGTAACTGCATCTACGCCGCGAAGTCGCAACACACACACACAATGCTAGTGACAATCTGCTAGGCCCACGTTTTGCGAGGGTATACTAACTAAAATGCTTTTTGATAAAAACTGCACATTAACTGTTAGGTGTTTTGCCATGTAACATGGACGGAAAAAAACTATGAATGCAGGGTTGAATTACCTTCAGTATGTTACTTTATTCCCTCATTCCTTCAGTTCAAGTTTATAAGCCACCTGTAAGATACCATCCCACCTACGGAAAGGAATACATATGTGAAACAAGTCATTTCTTTGCAGTACGATACAGACCATCACACAGATATTAAGATTGAGGAATCTTCTATTCCGGAAAGCGGTCCGTGCATCACAACAGCAGTATCATGTTCAGATCTGAAAGAGGTAAGTATCTTCATGCGTCTTTTCAAGACATCTCCTTAGCTCCTCACAGCATTTAGGGATTAAGAGTTGTATTCTCACAATTACGTTGATGACAAACGGAAGTGTTTGGCTGTTAATACCTACTCCAATGTCATCCACAGCCTGTATCTCCTTTGCAAACAGTGTGCTCCCGTACTCTAGCAGACACACAATGCTTGTAGTTAATAGCATGCTCTACAATAGACTCCCCACAGAGGCAAATTCATTGATTCAATCTAACTTTTTTGATCATTAAAATATTAAATTGCAGCGAATTGTAAAGAAATTCCTTGTATAATATTCTGAAGGTTGATTGTTTTATGCCGTCTTTCTCAGAAGCTATGCTCGTATGGGCAGTCTAGATGCTTATTACTCAATGTTATGTGTACGTGTTGGACCGTAGGACCTGTTATGGTCAATTGCAGAGCTTTCCAAACTTTTTCTCATGGCAACACCCTATTAGCACACACAATTCTACATGACGCCTCTTTAATTATTATAACAAAGGTTCATTTTAAAGAAAGTGAAATTTTTCATAGTATGCATATGATTTTCCAAGTATAATAGGCTATATTAAGGACCTTTCTAATAGATAAAATACTTGCACCTTGATGTTCCAATTCTATGACTGTTATGGGCTTGGCGATCATTAGAAATATGCTTTATATCAGGTCGGATGCAGGACAAATTCACACGCATTTCCTCATCTATCATTCTCAAACTTCCACGTTTTACTGTTTTTTTTTGTATTAGACATAACACGAAACGCACTTTCACACGAATATGTCGTTGAAAACTGCAACAAAACAATGAGGGCTCCTTGACTCAGGCGAGGAAGATCTTGTTAAATAGAAACACAGAAGCTGTCTAATTCTGACTCTTGGTTCTTAAGTCTTAAAGCCTGGTTGTTTTTAAGCTCCGCCAGTTCCTTTTCTTCGATAAGTTGAAGTTCACAAGTGTTTGAGGGTGCAAAAGGAATTCTTTTCAATTCGTATTGTTTTACGTTTAGTGATGGAAAATATCCAACCAGCCTCTATTTCAGTTGCATTAAAAGATTATGAACCAGTGGTTGTATTTTGTCGCTAATTGGACATTTAGATGTCAAAGGACACTCTCAAAATTGCTCTCATTTATTTTTCCAAACCATAAACTGATTTTTACCCTTAAAGTGGCAATTGTGTCTTTAGCAGCAAGTAGATTTGCACTCTTATCAACATCTCGATCAAGCGGCTAATTGGCCCAATGAGGGGAATTACTGTATTGACATCTGCCCCTCTCTTATGGTCTTACGGCTAAAAGAATTAAAAGTAAATGTTCATTTGAGCTCAATCCTTTTAGGTTAATTCTTCCATTACGGCACTGATCTTAGCATATTCATTAGCTCTAAGGTTACCTTGGTCTCTAATGGTGTATTGTAAGTTTCAGAACTGGGGAATATAACCACTTTTCTGTATAGTTTTGATCTCTAGCTCTAGGATGTGAAGGACAGTAAAAAGTCATTCAACGAATATATCTTCACTTCAGCTATGCATTGCTGTACAATTACATGGGTTGTCATTTGTGCAAATGTATAAGATGATAACACTGTAATAAATGATTCCATCTTATCCCCAGGATGTAAAAGAAGAAAATCAGAATGAAGAAGCAGATGAAAGTGAAAATCACTTAAATGAGTAAGTGTTAAACATACAAACAGCATGTTCTTTCGTTTACATTATACTTACCCTCCTTGTAGGAATGTTTAGGCTTTTCCTTTCTTAAATGCGGGTGCTAAACTTTCAGCTTCAAAATGAATTTCACGAATTTCCAAACGAATAATTAATTAAGCGTTATTAATGTAAGGCAAGGCTGCAACTTATCACCCATACTTTTCAATCTTTGCATTGAACAAGCAATGAACGAAATTGGAGAAAAATTTAAAGTGGTAATGAAGATTCAAGGAGAAATAATTTTTACTCTGAGATTTGCTGATGACATCGTCATCTTGGCGGACACGCCTGAGGATTTGAATGAGTTTTTGAATGGTATGGACTCCGTCTTACGGAATGAATACATGATGAAAATTAATAAATGTAAAACAAAAATGCTGGAATGCAGCCGAAATAAATCAGAAACCTCTATGGAGATCAAATTGGCAGGTGAAAAGTTGAAGGAAGTAGGAGACTTCTGTTACTTAGGAAGCAAAATAACCAGTGATGGACGAAGCAAAGAGGATATAAAAAGTAGGTTGGCTCAGGCAAGGAAAGTCTTTCTACAAAAAAGGAATCTGTTGACATTGAATATAGATTTAGGTATTAGGAAGTAATTTTTGAAAGCCTTTGTCTGGAGCGTGGCGCTCTATGGAAGGGAAACTTGGACTATTGTTGCAGCAGAAAAGAGGAGAATTGAAGCATTTGAAATGTGGTGTTACAGGAGAATGATGAAGATCAGATGGGTCGATAGGGTGACAAACGAAGAGGTATTAAGACGAGTGGGAGAGGTGAGATGTTTCTGGCGACTGCTAATGAAGAGAAGAGATAGGTTAGTAGGACACATACTAAGACCCCCAGGAATAGCAAGCTTAGTTATGGAAGGAAGGGTTGAGGACAAGAACTGTAGGGGTAGACAAAGGTTAGAATATTTGAAACAGATTGCTTCGGATGTAGGGTGTGGTTGCTATGTAGAGATGAAACGATTAGCTCAAGACAGGGAGGCATGATGAGCTGCATCAAACCAGTCGAAAGACTGAAGACTCAAACAACAACAACAATTCATTATTATTCAAGGCAAACTATAAAATATTTGTATAGAGAGACAACATAATGCCACAGAGTTTGAGTGAGTTTCATTTTGTGGTTAATGGTAAAACACTTAATTTCAGTTTACAAAATGACACTATATTACCTTCGCCCAGACGCAAATACTTATAAAATGGCAGCTGACTCGAGGTTTATTTTATAAAGGAGATGAGTGTGGAATGTGCCGCGGCTGTCTCGCTGACTCTCCTGAGGCTAACTGTACTTTTTACCATTTTGTTCATTCCGTGAGTGCTTTGTCGACATAAAATTACATTACCACCGCAGAAGATATATTTTAAAAATCAACCCTATAAATAAGAGATTTAATTACGTTAAAACCCAAGCAACTCAAGTCAATCACGTCCCCTAAAAAACGTGTATACCAGGTCAAGCTATCATTCATTGGCATTCACTTAAAAATAAAATCATAACACATAAGCTATCACTTCACTCCACGGCACAAAGATAAAAAGCAAGACTGCTGTTGTTTTGAGTCTTCAGTCTTTTGACTGGTTTGATGCAGCGCTCCATACCTCCCTGTACTGAGCTAATCGTTTCATCTCATAGCTACCACACCCTACATCCGAGGCAATCTATTTAACATAGTATATCCTTTGTCTACCCCTACATTTCTGGTCCTCGTCGCTTCCTTCCATAACTAAGCTGGCTTTTCCTGGGTTTCTTGGTATGTGTCCTACAAACCTATCTCTTCTTTTCATTAGCAGTCGCCAGAAACATCTCTCTTCTCCCACTCATCTTAATACCTTTTCGCGTATAACCCTATCTATCCATTTGATCGTCATTATTCTCCTATAACATCACACTTCAAACGCTTCAGTTCTCGTCTTTTCTGCTGCACCAATAGTCAAAGTTTCACTCCCATAGAGTACCACGCTCCTGACAAAGGCTTTCAAAAATGGCTTCCCAATACCTAAATCTATATTTGATGTCAGCAGATTCCTTTTTTGCAGAAATGCTTTCCTTGCCTGATCCAGCCTACATTTTATATCCTCTTTGCTTCGTCCATCGTTGGTTATATTGCTTCCTAAGTAACAGAAGTCTCTTACTTCCTTCCTTCCTTCAGCTTTTCACCTGCCAATTTGATATCCATAGAGGTTTCTGATTTATTTCGGCTGCATTCCAAGACTGACAAGGTTAAATTTTTAAAACTCAGCAATTCTTCTAGGTTTGTGCCATGTCTTGTGCGGGGTTTCGCCTAGGACACCAAGCTAGGCTCATCGGCGGGCTCTTGGTGTCCCCGCCCGGACCCCCACAGGAGTGACGAACTGCGCGCCACCTCCCTTTATATAAGGTGCAACTGCACCACTTGACTACGAGAACTAAAAGTTCAAGCAGCCTTAACCTCCCTATGAAGGCTTCCAAAAAGATGGTATATTGGCTTTCACGGCCGGTGAATTAAAACTCAGCAATTCTTCTAGGTTTGTGCCATGTCTTGTGTGGGGTTTCGCCTAGGACACCAAGCTAGGCTCATCGGCGGGCTCTTGGTGTCCCCGCCCGGACCCCCACAGGAGTGACGAACTGCGCGCTACCTCCCTTTATATAAGGTGCAACTGCACCACTTGACTACGAGAACTAACAGTTCAAGCAGCCTTAACCTCCCTATGAAGGCTTTCAAAAAGATGGTATATTGGCTTTCACGGCCGGTGAATTAAAACTCAGCAATTCTTCTAGGTTTGTGCCGTGTCTTGTGTGGGGTTTCGCCTAGGACACCAAGGTAGGCTCATCGGCGGGCTCTTGGTGTCCCCGTCCGGACCCCCACAGGAGTGACGAACTGCGCGCCACCTCCCTTTATATAAGGTGCAACTGCACCACTTGACTACGAGAACTAAAAGTTCAAGCAGCCTTAACCTCCCTATGAAGGCTTCCAAAAAGATGGTATATTGGCTTTCACGGCCGGTGAATTAAAACTCAGCAATTCTTCTAGGTTTGTGCCGTGTCTTGTGTGGGGTTTCGCCAAGGACACCAAGCTAGGCTCATCGGCGGGCTCTTGGTGTCCCCGCCCGGACCCCCACAGGAGTGACGAACTGCGCGCCACCTCCCTTTATATAAGGTGCAACTGCACCACTTGACTACGAGAACTAAAAGTTCAAGCAGCCTTAACCTCCCTATGAAGGCTTCCAAAAGGATGGTATATTGGCTTTCACGGCCGGTGAATTAAAACTCAGCAATTCTTCTAGGTTTGTGCCGTGTCTTGTGTGGGGTTTTGCCTAGGACAACAAGCTAGGCTCATCGGCGGGCTCTTGGTGTCCCCGCCCGGACCCCCACAGGAGTGACGAACTGCGCGCCACCTCCCTTTATATAAGGTGCAACTGCACCACTTGACTACGAGAACTAAAAGTTCAAGCAGCCTTAACCTCCCTATGAAGGCTTCCAAAAAGATGGTATATTGGCTTTCACCAAGAGCCCGCCGATGAGCCTAGCTTGGTGTCCTAGGCGAAACCCCACACAAGACACGGCACAAACCTAGAAGAATTGCTGAGTTTTAATTCACCGGCCGTGAAAGCCAATATACCATCTTAAATTTTTAAGGCTGCATAATTTCTTTAATAAAATAATTAATGACGTATCGTGACGCCCACATAACTCACATTTATACACAACTAGCATAAGTACCCATTCTTCGAACGGTCTTCGGTATTAATAATCAGACGTTTTCAATTGAGCTACTGTTGCAAAGGTTAGGGGCTTGGAACCTTTTTGTCGACAAAGAAAAATGATTAGTTAAAATGTGCTCTCGAACTAAATTTACTTAACGTGTTCTTCCTGACGTGAAAATAAAATTGAAAACCTCATAGACGAATCGCAATACGCGTCACATACAAACTGACCCTAACCGTTGTGTCAAGTGCCCAACCACAGGAAGACCCCTTTTATTAAAAAAATGAAAATAATAATGAAAATTCAGGTTTTTAGCCTCCAATGGCCCAAATTCCTAAAAGCAGCAAAAAATAGACTACTATTTCAAATCAGGATTATTTGAAAATAACTTCGGAGTTTGGAGATATAATAGACCTTCTGTACGACATGTCGCACGTGTAAGTCGTGTGAAAGATATCTAGGGTACTCCTTGAACCCCTTAATCGCATTGACGAATTTTACAGTTTTAGTTGGTTCCGTGATAACCTTATAGCCATTTGCAAACTTTCACAGAAATGTAATAAATGGAGTGGCATTGCTTCTTGCAGAAATAGATGTATAGTTGGATGTCACCTCTTGAATACTGTTGTCGTGTTGCTGGCTTGCATTCCTTCATTAATTAGTTTATGAAATGAAATTAGTTTTCTGGGAATATCTAAGAAACTGTTGGTTTTAGAGCCTTAGAATGAATTTTTCGGGGACCCTTTACGGCTCTCTAGGGGCCCAGAGTTTTGTTTCTGACACCAAGGGGTTGAAAATGAGCTTTGTCTCGCCGTTGTACGCCATAATAATGATGATAATAGTAATAATAATGATAATAATACTAATATCGTATGGCCTCGAGTGTCGGGTGCAAGCTTTTGTAATTTGACACCCAGAGGGTAGCTTGCATGTCGAATTTCGTTGTTCCTTGAATCACTATGAAAGTGAAGGAGGTTCGATATCTAAGCTCCTTGAACACTATAGCGCTTTCTTGTAGAGAAATGAGGAACTTTGTGTTGGCGGAAACTCCCGAGATTAATTTTGCCATTATGAACATGGCCTACTGAATTTAAATGGGTTCTTTGACATGCCAACATATAATAATAATAATATAACAATATAGGGATAGAGATATAATAGACCTTCCGTACCATACCCACACGTGTAAATCGCGTGAAAAAATTCTAGAGTATCCCTTGACCCCCTTAAGTGAATTGTATGTATTGATGAATATTTCAGGTTAATTTGGATCCGTTATAACCTTATAGCCGTTTGCAAACCTTCACAGTAATGTAATGAATGGAATGGCATTGCGTCTTACAGCAATAGATGGACTTCTGAGATTGTGTTGCCATGGTTACCGACTTGCATTCTTTCATCGTTTATTAAGTGAAATTAGTTTTCTGGGAATATCTCAAAAACTGTTGGTTTTAGGGCCTTAAAATGTGGTTTTGGGGTTCTCACCCTTCTACGCCTATTTCAGCATCTATTTTGAGGGGTAGGCCCCCTTTTATTAGAGGTACGGAGAAGAGTTACATCAATGATTAGTGTCGTGCCTCTGATGGATATCTGTATCAAATTTTACAATGATCCACCCAGCCGTTCTTGAGTTATAAGGACTCAAAAAATTGTCCACAGACAAACAAACAGACAGACAAAAATTTTATTTTTGCGCGCATCCGTCATAAAACAGTCTGAAACGTGCAAATATCGCAAATTTTCGTGGAAATTCAGAAAAAAACAGACAAACTTTCATTTATTTATATATATATATATATAGATAGATAATTGGCAATAGAGGCCCAGAAATTATTTTGGAAATCCTGTGTACATAGTGCAATCTAAGTACAGGTAGAGAATTTTTAAATACTACTTCAGGGGAGGAGGATTACGCCACTGTGGTGAGAAAAGAGAACGTTCGCAAAAAATTGTGCCAGTTAAAATGTGCGACGCTAGAGGAGAGGCATGCAGTGGTATGCCGAGAGTTGGATGATAAGTGTGCGCTGCTTAGTGGGGTTATAAAAGGGTTACCAGCTTCTGTACATTATAACAGACCGCACTATACTGTATGTGCTGTGTGCCAGGTAAATCAGTCATCCCTACACAATCGGTGAGGCCCTAAATAATGTGTTCAATAGTGAAGTATGGTAACACTTACATATTCCAACCAGACAATTATAACGTGAATTAATTAGTGTCACATGAACGAACAAACACACCGCTAGTTACTTGGTGTGCAGTTGCCCGTGCTCGTAAGTACAGAGGTCCTATCCCTGGGGTAACTGAACAGGCAACCCGCAATACATCCCGTAGAAAGCTGTGTAAGGGCTCCATCTCCTTTTTAGGACAAGTCATTTCGCTCTAAGATAAAATTTACCCCCATCCACGAAATTAAGGATTTTTTTTAGTGCGCATGCGCACTTAATGTATCTTCTAAATTGGCGGAATTCCCAATTGTTATGGTAGATGGCTCCATACCCCCTTCTCTACCACCTACCCTTATCTCCCACAACCCCTACCCCCAGAATGCCCCAAAATTCCAAATAGATTTTTCCAAATTTAAGTAGATTTAACACAAAAGTCCACCATTGCTCCCACTTACATTCGCCGAGCTCATCTTTGTTGACTTCCCTTGGTCAGTTTAGTTCCTTTTCCAGCTTATTTTTAGATTTATTTATTACTAGCTATTTTACCCGGCGTTGCCCGAGAGGTGTATTTACATGTTATAGAAGGATACATGCCAATATATTACGCAAGGTATATTCACTTTGCCCCTAAGTGAGTTTAAAACATAGTTATCTTGGGCTCTGAAGTTAATCAAGTGCCATATTAACTCATTGTAAATCTAGGCGAAAGGTACTGTGGAGTACAATAAGGTAGTAGAGAATGCATCAATAACAAAAATGGCTGTATATGCACATTTCTCAATGACCTAGTCTCACAATTACGGTACTTTCCTGATAGTCTTTATTGCTCTTGTAATGGGTGTAATTGAGACGTCTTGTTCACATAGTTCTCTTTCATTTTTAAATTGTTGCATCTGCCTTTTTGAAAGGAAACAATATTTAAATTATTCAATATTTGGAATATAAAGTCATCCTTCTGGAGTCAAATATACTTACGATTTTTAACCCCGCACAAATGGTGTGATTAATGAGAAATGGCTTATTCATATACATAAAGCAGTGTGTAGGCTACAATAGCTGCATATTAAGGAATAGTATTGCTGTATTTACATTCCTATTATCTCATATTGAGCGGCTTTGGTGGCGTATTTGGTAGCATGCTGAGCTTCTATGGCCAAGGTCGTGGGTTAAAACCCGGCCGAAGTCATCGGAGTTTTGAAGAGCGTTAAAAATCCTTCAGTATGCCTTCCTTCGGAGGGGAAGTAAAGCCGCTGGGCCCATGTCATAGGACATCGATTTATGTGATGTAAAAGAGCCTTCCACTAACTACACTCGTGTGAAAGTAAAATTTGATTAGCGCTATTAAGTTCCAAGGGTCACCGTCTGGTTACGGGGGTATCTATTAGCCAAGTTTGCAGCAGGATGTCGTTGATGGTAGCATTTGGTAGAAAAAGTAGGAACTACTTAAAACTGACTGTCTGTAGTCCTTACCTGAATTTAATACAACACACAATAATACAGCCATCACAATTAACACCGGTTATCAGGCAGATTCTACACACATTCAAAGTATACGGGGCTGCATGACCGCGATGTCGCAGCCCCTAAACAGAGGAACCAACTAACCTATCTCACCTAGTTAAAGTAAAAGCAGCAACGTGTAATCCCAGTATAATGTCAAATGAGATGCATTGGTTGAGAACACATTGGGCTTCTTCTTTAGCCCCTAAAGTATTTCGTAAGATAGGTCAAAATTTGAAATGGCAGACTTGGAATATCAATACTTCACCAATCTGTGTATAATTAATGAAGAGCCTGTATGCTTAAAAATTCATAAGCCTTTTCTAATCAAAGCGGCTTCAAGTAACACGACGTTGTGGAAAGTAGAGAGGTTAGCTCAAAGTATATGGTGTCTGAAAAGAAAGCAATGAAAAAGCAAATATAGGCTAATTATAAATGTGACTGAGATGAAATAATATATTAAAATCATTATGCAATCTAATTTAAATGACATTGAATTAATATAAATATAATAAATACGATAACTTACTTGAAGTAATGACAATGTTTCATTTAGAAAATGATTTGTCTATTGTTTAATATGTTATGGGTTTAGCGAAGTTCCAAAACTCAAATAGATGGTAGTAAGAAACGAAATTACGTCAGTGCTAGTTCTGCAAAAAGACGTAAATACGAATGGAACACTACTGTGAAAAGATCCTGTACGTGTTTGAGTGTTGAATGGGCAGGCAGTTTAAAGCAGGCAGGAGGGATGCGATCCAACTGGCAATGAAAATGGTGCTGCAACCTATCTTGTCTTATGTTAAATGAACAGGCAGTTTAAAGCTATTATGAAAGAGAACAAAACATATCTACAATGGCATTACATATGCCAGTTGCAAGTACCGATGGAATATGTCGCATTCAACACTACTCTTGGTCCCCCACAGGAGGTGTGCTTTCATTTCCCGAGTTTACGTGAGTCAGAGTTTGGTGTGATGATTGTCTTACGTGATTTCCGGCGATAACTTTGTTCCGGACACAAACACTCCTTCGTCTGTTGTGTGTAGTCGTCATTTTTAGAGTCCCGCACCGTAGTTGTGTTCGTATAATCGTGCACCACGGTTGCGAGGACAGCTGTAGCAAGTCCAGACGTCGTAGGTTTGAAACTATTCTGAGTGAGGTTTTTCTACACTCTGTCCAGGCAAATGCCGGGATAGTAGTTGACCAATGCTAGTAACGCACATGATAGTGACTTCTTTGCCTCTCATACCTACGATGATATCCAATTAACTATGGAATCAACAGTCCAGTGCATATCCATAAGTTATATTTTGAAAAATGTGTATCATGATGTTTTCTTGCGATTCTGTTGAATCATTCTTCAGTACATCCCCCAGGGGCTCATGACTAAAGGGATGTGGGTTTGGAGACCACGGGACCCTAGCTGAGTGCGCTATTGCTTTCACTTACTTGTGCCCGGCTCCCTTCTGTCATCGTACCTGTCGATCACCCTTGGTCACCTTTCGTTCACTTACGACATTACGACACTCCCCCTCCTTCAGGGGCTTACAACTTGTGGGACGCTGGTTAGCGATCAGGGGACCCCGCTGAGTTCGCGATTGCTTCCACTTAATTGTGCAGGGGTCCTGTCTGGCATATTTACTGGTCAACTCTTGTTCTCTTCCGACCCTGACGGTATTAGGATATCTGAGGTCTAAGAAGTATTTCAAATTCCCGCCTTAATTGGACCTTGTTTCATCTTTCCTTATACCCTCATTCTTCGAAGGGTCAGATCTCTTGTTTTTTCTTTTCATCATATCTCCTCCCTTCTGCACGAGGTCATAAGGGAGGCAGGGTGTGTGTAGCCCCACCACTGGAGATGCTACACTCTCAAGGGCTCACGGCTCTTGAGGGGAGGTCTCTCTCCTATTTCCCTTCCTATTTACCTTTCATGGCACACCTTACCAAATCCGTCAATTCTCTTTTTTTTTTTGAGGGTTGAGAACATTTCATTTACCTGCATTTTATTTCCCTTATTCCTTCCTTTGTGTCCTTTTGTTCTCCTAATCCGTAATTTGGTTGTAAGTTGTAGTTATTTTTAGTTCTAGTGTTCATTTTATCATCCTTCATTTTCATCCCAAAGAATTAAGAGGCCTATAGCCTCCATGTTAGGCCCTTTAACATCAACTATCATCATCAAATTACAATTTCAGCAATATCTTTTTCTACAATGAAAACTGAAAGTCTGGTTTAAGTTGTATTCACAGTGGTAATAATTTATTGTATGAAATGTTTGGATTGCATTTCTCAGAACTGTAATCCTCTCCACTCAGCAGCGGTCTTGCCAGCAGGAAAGTTCATAAAGGTTTATAAAAATCGAGTGAACCTAATGGAATTCAATTTTAATAAGGTGCGATGGTATGTTTGGTTTCTGTCATTTAATATCAAGCTATTGTATCTTGTGGCCGGCCCCGTGGTGTAGGGGTAGCGTGCCTGCCTCTCACCCTGAAGCCCTGGGTTCGATTCCCGGCTCCGTCAGGGATTTTAGAAACTGACGTGAGGGCTGGAACCGGGAGCACTCAGCCTCGTGAGGACAATTGAGTAGCTGTCTGACAGTGAGGCAGCACCCTGATCACGAAAATCAAGATTAACGGCCGAGGGGACCCGATGCGCTGATCACGCGACACCCCATTATCTGCAGGCTAAATGGCTGGGCAGCGGTCGCTTGGTAGGCCTAGTCCCTTCATGGGCTGTATTGCCAGAGGTTATTATTCTTATATTATTTTGTGATATAATGTGCATTTTGATATTGCGGAAATTATATTGACAAATAGTGTCACGTCTTTGCTATGCTATACTCGATTGACAGTGCTGTGTGAGCAGTTGAGTAACTAACGGGATTTCAAGCAAAGATCCTCATTTTCTATACCGGTAGTGCAGAGCGCAACTCGCATCCAGTCGGCCGTGTCTCGACTTGAGCTATGTTGCCATGGAAATGATCTGCTTTGCCATTCCTTCATGAGTATATTTTATGACTTTATATTAGCCTTTGCTCGAGTACAAAAGGACCGAAATCAGAAGAATGAGAAAGTCTATCGAAAATTCATGTAGCCAGCCGTTCCTTCTGGGTCCTAAACTATGTGTATGCAAAATTTGGTTGAGATTGGTGGAACGGTGTAGATTTGTATACGGAACAAACCCACCCACCCACATACACACCCACATACATACAGACTTTCACTTTTATATATAAGATTTAATATGTATTTATAACTCTTTATTGATGATCGATTTATCGATTATTGATCAACTACAAAGTCATCGACTCGAGATTTCCAAAAATAGTAGATACCACCCAAACGCGTAATCGGAGATTATCATGCGAGGGCTCAAACGAAATGCCTCCATCCCCTCTATCCATAGGACACGCCAATTCCAATACCGATATTCTTTTTATGATGGACGTTTGCAAGGTTAAGTGAGGGTTTCCACGAAGTCATGTAACATGACACCTAGCTGCGCACGACAGGATAGCCCGAGCGGTCGATCCAACAAGCTTGATTAATTTATATTTTATTTATTTATTTAATGTCTATTTATTTAGTATTTCATTTTTATGAATTTATTATTTTATATTTGATAAATTTGTTTCTTCTTCTTCTTGTCGACGTTTCGGCCAGCTATGGACCACGTTAATTCAACTGCACTGTGCCTCGAGCTTTACCGTTCGCCCAGTAACGTCTCGTGTGTTCTCGGTGGTGCTGTTTCCTGGTCTCAGTTCACGTGTTGGCTGTTGTTATTTTAGGCTTTTCCTGGAAACTCAGGTGCTCAATAGTTTCTCCATAACGGGCGTACGCATCTGAATATCGTAATTCCCACTTGTTTTAAATACTTTCCTACCTCTCCAAACCACGCTCCCTTGTTTCTTTTACCCAGAAAGTAAGTAAAGATTTTGTTTGACAATCACATTGGGCTCAATTTTGTTAAATGACCATACAACACAATCCTCCTCTTTCTCATCGTGTCAGTGATTTTGGTAACATGTGTGTAGAGTTCATGGTTGTGCTTCCGTCTGTAATCACCGTTTTCCTTGACTGGGCCCAAGACTTTCCATAATATCTTCCTTTCCTTTATTTCAAGTTTCTCCATATGACCTTTTCGTTGCATCCTAAGACACTCTGCAGCATATAACGGTTCCTGTCGGATGACTGTGCAATGATTTCTTGTTATATATTCCCTTGGTTAACTGGTATGCAGTTTCCATTTTTGTCATTCGAGATGTAAAAGCCTTCTTCTCAGAGATATTAAGCTCTATCCATTCACCTAGGTATTTGAACTTTTCTGTCCGCTTGATCTTTCCTCTTGCAATGGCTAGTTCTCTTGGTGCCAGCGTTATATTACTTATACACTTGGTTTTCCTGAAGGAGATATTGAGAGTGAATAAGGTCTGAGGTCCAGCCTCCAAGAAGTTTCTCTGTTTCTCAAATATCGCCTGGTATCTTAGTTAACTTGTCAACTGCCTTGTCTCCAGCATATTTCAATAGTGGCGATGTTATCAAGTTTTCACCTGGTGCCTTATTGTTTATCAATGACTGTTTGATTTCATCGTTTGTCGGTGGAAGTGAATCTGCGTGAAAGTGTGCATTTTCTTGGAATTGAAATGTGGATTCGGGGGCTTCTCAGTTGAGGAGTGTTGCTAAGTATTTAGCCAGGAATTCGCAGGTGTCATTGTCATTGTCATTGTGAGCAATTTTTCCGTCGAGATCTTTGAAGTGTTGGTTTAGTGAAGTGTAATTATTGAGATTCTATTTGAAAATTCCGTAGAAGTCTCGAGCATTGTTCTTCTCGAAATCCTGCTGAATTTGTACTAGCTGATTCATGTCGAAGGCACGTTTTACCCCACGTATAATTTTGCGTTGTTTTTTCTTGTGTCTAGGAACTTCTCCCAGTTATCTGTGTTTCTCAATGAGTTCCATCTATGGCAGGCAAGTTGTATTTTCCTTATTACCACATTACACTCTCTGGTCCACCAGGCATGCTTCTTCGGTTTCGTGAGGGGGACTGTCTTCTTAGCTGTGGACCTGAACCTCTTGTAGTTGTTCCCAGTTCTGTGGATCCAAGGACTCAAGCTTCTCAGAGAACTCGTGGTTAGTTTTATTTTTGTGTCAAACCTAAATATTTTTCTTGGATTGTCCTTCCTGGTATTTTGTGGAATGAGTTTAAGTTTGACTTCAGAAAGATAATGATCAGAGTCAAGATTGGGACTTCGCAGAATCTTCACATTTTGTATCTCTCGTTCCGCTTTCCGAGCAATGGCTACCTGATCGTTCTGGAACTCACCAAGAACGGGATTTGGGGATGTCCAAGTATTTTATTTCTCGGGTAAGTGCTTGAAAGCTGTCGATTTCATAAGTAGTTTGAATGCCCTACAGAGTTCAGTGAGTCTCTCCCCATTACGGTTGGTTCTCTGGTGAGCCGGATATTTTCCTACAATATTTTGATGTTTTCTTTCTTATCCGAGTTGAGCATTGAAATCCCCCAGCACGATAATTGTGTGCTTGTCGGGTATTTGAGAAAGGATGTCCTCCTGATCTTCCCAAAATATATCTGTTCCTTTTGGGTCTGTTTTGTTTGCCTGATTAATCGTTGCGTGGACGTTGACAATAGTGTCCATCCTGTTTGCACTACGGAATGAAAGAGCCGAGACTCGGCTGCTAGAGAGGCGAAGTCCGTGACCATAAATCCTATGCCAAGATGAGGAACATTTTTCATTACACGTTTGCCGGTCTTACCTTATAAATTCTGTAACCTTTTGATTCGAATGCATGTTCATCTGTAAACCTTGTTTCTTGAATTGGTGTGATAGGAATTTTATGTTGAGAGAGTGTGTCTGTTCAGTGTTTCAGTTTGCCGACCTTTAAAAGGGAATTCACATTAAAGGTAGCAAAGTAGTTTCAACGCTTTTGTTTGATTGTTTTGTGGAGTCTCTGATACCTCCAAGCATGTCGGTTCAGGCTCCCCCAGAATCCGAAGGCCCGCATGAGTCACTTCGGACGATTGTTGATTGGTTACCACCTTAGGTAGTAGGTTCTGCTGAACTTTCCTGTATGCTTTAAACAGTTGAAAAACTGTAGATTGGGGTCAGTGATATTTTACACTGACCAAGATACTACAAAGGTTGCGAGCCTTGGAGGCCCCATCACTGATCGGCTCGCCGAGCTAGTTTCCCGCTGGGATTGATTACCCAACCTTCCACTCGGTTGCTCGGCTTAACAGGGGGCATCTCGTGTGGGTTACATGCTGGAGTTGGAGTGAAAGAGGCTATTTGGATTCTCTTGTTGTGAACAGCGACTTAATTCATTCCCATTCGCCATGAGTCACAAAGACTCCTCCCAGGTTGAATCCTGGGACCCTTATTTTTTTTTAATTTTTATATTTTTTTTATTTATTGAATACTTATTATCGATTATTGTTATTATCCATCGGAAGGTTCGCGTTGTCATGACAGCTATGCGGGCAGTGTTATGTGTGGCTCGCTCAAAGTCACGCCGTCATTTCAACGAGAATAAACCTGTCGAGGGTTAGCACGGACGGCTATTGCAGGTGGCGTGTTTCTCGTTACCTTTTCAAACAAGACCAAACCAGTTGCGTGACGCCACAGGGCTGTGGTCATCCATGTAACGTGGACAAATGAAATATCTCTTATTAATATTCAACTTCCCATATTCAACTTCCCATATCAAGAACCGGTAGAATGTCCTTGCTCGTAGCTGTATCGTCAATGGCCAAGATGACAGTTCTAAATACAGTTTATGTTCTCCTTCACCTGCTTCAGGAACGTCCTCTTGTTTGTTGTTATGTCCAACTCACGTTTACTTGCTATTCTATTGTACAGGGATGATATGCGGTTTTGGAAGGATCTTTGGATTAAGGAATGTTTAGTGTGTGGAATATGCATGATATCTTTGAGCCTGGTAGAACGGGAGGGGGCTCTTAGTTTGAAGAGTGACAGCAGGTGGTCCGAACGGTAATGGCCATTTAAAATTGAATGTGGGAACGACAGGTCACTCACCTGGCGTGTCGTGCTGAGGGGAGGGATGTTTATGGCCGAAAGTACCTGCTGAGTGGTGAATTGTCTAAACCTTGGCATTCTGTTCCTTACAATGGCAGCAAAAAAGGATTGAATTCTGTAAAATTTTGCTATGTTTGACGGGCAAGAAGTGGTCCAAATGGGAGAGCAGTAGTTTGCAATGGGCTGGATTATTGAGAGGTAATAGAGTTATAGTTACAATGTCAAAGTAAGGAATCGTTACTTTTTTGTTACCTTTGTTAGACAATACACTGAGGGATTGTTATAAATAGAGGGATTAGTTAACAAACCTAGGGTCACAAAATGAAGGATTCTTATACATAAAGGAATTTGGTAACAAACTGAGGGATTGTCATTAATAAAGGGATTAAATATAAATATAAATATTGTCAATTCAAATAACAGTACAGTAAGTATGTAGTTAGTTTTAGTTGTAAGTAGGTAGTTTGTCTATTAGACATATGTCATTGTTCTATTAGACTGTGGTGTGTGAGTGTGTCTGGGAGCAGTTGCATTGTTTATTAGTTATAGTTCATTGTTTCAGGAGACTGTGATGTGTGAGGGTGCATGTGAGTGTGCCTGGTGACAGACTGTTTTAGTGATAGTATTTGTTGTTGGTGGAACTTAAGTATTTTTTTCGTTAGTAGAATTTTGGTATTTAATTGTTAGTACGGTAGAGGGTTAGTATTTTTGTTAGTAGAATTGCTCTTTACTTATTCTGAAAGGGAGTAGCAGCCTTTGAGAATAAATGAATTCTTTACTAGTCTTATAGACGGTTAAGATATTGATAATATAAGCCAAATAATGGCTACACTGCGTCCTGCTGCACGGCTGAAAGCAACGGGAAACTACAGCCGTATGCTATTCCCGAGGATATGCACCTCTCTATGCATAAATACATGTGATGATGGCCTCCTCCCTTGTAAAATTTCAATCCGGAGGTAAACTAGTCCCCCGTTCGGATCTCCGGGTGGGGACTACTCGAGAGGGGATTAATATCACAGAAGTGACAAAGAGGAAATCTGACATTCTACGGATCGGAGCGTGGAATGTTAGAAGTCTGCTAGGAAGTGGAAGGTTAGAAAACTTAGAAAGGGAAATGGATAGGTTGAGGTTGGATTTGGTTGTGATTAGTGAAATGCGCTGGCAGGAAGAACAGGACTTTTGGTCAGGAGACTATAGGGTCATTAGCACTAAATCAAACAATGGCCAAGCAGGGGTTGGCCTCATATTGAGTAGGAAACTTGGACAGCGGGTGGAATATTATGAGCAATATAGTGAACGGATTATTGTAGCAAAAATAAATACTAAACCTACCTGCACCACAGTGGTACAAGTCTATATGCCTACCAGTCAAGCTGATGATGAGGATGTTGAAAAGGTCTACGAGGAAATAGACGAAATTCTGAGGTATATCAAGGGTGATAAAAATGTTATAGTAATGGGAGATTGGAATGCTGTGGTAGGAAAAGGGAGAGAAAGGAAGATAGTAGGAGATTTCGGATTAGGTGAAAGGAATGACCGAGGAAGCAGGCTGGTAGAATTCTGCACCGAGCATGAGTTGGTCATAGCTAACACCTTATTCAATAACCACAACAGAAGAATATACACATGGATGAGACCAGGAGATACAGGGCGTTACCAAATCGACTTCATTATGGTCAAGCAGAGGTTTCGAAACCAGATTTTGGATTGTAAAACATATCCTGGTGCTGACATAAACTCTGACCACAATCTGGTTGTAATGAAATGCAGATTAAAGTTGAAGAAACTGAAGAAAAGTCAAAAGCCAAAAAGGTGGGCAATAGACAGACTGGAAGAAAAGGATGTAAACGAAAGATTCAAGAAGAGTATAAAGGAAGGACTAATGAAAAACCCTAAACAAACTTCAATTGCAGACGAATGGGCTCTTTTGAAGAATGAAATAACAAAATCCGCAGAAGAAAACATTGGTAGGAAAGAAAGAATAGGTAGAAAACCGTGGATCACTCAGGATATACTAGAATTGATGGATGAAAGGCGGAAACACAAGAATGTAAGAGATGAAAAGAGGAAAGCAGAATACAGACGTCTGAGAAATGAGGTTAACAAGAAGTGCAAGGAAGCGAAAGAAGAATGGCTGAAAGAGAAATGTGCAGGTATAGAAAATTGTCTGAAATTAGGAAAAGTAGACACAGCTTATCGAAGGATTAAGAATACTTTTGGGGAAAAGAAGACTAAGTGCTGTAATATTAAGGACACAAATGGAAAGCCTCTAACAGATAGGGAAGAAAAGGTTGAGAGATGGAAAGCTTACATAGAGAGTTTGTATAAGGGAAAGGAGATTGAGAATCATGTAATGGAATGGGAGGAGGAAATTGATGAGGATGCGAAAGGAGATTTAATATTGAGATCAGAATTTGATAGAGCTTTGGAAGACTTAAGCTGGAACAAAGCACCAGGCATAGATGATATACCGATTGAGTTGCTACGCTGCATAGGAGATGAAGGTCTGATCAGGTTATTCCACTTGGTGTGTAGGATTTATGAGACAGGTGAGGTACCCCCTGATTTCAAGAAGAATGTAATCATTCCTATACCAAAGAAAGTGGGAGCTGACAGATGTGAAGATTACCGTACAATCAGCTTGATTACTCATGTTTCAAAGATCCTGTCTAGAATAATTTACAAGAGGATTGAAAGCCAGATAGAAACGGAGTTGGGTGAAGACCAGTTTGGTTTCAGGAGAAATGTAGGAACAAGGGAAGCTGTACTAAGTCTTAGGCTGATTTTGGAAGGTAGAATAAGGAAAGATAAGAGAACGTTCATGGCATTTGTAGACTTAGAAAAGGCTTTTGATAACGTTGATTGGACTAAATTGTTTGACATTTTGAAATCGATTGGAATAAAGTACAGGGATAGGAGGGTGATATACAGTCTATACAGAAACCAGACAGCAGTCATTCGAGTTGAAGGACATGAGACAGAAGCTGGTATTCAGAAAGGTGTAAGGCAAGGCTGCAACTTATCACCCATACTTTTCAATCTTTACATTGAACAAGCAATGAAGGAAATTAGAGAAAAATTTAAAGTGGGAGTGAAGATTCAAGGAGAAATAATTTCAACTCTGAGATTTGCTGATGACATCGTCATCTTGGCCGACAAGCCTGAGGATTTGAATGAGTTTTTGAATGGTATGGTCTCCGTCTTACGGAAAGAATTCATGATGAAAATTAAAAAATGTAAAACAAAAATACTGGAATGCAGCCGAAATAAATCAGAAACCTCTATGGAGATCAAATTGGCAGGTGAAAAGCTGAAGGAAGTAGGAGACTTCTGTTACTTAGGAAGCAGAATAACCAGTGATGGACGAAGCAAAGAGGATATAAAAAGTAGGTTGGCTCAGGCAAGGAAAGCATTTCTACAAAAAAGGAATCTGCTGACATCGAATATAGATTTAGGTATTAGGAAGTCATTTTTGAAAGCCTTTGTCTGGAGCGTGGCGCTCTATGGAAGTGAAACTTGGACTATTGGTGCAGCAGAAAAGAGGAGAATTGAAGCATTTGAAATGTGGTGTTACAGGAGAATGATGAAGATCAGATGGGTAGATAGGGTGACAAACGAAGAGGTATTAAGACGAGTGGGAGAGGTGAGATGTTTCTGGCGACTGCTAATGAAGAGAAGAGATCGGTTGGTAGGACACATACTAAGAAACCCAGGAATAGCAAGCTTAGTTATGGAAGGAAGGGTCGAGGACAAGATCTGTAGGAGTAGACCAAGGTTAGAATATGTTAAACAGATTGCCTCGGATGTAGGGTGTGGTAACTATGTAGAGATGAAACGATTAGCTCAGGACAGGGAGGCATGGAGAGCTGCATCAATCCAGTCAAAAGACTGAAGACTCAAACAACAACAATATTCAACTTTTATTTATTTATGGATTTAATATTATTCATTTATTTAATATCGATTATTTATTTTATATATTCCTAGCTTCACCCAGTATCTTTAATGGCTTACCCAGCGTAAAGAAAGGCGTATTTTTTCGATTTCAATGAACTACGACCTATATCTCTTTCCCGTCTCGAGATAATGGGTTAAAATCACTGACTGGACTATTAATTATATTATCATGGAAATAGCATGTGCACCGAATTCTTGCCAGACGTAATTTAAGAATGGCGAGGTGCATGAAACACCTATCCCCCTTCCGTCCAATCTAAACTTGACTGTGTGTCTGCGAACTAAGGCGGGAAGGCAACATGGTCATAGCGTTTCGTGACTTTGAAGAAGAGGAAGGAGAACCAAATTAGTCTTTGAACATCGGCTAGTTTGATTCCTTCTCAATACCTTTCCTACTACCAAGGACTAAAACGTTCTGTATTGGAGAAACAATAGAGTGCAACCTGCAGAAAATGTGAAAGAATGTGTAGTAAATTAATTTAATTTGACCATGCTTTGAACGTAAGGATCTAGAAAAAGCACGCTAGTAATTAATGCAATGTACCTTTTTTTAAGTAGTAATTTCGTGAACACTCAATAGTGTAGGTTAAGATATCCATCAGGAACCCACAAAAATAATTTTTAAGAATGCAACTTTATATTTCTGAAAGCATTTAGTTGTAAACATGCTCTCACGATTCCCGGTCAATGCATGTGAGATTTTCGAAGTGAAATGCCATGTCCTGTGGTTCGGATTCCACGTAAAAAGGAGGTCCCGTGGCTCATGATCTCACGATTACCGGTCACGTTAAACTACAAGCTTCCTTTCTTTTTTTCCTTCATCAAGAAAAATATTCACAGATGACATTGTCTTTGTAAGCCAATTCTTTCTGTAACTTGCATAATAATTGCTTCTAAAACATGCTGTATAGCCTAGTGAAAGAGTGCCACAACTACAGTACAGTATGTATCAGATCGTAAAACTTGCATTAGATCATGGCTCAATAACTATGCATAATAGGCAACGTCTTTCTAATTTTTTGACTTCCTGTACCAAGGTTTTTGTTGACTTCCTGCTCCGCAGGAATGTGAAGATCTGCTTGGTTAACCTCCTGTCATCAATTCTGTACAAATGGCCAAAAAAGTACCAATCTCCTCTTCGTAATGTATCTGATATGTTTTCTATTTTTTATATATTTCATTATTACTTCTTAATTTCCAAAATTATGCAGTTTTTAAAAGTCCGAGTATTTTGCGTATAATTCTTCTGTTTACTACTTCTAATTTATCCAATTTGTAGTTCAGTGCGAGACATTCACTCGCATACAGGCATTCTGGTTTGACTACAGTGTTGTAGTTCTGTATTTTAAGATCTTTAGAAAAACCCTTTTTGTTGTAAGTATTCCTAGTTATGCCATACGTTCTTTCCATCCTTCGTATTCTTTCTTCTACAGCAGATTTTTCAAAACCATTTTCTTGAATAATTTCCCCCAAATATTTGAACTTCCTCATCCTTTTTATTTGACCGATTTCTGTTACTAGGATTTCTGGAGCATTTTTTAAAATGTTTGTCATAAGGTTGTTTTTTCTACAGAAATTCTTATACCACTTATTATTATATCTAATATCCAATACAGGGGGAACCCTATTCCAAGGAAGTATATTCGGGTTGTAGCCGCCCCCGTGGTGTTGGGGTAGCGCGCCTGCCTCTCACCCGGAGGCCCCGGGATTTTTGAAACTGACATGAGGGCAGGAACGGGGTGCACTCAGCCTCGTGAGGACAATTGAGTATCTGTCTGACAGTGAGGCAGTGCCCTGGTCACGAAAACCAAGATCAACGGCCGAGGGTACCCGATGCGCTGACCACGCGTCACCTCAATGTCTGCAGGCCAAATGGCTGGGCAGCGGTCGCTTGGTAGGCCTAGGCCCTTAAAGGACTGTAATGCCAGAGGTTATATTTATATTTTTATTATATTCGGGTTGTAGTTTAAGTCATTACAGGTTACATATTACATAAGGCAATTTACAAAGAAATTTTGAAGTAAATTTGATGTGTTAGAAACTGACTGTAACAACAAAATTTTCGAAAATTGGGAGAGAGTGGTAATGTTAGTTCATTATTGCAGTAATTCGAATGGTGTTTTAGATTATATCTTCCTCTTTCGAAGGTAGGGCAGTGAAATAGGAGGTGACTTATGTTTTGAGATGATCCACAGATGCAAGAGTAATCGTCTTCTAATTTAATTTTGAAACGTTCGAAGTAAAATTGAAAATTCTCATGGCCGGAGAGGAATTGTAAAAGCTCAAAACTTGGTGTCAGCATTTTTATGTGAGTCAGTAGAAAACCTTGGGGAAGAATATATTCCTGGTAACTGCGCCCTTTGAAGAGGGAGTCCATAGGTGATTCCTCCGATCGAAGGTCAATTGCCTTATCCGTTTTCTCACATAACATACTGGAGATTCATCATACGACACCAGCAAGTTAGACATGACAGCAGTTTTTGCTAACTAGTCTGCTCTTTCATTTCCAACGGTTTCAATATGTCCTCGAGTCCAAGATAAGCAAATGTGCATAGTTTGCTGAGCCAAAGATCTTATGACAATTATTGGGTTCACATTATATTTATCATTTATAGAGTTTAACGCTGCCTGTGAATCGCTGAGTATCTGAGCTCTCCGATTTGTTTCTGTACATTTGATAGCCCATAATTCCGTCTGAAACACACAGCAATGAGAAGAGAGTTTATACTGCGCTGATGAGATTTCTACGTCATTCTCATAATCTACAGAGGCACATCCCACCTTGTCATCGCCAGGCGAGCTCGGTATACGGGATCAATCAGTATAAATTATGAAGTCGTGAGTGTATGTGCAATCATCCCAAAAGAGTTTCTGGTAGAGGCTAGGATGATCAGTTTCCAAAAAATGACAGTTGTTCTCCATGACAGCATTAAGAGAGGGTATAGTAAAAGGTCGATTTTTCTTAAGTAGTGTCAGCTTAGCTTTCCCAATTGCAGTTATAAGGAGTGGTTCAATTCCGGTGATAATAAGAATGGCATCAGTGGAAGTTGTACGGTAAGCACGTGAAATTCGAAGTACCAATACGCTTTGGATTTGAAGCAATTTGCCCTTAGCCCATTTCCTTTCAATCCTGGAACGAGAGGAAGAAACACAATGTAAAAAGAGAGGAACAAAAGCAGTGTGATAAGTTATTCGAAGCAGTTCAGAGTCCAGCCCCCAGGACGGCCTACAAGCAACAGGAGCTTACTTGAAGGAGCTTGCTAGCTTTAAATTGCAATTTATTTAAATGAGCAGTAGGGGGGGGGGGGGGTGAGGTGTTTTCTAAATAGTGTCATGGCCGCTGCGTGAGTCCAAGCCAATATCTCTCGAACGCATAGTCTGATTTTGACAAATGAGGTGTCGTTGGACTCGAGGTGACGTTCTCTTTCCTATGGACCACTCGTTATATTTTTGATTTTTTTTTGAAAATTTTTGTTTTCGAAAGTAAGTGATAGTTTAAAAACCAAATATGATAGAATGTTGTGCCATGGTTCAAACGAATGGTCTTTTTGACCTTTATTTTTTATATTCAAACTTTTTTATTTTTTATGTTTTTTTTTGAAAACACTCGAATTTTGAAAATCCTATATTTTGGAAACTAGGAATTCTACAAAAAAGTTTGTTTGACAAAAATGAAAGGTCCCTACACCCTCTACCGCTAAAATAAATTTCAAGTCTAGGATAAAAACTGGTAGTAGTGTGGTAAGGGGGGAGCTGGGCCACTTAGAAAGTTGTGAGCCCCTGCGACCTTGGAATGGAAGGAGTCATGCTAGGAGGGCGTGCTTGGATTCGTTTTTTTCGTCTCGTTGTGCTCTTTACGGGAATGCAGGTGTCGAAAAGGTGAAAATCTGGAAACATGGTATTTTTGGGGTAAAACCGTGATTTTAAACTTTTTGCTATATCTCGCGAACCAATCATGCTAGAGGCGTGTACGACGGGTCCAAGGACTCGGGGTGACGTTCTCTTTCCTATGGACTACTCGTTATAATTTTTTTAAAATGTGGAAACTCGATTTTGGGGTAAACACGTGTTTTTTCGTGATTTTTGCCGATATCTCACGAACCAATAACGCTAGAGACGTGTACGAGGTGTCCTACGACTCGGGCTAATGCCCCCTTTCAAATGTGGTAGATATTTTTCCAGAAAATAATTCACAGAGGGCCTAACGCCATACATGTTGAAAAAAATTACTTTTCTTTACCTGTTTAAAATGTTCATGAAGCGTGGTGGTTGAGAGACACGATGCTGCTGGGTGTGTGTTTCAACGAACCTGTCGCTAACCACAAGGACCATGCTTAATAGAACAATCGCTATTTCGGCGGGTCGGCTTATGACAGAGCGAGGGTTCGTTTTTCTAATATTTCCTATGGCAGATGGATGGAGGCTAATATTTGAAAATGTGTGAAGCATGCTAAGATTTTTACCCCCCGAAGAGAGCCTTTAACGTGTAAACGGTGATGAGAACTTGATTTTATGTTGGTTGAAGCGAGTACAGAAAACAAACTTGCAGAGGAGCAGACGAGCAGGTGGTGAATGTCATTTGAGCTTATTGGAAGGCGCTGATCTGACTTGACAACAGGTGCAATGGAAAATGACAAAGACGGTTGAAGGTGAAATAATCTGACAACCGTGGTGGCAGGGAAGAGCAAAATGCATGCATACACGTGTGAGATGACATGTACGCTAAACAAGTTACATCCTGTTTACTTCGTACGTGACAAAATGCAAATTCATGTGAAATTTGACCCGGCACAGGTGTTCACCTTGGGCGTTAGCTGTCCACGTGCACGATAACAGAATGTTCAAAGCGTAGGAAAAAATGATTATACATGCAACGTAGCATATATAAAGACATGTCGTTATCATTTCCACTCTCACTTAGGTGACTACCTTTGAACACACTGCGTTGCGTGAAACACTTGGTCTTGTTTAACAGTTTTGGTGTTGGTGGAAAATACTTAACCTTGTTGTGGGGTAGGTGTTTATTTATGCATTTATATATTTATTGATTTATATATTTACAAGCAATTATTTATTGATTGTTGAAGTTATGAATAAATGTTTATTTATTTGTTTGCAGATAACGTGTATAGCCTACCTGTTGTGTGTCAGTGGGAAGGATATTTAAGAAAGAGAAAAACGGACAGCTAGAAAAGGAAACCATTACCACACTAGCCCACGAGACGGGAATAAAGCAAAGCATTACAAGTCAAGGTGAGATTTGTTTATATATATATATATATATATATATAAACTGATTTTGTTTTGTTTATGACATGCATAAACTATATGGAATTGATATGCTTATGGTGGTTTATTTTATTTCTTTTTAGAGTGTTGGAAAACGCTTGACCACTGTTGATAACCAGGAACGTGTGTGTTTGGGACCATTGTCAAGCAGTCTACAGCTGAAAACTCAGGTGAGAGTGTTCTTCCAAAATAATGTCTTTTACTGCTGCGTATACGTTAACTTGGGAACCCCTAAACAGTTGTTTCAAATCGCGTGTGTGCTCTGGTCGTGTGGTCAATGTTAGAAATAGTTTGATTTCCAAAGAATTTTTAGAATCTTGTTTCGACATTTTTAAAATTGAAATTTGTATAGCGCAAAGGTTGCATACGGCTTTAAAGGTGAATACAGAACTGGTGTGCGATTTCATATATAAAAAGAAGGACGTAGAGCATAAAGAGACATTTTGTATTTGCAGTAAAATGCAAGAGCTATTCATTGCCCATAATTTGGAACAGTGGTATTAAACCCACGTGGTCAATGCCTTGCTATCAAAATTTGATAAACTGCAACAAGGACCCAGTGGTTTATCGTTAGACAAAATCCATTACCTGCAAATCAACATTTGTCAATTCAACCCGTTGAATGCTGGGTCTAGCTATATTAAAACACCACCATCAATAGCTTCGAAAAAGGCTGTGGTCAATATAAAGAATCGTGACAATGATTGCTTCCTGTGGTCTGTGGCTGCCTATTTGCAGCCGGTACAACAAAATGGTTGTTGGCCGGGAAAGTACAAGGCCAAGTTTGAAGACTTAAAACAGACTTTAAATTTAACTCGAGTGTCGTTCCCTATGGACTTAACCGAGATGCATAGGTTTGAACAAGACAACCATGACTTTTCGTTCATGGTGTATGGCCTTGATGGTGATGAAATTGTCGGTCCTCTTTATGCTACAAAAGAACCGAAACGACACCACATTCATCTTTTATATTTATCTGTAGGAGAGGCGAATCACTATTGCCTGATTAAAAGCTTAAGTAGATTGCTAAGCAGTCAAATGTCCAAGGACAAGCGTCCAAAACATATTTGTGATCGTTGCTTGCAATATTTTAAAACCCCTACGCTTTTGGAACGTCATAGGGTAGATTTCGTTTCTCAGGAAGCGGTGAGATTGATATTGCCACAAGGGGACAAGGCTGTGTTGAAATTTAACAATATTCATAAGCGTGATACTGTTCCCTATGTGGTATATGCCGATTTCGAAGCTCTCACTACACCCATGGCGGGATGTGAACCAGATCCCACCATTAGCTCAACCACACCCATTCAAAAACATGAATCCTTTGCCATAGGATTTTATGTGGAGTGTGCCTATGACCCCACACAATCCGTTTATAAATACCGTGCGGGGCCAGATTGTGCCAGATGGTTTTTGGATGAACTTGTCAAGTTGGCCGACCATGTACAGGGTTTACTGGACCTCCCATGAGCCTATCTCCAGAACAGCAGGAACGGTATGAGCATGCCACGACATGCCATATTTGCGAAAAGCCTACTTTAAGTGGAGAGGAAAAAGTCAGAGACCACTCGCACTTTACGGGGGAGTTTCGTGGAGCTGCGCACGGCAAATGCAATTTAAACTTTCCAGCTCCTCGTTTTATCAGTGTCTTTTTCCACAATCTGGCGAATTATGACGTTCAGTTTTTGATTCGTGAATTGGGTCATGTCAACAAGGGCTCGTTTACTATTATTCCCCAAAACCATGAGCGTTTTACAGCCCTGACATGGAGGTTGAGCGACTTTAGCATTCGATTTTTGGATTCTTTTAAGTTTATGGCATTCTTGCTAGACAGCCTTGTGAATGGCTTGAATGAGGAGGAATAAAAAAATACTAGAATGCATTTTAATGATCCTGAGCAATTTCAATTGTGCATTCGGAAAGGTATATTCCCGTATGATTTCTGCAACAGCTGGGACGTGTTAAAGCAAAGAAAACTCCCACCACAAGAGAAATTTTACTCGAAACTAACATGCAGTACCGTTTCCGATGAAGACTATGCACATGCATGTCAAGTTTGGCGAGTGTTTGGCACGAACACGATAGGTGAATATGCTATGCATTACCTAAAACTGGATGTATTGCTGCTCACCGATGTATTTCAAAAATTCCGAGAGTTGTGTCAGCACATTTACGGTCTTGACCCTGCTCACTATTATACGAGTCCTGGGCTCTCGTTTGATGCCGCTTTGAAATACACTCAAGTGGAATTGGATTTACTCACTGATGTAGACATGGTTCTATTTTTTGAAAAAGGCATTCGTGGTGGCATTGTGTCACTTAACCAGCGCCATGCCGAAGCGAACAATGTCTACATGCCTGATTATTCACCAGACAAACCAGAATCGTACTTAATGTACTATGACGTGAATAATTTGTACGGTTACGCCATGAGTCAGCCTTTGCCCTATGGAAAGTTTGCTTGGCTGACAGACAAACAAGTGTCAGAATTTGATGTGATCAAGGCTAGCCAAGGAACAGGCCGTGGATATGTGCTAGAAGTGGATACTGAATATCCCTCATCCTTGTATAATCATGTCGATTTCCCATTCTGCCTTCAGCAAATGGTTCCCCCTGACAGTAAAGTGAAAATTGAAAAACTCATGCGCACACTTTAAAACAAAAATCGGTATGTGCTACATATCCAAATGTTGGTGCAATGCCTTGCCCAAGGCTTGGTGATAAAGAAAATCCATAGAGGTATTTCTTTTGCTCAAAAAGCATGGCTTGAACCATACATGCAACTCAACACAGAGCACCGACAAATGGCAACACAGCAGTTTGAAATTATTTATTTTTAAATCAATGAACAACTGCATTTATGGCAAGTCCGTGTAAAATGTCCGCAAATACCGTGACATTAAATTAGTGAATGTCTGGGAGGGGCAGTGGGGTGCCCGGCGGTACATTGCCAAGCCAAATTTCAAATCGATCAAGATTATCGAAGAGGATTTGGCTACTAATGAATTGAGTTAGACCAGCGTGACCATGGATAAGCCCATTTACTTGGGCCAAGTCATTTTAGACTTTTCCAAATCGGTCATGTAACGATTCCACTATGAGTTTGCCAAACACCATTTTGAGGACGTCTCTCTTTTGTATATGGATACGGACTCATTCATTTACCACATTCGCCACTGCAACCCCTATGACGTCATGAGGCAGCATAGCGACTGGTTCGACACCTCTTCCTATAGCGCTGACAATATGTTTCAGCTGACCATAAAAAACAAGAAGGTAATGGGCGTTTTAAAAGATGATTGCGGTGATTCCATTATGACGGAATTAAGGTTTGGCTTCAAAAATGTATGCTTACCGCACACTAGACTGTAAGGAAGCCAAAATAGCAAAAGGTGTAGGTAGGGCAGTGGTAAAATCGCTACGTGTAGACGATTACCTGGCGGTTTTACGCACTGGAAAAGCTATGTCTCATACACAATGCAGGATACAATCCAGCAACCATCATTTGTATCTTGTAGAACAGAGAAAACGCACCCTCGCCTCCATGGATAACAAACGTGTGTGGGCTGATGACCTGCTCACCAGCCTGCCCTGGGGTTATGATCACAAGGAGGAGGAGGAGGAGATGTGATTTCACTGTTTAATCGTTTAGGGACATAGCTTTATGTAACTTGTAGATTAAGTATTTTGTAAATATTGGTTTCTGCCATTGTAAATAGTAGATTTTGTAAATAGTGGCAACCCACTTGGACCTTTTGCATTTTAAAAAAGTTCTATGCAACCTTATTTTTTTTAAATTTTGACTGGTAAATAGTTTGATTCTTTTAAAGCTGTACAAAGTTGTAGTTTTTTGTAAATATTTAATGAGTAATAGTATTTTTAGTAACTTTAATAACTAGTATTTAATTATTTTTTGTAATGTAAATTATAAATGGTAAACTAAGAAGTTCTTTTGGGACGAGTGTGCATGTCGAGAATGTGCTTTTGGGAATAAATAAAGTGGTTGTGTTTGTTCCCAAAGACAGATGTGAATGTATGAGTAGAGAGAGAAGGCTGGTGTGTATGTATGACCAGAGCAAACACGGTGAGGTAGAGTGGGTGGGAGGGAATTGTCACTTATATATCAAATGGTCAATGGTCATTTTGTTTTCAATAGTTTTTTTCTTTGAAAAGTGGCAGACAATAAACATTATTTTTGTAAAAACAGTCTTACCTGCAGTAGTCGTAGACCTCGACGTTTCTCCAAACACCCATAAACACATTGCAGCATCATCATGGTCAAGCAGTTGCATGAACTTCATTGTCAAATCTCAACTTTCGACATTCACCAAATGGAAAAATGTGAAAACAGCAAAATGGAAAATCAATGTTTCCATATCACCAAAAACAGCAAAACTTAAAACGGACATTTTAAAAAACTGAAATGGCTATGTGTGAAATACGAAAATTTAGAAAAACTTCAAACGAACATTGTTTAAAAAGTGTCATCAACAAAATGGAAAATCCATATCATCAAAATCACAAAACTTGAAACGAACATTTTTAAAACTGTAAATTGCAAATGACAAATAGCAATGTGTGAAATCATTATGTGTGAAGTGTGAAAATGAAAAAATCAGCCCATCAACATCATGAGTTTAAAAAATAAAAAATAAAAACATCGTGCTCTGGTAAACGTTTGTTTTTATTTCATAGTCCTAGTGAATTGACAAAAGAAAAATAGAATACAAACACATCTCAATTCCTCACTCCTCCATTCCTTAATGTTTATGTCCACGCATCATCAACTTTCCTTTCATAGCACTCATGACAATCAGGGCTGCCATCCTTTCACCCACTGAGGCAACACAGGATTTGAAACGTTGTTTAGCTTTTTTCAATAACAATTTATCTGCCACATGTCTTAAACCAGGATGACTATGGCGATAAGAAAGGTCATGTTCTTTGCATGCTCGATCCAAAAGATTAATGGGTACATCACCACGCTGCAAACGTTTTTCGAAATGAGTTCCTGGGCCACAAAAACGATAACCTGGAAGATGGATTTCGAAAGACGTCTTGAAACGTTGTTCCTCGGAGTTTAAATTCATGGATGTGACGTCTCTTGAGGCTTTAAAGCAAGACATGACTGAGCGGCTTGACGTGGGTTGACCTGTTATTTATACACTCGTCACTTGGTTGGACAGTGGATAATAGTTGACTTGTTTGTGATGAATAATCAAACAGTAGGCTGGTACATTGTCATCCGTTTCAAAATCTAGTCGAATGTCAATATTGAATGGCTTGACAGACTCTTCCAGGTAAGAACAGTCAAAGACAATCAGTGGCGCCCTTGTCTTAAAAGCTTGGGGTGACAACATTGGACAATTCTCTTTTTGATAATACGACCATCTAAATTTAGAAAACAAGTCGTACAGGGGGCCAAACTTATTTTTTGAAAAATCCAAATTCAGTCCTTCATAGGGAAACGCAGCTCCGTTGAGGAAAAGACGTTCATTTCTCAATTGCAGGTGATCAAATTGCGTGGCATCTTTGGTTTGTTGATACTTCCGATTCGTTTGAAAACCTACGATCAGGTAGAGAGGTCTCTCTGTATAGCGGGCTGTTTTTACAGACCAACTGTGTGTGTTGGTGGTGGGCAATAGCGGATACTCATGGAGTGCCCAGCTTCTAAATTCCATGGGTAGAGGCACGTCTCTCTTTATCATTTTGAGTATGTCCAGTTTTTTCTTATCGTCAAGGGTCACATGAGGCACTTTCCATAGCAAGCGTTGCAGTTGAATTTTTGAATCTATGGGGGCATTGTCAGCTCCCTTGAGTGCATTATTATCACTCCTGTCTCTCACCAAACAAAGCACTTGCCTTGCGTTGACCACAATGCGCTGGTGATCTTCGGCAAAGCCTAAAATCAGTTTAAAAGGTAAATATCCAGTAAAGGTCCCATCGGTGAGTACCATCCAGGTCGAGTCAGGGCACCAACCTGCCATGCAAAGTGTTTTACCTTCTTCCTCACTATAAGAGGGATATAGTTTCATGACACTGGAATTGCCCACATTTCGAGTACTATCCACCACGATATCGTTAATCACGTAACTTACTTCAGAAAACAGAAAGGCCAAAGCATGGTTGGCCAACTTGGAAGTAGTGGGGGTAGAGCCAACGGTTTTGGTGAGTCGACCTTCAATCTGAATGACACTTTCATGCGGTAGGGTGTAAATATCTTGGTTGTAGATAACACATGAATTTCATCGTTGTTATTGAGTCCAGGTGTTTGAGCTTGATAGGAATGGAGATCAATTCTTAACACTCCTGGTTGCTCCTCGAAGCGGTTCGCTACCTCTAGGATAGAATTCATCATGGGGGTTGACGTGGTAACCCAAATGCTGTAAAATCGGCTTGTCTTGAGATGTTAACGTGTATTCACGTGGCAAACAACTAACACCATTCCTAGACGGTGTTGTTGTTTTATACACAAACTTCATAGAGGCTTTAGCACCAACTTGTAAGTCACTGGTGTGGTAGAATCTAGATCAATGAGTTGTTGATCTCTATTGATCAGTCTTAATGTTATATTACTAATACTATCGACAGCCACAGAATGAAAAAGCACCACTGGAGGGTTTTCACGAATAATATAGCCATTGGGTGATGTCACAATAAAGTCATAAAGCGAATGCGATGGTTCTTGATTGGTATACACTTGGCTAATAATATTACACGTCACCGACACATGATGGTCTTCAATGAATTTCACTTCATGGTCTGATTCATGTTTTTTGTTGGGCTCCAACACACGTGGCTAAAATCCTAGTAATGGGCCAATGGAATCGGGGTGTGTTTTAAAGTCAATGTTGAATGTAGAGAAATTACTGCAGCGATGAGTGTTGGTATTTCCTACAAGTTCAAACTTGCGCGTTCCGTCGAGAAATGAATTTAAACCATACTCATTGATCAACACCACATAAATGTGTTCATAAATGTCATCGATCGTGTATCAGCCAGAGTTCAGGGTGAGCACAGAATCATCATAGTAAAACTTGTTGTTCACATTTTCACGTATGTTGTATATTCGATTGTACGTTTCAAGAGGAACAATTCGATAGGCGGGTAAAAGTCTAGGCTGACTTCAGGTCCACGTCCATGCAGTGTAAACTTTTTACTTTCTGTCGACATACTGGTGGCGTTTTAGCTTATGCTGAGTCTTATACAAAAAAAATTAAACACAAACGTCCACACTGTTGTCTGTTAAACGTTTGCTCACGTTTCACATTATAATATATCTTGATCCTGTTTCCAAAATAGGTCTCTAGTTCCATGGGCGGGGGCAAATTCCCAAAACTTTCAAAGTACCATACGATGGATCCCTCTTTGACATAAGCTACATAATGCGTTCCTGGTCCTCGGTGATCATCCAAATTGACAACAGCACATTCCTGTTTCCAGGCTCGTGGGTGTAATGGTTTCGCATAAACACCCTTCGAAAATGAGAAAGCTTTAGTTGTTTAGCATAGCTTTCCACTTGTTGATGCGTCAGGGCATGTCTTGCTATGGCTGAGGTTATTTTTTTTTTATATTTCGAAATGGTGAAATCCCAAATCCTTGTTGATAAAAGGCTGGCTTTAAATTGGCATTTCTAGCCCCCATTGCAATCGCTTCCATCGTTTCATTATGTCGCTGACTTTCTTTTAGTTTTTGCTTGCCCTGCTGCGCGGCTTTAATGGTTTTCGCCACAGCACTGGCACCACCCAAAAGTGAACCTAGAGCAGCCAGACCGGCAAATAAAGCAGGTAAAAATACGACTCGTTTGAGGACGGGAATCACTCGTCTTGGTTTGAACCCTGTCGCCGACGTTTTGGAATAATATGTCTCTGTGCTGCTCGAAAGGCTTTCCATATGGTCAATACATTATTTTTCCTTTCTTTCTTTCTTTCTTTCTTTCTTTCTTTTGCGAGGGTTTGTCCACGAATGTCTTAAGCCCAGGCTTTGCCAAGGACAGGGTCTTATTTTTAGTCTTTCTCACCACATACCTTTGTTCCACCATAATGATAATGACAAACAACCTTTCACAAGAAAGTTTAAGTCACAACTAACGTCAGATTGTTATTTCATGGCTGTATATTCCAATTCCACATAAAGTGGGAAATCGTTTATGGTTTTTCCCGCTTGCTTTTCATCCCATGTCAACATGAGATGAAAGGATAAATCATCACCTGCATTGACCATTTCATGGGTATGGACCAACATCCTATGACCATTTATCTTTATTTGTAAATGGTTCTCATCAGGTATGGCATATTTAATGTGAATGGTTCCATCATAGTGCAATCGATAGTGGCTTAAACCCGAAGCAAACACATAGGTCAAGTGCTGATCATGGACTAGCGGTAAATGGTTTCTGTCATTCACAGGTTTTTCATTTGTCAGATACACTAAAAATACAGACGGGATAAATTTATAAAGCCTTTTCATTTCATAGGTCACGTAACGCTTGGTACAGACATCGTCTTCGTCTTGCGGGTCTTCCTCGTGAATATTCCGATGGTGATTAGCGCTATAGCCATTCACCGTAAGCTGGGGCACTTTGTCATAAAACTCATACACTTTGTTATCCACATACTTTTTCGTAGTAACGTCTGTAGACACTTGATGATGTTTTACATGGGTTAACCGCTTTCCCTTAAAGTCATAATCTCCATGTTTTGTGCGTGGCACTACAGACCTATCCACAAAGTGTTTATTAGCAGGATATGTTTCTTGTTTAGGATCATGTAAGGGGACAGACCTAGCTTTGGCCATTAACGCACGTCCAAAGACATCCATCGTCAACCTGTAGTACCAGTCTACTGTTTCTATGACAAGGCTTGGTGTCCTGTATATAGACAGCCTGCTAGCCTGGCTAAGCCTTAGTTGAAATGAAGATTATTAAGCAGCAAGAGTCATTCCCCGCGGGGGACATGGTTTCCCATCTCTGTCCCACATCACGTGAACAACGCCATGGTTCACTGTTTCCATCTTCCATTCGCTGCACCATTGTGGGGCCTTCCGGCTGTGGAAAGACCAATCTTTTGCTGACGCTCATTACAGCGCCCAATGGTCTGCGTTTTCAAAATATTTATATTTTTGCAAAATCTCTCTACCAACCCCTCTACGTGTTTCTGGATCAAGCCATGTCTGGATTACAAAAAGAGAATATGGGTTTTTTCACATTTTCCATGCAAGAAAATGTTGTATCAGCGGATGAGGTAAAGCCTGATTCACTCATGATTTTCGATGATGTATCCACTGAACGTCAAGGCATCATTCAAACCTATTTCAGCATGGGTCGTCACAAACATATCGATTGCTTCTATCCTGGACAAACGTATTCTAAAATTTCCAAACAGTTGATTCGTGACAATGCCAATGTCATAGTTGTATTTCACCAGGACGAGAGGAACAGTCGTCACATTTATAATGAACATGTGAATCCGGATATGACCTTTCAAATGTTTACAGAATTGTGTGCCAAGTGCTGGAACACTCAACGTCATGCCTGTTTAGTGATTGACAAACAAAGTGAACTCAACCAAGGACGGTATCGCTTAGGGTTTGATCATTTTATTGCTATTTAAGGCCCTGTCTCATTCCCCGTCAAGTTATTTGTCAAGACACCATGGCGTTAGCAGAGAGTCAATTGAAAAAGCATATTATTAGAGCAAAAAAACTATTCGCCAAAAGTTTCGTCAATTGAAACAATCACGTGCAAATCATGCTTTGTTTATTCAACAACATTTAGCACTTCCACTAAAAGCCATGTTGAAACCCTCTTTCAAGCCATCTGAAACGCTACCCACCTTTTCACAAGCCACGCAGACGCTGCACGAGGACCCTGAGAAAGAGGAACTGGAACAGGAAGATTTGACTAGTGTTAGCGAGGTTGAGGATGACGAGGATCAAGTGTTTACGCCTCAAAAAAAGGTCGCACCCCTTGCAGAGTTTTTGAGAAAAAAGAAATCCTTGGCCATGGTCGAAACACCTTGCCCTTCCAGAGCGTCTCCGTTTTCACAACTCTTGGCCACCCCTCAACATAAATCTCAACTGAAAACCATTTTAACAAAATATTATGGATCAACATTGGAACCCTATTTCACCGATCTATTTATTGGAAACATAGATACCACGTATGGTGTTCGCTATGAGGATGATAGTTTTAAAATTGGCGATTCATCCATTAAATTTGCTCGTACTAAAGCTGTCATTAAAAACATCAACTATAAATTAACGCCAGGACTGTTAAAGCTGCTCTTTTCTCGGACTCCCTCTTCCCATGATTATACGTCAGAGGATCTTGACAAATATAAATCCATTTTATTGGATACCCATGCCCACAAAAGACAGTATGATCCTGCTCAACAAGTGAATGCCAATATATCTCAAAAATATAAAACCATCATTGCAAAAATGTTTCCCACCAGTCAAAGTGGTCGTCGTAAAGTGTCCGCTTCGGGAGTGACATTTAAACCATTAAAACCCCTTGTGGATGTTACCTACTGGCACAATCTCAATAAGCTCGTCCAGCGGCTACAGTTGTTGCATGCTTCACGTCAAGCAGGCCATACCGGTCACGATTGGGAAATTCAAGAAATTGAACAAGAAATTCGAAATGCCAAAATTATTGTTTAAGCCCTCACCCATTAAAATGGGTATTGCTCACGAGTTGCATTGCCCAGCTAGGCGTCACTATCCACGACTCACGGGGATTTCACGAGGTGTGGATGAACTTTGGCAGGCTGACTTGGTTGAAATGATACCCTATGCTGGCGTTAACGACGGTGTACGCTATATGGTGACCGTCATTGATGTCTATTCCAAAATGGCCTTTGTTGAACCTTTGCGTCGCAAGTCTGGTCCACTAGTTACTAAGGCCTTTCAACATATTATTCAACACTCCAAATGACAACCTCAGCTGCTACAAACTGACCAGGGGAAAGAATTTTTCAACAAGGATTTCTCCAGTTTTGTCAAATCTAAGGATATTCATCATTACACCACGTACAGCAATCTCAAAGCCAGTGTGGTTGAGCGATTCAACTGAACATTGAAAACCCATATGTGGAAAGCGTTTACCGCTCAGGGCACGTATCGCTGGTTGGACATGTGACCAGAGCTAGTGTCACGTTACAATGCCACCAAACATAGAACGATTGGGACCAAGCCACGCCTCGTGACCAAAAATATTCAGCGATTGGATAAACTGTTTAACCCCATACAAACAGCCGATCCTAAACGTCACCGACTGAAAATTGGGGATTTTGTTCGTGTGAGCAAATTTGAGTCTGCCTTCAATAAGGGCTACACGCCTCAGTGGGGGAATGAACTATTTCAAATTCGTCAAGTCAACTTGGACAGTCCAGTCACCTATTTACTCGAGGACCTCAACCATCAACCTATAAAAGGTAGATTTTATATCCATGAACTTCAAAAGAAACAGCATTTCCTAAGCATTATCTTGTGGAAAAAGTGTTGAAAGAAATAGGAAATAAACTATATGTCAAATGGTTAGGATTTAACTCTACGTTTAATTCTTGGATCAATAAATTACATGTCGTGTGAACCTGTGTACTTTTTATTTATTTATTCACACATGTGGTACACCACCTATAGCTCTGTGTGTACAGTCCTCAGCTCCACATATTTCTTTCCCTTTCCACCTGTGTTCTCTCTTACATTACCCCTTCCCCTCTCCCCCTTCACCTCTCACCACTGCTGTTCACAGCTCTTGCCTATCTATTGGTTGTGACATCATTCCCACAAGTTGCATCATACTTTTTACTGTTTCAGCGATTCCCACACTTTGAACATTCTGTTATCGGGCACGTGGACAGCTAACTTCCAAGATGAACACGTGTGTTGGATCATATTACACGTCAACTTGCATTTTGTCACGTACGAATCAAAACAGGATGTGACTTGTTAACAGTTATCGCGCACGTGGACAGCTAACGCCCCAGGTGAACACCTCTGCCGGGTCAAATTTCACATGAACTTGCATTTTGTCACGTACGAAGCAAACAGGATGTAACTTGTTTAGCGTACATGTCATCTCACACGTGTATGCATGCATTTTGCTCTTCCCTGCCACCAAGGTTGTCAGATTATTTCACCTTCAAGCGTCTTTGTCATTTTCCATTGCACCTGTTGTCAACTCAGATCAGCGCCTTCCAATGAGCTCAAATGACATTCACCTCCTGTTCGTCTGCTCATCTGCAAGTTTGTTTTCTGTACTCGCTTCAGCCAACATAGAACCAATTTCACATCACCGTTTACACGTTAAAGGCTCTCTTCGGGAGGTAAAAATCTTAGCATGCTTCACACATTTTCAAATATTAGCCTCCATCCATCTGCCATAGGAAATATTAGAAAAACGAACCCTCGCTCTGTCATAAGCCGACCCGCCGAAATAGCGATTGTTCTATTAAGCATGGTCCTTGTGGTTAGCGACAGGTTCGTTGAAACATACACCCAGCAGCATCGTCTCTCTCAACCACCACGCTTCATGAACATTTTAAACAAGTAAAGAAAAAATATTTTTTTCAACATGTATGGCGTTAGGCCCTTTGTGAATTATTTTTTGGAAAAAATATCTACCACATTTGAAAGAGGGTGTTAGTCTGAGTCCTAGGACACCTCGTACACGTCTCTGGCGTTATTGGTTCGTGAGATATCGGCAAAAATCACAAAAAACACGTGTTTACCCCAAAATCGAGTTTCAATTTTTTTAAATTATAACGAGTGGCCCATAGCAAGGAGGACGTCACTCCGAGTCCTTGGACCTGTCGTACACGCCTCTAGCATGATTGGTTCGCGAGATATAGCAAAAAGTTTAAAATCACGGTTTTACCCCAAAAATACCATGTTTCCATATTTTCACCTTTTCGACACCTACATTCCCGTAAAGAGCACAACGAGACGAAAAAAACGAATCCAAGCACGCCCTCCTAGCATGACTCCTTCCATTCCAAGTTCGCAGGGGCCCACAACTTCCTAAGTGGCCCAGCTCCCCACTTACCACACTACTACCAGTTTTTATCCTAGAGACTTGAAATTTATTTTGGCGGTAGAGGGGGTAGGGACCTTTCATTTATGTCAAACAAACTTTTTTGTAGAATTCCTAGTTTCCAAAATATAGGATTTTCAAAATTCGAGTGTTTTCAAAAAAACATAAAAAATATAAATAAAATATTATAGAAAATAAAGGTCATAAAGACCATTCGTCTGAACCATGGCACAACATTCTATCATATTTGGTTTTCAAACTATCACTTACTTTCGAAAACAAACATTTTCAAAAAAAAATCAAAAATATAACGAGTGGTCCATTGGAAAGAGAACGTCAGCTCGAGTCCAACGACACCTCATTTGTCAAAATGAAACTATGCGTTCGAGAGATATTGGCTTGGACTCACGCGGCGGCCATGACACTATTTAGAAACCGCCTCACCCCCCCCCCCCCCCCCTACTATGAGCCCTAAACGTAAGTAGGCTATCCAGCGTGATTCCCAGAAATGAAAGGTGATTTTACAGTGCTAATTTATGTTCTTCCGTTATAGTTTTTGGTTTATTCAGCTTTTTCTGTCTTGTAAGGGACATCGCTTTGGTTTTGTGAGGATTGAACTTCAGTTTATCAGCTTAACCCCATTCAAGCAGTGTTTCCAAAGTTGCATATGCACAAGTCTTCAGTTCTTTACTTTCGTCAGCAACGATTAAAAGAAGTGCGTCATCAGCATAGGTAATAACTTTACAGCCTTCCAGAAGAGGAAGCTGCAGAATACCATCATATAAGATATTCCAGCGTCCTGGGCTACAAGCTGATCACTGCGGGCATCCTTTGGTAACATACTTAGTCAAGACGACAGTCCCAATTGTGAGCTTTACGCTCCGTTTGCAGAAGTAAGATTGTAGTAATGGGAATAAATATCAGGGACAGTGTTTTCCTTCAGCATGGACAATTTTTGGTCACCAAGCATTATCAAGCGCTCCTGTACTATCTAATGGGATTATAACAGCAACTTTCCTTGAGCAAATAACGCCTTTAATCCAGTCTACTACTTCGAGAACAACATCTTCAGTGGACGTCTGGGGCGTAAATCTATACTGGTTGTTACTCAGACATTCGTTGTGACACAGTCGATAGTTAATTTATATAGAATTTTCCCCCATTACATTTAGAAGACTTATTGGCCTTTAGGACGTGGCAGTGAGGTTAGAACCGAGTATATCCTTAGGGATTATATTGATGGTCGCAAGCTTCCCTGAAGCCGCGTATGGACAGTTCTGAGAAAAACACCAACAACAAAACTGTCCTGTCCTATGAATTTTGCACCAAAAACTAGAATTGATTTGAGGATATAGTTAACTGGGATTGGAACGTAGGGCATACTGCTCTATGACCGTTGCAATGTTTTTCAAAGAGAAAATCTTTTTATAATATGATTACTTGGGTACCTTATAACAATCATAATTTCTTACTTCCGTGCCACAATATATCACTGCTTTTTGTTGTTTTGCCGAACAAAATATATTGTTACTTTCATAAACCAAAACACTGTACTCTACGACACTAATGACTGAGATCCGTTCTTACAATCAAATCTAATAACATATGATGTGGTACACCATGAGAGAAGGCTGACATTAGGATCGTTTTGACACTCAAATGTGGATCTACCCTCAGCCAATTTGTATCTGCCACTAACTCAAAACGACCAATTTGGTGACTCAGGTCCCTCTTAACAATCACCCATTCATTTGGAATTGATCGTCTGCAGTCCTTACCTCAATTAAAGATAACACACACTTATACAGTCATCAAAATTAATACCGGTTATCAGACAGATTCTACACACCCAAAGTATACGGGGCCACATGACTGCGTTGTCGCAGCCTCTAAACTGAGGAACCAACCAATCAAAATGGCTTGAATCCCGCGCGGCTTTGAACGGCAATGGGAATGCTAATATCAAGGTTTTAGTATACGTTAAATACAGCTGTTAAGGGTAAGAGAAGCAGAGGTAAGCCTAGGAGTAGATGCATGGAGACAAGAGTTATAGATCTTAAAGTGGGATGTTGGGGTTGAGATGTGATGAATGTTTATGTGAGGGTGTGGTTTTTACGGCCCGATGCCTTTCTCTGACACCAACCTCATCAGACAAATCCATGAGGGTTAAATGAATGAATGTTACAAGCTCGACAGAGGAGGAAGGAAGAGGCCGTGGCCTACGATAATGGACCGTCTCAGCGTTTGCCTGGAGGAATTGTAGTGAACCACAGAAAGCGACTTCTAAGATAGCTGACGTGTAAGGAGAATATTATTAAATTGTTTAAATGTTGATGGATTTTGTTGATTTGGTTAAATTTGATGGATTTTAGTGAATTTGGGTAAGTTTGATGAATATGAGTGAAATTCCGGTAATTAAATGTGAATTTGAAGATAGTTTAGGCAATTTTTCGGTAAATAAATGAGATTTGTGTAAACCTGGATAACCTTCGGAGAAATGTGCGTAATTGAGGAAATTTAGAAATCGACCGCTCAATAACCCTGTTGTAGGGAAGAAACACAAGAAAATAGAATACCCATAGGAGAAAGTATATTTGAGCAGTTAGAACATTTTAAATATTTAGGCCGTGCATTCTCTCATGTTGGTTGTGTTGGGGGGATATTAAGAGTTGAGGTGTATAAAAGCTAATGCAGTGAGTTCTCAAATGGGATCAACAGTATTGTTTAAGGAAGAAATTGTTGTAGCGACGAACTCTTTCTACCCTTGCTTTATTGAAGTAAGTGAGTGGCAGATTTAGGATAGATGATACAAAAGATAGAGGTAACTTATATGAGGGTAGCACTAATGATTGCTGACGTGAATAGGTGGTAACAATGGCAGGAGGCGTATGCATTCTCGTAATGTGTAGTTAAAGGTTAAGTTAGAAATGGACACGTTATATAAAGCTGTTCGTGTGAACCGACGTATATGGTGGGTTCTGTGATGAGAATGGCTGGAGGCGAGATTAGCTCAGAGGTTAATGAATTTGGCTGTAGTGGGTAATAGTAACAGAGGGAGACCTAGGAGGTGATCGATGAAATCAGAGTTTAACGATCTCAAATTAAGAGGTTTAGAAGAACAGGAGGACTCAATACTAATTGACAATAGGGGATCATGGAGACAACTCTCTGTCGTCCTATGACGTCATCCACTGCCTCGCTTCCTGATCTCGATACAAGCATCCACCTGTCGGTACAGCTCCATGGGCTTATGGAACCCAGAAATTTGGGCAATTGCGAGTTGATTTCATTTATTTGTGTGGACATTTTGGGATTCGAGTGAATTCTGGTAAAATATGGAGGAAAATCTGAGGTATCTAGGTTTATTTAGTGGTAGACCGCCTCCAGGGTGGATGAGGTCGGAATCGAACCCGCCTCGTCTCAGTTTTGCCTCACGAGGCAGTTTTGGCAGAGAAGGGAATCGAACCAGAGTATTCGCGGTGAAAGTCCTATTTGTATTTTTAACATTGAATGGAGATAGGCATGTTCTGATAAGTACGGGTTTGAAGCGGTGTTGTATTCCCGCTGAAATGGCATCTGTCACGGTCTGGGAAACTGGTTGACTAGTTCGCTGTAGAGTGGACATGAAACAACTCGATCATTTAGTTCTGTGTCCTTGAGTACGGGCAATTCATGTTGGGGGATTGTTTCATCCCAGTTATCAGCCCCGTGTATTTGTGTGTGCGTAATTCTTGGTGAGCGATTGTGACATTTCTTGCATCGGCACCGTGGGCAGCTCGATCACCCTTAACGTGTCGTTGGATGTGGAAAGACTTGAGAAATATATGTCATTACCCTCCGTCTGGGTGGTAATTTGAAAAAATTGAGGTAGATCCTGGGGGTAAATCTGGGGGATTGATGAATTTTTGTCAAATCGAAAAATTTAGGGGAAATCGGTGGTTTTGAGCAAATTTAAAGACATTTAGGTGAATACGGGGGTAAATTTGGAGATACTGTGTAAATTTAGGTAGGTATTGGTGAATTTTGTTAGGTTTGGAGAATTTTCGAGGATTCTTGTTGAAATGATATGAATTACCGTGCTGTGAAAGAGCCTTTTGCCTTGCCAAAGCCAGAACTTGTGCACTTAAAAACGCATGGTGGACATCCTAAGCTAAAGAACTGTAATACTCAGCGGACAAAGATTTGCGACAGTTCTTCCAAGCAACAAAAGCAGTTTATGGTCCCACCACTTTCGGTAGAAATTCCCTTTGGTCCAGTGACAAAAGTACACTTCTAAAAGATCAATATTCCATCATGAATAGGGGGAACGAACATTTTGAAGACCTCTTGAATCAGGATTCAATTATTGATGAACATGTGTATGACATAATAGACGAAGCACCCATCTGGGAAGATCTCGGCTCCTTGCAAACACTAGAAGAGGTTCAGTGTGTTGTTAATTATGCAAAGCGAGAATCATCCACAGGTTCAGATGGTATACCAGCAGAAGCTCTCAAAGAAGGATATGAGGAACTCATAATCCACAAACATGATTTTGTTATTGTTATTATTTGGAGAACTGAAAAAAACTGCTGATCTCAGAGATAGTCTGATAGTTTCCATATTTAAGAAAGGTGATCGGACTGACTGCAACAATTATTGTGGCATATCATTACTATAATGCCTCGGAAAGCTTATTGCTCGTATTTTGGCTCCATTCTATCTTTGGTGGAGAAAATACTTGCAGAGAGCCAATGTTGTTTTAGATATTTTAGAGGAACCACATATATGATATTCACAGCTCGGCTGCTTCAAGAGAAATGTAGAGAACAAAATAGACCTCTTTATATTGCCTTCATCGACCTCACTAAGGCATTTGACTCGGTAAACCGTGAAGCTTTATGGAAAATTTTAGCACTGTATGGTATTCCACCACCATTTATTACCATCTTAAAACTGCTCTAAACTAATATGACGGCAACTGTCATTGGTAACGACCCTGTTGGAGAGCCATCCCATATTTAATACTGGCGTTACACAAGGATATCTGATTTCCCCTACATTGTTTTCTCTGTACGTTGCCTCTGTCATGTAGCTAGTCATTGACGATCGTCCTTTAGGTCCTTTAGGTATACAAATAACTTACTGGTTGGATTGAAAGCACTTTAATTTAAGCCGTCTAAGGTCAAGGACACGAACATCTGATGCATTGGTTGAATTACAGTACGTAGATATTACTGCAGGAGTAGTTCAATCAGAGGAACAATTCATGAAAATCGTGAATGTTTTGTCTTCGGCATACTAAAGATTGGTCTCAATGTTAACGCCAGTACAACACAGGTCCTCTACCAACCAGCCCAGGAGAAGGATTAGGAAAAGGAAACATTACTGTCAACATAGGTGGAGTGAGGGTTCAAGAAGTTTACACCTTCCCTTATCTTGACAGCACCCTGTCATCAAGTGCTAATATAGATTCCGAAATTCAACACAAGATGAACCGTGCTGGGTCATTCTTTGCAAGTCTAAGGTCTAAATTTTGACAACCATGATGTCAATGCTGCAACGAAGATCCTTGTGTACAACTCAGTTGTAGTTCTCACCTTAACTTATGGATCTGAATCTTGGGCATGCTATAGACGACACCTCAAACAGCTGGAGCAATATCACCGGCGATGCTTGAGGAGAATTCCTCATGTGACAAGGCAATACAGACGTACAAACACCAGCATTCTCGAAGAAGCACGGACTACTAGTATTGAAGCCATGATTATACAACGTCAGCAGAGATGGACAGGACACCTTATCTGCATGCCCAATAATCGCATTCCCAAAGTGGTGTTTTGCTCTGAATTAACAGAGGGCAAACACTCTGTGGGTTGTCAGTGGAAGCGATTCAAAAACGTACTGAAAGCTAATATGCAAATGTGTCACATTGATATCCATAACTTGGAGGGCTTAGCCCTTGTTCGCTCTGCCTGTCTTCGGCATACAAAAGGATTGGTCTCAAAGTTAACACCAATAAAACTCAGGCCCTGTACCAACCAGCCCTGGAGAAGGATTAGGAGGCTACATGAGGCTAAAAATTCACCTGGGTGACTAGTTCCAAGCATCGACATACGCACTTAATTTCGGTGTTTAAATCTATGTCTATGTTTATCATGGTGCAATATATTTTGAAGGTAACCGCCGACAAAGAGTAGAGGGTAAGAGGCAGCGGAGAATGGACAGAGTGCTCATTAAAAGAAATGGAAGGAACGCGGATGCCCCACCTGGGACCACCTCTCATCACTGCGGCAAATTGTGTGCCTTCTGCATTGGGCTTTATAGTCACCTCCGAACTCACCGATGAAGAGACATTCCGGATTGGAAGGCCAACCTACTCGATACGAGTGTTTGCTATGATGATGATGATGATGAGCTCATCTATTGAAAAATCGATAAGCAATAATAATAAAATATAAATATTAAAAAATCTATAAATAAATTGGAAGAGAAGAGAAACTGACCAAACGAGATCAGCCGAGATGGCCCTAGCGCAAGTAGGTGGAAGCAATGGTGGACTTTAGTGTAAAATCGCATTAAATTTGGGAAAAACCTGTTGCGAATATTAGCAAATTCTCTGGATGATGGTAAGGGGGAGGGGGGGGGGGGAGGGAAAGGGGATTTGGAGGCATCTACCATGAGGTTTGAAAAATCCGTCATCTTGCAAGAGCCTCAATTGCGCAAGCTCTCTAAAAAATTCTTATATTCCCTGGAGGTATGGATACATTTAACATTAGGGTGGAATAGGCTTGACTTATAGATAGAAGGGATGGAACCCTTTCGTTTGAGCCCGCACACGACTTTCCCCGCTTACATATTCGGGAGTACGCACGGCCTTGTCCCTGGATGGTGGGTTGCCTTTTCAAATACCCCTAGGATAGGATCCCTCCTGCTCCTCAACTCAAGTACTTATAGTATAGTGCACCCAATTTTCAGCCTATTTTCAATTTTGAAAAAAATTGGCTTATGAGATCACCTTCTGTCGGTGTGTGTGTGCGTGTGTGTGTTTGAGGTGTGTGTGTGTCCCCAAAATAACTTCTAAACGGCTGGAGTGATTTCAGTGAAACTCGGTAGGTTCATAGCACTATTCTGGGCGACCCCGACCGTGTCCTTCAAATTTTGTTACGTCTCACCAATCCAACATGGTGGCTATGCCAAATATTTCACCAGCATTCAATATCTCCGAAACTATTCCCGATATCACCCTGGAATTTTTTTACTGTGATAAGGGGAACTACTAGAAGTTCACCTATGTGACTTTTGAAAAACTGGTGACTACAAAACCAACATGGCGGGCACGGGAATTTGCGAATTTTAAATAGACGTTTCTGGCGATTTAACCAACCAAACGCAATAAAACTTGGTACAGTGTATGTTTATACACATTGTAATGCACCGACATCTAACTTCGTTCAATTGTTTACATAACCTCAAGATGGCGGATGTGTGAAATATTTCACTGGCATTCTATATCTCTGAAACTATTAGCGGTATCACCCTGAAATTTTGTACGGAGGTAAAGGGCAATACTGGAAGTTCACCTACGCAGGTATAAGTCTTTCAAAAACCGGTTAACTACAAAACGAACATGGCGGCCAAGCGAGTTTGAAAATTTTAAATAGACCTTTCTCGCGATTTAATGTTCCAAACGCAATGGAATCTGGTACAGGAAATATTTATACACATTGTAATGCACTGGTATCTAATTTAGTTCAATTGTTTACATAACCTCAAGATGGCGGCTGTGCGAAATTTTAAAATTAAGTTTTTGTTTCTTGTGTCGTAATTATGCGATCGAAGTGAAAGTTTGAAATATGAACCTACGCAATAATCTTTCTTGATAGTACTGTACCCGATAACCCGGACAGTAGGCTGTCAGATATCCGCCCCCTCAATCGGATTGCCAATAATCAAACGCGCCGGCATAGCTACATCAATGAAAATGGCACTGACAGATACTATCGAGATTAGAGCACAATAGTTAACAAGAAATTATTGTGGAACACACCAAAATATACGGGGGTTCATACTTACCTTTACTTACCTCTTAAATTTATCTCGGGGACCGGGTTGTCAACTGGATCACTTAAAAGTATGCCCTCACAATAACCTCCACCATGATATTTAAAAATGAACCATAACGAAGACGAGAAACTTTAAACTGCACAATAATTTATTTCACATAAAGAATGAATTTAACAAAATAAAACAACAAAATCCACGTGGCAATCAGAAGCCATCGTCTATATAACCATGTCCTCCTGTAGGACCTGTATACTCTACATACAATGTTTCAGCTTTCTCAAGCTCAAAATAACGTAAAAATAATAATGCACTTGGAATGGAAACGGGATTTGGGACGAGACACATATAGCAATTGTTTTGCGTGTTTATACACTTCACATTTTATTTATAGCCACAAGGCTATAATGGAAACGTCCTTGGCCTCAGTCATACAGTTGTCCGGGCCAGCTGCAATGCACCTGCATCGTCAAAGTGGACTCTCCTGTCTGGTCCGCGTTAGCATATGCTTGTTACATCAGAGCTAAGCTCCCTTTCAAAACACGTAAATGTCCACATCTCAACTGAAATATTATCACGCAAATGTTTTAAATGCTCCATTCAAACACCGGTGGAATACTCTAACAATCCCAAATCCTATTTAATTGTTCCAGCCACTTGCTTAATTAGCGTTGTTTAGAGTATAAAGACAAAACTCCAAATGTTTATAACAAAAGTTCATTAATTATTTATAACAATTATAAGTTGTTTATAACAATGTCAAATGACAATTGAAAAATATATATTCGCCACTCTCAATCCTTTCATTTCAAATTACTATCAAAGATATTTACAAAATTATTTACAATATTAAATATTGTTCATATTATTTATACAAGAAATACATTAAACCACACGTTTATCCGGTTGATAATTACTTAAATCGTGGTAATATAATCGACCAATGAAGGTTAGTTACGTTTTAAAGTTCATATTCAGGTTTAATAAGGTTTTAATAATTATTATTATTAGTGATGGTAACCTCCATTCAAAATCGTTATCTCAAATTATTTAACATTCTTGTTAATTTTAACAGTATCTTCATATGAATAACTTTCAAAGAACCAGGACAATACATCCAGCGGCAAAATACTTCGCTTCAAAATGCATAAAATTGCATAAAATAGGCCCAGAATTCCTCATATATTTCAACATATATGGCATAAAAATCTTCCACAGTACATACAAAAATCCTCCACTTACAAACTTCTTTAACATCAATAATTACTGTGGGAATCTGCTTCACTTATTCAAAGGCATTATTCATCGGCGACTTTCACATGTCCACTGAACTAACGATTATACATCCATTGTTCCTCTTTAAAAATTCTTATATTCATCAATTGTAATAATGACTGTTATTATTTAACCTTCGTGGGTTTCATTCATGAATCGATATGAAGTAAAAATTTGCCAATCACAAATAAATTTAATAGCAAATACGATTATACACTCCTCCCTGGTCTATCAAAATTGAGAGTAATAACTTCAAAGTAACGCAGTATAAAAATACTATCTTCAATCAAAGTTCATCTAAACTGCATGAATAGTCGAATAGAATACAATTAGACTGTGGAATGCAAACATTATTGTTCCAATCTATAATTGAGAAAAAACTCCTATCAAATGTTCATTACTATAGTGTATTCAATAATTCGTAGTCAAAGTTCCAAATTTCATAAAATTGTCTGTAATGCAACGGTAATTAGAACTGACGATAAATGTCTATGTTGCAATCATGTTCATAAAACGACTAGTATTTCCAAGATCGTCGACAATGATAAAGATTTTAACTCTCTAAAATCTTTTAATTATTCTTCTTTCTTGAGGATGACAGAAAATTGGTCAAAGTAATTTACTGAATAGAATTACTTTAATAAAATGACACGCTGTCTGAATTCAAATCTTCCATAGAAAATCATTAACTTTACAGTCAAATCGTGACTTCAAAAATATGCAAATTACTGAAAGAATCTAAATTATCAGTCTCAACTGATCCAAAATTATTTAAGTATGCCAATGACATAACCATGTCTTAATAAATCGTCGAAAAAGGCATCAATCATCGAAGTGTACTGAGTACAGAAATATCAATCAAGAAAATGGGGTAAAAGATAGGACACAAAAATAATGGGAAAATGGTTGCTCAGATATCGCTACAAGACTCAAATAATACAAGAAACGTTCACGACTACCTTATCTGTTGATTGAAGTTCTAGAGGAAAGTTTTCAAAGAAAACTGCTGTTGGTTCCATTTCACCAGCGTAAAGATGTGCTCCGTCCTCGAACCTGGAATCAGCGTCCTCGGAGAATCGAACTGCTTCCTTCTCCGGAAATTGCACTGCTCCGTGTATACAAAAGACATCCTTCTGGCAAAATTCTTCTTTTTGAGCCGGGTCCACCCTGGCCTCTCTTGAAAATTCCCTGAAGTTCTGGTCGTAATTCGCCATGACGTTTATTGCAGTTATTTCCGCAGAAATATTCATAGTTGTGGAGTATGATAATATTTCCACTGTCATTTGATATAATTCAGCGATGGATTCACGATGCATGAGTGTAGTTGGATGTTCACTACATGCTCGCTTTTGTAGAAAGACGATTAACGAAGTTCCATGCTGTTATTTCATTCCATCGATATATGTCCCAATTGCATTAAAGCCTTAGCCTTCCATCTCAACTTCTGTTATAATCATTGAAAGCACTGCAAGATTATAATGTTCCATAGTGGAATGTATCGTTGTATTACCAAACGTATTCTCCACTCTCACTGTTGTAATCCACGTGTCAGCCGTAGTGTATAATGTGGAAATTTTAAAAGTGTTTCTCATGTGGCGAGAAAATTTTTTTTGTTGGCAGCCATAAAGTGCCAATATCTTTCGAAGTATAACTGTGAAATTGTTCAAATCTTCTACACACCTCAATGTTGTACTGCCCAATTGAATTGTAATAAAGGCTGAAGTTAACTCTTTATATCTTATCAGGTGGAAACGTTAATGTGAGCGTTTCAACTTCACCTAGTTTCGAGCAGCGTAAAATGGAACTGCTCCGTGTTCGTTCGATGCGCCGGGCTTTTACCATGCACGCTAAAGATGACTTACTTCACTGAATCACTTGAAAACGACTATAAATCACCAGAAATATATATGCGATCTGACATATGAGATCTATGCGTATCAGAGATATCTAAGAGCTCCTCTATCCTGTGCACGACCTTTTATTAACTTCTTAAGGGGCGTATCCATCCCTTCCATAGCCTGTTGCTCCGTCATCGCTGAAAGTTCTAACTTTGGCTATACTTGACGGATTTTCAAATTTCAAAAACTCAAAATTAATTTCTTCAAAATTCCAAATCAATGCCATAACTGAAAATAAATTTCCACAATTCTTCATGCCAAAAGTAATCAAATATGATAGTTTTAGTAATCTCCGTCTTCTTTCCAAACTATCGTTCATTGGTTCAAGCCTTTCCTCCAATAGCGTAGCTTCTTCCTTAGCACAATACCTTGTTTCCTGCGACTGCGTCGTAAATCTTAGATCTTTCTCGAACAAAATCATGACGTCACCAAGAATCTCAGCTCAACCAGCCTGCTTGCCTCAAGTCTGCGTCATCCGTGCCTACGTCATGAGTATCCACGTCACAACTATGACATCCATAACTTTACTCATATTTTCCAATACAGCCACCGTGGTCTCAATATAATTCAATTTACGGGGGCAGTACATAACTATATGGCCTATACATACAAAAATCTAAAATGGCGACCATCCGAAATATTTAGATGGTTCTCAGTATCTACGAATCATTTACTGCAACCAAACTGATTTTTTTAAATGCTCATACAGGCTATACGCACAACTTCATCTATAGGACTTTCAATAACCTGGTGAGCACAAATCCAACATGGCTGCGTCACGAAGTATAAATATTTAAGTGGACGTTTCTCGGGATCTAACCATTCCAGTGTAGTGGAACTTTGTACAGTAAATGCTGATACAAATGTTAATCCACTGGTATCTAGTTTATTTCAATTGTTTTCATAACGACAAAATGGCAGCTGTGTGATATTTTACTATCTCGTTTTTACTTCATGTGTCCTAATCATGCGATTGATGTTTGAATACCACACGTAAACAATAATCTTCATGTAATAGTACATAAACAAAAATCCAACATGGCGACCATCTGAAATATTTAGACGGTTTTCAATATCTACGAATCTATTACAAGAATCAAACTGAAATTTTGTATGTTCATGGAGTCGATTAACATGAGTAGGATATATGAAAATAGGCTGTATAGTTCTTCACGGAACTACTTGTTTTGTATTAGTATGATGATGATGATGATATAGCAATGTGAAACAGCGTAAAGATCCAAATACTCACTTACAATAACCAGCACAAAGAGTATAAAATGAGACTCAAAATCACGTCTCGTTTCGGACCTCACCCACTGCCTCTATAAATAAAACAGTTCATGTAGAGACTAATATAGACGAACATCGCTTGGCGATGACCGTGTTTTACAGCACATATTTAGGTTTTACTCGCTAACCGTTGGAGATACACGAAAAGTGATAAGGACCATTCAGATAGAAAATTGCATTTTAATGCTCGCATATGCCATCAAAGGTTTGCTATTTCTCAGCGTTCTTTTTTATTTGAATTGGAAATATGAAATAGTTGCCATTTTTTAATAGTGCAAAATATCGAAATCAAAAGTAGCCTATATGTAAACCTGATAAATCAGCTACATCCATGCAAAATTTCATTTAAATCGGACCAGTGGTTCTTGCGTGATTGAGTAACAGACAGGACGACAGACACGCACAATCTCAATTTTAGCCTATTTTCAATTTAGAAAAAAAATAGGCTTATGAGATTATCTTTAGTCCGTGTGTGTGTTTGTGAGGTGTGTGTGGCCCCCCAAAATAAGTTCTAAACGGCTGGAGCGATTTCATTGAAACTCGGCACGTTCATAGCACTATCCTGGGTCACCCCGACCGTACCCTTCACATTTTGTTACATCTCACCAATCCAACATGGCGGCTATGCGAAATATTTTGCCAGCATTCGATATCTCCGAAACTCTTCCCGATATCACCCTGGAATTTATTACGGTGATAAAGGAAACTACTAGAAGTTCACCTATGTGACTTTTGAAAAACTGGCGGCTACGCGAATTTGCGACTTTTAAATAGACATTTCTCGCGATTTAACCAACGAAACGCAATAAAACATGGTACAGTATATGTTTATAGACATTGTAATGCACCGATATCTAACTTCGTTCAATTGTTTACATAACCACAAGATGGCAGATGTGCGAAATATTTCACCGGCATTCTATATCTCTGAAACTATTAGCGGTGTCACCCTGAAATATTGTTCGGAGATAAAGGGCACTACTGGAAGTTCACCTATAAGACTTTCAAAAACTGGTTAACTACTAATCGAACATGGTGGCCAGGCAAATTTGAAAATTTTAAATAGACCTTTCTCGCGATTTAATGTTCCAAACGCAATGAAATCTGGCACAAGAAATGCTTATACACATTGTAATGCACTGGTATCTAACTTAGTTCTGTTGTTTACATAACCTCAAGATGGCGGCTGTGCGAAATTTTAAAATTAAGTTTTTGTTTCTTTTGTCGTAATTATGCGATCAAAGTGAAAGTTTGAATAATGAACGTACGCAATAATCTTTTTTTATATTACATAACTATATGGCCTATACATACAACAATCTAAAATGGCGACCATCCGAAATATTTAGACAGTTCTCAGTATCTACGAATCATTTACAGCAATGAAACTGATTTTTATAATGTTCATAGAGGCTATGAACACAAGTTCATCTAAGGACTTTCAATAACCTGGTGAGCATAAATCCAACATGGCTGCGTCGCGAAATATAAATATTTAGGTGGACGTTTCTCGCGAATTAACCATCCCAGTGCAGTGGAACTTTGTACAGTAAATGCTTATACAAATGTTAATCCACTGGTATCTAGTGTATTTCAATTGTATTCATAACGACAAGATGGCTGCTGTGCGAAATTTTAAAATCTTGTTTTTACTTCATGTGTCCTAATCATGCGATTGACGTTTGAATACCACACGTACACAATAATCAGCATGTAATAGTACATAAATAAAAATCCAACATGGCGACCATCTGAAATATTTAGACGGTTTTCAATATCTACGTATCTATTACTATAATCTAACTGAAATTTTGTTTGTTGATGGAGGCAATTGACATGAGTAGGATATATGAAAATAGGCTGTATAGTTCTTCACGGAACTACTTGTTACTTTTCCTCTTAATCGAGACGATAAAATATCGTGTTGACTGGCACAAGCACTTTTTTCTTGCTGTATTAGGTTTAACACGTTCATCCGGAAGAACTATAAATCCAAAAACTGCGACATACAGTATAAAATAGTATTGTCTGCATAATATATATCGACTGCACGAACACCATTTGATTGAAAGGTAGAAACGAGCTCACTTTCTAGTATTGAAGGAAAACATGCAAATTAATGCTAATTGCAAATTGGTTTTCACTAGTTATATCTCTTGAACGCAAAGTTATTATTCCCTTTCCTTTGATAATCAATCATAGCGAAACAAAATGCTTTTCAGTGGGTCAACAGTATTGTACCGATATGTAAACAGTTTTATTCCCAGTAGCAAATTACATGAGGCTAAAAAATTAACCTGACGGACTAGTTTCGAGCATCGACATACGCACCTAATTTCGGCGTTTAAATCTATGTCTACGAATACAGAAAATTCTTGTGTACTTATCCGGCATTGTGCTATGTAATTTTTGATATAGTAATGAAAGTGGGTGTGTTAGTCGTACTAACATTAGAAATTCTTTACAGAAACCACCACAATTTGGAGATCACTTTAACAAGAGATAAATTCGTTGCCTCACCCAATGAAAATGTTAACAAAAAGACGTCAACCCATCGCGGTATGATACCATACAAATGCACAATTTGCAAAGCAAACTTTGCTAGGAAGGAGGATTTTAAGTTACACATGAAGATTCAAAGCAGTCCTGTGCCACATCCCTGCGGAACATGTGGAGCCAAGTTCAATCAGAAAAGTTCACTGACGACACACGTGAGGATTCATAGTGTTCTCAAGCCACATTCCTGTGGTACATGCGGAACAAGCTTTAAACGGAACGGTGACCTTGACGAACACAAGATGATCCATAGTGGTCACGAGCTATATTCCTGTGACATATGTGGAGCAAACTTTAAACGGAATAATGTCCTTAATAAACACTTGATGATCCATAGAGGTCTGATGCCACATTCCTGTGGTACATGTGGAGCCACCTTTGCACGAAAAGGTCATCTTAATGAACACAGTGGTCTCCAGCCACATTCCTGTGGTACGTGTGGAGCAAACTTTATGCGGAAGAGTGACCGTAATAGACACGTGATGATCCATAGTGGTCTAAGGCCACATTCCTGTGGTACATGTGGAGCAAGCTTTACACGGAAAGGTCACCTTAATGACCACGAAATGATCCATAGGGGTCTGAAGCCTCATTCCTGTGGTACATGTGGAGCAAGCTTTACACGGAAGGGTTACCTCAATGAACACGAGATGATCCATAGGGGTCTAAAGCCTCATTCCTGTTGTACGTGTGGAGCAAGCTTCACACGGAAAGGTCACCTTAATGACCACGAAATGATCCATAGGGGTCTGAAGCCTCATTCCTGTGGTACATGTGGAGCAAAGTTCACTCAGAAAAGCACCCTGACGAACCACATGAAGACTCATAGTGGATTCTAGCCACACGCCTGTGGTACATGTTGAGGAAACTTTAGGAGGAAAGTTGGCCTTAAGGAACACGATCCATAGTGTTTGCAAGCCACATTACTCTGTTACATATGGAGCAAAGTTTACTTTGAAAAGTTCCCAGAAGACGCACGAGATGATCCATAGTGGTATTTTACCACATCCATCAAATATAAGCAGAGCTATCTTGACTAGGAAGGATTATACTAAGGCCCAGTTGTACGAACTTGGGTTATCCATCGGAATAGCTATACCTGGGCTAGCGTCTTCCTTGGTATATCTCCAAGGGTGGGTTGTACGACAAGATTTTATTCCGGGGCTCGCTATTCCATGTTTGTCTGAGAGACAAGCTAAGTTGGTAACAAACGAAGCTAACTTTGTGGACATATTGACACGAAAGTTGAACTTCTTTGGAAACATGAATATCGAATTGACCAATGTGATACTCCATGAGAGGCCGTGAGAATAACAAACCAAGGCCGTGGACAAACATACCGTAATAAATCCATGCAGTGGTTACAAATAATAGTATAAATCGTAGGCTATACATAAATATAATGCAAACTAATATAGCATATCCAAGAATTAAGTACCGGTAGGTGCAGGATAGGCTACTACATATTATTATCATACATTTTACCTGTCAGTCATATGTTCCAGTCCATCGATAATTTGATCTAACAACCTCAAAACTGTGTATATTTCCTGTCTGAACCGTGTAAAGAATTAATTTTCATCACAGTTCAGAAAATGAGCCGGCCTCTGTCTGATCTTCTTTGCTTTTCTCCTTTGCAGAAATAGTATTTCTATTAATGGATCCTCCGCATCAGCATGACTCTTGAATAATTATGAGTAATAATATGTATGTAATTACTGTGCTGCTATTAAGATTATACATTTTCATGTACATATATGAATAGTTCACTCGAATTAAGAGTTTGCGATGATTTAACCTCGTTTTTCTTCTAATAAGTGATGAGCCTCTGCATCACTTTCTACATTAATTCCTGGCATCTCCAGCATGATGCTCTCGACTGACGCGGAGTTATTATTAATTACCCGGTTGAACCTAGGATCACCCCAAGTGATTACTGGTAGGTTACATATAAAAGATAATGCAGAAACACCAGGCATAACTTAGAAACAAAAACTAATAAGCAAAAAAAGTTGGAACTGGTGGGGTTCGATCCACAAAATTTACGTTCTTTCGTCGTGAGTCTGGCGAGCTAACCATTGGACCACTGCGACATGGTGTTCAGTGCTGAAGACAATGCAAATGATGCGTACATTTCTAATGTCGTTGGCTTGCCTTGGTATTTTGTCTGTAAAAATGTGTATGTCATTACTGTGCTGCTATTAAAATTATACGTTCTCATGTACATTTATGAATAGCTCACTGAAATTACGAGTTTGCGATGATTTAACTTCGGATGTTGTAGCGGTCTCTCCCGTCCGCAATATATATACTCGGTATAAGCAGATAGCTCGCCATTCCAAGCCCGGTTAGCTATGCCGTCGTTTATACCCGGATTATCTCATACCAATGTCGTACAACTCAATTCTGCGCTAACTACGGAGATAACTTTAGCCGAGGTATAACCCGAGTTCGTACAACTGGCCCTGAGCCACACATGCTGTTCCATTGTGGTTTAGTGACTCATTCCTAAAGTACATGAGGTGCAATATGTGCTGAGAAAAGCATTTTGAAGATGCAATCATTTGTAGTTAAATCCTGAATTCATGTTGTTAGTGCGGATCATAGGTTACTCAATCAAGTAATTTGGAAACTCACATTATATCAAGCGATATTCCTGTGGTACATGTGGAAAAACCTTTACTCACAAAGGTCAACTGAAGACACTCATGAAGTATATCAGGAACATTTCTCTCTTGGAATGTTGTACATGTAAAACTATTTTGGAAAATAATTTTTTGGTTAACACATGCCGGAATGTTTCACTACCAAAGATGGATTAAAGATACGCACGATGATCCATATTGGCTAATAACCACACACATGTTCCTCATGCGCACACCCTTCAACATAAGTTTTGCTTATTTCTGGCCAAGTGTCGTAGTAGTCTCTAACCTATTGTTCGTTCTCACATCCCAGAGCGTGTGACAGGCACACGTCACAGGGATATTATCCGGGCACTTCTAGTAAAGGCTATGCTGAAAATTTTGGCCAAAATTTCACTTTCGTGGACGATTACCTTCACCTGCCCTGAACTGGCATTGTCACAGAACGGAATAGCCTGCATAAGCTCCCGATCTCAACTGTGTAGAGCAGTAGAAATAAGTTCCTCCCTACTGTGCTCTATGGCAATATGCTGATTTTTTTGTGTGCGTCATTCATATTGGTCTAGCGCCAAACTCAAGTGTTACATGCGCAGCTACATTTACACATGAAGTATTTTTTGAGAGTTGCATGTGACTTAGTCGCCAGAAGGCATATTTAAGTAGTATATATGGAGCAGTTTTCATATATAAAGGGTGTTTGAAGACTCATGTAGCTCTTACTGGCAAAAAGCTTTATTCATATACTAAGTAGCAATTTTTTTTATTAAGGAGCTTTGAAAAATGACCTGTTAATTCATATTGGGAAGCTATATTTAGAAGTTACTTCCAGTCGTGAGTATGTACAGAGATTCTGAGTCACACTTTAATTGATAGGCACCGGAAGTCCAGATTAAGTACCGTAGAGCTTGCGATCAATGAATTTTACCCTAGTGACACGTTTGAGTTCATAGGCTAGTGTATAGAAACAATATTTCAGTTGTACATACGTAGCATAAAACACAACCATATTCAAGTATTTTATTTGAGCAAAGCTTGTTGGAAAATAAATTTTAAATACAAATAATTTGTAATTGCGACTCAAACAAATTCACTTATACAGGTTGAATCATAATTCCTGTTATAAACTTTGTGGGGTTGTAGAGGGGACTATGCAGATAACATTTTGATTAGGAAGCCAAGTCGAGACATGTATCGTTTCGATACCTAATCAGTTTCACTCGATTGCACATCTCCCGATTCACTAGAGACACGTATGCACTACAAGAGTTGTTCCACATAGTGACCCTGCTGTTTGTTAACGTGTAACTGCGCAACATGTTGTCATACACACGTCCCACAAGACCTGGTGTGTGTTCAATAATGTGCGCTGCCGCCAGAACGCGTGGAACAAGTTCTTCCGACTCGGCAAGAGTCTCGTAAAAAAGGTTCTTAATTAGTTATTCTACAACACTTTTCTTGTATTGTTATTGTTTTAAGGGGAGGAACAGCAAGGTTATCTGTCACGCACCACACTTTTTTGTAAATACATATTAAGAATAAAATTAGGAATCTTCAAGTAATATCATGTGTAATATACAATTTATATAAAAAATTAATTAATTTTACATATTTTGATTTTTCATGTAATTTTAGGCCTTCACCTACTATTATTAGATAAATAAGCACATATTTTGAATGTTGATATTATTATATGTCTCAGGCACTAACTCGACAATTAAAATAAACATACGTCCAGCCGTTGAGTCTCTTGATATTGATATTAGTTGATATTCTTCCCCGGCCCTTTTTCAACAGCTTAGGAATTGCTAGGAAAATCCGATTATATTTCTAAGTTTCTAATGAACAAATGTTGTCATACAGACTGGTTAGAATTACCGTATATTTTACTTGCGAAAAAATACTTTTTTTAAGTAAGGGACAGACTATGTAATTTAGATAAGGAAAGAAAAAGTATCTTTAAAGAATTTCATTTTGATCACATACGTAAATTATAAACACAGAATATGTAATTTTACAAAAAGAAATAACAAGATGTTGAGAACATATAGCCTACTTTATCCTAAATGTATAAGTATAGTTATAACTCGTTGTCTTTATCAAAGAGTATAATAGAATCATTTCTAGGTTGAAGACCTAAGAAAATTTTTATCTCTACCTAACACCACAACCTCGAGAAACTACTACCATCATTGAAGAAAGAAAGAATGAAAGAGAAGACATATCTCAAGAATTTTATGGAACTGGAGACATAATCGACCGGACGAGTATAACATCCAACTTCGAGTTGAGGCATGTGTTTACACGTCTGGCTGCCCATGGTTTTTAACACCTTAATTGCGTTAACCAAACTTTCCATGACCCTCCAGTAACGCGTGTATGCCGACGCTACCACTTAGAGCTCTCTAGTGAAGGAAACAATGAATCAAATCTATGAAATTCAAATCCCCAGAGCGCAATTTTAGAGTACATGTTCATTATTTATATTCGATTGCTATTTGGCTGCAATAAAATTATTTATTAATATCCTGAACCATGGGCGCCCATACGGGGGGCAGGGGGGGCATGGCCCTCCCCCTGGATCCTTGAAAAATAAAACTATATGAAAATCAGACTGAGAATTTTTTTTTTTTGCAAAAGTGCTCACAGTATTCTAATTAATTTGTACTAAATATAAATACTTCAGATATTTAACATTCCGACAAGCCAAACATTAAATACTGTATAGCGGCAGTGGGCGCATTAAGCCTGTCTTGCACACCTCAGAAATCAGAATTTTTAAAAATCACAATATTTGCTGAATAAAAGTTTTGCTTCTATTAGTGAATACACTCATTCGTTCTCTACATAGTCTATTACGTAATGGTGCTCGATCAGGCGCAATCTGCCTCGCATATCACTTTTGCAACAACAGCAAATGTGTAGAAGGGTCATCGACAGACTGGCCGAAATGGACTTGAATGTCATGTGGAAAGACGTAACTACTGAAAGTTAGTTGACGAATATGTTGACGAATATGAGATAAGAATTAACGTGAGCCCGTCAGATCAGTAGCACCCACCGGAAGGTTAAAATCTTCCTACATATTAAGTCAGTTATGCAATAGAGCTGGTGTGCTTTCGCTTTAAATTTGACACTTGAGTAATATTACAAAGGAATGTTGTAATTTATATGCGCGTAGCCTACATTCGATTCGTGTGTATTATGTTCACTATGAACGGCCACCTCGACTGTGTCTGTGTGCTTACAGTATTATTAATTATTAATTTAGTGTGCATCGTCTACGAATGGATTTATATTTCATTTAAAGGTAAGTAATACAATCAAATCTTATTTTATGTTCGACCCTCACTATTATGTGTTAGAAAACTGTATCATAATGATGGTCATTATAACACCGTTTTCATTATGATACAGTTTCTCCAGCCAATCAGAGCTCGTTCATTGACCAATTAGGTAACGATACCTTCGCGCATGCACTCAAAATCCAATATGTCGGACATAAACACAACATCGAACTATAATAAATTACCGACATGGAATACGCACCGTCCATATGTTCGCGTAAATAAACTGGCGAATATGAGACAAGAAATAGCACTGTACCGGTACCTTAATATCCCCGAAACCAATTTCTACACAGCGCGTGGCTGTGACACGACTTCAGTGACAGTTTTACTGAATACTGTTGCGCAATCTGAACATATGGTATTGAAGCACACAGAGCGCATGCGTCGGTTGTCCAGAGAGCTTGGACAAGAGAGATATACTACCCACCGCAGCAACTGATCACAACATTCTACTGTAGTGACTGAACAGACATTTATTAATATTTATGTTAAAACATATAATAAAGTTATAATTATCGTCGAACATAAACAGTCGTATGCAACTCGCCTATAATGGTAATTAAGACACTCGTATGGAAATTATAAAACTCGCATACGCTCGTTTTATAAAAATACTCGTGTCTTAATTATAGCCATTATAGGCTCGTTGCATAATGTACTAATATATAATCCAAAAAGGAGGTACTCGTTAATCATCGTATCTTTGTAACCACAAGGGCTATGAAAATCAAATTTTGTATGTTGATTAATCTCAGTTTGTGGGTGCTCACTAAGAATTGTTCTTAGAATATTCAAGCTTTAAGTGGGTCTGTTGGGCTATTTGGTACTCATGCATGGATTAATATCTTGAGCGCCCTTAGGGGGGCTGGATTTCCGAGAATGTTGAAATAAGATTGTTCATTGTCACACCAGTTTATTTCATAAATGGAAGTTACAGATAGTCAACTGACAACTGTTACAACAAAAGAATTCTGTAATGTTGCTGACGTAATATGTATTACAATTTTTAAATAAAAATATGGTTCTAATGATGCCATGCATTCTGCCACCAATGGATGATGATGATAATTGATATTTAAAGGGGCCTAACATCTAGGGAAGCTCAAAATTTCAACACGGTTATGCCTAGGGTTAAATACCGTATGTTTCCCCATCACTATCTTGAGTGGCTACTACTTTTGCCACCTCACTTCGGCAGTGTCGATATGAAAAGCACGTTCTGGAGATAATTTTTGACATTGCAACATCGCTAGCGTATCTTAACCCCTAAAATAAGCTTTTCTATGCTGACAAGTAAAACACTGGTCCTGTAAGGTCATGCTTACAATATTGGATAATTTACTGTATTCAGACCCGTATTGACGGGGGGACAAACTTGCAACTGCCAAGGCGGCAGGTTTTAGGGACGGAAAAAATTCTGGAAAACTGTACAAATCTGCTTGGTCATTAAACGTCAAGTTAATTAAGTTTAAGCCCTCCACAAGAGATTATACTTTGGCATTGTTGATTATTTAAGGACATAAATAAAAGGATCGTCTGAGTCACCTTGGTGTTCTTGCTGTTGATCTGACTTGAATGTGAAATTGTACCAATGAGGAAATTCCAAACTTGTTACCGGTATTTAAATATTTGTTTTTGCACATTGGTTGTGTATGATATCTGTTAAAATTTAATGTACATTCTTTGTATTATATTTTAAAATTTGTAATTTTAGCAAACGCATATTTATAGTGTGTGCCACTCATCGTTAAATACACACTCAGGCGAAGAAACAGCCTCATATGTTATGGAAACTTTGCAACTGCTTGGCTTCACGGGTTGCGAGAGGGTTAAACACCTGTACGGTATGAGCAACAGCAATAAACATTCACTCTTAACTACACTGGTTACCTTATAATTAAATGCGCTATAGATCTGGTAAGATTTACAATATATTCAGATACCAGATATGAAATACACTTCGCAGGATCCTCGTCGTACAGACTATCTAACACTCCCTATCATATTCACGCAGGCACACTTATGACATATTGATGACCCTCGGAAATAATGATGACTGGTACTTACAGGCGTTGACTTCAGCTGTGATGACTTAACTCTACTGATTCGGGGGTTAGTTGCTCCCTGAGAATCACTCCTACTTACTCGCAGCACAATTACTATAAATTTCACACGCAAGCCTCTCAACTACGAACATTATGTACATTATTACTTTGACGGTCAGCATCCAACGATTTATCTAGTTTCGTGGATCTGATTATACAAAGATGCTTTAAATCCGTGTTTTGGATTATCGCATCTAGTTCGCTCCTGAGTTTACTAATACATAGCATATTTTACTTGTATTTGTCGTATAACAATTTACCGCTATGGTCTCAGAATTTCGGCATACAGACGTTAGTTTACAATACTTCATGCGATTCGAGACAAACAATCTAGGCTATTTGTTTGAAACTAGGCTCATAATTCCCTTGAGAATATATAGCCCGCAACTCAGTAATTGCACATCGAACACCAACTTGTGATCGTCTGAAATACCTTCCTTCTCCACCAAAAACAAACAAGTCCAAAATACAAGTTCCACTCCCTCACGGAGTCCTACCATGAATACGAACCACTCCACACGGGGTCCAAAGGATGAGTGCACCGCCCTACACGCGATACAAAGGATGAGTACTACTCCCCACGGAGTCCTAAGAATGTGTCACCCTCACAGCTTCGTCAAGTCCTAATAACATTCATCTCCCCTCCACAAATCACTGGCCAACCTGGCTTCCCTCACGGGTCCAGCCAATCAAAACAAAACATTACCTTATAAGGAGTGCCTTCTTGGTCTTCAAAATACCTTAGACACACCCCTAGCACAGGGTTACCAAGCCTCCTACCTGCATGAGTCATCATGCACTTCAGCTTGCGAGAGAAAAACCCAGGCGACAACAAGCCTACTTCCTGGCTCTTGCACACAATTCCAGACTCTCTGACTGAAGATTATTCCAATGTTAAAATATTCACATATAAATAGACTCAGATCCTGCCAATTACAATCCCTTAAAACCTAAACAAATTAATCGGAAATAAATCACATGTTACTGTATTATACACTTCATTACATAATTATAAAACATAAAAAGGCATCAAATAAAAATATATGGACGATTATGAAAATCGTACGTCCCGAAAGTAAGGGTTCGACCCCTTGTGACCTGGAAGGTTACTAATTTAATAAACCTGCATATTCCAAGTCGGGGGCAGCAATGTTGTCTTTTTTTTATCCCAGAGGCGTCAAGAACCATAAATATGGGCCTGACTGTATTATACTCTCGCCATATTACGCCGGCTCGCCTTTCCGCGAACGTTATTCGTGTGGCGAAAAGCTGTACATTTTTATTTTAAAGGTATGCAATAGTACGGTGGCTCATTTCTTAAGAACAAAGCGATTATTGCTACGAATGAACAGTAATCTAACATTGCAGTTGTAGATTCTTAACCTGCAGTGTTACATTTTCTACAATCGAAGCAATTTATAATACAGTGGTTAAATTATCCTGCAATGTTTGTGCCATAATCAAAGTGACTTAGATTCGCACTCTTAATCGAATATAGACAAAATGGTGAATTCAATAGTGATAGACTTCGTAATGTTGTGTATGATTTCAATGGAACCCTCTTTCAAGGCAGGCAATTTTGTATGTGTAACTTGCACTTATGAGACATAAATACATAAATTTAAGAAATCTAAAATTTATTTGTATTAGATTGGTTAGACAGTATATTATTCACAGAATTAAGCCCGACTTGATGCTTAATCATAACAACAAGCAATTTGAAATGGGTACGGTACTTCAAAAAATTCAAAAATATATCTGATCATCAGTATGTGCCTTAATTAACCTGACAATTCTGGGATATAGTGTAAAAAAATTATAAATAAGGGTGTAAAAATGTACGTTCCAAGTTAAACGGCTGCGTGAGTAGCGCTTTTCTTTTCCAGGCTACTATCAAACATCTGGAAGACATGAACACCATAGATCTGCTATTTTGCCAAAATGTCACCAATTCGACGTAAATCCACACGTGGCATGCATTATAAGAAAGGACAGAATGTAGTAATTTGATCTTTAAGCCCATCTGTGTAGTTGAGTACCTCAATTTATGCTCCACGATGACGACTGGTTACCTAAATATTCGAAATTTGATTGCCGACGCTGACAGCAGCCATCCCTAGTAGGCCTACGACATTTTCAACACTACCTTCAGGGAAATACCACGTATGTATCATGTTTCATGTTCCGGGGCACTCATCTCAAAACTACGGTGTCGGTACTATGAAATAACATTACTTTACACACTCGCCTAATGATACGTTATTACATAAACCGGAATTTCACTCAGAGTCAAGTACAAGGGGTGAGGTTTAAATCTGTTTACAAATAAAGCAACAACATTTACAACAATGCCAGTTATTGAATATAAAAAGGTTAACTTTCCCCTCTAAGGGTAGCCTTAACACACATAAATTTAAAAGACTCAAAAAGTATTTGTATTAGATTGGTTAGACAGTATATTATTACGTCACAGGTACAATAATACGGCGAAATATATCACTTGTTAATTTTATAAAACTCTACGGAATTGTACAATATCTGTTAGTTTCATTTTATCGTCAATTATTTTCATAAACAGAGAAAAGCTTGAGCATAAGGCTCAATTACACATTGGAAGAAATGGTTTGTTTACTTTTGTATCACCTTTCCTCTTGTTTCAGTCGAGAATGCGAATAATGGTAGTACGTGATATATTGGTTTTTATCCATTTTACTTAGTGGTTAGTAATAATGAGGCGAAATATTTTTATTCACAAAACTAATTTTTACTAAAACCATAGGCTCGAGTTTATCAGTCCGTAGGCTACAAGTGTTTCATGATTCTAATAAGAGCAATGCGATGTATTTCCGATTGGTTGTTTAGAAGAGGAAAGACGTGACGATCTGCTGTAATGGCCAGTACAAACTAGATACCGTAGCCTACCGTATTTGGAAACAGTGCTATTTAAATAATTGGGCTGATTCAGATGTTGGGATATTTCACAGTTTAACTTAGTGATTTGGGAGCATGTGAAAATATGTCCAGTTATTTAGAAAGTTGGCGAACTGGATTAACGATATCATTTTAATGAACTACGGTACTTGATTTTTATTTTTGTCGATACCACTAGTTTTTTTCTGTTTTTAAGAACTGACCATTACGCCGATTATTCACGAAGAAAAGCGAACGTTAACAGACAAAAACTGAAAGAAAACATTCCTCCCATATTTGCCACAAAGTAGCCAATGGTTTCAGAGCAGTAAAATAATGAATTTCACGAAGTAAGTAAGAAATGAAACCTTCTTTTTGTGTGTGTGTGGGGGGGGAGAGGGGGGGGAGGGTTGTGACAGATAGGTAATGAAACGAAAATATTTACTTGCCCCCCCCCCCACCCCCTGGAAACAATCCTATGGACGCCCATGTCCTGAACTAGCACCAACAGATAGAGCCCAGGTACTGTGTGAGATCGTTTTGTCTTCAGTTCAAATAATACACAATAGGCTCTTACAAACGCCTTAAAATAAAAATGTATCGTATTATCAACTTTTAATTCTTCAAATTCGATGCGTATAGAATGCCAACCAGTGGAATCCCACGTAGAACAGTCATGACCTCTGGCGGATGAGATAATCCGAATAGGGAGAGTGCATTCTTTCGGCCATAAAAAGAAATTTTTGAGTTAAAGCTGAAAGGTAATCTGTGGGCCGTTGCGCATTAAGTTGGCCATGATAGTTCTCCTGGTTGCTTTTATATGTCTCTTGCAGATCCGCGTGCGAATTTTGTTTTAATTAAATATATATTTTCCATTGTAATGTGCACAATATAACGCTTAATTTTGAAACGTCTGAGGGATTAAAAAACAATAAATAAAAAAAAACAAGCAAAAAACCAGCTCTGGTAGGATTAGAACTTCGGTCATACGGGTTGAAAGGCTTACGCTTTACCACGCAGGCAATCAATTCAACAAAAAATTGCCGATATCAGTTGAATTACATACAACGTCTCAGCAAATAATGATTTAGACTAAACGATTTCTTCAGTGGTGTATACTTTTTATATATAAAGCATTTCATACAAAGATTAAGTTATTTCAATCAGTAGGTTATATTACATGCAATACTCAAACTAATGAAGTATAGGTCTGGCACAAGTTATCAATTGCCATCTTGTCTTCTGAGACGGCTCAACTTTTTAAGTCACTTATGCACTATAATATTACAAGATAAACTTTAAATTTCGAACGGGCCACGTTCTTTAGAACAGTTTTAACGATTCTCGGTTCGATAATCGGAACTGGTAGGTCCCCTGATATGGATTATAAAGTTTGCATAATTCACACGGCCGCCATCCTAAAATGATACTGTTGATGACCTTGTAGTTTAGGCACAAGACGCGTCCCATATAGAGGTATGTTGTTACCAAATTTGGTGGAGATCGGATGATTAGTTTAGTCGTTATTTATTTTACGTTTTCAAAGTTTGAGTGGCTGCCATTGAGTTTTGGTAAAGATGGCGATGATATAAAACATGACACTGAGGTGCCCTTTGCTAGTGCTACTTCTATACAAAATTTCATTCAATTCGGTTTCACCGTGTTGAATTGATAGGGGGCAGACATTCAGAGTACACAGACAGACCCTGTTTGACCCTGTGTAGATCTCGTAAATCTACTTTCATTTTTGCGAAAAAAGAAAGTAGGCTAAAATATGTAAAACAAATGTCATTATGATCAGATATGCAACAATAAAATGTAATTTCACGATAGCTAACGTTCTAATTCATGGACATTTATCATTTTTAGTTATGTATGAAGGAGGAACCATTACAGGATGGTATACAGAAATCTAGACTTAGATGGTATGGACATGTAAAACGAATGGAGGAGAAGAGGATACCCAGGAGAGTACACGAGACGAAGTGGGAAGGAAAGAGACCGAGAGGAAGACCAAGAGACAGGTTGCTGAAGGGAGTGGAAAAAAGCGTGAAGACGAGAGGAGAAGACTGGACAAGGGTGGAGGCTGAGAGATGGTGGGAAGACAGAAGACGTTGGAGAGGCTTGTGTTCCAAACAGACCCGGCCAGTGGCTGGAAACTGTGCAAGATGATGATGAGTTATGTATAAGCAAAGGTAAAGATTATGTATTTACATAAAAATCCTAGGCCTAGTGATCCGTCTAGGTTGTGTGAAGTTTTGGGTACATTTTTATTGCCCATCTGCGCTGGTCTGTCTCAACGAGGAACAGCTGACTGCCCCACTGGTCTGTCTCGAGGGGGATGGATGATCGATTGCGGTCGGGTCGCTTCGTTAGCCCCGCTGGTCTGTCTCTAAGCGCTAGTCACAGAACTCGACCAGTACTTCTTGCAGGAAGATCAAGTACCTGGGTCTGGTCAGGCGGTGCGGAAGAATATACGGCCCAATCAGATGACCATCAAGGATATCAGTCCATTTATTGATGCCGAACCGTTGCTGAAATCCAGGTGCCTGTGTGGCATGCGGATTTTCTTCAGCCCAAATGTGACTGTTTCAACAGTTAAAAACATATTCATGGTTAGTTGAGCTTCATCGGTGAAAAGAACGTGAGGCGGAAAGTTGAGTGAGTTAATACACTGTAGAAACCAAGCACAAAAGTTGGCACGTGGTGCGAAATCTGCCATGCCCATTGCTTGAACTATCTGTGGGTTGAAAGGGTAAAGTTGCTGGTCGCGAAAAACACGCCAGACGGTCGATTAGGACCCATTAACGGCATCGGCAATGTTGCGCGGATTCGTCGACGGGTCCTCTCTTCCGTGACGAAGGACGTCCTTATCAAAGTTGACAGTGTGACGCGTCGGTGGAGCACAACAATCAGCCCTCCTCGGTTTGAATGAACCAGTTTCTCGCAGCTTTGTTGTAGTCTCACAAAAATGGTATGTGATGGGGTGGGGCAATGCGGAAAACGTTCATGATACATGCGATGTGCAGCTCGACATTTACGTCCAACTTCGCCATACTTAAGTAACATCTCGGCGTACTCTATAAAAGTGAATGCCGCCATCCTGTATTGCTAAATGACTGGATCACAACTGATGTGTCTACCGTTTGTTAACGAACAGACGACTCGATTTCATTGGAATGCGGTCTTGTCCTGTACTACGCCCTGACAGGATAACAACTGCTGTCAAAGGAGACTCACTGTCACTACGGTTCTAAATAGAAGATATACGTACTCTATGATATCAGGAAACTGCATAGCATGCCCTCAGCCAATGTACGTAATACGCATTCTGTGAAGGGGGCTTTGTAGAATGAAAGTGATCCTCAAACCGATTTGGAATCGAAACGATAAATGTCCGGACAAGGGTTCCTCTTCAAACTGTGATCTACTTAGTCTCGTCTACAACCCCCAGAAGTTTGTAATATGAATTATGAATCAGCCTGTATAAGGCGAGAAATGTTTGTTATAAAGCGGGATATTAACGAAACACATGGTAATTCACAGTGGGTATGTAAGACCATAGTTCGATTCATTCATAATGTATATGTGTTGAGTCATATATTAATTCTTACTGGGAAGAGGCTACATGTGAGTTACATGTGATGGAACAGAATTTTCGTGTAAGTTTTGGTCATCCTTAATGTTTAACTACTAAATTCAAAAGAGGGTTCCCTTAAAAGGTTGTAAAAATATAACCAATTTAACCCACAACCGGCAAATGCCATATTTCTTGTTAATCATTTATTCAGTAAGCTGGGCAAAAGTATTCTCACCTGTTTGCCAGAACAACTCGCTTGCTTTCTTGTAGTGCAAAATCACTAAGAGGTGTTTGGTACCATGGAGACACATTTTTAATACATTTTGACCGGTAGTCTATTTCATATAAAATATTTGAATCGGCATAGGGGTAAGATTTAAGATTCATAAACCATAGTGGCCATCAGTCATGTTCAATTTAGGAATACGCAAATTTACTTTGCATTTTAGTTCTGAAAAAGGTAAATATAGTAGTTAACTGATATTTCTATCGTAATTAAAGGAGACAGTTCAAGTATTGCTCTAAAACAGTTCAAAGTTTTCATTGTAAGAGAAAGTTTTAAAGACAAGCTGAATATCCTTAAGTCGCATAAAGAAAGTTTCACATTATATTTTGAGCATGTTATTCGATCAACGGTTTCAAGTGAAGAGAGAGAGAGAGAGGATTTTGCGCATACCTGAATAAAACATTGTGGGTATTTTATAGCGAAAGGGGATTTGTATAATTCCGTAAATGTTATCGTTACAGGAGTAGGTCCATCAATAAATATATTTTCTTTGAATTTTATAGTGAGGGATTTGGTTCACTTCCATATGATATGTTCGGTGAATGTCTTTGGGAGAGGGGATTGTAAACAACAAACTGAAATTTTCCGAAATTGTTATTGTGGGAGGGGTTTTGTGCACGTTCTGGCAATGTAATTTTTAGACGGTTTTTGTGTACATCCATATGATATGATTTGGAAATGTTTCAGGGTTTCAGGTTTAACACATCCACGTCATATATTTTGGGTATGCACGTACGCATATTTTAGCCTAATATTCACATTTTGCAAAAATGAGGAAAAAGTTTACTTATGCGATCGATCGGGGAAATGTGTGACTGTCCTTCTGTCTGAGTGTTCCCCAATATCAACTCCTAAACTGTTGCAGCTATCGAAATCAAAATTGTTATGAGTAAAGATCTATACCTGAATATTTTACGGGGATATTTGAAAATGACGTCGGTGCTACCAACTGATCAATAATCACATTTGAAATTTGAGCCGTATGTTGGATATCTCAGAAGATATGCATGCGAACTATTCCAATATTTGCGCACACATTGATAATATCATTCCAGATTAATTTCCAGGAGCCCGTGTAGGACAGTGTTGCCAACATGATTCTAGGATTGCTGATAGGTCCAATTTTTAAATGCATGTAACTCCTGTAGTATCAATTGGATTTCAACCAAATATCGTATGTGCCATGTGTACTATAACATATATGAATATTCGATTTCTAAAGAGCGACCAGAGCTGCCAGCTATTAATATGCGCACTTCTTATTCTTTATCCTAATACCAATATATCAGGGTGTATGCAATCCAACAGCTGTAAACTTTGCACACGTATAGTACCTGCCATTCGAGATTAATTTGGAGTAACTAATATTCGTCAGTGCTGCCAACATGATTCTAAGTCAGATGATATGTCCATGTTTTAAACACATGAAACTTCTATGCTAACAAATGGATTTTATCCAAACTTGGCACAATAATAGATCATACTATTTCTGATTAAGTCTGATCAACATATATATGCCATTTTTGCCATCATGATTTAACGCGCACTGATTGATCCAATGTAACATCCGTGCTATCCATTGGACTTCAGCCTAATTTTGTATGTGGATTCTGTATCTTAAGAGTTGGAGCTAAGGATATATTCAGGCAACAGTGCTGCCAAGTGTAGTGCTCTAGTGGGCTAGACTATTTCAGGTATATTTTGAACTGATCTAGATAGGTCAACGTAGGTTTATCATTGGCATGAATCTTAATAAATGTAGGCTCTTTAGTTCGTAACGGAACTACTTGTTTGGTCTCTGAAATAATTTAGTGCTTATTATAGCATGCTTTGTAAAGGGTACGGTGTTGATATTCACTGACTGTCTCTTCATATAATAAGTCGCATCTATCTCAGAAATTTGTCCAGCATCAAGGATATAACTCATTCTGAAATTGATGAGTATATTACTACCACTTTATAGCACATTTAACTTGTAAAGAAACCTCATCAGTAAGCAGTGTTATGCAATTAGATGCAATTGCAAATCTAATAGACAACGATGAGACCTATTTTATTACAAATATTGCTCCTGGTGGCAGTTATTGGCGAAGGCTTTATAAAATCTTGAGGATTTTTTATTTTTTTAAATGTGATTTAAGGGAGAATTAGAGATGAAGGTTATAGCACCTGAGGGGACAAGACAAATTAATTTGTTTATAACGAAGAATGAAGGGTTTACCCCCTGCATGTCATGCAACGTGAGATCAACTACCACCTAATGCCACCAACCCGTCAGCCAATCACCGACTCTGTGGAAAATGGCAGTATAGGTGTGGTGGAGGGGATATCAAGACGGCATGCAATGGCGTTTTTTGCGATAGAAATCCCACCACTAAAGACTGGGGTTAACGTTGATCATTTTTCAGGGTAGCACGTTTAACAAGAGTTAGGCTCGGTTATGATTATATAGAAATAACGACATCTTTAAGGCTGAAAAAAATTAATTACATTTGTTGGCCGAAAAAATAACAATTAAATTTAAAAGATAATTGACAAGGAGGGAACTGGAGAATGATAACGGATGAAACTAAATAACTTTCCAACGTAATGTTTTAATCTCTGGCCCTAATCAATAAATAGAGAGGATATCTGAAATGTGAGAGAGTGGTAGACTGAGTGTTGGTAGCCTTAAGGCATTCCACGAGTGACATTACCCCTAAGGGGAGTCATCCTCTTACAGTCTGTGGGGTGAGCAGTCGTTCCAGCGGAGGAGTAGTCAGCATCCGGTCAGGTATCTCCTGCAGCCATTCGCGTGGCCCGCAACTGTGTGCATCGGAGTAATGCCCCCTAAGCACGCCAGAAGGGGAGGCAAACATACACCCAGTGCTCAAACCAGCGTCAAGAACGGGGAAGTGACAGACGACGACAATCCAGCACTGTTACTCATTTTCCAGAAATGAAAACTCCAGACTCCAAGGAGAAAACTAATTCCACTCCCAAGACGGCAACTAAAGAACAGACAGAGACCCACGCCGGCTAGTTAACAGCACGGCTTCTCCAAAGAAAACTCCATCGAGAGCTTCTAGTGTCACGCAGGACGAGCCCAATACTTCTCGCCAAGGATCTCCTGCTGAATCTCAGACATCGTCAACTACCATGGTTACCACTGAACGCTTCGAGGATATGATGACGCTCCTGCAAGACCTCACAAGCAGAATCACTTTTTAGAGGGAGGCCCGCACCAAGAACATCCACTGGACATCGACGAGGACGACGACTCGGATCAAGCAGGCTTCCAGTGGCGGATGTTGGCACCCAGAGACAATCCCAAAGGGATGCCCGTTCCCATAGAGCAGCGAGTGTGGAACTTGCTGTACGCGGCGCTGACCAAGGGCTAGAGCTTCGCCATCCAAATCGACAGCGCCCCCGAATTTCCAAAAACATCCGCCAGTTCGCCTGCCGAGGACGCGGATTACGCGGGGACGGACGAGGGGCACCAGTCAAGGAACTTTCCGTTCCTCCCGCCGGGTCCTGCACCTTCCATCTTGATCTTGGAGACCACTCTACGAGTATGAAGACGCCCTGGCAGCTTTGACAGACAAGTATACGAGTGGAGTGATTGACTCTAGTGATCAGTGAAGTGAACTTTCCAGTGTTTATGAGTTTCCGGGAGGACTTGGGTAGTGAAGGGTACGTTGTTTGTTCCCCGATGGGGGATATTGTTCTTTGTTAACTTGTCTATTGTTCTTTTGGCTGTATTTATTTTAAAACAATAAAGCATAGGGGCTTTTGCTCCTTTCCTGTGCGGCTTCGCCCGTGCCGATCGGCTTCGCCCTTTTTACACGCACCCCGCTGTTGTGTATATAAGGAGCAGGGTCGTTCGGCTCGGGAGCTGTCGTTCCAGCGGAGGAGTAGTAGGCGATCTAATCTGAATGATATTAGCTGAAAGACACTCTAGTGCAGTGGTTCACAACTGGTGTGCCACAGCACCATTACCAGATACTTAACCTTCATACGGTCGCGCCCACGGTAGATTACCGTCCTAATGAAAGAAAGAAAGAAAGAAAGCTCCTCTGATCGTAAAAAAGGGCGCAAAAGGCACAAGTAATCTCAAGGTACTCCGCCAGAATTTATTTAAGGCCATTACCAAGGAACCAATCTGGATATGAACTAAGACCCAGGAAATATAAAAGAGTGGATTAAAATCTTTTATTCTTTAAAATTCGTGAGATATGGGAAATTCTGTGTATAAATCAGTGAAATACTATGCATCTTATACGATTATGGAAGACAAGAAGGAATGATTTAAATATGGATATATATTTATTATACGTCATGAAGGGGAGGTCTACATTGTGAGAGACATCACGCCACATGAAGCGAGAGTTACGTCATGAAGGAGGAGAAGGGACGAAGGTCGAACTACGGACTGAGAGCGGAGAGGTGGTAGAAGTTACGTCACACCACGAGAGGGGAGGCAGAGTGAGTAACTTGCCGAACGCAGAGAGCCGGACAGAGGAGTTCTTTCCAATTTGAGATTTCATCGAGTTAAGACCTCGAGAAGAAGCTAGTATTTGTTATAATAGTGCCACGCTTTATGAAAGTTGGAAGAAGACAAGTGCAGTACAGTAGACTGTAACTTGCGGAGCAAAGCAACATTATCTCGCAGAACAGCACAGCATACAGCTCGATATTACAGTGTTTTAAACAAAGCTGTTATACATCGCATATAAAAACATTTCTACAAGAAGAGATTCACTATTATTACGTTTGAACTCATACTTGAACATTATATTAAAATGCAAGTTATAAATCAGCAACGGGGAAGTCATAAATGTGTCATTAGTGAAATGAGAATGACCATGTGCTAAGCTACATCATAGGGAAGTGGAAACTACAAAGATGAACAGTTGAATTCCAGAATTCACAATTATGGAAGGCGCAGCAGAACATCCACGTGATGCGCAAAATCACAGAACGAACCTCTACTTTTCTACAAGAGTTCTTATACATCTAGTATTCTCGCAAACGCTTGTATAAACGACGATTTTCAACCTTGAGAAGAGATGTCAATACTGAAGTGATGGGGAATCGAAGGAAGAGCCAGGCGACGTGCAGTGAACGAGAGAGTAGGAGCGGACGGAGCAGGCTGTTTCACGGCAAGGTCGCTCACCCGAGCATGTCACCGACCTTGTTCCACTGGGGGAAGCATCCAGCTGGTCCCGACACAACCGGCCTTCATAGCCGAGGGCGATGTGCTCACAAACAAGCTTGGTTTGGCAGGCGAGAGAAGGTATTCCCAAGACCAGATTCAACTCAAGGTAGAGAAGAGATTGCTTTACATTACGTAGAATTGTAGTTATGTTCTGTGTTTATCCTAATTGACCAACCGTATAATTTTGTCAGTGTAATTAAGATATATAGATTTTGAGTAGTAAATTTTTCGTATTTTTCTAAGGTGTCATTTTTCTTGTTCTTGAAAATTTCAGTCACTTGGACGAAATTTTGCATAGCGCTGTCATTAACGTTAAAATCATTTCAGAGTAAAATCGTTAAGAATTTTTGATATTTGCGTTAGATTTAAACTAATTAAATCTGTTTTATGCGCAGCGATGGAGTGTAGAATGAACGATTTAAAGAATGTATGGTGAACTATTTAAAGAAAGTATAGTGAACTATTTGAAAGGAGTATAATATTGAACAAATTAAAGAAGGAGTATAATTGTAAATGAATTAAAGAAAGTATATTGAACCAAATTTAAGTACCGCATATTTAAAAAGTTATGTCACGAAGTGTAAAATATTTCGACAACTCATGATGTTGATTCGAGTGTCAGAAATTTATTTTCAACTAATTATGAACGAAATTGAATTGTTACACGACACAAAGTCTGATATAAAAATTAATAAAATGATTGATATATGATTGAACCAATGAATATTAGATTCACAGTAATGAGACAGATAGATATGTAGATATATGCTGTAACTTGACAAACCACATTTTCTAATAACGAAAGTATTACAAGAACTTTTATACACATATGTCCAATGAAAATTTAGAGCATTAAAAAGCCTAGATAAATTTGTTAAACAAATATTCACGGAAGGAAGACACTTAGATCATTTGTTAAAAATATGAATTCTTACTGATAATTCTTTAAAGGTTGTAATAATGTAAAACTGAATTTAAACACGTGAAAAAAGAAAGAGTTAAGAAAGTTAAATCACTGGGTGATCTAAGAGTAAATGTACAGAAATTATTGCAGAAGTGAAATTATAAGCACGAGGCGAAGTTGTATAAGGATAGAGAAGAGTGTTAGTAAGAAAATGCATTAAAATGGGAGTTTAGATTTGAAATACCGTGCAAGAAAGGATATGTAGACGTAAACGAGTTACGTATTTTTACGAAAGGAGACTTAGGAGTCTCAAGTTTTTCTAGTATTAATCGCAGTGATTGTGAAGTTATTTGAGTGTATTAAAGGAAAGTTCTGTACAGGGTGTTTAAGAAATAATGTGATTGTTGTATAATTTTGGAAGAGGAGTGTGAAATGAAGGTCAAATGCCATGCACTTCTAGCATTCACGTTTATCAGAGAGTTATTAACTGAGTAAAGAATTTCAGGAATCTTTCATGATTTTATAATCAAATGGGAAAAGACAAAGTCAGAACAGTGCTTAGCTTAAATGTTTGTCACTTATGTTCTATTGATATAGACAAGTATTTATACTTTCAACTGATAGAGTTGCGGTGTGTGTGTGTTTGTTTGATTGTTACGGAAGTTGAGTGGTAAAGACTCATTTGAAATATAGACAATTTAATCTTTCGACACAATAAAGTGTAGATTTGTGCGAACCATAAATATGTGTAAATATGAACATAGTTAATGTTGAATAATTTTTCTTAGATATAGAACTACGGTTCAGAGATGAAACGCATTTGTATAAAATAAGGTAATGCTTAAAATAACGCCGTTTCACAATTTTCTTATTACATCAGTGCCACGTGCAGGTTATTTTTGGAGATTATTTTTATTGCAGTGTCGAGGAGACACCATTTGCAGACAGGAAGTCAGTTTTATTGTACATTTCTTAGCACAATAAACGGCTGGCGCTCCTTAGCGATTCAGTCAATTTTTATCTTAGCTGACATCGTTTTCATTGTCGTCATCGCCGAAAATAGTACTGCTAGGTATGGTTACAGGCGCTCACTATAGATTAACCTTATCACCCCTCGAGATTGGAGTTTCTCGATTTGCTGTAAATGTAAATGATAGTAGAAAGTTGTACCTAGGCTGGTAGTACTATTTTCTTATAAATAATATCCATCCTATGTGTTCCTGAAATTCGCAATTTTTACTTAGCAGACAATGGTAAGTTTGTGAGCTGGGTATTTACATGTCTGCAATCCTTTACAGTGCAGCGGATGTAGGTACTGATTGGTGAATTCGGGCGCATATAGATAGTATATTATTTAAGGGGCACTGGGACTGAAATTTTAGTGAAATTTGTGGAAAATATCGATTTTTGGTTTTTTCCATATTAATACACCCCTATCCCCTGCGGATCATATAGCAGTGTTTTTTTTAATCCAAATTCCGCCATTTTTAAAGCCCTGGCGAAGCTTTAAAATGCACGGTGTGTCCTTTAAACGCCCCAACACAGTAAGTGTACTGAAGGTTCTGAGTCTTGGTGTTTCTACAATCGACGTATCGCAGCTGGTAAAATACCACAGAGTCATGACAAAATGGCTGTAGAACTTTCTGAACCATTAGTTGTCAAGATTATGCCTGTTTATCAAAGGCTGGCATCAGATGAGCTACTATCCAGATGCATCCGTGGTGCTACTGAAAATCAGAATGTGTCTCTGCATTCTGTTATCTGGAGGAAGTGCCCAAAGGAGATTTTTATTTCACGGAAGATGCTTGAAATTGCTGTTAGTAATTCTGTAGCAGAATTCAACATGGGGTGTAGTGCAACAACAGAGTTGAAATCAGGAATATGACTAACTTCAGTATCTCATGTCACAGTACAAACACTTGAAAGATGTGACAGTCGCAGGAAGAATGTAAGTCCGCGGTCATAATTGGAGAAGCGAAAGGCATGTCGACGGAAGGTGAAACTGACAGAAATAAAGGAGGAGGCTGCAAAACAGAAGAAGGAGGGTGTCACCTATGCTGTAGGACAATCCTAATGTCATTGGTAAGCTGAAACCTTGTAAATTGTGCATCATTTTAGAAAATTGCTGTTTTCTCTGATTCATTTATACAGGCATTCAAAATGTTACTCGCGTCATAAATCTTATGATATTGCTTTCAAAATGGGAATTTATTATCTTCATTGCAATGACTATAAACCTGCGGATCGTTTTTTAGATTGCAATTTTGGTATGGCTGCAAAAAAAATTCTAACTGGAAAAAATACGATTTTTTTGTAGAAAAAAACTTGGATATGAAAATAAATGATTTCTTGACACTCATTAATGCAATTCAAAATCGGATCCGTAGGTTTCTTCCAATTGTTATAGTGCAATAGAATATTACCTAAAAGTTACACTATCTTGTTTTTTAACGCGGCTGACCTTTATAAAACTTGAATAATTAGCACAATAAATGAACAAAATAATTAATATCTTGAGAACTAATCAACTTACAATGCTCACGTTTCCCACAGTGGTTTATAATATGACTATTCATAACCTTATAAAATTTCAAAGCTGGACCTCAGTTTATATAGAATTTGAAAATTTCAGTCCCAGTGTCCCTTAAATGGCAGGCCCATCCGTGGGGCACTCGAAAGAGCGACTCGAAAGAGATACTCGAGAGAGGCAGTTTGGAAGCACTCGAGTGTGAGGCCTTATTAGTTTTGAAAAAAATCCGATCCCAAATTTAATGATTGTTGAGGTGAACACAACATCAGCAGATTAGTGGAGTATATTACAGTTGTGAGGCATATTTCTAGAACCAGCTAACGACAATTGGTCATGTAATATTAAATTAAAAAGTAAATTCATGTTGTTAAACATAAGTTAAGTCAGATGATAGAATGTAATGACGTCGGTTCAGTAAAATGGGACAATAATATACGAGATAACTCGCGACTTAAATAGACTTCAGTAGTATTAAGATGTTCAATACGTTCCATCACTAGTATAAAATGTATACGATGGTCAATCTGGATATTCACTTGTAATTTTTGTAGTTGATACATCCCTTATTCTCAAGAAAGAAGAAATTATGTCAGCGAACGACATGACGTTCATTAGAACGATGTTAGAAACAATGAAGGAAGGTCAAATTACGTTGACCAAAGACCTTGAAACCCTCCACCAATTAACACACAATAACACTAAACAGATGAAAGCCGAGATTCACAAATCTGCAGCTACTGTGAAATCGGAAGTCAAGGCAGAGTTGTCGGTTGCTCAAACACTTACTAAGGCTAGTATAACGTTAGCACAGGAAGAAGCCAAGTTAACTTTAGAAAAGGCCAGAAAGGAAGATAGACTAGCTAGAGAAAAGGAAAGGGAGGAAATCAGGTTAGCTCAAGAGAAGGCACACGAGGAGATTAGGCTAACATTAGAAAGAGCACGAGAGGAAGACAGAAAAGTAGAAGAAGAGGCTATTAGGATAAGAGCAGAGATAAGATTAGCTCAAGAAAAAGCTCGCGAAGAGGACAGGTTAAGTCAGGAGCAGGCTAGATTAGAAGATAGAAAAATCCAAGCCGAAATAAGAGCAGCACAGGAAGAGGTTAGGAAAAATCAGGAAAAAGCACAGGAAGAAGCTAGGGAAATTCATGAGGAGGTTAGGAAAAATCAGGAAAAAGCGCAGGAAGAAGCTAGGAAAATTCATGAGGAGGTTAGGAAAAATCAGGAAAAAGCGCAGGAAGAAGCCAGGAAAATTCATGATAAGGCCAAGAAAAATCAGGAAAAGGCTCAGAAAATTTTAGAAAGGGCAGGAAATGCACAGGAAGAATTAAAAACTTCATTTGACCAAGTCAAACAGGACATTAATCTTACAAAGACAGAAGTAGGAAATTTAAGATCCGACATGGTAGGCAAAGTGTTAGAAGTAAAATTAGCTAACAGTAATCACATGATAGAGCTAGAAAAGAAATTACAGGCTAGTATTAGCTCCATTAAGGAAGAAAACACTACACATCATGTACACATTTCAGGTGCCCAGAACAGACTCAACGAGCAACTTGACAGTCTAAATGACACTGTTGGTGAATTACAGGTCAAGTTGGAAGGTCAAAGTAAACTGATTGAAGAGGGTATTAATGTGGATATAAATGCTTCTATTGTAAAGGCAGTTACGGACATGAAGGAGGAGGTCGTAACAGTCACAACTAAAATTGTATCAGAAATCCATCATAAATTATCTAATGACATTAAAGCCATAGAATTATGTTCAAACAAAAATGTTAGTAAGGTACGTGAAGATCTATCCAAGCGGAAAGATATGTTGCAAATCAATAACATAGCCACGCTGACAGATATTGTAAATAAAACAGATTTAAGTAATTCAGACGAATTTGACAAGGTTAAACGCACAGTCGATGAGATAAACATAGAACTGGCGAAAATTCGATCGAAGCAGGAAAAGGAAACAAGCGAATTGGAAATGCAATTAAGGTCACTCACGATTGGGGATGCTACATTTTCATCTACGTTAAGAGCTGAAGTCAGGGAGGACATCAGGAAGGACTTAACTAGATTTTTTCAAGCAAGAGATGAGAAATTGAAGGAAGAAATTAGGAAATTAGAGGCTAGGACAGACAAGATAGAAGAGGATAAGGAAAGCGTAGTTAGTCAACAGCAGATTCCGAAATCCAACTTTAACTTCAGTCGAGAGCCATTTCAGACAGAAATAGGGGAACTTGGAGGAGACTTTGAACCTTACCAGAGTAGGTCAAATGCCGACGTTACCGTGATTAAGAATAATGACGAAAAGCCTAATAAATTCAGCGGAGTAGGAAATATCACTGCTGTGGAATTTCTTAGAGACATGAGATCGTATTTTGAGCACAACAGAATACCTCGTGAAAGACATATGAGGGTAGTTAAGAAATACTTGGACTCAGAAGCATTAGTTTGGCACAGAGCTTTCATGTATACTTATCAGACATTTGAAGAATTCGCTATAGCTCTACAAAAGCGATTTTGGAGCAAGGAAATTCAACAAGACATACGAGCCGAAATTTACTCGAAAAAGTATGCTTATTCTAGTCCAACGAAGTACGCTAGTTTCTTTACGAAACAATTAGCACGCTTGCCGTATTTGCAACCTCCATTGGCGGAAGAAGACTTAGTTCATGCTATTTCATGACAGTTACCAACGGAAGTTAGAAGGCACCTCATTTCGGCGAATGTAAAAACGTTAAAGGGGATAGCAGAAATTTTGAGGAGACTGGATCACACGTCTAATGTGCCCAACAACTCAACTGGAAACCAGAACCAGAGAGGAAGAAATCAGGAACAGAGAGAGATTCACACCATCCACATCGATCAAACGCAGCAGACGGAAGAGAATAAAAATGGAGTAGGTCCAACTAGATCAAGAATGTATGGACAAAATCGATTTCACCAGGTTATCAGAGACCTAGAGAAGGAAGACCATACCAAAATCAAAGATGGGACGAAAATCAAAGATGGAGAAATAGCTACCACAACAGAAACAATGATTATCGCAGAGAGGGATATTACAATAGAAATAACCCAACGAATGATTATGGATATCGAGGATATCAAAACTGGAGGAACACGAAAAACTATTCGAGACAGCAACAACAGCAAAGTCAACAAAATCAAGGATGGAGAAACAACAATAATGTGAGGAGGTATTACGATGATAGAGAGAGAGAAAGTCAAGAATACCTGAGGAACCTCAGAGAAAGGGAAGAAAGAAACGCAAGAAACCAAAATCAGGGACAGCGTAACCAGAATCATGAATCTCAGCCCGGAAGAAGCAGAGATCGGAGTAATGAAGAAAACTTCAAATTCCAAAAAGTGAAGGAGGATGAGAACAACACCGTAACCAGACATGTAATCCAGATAAACGAGTTATATCAAGCCACGAACGAAGATCTCCTGTATGAAAGAGAAGAGCCGAAAACAGGAAGAGTAGCGAGGTTACCCATTATAGAAATCGTATCAGAAGGTGAATGCCTGAGAACACTACTAGATACGGGAGCGACAGCATCAATTTTGTCAGAGAACTGTTTTCACAGATTGAAAAATGGAAATTCACTTACAGCTATGCCCGTTTCAACTATTAAAGTCAGGGGTATATTCAATGATAAAACCATGAAGTGTAAGGTCCAAGCATTAATGGAATTCTCCATAAATGAATACAAATATGAGCAGATATTCGTAGTCATGAACCAGATAAATTTCGATGCTATTCTAGGTATTGATTTTATAACGAAGACAGGAGCCGTGATTGACTTGCGTAACGGATTCATAAGATTTAATGAAGGCCAATATCAACCAGAGGACACGAAGAAGGAGGAGAATGAGTGTAGTCTGATTGACGAAACTACAGAAGAAAATCTAGTAAAATAGTCATGGAAGTTGAAGCAGAAGGGATACCTCACTTTGGCAGAAAAATTGAGAACTTTAAAGATCAGAGAGAGAAATTAGAAGAATTGGTCACGACTTTTTCAGATGTATTTGATGATAAACCAGGCATTATCAGAGGATATAAATATCAGATCAAGCTCGCTGATAACACACCTTTTCAGAAGAAATTGTATCCAATACCGGAGAAATATCAATCAGAAGTGGCAGAGCTAATAAAAGGCATGGAAAAGGATGGTATTATAAGAAAGCAAGCCACTCCTTATTTAAACCCTCTCACAGTCGTGAAGAAAGCAGATGGAAGTCTGAGACTATGTTTAGATGCCAGGGGCATAAGTACTGTTCTGCTGAAAGAATTCGACAGGCCACCAAAAATCAGAGAACTACTGAGGAGATTCAAGAATAAAACCTGTTTCTCAGTGATTGATTTAACGGCAGCATTTCATCAAATAGAGCTTACAGAAGGCAGCAAATGTTATACAGGGTTCATGTTCAACCAAACCTGTTACGTGTATCAGAGAGTACCATATGGATTGGTAAATTCAAGTCCAGCACTCATCAGAGCCTTGGATGATAAGCTGAGTGATGAAGTAAAACAATTTGCCATTTGCTACGTGGACAATATTATCATATCTTCAGAAACACCAGAGCAAAATTTCATGCATTTGAAGAAGCTATTTGAAAACCTCAGAAGTGCAAACATCAAGGTGAAATTGAATAAATGCCATTTCTTTCAAGAAAAGATCAACTTTCTTGGTCACACTATAGACAGATTCGGTTACCATCCGAATGAAGACAAGATAGAAGCGATATTGAAGTTTCCCAAACCCAAGAGGATCAAAGACATCCGAGCTTTTGCGGGTCTTTGCCAGTTTTTCAGTAGTCATTGTCCACGTTATTCAGAGATCATGGCACCACTACATGAGCTTCTAAAGAAAAACAATAGATGGAAATGGGATGCAGCTGCCAAAAATGCCTTTATTCAAGCAAAGGAAATGCTTAGAAACAATATCAAATTAGAGTACCCAGATTTTGAAAGAACATTCATAGTAGAAACAGACGCTTCACAAATTGGTATTAGCGCAGTCTTGTATCAGAAGGATCAAGATGGCAACCATCACTATATTTCATTCAGCAATAGGAAGTTACGCACGCACGAGTTGAATTATTTCACGACGGAGCTTGAAGCTTTAGCCGTCATAAATGCTCTACAAACCTGGAAGAAATTATTGCTGGGACACAAGATTATAATTAGAACGGATCACAAAGCACTGGAATACATGTTAATGTCAGACTTGTCAAGCGATCGGATGACCAGGTGGACCATGTTTTTGCAACAATTTGATGGCACGATAGTTCATGTTCCTGGTAAAGACAACCTACTAGCAGATATTCTTTCCAGACATCCGACTCCTGAAAAGAATGTGAGAATTAACGTTATCCAGACGGATGCAGAAGATCAGGAAACGTTGGATAAACTAAGAAGAATTCCTCTTTTTCAAAAGAAGCATGCACCATTCAGGAACATTTATAGATTCTTGTCAGGGAGAATGACGAGGAGGCACGCCTCATTTTACGAAACTAGAAGGAAAGCTAGATATTACATTCTCGTGGGAGAAACTGTATGTAAATACATCGATGCTAGACACACGAAAGTACGAGTTGCTATTCCACCAGAACTTATTGTGCCACTAATTTGGTTAGTACACAAAAGCATAGGTCACGGAGGAGTTGACAAAACATACTATACCATGTTAGAAAAGTTTTATTGGATTAACATGAGAGAGTCCATAACCAAAGTAGTCAGATCTTGTGAATTGTGTCAGAAAAACAAATACAATTCTGAACTATTGAAGGAACGACCAAAAGCAATTATTCCCACAAAACCACTGGAATTGTTTAGTCAGGATATGTTTGGACCTGCACCTAAAGGAGACAGAAGAAACCAATATGTGTTAGTCACAATGGATGTGTTTTCCAAAGTTGTAATGCTTAATCCAATGCAAAAAGCCACAACGAAAACTGTTTTATATCACTTGGAGAGGAACATTATTCCAAAGTTGGGAAAACCAGAAAGACTTCTAACGGACCATGGAACGCAATTTACCTCTGCAGAATTTCAGGGAGCGATGGATAGGTTGGATATTGTTCACCTATTGTCATCAGTTCGCAGCCCAGAGACAAATCCCATTGAAAGAACAATGCTTGAATTTTCAAAGTACATTCGCTTGTATAGTGCAGATAACCATGCGAATTGGGTGAAGATTGTACCACTAGTAGAATTTTGCATAAATAACACGCGACATGAGAGCACCAACGATATTCCAGTTATGTTGCATTTTGAAAAGAAACCAAAACGACCATGGAACGGAATCTTCAACATTCCGGAAGATAACGAACCATCGATGGACCAGAGAATCGAAGCAGCAAGAGTCCAGTTAAACAAAGCGGCTGAGAAGAGATTGAAACGCTTAAAAGGGAAGAGATTCTGTGGACCGCTACGAGAAGGTGACCTTGTATTAGTCAGGATTCCTGTGAAAGCAGACGTACTGAAGAAGGTGTATATCAAGTTCAGTAACCTTTTCAGAGGACCGTTCAAAGTAGATACAGTCTACGGTAACAATTGCTATACGATCGTAAGGATTGAAGACAACAGATCCATTGGCATATTTAACCATTCCAAACTAAAAAGATTTTACCCAAAGATTCAGTAAATAAATAAATTCAGTCTCAAAAACAGAGAAACTTACTGTTATTAAAGAAAGTATAGGCTATACTTTACTTTAAATTAGCAACGGGGAAATGCGCCAGAATTTATTTAAGGCCATTACCAAAGAACCAATCTGGATATGAACTAAGACCCAGGAAAAATAAAAGAGTGGATTGAAATCTTTTATTCTTTAAAATTCGTGAGATATGGGAAAATCTGTGTAGAAATCAGTGAAATACTATGCATCGTATACGATTATGGAAGACAAGAAGGAATGATTTAAATATGGATATATATTTATTATGCGTCATGAAGGGGAGGTCTACATTGTGAGAGACATCACGCCACATGAAGCGAGAGTTACGTCATGAAGGAGGAGAAGGGACGAAGGTCGAACTACGGACTGAGAGCGGAGAGGTGGTAGAAGTTACGTCACACCACGAGAGGGGAGGCAGAGTGAGTAACTTGCCGATCGCAGAGAGCCGGACAGAAGAGTTCTTTCCAATTTGAGATTTAATCGAGTTAAGACCTCGAGAAGAAGCTAGTATTTGTTATAATAGTGCCACGCTTTATGAAAGTTGGAAGAAGACAAGTGCAGTACAGTAGACTGTAACTTGCGGAGCAAAGCAACATTATCACGCAGAATAGCACAGCATACAGCTCGATATTACAGTGTTTTAAACAAAGCTGTTATACATCGCATATAAAAACATTTCTACAAGAAGAGATTCACAATTATTACGTTTGAACTCATACTTGAACATTATATTAAAAATGCAAGTTATAAATCAGCAACGGGGAAGTCATAAATGTGTCATTAGTGAAATGAGAATGACCATGTGCTAAGCTACATCATAGGGAAGTGGAAACTACAAAGATGAACAGTTGAATTCCAGAATTCACAATTATGGAAGGCGCAGCAGAACATCCACGTGATGCGCAAAATCACAGAACGAACCTCTACTTTTCTACAAGAGTTCTTATACATCTAGTATACTCGCAAACGCTTGTATAAACGACGATTTTCAACCTTGAGAAGAGATGTCAATACTGAAGAGATGGGGAATCGAAGGAAGAGCCAGGCGACGTGCAGTGAACGAGAGAGAAGGAGTGGACGGAGCAGGCTGTTTCACGGCATGGTCGCTCACCCGAGCATGTCACCGACCTTGTTCCACTGGGGGAAGCATCCAGCTGGTCCCGACACAACCGGTCTTCATAGCCGTGGGCGATGTGCTCACAAAGAAGCTTGGTTTGGCAGGCAAGAGAAGGTATTCCCAAGACCAGATTCAACTCAAGGAAGAGAAGAGATTGCTTTATATTACGTAGAATTGTAGTTATGTTCTGTGTTTATCCTAATTGACCAACCGTATAATTTTGTCAGTGTAATTAAAATATATAGATTTTGAAGTAGTAAATTTTTCGTATTTTTCTTAGGAGTCATTTTTCTTGTTCTTGAAAATTTCAGTCACTTGGACGAAATTTTGCATAGCGCTGTCATTAACGTTAAAATCATTTCAGAGTAAAATCGTTAAGAATTTTTGATATTTGCGTTAGATTTAAACTAATTAAATCTGTTTTATGCGCAGCGATGGAGTGTAGAATGAACGATTTAAAGAATGTATGGTGAACTATTTATAGAAAGTATAGTGAACAATTTGAAAGGAGTATAATATTGAACAAATTAAAGAAGGAGTATAATTGTGAATGAATTAAGGAATGTATATTGAACCAAATTTAAGTACCGCATATTTAAAAAGTTATGTCACGAAGTGTAAAATATTTCGACAACTCATGATGTTGATTCGAGTGTCAGAAATTTATTTTCAATTAATTATGAACGAAATTGAATTGTTACACGACACAAAGTCTGTTATAAAAATTAATAAAATGATTGATAGATGATTGAACCAATGAATATTAGATTCACAGTAATGAGACAGATAGATATGTAGATCTATGCTGTAACTTGATAAACCACATTTTCTAATAACGAAAGTATTACAAGAACTTTTATACACATATGTCCAATGAAAATTTAGAGCATTAAAAAGCCTAGATAAATTTGTTAAACAAATATTCACGGAAGGAAGGCACTTAGATCATTTGTTAAAAATATGAATTCTTACTGATAATTCTTTAAAGGTTGTAATAATATAAAACTGAAATTAAACACGTGAAAAAAGAAAGAGTTAAGAAAGTTAAATCACAGGGTGATCTAAAAGTAAATGTACAGAAATCATTGCAGAAGTGAAATTATAAGCACGAGGCGAAGTTGTATAAGGATAGAGAAGAGTGTTAGTAAGATAATGCATTGAAATGGGAGTTTAGATTTGAAATACCGTGCAAGAAAGGATATATAGACGTAAATGAGTTACGTATTTTTACGAAAGGAGACTTAGGAGTCTCAAGTTTTTCTAGTATTGATCGCAGCGATTGTGAAGTTATTTGAGTGTATTAAAGGAAAGTTCTGTACAGGGTGTTTAAGAAATAATATGATTGTTGTATAATTTTGGAAGAGGAGTGTGAAATGAAGGTCAAATGCCATGCACTTCTAGCATTCACGTTTATCAGAGAGTTATTAACTGAGTAAAGAATTTCAGGAATCTTTCATGATTTTATAATCAAATGGGAAAAGACAAAGTCAGAACAGTGCTTAGCTTAAATGTTTGTCACTTATGTTCTATTGATATAGACAAGTATTTATACTTTCAACTGATAGAGTTGCGGTGTGTGTGTGTTTGTTTGATTGTTACGGAAGTTGAGTGGTAAAGACTCATTTGAAATATAGACAATTTAATCTTTCGACACAATAAAGTGTAGATTTGTGCGAACCATAAATAATTGTAAATATGAACATAGTTAATGTTGAATATTTTTTCTTAGATATGGAACTATGGTTCAGAGATGAAACGCATTTGTATAAAATAAGGTAATGCTTAAAATAACGCCGTTTCACAATTTTCTTATTACATCAGTGCCACGTGCAGTTTATTTTTGGAGATTATTTTTATTGCAGTGTGAAGGAGACACCATTTACAGACAGGAAGTCAGTTTTATTGTACATTTCTTAGCACAATAAACGGCTGGCGCTCCTTAGCGATTCAGTCAATTTTTAGCTTAGCTGACATCGTTTTCATTGTCGTCATCGCCGAAAATAGTACTGCTAGGTATGGTTACAGGCGCTCACTATAGATTAACCTTATCACCCCTCGAGATTGGAGTTTCTCGATTTGCTGTAAATGTAAATGATAGTAGAAATTTGTACCTAGGCTGGTAGTACTATTTTCTTATAAATAATGTGTTCCTGAAATTCCCAATTTTTGCTTAGCAGACAATGGTAAGTTTGTGAGCTGGGTATTTACATGTCTGCAATCCTTTACAGTGCAGCGGATATAGGTACTGATTGGTGAATTCGGGCGCAGTATGATATCCTTAGCTGGATTACTGTGACGTAGCGGTTCTTGACGGCGACGTTTTCGCTCAACTGTTCATCAAAGTGCCAAGGGCGCAGTCGAGTGGTAGTGCTATTTCTTTGCCGATCGCCCAAAACAAAATTAGAGTATTTGTCTTAGTTCTTCCTCATTTCTAACACATTTTGTTCACTATTAATAACTCGGTTGCTTATTTTCCCCCCAGCATCCAGACACACGAATGCACACAACACTACATTTGAAGCTCTTTCATTTTGCCACCACCGTTGTCGCTCTTATTATTCACAGTTTATGATCAACTCTGAACTCCCATGTTTCTTCGACATATATTTAAAAAAATTGGTTCTACGTACTGCGCCTGAATTCTACAATCACCACCTATATCCGCTGAGATGTAAAGGATTGCAGGAACATAGATACCCAGCTCAAATAACTTACCGTTCCCTGCTAGGTGGCGAATAGGAAAGTCGTGGTTCATACAGAGTATAAATCAGTACTACTAAACTAGTTACATACTTTAACTATTATTTACGTTAATAGCAAAGCGAGAAACTCGGATCTCGAGGGGCGATAAGGACAAAACTATAGTGGGTGCCTATATCTACCTAGCAGCACCATTTAATATGGATTATCAAAGGAAGAAGCGGTCAGCTAATATAAAATGGTGACAAGCATACTAAAAAGTGCCTGTTGAGTTTATTCAATTTGGACAATACAACTTATGTCCCTCACACACATACATAAAAAATTGTGTCCTATTTGACACTTCAAATAAAAATTCAAAAAAAGACAATATAGACAAACTGATCTTTGTCTTGAAAATAATATTGGAAGGATTCGGCACTCCACTGAGCCCTCATTCTCTCCACGTAGAATGATGCAAAAAATCTTGCATGACAAAATACAAAATTAAATTCAATAAATTTTAAACAATGTGAAGTTCCTCTGAACTAACACTAAATCTTTGAAATATGAAACGACGGTGGTTTCAGACATTTCCCTGGTCTATACAATGCGTTTCATTAACGTGAACCGTAGTTCCAAATCTGATTTAATTATTGAAAAATAATTAAATGTTATATTTTTACAGAATTTACAAAGTTGTGTTCAGCACAAACTTTCACTCCTCCTTACCATAAATCTCAAAAGATTTTAATTTATTAACTGTTTCTCTGAACATAGCATTTTATTTATATCACCTATACCTAATGTTGTTAAAAATAGTAACATACTTGTCATATCAAACTGAACAAATGTGACGAACGATGAAGTTAATCTCTGCTCAAATATTTTCACTCCAATCTCTGAATAACTTCCGATAGCGGTGAATTCATTGCTAGACTAGCAGTTACAAATTTTAATTAACATTTAATCCGATGCGTGGCATCTTACTTCACTCCACACCTCTGTTCTCTAATTTTCATAAATAATTTATCAACTTTTTAAACTCCCGGTACAGAATCTTGCCTCAACGCAATTAACAACTTCACACTTCTTGAGGAAAAATATTGGAAACATCTCCAATGTGCGTCCTTTATTAACAATGCGCAACTTCATTTACGCTAACATAGCACGGAATTTCAATACTTAAACCATTTCATTGCGTTCTACACTAACGCATGAAAATGAGTGACCGTATTTCATATTCACCCAACTGTGAATATTTTTCAAGTCACAATACTACAAAACTTCAACTACTTTTATACATTATTCCTCGTGATTCAATAAATCGTCACCCACAATCTTAAACGATTATGTACAATCTTAATAAACACATTATTAGACATCCTGTGGCTTCATTTATTTCCTTTAATTCAAACATAAAATTTCATCGAAGTATTAACGCAACTTTCTGAGAATGGTCTGCAAGAATTCATATTTAATACAAATACAAACATTACCTCCCTTTCGTGGTTTCAAAATTATGCAATGCAGTTCATTTAAGTCCATACTGACTTATTTCTGACACCAGGTTGACTTATAATATGTCACCTTGTCATTTCCTTCGACATTTCCAATTACATGTTATTTTAACAATGAACTTTCTATGTTCTTCAAAAGAAAAAATTATTACATAATTTATTTGAATTTAATAACGCTCTAATTATTTATTTTTACATTTATTACTGTTCCTTGAACCTATTTCCAACTGGTTATTTTATTACTGTACTCCAATAAGATGAGTATAGCTTCAGTATAGTTCTCCTTAACTATCCGCATTTATAAAGTCATAATGACGTTAGATTAATTTATCTTGGCATTTTAATTACGAAGAATTACTTTTACAAAGTATATTTGACATAGTGTAATACAGCATTTATTACCCGAAGTAATATTTAGTATTTTCGGAGCTTGGTGTAACATTCTAAGCTTTCGAAACATACTGTGTTCTCGCAAAGTTTCACAAACTTTTGAAACATTCTGTACTTCAATTATCGACGCATTGCAGCACTCCTTATAAAAACAGATTTACTTCGCTGGGCAAGTTTTAAATATAATGAATCTACTATTTAATTTTACTATGATGTCAAAAGCAAACTCTCTGACGAAATTATTAATCTGTCTAAATTTATTAGAAAAATGGCAATACAATTACGTGAATTAATAATTAAAAATCTACACTTAATATTATAGCTTTAAGAAAAAATATGTTGGTTAATCACTGACTTAGACAGTAAACATGACTAAACTACAATTTATATTGATAAACACTTTTTCTACCATTACTGGTGAGAAGATTCAGATTTGCCTGATGGTCCCAAGCGATATGGATTGTCTGTGCTCCACGCACACAGATGATCAGACAAGCCATATGTGCCGGCCTGGACGTGGCCTATGCGGTTATCGCTGGATCGAGGTCACGGCTTAGAGCGGATATTCACCCCAAGTGGTCGACCTGCTTGCTTCCGTAGCACGACTCTCCCACTCCGCTGGCCGCTCAAATCTTCAGACATGACACTCTCACACGTTGGCGCTCTTCTCTTCAATAAATGTTCCTCTATAGTATAGCGGTCTCTGAGAATTCCTAGATGAATGTGGAATCTCAATGTAGCGTAGTTTGTTCGGTGAACTTAGTGTGTCGTGGACATGAACTGTCACGAAATCCATTAGAAATAGTCATTCTGGATTCACACTCTTCATTGATGCAGACTAACTCCCCTCCATAGTGAAATTAGAACATATTCACTTCTTGACAGAGAATAATACAAGTAGTCCTTCCCCTTCGACTAACTTGTAATGTCATCTTTAATACTGTCGATGTAAAGTCGTTGTATATATTGTATATAGAATTGTATATTCGAAGTATTACTGTTGTAGTGATAGCAGTAAACTTTCAGTATATCTCTGTTGAGTTGTGGCTACAAACTGCGTTGTATGCACGAAGTATTCTGTAGCAGAAAGGAGCTTGTTAAATGTGCTCCGTTTCACGCAAGTTATATCACTGTGCTGCTTCACCGGACTTCTAACTCTGCCTGGCCCGTGGAGATGCTTCTCCTTGTGGTCACGGCCTCCTGCCTTCACTCTTCTCTCGACTATACCAGTCGTTTCCAATAACGTAGTGAACTTTTGATTTCTGGTCTGAACTTGACCCGTTGTAGATAGAGAATGAATCTTCCTTCACTGAGCTCGCCGCGTCTAGGCTTCGTTTCAATCCCCTCTCATGGATTCTGACGCTGCCCAAGGATTCCCCTTCTCTGCTATGTTGCCACGCGCTGTTTCCTCCCCTCACGCGTTGATGACGATTCCACATAGAAGCGGATACGGGGTCTGTGTTCGTAATGTCGTAAACCAGTACCCTTTCTCAAAATATTTTCTATTTGTTTTAAATATTCAGAATATTCCAAATTTATTCTGGCCTTCAATAATGTTTATTCCTGTTCCTTAGCCGTATAATATACTTCATTTTAACGTATAAAATAATTTGACATACAATCTTAAATTTTTATAGAGATTTTATTTACCCGCTTGTAAAGTCATGCGTCCCAGTTCGAATCTCGCCTAATTCATAACCATAGCCTTAAATAAATTTGGGTCCAGTACCTAAGAGATTTATTTATATAGATTTTACGATATTTTCTAAAAATAGTAATTTTTGAATACTTCGTTTTGGCCTTTTATTGAATAAATGTTTGTATGTTTAGACCTATGTATGTCAGTTGCATGTTTGATCAAACTCAAAGCCAGTCATAATGCCATTGAAAGTGAAAAAAAACTCACAATTGAAACAAACTGGAGGATGGTAGACTACCGTCGTGCGACCGTGTGTGTTATATGAAGGGGCGACCGCTGGAAGGGTAAGCCTAAGGTCTTGAAATAAAATAAGTAAAATTAATTATTTTCATGCACAACAGATGGCGACAGTGGCCTATTCAGTTATGCGAGTATCCGGCAGATGGCATGGCAGCCAAAACCTGCCCAACACTCCCTTGACTACTTGCTCCCTCACGAACATTCCCGAGTCTTCTACAGATCAATATGTGAAGGTGTACGCGTTCTTACGCCACATTAAGTTGGTTTCCTCGGGTGGATTGGCAATGTTTAGCTATGGTCAAGTTCATTGATAAACGTAAACGCCAGGAATTTGAAGTCCATGGAACGTATTTTTTCTCACTAAAATGGCCTTTAAAGCCTATGTTACAATTATTTCTTCGTCTCATCTTTCCCGCTCAGGCAAACCTGGTGTGCACTTAACTTATGCTCTACATAGGTTTTCATCACCAACACATTAAAATAAACTTTCATTGAAGTTAACACCTTCAAAAATAAACAAACAAAAAGTTGAAGATCGCTCGGCGAGATGAGTCTAGTGCACTCTATAGGCGAATATCCTTAGTATTTTGCGCTGTTGCCACATTGAACACCCTGAACTGGAGATCAAATTGATCTCGGAACTAGCGCATAGTTTTTTACAACATGGATAGTAGTGACTTAGGGACAGTTCTGAGACACATCATACTTTCCTACGAACTTTGCCAATATATCCCGAACGCATGATCGTATTCTAACGAACGAGGTGCTGTTGGCATTGAGATGACGTCCTCTTTGATATAAATGTGTGTTGGTATGTTAAAAAAATTGAAAATATTAGTTTTTGAAATTGTCAGTATTTTGGAAACGGTGAATTTGAGAAAATAGTTTGTTTGACGTTAATGAAAGGTCACTATGCCTTCTAGGCAGACAGCAAGTTTCAAGTGTGTAGGACAAAACAAAATAATAGCCTACTTTCTCGCGAACTTTGCAATATCTGGCGAACGCCTGATCGGATTTTAACGAATGAGGTATTGTTGGCGTTGGGGTGACGTCCTCTTTGCTATGAATGTGTGTTGGTATTTAAGAAATATTTGAAAATGTTTGTTTTATGAATTGTCATTATTTTGGAAACGGTGAATTTGAGAAAAAAATATGTGTGACGTTAATGAAAGGTCCCTACCCCCTCTAGGAAGAAACCAAGTTTCAAGTCTGTAGGACCAAAGAAAATGAATTTTGAAAAATGGTCACTATTTTGGAAACTAGAATTCTACAAAAAAATGTTTGACATTAATGAAAGGTCCCTATGGCCTGTACCATGAAAATAAATGTCAAGTTTTTAGGACAAAAAAATGTGCATTTTGAAACTTTTCTTTTAATTTTAAAATGAAATGTGGTGGTAGATAGAGAGAGACGGTAGTGCTGGGCGTGTGTTTGATCGAACCTACCACCGGCCATGGTGAATACAGCAAATGGCTATTTCGAGGGGGCGACAGGGCGAGGGATAGCTTTCCGATATTTTTGCTATGACGAACGAATCAAGGCGAATATTTCGAAAATCCCTTAAGGAGAATTTTAAACATGTTAGTGATGAGTGAATTGACAAATGATAATAATAATTGTATGAGGCAAATAGAAGCGAGGGGCGTTTGATAGTTGTCAACAACTTGAAGAACTTGCTTTGTATATCTGACTGGCAGCCAAGAAAGATATCCGTCATGAGGCTGACTGGGAGCTGGCTAGGATACATGGTCATGTATTGAGGATGGCCGCTTGCTAATGATTATTATTATTATTATGATTATTATTACAGTAAAATGTTTAAGACACACACGTTTTTCATTGCTAACACACACAGTCCTGCCTTTTGGACACAGAATACTTTACCTAGCCAGAGGCCCTGTCAGACCTGCGGATGCTGATAAGAGAGAAATGTGCATGTGGGCAGGAAGTGCGATATCAGCTTACTTGCCTGGTAGAGGCTAGCAGGTCTGGCGTTTAAACAGAGACCGCCACTTTGGTTCCTAGACAGTCGTACTATCAATGTAAAAGAGGCAGCCATTTTGGTTCCTTATTAAAACATGAAACTAGTATGCGGTACGCGAATCTTATCGACCTTGAGGAATGTGGGGAGGCGTGGGAACATGTGAGAGACAGAGATGACTTCAAGGTCGAAACGCTGAGAAAATGCAACTCTCTCTGTTGCTAAGCAGACTGATAAGGATTGCGTTAGTGATGCACTTGTTGTTTTAGCAAATAGACGTATACAGTAGAGCTCTGAACTGAACTTTGGAATAAAATACTTTGGTTTTCGGTAAGTACATATTAATGATTATTTTATTGATGTAATGCTAATGGACCTTAAATTTATAGCTATTAATAAGGTAATTAATGATTTTGTATTTATTTGTTTGCAGATAACCGATATACCTCACATGTCAGAGAGAGAGACCATTGCACTTTTGAGCCCACTAGAAGAAAACAGCAACAAGCCAGTACAAGTCAATGTGAGATTTTTTTAAACTAACATTTTGTTTGATATTTTATTTTATAAAATGCATGTTTTAACCTGAATTTAGGAATTTATGGCGGTTTATTTTATTTATTTTTTAGAAACATGGAAAGAAAATATTTACCGCTTTAGCAGTCGCAGAAAACACGAGACGCACTAGAGTGCGATTATTGTTACCAGGCAGTGAACTACTGAAAACCATTATGGTCTTGTGCCGGTTGCCAATACATAGCAATTAATCAAGAAAGCAATCATCACCCCAGTCATGTACAGGTAATGAATTTTTTGTCTAGGGGTTTCAATAGTGGTTAAATGGGATAGCATTTTAAGTGAGGCTTACCTGAATTTTCAGTAGTTCACTGCCTGATAACAATAATCGCACTCTAGTGCGTCTCGTGTTTTCAGCGACTGCTACAGCGGTAAATATTTTCTTTCCATGTTTCTAAAAATAAATAAAATAAACCGCCATAAATTCCTAAATTCAAGTTAAAACATGCATTTCATAAAATAAAATATCAAACAAAAAGAAGTTACAAAAGAAGTTGACTTGTACTGGCTTGTTGCTGTTTTCTTCTAGTGGGCTCAAAATTGCAATGGTCTCTCTCACTCAGACATATGGGGTATATCGGTTATCTGCAAACAAATAAATACAACATCATTAATTACCTTATTAATAACTATAAATTTAAGGTTCATTAGCATTACATCATTTTACTGTAATAATAATAATCATAAATATAATAATGATAATTAGCAAGCGGCCATCCTCAATACATAACCATGCCTCTTAGCCAGTTCCCAGCCAGCCTCATGGCGGATATCTTTCTTGGCTGCCAGTCAGATATACAAATCAAGTTCTTCAAGTTGTTGGCAACTATCAATCGCCCCTCGCTTCTATTTGCCACATACAATTATTATTATCATTTGTCAATTCACTCATTACTAACATGTTTAAAATCGCCTTAAGGGATTTTCGAAATATTCGCCTTGATCAATTCGTCATAGCAAAAATTTCGGAAATCTACCCCTCGCCCTGTCGCCCCCTCGAAATAGCCATTTGCTGTATTCACCATGGTCGATGGTAGGCTCTTTCAATCACACGCCCAGCGCTACCGACTCTTTATGTCTACCACCACTTTCCATTTTAAAAATTAAAAACAAAGTTTTAAAATGCACAGTTTTCTGTCCTAGAAACTTGACATTTATTTTCATGGTACAGGGAATAGGGACCTTTCATTTATGTCAATCAATTTTTTTGTAGAATTCATGGTTTCCAAAATAGTGACCACTTTTCAAAATTCATTTTCTTTTGTCCTACAGACTTGAAACTTGGTTTCTTCCTAGAAGGTGTAGGGACCTTTCATTAACGTCAAACAAACTTTTTACTCAAATTCACCGTTTCCAAAATAATGACAATTTCAAAAACAAACTTTTTCTTTTTTTTTCTTTTTTAAACACCAACACACATTCATAGAAAAGAAGACGTCACCCCAACGCCAACAATACCTCATTCGTTAAAATCCGATCAGGCGTTCGCCAGATATCGCTGAAGTCCGCGAGAAAGTAGGCTATCATTTTGTTTCGTCCTACACACTAGAAACTTGCTGTCTACCTAGAAGGCATAGTGACCTTTCATTAACGGCAAACAAACTTTTTTCTCAAATTCACCGTTCCCAAAATACTGACAATTTCAAAAAAAATCATTTTTTTTAAATAAAATACCAACAAACAATCATAGCAAAGAGGACGTCACCCCAATGCCAACATTACCTCGTACGTTAAAATACGATCATGCGTTCGGGAAATATTGGCGAAGTTCTTAGGAATGTAGGCTGTGACTCAGAACTGTCCCTAAGTCACTACTATGAGAAACACATGTTTTATCCTAGAGGCTTGAAATTTATTTTGGCGGTAAAAGGGGTAGATATCTTTCATTGATGTCAATCTTTTTCGTAAACTTGTTATTTTCCAGAATATAGGAATTTGAAAATTGGACTTTTTTTCAAAAAAATGTATGAAATAAAATAGATTTAATATTCAAAATAAAAGTCATAGAGATCATTCGTTTAAACTATGGCACAACGTCCTATCATGTTTAGTTTTCAAACTATCGCCTACTTTCAAAAACAACAATTTTCTAAAAAATTATGAAAAATATAACGAGTGAGCCATAGCAAAGAGGACGTCAGCCCGAGTCCAACGAAATGTCGCATGCCCATGGATTCGCGAGATATACATGAGAGTTCAGCGTAGCCGAGCAGATAGTGTCACTATTTTAGACGACAACTGAACATGGTTCAGATTTTGAACTCCAGTCAATCTTATCCCCATTCAAACGATGTTTATACATAAGGCCCTAGATTGAATGTAAACATGGCGCCTCCTTTCTCTTCGCTCACGTAACTGGATATTTTAGAGCAGTTAGTGGGCAGTGATAGTGACGATGATGATCCAACAAGAGACTTGGAAATAAATTTAATATAACATAATTAGGATATATTTTGTGTTAGATTGTTTTGCAGTGTTCGCTTCCTACTGCTATTCATAGTGCAGAAATTAATTAGGAGTGAAGCAGGAAGCATATGCTAAGGGTAATGGAGTTCAAAATGATAAGTAAGCACATTGAACACATTGGATATATCTCACGAAGAAACGGAGAATCCTTGTTGATAATCTCTCTATGGGATAAATTGTATTATATTACAAATACTAGTGTTAAGGGAGAGTGGGAAAATTGTGCGCACATAATAAAGAATTGATCTTGTGATGATATAATAGTAGGTAACACACAGGCAGTTATGAATAAGGGAGCCTTAGTAACTCTACATCCGATATGCAGAAACAAATGTAATGCAAAAATAAATTTGGTGGACTATAATTCAAAATCTAGCAAATATGTATTTGCGCACGATTACCCACCCTGCAGGGTAATTATGCGCTTGTGTTGAAAATTGTGCGCATGGAATGAATGTTGGCATGCCATACTTAAACAATGTGAATTGGCTGAAACTTGCATTGTGTATTAATATTATAATGTTCGAATGTTTTTACAATAAAATAAACATGCAATGATATTAAAATTCTGCATTTAAGTTCAAATTTTAAAATAGTACATTATGCAACGAGCCTATAATGGCTATAATTAAGACACGAGTATTTTTTATAAAACGAGCGTATGCGAGTTTTATAATTTCCATACGAGTGTCTTAATTACCATTATAGGCGAGTTGCATACGACTGTTTATGTTCGACGATAATTATAACTTTATTATATGTTTTAACATAAATATTCATAAATATCTGTTGAGAGTCAGCTACTGGAATTTTGTGATCGCTGAGCGAGCGTTGGGTGTTATATCCCTGCCTTTCAAGAGCTTTGAACGACCGACGCATGCGCTCTGTGAGATTGCAATGCCATACGCAAACCATATGTTTACATCTGCCGTCCCTCAGTAATATTGTCACCGGTGTCAGTTGAAGACAATGCGCTGTGTAGAAATTAGTGTTGGTGATTTTAAGGTACAGTGCTATTTCTTGTCTCATATTCGCCAGTTTATTTACGCGAACATATGGACGGTGGGTATTCCATGTCGGTAATTTATTATAGTTCGATGTTGTGTTTATGTCCGACATGTTGGATTTTGAGCGCATGCGCGAAGTTATCGTTACCTAATTGGTCAATGAACGAGCTCTGATTGGCTGGAGAAACTGTATCATAATGGAAAACAGTGTTATAATGACCATCATTATGATACAGTTATCTGACACATAATAGTGAGGGTCGAACATAAAAGTTCATTTCTTGGTCAAACAAGAATCACGCCTATCATCATCATCATCATCATCATCATTATCATCATCATCATCAAATTCCAGATCCAGTCCAGGTGATGTTAACGATCCCCGCCACCTTTTCCTTTCCATGAATTGTTGGTATTCATGAGTCCGTCTCCAGTCTAGCCTTTTGTCTTAAAGATCATCCTTGGTATGGGGTAACCATCTCTTCTTTGGTCTTCGTACTGGTCTTTTCCCTGGGATAATCTTGTTCGAATGAGCTTTTGGTGTCCTCTCAGCTCCCATTCTTTGTAGATGCCCATTCCATCCTAATCGTAGCTTCTGCAAATATTTTGTAGCACTGGTATCTATGCCAGCTTCAGTCCTGTTTGTTTCATTTTTTACTTAGTCTCTTCTTGTTCTTTGAAGCATTGTTCTTATAAACTTCATTTCGGATGCCTGGATCCTACTTTCTTCTCTTCTGGACAGGTTGCATGTTTCTACTCCGTAAGTCAGAATTGGGATGAAGTATGTCTTAAACAGCATATGTTTACACTTCCTGGGCACTTAATTATCCCACAGTAGTGTTCTAACTTGTACATAGAAGGTGGTTTCATAACAAGTTCTATTTGTTACTTAGCTGTTGTGACAATGGTGACAGTGAACATCCTTGTTGGACTCCTTGTTTTGTTGTGAACCGTCTGCTTTCCCTATTACCTATTCCTACACATGCCCTTGTGTTTTCATACAGCAATTTGATCTTGTTTATCAAGTCATTTGTGACATTGTGCCTTTCTAAACAATCCTAAATTTTTGATCTTGCAATGCTATCATAAGCTTCCTCTATATTTTGAAATACCATTACTAACACTTTCCAATTTTCGAGATTTTTCTCATTAAGAATTATTGTAGCAAAAATCAAGTTAATTGTACTCCTTCCAGGTCTAACGCCATGTTGTTGTTCTTCTAAAGCTTTTTCTAAGTGCCTGGCTAGTCTTTTCTCAATTATTTTTTCCAAGATCTTATGACCATGGGATAACAAAGTAATTCCTCGATAGTTCTCGCACATTTTCCAGTTTCGTCTTTAAAACAAGGGCAGTATTACACCTTAAGACCAGTCATCAGGGTTCTGATCGTCTTTCCATATAGCATGTATTACTCTGTACAACCAATATATCCCATTAATTCCTGCTGCTTATATCATGTCTGAACTTATTTCATCAAATACTGTGGATTTCCCTTTGATTATAGCTTTTAAACTTCTTCTACATGGGTTGGTTTCTTAGTTTTGGCACCTTAGTTATAACTGGATTAATAACTCACTTAGATGGTTCCAAATTTCACAGGCCCTCGATGTAGTCCCCACCGTTGCGTACAACGTGTTCCCAGCGATGCGGAAGTCGTTGGATCCCGTTGGCACTGCCCAATCTATTGATGGTACGAAGAGAGCGCTCGGCAGCCTGCTTAACGTCTTCAATGGTACGGAAGCGCTGCCATACTGTTCCCCGAGGGAAAACGTTAATGGGGCGTACTATTGTTCGTTTCTGCTTGACCATCTCCGAGGAGCTCTGAGAAGGAAACTGGCGCCACCACATGATTACACCGCCCATCGTTCTGCATGACAATGCTAGGGGACACACAGCAGCATTGTGGCAACATTGTTGGATCGCTGGGGCTGGGAGGTCCTCTATCATCCCCCATATTCTCCCGACATCAGTCCCTGCGACTATGATCTCATCCCGAAGATGAAGATGACAATGAGTGGGGAGCAGGCTGCCGAGCGCTCTCTTCGTACCATCAATAGATTGGGCAGTGCCAACGGGATCTAACGACTTCCGCATCGCTGGGAATGCATTGTACGCAACGGTGGGGACTACATCGAGGGCCTGTGAAACTTGGAACCATCTACGTGAGTTATTAATCCAGTTATAACTAAGGTGCCAAAACTAAAAAAAAACAACCTATGTACATCAGACCAGGTTGGGGGTGGTTTTTGGCGGTTTTCATCATTGGCCCCTAAATTGATGTTTGTGTCCCCAGTGTCATTATTAGATGCATCATTTAATAGTTGATCAAACTACTGTCCCATTCGCTTCCTGATTTAATTGATGCTTCTCACTTCTCCTCTATTTCCTTCCAAAGCTGTAACTGATTCCTGATGACTTTCTTTGTTTTTCACAGTTCTATATGGAGTAATTTCTCATTATCTTGTGTTTCTATCTCCACTTTTTTTCGCAAATGCATCCCAAATCTCATCCTTCTCGTCATTAATTAAGCATTTAACTCTTAATTTATGCTCTCAATATTCTTGAGCAAGTGATGTAATTTATCATAATTTCTGTAATATTTCTGTGTCTCCACTTCCAATGTTCTCTTTACTATGTTCCTTAATTGAATTGTTGTCTTGACTTCTTTATTCCACCAGACAGTCTCGTTATGTCGAACCTTGCTACTTGTTTCGCCAATTACAGTAATTCTCTAGCTTTTTCAACTAATATATTTCGAAAATTTTGCCAATCTTCCTCTGCACTTTTGGTATCAATTTATGGAACTTTCCCTAAAATTTTTCTTTGATATTCCTCTCGTTTATCTGATTTCTCCAGCTCAGAGACCTTAATATTTTGTTTCTTTTCCATCTTAGAATTAATCAGTTTAACACCAGTTATACTTACTAGAACAAACCTATGGACACTGTCAAGACTTTCACTGGCAACGACATTGACATCCACAACATGTTTTCCTGCTTAACCCGCTGTTATTACAAGGTCTATCATTGATCTATATCTTCCATTCCAGCTGTATCTAGTTACTCTATAACATTCTCTCTTTTTGAACCCGGTATTTTGAATTTGAAGACTATTTCGAATGCACATATCAAGCAGGTAATCTAATAATTCGATAGCTAATATATTTAATATCTGCAACAGCTTCTACACATATAATTTTTAGGGTTATTATCGTGTTGAAAGCCATTCTTCAGTGTTGTCAAAGTAATCGAAATAAATGCTTTTCAGTAGGTCAACATGATTGTACCCAATTGTAATGGCTGCTTCCCTAAGCATAAAATATATTTATACGAGTTTAACAAACAACTGTATTAGAAATATGCTACACTCAAACAGAATAGACCTGTTATGGTTCTCCACCTTTTAATTTTCTCCTTTAGGTCCATAAACCTTTGGGTATTTCTTTTGCCGACTTAAATGCCTGTACCATCAACGTTTAACATGCGGTTGTCTTCGGAAGTATATTAGAATAGAAATAGAATATCTTCTGATATCAGAATTAAAGGTGGCAGTCCTATTTAAACTTGTTCCTTCAGGTTGTGGCAATGCTAATGCAGGATTTCTCGTCAAGAACCCATACAACCATTCTTTGCCTGGTAGACCTTTAATTTTATGTCCTGCGTACCATTTTCCAATTTTGCTTTTAAAACGTAACTCATCGAATCCCGTTAAGCTAATCTATTATATTAAAAATTAAATAATTGCAAAAACGCAGTAAATACTGCCATTTAACACTTCATTCACTTTTAAACAATTGAATCACAACTGTAGGCTTACCTTCTTATTTTCTGGCTACAAAAATAACGTGCAACGTGTATGGTTTCTTCATCCACGTCTCACAGCTATCACATAGCAACTGGCATCAGGCTGACTGCCCCTATCTGTCAAGTACGATGCCAGCTAGAGGATAGCAGTGGATTCAGTTGGTAGTTCTACTGTACCCGATAATCCGGAAAGGATCGTGTTGGAATATCCATTGCCCCCGCTGGATTGCCTATTTCTAACTGCACCGGCATATACAACATTAGAAATCGCTTCCAACACGGCCTTTAAGGATTTACAGACAGCAGTTACAAGAATATTGTGGATCAACAACCAACTACACGGGGCACTCACCTTTACTTACCTCTCGGGGACTGGGAATTCAGCTTCACCTACACTACATCCACAATACTCTGCTCCTTACATTTAAAGTGAATCACACGCCAACAACAATGGAAAACTATCCGAACAAAATGTATTAACAATAGGGTAAACTAATCTACTATAAACAAAAATAACAATAAATGAATTTAACAATCGACATTACAATTAAAAAACACGCAATCATTCACACCTCCTATCAACTCTACATCTTACTACAATGCTGTATTAAAAATTATGAGCATAAAATCTTGGCTTGTTCTAGGCCTACACTGCGTAAAAATAAACACGTTTAATGAAGTCTCTTAATAGCATTCCAGACACATGGTTTCATTCACAAGCCTGCGTTTGCAGAACGCACGTGTAGTAACGTTGTTTCATCAATGAAATCCCGGCACCACGCCGTACTCGAAACTGGTTTATACAATAAATACAAGGCGGTGGGTCTACACCTGTTAGTATTATGTCACCGCTCTCCAATGCTAACGGTAAATCATTCTCGCTAGCCCACAGAGACTGCTTGTGTGTGCATTTATAAAACACGTAAAATTTAACATTTATATCTTACAAAAGTTCACATAACTACTTCGTTTCTTAAACAATCATTCTAAAAATTTTATACACTCTTTCATTCGCACTCCGCAATTGTTCTAGACCAATTCGGTTCCACATATGCTCTTAACAATGAATAATCATACACACCAAAACATCCGCTCATAAAACACGCTATTTAAAAACAATTGATTAATAAATCCTACTAAATTATTTAACTTATTAAATCATTTCCACAAAATTATTTACATGTCATATGTTTATAATAATAGCCATTATCTAGTGTTGCTAACGCGACACTTTCGAGATTCTAACTTCTCGGTTACAATATAATTCTTAACTAAATATATACACTGGTTTTTCACATAATCATCCTTCTCTAACTTTCTGTAGTTTTAATATACTGCTTACACATCGTCTTATATAGGTTTCATTACATTATCGGTATAATACAGTCGACTAATTAAGGTAAACTGTACGTAATTACATCACTTCGGGTTTAATAAAATTTAATAATTGTATTATAGACGTGAGTAGACAATCTTTCTCAAGTTGCATTTCCGCTGAAACCCTCCTGTTAACACAGCTAAATCGTTAATTCACAAGAACTGGACTACTTGTATACCACGTCTCTTATCAAGATACATGCCTTTTTATCAAAGAACAACAATTCTTTGACTTCCTTAAAATGCGGAATTTCTTCGCATGAGCACTCCATAGCTCTACAAATCCTCATATAACAGTATATATGGCATAAACAATTATCATCTACTATGTTAAACAATAACCAAAAAGGATTAATTGCTATTAACATATCTTATGTAGGAACTTCTCTCAAATAATGGCATAACCCTCAGTATCATAGCACATGACTACTGGATTACAATTATACATTCGTAAGTTCTTCAAACGAAACTTCCAATTGCAATGAACGATATTAGACAGTCGTGATTAACCTCCTAAAGTTTACTCCACAACAAGATAATTAACTGTTAACTCGTCTGTCGCAAATACATGTAATAAAAATAATAATCCTGTCTCATCTCACTTGTCAAGCTATAAATTGTTTATCGTTGTAATATCATGTCCACAAATGACGTGATGTTACACAAATAGGATAAAATAACACACATGTTATTTATAATGTCAGATAGAATTCAATCTTGACAGGGGTAAACTAGCTTTGAATTCTTAACCAAAGATTTGAATAATCTTCTATCAAAAGGTATTTCCTCTAACATATTAAATGAACAAAGCTCATAGCTTTACAAATATAAGAAAGGTTTGTCAATGTCGTAATATTTTTCCACTCTACACAAAGAATGTTCATAGGAATTAAGACTTCGGTCTTATCAAACGACTAGTATTTCTTAGATCGTCGATAGTTCATGTACAATAATGATATAACAATAGCAATCGATGTTTCTTCTGTTCTTGAAGTTATATGTTGTTACATTTAAGTGCTCAAATTAAATTTAATAAGGATTTAATTTGAAGACACAACGTCAGAATACTTGGTTTAAATGAAGTTATTAATATTCGAGAGTCGAAACGACTAGTCTCCTATGAGGCAATATGATTCCTCAAACAAAATTTTAATGTCAGTTCCACAACTGAACCGTTGAATAAAATTGAAAAATAGATGAAATGCAATCATTTTCTAAATAATCTTGAAGTATAAAAAACTCAACACACATCTGAAGTGTAAAATAATAAAAGCACTAAAATACATGAAATTTGAAAATATAGAAATATGGAATAAGATCGCTGGAAATATGGAATAAGATCCCTGGCTCAGAATGTTACTAATCAAGCTCTATATAACAATGAGATACACTAATAGCTTATTTGGACGAAAACTTGAAGATCCATGTAAGTATTCCCACAATACTTTAGATGTTTCCTCAGTTCAAGACACTGAGATGGATCTGCATTCGAACCTCGGATCTGCGACCTCAGAGATAAGAAACGTCTCTCTCTGGAATTCACCAACATTCGCCTGGGCTCGAACGACATCCTTATGGCAAATTCTTCTGTGATGCTGGGCTACCTTTCCCTAGCATCTTGACAAATCTCTTCTGTAGAGGCTTCATTCTCCGTCGTAAATATGTATCAGCTTCATCATTGGAATATAATTATGGAAATATTCATATAAATAGTGAATGAAATGTTTCCATTGCTATTTGATGTTATATACGTGTTCGCAGACTGACGAAAATGCACAAGATGGACCGTACACTAGGTCTGTATTCAAGAATACGTTGTCTAACGAAGCTCCATCGTTGTATCTTAACTCCTGTTATTGAATATGTCTCTGGCGCATGACTACCTAGTTCATCATATCAACTATGTTAATTATGCTGAATGATAACAATTGAAGAATAATAATAGTCATTCTAGTAATGTTTATATGTTGCGCCAATATTAAACGTTCTCCGCCACTGTTCACTTGATCTGCGATCGCCAACTTCACGTTGCAATTTATAATGATATTCAGCTTCGTTTCCAACACATTTGGAAATCTAACTTGACAGGCTTATATTGTCGAAACGGTGAATATTAAAGCGCTCGACTTTTCACAATATATAGTATGCGACCTGTTCTTTATATATATATATATATATATATATATATATATATATATATATACTTATTTAACTTCAGATCTCAATTATATATGAGATATAATCAATGCAATGTTCCTCGCAACTTCACGTAGAATGGAAGTGCGGTGATCTCTAACGTTCCACCTAGCTATCCTCGCGTCTCCACAAGTCGACAGTCGTCGCACTCGGACTAAGCTTTGGGATCTCCGTTAACCCTGGATTAAGAACATCGATCTTTGGATCTCCCCCTCCAAGTCGAATTTTTGGCGGCCATATCAATCTCCCACCATAATTTTAGCGCGTAGATTACCAATGCTTATTACTGCGTAGATTAACCGATCTGTGGTTTTTAAAGTATCAGACACAATTTCTCTTAATGTTCTCTTCATTACCAAATAAGAAAATCTTCTTCTAAGGGCCTAAATGCATAATTGCATCATGTTGTGTAATTAAAGTTGATCCCGTCTTCAATAAGACCTGTTCTCATTGGCTCTGGGCTGGGATCCAATATCATAATGTATAACTATATTTATAACATTAATCTCCAAACTCACTGTTGCTATGCTAAATATAGCCTTCTAGAAGCGTCCATTGTGCTATATATCACGTGATCGGGCTCGCCCACAGTCTCGAGCTTGTAACACTACACCCTTGTTTCACACTTCCAGAAATTATATTTGCTAGTTAAATTTTATCATGGGGACTGAAAATACTCTCATTTTGTCACTAAATAATTCAATTTACGGGGGCATTGATGTACTCTATCGGTGTGAAACTATCTAGGTTGCTGAACTTACGCGGTTTGTCTTCAAAGTTCCTTATGACCGTCACGTTTCTCGGGTATGAATCCTGAAGGTTTTGTCGAAAATCTCTATTGTAACTTTCGGGCTCTTTACTCATCTCCTCTAAACCTTCCGTAAACCTGAATAATCTTTCTTCCTGCCTAATTTCCCTTTCTTCCACTTCTAGGCTATTTCTTCTAGACTGATTCCTCGAATCTTCGAAATCTATCTTCTCCCTTTCCTTTTCTTCTATCTCAGCGATAATCTTCTTCAGCTGTTGGCCTACTTCGGTCTTTAATTCTTCCTTATACGTCTCAAACTTGGCAACATCTCCTAGATGAAGATTTTGTAACTTCTTGGATACGTATTCTTCTAGTTCATTAGTTTTCCCCTCACTCATGGCATTAACGTTAGTGACAACCTTGTTTAATCGTTCCTCTATCGTTTTAGCTTTACTCTCTAACGATTCTTTCAAAGCTTGCACATCCTGAGTAGACTGAGTTCTATCTTCTACTTGCTTTTCAGTGAGCGTATCAATCCTTTTACCTAGATCCGTTCTTACTTAAATAACCTCTCTATTAATTTCTACTTGGGTACTGGCTAATGTCTTTTCTATGTTATCTTGGATTTGCTTAACATCTTCCCCCCTGGATTTATTCCACTCGTCTTTCCGTACAACTACATTAGCTTTTAACATTTCAGCTATGTCCTCCTCAATATCTGCCTTAAGAATTTTATTATGATCAATAACCTGTGTTCGTAAAGGTTCTACGTTACCTTTTAATTAGACCATAGAAGCTGTAGTTTTTAACGCATCGTTAACAAAACGTGTCGTTAAAGCAGTTATATTCTGAGTACACAATTCTTTAGACGCCTCTACCCCTTGTCTAATCTTATTAATATCCTCCTGGAATTTTGTCACATCTACAAATACCGTATTGACTTCTGTCTGTATTTTACCTATGTCAGACTGTACATCAGTGACATATAACTGCATATCATTTATGTCAACCTGAACATTGGTGACATCAGCTTGGACTGTATCTACTTTAAATTGGACATTGGATACCTCATATAACAGTATATATGGCATAAACAACTATCATCTACTATGTTAAACAATAACCAAAAAGGATTAATTGCTATTAACATATCTTATGTAGGAACTTCTCTCAAATAATGGCATGACACTCAGTATCATTGCACATGACTACTGGACTACAATTATACATGCGTAAGTTCTTCAAACGAAACTTTCAATTGTAATGAACGATATTAGACAGCTGTGATTAACCTCCTAAAGTTTACTCCACAACAAGATAATTAACTGTTAACTCGTCTGTCGCAAATACATGTAATAAAAATAATACTCCTGTCTCATCTCACTTGTCAAGCTATAAATTGTTTATCGTTGTAATATCATGTCCACAAATGACGTGATGTTACACAAATAGGATAAAATAACACACATGTTATTTATAATGTCAGATATAATTCCATCTTGACCGGGATAAACTAGCTTTGAATTCCTAGCCAAAGATTTGAATAATCTTCTATCATAAGGTATTTCCTCTAACATATTAAATGAACAAAGCTCTTAGCTTTACAAATAATAAGAAATGTTTGTCAATGTCGTAATATTTTTCCACTCTACACAAAGAGTGTTCATAGGAATTAAGACTTCGGTATTACCAAACGACTAGTATTTCTTAGATCGTCGATAGTTTATGTACAATAATGATACAACAATAGCAATCGATGTTTCTTCTGTTCTTGAAGTTATATGTTGTTACATTTAAGTGCTCAAATTAAATTTAATAAGGATTTAATTTGAAGACACAACGTTAAAATACTTGGTTTAAATGAAGTTATTAAAATTCGAGAGTCGAAACGACTAGTCTCCTATGAGGCAATATGATTCCTCAAACAAAATTTTAATGTCAGGTCCACAACTGATCCGTTGAATAAAATTGAAAAATAGATGAAATGCAATCATCTTCTAAATAATCTTGAAGTATAAAAACTCAACACACATCTGAAGTGTAAAATAATAAAAGCACTAATATACATGAAATTTGAAAATATAGAAATATGGAATAAGATCGCTGGAAATATGGAATAAGATCCCTGGCTCAGAATGTTACTAATCAAGCTCTATATAACTATGAGATACACTAATAGCTTATTTGGACGAAAACATGAAGATCTATGTAAGTATTTCCACAATACTTTAGATGTTTCCTCAGTACAAGACACTGAGATGGGTCTGCATTCGAACCTCGGATCTGCGACCTCAGAGATAAGAAACGTCTCTCTCTGGAATTCACCAACATTCGCCTGGGCTCGAACGACATCCTTCTGGCAAATTCTTCTGTGTTGCTGGGCTACCTTTCCCTAGCATCTTGACAAATCTCTTCTGTAGAGGCTTCATTCTCCGTCGTAAATATGTATCAGCTTCATCATTGGAATATAATTATGGAAATATTCATATAAATAGTGAATGAAATGTTTCCATTGCTATTTGATGTTATATTAGTGTTCGCAGACTGACGAAAATGCACAAGATGGACCGTACACTACGTCTGTATTCAAGAATACGTTGTCTAACGAAGCTCCATCGTTGTATCTTAACTCCTGTTATTGAATATATCACTGGCGCATGACTATCTAGTTCATCATATCAACTATGTTAATTATGCTGAATGATAACAATTGAAGAATAATAATAGTCATTCTAGTAATGTTTATATGTTGCGCCAATATTAAACGTTCTCCGCCACTGTTCACTTGATCTGCGATCGCCAACTTCACGTTGCAATTTATAATGATATTCAGCTTCGTTTCCAACACATTTGGAAATCTAACTTGACAGGCTTATATTGTCGAAACGGTGAATATTAAAGCGCTCGACTTGACACAATATATAGTATGCGACCTGTTCTTTATATATCTTTATATATATAATTCTTCGACACGTGTGTATGTGACTGAACTCCTCCTAAACGACTGAACCGATATTGATGGAATTTGGTATGTATGTTAGGGTGGGTCCATGTATGGTTTAGATTCACAATCTGACCCGGTAGGTGGAATGAACACAATTTTAGAACCACAATTTACACACAATTTTAGAACCACAATATACAGTCAAAAACAGTCGTCATGGAAACCACTAGTCTTGGCCTTCGTGAAAGCTGATGTCTTTGGACGGTTTGTCTCTGCACGTTAGAGCCACCTGGTTGCAACCTGATCAACTACCGCCATTACATACACTCCGCCCGTGGCGAAAATTTGTGTTTTATACCAAAGGTGGCAGTGATGTCGAATTCTACTGTTTGTCTCTGCACGTTAGAGCGATTCCAAGCCCCTATGCGTTCATATACCATTCATCCGATTGCCATGAAACTTGGGTGATATGTTGAGTGAGCTCCAGGGAAGGTGTTTGGCTTAGTAAATCCATTTTACAATAGGTACGCACGAATAGATTCAACATATGAGCGAAGACGCGCGAAGCGTTTCAAAAAGGTCCCGTATGCGTTCAAATACCATACGTCTGATAGCGATGAAACTTGGGTGAGATGTTGTGTACACTCCAGGGAAGGCTTCTGGCTTAGTCAATCAATTTCACATTAGGTAGCGCACGACTAGATTAAACAAATGAGTGACGACGCGCGAAGCGTTTCAACAAAATCCCGTATAAGTTTATATTCCATTCATAGATTGAGATGAAACTTTGAAAAGTTGCTGTCTACACTTAAGTGAAGGCTTCTAACTTAGTAATCCATTTCACAGGAGGTTGCGCACGAGTAGATTCAACAAATGAGCGGCGACGTGCGAAGCGTTTCAACTAAGTCCCGTATGCGTTCAAATACCATTCGTCCGATAGCGATGAAACTTGGGTGAGATGTTGTGTACACTTACGGGAGGGTTTCTAACTTAGTAAACCCATTTTACAATAGGTAGCTCACGAGTATATTCAACAGATGAGCAACGACGCGCGAACTTTTAATCGAAGTCCCGTATGCGTTCATATACCATTCATCCGATTGCAATGAAACTTGGGTGAGATGTTGTGTACACTTACGTGAGGGTTTCTAACTTAGTAAATCCATTTCACAGGAGATTTCGCACGAGTAGATTCAACAAATGAGTGACGACGCGCGAAGCGTTTCAATAAGGTCCCGTATGCGTTCAAATACCATTCGTCCGATTACGATGAAACTTGGGTGAGATGTTGTGTACACCCTACGGAAGGTTTCTGGCTTAATAAATCCATTTTACAATAGGTAGCGCACGAGTAGATTCAACAAATGTGTGACGACAGGCGAATCATTTCAACAAAGTACCGTATGCGTCCATATACCATTTATCCGATTGCGATGAAACTTTGGTGAATTGTTGTGTACACTCCAGGAAATGTTTCTGTCTTAGTAAATCCAGTTTTAATAAGTAGCGCTCGAGTAGATTCAACAAATGAGCGACGGCGCGCGAATCGGTTCCACAATGTCCCGTATGCGGTCATATATCATTCATCCGATTGCTATCAAACCTTGGTGAATCATTGAGTACACGCCAGAGAAGGTTTCAGGCTTAGTAAATCTATTTTACAATAGGTAGCGCATGAGTAGATTCAACAAATGAGTGACGGCACGCGAATCGTTTAAAGAAAATCACTTATGCGTTCATATGTCATTCATCCGATTCCGATGAAACTTTGATGAGTTGTTGTGTACACGCCGGGGAAGGTGTTCAACTTGGTAAATCCATTTTACAATATTGGTAGCGCACGAGTTGATGTAACAAATGAGTGACGACGCGCGAAGCGTTCCAACAAAATCCTGTATGCGTTCATATACTATTCATCGATTGCGATGAAACTTTGATGAGTTGTTGTGTACACTTACCTGAAGCTTTCTAACTTAGTAAATCCATTTCACAGTTGGTAGAGCAAGAGTAGTTCCAACAAATGAGTGACAGCGCACGAATCATTTAAACCAAATCCCGTATGCCTTAAATGCCATTTATCCGTTTGCGATGAAACTTTGGAGAGTTGTTGTGTACGCTCCAAAGAATGTTTCTTAATTAATTAATTCAATTCACGATAGTTTAGAGGCAGTTAACAGAAATTTTAAAAAAATATTGTGTATCCAAAAGCACTTCAAGAAACAAAGTTACAACACTTTCTTTGATTGGCAGGACAACGTCTGCCGGGTCAGCTTGTATATATATATATATACTTATTTAACTTCAGATCTCAATTATATATGAGATATAATCAATGCAATGTTCCTCGCAACTTCACGTAGAATGGAAGTGCGGTGATATCTAACGTTCCACCTAGCTATCCTCGCGTCTCCACAAGTCGACAGTCGTCGCACTCGGACTAAGCTTTGGGATCTCCGTTAAACCTGGAATGAGAACATCGATCCTTGGATCTCCCCCTCCAAGTCGAATTTTTGGCGGCCATAATTTTAGCGCGTATATTACCAATGCTTATTACTGCGTAGATTAACCGATCTGTGGTTTTTAAAGTATCAGACATAATTTCTCTTAATATTCTCTTCATTAGCAAATAAGAAAATCTTCTTCTAAGGGCCTAAATGCATAATTTCATCATGTTGTGTAATTAAAGTTGATCCCGTCTTCAATAAGACCTGTTCTCATTGGCTCTGGGCTGGGATCCAATAGCATAATTTATAACTTTATTTATAATATTAATCTCCAAACTCGCTGTTTCTATGCTAAATATAGCCTTCTACAAGCGTCCATTGTGCAATATATCATGTGATCGGGCTCTCCCACAGTCTCGAGCTAGTAACACTACACTCTTTTTTCACATATCCAGAAATTATATTTGCTAGTTAAATTTTATCATAGGGACAGAATATACTCTCATTTTGTCCCTAAATAATTCAATTTACGGGGGCAGTACTGCCAACTCGAAGATCATAAGTGCGCACGATTACCCGCTGCGCACAATTGCCCAACCTTCCCCTACATAAAAAAGAAAAAATGATGCATTAATTAATCCTGAATAATGAATTCAAAATGAAACAATAGGTAGGCTATACGAATAATATATATTTTTTAATTTTAAGAGTACATTACTTTGTTACTGTATAGTACACTCAAATTTGCTATAAATCCTTTAACGTACATATCCAAATACCAAGCCGCTCTGTTCCTAAAGCTGAATGTGGCCAGTACATTCAGTTCCGCATGTTGGAGTTTAGAGAGTAACAGTAATTAATGCAGGCTTTAAAGGTTAATAGACGTCTCGCGGAAATTCATTTCATTATGCTACAGTTTATTATGCTATAGATGTAATGGTACTCTAGTTTTTTATTTTCTTATCTTATATATAAAAGTGAAAGTCTGTATGTATGTATGTGGGTGGGTGGGTTGGTTCCGTATACAAATCTACACCGTTCCACCAATCTCAACCAAATTTTGCATACACATAGTTTAGGACCCAGAAGGAACCGCTGGCTACATGAATTTTCGATAGTCTTTCTCATTCTTCTGATTTCGGCCCTTTTGTACTCAAGCACAGGCTAATTAAATCATAAAATATACTCATGAAGGAATGGCAAGGCAGATAGTTTCCATGGCAACATAGCTCAAGTCGAGACACGGCCTTCTGGATGCCAGTTACGCTCTGCACTACCGGTATAGAAAATGAGCATCTTTACTTGAAATCCCGTTAGTTACTCACCTACTCACACAGCACTGTCAACCGAGTTTAGCATAACAAAGACTTGACACTATCTTCTACAATATATTTGTCAAATACCACTCACTCTCTCACTCATTCATTCATCACGAAATCTCAGAAACCACCGAACGGATTGGAATGAAATTTGGTATGCTGCTTCCCCAAGGGCCGCAAATGACCACTAAGAGAGGATTTTTGTATATTCAGGTTCCAAAGGGGTGTTAAGAGGGTAGACCTGCATTTCATTGAATAGCAATATCTCCCGATTGGTTTCATTGGGGGATGTGATACTCGGCACATAAACTCATCATAAAAAACAAGAAGACACGAGTCCGAGGGTTTTTCGAAGTGGCGTATATTATGAGGTGAAAGGGGTGAAAAGTGGGGATTGAAAGATTCCTGACGGAGCGTGTATCGCTTAAACGACATAGGCGAGGAGTTTGAAACTCAGCGGAAAAAATCAGCATAAAAATAAGTAAATATGTGTTTGACCGTTTTTTTTTTCATAAATCCACTTTAAGGGGCCCATGGGGAGGGGTGAAATTCTGGGGGGGGGGACAGGAAATAAAGTGTCCTAACTGATTGACTGACTGACTCACTCATCAAACTCAGGGGGAAAACTGCTTTAAAGTAAGTAAATAGCCTAGCTGTTCGACATTTTTTTTTTTTCATAAATCAAATTTAAGGGGTTCATGGGGAGGGGTGAAATTCTGTAAAAAGAAAATTGAAAGAAAATGTCCTGACTAACTCACTCACTCACTCACGCACTCATCATCGCCCAGCCAAAATTATTGAAGTTAGAAACATGACTGTTTGGGGATATGTTCATTGTATGTCAAAACCGTCTACTATGGGAGGATTTTCGGATATTCAGGTTCTAAATGGGTCTTAAGGGGGTTAAACCTGCATTTCATTGAATAACAATATCTCCCGATTTGTTTCATTGGGGGATGTGATACACGGCATATAAACTCATCATTAAAAAGTAAGAGGACACGTTTCCGAGGGTTTTTCGATGTGGTGTATATTATGAGGTGAAAGGGGTGAAAAGTAGGGATTGAAAGATTCCTAACGGAGCGTGTATCTCTTAAACGACATAGGCGAGTAGTTTGAAACTAAGCGGAAAAAAATCAGCATAAAAAATAAGTAAATATGTATTTGACTGTTTTTTCATAAATCCAATTTAAGGAGCCCATGGGGAGGGGTGAAATTCTGGGGGGGGGGGGAACAGGAAAGAAAGTGTCCTAACTGATTGGCTGACTGACTCACTCATCAAACTCAGGGGGAAAACTGCTTTAAAGTAAGAAAATAGCTATTCGACAGTGTTTTTGATCAATCAAATTGAAGGGGTTCATCGGTGCTGAGACATGGACTCTGACAGGGTCTTTATGTAAACGGTTAGAGGCCTTTGAAATGTGGCTGTACAGAAGGATATTGCGGATACCATGGACATACCATGTCACAAATGTTGAGGTTCTCCAAAAAATGAAAAAAACTAAGGAAGTATTAACCACCGTGAAAATCAGGAAAATCCAATACCTAGGACACATCATGAGGAATACCACCAAGTACCATCTCCTACAGTCTATTCTTTAAGGAAAAATACCAGAGAAGAGAAGTGTTGGACGAAGAAGAATATCCTGGTTAAAAAATCTCACAGCCTGGACCTCAAAAACATCTACTGAATTATTCCGAGCTGCAAGTGATAGGAACAGCACAGTCAAGATGGTAGCCAACATCCGGAACGGATAGGAACCATAAGAAGAAGAATCGGGAAGGGTGACATTCTGAAGAAAAACAAATGAATGAAAATATCCTGACTCATTCACTCACTCATCATCGCCCAGCCAAAAATATTGAAGTTGGAAACATGGCATTTTGGGGATATGTTCGTTGTATGTCAAAACCGTACACTAAGGGAGGATTTTTGGATATTCAGGCTCTAAAGGGGTCTTAAGGGGGTTAAACGTGCTTTTCATTGAATAACAATATCTCACGAGTGGTTTCATTTGTGGATGTGATACTCGGCATATAAACTAATCATTAAAAATCAGCAGACATGTGTCTAAGGGTTTTTCGATGTGGTGTATTATTATGAGTTGGGGTTGAAGGATTCCTAACGGAGCGTGTAGGTCTATCTCTTAAACGACACAAGCGAGAAATTTGAAACTTGGCGAAAAAAATCAGCTAAATAAATAAGTAAATCGGTGTTCGACCGTTTTTTTTATAAATTAATTTAAGGGGCCAATGGGGTGGGGTGAAATTCTGGTGGAAAAAAGGAGAGAAAATGTCCTAACTGACTGACTTACTCACTCACTCATCAAACTCGGGGGAAAAAGACAGCTTAAAAATAAGTTAATTGGTGTTCAAGAGTTTTTTCATCAATCCAATTTAAGGGGCCCATGGGGAGGGGTGAAATTCTGGTAAAAATAATTGAAAGAAAATGTCCTGTCTGATTCACTCACTCATCACGCCCAGCGAAAACTATTTAAGTTGGAAAAATGAAATTTTGGGGATATGTTCGTTGTATGTCGAAAACGTCCGCTAAGGAAAGAGTTTTGAATATTCAGGTTCTAAATAGGTGTTAAGGGGGTAAACGTGCATTTCATTGAATAACAATATCTCAAGAGTGGCTTCATTTGGGGATGTGATACTTGGCATATATACTAATCATTAAAAATAAGCTGACACATGTCTAATGGTTTTTCGATGTAGTGTATATTATGAGGTGAAAGGGATGAAAAGTGGGGGTTGAAATATTCTTAACGGAGCGTGTATCTCTTAAACGACATAGGCAAGGAGTTTATAACTCGGAGGAAATCAATCAGCTTAAAAATAAATAAATAAAATAAATAGGTGTTCGACCGTTTTTTAATAAATCCAATTTAAGGGGCCTATGGGGAGGGGTGAAATTCTGGAAGAAAAACGTCCACTAAGGAAGGATTTTTGGATGTTCACTCTCATCGACCAACCCAAACTATTAATGTTAGCAGAACGATATTTTGGGGATATGTTTGTTGTGTGTCGAAAACGTCTACCAAGGAGGGATTTTTGGATATTCAGGTTCTAAAGGGGTGTTAACGGGGTTAAACCTGCATTTCATTGAATAACAATATGACACGACTATGACGCGAGCGAAGCGAGGCTAAAAATGAGATGGTGTGTGTCTGTGTATTACTCAATCACGCAAGTAGCTGATTTACCTGGTTAACATATAGGTTACTTTTGATTTCAATACTTTGCACTATTTAAAGATGGCGACCATTTTAGTGACGTCACTATACCCTTTGGTTTAAAACTTTCATATTTCCATTTCAAATAAAGAGAGAACGCTAAGAAATAGCAAACTTTTGATGGCATATACGAGGTTTAAAATTACATTTTCTATCCGAAAGGTATCTCCAACCGTTAGCGAGTAAAACCTAAATTTGTGCTATAAAACACGGTCAACGCCGAGCGGTGTAGTTGGACAAAATGTTCCATCCTTAATCTCCCTCTGCGCAGCACCTGTTTTAACTGTCACCTTCACATTTTATTTTATTTATGACGCGAAGCGAAGCACGGGTACTTCAGCTAGTAGGATATATAAGTTAAAAGTGTTTACTTTAATATAAACCTAATTGTGTAATGATTTTTGGGGTTACAAAAAATCATAATAGGCGACTACACTAATACAGACATCATATTAACACAAATTAGAAGGCAATTGTACTGATCTCCAAGGACAAAGGAATGCATTTGTTGATCGAATGCGCATTGGAGCGAGCATTGGGAAAGGTTAGGGGAACAGGAAGCAGGTAACTATCCTACTCCGTCCAATTGGCGAAGGATTACGAATACTATTTCTCACCTCCCAGACCTTAATCTATTATTTATTTCCCAGCTTAGAGTTAATCTGTTTAACACCAGTTATACTAACTAGAACAAATCTATGGTCACTGTCAAGACTCACTGGGAGCGACATTGATATCCACAACTTGTTTTCTTTCCTAGCCCGCTGTTATTACCAGGTCTATCATTGATCTATGTCTTCCATCCCAGCTGGATCTAGTTACTTCATGGTTTTTTCTCTTCTTAAACCAGGTATTTTGAATTTGAAGACTATTTCGAATGCACATATCACGCAGGTAATCTAATGATTCGATCGGTAATATATTTAATACCTGCAACAGCATCTACACATACGATCTATAGGGTTATTATCGCGTAATGTATTGTATTGGCTGTTTCCCTAAGCATAAAACATATTTACACGAGTTTAACAAACAACTGTATTAGAAATAGGCTACACTCATACAGAGTAGACCTGTTATGGTACGCCCCCTTTTAATTTTCTGCTTTAGGTCTTTGGGCATTTCGTTTGCTGATTTAAATACCTGCACCATCAACGTTAAAATTGTTGTTGTCGTCAGAAGTATAAGTATTATAATAGAATATATTCTTTTATCAGAATTAAATGAGGCAGTCCTATTTAAACTTAATCCTTCAGGTTGTCGCAATGCTAATGCAGGATTTCTCGTCAAGAACCCATACAACCATTCTTTGCCTGGTAGGCCTTATACTTTATGTCCTGCGCACCATTTCACCATTCTGTTTTTAAAACCTAACTCACCGAATCCCGTTAAACTAATCTAATATACTGAAAAATAAATACATGTAAAATCACAGTAAATACTGCCATTTAAGACTACATTTACTTTTAAACAATTGAATCGCAACTGTAGGCTTTCCTTCTTATTTTATGGCTACAAAAATAACATGCAACGTGTATGGTTTCTTCATCCACATCTCACAGCTACCACATAGCAACTGGCATCAGGCTGACTGTCCCTATCTGTCAAGTACGATGACAGCTAGAGGATAGGAGTGGATTCAGTTACTAGTTGTACTGCTTACTCAAAAACATAGGTGCACAAGATTACCCGCTGCGCACAATTGTCCAACGTTCCCCTACCTATTGAATTTAAAGAAGAAAATAAGATGCATTAATCAATCCTGAATAATGAATTCAAACTGATAACAAGATGTTCAGTAAAGAACATATAGCCTACTTTCTCCTAAATGCATGGGTTTTGTTATACCTCTTTGTCGTTTTCAAGGAGTATAATTGAATGTTGTTTGTAGTAGCTTGTTGAAATACAACGTGCTATACGAATATTAAACATGAATGTGAGGTGCCCTTTGCTACTGCTACCTCTGTAAAAAAATCGTTCAATTTGGTTTCACCTTGTTTGAATTGATATGGGGAATCGATTTGCACACATAAATGGCCAATATCTGAAAACTGTTGGGCTGATGACCTTGTAGTTCAGTCCAAAGATGCACCCCACAGAAAGATTTGTTGTTACAAAATTTGGTAGAGATCAATTGATTAGGTTGGTCGTAATTTGATTTAAGCTTTTAACATTTGAGTGGCCGCCATTCCGTTTCCGTCAAGATGGTGGCGATATAAAACATGACACTGAGGTGTCCTTTGCTTGTTCTACCTCTGTACCAAAATTTCGTTCAATTCGGTTTCACCGTGTTCGAATTGATAGGGGGGACAGACATTCAGAGTACACAGACTCACACACAGACAGACACTCAATTTTTGGCCATATGTAGATCTCATAAGTCTACTTTAATTTTTTGCAACAATCGAAAGTAGGCTAAAAACCAACATATAAGCTATAGGAAGAGTACATTACTTTGTTACTGAATAGTACACGCAAATTTGCTTAAAAAAACCTTTAACGTACAAATCCAAATGCCAAGCCGCTCTCTTCCTAATGCTGAATGTGTCCCGTACATTCGGTTCCTCATGTTGGCGTTTAGAGTAATAAGAATTAGTGTAGGCTTTAAAGATTAATGCATGTCTCGTGGAAATTCATTTCATTATACTAGAGTATATTACGCAATAGATATACTGGTACCATAGGTTTTTATTTCTTATAGGATTTATAAGTTAAAAGCGTTTACTTTAATAGAAACCTTATTGTGTAATAGGGGGTTGTTCAAAATTATTTTTGAGTTTACAAAAAATCATAATAGGTGACTACACTAGTGCAGACATCACATTAACACAAGTTATAAGGCAATTGTACAGATATCCAAGGACAAAGTAATGCATGTGTTGATTGAATGCGCATTGGAGCGAGCATTGGGAAAGGTTTGGGGAACAGGAAGCAGGTAATTATCCTACACAGTACAATTGGCGTAGGATTACGAATCTTGTTTCATTGTGTGCTGTAACTCATGAAGTTTTTACATACATTACAAATGCTCAATATGTGCACCCTTTGTCACTCGACACACATCTACTCGACAGTCTGTTCCTTCCCCTCACACTCCCCAACATGCCTAGGTGATGTTAAGGAAGGTGGATCGGATGCTTTGCGGCAGTTCCAAAATATTCACCAGTAGAGGAGGGACAAAGACTTGATCTTTAACACACACCCACAGGAAGAAATCACAGAGTTATATGGTGGCCAGGGTAAGAGCATCTAATCGCAATCTGTGGTAGTTCTTGGTTTAAAAACTTTCCAACCTCCCAGTTTTGCAATTTGTACATGCTAGTTATCTGGCCGTGATTAATCGTGATGCATCCGCCACGCGGCCCCAGCAAGGCTCCGTCCTATAGAGAAGGACCTCCATGGATAATTCAAAGTGAGGGCTGTATTGTCTGCGCGCTAGGAGAAGTCAGTTGGACATGCTGTGATGGGGATCGAGGGTTCGGCTGTAAAGATGCGCGGTTTGTCAGTTACTGCTATCTCCCGCATTGTGCTTGTATGTTGTCTGGCACTGAAGACCCCTCTGATATTTCCCATATGCAGAGTACAGACAAGGCGTGAGTGAGTGAAGCATACTGTGCAATGCGCCGTATGCAATAAGTGGCCCAAAGTCACGGGAAGGGTAGTCCCATGAATAAATGTGCCCTGTATGACCCCTAAGCTTTGTGGCTAGAGTAGTCTGTCACAGGCACGAGTGTATTGAAGATAGCAAGACGTCGCGAGTTAACTGACTTTGAACGTGAAATGATCATCGGCGCACGCCGCATGGGTCATAGCGTTTCGGAGATTACACGCAACAACAATGTCGAGGGTGAATCTTCAATATCGTAGAGATAATGTTACCATCCGCGTAATCCGCCACACGGGACGACTACAGGTGTTTATTGAGCGGACATCACGTCACCTCAGCAGAACAATGCCAGGAGATCGAAGGGTTACTGTGAGTCAATTGAATGTCAAGTCGATGCCTCGGCGTATTGCTGCTGTTTTGAGGGTTCGTGGAGGAGCAACTCATTATTAACATCATATTCCGTGCCTTCCCATGAATGTTGGCCGCTAAGTGAACAGTACGCAGGAAGGAAACATCAATTCAAACCCATCTGACTTCCCGTAGCGTGCACACGATAATTGTATAATTGTAATTTAGCCACATTTCTGTTTTCTATTCCTTTTCCCATTGTTCTTGTTCACCCATTCTGATTCCTTATTCTTCTCTTTGATTACAGGACTGGTACATCTCTGTGGTGCGAGAAATGCCTTAAAATAGCTGATCCAATATGTTTGGCTGCCTCCTACTTGGAGGAATGCATCAGAGATTTGACAGGCAGAGTAGAGACAGGACTGCAGGATACAAGACACGTATCGTTGCTAGGAGATGATTCCAATTGTACAATACAGCTGCTGCCACTTGTCTCTCACCACTTGCCAGCATTTATTGAACGTAATTGAACATTTAAACACATATTGAAATACCTAGTTAATACAAAATTAAAAATAATAAGAAATGGCCATAGTCGTTTCTTACGAGGCAGAGCGTAGAGTTTCATGATCTGAAACAATGTTTTGATCAATTATGAACCCTGAGGTGTTCCTTTAACAGAGTTTAGGGAGGTTTGAAGCCATTTTCCATTGTCTCCTTATAATTGCATTTTAAGTTGTACTTGCCTGTTTCCTTAAGAGTGGCGCAGCGGTCAAGCAGTTTGCCTCTCGCCAAGGTAGACTGGCTTTGATTTCCGGTCAATACATGTGATATTTTTGAAGTGAATTTCCATGTTCTGTGGTTTGGATTCAACGTGAAAAAGAGGTCCCGTGGCCCAAGATCGCGAGATTAACAGTCACGTAAAACTACAAGCTTCCTTTGCTTCCTTCTTTGCTCTTACATTCTTGGAAAGTTGATATTGTAACTTTCAGTTGGTCAACATTATCAATTGTCAATAAGGCAACACTGCAAAATGGCTTCAGAGCTCTCTTTATTCATGGAAAGTGCAATTTACCTGTTTGACACATCTTGCAGCTTGTTAGACATATCGTAGAATTATTCGTAATTGTGATTGTTCAGTAAAGTGACCAGTAATTTAACACACAGATTGCATATAAACTCCAATATGCGATATTACTCACTTGACACACCTTAAAATAGAGTCAATGTGCACTATTTTTCTGACACCAGTCTCCGAATGTTCAATTTAGGATCTGTCAGGAAAATGAGGACTGATTCTAGTGAATCACTTTCAGTGGAGCTTCTTACTTTTGACTTAATGGCTTTCAAAAGCTGAAATAGCACTGGCACACATATGTACTGGAAGTGTTGTTTTAAAGGGCGGAACTACGACTGTTACCAAAGCATACAGGATATTTATTTTCCGAATGTGCTAGTTATACTTAAAGAAATTTTAATAAGAAAATTTGAAAAAAGTAGTCTGGTTAGCTCTTTATCAGTTTCGTTAATTCGAGTCTGGATAGTTCAATATTCCCATAAATGTGAGTTGAAAAATTTGAATAAACAAAAATAACAAATCTTCAGTATCAAAGCTGTACACGGGTGATGTGCTTGGTTTCAAGCCGGACACTGATTCTACCCCTATCCGCCACTCCCTCCTTCTCACCTACAATATTGTACTCACAAATTCCTTGTTATCAACCGTTGATTGAAATGTTACGAAGTAGGCCTTCCACGCACCGACAATAACAATATTTATGACTGTTCGCTGCTGACCGTTAGCTGATGGTTCTTGACCATTAGCATGCTTCCTCTACATGGAGCCTAGAGTTCGGCTCGCTTGTCAGATCTGCAGCGTTGCACAGTTGCATGAAGTGCTTCCAGGTCTCACTGCTTGCTCCCAGAAGCTAAGGTGGAGAGTTGACAACGCTGTGCCTCGAACTGGGGAAGTCCTGGCTCCACTTAGACATCTAATCTAAACATGGCCGCCCAGCTAGGATTCAAAAGCAAGCTGATCGTTAATGAGGAAAATTAGAGAACTGTACATCGTCACCTTATTATAAAAATAAACCAGTTTATTCTTGGACCGTATTGTTTGTGCACGTGGCAGTTAATGCTTTGATTTTATTCACAATAAGGCTGAAAAAGAGTAATTTCATAAATCCAAGGTTTTCTTTATAGTTCGAGGGTGTGGGTCCCGTCCGCCTTGAATTGCCGAGAGACTGCTGTATATACACCTATTAGCAGAAGTACCCATTCTTCGAACGGTCTTCGGTATTAATAACCAGACGTAATTAATTGAGCTACTGTTCTAATGGTTAGAGACTTGGAACCTGATTGTCGACAAAGAAAAATGATTAGTTAAAATATGCTCTGAAACTAAATTTACCTAACGTGTACTTCCTGACGTGAAAATAAAATTGAAAACCTCGTAAACGAAACGCAATACACGTCAAATAAGACTGACCTTCACTGTTGTGTCAAGTCCCCATCCATAATTTTAATAAATTATAAAGGCTTGTGGTGCATGAAAATTCAGTTTTTTTAAGCCTGCAATGGCCCAAATTCCTAAAAGCAAAAAGAAACTATTTCAATTCAGGAATTTTTTAAAATAATGTTGCTGTTTGGTGATATAATAGACCTTCTGTACGACATAACGCACATTTAAGTCGTGTGAAAAAATCTAGGTTACCCCTTGACCCCCATAAGTGCATTGATGAATTTTACAGTTTTAGTTGATTCCGTAATAACCTTTTAGGCATTTGCCAACATTCACAGAAATTTAATAAATGGAGTGGCTTTACTTCTTGCAGAAATAGATGGAAAGTTGAATGTAACTTTTTGAGACACTGTTGTCATGCTTACTGGCTTGCATTCCTTCATTAGTTTATTAAATGAAATTAGGTTTCTGGGAATATCTCAGAAACTGTTGGTTTTAGGGCCTTCAAATGTGGTTTTCGGGGTCCCTTTAGGGCCCCCCGAGTTTCGATTCTCACATCGAGGGGCTGAAAATGAGCTTTTTCTCGCCCTTGTACGCCTATTTCAGCAAGTATTTTAAGGGGGTAGGCCCCCTTTTATGAGAGGTACAGAGAAGAGTTACATCAATGATTAGTGTCGTGCCTCTGAAGGATATCTGTACCATATTTTACGTTGATCCACCCAGCCATCCTCGAGTTATAAGGGAACAACTTTGTCCACAGACAGACAGACAGACAAACAGACAGACATACAGATAGAGAGACAGACAGACAAGAAAATTATTTTCGCGCGCATCCGTCATAAAACAGTCTGAAACGCATAAATAACTCAAATTTCCGTAGAAATTCAGAAAAAACAGACAAACTTTCATTCTTATATATATAGAGATTGCTGGCCAAGAGTCGTAGTGGGTTCAAATCCATTAGTCGTTCTTGCCAACGTGTATATCGGCTGTGAACACTCACTTTGTCAATGAGGATAGATCTGTGCGAATGTGGAGACAACCCGGTGAATGTATGCACGACCAATACATCCGTGACCGGTACCAACAGGGAGGAGGTGGTGCAATATATTGGGGCGGCATCATGTATAGTCGCCGAACCCCTCTTGTGCACATCCCAGGGCGTATGACAGGCATACGTTACAGGGAAACTATCCTGGTACTTGTAGCGAAAGGCTATGCTGAAAATTTTGGCCCAAATTTCACTTTCGTGGAAGATAAAGCTCGCCTTCACATTGGTAATGCCTTCATTCAGGAGAATGGTATTCAGAGAATGGAAAGGCCTGCCTATGCTCCTGATCTCAATTGTGTGGAGCAGGTATAGACACTGCTTAATAAATAAGTCCGTCCCCACTGTGCTCCATAGCAATATGCAAAACCATTTTTGATGTGTGTATTTTAATCACATATAATATTTTCAGGTTATTTTTCACATGACCCAGTAATTGGGATTACATTGTGAAATGTTGTAATATCAATTGTCAATAAGGAAGCAATGAAAAATGGCTTCAAATCTCTCTAAACTCTATTAAAACAACACCTGAGGGCTCATAATTGATCACAACATTGTTTCAGTTCATGAAACTCCCCGCTCTGACTCGTAAGAAACGACTATGGGCATTTCCGATTATTTTAAATTTTGAATTAAGTATGTATTTCAATAGGTGTTTAAATGTTCAATTACGTGTGAAAACAATTAAATAAATGCTGGAAAGAGGTAAGTGACAAGTGGCAGCAGCTGTTGGTACTGCTGTATTGTACAGTTGGTATCATCTTACTTTAAGATCAACAATCTGGAATATTTCGGTACACATTTTTCTTCTCAGGAACTGAATATGTATTTCCCAAGGAATATCTGCCTGGCATCTGGGACACCATAAAGATACAGAATAATTTACATATCCATATAAATGATGTTGTTGTTGCTTACTTTAGAATTATGGCATGTAAAAGAACCTACCACTGTAATTGGAAGTGTGTAGCAACATTTTTAGGTTAATGTTAACTGGTTAGGAAACGCTCTATCAAGTTCCGACGTTCGCCGCCATGTGTTGGTGACAGTGGCGTCTGATAGCTAAAGTTGGAACTACTTGAAATTGAACTTTCATTCATCCTGATCCATTTCAACTCTCATTAACTGCTCTCGTGAGATTTGCATCAGGAAGGGCATCTGCTCGAATAAACTATCAGCTACGTGGAATTTCATCGCATCTGATCCCCAACCCTGTTGGAAAACGGATTAATAAGAGGTAGACATAGATATAAATGATGTTGTTGTTGTTTATATTAGGGATAGTGACATCGCAATCATACAAGCCCATGTGTGTGTGTGGAATTTGTATGATAACCTGTTTTATTGTGATGGCTTTACTGATGTGTGCATTTGTAAATTGGGGATAGAATTGGGAAGGAGGCGGCTGTGGCCTTAAGTTAAGGACCAACCCATCATTTGCCATAAGTAGAAGTGGGGAAACCACGGTAAACCACTTCCAGGATGGCTGAGCTATGAATCAAACCCCCCTCTTCTCAGTTTTGCTTCACAAGGCCGAGTACACCCTGTTCAAGCTTTCAGATCAGAATTAAATTTCTTGGCAGTGCCGGGAATTGAACCCGGGCCTATGCAGTGACAGCTAAGAATACTAGTCACTATGCCTCGAGGCTCAATACAATGTCTATTAATGCTTTATCGTGGAGGAAGCCATTTTTCAGTGTTGCCTTAGTAAGCGAAATGAAAATGATTGTACCCAATTGTAATGGATGTTATTTCCTAAACCAGAACATATTGTATTCTATAATTGTACCGTAAAGCGGAAACTTGTCCAATGTGAATGTTATTTACGTTGTATAACGCGGAATCTGTTCAACGCTGAAACGGAAAGAAATTAATTGTGCAAATCTTACTGTTTAAATTAAATGAAATACCAATAGGGACTTAATCATGTTATTACACCCTGAGTCAATAAATTGGATTAATATACTGAACATCAATAGATTATGGTATATTGGCTGTCACGGCCGGTGGTTTGTGCACTCTATATAAAGGGAGGTGGGGTGCAGTTCGTTACTCCTGTGGGGGGTCATGGCGGGGACACCAAGAGCCCGCCGATGAGCCAGCTTGGTGTCCTGGGCAAAACCCCACACAAGACACGGCACAAAACTAGAAGAATTGCTGAGTATTAATTGATTATACTTCTAGTTTTGGCCACATAATGGTGCTCCTCAGTAATTATTTTCTAAAAGAAACTGTCATATTCGCAAGCAAAGTTTGAATATATATCTGTCAATGCTCGCAATGTTAAGCCATAAAGTTCATATCACTACGCATCAATGCTAACCAAGCATTTAGCTTACAAACACCTTTGATTGTGAATCACTCAGTCTGTAATTGTGAAATTAAAACGAAACTTATAGCCCAGGATGGCTGAGGTGGTAATCGTACCCACCTCTACTCAGAATTGCCTCACGTAACTGAGTGGACCCTGCTCAAACCCCCAGACCTCGAATGCATTTCTATGCAGAGCTGGTAATCCAACACGGACCTCAGGGATGACAACCATGAATACTAGCCACTGTGCCACGAGCCACCAGAATCTAAGTTTGGCAGTTGTTATCGGTAAATTTTATCATGTATTTAATAGTGTTAATTTGTCTGATAACCTGTGTTTGTGTGGTGTCTTTAGTGGTTTGCTTAGGAGTACCGGTATTTATTATGGTCTAGAAATTATCGATCAGGTGCAAGACCTGATGTATTTTACCATTCAAGCACTTGCCTAGACGGAGAGTGGGAAGAATCCAGCAATCACCATACCCAGGATGGCCACTGTCAGTGCAAGAATTAAAACTTGAATTTCTTTGATTGCATTCCATAGTTGTCTACGTTAAGAAACGATGATAGTAGTTATAATAATAATCATATATATAACTCCCTTTTATTATTCCCGATTGAACGGAGTCGGGGATGGGACGCAATTATTTTTTTCTTCCTTGTGGAGAGTGATTTAACGGCCGGATGCCCTTACTGACGCCAACCTCATGAGAGGAGTTAATAAGAGATGAAATGAGCGAAGCAGAATGAAACTAGGCGAGGCATTGGAAGGAAGCGGCCGTAACCTATTAAAAGGTGCTGTCCTGGCATTTGCTTCGAGTTGAAGATTGGAAACCGAGGTGAACAGAGTGAGCCCACGTCTCTCAAAGTCCGCAAAAATCTGGGCCCCACCGATAATAATAGTAACAATAATATCTCAGTCACAGGCTGCCCAATGCAGTTCCGGTTTCGCCAAGCTCAAAAGATTTACATCAGGTAGCGTCGGCTTACGATGATAATAATAATAATAATAATAATAACTCGCAGATACTATACTGTCGTGACTGCGAGCCTCCCAGGTTCTGAACCCAGGACTGGAGTACGAAGCTCATTTCAGATTATTATTTTTTGGTAATAGATGCATATAAGGAAATCATGCTTATTAGTCTCAGGGGAATGAGCCAGAAGCGCATGACAGGAAGTTTACACAGACTTTGGTATTACTGACTGATTCAAGAATCCAGTCTATTGTGCACTATGCACTATTTGAACAAATGAAACAGAATAACAAGCGGATTCAATTAATTGGACTTGCAGCCATGTAAATGTTAGTATATGAAGCTACCGCTAGCTTGGTTGGCAACACTTACTGGGTGGCCGAATTGGAAATAACCACAGACTCTCAGTAGAGGGAGGGATACTTGCATCTCACGACAGACTTGGCTGGACAAGCTGATTGGTTGGTTGAGGAAATTTTGTCACTTCTCAAAATCCCCTCCCCTAAGAATCCTAAGAACTGTCCCATGGGAATTTGACCGTTCTATCATTTGCTCCAACGGAGGCAAGCAAAAGTAAGAGCAAAGCACGCTGGGCATCTAGCCGCCATTTTCAGATCGCCTCGTTTGCGGCGATTTTTCATACAGATTTATATTGTTCTGTGGTTTATAGAGTTTGTGCAGTGGTGTGTGTTGGGTTTAAATTTAAATTAATCGGCTTGTAAAATTCTTTATAATATGTCTTTTGAAGTGATTATAAGCTGTCCATTGAGCATCGATAATTATTGACCACATAGCGAGGATATAAATATATAGTTTGAAGTACGAGGCCTAGTGATTGTAAGAGGACCATTTACTACAATCATGTATGGCTATTGGACGCAATAAATGCTTTCCGGAATTCTATTAATAATTCTGTATTTGTATCTTTCGACGAAACTTCGGCTGCACGAGGTTAGGATAGGTAACGTGTCTAAAATGAAGTAAATGCAAAAACATCTAAATTGCTGGTGATTGAAAATATACATTAATAAATTATTCATGTTTTTCTGTACCTCTATCTTAATAATTTTCAAATGTGAAAATTCATTAGGCCTAGGCTACTTGATTTCTGTGCAAACTTACAAATGTGAAGGTTTCCCCCAATAAAAGTTTAAGGTAAATGCACCATTGGTCGTCATGTTAAGAGAGATTTAGTCATGAAAATGCATACACCTTATACATATTGGTAAATTTAATCAACAAAAGCACTGTATCTAACCTTAAACACTAGGAAACTCTCAATATCGAAAATATTCGTTTTAGAAGAAATTACGTATTTAAAAAAAGTGTGTTTTTGCCCTAGTCCTCGGAACGATGTCTTTGGATTTTTCCTATATTCGTCCCCCGTTTGCACCAATTGCCGTCACATTGTTAGCTTTCCTTGTCTGCTGTTTATAATGGATTTCTGTCAATTGTTGCTTAAGACACCGATTTATTGACTTGGAGGCTAACATTTACGATTAAAACAGTACCAGTAATTGTTTTTTATATAAAAAAAGAAAAGAAGGTGGCCGGAATGGTGGGTAGAAGACATACGGGCATGAAAATATCGTAATTCTGCTCTAAATACATTTATTATAAGTTATTTTTGTATTAACTCTAAGTGCATTAGAAATACAATAATAATAATAATTGAAATTCGAACAAGAACGTGTATTGATGTAGATATCCCAGACCGGTGTTCAAGAGCGAATGGTCATTTTCCGGGCTGTTATGCCGTGATCTTCCCCCCCCCCCTTTTTTTTGACGGGGGATGGGAGGCGTATTCACATAAAAAGTGAGACCAGACCATGACATAACATAACATCTGCGTTGAACAATCGCCGAGGATCTGGCAAGATAGACTATTAGTCGTTTTCCACCAAATAACATTAGGCTTTAATTTGATGTTCTGTAATATTGCAGCACGGTTTACTGTCAAATTTTGAGGGGTTCGTAAAGACAGGTTTGGATTTCATTTTAGGAATGATTCGCACCGTCTCCTCCCTGGCCGCCCATTTTTGATAGGAGAGTGAGATAATCCATTGAACTAACACCCTTTGTTAAAAAGGAACTTGGCCCCATCTTCCTCTCTAGTTTTTCCTTTAATTTTCTCCGAGAGGGCGTTTCTCAGAACAACATTCCTCTCTGCGGCTGTTGTAATACTCGTGCCGTCCTCCTCAACGACCTTAATAGTAGCTTTCATTTGCTGAATATCATAGGCTAATTGAGAAATGTGCTTTTCGACAAATTACTTGAAAGCAAAAATTTAGTCTTAGAATATATTTTTTATCACAACTTAGAAACAATCCCCTTTAGCTCACCTAAAAACCCAAGGCCTAGACCTACTGATAAAAATAATAATAATAATGTTATAATAATAGTAATAATAATGTGGCTTTTAGAGATCCCGGGGTGCCGGATTTTTTCCCCGAAGGGGATCTATAACGTGCCAGTAAATCTACTGACACGGCTCCCTCGCATTTGCGCACGCTCAAATTCCAGATGACTGTGCCAGGATTCGATGCTGCAACAGAAGGCGAGAACATTACCGCTGAGCCACGCAGTCAGCGTACATCTACGGACGTCAAAGAGACAGATCTACATAATAACAGCACACTGTAAATGTTTATTGGTTCTGAAACGTTAACGCAAACCTTAACATTATCGTGCACCAGTATTCGACACGCATGTGCTCTAAACATCGTCAGCTATGACGAATATTGGACTCGATGATCAAACGACAATTTAATGAATGCAGGGTGCTTCAGAACTACATTATAAGTAACTTATATTGCCGCTGTTAGTTAGGTCTTACAAGGGGATATGACAATGTGCCAGTTTTCGTCACAAATGGCGAGCATTGACTGGCGCTTAGAGACAGCCCAGCGGGGCTAACGAAGCGACCCGAATACTCACGACCGCAACCGATCAACCATCCACCATCACGCTCTTTGGACACGCACCGAGATAGACCAGCGCAGCGGGGCAGACCGAACGTATCCGAAACTTCACAACCTAGACCGATCATTAGGGCCAGGATTTTGATATAAATACATGCAGTATTCCTTCCCTTTGCTTATAAATAACTAAAAATGATAATGTCCACGAATTAGAACATTAGCTATCGTTACATTTTATCGTCAAATACTCGTATTTTACATATTTGATCAAAATTATACCGGGATTTGTTTTAACATAACTTTAATTGATTTTTAAAATTACATATTCTGTCTCTTACTGTAAAATAAGAGTATTTTTCGTAAGTGAAATATATTTGTTCACCAGAAACTCAGGTACATGAAACGGATTTTCCAAGCAATTCATAAGCTGTTGAGAAAGGGACAGGGAAGGAAGATAAGGGGATGGACACCCTGCTGGAGACTCAGCGGCTGGACTTAAGTTTATTTCAGTTGTCCAGTGAGTGCTTGAGACTATAAGAATTAACGCACAGAACAACAAATGAAGCGATTATTCAAAGAACAAATAGCCCGTCGATAAACGAAAGAAAAATGGTTGCCCCAAGGATCATGCCGCGCTTGGAAGAGGATGGCTGATCGGTTATATTCGTGAGCATTCGGGTCACTTCGTTAGCCCCGCTGGGATGTCTCTATGCGCTAGTTAGCATTGGTGAAGTACGTAACTCACAAGAGATGTATGACGCTGGGAATTTCCTATTACATCGCACTCATGTTTTCGCAAAGTTGCTCCTTATCGGCAACGAAGGTATGACGAATATCGTAAGACATCGTGCGTTGAGAAAGACCCATTGACATCCTTATTATATATACTTATATACGAGAGTGACGACTATTGGCTCAGTGACGAAAACCGGTAGAGTTACCTTAGTCCCTCAAATTTTCATTAAATCCTCTTCCTCAAGAAATGGAATATCGGCATGACAATCAAATGAAATTGTTATGGATTTATTCTAAATAAATGGTGGTTGTTACCTTAAAGACCCATCCACAATGCGCAGTCAGAAGTCGGTAGTTGACAACCAAGCCATTCACAATGCGCAGTCGTAACGACTGCTATGAGTAAATAATACAGTGCAATTCCTTTATTCCTTGTGCACAGGGGCGTTGTCGATAACCTAAAAATTTGGGTAAAACTTGCAATATGGATGATTTGGAGATGTACAGATTATTTTGTTATTAGTAACTGGTACCGTGTATTTTTAAGATTAAAAAGGTATGGGTTGCGAAGGTATTTCACTTATATGCTCTTTGCACACAACACAGAACAACAACGTGATGTCGGTTTCTGACCTGCTCTGATTGGCTGTTACATTGCTGTAGTTGGGAGTCGAAGATGAAATTCTCGAATGCCGACCACCGGCTGCCAATTGCCAGCTACCGAACGCTACTCCATGTTGTGTACGGTGCCTATAGTGTACACCGGGACGACCACGACTGACGACTGGCCATTGTGCACGGGCCTTATTAAAGGGCAGAACATCATCTGCCCTTAAATCCTTTAAATGCACTATTAGAATGATGAATGAGAAGTCTAGGTTTATTACATGGAATATAGAGGGTTAATGTACATTTTTAAGTATAAAGTTATCAATGATATTTGTAACTTAACAAAATCCTTTTTAACCATTCAACGTGAACATGAGAGGCTTTTACTAAGTATTTCATGTTAACCCACCATTAATGTTTGAAAAATAAAGGTAGCACTGAATGAAGATAGAACGCGCGATAAAATTCTCTGCAATACATGAATTAGACAAAATACCTTATGAAATGATCAGAAATTAATCAGGGAGCGATGTTTTATTAGATATTTCCTCCTCCGCTGTCTGTGACCCACCCAGCCATCCCAAATAGGATCATGACTTATATAGCCAAAATTACAGCTGTAGCCGCCATTGGTCCAAATCAATTATCATCGGTTGGGGTGGTGAGTATTCGGGTCTCTTCGTAAGCCCCACTGGTCCACTGGTCTGTCGTCAAAACAATACTGCCAACCTCGCCCTTACAGTACCCAGCCTCTCTAGGAGCGCGCCCCCGAACTTCCAACCTTCGTTTTGTCCAATCCATTGGTTTTTGACGATGGTTACAGCCTAACGCGCCCAGATTAATGGTTTTGTGCCAACCGTGCCCAGCTATCTACGCGCGACCAGAGGTCGCACCTACCCCCAACGTTCTAACCTTCGGTTTTGTGCCAGTCGTATCGAGTGACACAATGTTTTGTCCCTACCCCTCCCCCTTCCCCTGGCTGCTTGCCACGGAGGGCGGACTCTCAAAGTGATAAACTATTATTTCAAATATTTCAAACTCCCGCTTGTCTTCCTCTGCCCTGTCGCGCCTAATTCCGGCTGCGGGAGTCACGAGAAGCTGCGGACCTTCTCTGGTAATCTCTGGAATATTCTCGAACTCTTATCTTCCCGCCGAGCGCCCAAAATGCTGCGCTGTGATTGGCCGATGTGACCGCGCATGCGCGGAGGTCAATGTGTGCTTGTGTGTCTTGGAGACACGAACTCTTCTAGTCTACCCCTTGGACTGAACAGTTGTGTTTTTGTGGACAGGCAATATGTAATGTGTACAGAAAGCTTGGGCGGGACTCGGATCCCGACCCACGTTACTCCGTGGCGAATAAGCCACAAATGGAAAGGTACTGTATTTAATACACTTGAGTTATGTTCTTATTATTTTTACTCCCGATGGATACTTGCTGTTTCAGTGCGGGCGAAACTTATGCGTCTACCGAAATTTGGAACTGTATTTTGTGTTGGCCACACAGTGCTTGAAAATTCATCTATTTCTGTTTGTTTGATTATGTATTCCGAAAGACATCTTCGCCTAATGTTTCCGAGTCCAGAACTGTATTTCGCGCCTATCCATGACCATGATATTTCAAACACATGTGAACATGAAAGGACAGCGGTCGTTACTCAGACGCCAACCTAACCTTCAAATAGATTAAATGTGCTTTTAAGAACTGGAACCATTACCTATATTTGATATGATGAAAACTATGTTGTGCATTTTGGATGGGGAATTTTTATTTAACTCTGGCGGCATATCCCTTGTCTTGTCGTTGTGTTGGCCACGCCATTTATTTAGCGCCTCGTGGTACTCGGCTACTCAGGCCGCGAGCCCTCTGCTCAAATTGGTTTTACTGGACTGTTGTGCAAGTTTCTTTGATAGCTCCTGCTATCCTGTAAGCCCTCCTGGGCCGATATAACGTCAGCCTTACCCTTTGGTTGCAAACACGTGTTCGTGTGGTAATTTTACCTTCGTGGTTCCTCATGCCACGCTGTCCTCCCCTGACTGCCTCGGTTGGCAGGTTGCCTTTTGCCCGCTCTCCTGAGCCAATAATTTTATTTTATACTAAATTCATTTTCTTTCGGGTTTGCCACGCCCGTGGCTAGGCCAAATTAAGGGGAACCTCCCACGTTTTTCTTAGTCCCTAAGTGCATTTCTTGTCTGCCCCAACCCTTCTTGTATACCACCTTTTTGGTAAATATATATATTTGTTATCCTTGTTTTTAATCATGACTATTATTATTGGTTATGGGGGGACATCTAGCAGCAAAACCCCACCCTCTGAACATTTGTTCAGTCCTCCACTCACCGGTCATTCTGACCGTACCACTGGTGGCGGGTGTCCGCATAGCTCCCCCCCCCGGTGCAGTTGTTAGCAGAGCATTGGTTGCGAAAGCCACTGCTAGCTCCCCCGGTGGTTGCTTGGATGTTATTGAGTCATGTTTTTTGTTTTGGGGCAAGTAACTTACGTAAAAGTTAAATTCAGTAAAACTAGGAACCTGTTGTGGGTGTTGGGAAGTGTGCTTATGCATTATTCTAATCTCTGTTGTTTTCTGGTATTTTTCATGGCCTTGGGCTACATTGGAGCGCCACGAGTCTATAAAGCAAATGTTGTAATGCTAAATTCATCAACTGTGATGTTGAGCTGAAATGAAGAACTCCCTAGGGCTCGGTGAGCTCTGGTGTTGCTGCTCTGCCTTTCATGTCTCTGTTTCGCTGTGTTTCTGCAGAAGATCCCGCCGTGGTAAGTTCAGTTCGGTACAGTAGACCTGTATTAACCTGTAATCTTTGCTGCCTTAAGTTTCTGCATCAGTATGATGAGTATCGCGCTCAAAACTCCCCGTATTTTCTGTGTAATTGTTCTGAAATTTTCTCAGCTTTGTGGTGCTGGTTCTTGCACTCAATGTGATAGCGCAGAGGTTCTTCTTGTGAAAATTATCATTATTCCGACCGTGTAATTTTGAAAGTTTTGAAAGCCTATTGTTGGCAGTGTTGACTTGCAGTCATTGTTTATTTTCCTGGCAGTTGGTCGAGCCGTAATTGCTGAGCTAATTATTTTCAGGCAGTAAGCCAAGTTTGAAGCCGAGTGCTTATGTGGAAGCCTTGTGTGCAAATTTTATTTTCTGGCAGTAGAAGCCATGTGGAAGCCGTGAGTGCTAATTATTTTCTTGCCGTGTTGCCAAGTTGAGTAAAGCTAATTGTCAAGCTAAGTGAAGCCGAGGGCTTATTAGTTAATTTCTGGCCGTGGTGCCCATTTGAAGGTTTTAGCAAAAAGTTCTGGCCGTGGTGCCCATTTCGAAGGTCCAAGTAATGTTTATCTGGCCGTGTTGCCGCTGTGGGAAGTCAAGTAAAGCCTTGCGCTAACTGTGGTCAAATTTTGATTAATTGTCAGGCCTAGTGCCAAGTTTGTGAAGTTAAATTCTTCTTTAATTTCTTATCGGTGTTAATCCGCATTTTTCGAGGCCAACATTTGTGTAGTGGTACTCTTGTTCTACTAACGTAGTTGTAGACTGTAGCTGTTGATCCTGTAGATCTTTTTTGAAGTAGAGCTGTCCTTCAAATTTTATTGCTGTTACATTTTTGGTGAAATTTCAGGGTACGTGAAAAGTGAAATTATTAGTGTACGGTAGTACACCTGCCAGCGGTGTCTGTGCTACCTTGGTAATTGGGAAATGTGAACCTGCTTTTGGATGAGTGTATTTTGAATTTTGATAGCCTGTGTCAGCGAGGTTATGTTCACATCGGCTATGGAGTGCCTTAAGAGTGATTTCAGTGAAAGTGCTGTGATGATGCGAGCCAAGGTGTATTGTGAAGATGATATTTTGGATATCAGTTGCTGCGTGGAGTTCCAAATTTAATATTTCAGCTTAAGACGTGCTGTATGAATGAGTGGTGTTGGGTATAGCTGGTGGTCGATATAATTCTTTATTTAGGTTGGCACTACTGTCTTATCAGTACCCGTGAGTGGTCGATCGAGTTCTGTCGATTTCAGTGTAATTCTGGTCCTGTAAGAAGATGAACGAGTGATGTTTGTATGAACGAGTGCCTGACCTGATTTTGTTGACTTTGCTGTGTTCGACTGTTGTAGAGTGACCCTGAGAGCTGCGTGTGTCGAGAGATTGTTGAGTGAATGTCAAGTTAACTTTGATTTTAATAGTTGGTGAGAAAGCAGTATAGGATCAGCGTTGAATTTGTCAATTGTGAAGAGCGGATAGTTCGGAAATTTATTTTATTTCAGAATTTTTGAATTTTATTATAACGAGCCCCGTGAACTTGGGTGATGTGAACCTGATCTCACGTGTTCAGGCGTTGCTGCGACGTATCGCTTGTATGCTGTTTGGTCGTATGTAGTTCGGGAGAGTCCTGTTTCGAAATTTCTCAGGTCGAATCGTTTTTGGTTTTCAGCCGGTGACCAAGTAAGCCGTTTCGGAAAAAAATTCTATTTCTGGTGTTTTTAAATTTTAGGTAACTATAGAGTAGCTGTTGAGAACGTGCTGCGACCTCGTGTGTGAATGGTTGTTGCTGTTGCTTTATATTTGGTTTCTCTTGTGATTTCCCCGGACATTGCCTAGTGCTTCCTCAGGTTGGTACCTGTCTCCGGTTGTACCCCGGCGTCCTCTGGTGACATGGTGTCTCTCTTTGGTTGACTGGCCTGTGATGTCTCTTACGTCAACGTTCGGCAGGAGGAAGTGTTCCTTACGTGTCGGTGCCGAGCTAGTTCGTCCCCTTCTGTCATGTGACTTGGTGAAGTCGCCTTGTGGCAGAGGCAATTTGTAGTGTATGTTGCAGTCATTTTATTTCTGTTGTGTGTTGGAAGGTTGGTGCCTGTCGACTTGTTCGATCTGCTGGGTTGGTACCAGGTTTCTGTTTATTGTGTGTTTTGGGTATCTCAGTTAGAGTGGGATATTTGTGGAGTCAAGAATTTCGGGATGATGTTTCCCCGTAAATTTTATTTTTCAGGAAGGAATATTCCCTGTTTTGTATATAGACTTTGCCAGGATGCTGTGCCCTGAGCGGAAGTAAGTTGCCGGGAGGTTTTTCCCTGAGCTTTTGTGAGTTTTAGTTGTTACAGGAAGGTGCATTCCCTGTTGTGTTGTTCAGGATGATTGGTTCCCTGACTTTTGGTGGACCCTGAGATGGTCACATTTATTTCAGGATGGCGATTCCCTGACCTTTGGTGGACCCTGAGATGGTCACTTGCAGGATGGTGAATTCCCTGTTGCCCGTGAGGCATTTTATTGTGCGTTGGATATGTGTACCCCCTGATTTTGCTCCATTGCGTGAGTATTAGCAGGCTGGTACATAAAGTGTGTAGGAGTGTCATCTGAGTCTGCTCGATGGCGCTAAAGGAAGCTGTGCGTTGTGAACGAGTGAAGTGGCGTAGCCTGAGTCAGCTCGGATATGCGTTATTTTGGCGGAGTTGGTAGCAATGGTCTGTTGACCTAGTGTGATTGCTGCATTTTGTGTTGGTGCGAGTTTGTTTGTACCTGGAGTGTGTTGCTCTCAGTGATGAAAATTTTATTTAGCAACGTTGAGTGGATGGTCGAGTGATGCTGTATGCCTGCGTGTTGCTGTCGAGGAGAGGTCCTGATCAGTTGTCGGATTGACAAGATTTGGATACGATTTAGATTTTGGAATTTTATTGCCCGGGCGTTTCGGTTTTGAAAAATTCTTTGTTTACAGGTTCTGTTTAGATGCTGTTGTCTCTTGGCCCCTTTGTTGGGCGGCCTCTTGAGTAAGAGCCATACTTATTGACAGTGCGTTTGAAACGCTGTATTATACTTAAATGTAAATAATTGTACTGGCTGACTTCCCGGCAGGCACTTGTGCCTTGTTGGCCCTGGTGTTGGTCGCACAAATTTTATGAGCAGAGCCACCCAGTCCCTATGGAGAGTTTCTTGTGTGCGTGGCGCATCCGCAAATTAATTACTGATTCTTAGAATGTGAATTCAGGATTTTGGATTGGGACAGTTGATTTGGTCCTTCAGACAATTTTATTTGAATTAAGTGGGTTCCTCCCCTCCCCTTTTGTTTTTTTTTTGACTTGAGTTAAATCTCTATGGTTCTGGTTGTCCTATTTTGTGGTGTAAAATTATTTTAAAAGTTAAGTTTCTCTGTTAACTCAAGCGGTGCGTGTGCGTCGATCAGCAGCACATATTACCTCTCGTGATCTGAGAGAGTGCCTCGTCAGTGTGAGCACAAGGTGAGCTGAGTCCTCCTTGGGTGAAGTGTACCTCCCTAGTGTTTCTTCGAGTGGTCGCTGGTGTATTGACCCCTTCCCCTACTTCTACTAAATTATCCTGCTAAATGGCAGGGAAGATGTCGGCTCGACTTATCCTGTCGAGCCAGATGCTGTGTCTGGATGGTTCGCTGCTGGCGTCTGAATCTGTTTCAGCTTGTTCCAAAAAGGGTGTAGCCCTATGGGGGCAGTGACCTGAGGCCTGGGTCACTGTCGGCCGCGACGATTTCCATCTTCTAGTGGTGGAGCTTGACGGCTGCTGGTGGTCCTGATGGCGACACCTACCTGGTCGTCCCTACCTGGCTGGACATTCAGGGGCTCCTGGACCGATCCGTTCCACATAAGTGTAAACTGTTACACATCACGACATCACGGGATAATTCACAAGGAGTGATGATGGAAAAAACTGTACGAGAATGATTGTGCTAGGTCAAATGAGTGAGTCATGTGTATACTCACCTGTCAAAGTCGTCCCCCCCCCCCCCCCACCTTCCTCCCCATTTCTTCGATGGCAGAGGGGAAGACTGTGCCAGTCGTTTCGAATGACACAATGTTTTGTCCCTACCCCTCCCCCTTCCCCTGGCTGCTTGGCACGGAGGGCGGACTCTCAAAGTGATGAACTATTATTTCAAACATTTCAAACTCCCGCTTGTCTTCCCCTGCCCTGTCACGCCTACTTCCGGCTGCGGGAGTCACGAGAAGCTGCGGACCTTCTCTGGTAATCTCTGGAATATTCTCGAACTATTATCTTCCCGCCGAGCGCCCAAACTGCTGCGCTGTGATTGGCCGATGTGACCGCGCATGCGCGGAGGTAAAAGTGTGCTTGCGTGTCTTGGAGACACGAACTCTTCTAGTCTACCCCTTGGACTGAACAGTTGTGATTTTGTGGACAGGCAATATGTAATGTGTACAGAAAGCTTGGTCGGGACTCGGATCCCGACCGACGTTACTCCGTGGCGAATAAGCCACAAATGAAAAGGTACTGTATTTAATACACTTGAGTTATTTTCTTATTATTTTTACTCCCGATTGAGTAGCTTTTATACTTGCTGTTTCAGTGCGGGCGAAACTTATGCGTCTACCGAACTTTGGAACTGTATTTTGTGTTGGCCACACAGTACTTGAAAATTCATCTATTTCTGTTTGTTTAATTATGTATTCTGAAAGACATCTTCGCCTAATGTTTCCGAGTCCAGAACTGTATTTCGCGCCTATCCATGGCCATGATATTTCAAACACATGTGAACATGAAACGACAGCGGTCGTTACTCAGACGCCAACCTAACCTTCAAATAGATTAAATGTGCTTTTAAGAACTGGAACCATTACCTATATTTGATATGATGAAAACTATGTTGTGCATTTTGGAAGGGGAATTTTTATTTAACTCTGGCGGCATGTCCCTTGTCTTGTCATCATGTTGGCCACGCCATTTATTTAGTGCCTCGTGGTACTCGGCTACTCGAGCCGCGAGCCCTCTGCTCAAATTGGTTTTACTGGTTTGTTGTGCAAGTTTCTTTGATAGCTCCTGCTATCCTGTAAGCTCTCCCTGGCCGATATAACGTCAGTCTTACCCTTTGGTTGCAAACATGTGTTCGTGTGCTAATTTTACCTTCGTGGTTCCTCATGCCACGCTGTCCTCCCCTGACTGCCTCGGTTGGCAGGTTGCCTTGTGCCCGCTCTCCTGAGCCAATAATTTTATTTTATTCTAAATTCATTTTCTTTCGGGTTTGCCTCGCCCGTGGCTAGGCCAAATTAAGGGGAACCTCCCACTTTTTTCTTAGTCCCCAAGTGCATTTCTTGTCTGCCCAACCCTTCTTGTATACCACCTTTTTGGTAAATATATATATTTGAAGGAAGGAAGATTGTAGTTTTACGTGACCGTGAATCTTGTGATTATGAGCCACGGGATATATATATTTGTTATCATCATCATCATCATCATCATGTACAGTTTCCAGCCCCAGGCTGGGTCTGTTTGGAACATAAGCCTCGCCACTTATTTCTTTCTTCCCACCATCTCTCCGCTGTCACTCTGGTCCAGTCCTCGCCTCTCTTCTTGACACATTCCTGCACTCCTTTCAGCCATCGATCTCTTGGTCTTCCCCTTGGTCGTTTCTTCTGCATCTGCATCTCATGTATCCTCTTGGGAATCTTCTTCTCATCCATTCTCTTTAAGTGTCCATACCACCTCAGTCTTGATGCCTCAATCCTACCTTGCAAGGGCTCCTCTTTCACCATTTCCCTGACCTTTTCATTCCTCAGCCTGTCTCTTCTTGTTACTCCGATCCTACTTCGCAGGAACTTCATTTCACCTGCCTGTATTCTGCTTATGTCTCTTTTCTTCATTGTCCACGTTTCTGAAGCATAGGTCAGTATCGGGATATAGTAGCTTCCGTATAACACTTCCTTGCTTTTTTGTGGGACATCTTTATTCCACACTAAGCTCCTAATGCTTCTCAGAAATGCTTCTGCCTGTCTGCCACGTTCCGTAATCTCTTTGTCATTTCTCCCATTTTCCTCCACTATACTTCCCAAGTACTTGAGACTTTCCACCTTCTTCAGCTGTCCACCTCCAAGTGTTATACCACTCATTGGTCTGTCCTTTTTCCTGGTCGTTAACAGGATCTCACATTTACTGATGTTGAACTTCCATCCGTACTCTCCCACTGTTTCTTCCCAAGCCTTCAGTTGCTCCTGGATTTCCTCCTCCTTGTTTCCCCAGACCATGAGATCATCTGCAAACACCATTGCCTTCATCTTATCTTCTCCTATCTTTCCTGCTATCCGTGTCATTACCTCGTCCATAACCACAATAAAGAGAAGGGGAGACAGCGCACTACCCTGTTTCAGGCCACTCATTTGTCTGAACCAGTCTGTTCTTTCCCCTCCAACTTTCACACAACTCACACTTCCACAATACATCTCCTTCACTCTGCCTACAGTCTCTTTTTCCACTCCCATGTTTTCCATTGCTTTCCAAACCTTCTCCCTACACACACTATCATAGGCCTTTTCGATGTCCAGGAAGGCCATCAACAGATCCTCTCCAAATTCGTAGTGGTGTTCCTGGAGCTGTCTCACTGAAAATATGAGATCCACTGTTGATCTCCCAGGTCTGAATCCATACTGTTCCTCTCTCAATTTTATCTCCACTTTGGCTCGTATTCTACTTTCTAATATCTTTTCATATATCTTGGCACAGTGAGGTATGAGTGTGACTCCCCTGTAATTTCTACACTCCTTTCTGCTTCCTTTCTTAAATATTGGGACAATTAATCCTTTCTTCCAATCTTCTGGGGTCTTTTTCTCCTTCCATATCACCCTCATCACACGGTACAGCCACTGTTTCCCAACCTCCCCTGCTGCCTTCACCATTTCAACACTCACTTCATCCACACCTGGTGCCCTTCCTCCTTTCATCTTGTCTATAGCCATTTCCAGTTCTCTCCAAGTCAGGTCCTTTTCCATTCCTGTGTTGTCTTCTCCATCTTCCAATACATTGTCTTCCTCCCTATGACCATTTGGATTCAGCAAATCCTCAAAGTACTCTTTCCACACTGTCTTGAGTGTCTCTTTGTTGTGTACTTCAGTTCCGTTTTTGTCCATCATTACCACATCCTCTCGCAGACCTCTTCTCTTACTTTTGACCATCCCATAAAGTACTTTCTTATTTCCTCTGCTGTCTTCCTCCATCATCTCTGTCCACTTTACCATCCACTTCTTCCTCTCCTCTGCGACAATCTTGTTTGCTTCTTTCTTCTTTATCTTATAATCTTCCCTTGCCAGATCAGTTCTTTCCTGGAACCACACTCTGAAAGCCTCGTTCTTCCTTCCCACAGCTTCTTTTACTCTCTCATTCCACCATGGTGTCTCTTTACACCGCTTTCTGTTGCTTGTTCTTCCACATACTGCCACTGCAGCTTCCACCATTGTGTTTTTGAATTGCTTCCATATATTTGTTATCCTTGTTTTTAATCATGTTTATTATTATTAGTTATGGGAGGACATCTAGCAGCAAACCCCCCCCCCCCCCCCCCTCTGAACATTTGTTCAGTCCTCCACTCACCGGTCATTCTGACCGTACCACTGGTGGCGGGAGCGCGTAAAGGTGTCCGCATAGCTCCCCCCCCCCCCCGGTGCAGGTTTGTTCAATCCATTGGTTTTTGACAATGTTTACAGCCTAACGCGTCAAAATATATGGTTTTGTGTCAACTGTGCCCCGCTAGCTGCGTGCGGCCTAACCCCCGACCTTCTAACCTTCGGTTTGTCCAATCCATTGGTTTTTGACAGTGGTTACAGCCTAACGCACCCAAATCAATGGTTTTGTGGTAACAGAGCCCCGCTAGCTGCGTGCGGCACTACCCCCGACGTTCTAACCTTCGGTTAGTCCAATCCATTGAATTTTGACAATGGTTGCTGCCTAACGCGCCCAGCAATGGTTTTGTGTCAACCGTGCCCTGCTATCTGCGCGTGGCCAAAGTTCGCACCTACCCCCGACGTTCTAACCTTCGGTTTGTCCAATCCATTGGTTTATGACATTGGTTACAGCCTAACGCGCCCAAATCAATGGTTTTGTGTCAACCGCGCCCCGCTAGCTGCGTGCGGCATTACCCCCGACCTTCTCACCTTCGTTTTGTCCAATCCATGTTTTGACAATGGTTACAGCCTAACGCGCCTAGATCAATGGTTTTGTGTCAACCTTGCCCTGCTAGCTGCGCGTGGCCAAAGGTCGCACCTACCCCGACCTTCTAACCTTCGGTTTATCCAATCCATTGGTTTTTGACAATGGTTACACAATGGTTTTGTGTCGACCTTCCCCCGCTAGCTGCGTGTGGCCTTACCCCCGACCAAAACTTGGTTTGACAATGGTTACAGCCTAATGCTCCCAGATCAATGAGTTATGACAATGGTTACAGCCTAACACGTCCCGATTTTTTTAAATCACCAGTGATTTTGTATCTCACTTTTTATCAACAGTGATTTTTTATCTCACATGTTGGCAACAATGTGCGTGCCACTATATTGCACCTTGTTAACAGTTGAACGAGATACAAGCGCTGTCGAAACATGCTAGTCTTTTTTAAATAGCAATAAATTAAAAAACATATTTACGAGCTTTAGCACATATATGAGGTTCAGTAGTGACCAGGGTTCATAATTTCAATATGTAATATCGCCCAGGAGATGACACAAGGTAGGTAAAAGTCACATTCATGTCTGCTGCAAGTGGTGATGGGGAAAAGTCTCGTTCGAGATACTCGAGACTGACGTCAGTGCTCTTGATGCATTTCGAGTTATGCTCGAATAGGACCTCAGCGGTGGAAGGCCAGTATTACACTATCAAAGAAATTTGTCAAAGATCATTTATAAAAGATATGGCAGTGTAATGGTGAAATCATTTATAAGAGGTGGTTTTATAAAATTCATTTTATAAAATGTATGAGCACCATGCTATCTTTGATGAAAGATTCAAACCAAAATGGCGGATCATAACAACAAAGATGCTCATATATCAGAGTGTGAAATGCATGAAATGTTACATAATGAATTTTATACAATGTAAAACATAAATAACAGTTATAAAGTGTAGGTAAAATAGCCGAGGCTACAAGCGCTGCCCACAAAGGATGAACATTTCGGAATATAAAGAAGCATTAAATAGTTAAATAGGCTGAAATAAGCCATGAATAGCAGTGTATTTTATATTGTAGTATTTGTATTGTAGGCAATTACTCAATTTCACGTATGGTATTACAAGCGAATGAAAATAGTTATTTTATCTTTACCGGTAGATAATATAATATGCAACCAACCGCTAAGAGCAAGTGCTTAGTTGGCGGAAGGGCCAGAGCACTCGACTCCCGTGCGATATGATCAAGGATCGAAATTCACTTATTGCTTACTTTTTATTTCGAATGTTTCAATTTTATTTGCTCGGGCAGTGGTTGTTTGGAACGTAATCATCATTCATTTCTTCATAATTCTTAATAATTAAATATTATTGTCATTTTTCAAGTCCTCGTACTGCAGCTCGTCCACCAAGATTTTACTTGTGCGACCCATGGTTTAACCCATAGACGTTCACTTTATCTTTCCGTTTCTTGTATATAAGGGTATTGCCACCACAGAATTTCAACTACCATAATATACAGTAGTTAAGTGAACAAGGAACTGTCCTTTATACATTTTACTGAACTATAATAAAATATTTGAATGTAGTGGTGTGATGATTGCTTTGTATAACTTCCATAAAATTCCTTTGATAGTGTAATACCGGCCTTACCGTGGCATGGAGCGAACCTGCAAGCTTGGAGTTGGGAGACCGATACGATAACCATTCACCCATCGTGGCAAGCACAGTGATCGACAGGCAAATAGACTACAGGCGAGGAACAGCAAACAGCAAGCTCCTGACGTCTCAGTACAACATCGAGATAATCGAGAGCTCTGAATCACGCTTGCCAGCTCTAGCTCGAGAGAGAAACCATATGCGCCTGGCGTCACATACAGCATCGAGATAGCATTACAAGGCACGGGCTGCATCGGTTGCTCAGACTGGGTCGATAGCTCTGCATCCCGCTTCGCATCACTAGCTGCGTTCCACTTACATTCATAATTAATCAAATAAATTCTGTATCTGGACTTCCCATATAAAATCCATTAATTTCTTTATAATATGGCTCGGATAATCTGCAGCTCCTGACGTTAAGGAAGAAATTATATGTCGGGACACGTTACGATGTAACCATTGTCAAAAACCATTGATCTGGACGCATTAGGCTGTAACCATTGTCAAAAAAATTACAGTCAGTCTGAAATACTAGACGTTATATCATTTCAAATGACGCATGCTACAAATGCTACACATGTTAGAAAGGCTCAAGAGGGCATCACGCTTCGCTCGAAGCCCCAGGACTCTTTCAACAGACTCCTTTACCCATTAACTTAGGCTTCCCACGCGGGCACTTCTTTAAGGGTCACCCTGTATTTGAGTCTGACATCATTTACAACTCTTTAAGAGCCGCACATTATTTGAATCTGATATCTCGCAAACCTCTTAAAGGGTCACCCTGTATTTGAATTGAATCTAACATACTGTAACCTCGTTAAGTGTCACCCTGTAATTAGCTCTGACATCCTGCACACCTCTTTAGGAGGCACCCTGTATTCTTATCTGGCATCTTGTATATCTCTTTAGAAGTCACCCTGTATTCTTGTGTGACATCTTGTACTCCTCTTTAGGAGTCACCCTGTATTCTTGTCTGACATCTTGTGCACCTCTTTCGGAATCACCCTGTATTCTTCTCTGCCATCTTTTACACCTCTTAAAGAGTCACCTTGTATTCTTATCTGGCATCTTGTATATCTCTTTAGGAGTCACCCTGTATTCTTGTGCGACATCTTGTACACCTTTTTAGGAGTCACCCTGCAATCTTGTCTGACATCTTGTGCACCTCTTTAGGGGTCGCCCTGTATTCTTCTCTGCCATCTTGTACACCTCATTAAGAGTCACCTTGTATTCTTAATTGGCATCTTGTATATCTCTTTATGAGTCACCCTGTATTCTTATCTGGCATCTTATACTGTATTTTGCTCTGACATCCTGCACACCTCTTTAGGAGGCACCCTGTATTCTTATCTGACATCTTGTGCACCTCTTTAGGAGTCACCCTGTATTCTTCTCTCCCAGTTTGTACATCTCTTTAAGAGTCACCTTGTATTCTTATCTGGCATCTTGTATATCTCTTTATGAGTCACCCTGTATTATTATCTGGCATCTTGTACTGTATTTTGCTCTGACATCCTGCACACCTCTTTAGGAGGCACCCTGTATTCTTATATGGCATCTTGTATATCTCTTTAGAAGTCACCCTGTATTCTTGTGTTCGCTTCGCTCAAAGCCCCAGGTTGCTCGACGCCCCAGGACTCTTTCAACAGACTCCAATAATCATTAGCTTCTGCTTCCCACTTGGCTGCATGACGTCACGCACTCGATTCCCGCGCGGCTGCATGACGTCACTTCCCGCGCGGCTGCATGACGTCACTTCCGTCTCCGTCTCCGTAGCGCATAACGTTGGACCCAAGCATAACGACGAAGTCGACAAGTTCATTTGAAATGATAAAACCATTGGATTGGGCAAAACTAAGGTTAGAATGGTCGGGTGTAGGTGCCGCCTTGTCCGCGCTAAGCCAGCAGAGCACGGTTGACAGAAAACCATTGATCTGGGCACGCTAGGCTGTAACCATTGGATTGGACAAAACGAAGGTTACAATGGTTGGGTGTAGGTGAGGCCTTGGCCACGCGCAGCTACTTGGGTACGGTTGACACAAAACCATCGATCTGGCGTGTTAGGCTGTAACTATTGTCATAAACCATTGGATTGGATACAACGAAGGTTAGAATGGTTGGGTGTAGGAGCGGCCTTGAGCGTGCTCAGCTAGCGGGGCACGGTTGACACAAAACCATTGACCTGGCGCGTTAGGCTGTGACCATTGTCAAAAACCATTGGATTGGACAAAACGAAGGTTTAAATGGTCGGGTGTAGGTGCGGCCTTTGCCGCGCGCATCCAGTGGAGCATGGTTGACACAAAACCATTGATCTGGGCTCGTTAGGCTGTAACCATTGTCAAGACCACAGTTGTGCGAAAAAAAAAACACAAATATTTATTACAGCGGAGCGATATACTGCATAGTAAATACAGAGCAGATAAAATTAAAAAAAAACACACTCATTTCAACCGTGGAAAGAAAAAAAAACATATTCATCAAGAAAAACAGAGGAGTGAAATATTGCACACACTAGCCTAATTACAGCGGTGAACTGAGTGAGAACTAGAGACTGAGCAGGGCACTTCTTCGTGATACTTAGTACCGTAAGGGTGAGGTTGGCAGTATTGTTTTGATGACAGACCAATGGGGCTAACGAAGAGACCCGAATACTCACGACCGCAACCGATGATGATTGATTTGGACTAATGGCGGCTAACAGCTGTAATTTTGGCTATATAAGTCGTGATCCTATTTGGGATGGCTGGGTGGGTCAAGACAGTGGAGGAAGAAATATCTATTAAAACATCATTCCCTGATTTATTTCTCATCGTTTCATAAGGTATTTTGGCTAATTCATGTATTGTAGAGAATTTTATCGCACGTTCTATCTTCATTCAGCCCTACCATTATTTTAAGGTGGGGTGTCTAACATCACATAAAGACCTTTCTTTACCTTGGGGTTAATTGTAATCTTCTGAGATGGTGTTTTTGTTCTGATGTAAGTTAATGGCTCGAGGCATTCTCCACTTCAAGTAGTATTCATTAGGGCAGCATTATCCTAACATCAAGGCTACAGTGGCATTCAGCCAGCTAGTGAGGCCTATTACACTCTTCCTGGACAATGAAGAATGTAATTATATTGTATTATAATTATTATTAATAATAGAATGACAATTATAGGGTAAACTAGACTTCCCACAGAGCACTTGTCCTCTCTTTGCATGAGCAACAAAAATTTTGTTTTTGCATGCTTAACATTTTAACCCAGGGAGTAGCCTAGCTGTTTACTGAAGTTACAAGTTTTCACTCAGATATCAATATTTCTGGTCCAGTCATTGTCCAACATCTTTATTACCATGTTATAATTATGTATGACGATTATTCACTAATGGAATGCATCTTGTAATTAGGACTGACTCCTGTAGTGTCGAGGTACATATTGAGACCTCAGATCTAGAAGGGCTGGCTTCAATTTCTAGCTCTACCAAGACATTTAAGTTTGGTCTGAGGGTTGAAATGGGGTACACTCACCCTCATGAGGCAGACCTGAGATGAGATGCGTTTGATTTTCAACATAGCCTTCAGAGAAATGGTTCTCTAAGGTTTTCCACCTCTATGCCAGGCAAATGGCAGGGTGGTTTCTAAATAAGAGGCCACGGCCACCTCCTTCCAAATCCCAGCCTCCATTACAAATACACATACACTTACAGCCATCACAATGACAGGTAATAAGACAGATTCCACACACACACACATGCCCCGAGTAAACAGGGTTACATGTTCACGATGTTGTACAGCCTCTTAATGAATCAACAACATTGACTGGCATGCTAACTTGAACAATATTTTTCTCTTACAGGTTTGAAATTTGTGTGGCTCTACCGTGTGATGACAGTTCTCTACTGGGACAAAGGCTTGGCGAAATTAAATGGTGCTCTTTTTTATGAAAATGTTATGTTGATTTAATATCTGTAAGAACTAGAAAAGAATATACTGTATATCACAGCATAAGAACTTATTTTAGTCTCATGTTATCATTCAGAATACCTTATCTGCATCCTGATTCCTTCCAGTATCATAATTCAATCGGCACTGCTTAATTACTTAATATGTTTTATTGGATATGTGTAATTTGTATTGGTGATGGCCTTGTTGTATTCATATTAGTTTGCTGCATTCCTTTCTTGATAAGCTTATAGGCCTAATAGGGTGAATTAATTTGTAAATTTGGTCAACACCTGAGGTGAACTAAACTGTTCTTCACATGTCATTTATATTATTGTGCCACTGGATAATCCTACCTACTCTAACTACTGGAAAGAACCCACAACTGCATACACTGGTGGCAACTAAACCACTCTTCTGTTAGGTATTATATTGTAACATATTACTGTAGAGTGAATGATTGATATGCAGCTAGTTTTACAAGGCATGCGTGAAAATCCAACCACTATATTATTTAAAAAATGAAATAAAATCCTAAAAATGAATGACATTGATGAGGGAAAAAACCGGCTTATAATACTAGAAAAGTAAAGGGATAGGGAGGAGGGCTGCCGCAGTGCAGGTTTCAAATCGCCCGCGTTTGAAATTTAGTACGCTGAGCCGCCAACAGGTAGCGGGTTGAGCCGGCGGATGACGTCATCCTGACAGTTGTAATCTGAATCTAATTTACAGCCTCAGGGCCTCAGTAACCGTTCTCCTATTTTGTTCTGTGGTTTATATAATTTGTGCAGTGGTGTGTTCTGGGTTTAAATTTAATTTAAACGGCTTGTAAAATTCTTTATAATATGTCCTTTGAAGTGATTAGCCTATAAGCGGTCCATTGACCACATAGCGAGGATATAAATATATAATTTGAAGTACGTACGGTAGCCTAGTGATTATAAGAGGACCATTTACTACATTTCTGTATGGCTATTGGTTGCAATAAATGCTTTTCGGAATTCTGTTAATAATCGTGTGTTTGTATCTTTCGACGAAACTTCGGCTGCACGCGGTTAGAATAGGTAACGTGTCTAAAATGAATTAAATACAAGCACATCTAAATTGCTGGTGATTAAAAATATACATTAATAAATTATTCAAGTTTTTCTATACCTCTATCTTAATAATTTTCAATTCATTAGGCCTAGGCTACTTGATTTCTGTGCAAACTTACAAATGTGAAGGTTTCCTCAATAAAAGTTTAGTCCCTCAAATTTTCATTGAATCCTCTTCCTCAAGAACTATATTACTGCAATATCGGCAGGACTTTCAACTGAAATTGATATGGACTGATTCTAAGTAAATGGTGGTTGTTACCTTAACCCTCAAATACCCAGGACTGGTCTGCCAGACCGCTCACCTTGGTAATAGTAATAACTTAATTTACTCTCATTTGCTGCGATCTTGAGCAGCGTTGGCTTCAGTATTCTATTATTGTTGCGTAAGTATGTGTTGGAAGACATCCGTTTATCACTAGCCGTTAAGCTGAGTGGTGTGTAATGTAATATTTTCAAGTTCTTAGGCGGTCCACCTGACCATACCTGGGTATTACCGTTGCGAAATGACTTCCCCAGCTGGAAGCTCACGTAAAGTGATGGCCGCTGATTAACATTTCCAAAGTGTAGTTGCTGAATGGTTTGAGGATGAGAATGGGAGTGATGGGGAAACGGACTGTGATGAAGGTTTTGTAATTGAATCCAACTGTATCTCAGACTCCTGTCTCCAGACTTGAATTCATGGAAGTACTAGCAAAAGCTCTCGTATTTCCACTTACGGAAAAGAGGGCTTCAAACACTAATCTCACCCATGAACTCAGGATCTGTAATAGAAAGTTTTTGGGTGTAAAGAAGCACTGCCTCCAATTGAAGAGAAACCGAACTGCAAAAGAGGAAGACTTGACACATGTGCACTCCAAGCAGAAAATGGAAAATTGCATACATGGGTCATTCTTGCAGAAATCCCATTTGTTTGTAACTTGCCAAAAACAAAAGTCGGCGAATATTGCTGTGATTAGCTCAAAACAACAGAGAATGAGAATGTGAGCTTTATTTGTGGATAATAACCGCCAATCTTGAGCCCAATCCATTGACTATAACAATAAACTATGATTTAAAAAAACTGCTAGTAATTTTTGCTTAGTTTGCTGTTTTTCGTTGTATTTTCATGCTAGTGTACTAGTTTGTGTCCCCTGCTTCGCACGTCTATAGACAGTGACAAATTTCCTCATGTATTTTATATTTCATATAATAAATACCAAGAGCCAAGCGTTGCATGGGGTTTTTGTTTTATGTCTATGGTATTTTGATATATAAGATGTCACAGAATCTATAGATTAATTTTGAAACCTCTGTATCAATTCAACTCTTCGTAGTGTAGAAAAATAAAGAGAGGTCTGTCAGACCAGACCTGGGTATGTATGTTCTATATTTGTACCTGCGTAACTGAGGGGTAAGCAGAACATCGTCTACCCTTAAATCCTTTAAATTCACTAGGCTATTAGAATGATGGATGAGACGTCTAGGTTTATTACATGGAATATACAGGGTTAATGTACATTTTTAAGTATAATGTTATCAATAATATTTATAAATTAACAAAATCCTTTTTAACCATTCAACGTGAACATGAGAGGCTTTTACGCATTTCATATTAATGTTTGAAAAATAAAGGTACGGTAGCGCTGAATGAAGATATCACGCGCGATAAAATTCTCTACAATACATGAATTAGCCAAAATACCTTATGAAACGATCAGAAATAAATCAGGGAGCGATGTTTTAGTAGATATTTCCTCCTCCGCTCTCTGTGACCCACCCAGCCATCCCAAATAGGATCACGACTTATATAGCCTAAATTACAGCTGTGGCCGCCATTAGTCCAAGTCAATTATCAACGGTTGCGGTGGTGAGTATTCGGGTCTCTTCGTTAGGCCCACTGGTCCGCTGGTCTGTAATCAAATCAATACTGCCACCCTCGCCCTTACGGTACCCCAAAGGCCGCACCAACCCCCGACATTCTAATCTTCTTTTTGACCAATACATTGGTTTTTGACGATGGTTATAGCCTAACACTCCCAGATCAATGGTTTTATATCAACCGTGCCCCGCTAGCTGCGCACGGCAAAGGCCGCACCTACACCCGACCTTCTAACCTCCGTTTTGTCCAATCCAATGGTTTTTGACAATGGTTACTGCCTAACGCGCCCAGATCAATGAGTTTTGAGAATGGTTACAGCCTAACACGTATCTCACTTCTTTTTATCGACTGTGACTTTTCATCTCACATGTTGGCAACAATGTGCGCGCCTCGGTGCGTGCCACTAGAGTGCACCTTGTTAACTGTTGAATGAGATACAAGCGCTGTCAAAACATGCTAGTCTTTTTTAAAATAGCAATAAATAAAATCACATATTTACGAGCTTTAGCACATATATGAGGTTCAGTAGTGACCAGGGTTCATAATTTCAATTTCAGAAGACGAAACAAGGGTAAAAGTCAAATTCATGTATGCTGCAAGTACATAATCCGAAGCCGTCGGATTTTTTAAGAGCGTTAAAATCCCTCAGTATGCCTTCCTTCGAAGGGGAAGTAAAGCCGGCGGTCCCATGTCATAGATTTATGGCATGTTAAAGAACCTTCCACTAATTAAACCTGTGTGAAGTTAAATTGGATAGGTTACGAATGTAAACAACGCTCTTAGGTTTCTACGTTCGTTGCCAAGAGCCGACTGCGGTGACGTCGAGTAGCTAAGTTCTGAACTTCACCTAGTCGTCGTTGACGATGGCGCATGGCGGCAAAAGTAGGAACTATCTGAAAAATTCTAAGTTGCAGTCTGTACTTAAATTAAAAAAACAGATAACACACACTAATACAGTCATCACAATTAACACCGGTTATCAGACAGATTCTACACCCACCCAAAGTACTCGGGGCTACATGACCGCGTTGTCGCAGGCCCTAAACTTAAGAACCAACCAAATTCTGCATCTGGACTTCCCATAATAAATCCATTAATTTCTTGATAATATGGCTCGCATAACCTGCAGTTCCTGACGTTAAGGAAAAAACATTCATCGGGACGCGTTAGGCTGTAACCATTGTCAAAAACCCTTGGTATGGGCAAAACTAAGGTTAGAATGGTCGGGTGTAGGTGCCGCCTTGTCCGCGCGCAGCTAGCGGGGCACGGTTGACACAAAACCATTGATCTGGCGCGTTAGGCTGTAACCATTGTCAAAAACCCTTGGTATGGGCAAAACTAAGGTTAGAATGGTCGGGTGTAGGTGCCGCCTTGTCCGCGCGCAGCTAGCGGGGCACGGTTGACACAAAACCATTGATCTGGCGCGTTAGGCTGTAACCATTGTCAGCACAATTCAGGGAGAACTGATTCAAACTCTGCACACTGTCAAGTGAACTAGGCACTGTTTTGTATTAGAGTACCGCTTATATACATAGTAGTACCGTAAGCACGGGGCTGGCAACGCTGTAGTTGACGGTAACTCATGCACGTAATGGAGGCCACAGATGGATTTTTACTAATATAAATCGTGATCATATAAGGGATGGTGGTTGGGTTATGGACAGTGTAGGAGTGAACATCTATTATTACATCATTCCCTGATCTCTTCTTCATCTTCGTTAGAAAAGGTATCTTGACTAATTTCAGTACTTCAATTTTTTATCAACAAGTGATACTTCATTTAGTGTTACTTTAGTAACACTGAATGAGACATTACTCGTACGATTAAATTTTCTAAACTGAAATTAACCAAAATACCTTTTCTAATGATGAAAAATAAATCTGAAAATGATGTAGAAATAGATGTTTACTCCTCCGCTGTTCATAACCCGCCCGCCATCCCTTATATAGTAAGTTCCAACTGCGTCTGCCGTTATGTGCGTGAATTATTGTCAAATACAGTATTGCCAATCCTGCACTTACGGTACTACTGTAAAACTTTTTGAATCCAGACCAATTGGTTTTGTCGAGATCAATGATTGTTATTCTCAATGTTGTTTGACTCCATATTGGAATCGTTTTGTTAGATCCGTATTGACAATAAGATTAACTTTGACAAATACTGTCGAGGAACTCCGTCAGTCAATACAATCTATTCAGTAACAAGTCTACACTTTTGGGTACATTTTTCAGGCTCTAGAAGCCCTTCTTTAGCCATTTTATATCACACACTCATACACCGATCACCAAAAATAACATCATGCAATTCATCAAATATGACATAAAAACTGTAAAACACAATAAAATACTTAAAAACTATTAAACCAAATCTGTTCGTTCATTGGTGTCATGTTTGACGACTCAGAATATGTAATGTTATTAAAAAGTCGTTAAAATACATTGCTTGTTGCAGTGGCCTTGAAAACTGTGCGCTATGCCTCGGAAAAATGCAGATGTTTCAATCTCTGTTGAATAAAATGGGCCTGGTATGGTGTTATGTGTTGACGGAGATCCTTGGCTCATGTTGAAATAAAATTGCCTGACATTACATCGTCCAAACATAGGTATCTGTCCAAGTTAAATTCCACAAGACCTGACTCTAATAAGTGAATAAAATGGAGAAAAGGAAGCTTATATTCAATAGTCGGAGTCCCAAGAAATTGCGGTAAACTCGCTGACCATCCCCTTGGAATAACCCGTTTCAGCCTTGCGTGCCATATATGGCACGCTGCAATTTTGGTAGGATTATCACTTGGAATTAAGAGAATTTTATTTTTCTGTTGTTGGTTACACTTACTTGTTGCATATACTGTGTGACTCAACTGTCATTATCTATCATCTGCGTGCTTTCTTCTAGCATTGTATTATTGAAGTGAGAAGTGCGCGCCTTGAAGAAAAGAAATGAATTCACAACAAGATGTTCAGCAAAGAACATATAGCCTACTTTCTCCTAAATGTATGGGTATCTTTATGACTCTTTGTCCTCATCCCTAAAACAATCACCCCAACCACAATGTATTGTTTGTTTTCTTTTATATTGATAATAAGCCAGTAAGTGTCAAGATCAATATTATATACTTTATGATGATTGAATAACAAAACTACTAACTTATTGTAATGCATTCACGTCCGTTAATCTCTATATTAAGCCAGCCTGCAAAATTAAGAATCTTCCGCCCCAATCACAGTAGGTGGTGCTGCGACCTATCAGTGAATTAATCTTTATCTTGTACGCCTATGCACTGCCATCGTAATGTACTACGATGGCAGTGTTCTATGGGTGTTGAATGAGTAGGCAGTTTAAAGTAGCCAAGAGGGAGGCGATCCAGCTGGCAGTGTTTAAAGGTATTCGGAGCGCGATCGTGGCTAATAGTTGAACTACCAGTATTACAAAATTGCCATACTTCAGGAGGCCAGCTCAGGCATTTACACAGCGATATGTTTGGAACAATATTACCCACATAACCCACAAGAGGACAGCACCGTACAGAGGCATTAAGAAGGCTGTGGTTAATGACAACGTGTATCTAGTTCTTCTATTCTCCTTTTTCTAATGTCTTCTGTTTATGTGCGATGCTGGGACTGTGATTTTATTAATATACGAGTGTATACTTTATCCTCTCCTTTGAGCTAAATGACATTTTATTCAGTATCTGTGGAAAAAGCTCGTGCACATCATTTGTAAAAGAATTCAAGAAAAAAAACCTAACTGTAGCAGTACTCGATCCCCAGTCAACTGCGTGTCAGACTAACATGCTAGCCCAGAGCTAACCGTATCCATGACGTCAGGTGTTCTTAACTGACATATTAGATACGAACTGTTGGCAAATAATGACTTTAAATAAACGATTTCTTCACTGCAGTACATCTTCATTAAAGATCATTTCATACAAAGTTTATATTATTGTATCAGTACGGTATATCACATACAACATACTAAAACTACTGAAATATAAGACAGGCACATGAGGACAGCTGCCATCTTGTCGTGTGACACAAACGGCTCAACTCTTTTAAGCCACTCATACTGTATATTATTATAATATTAAATTATAATAAATAACGGATCACGACCTTCAGGATAGCTTAAACCCCCCTAGGCTCGATAATCGGAATTGGTGGGTCTTAAGCTATTTATTAAAATGGTTGCATAATTCACACGGCCGCCATCCTGAAATGGCATGGCCGATGACCTTGAATTTTGGGTGAAAGACGCGTCCTATATAAAGGTATGTTGTCACCAAATTTGGTAGAGATCGGATGATTAGTTTAGCCGTAATTTGATTTTACGTTTTGAACATTTGAGTGGCCGCCATTCTGTTTTGGTAAAGATGGCGGCGATATAAAGTATGACACTGAGGTGTCCTTTACTAGTGCTACCTCTGTACCAAATTTCGTTCAATTCGGTTTCACCGTGTTCGAATTGATAGGGGGGGACACACATTCAGAGTACACACACTCACACACACACACACACACACACACACACACAGACTCACACACACACATACACACACACACACAGACTCACACACACACATACACACACACAGACAGACACACTTTTTTCGCCCTGTGTTGATCTCATAAGTCTACTTTCATTTTTTGCAAAAATCGAAAGTAGGCTAAAAATGGTATGCAATTATTTATGAACAATATAAATTATTCTGCGGAACTTTCTTTTCATGATACGTACTGTGAAGTCCAACGTTTCAGTACATTATGATGCTTTGTCTAATTGTTCATAATTGACTGAGCTATTTACAAACATATATAGCCGTGCCATATATGGCACACTAGGCAGATTAGTCATTTTACTTTTCGATAGGTTTTGTTTGGCTGTACATGGACCCTAGAGGAGTAATAGGATGGAAATGAAAGAAATTTGGTACAGAGGTAGCACTATCAAAGGGCTCCTCAGTGTAATGTTTTATATTGCCGCCATCTTTACCAAAACGTAATGGCGGCCATCCAAATGGTCAAAACTTAAAATTATATTATGACCAAACTAATCATCGGATCTTTACCAAATTTGGTAAAAGCATACTTTCTTATGGGACGCGACTTGTACGGTACTATACAAATAAAAATAGTTATTGTGATAAAATGTAATCCAGTTGGCTCATTCGAAGAATGAAGAAGATGTGGAAACTACGGCCACTCACAGACGCACTAAAAGTGAAATTTATTTCCATTTTTTATCCAGAGCAAAACCGGCCTCATGATGAATGCATTGTAATATATTTTGGCAGACATGGCTGTAAACAATTCCAAAAAGACTAGCTTATTAGATTTGGGTACAAGGTATGGTTTTAGTAGTACCCAAGGGCACCTTGTATATTGTGAAGTGTACCTAGAGCAAAATCCTTGTAAAAATCAACAATACGTGAAGGTCTCCGGTAAAGTTGCGGCGCCCTTGATTCAAATTGGAGACGAGTTTTCAGAGAAATTGAAGCCCCTTGGATTCAGGTTCTATTTTGACAACATATTCATCTGTGTTGGGTTACAAACTCGCTTATAAGACCGGGGATATTGTGGTACAGGAACAATCCACTACAATCGCATCCACAAAATCAGTAAAGTGATCCCGTTGAAGCAAATGGTTAGGAAGGAACATAGGGGTTACTATGAGTACAGGAGTAGTGAGGAGAATGAAACAATCATAATACGATGGCAGGACAGCTCCTCTGTCATTATTGCTTCGACAAAGTATGTTGTTCAGTTTCTAGCGTGTTTCGGCACTCTAAACAGGGAAGAAAAAGAGAATCGTTGCCCCTTGGCCATGTGCATTTGGAAAATATAAGCAGCATATGGGTGGAACTGACCAAATGGACGAAAACATTGGAAAATATAGAATACACATCCCAGAGAACCATGTAGGCTACGTGGTTGATAGATGTGTCCATTGACAATGCTTGGGTCCTATACCGGGAAACAGAGGTTGCGTCAGCTACAACTTAGAAGACATATTGTGCAGCACTACCTGACATCGAACTCAACACTACCCAGAGGACCAGGTCATCCTAGGAACTCCCCAGGGTCTATCTGCATAATAACATAAGACATCAGGTATGGTGGGATAAACCATTTGGTGGCCATGGTTCTTGATAAGAAACAGAAACACTGTGTTGCTGAAGACTGACAAGGTCGTCCCCACACCATGTTCATCAAATATGCAATAGGTCTGTGTATAGTGATTATTGTACCATATCATACCAAATAAGGCAGTGGAGGCAAACAAACTAGAGAGAAAGAACAGTGTTGTAATTTATTTCATATTGTATAATCTGCATAGCGTGCCATATATGGCACATGCTGTATTATCCATGTTACGCTCTGTTTTAAACAAATTTCATTAAATACTGTAGAAATACACTATAAACAGCTTTTGGTACTAATCTTAATTAGTTTATGTAAAAAAATCAGGCAGAAACGGGATAAAGTGAAAACCTGTGAATGAGAAACCAATGAAAGAATATGAGAAAATTTTAAAATATCAACAACACGATGTCCGAAACGGCTCAACCGAATTATGTGAGAGGGTACAATACGATTATGCTGGAACACCTGTGTATCCCATCTCCTGATTTAAAAAAGGAAGCTTGTAGTTTAACGTGACCGTTAATCTCGCGATCATAAGCCACGGGACCTCCGTTTTGCGTGGAATCCGAACCACAGTCTGTACTTAAATTAAAAAAAAAAACAGATAACACACACTAATACAGTCATCACAATTAACACCGGTTATCAGACAGATTCTACACCCACCCAAAGTAATATGGAACAATTATGTTGTTAATTCATGTTTGGGGCTTGGGACATTTTGTCATCAGCCCCATGTAAGTAGTTCGGTGTACAGTAGAGCATCAAATATCCGTACGCCCACTGTAAACAGGGTTGGTTCCTCAGTTTAGGGGCTGTGACAACGCGATCATGTAGCTCCGTGTACTTTGGGTGTGTGTAGAATCTGTCTGATAACCGGTGTTAATTTTTATGGCCGTATTAGAGTGTGTTATCTGTTTTTAATTTATGTAAGGACTGCAGACATCGAATTTTCAATGAGTTCCTATTTTTGCCGCCATACATCACCGTTAACTTGGTTACTAGATGCCACCGCAGTCGGCTTCTGGTGAACGTTGGAACCTAAGAGCGTTAGTCAAATTTAACCTAAAATTTAGCTTCACACTAGTGTAATTAGTGGAAGGTTCTTTAACATGCCATAAAACTATGACATGGGACCCCCGGCATTACTTCCCTTCCGAAGGAAGGCATACTGAGGGATTTTTAACCGCTTTAAACATGTGAACTGTATTTTTCAAGGTACTGTGAGAGAACAGTGACCTTGGGAGTGTGTTTTGAACCATACACCCCCCCCCCCCCTTCCCCCCAGCGGGCCAGTCTATTTTTAACCCTGTCAGTTCAGTTGCTTCACATTCTGAAGCTATTACATCATTAGAGACAGTGGAGTCAAACTCAAGTCCTGCTACTTAAGCGAATGAAGGATTTGGCCTGCAGAAAGCGAGTTTCGAAACTCACACAACCCAAAATTAGCAAGTTTTTCAAATATAATATGGCTTATAGCCGCCTTACAGTTTATTTTTATCATTAATGGGTTGCCCAAACCCCTGTGGGAGGTCGCTCCCCTCCATTTATAACTCTGGGGGCTCGCCGTACTTCCCATTTACGCTCGGGTGTCGCTACCCTCCATTTACTTGGGCTGGAACAAAATCAATCGGGAAAATTCATCCGAGAAAATAATATTCATTATTCAGTGTGTGTGTATGTTCTTCGCCGCACATCCGGGTGAGGACTCTGTTGCTTCACTCCCATTCGAGCGGAAGACTACCCTCTACGCCTCCGAGGGTTGACTTAGCCTACATCTAATTATGATGTCAAGTCTTGGTAAGGGTCTACTACTGTCTTCCCCGACTCTGCTTTTCAGTGTTACTTTACGTCATCATGACGTATATACTTGTCACCACCTAGTGTGAGCTCAGATCCTTTATTATTTTGGGGGAGTAATTTTGTGTAGGACTGTAATATAATATTTTGTGTCCAATGTATGTAATATTTTGTGTACAATGTATGCAATATTTTGTGTCCAATGTATGTAATCTTTTGTGTACATTGTATGGGATTGTAGATCATTCGACCCGAATTTGCTGCTTTCGCCCTTCCTGGTTCAATTGGATCTCTTGTGCTGATATCTCTGTATTGTGTATGACATGTTAATTAGGTTTGGGATTTGGATATGGGTTTGTTATCGAGGTCCGCTATAGCGTTAGTTGCTGTGAAGATCAGTCCGCAGGTTTGGAAGGGTATGCATAGCCAGACTCTGTAATGTATCGGCCTAGAGTCGGTAATGCTGTGGGATATCCTTTAATTTACTGGATAGGATAGGTTTTCACAGTGTGATCAAGATTTGAATGCATGTGGGTGTAATATTAATGAGACCCTGGGTTAAGTGGGTAGGGTAAATTATACATGAGTAGGGGAGTGAGGCGGTTTCTAATCCCCCCCACCACCTCTCCCTCTGACGTCACATACTAACCCGCAATACATTCAGGGGCAAAGTCGATATCTCCCGAAGCCATGGTCCGATTTTGACAAATGAGGTGTCGTTGGACTCGGGTTGACGCCCTCTTTCCAATGGACCATTCATTTCAACCCCTAAATAAAACCTACCCCTACTAGGGGGTGAAATTGTAATTTTTAGTGAAAGTCTCTTTTCAAATACGACATGTATAAGGTGCGCTGCTAAAATGAACTTAAATGTTGTTGCTCATATCGCGCATGCGTTTTTCTGGCTGCCGCTATGGATGAACATTTTTGTTTTTGTTTTGTACGCATGCGCACTTGGGATTTTTGTAAGAGGGCGAGCTCTTTGAAAAAAAATGATTGATAAGAAGAGGTTTTGGTGGTGAGGAGAGAACCAGATAGTCGCCTACTTTCCTACGACGTTTGCCGATATCTCTCGAACGCAAGGTCGGATTTGGACGTGTGACGTGTCAAATCGCTTGTCTCAAAGCCCTATATATGTTATTAATAGGTTAAAGTTTTGAGAATGAGGGAAACAGGCGTTTTGGGGTAAAATTATGATTTTAGACTTTTTCTGATATTTCACGAATGCCTGGTCGGATTTGGTCCTATGACGTGTCAAATGGCTTGTCTCGAAACCCTCTTTATTTTGGTAATAGGTTAAAGTTTTTGAGAATGAGGGAAACAGAATTTTTTGTTGTAAAACCGTGATTTTAGACTTTTTGTTATATCTCACAAACCAATAACGCCAGAGACGTATACGAGGGGTCGTAGGACTCGGGGTGACGCCCCTCCCCTATCTCCCTTTCGAATATAGTATTTATGTTTAAAAAAATGCGAAAGAGCCTAACGACACTTATGTTGAAAACATTTCAGTTTTTAAAACTTTTCTTAAATTTGTCTAAAATGTTCATGACGAGTGGTTGTAGATAGAAAGAGACGATACCACTGGACACGTGTTTCAACGAAGCTATTACTGGCCACGGTGGTGATATACCAATACAGTATTCGCTATTTCGATGAGACGGCGGGTCGAGGGTTCGTTTTCTGATTTTTCCTATCATGGAATTCCTAATTCCTAAACCCCCTGAAGGGGGTCTTTAACGTGTAAACGATTATGAGTGACATGACAAATGATAATTCCTTGATTCGATGAAGTTGGCTTTAGATAGAACAAACAGAACTTGGTTATATGTTGCTTGAAGTGAGTATAGAAAACAAACTTGCTGGGGCAGACTGACAGGATGTGAATGTTATTTGATCTTATTGGAATGCATTGACTTGACAGGGCAATGAAAAAAAGCACAGAGATGCTGAGGACACTTGAAGGTCAAACGATATGGCAACCATGGTGGGAGGGGGAAGCTAGGATGATGTCGCCGATCATGTTCAATGGATGAATTTATATTTTGCGAAGCATTGTTCGGAGAGGGTCATGGGACGACTTGTTTTAAGGGTATTTATTTTTTCGATGTTTCCTATGGTGGACTCATTGATTGAAATAATCCAAAACTGCTAGGGCATGGCCTTGAGATTTTATAAACCGATAATGGGATTTTGACATACAAGATCCACTCAGAACTTGACATGATGTCATTCTTTTTATGGCTTATGAATTTCCCCAAAAAAGACCCAAAACAACAAGATCATGGACTTTTGCTTTTCTTAATATATTGCAAACCCATAATGTAAGATGTTTACTGTGAGTGACGAAATCTAGCTAGGTAACGAAAGAATTATTGTAGGATATATGTATGGTGACTGACACGTCTTTGACCATTGGAACTTGTTTTCAGATCTGACTGTAGTACATAGGGAGTATAGGTTGTAGGCATGGATTGACAAACGGTGCACACAAAATTCAATTTATCGATTCAAGAATTAAGAGTAGACTATCATTAATTAATTGGTTAAAGAGTGTAGCTAAAAATAAAAAAATGGTGACTACATTAAACTAAACTGAACCAAGTCGAATCAAACCCAACCGAACCAAACCAAGCCTAAAGCAAACCAAACCTAATCAAGAACAAGCCAAGGGCTTAAGTGTAAAACTTGTGGGGGAATGCAGTCATTGGCAATGTCCAAAGGAAGGGATAACGCTCTACCTCTAGAGGGTAAGGTAAAGCTAGCGCATGGTGCTAATGCATATTCCCAAGTACATGAACCACACACACACACAACTATCCTATGCTGTTTTTATGAGTTAACTGTTAAAACTTACTCAGTGGTTACTGAGCAAGATGGTCGCTACACACAACAAGCTTTAAATACTTGAGGCTAATAATCTATATACACACACACACGCTTGTTCTAAACTAAACTGTCTTGCTGGCAGTGCTCACACAGTAGGCAAATGACAGAAATGCTTGGCTAACAGAAATACAATCATTTTCGTTTGTCTAATGTTACCAGCTAACCATTACATGCTATAGTGGTGAGCACATGTGCCTCTTGCACTGGAGATCGTAACTCGATTTCTAGCTCTAAGGCCTAGAATGAATCAAACTAAGAAAGAAGGGTATGGTGACGCAGTGGTTAAACTGTTAGCCTTTCACTAAGGTAGACTAGGGTTTGATTTTAGGTTAATATACATGTCATAAACAAACAAACAAACAAACAAACAAACAAAAAAAGCAGAGATAATGTTTAAAACTGATTACACTTGTCTCTTTTCAAATTATTACTTAGATTGCAAATACAAAGGTGGACTGGGTTTGATATTCAGTTAATGCTGCCTATCGCATACTAGCCTGTAAGAAAGCCAAACAAGCAAAAGGCGTAGGTAGAGCAGTGGTAAAATCGCTATGTGTAGAGAACTACCTAACGGTTTTATGAACTGGCAATGGTATGTCGCATAAACAGTGCAGGATACAATCCAGCAACCATAATTTGTATCTTGTGGAGCAGAGAAAACATATATATAGAGAAAGATATAGAAAGCTAGTGTATGTATGGGTAGCATTGATAATTTGACCAGAGAAAATACGATGAGGTAGGGTGGGGAGAGGGAGAATTAACACTTATATATGAATGAATGGTAAATAGTATTTTAGTTTTTTTTCCCCAATAGTTTTGTTTTTTAAATGCAGTGGTAGATAGTCGTTATTTTGTAAAACATTCTTACTTGCAGTAGTAATAAGACTCTATGGTTTCGCTAACACATAGATAGACTGTATTATTGCCATGGTCAAGCACTCACATTAAGATCATTTACAAAATCATAAAATGAAAAATAAAAAATCTTGTTTTGGAAATATCGTTTTTCAACATACACAAAATAAATATATAAAAAATTTGTAAACAGCAAAATGGAAAATCCATGGTCAAGCACTCACATTAAGATCATTTACAAAATCATAAAATGAAAAATAAAAATCTTGTTTTGGAAATATCGATTTTTTTCAACATACACAAAATAAATATATAAAAAATTTGTAAACAGCAAAATGGAAAATCCATGTTTCCATATAGACAAAATTTAAAAACCTTAAACGGACATTTAAGAAAATATATATAAATGGGAAATTGACAAATGTGTAAATATGAAAATGGAAAAATCCATGTTTCCATATCATGAAATTGAAAAACATCAAACTGTCATTTTAAAAAATGCAAATGGAAAATTGACAAATTGCAATGTGTGAAATGTGAAATTGAACAAATGGCTATCATTATTTAAAAAAAAAAAGAACATGTTGCTCTATGGTTGAGGTGTGAATCAAACCCTTTCTACTTATTTGGACCACCCGAGACTGAGTAGACTAGTTTAAGTTGTCATACCACTTTTAAAAGTTTGTGTTAAATCTAGGAATTGAACCCAAGAGCTTGTAGGGGAGATCAAAGGTTATAATATGTTAAACAGATAGCCTTGAATGAAGGGTGTGGTAGCTATATAGAGATGAGACGTTTCGCTCGGGGCAGGGAGGCATGGAGATCTGCATCAAACCAGTCAAAGGACTAAAGACTCAAACAACAACATGTACGTTCACCAAAATAATGTTGTGTAACGGTAAATGTTAGTCAACGAACAGTAATGCATTACTAAAACCCATGACACGATACCTAAGAGCTTTTCTAAAATGATTTTAAAATGCCTTTAACCCTATATTGAACACCCAGTTCACAAAACTCATAACTGCAATGTTATGGTAAAACAAAACAAAATCTATATTTCAAAACAAACAAGTGGTTTAGTCAATGTATACTGGAAAAAGTTTTGTAAACACTCAAGTCCTCAAGACCAATTAAATTAGTAACTGTCAGGTTGGCCGAGTGGTTAAGGTGTTTGACTTAAGATCAAATTTCTGTATAAGGAAGCAAGGGTTCGAATCCCTTACCTGACATAACTATTGCCTTAACATGGCTTGGCCACACTGTATTATTATGATACTCAGTACACAAACCATAGATATAGTGTATTGTTTAAGGCCACTCTCTTTCTGAACATAGTCAGAGACTGTTGATGGTTAACAATTGTATTAATAGTGGGACATGGGGATAGCAATTAAGAAAAAACAGCCAATACCCATACAATATTTTTATTCATTTTAGTTTTTTTTACAATAGTTACACACTGAATACAACTTTTTATCTCTTTACCATTGTTTGATATAGATTTTAAACACAACGCTTGTTGTAGATCCTTTTACAACTTTCTCTAGGTACTCTTGTTCTTAAAAACTGGGGAAGCCGCAATGGTTTTATAGACATTAAACCCTCATTCTCTCCTTTTTCATCATTATCATCATCATTATTATAAATATTATCTTTATAATTATTATAGTCATTGTCACCATCATTATCATCATCATCATCATCCTCAACATCACTAGAACTATCCAATTCCATTTTTTCCTTTTCAAAAGGGATCTCTTGAAGAGTCTGTGTTGCTTTTGATAGTGTTACGGGTTTATTGAACGTTGACAACTGTCCTAACATGACTTTTTGAGGAGATAAATGTTTTTTCATAAGGAAGTCACTATGTTGAGTAACACTATGTTTTTGTCGGACTTGCTTTTTCTTGTTCTTTTGATCATGTTTTGTTAACACTAACGGTGTTTCATTTGGTATACCACATTGATGAGTACCCACACTTAAGACCTCACCATGTTTACTTTTTAGATGACCTAGACATTTTGTTGTTCTTTGTTTTGAGCACTGCCAAAATATGATGCCATTCGCATTTTCTCGCTTATAGTTATAAGAGTACCCATGATACAGGGCACGTGGTTTACCTTTATTGGTTATAGTATATTCCATAGTAGTCACTGACTTGTATAGTCGATCCGCCTACTACAAAGGTCTGAACACTTGTGGTGAAAGAATGATGTTGTGTTGACGTTTTATGCAGGATAATGTTGGTGGCATATGTGGGTGGCTTATGTTGATGACATGTGTTGTTGGCTGATTTTGGTGGCTTATGTTGATGGTTTATGGTGGTGGCTTATGTTGATGGCTTATGTTGGTGGCTTATGTTGATGACATATGTTGGTGACTTATGTTGATAGCTTATGTTGGTGGCTAATGTTGATGACATATGTTGTTGGCTTATGGTGGTGGCTTATGTTGATGGTATATGTTGCTGGCCTATGTTGATGGTTTATGTTAATGGCTTAGGTTAATATCTTAGGTTGATGGCATAAGTTGATGGCTTATGTTGGTGGCTTATGGTGGTGGCTTATGCTGGTGGCTTATGCTAGTGGCTTATGGTGGTGGTTTATGGTGGTGGCTTATGTTGATGACATATGTTGGTGGCTTAAGTTGGTGGCTTATGTTGGTGGCTTATGGTGGTGGCTTATGGTGGTGGGTTATGGTGGTGGATTATGGTGGCTTATAGTGGTGGCTTATGGTGGTGGTTTATGGTGGTGGCTTATGTTGATGACATATGTTGGTGGCTTATGGTGGCTTATGGTGGTGATTTATAGTGGTGGCCTATGTTGGTGGCTTATTTTTGGTGGTTTACGTTAATACCTTATTTGTAATGGCTTATTTGACAAGTTATTGTTGTCAATGTATTTAGAGGATTTTTCTCTTGGTTTTGGAAAGTATCTCAACTCTTTTTTATGGTAGCATAATGCTTACCGCCATGTTTGTAAGCAACAACAACACACTAAAATTCCAAGAATCCAAAGTACTCTAAGGTTAATGATTGTCTCTCAACTCCATTCAACGTCTAGTCAAAAAACATTATATATTTTTCACATTTTACAAAAAAGGTAAATTGGGAAAGTAAGCTATATGTTTAAACTAAAAATCATATCAAATCATATGCTAACTCCAACACCTACGTCTACCCCAATCTCAGTCAAAAAAATATAATATTCTTCAAATTTTTCCAAAACAGTATTTGGAAAGTAGGCCATATTTTGAAAACTAATCATCCTATAAAGTCATATATATATATATACTGAAACCAATGGCTTTTATATCCTTAATCTTAAGAACAAAATATGGAATTTTTGACATTTTTTCCAAAAATGTTCATTTTAAAACGGGGCTATATTTTGGAAACTAGGAATTTTACAAGAAAGTTTGTTTAACGTAAATGGCAGGTATTTACCCCCACTACCCGCAAACCAAGTCCCAGGTCTCTGGGGAAAAATCCAAAAAAAGTTCAATTTGGAAAGTAGGCAATATTTTGAAAACTAATCATCCTAAAAAGTCATATATAGACTCAAACCAATGGCTTTTATGTCCTTAATTGGTAGAACAAAACTTAACATTTTTTCAGTTTTTCCAAAAAAGTCCAATTTTCAAAAATTGTCTATATTTTGGGAACTAAGAATTTTACAAAAAAGTTTGTTTAACGAAAATGAAAGGTCTTTACCCCCCTCTACCCAAAACATAAATTTCAGGTCCCTAGGACAAAAACTGTGCAGTATATATATATATATTTTTTTTTTGGGAGGGGGTCTATATTCACTTTACCTCCCCACTTCACAAGATGGCGGCCATAGCTTAACTTAACCTAGCCTAACCTAACCTGACCTACGAGGTGTGATCAAAAAGTTCCAAAAATGTGGCTGCAACTTAACCAAACCTAGCCTAGCCTAACCTAACCTCCCTGTTGACTAGCCCCCTTTGGACGGGTCCTTTTTGAAGGGAGTCATTTTTTTTACGTGTCCCGGAGGACGGGTCCTTGTTGACGGGTCCCAGTGGCGTGTCCCCTTTGACATAATTTGGATAAAATGCAAGGCCAGTCCATAGGGATCAGTCCAAAGGACCCGCCACAGGGACCCGTCAACAAGGACCCGTCCTCCGGGACACGTAAAAAAAATGACTCCCTTCAAAAAGGACCCGTCCAAAGGGGGCTAGTCAACAGGGAGGTTAGGTTAGGCTAGGCTAGGTTTGGTTAAGTTGCAGCCACATTTTTGGAACTTTTTGATCACACCTCGTAGGTCAGGTTAGGTTAGGCTAGGTTAAGTTAAGCTATGGCCGCCATCTTGTGAAGTGGGGAGGTAAAGTGAATATAGACCCCCTCCCAAAAAAAAAATATATATATATATATACTGCACAGTTTTTGTCCTAGGGACCTGAAATTTATGTTTTGGGTAGAGGGGGGTAAAGACCTTTCATTTTCGTTAAACAAACTTTTTTGTAAAATTCTTAGTTCCCAAAATATAGACAATTTTTGAAAATTGGACTTTTTTGGAAAAACTGAAAAAATGTTAAGTTTTGTTCTACCAATTAAGGACATAAAAGCCATTGGTTTGAGTCTATATATGACTTTTTAGGATGATTAGTTTTCAAAATATTGCCTACTTTCCAAATTGAACTTTTTTTGGATTTTTCCCCAGAGACCTGGGACTTGGTTTGCGGGTAGTGGGGGTAAATACCTGCCATTTACGTTAAACAAACTTTCTTGTAAAATTCCTAGTTTCCAAAATATAGCCCCGTTTTAAAATGAACATTTTTGGAAAAAATGTCAAAAATTCCATATTTTGTTCTTAAGATTAAGGATATAAAAGCCATTGGTTTCAGTATATATATATATGACTTTATAGGATGATTAGTTTTCAAAATATGGCCTACTTTCCAAATACTGTTTTGGAAAAATTTGAAGAATATTATATTTTTTTGACTGAGATTGGGGTAGACGTAGGTGTTGGAGTTAGCATATGATTTGATATGATTTTTAGTTTAAACATATAGCTTACTTTCCCAATTTACCTTTTTTGTAAAATGTGAAAAATATATAATGTTTTTTGACTAGACGTTGAATGGAGTTGAGAGACAATCATTAACCTTAGAGTACTTTGGATTCTTGGAATTTTAGTGTGTTGTTGTTGCTTACAAACATGGCGGTAAGCATTATGCTACCATAAAAAAGAGTTGAGATACTTTCCAAAACCAAGAGAAAAATCCTCTAAATACATTGACAACAATAACTTGTCAAATAAGCCATTACAAATAAGGTATTAACGTAAACCACCAAAAATAAGCCACCAACATAGGCCACCACTATAAATCACCACCATAAGCCACCATAAGCCACCAACATATGTCATCAACATAAGCCACCACCATAAACCACCACCATAAGCCACCACTATAAGCCACCATAATCCACCACCATAACCCACCACCATAAGCCACCACCATAAGCCACCAACATAAGCCACCAACTTAAGCCACCAACATATGTCATCAACATAAGCCACCACCATAAACCACCACCATAAGCCACTAGCATAAGCCACCAGCATAAGCCACCACCATAAGCCACCAACATAAGCCATCAACTTATGCCATCAACCTAAGATATTAACCTAAGCCATTAACATAAACCATCAACATAGGCCAGCAACATATACCATCAACATAAGCCACCACCATAAGCCAACAACATATGTCATCAACATTAGCCACCAACATAAGCTATCAACATAAGTCACCAACATATGTCATCAACATAAGCCACCAACATAAGCCATCAACATAAGCCACCACCATAAACCATCAACATAAGCCACCAAAATCAGCCAACAACACATGTCATCAACATAAGCCACCCACATATGCCACCAACATTATCCTGCATAAAACGTCAACACAACATCATTCTTTCACCACAAGTGTTCAGACCTTTGTAGTAGGCGGATCGACTATACAAGTCAGTGACTACTATGGAATATACTATAACCAATAAAGGTAAACCACGTGCCCTGTATCATGGGTACTCTTATAACTATAAGCGAGAAAATGCGAATGGCATCATATTTTGGCAGTGCTCAAAACAAAGAACAACAAAATGTCTAGGTCATCTAAAAAGTAAACATGGTGAGGTCTTAAGTGTGGGTACTCATCAATGTGGTATACCAAATGAAACACCGTTAGTGTTAACAAAACATGATCAAAAGAACAAGAAAAAGCAAGTCCGACAAAAACATAGTGTTACTCAACATAGTGACTTCCTTATGAAAAAACATTTATCTCCTCAAAAAGTCATGTTAGGACAGTTGTCAACGTTCAATAAACCCGTAACACTATCAAAAGCAACACAGACTCTTCAAGAGATCCCTTTTGAAAAGGAAAAAATGGAATTGGATAGTTCTAGTGATGTTGAGGATGATGATGATGATGATAATGATGGTGACAATGACTATAATAATTATAAAGATAATATTTATAATAATGATGATGATAATGATGAAAAAGAAGAGAATGAGGGTTTAATGTCTATAAAACCATTGCGGCTTCCCCAGTTTTTAAGAACAAGAGTACCTAGAGAAAGTTGTAAAAGGATCTACAACAAGCGTTGTGTTTAAAATCTATATCAAACAATGGTAAAGAGATAAAAAGTTGTAATCAGTGTGTAACTATTGTAAAAAAAACTAAAATGAATAAAAATATTGTATGGGTATTGGCTGTTTTTTCTTAATTGCTATCCCCATGTCCCACTATTAATACAATTGTTAACCATCAACAGTCTCTGACTATGTTCAGAAAGAGAGTGGCCTTAAAAAATACACTATATCTATGGTTTGTGTACTGAGTATCATAATAATACAGTGTGGCCAAGCCATGTTAAGGCAATAGTTATGTCAGGTAAGGGATTCGAACCCTTGCTTCCTTATACAGAAATTTGATCTTAAGTCAAACACCTTAACCACTCGGCCAACCTGACAGTTACTAATTCAATTGGTCTTGAGGACTTGAGTGTTTACAAAACTTTTTCCAGTATACATTGACTAAACCACTTGTTTGTTTTGAAATATAGATTTTGTTTTGTTTTACCATAACATTGCAGTTATGAGTTTTGTGAACTGGGTGTTCAATATAGGGTTAAAGGCATTTTAAAATCATTTTAGAAAAGCTCTTAGGTATCGTGTCATGGGTTTTAGTAATGCATTACTGTTCGTTGACTAACATTTACCGTTACACAACATTATTTTGGTGAACGTACATGTTGTTGTTTGAGTCTTTAGTCCTTTGACTGGTTTGATGCAGATCTCCATGCCTCCCTGCCCCGAGCGAAACGTCTCATCTCTATATAGCTACCACACCCTTCATTCAAGGCTATCTGTTTAACATATTATAACCTTTGATCTCCCCTACAAGCTCTTGGGTTCAATTCCTAGATTTAACACAAACTTTTAAAAGTGGTATGACAACTTAAACTAGTCTACTCAGTCTCGGGTGGTCCAAATAAGTAGAAAGGGTTTGATTCACACCTCAACCATAGAGCAATATGTTCTTTTTTTTTTAAATAATGATAGCCATTTGTTCAATTTCACATTTCACACATTGCAATTTGTCAATTTTCCATTTGCATTTTTTAAAATGACAGTTTGATGTTTTTCAATTTCATGATATGGAAACATGGATTTTTCCATTTTCATATTTACACATTTGTCAATTTCCCATTTATATATATTTTCTTAAATGTCCGTTTAAGGTTTTTAAATTTTGTCTATATGGAAACATGGATTTTCCATTTTGCTGTTTACAAATTTTTTATATATTTATTTTGTGTATGTTGAAAAAAATCGATATTTCCAAAACAAGATTTTTATTTTTCATTTTATGATTTTGTAAATGATCTTAATGTGAGTGCTTGACCATGGATTTTCCATTTTGCTGTTTACAAATTTTTTATATATTTATTTTGTGTATGTTGAAAAACGATATTTCCAAAACAAGATTTTTTATTTTTCATTTTATGATTTTGTAAATGATCTTAATGTGAGTGCTTGACCATGGCAATAATACAGTCTATCTATGTGTTAGCGAAACCATAGAGTCTTATTACTACTGCAAGTAAGAATGTTTTACAAAATAACGACTATCTACCACTGCATTTAAAAAACAAAACTATTGGGGAAAAAAAACTAAAATACTATTTACCATTCATTCATATATAAGTGTTAATTCTCCCTCTCCCCACCCTACCTCATCGTATTTTCTCTGGTCAAATTATCAATGCTACCCATACATACACTAGCTTTCTATATCTTTCTCTATATATATGTTTTCTCTGCTCCACAAGATACAAATTATGGTTGCTGGATTGTATCCTGCACTGTTTATGCGACATACCATTGCCAGTTCATAAAACCGTTAGGTAGTTCTCTACACATAGCGATTTTACCACTGCTCTACCTACGCCTTTTGCTTGTTTGGCTTTCTTACAGGCTAGTATGCGATAGGCAGCATTAACTGAATATCAAACCCAGTCCACCTTTGTATTTGCAATCTAAGTAATAATTTGAAAAGAGACAAGTGTAATCAGTTTTAAACATTATCTCTGCTTTTTTTGTTTGTTTGTTTGTTTGTTTGTTTATGACATGTATATTAACCTAAAATCAAACCCTAGTCTACCTTAGTGAAAGGCTAACAGTTTAACCACTGCGTCACCATACCCTTCTTTCTTAGTTTGATTCATTCTAGGCCTTAGAGCTAGAAATCGAGTTACGATCTCCAGTGCAAGAGGCACATGTGCTCACCACTATAGCATGTAATGGTTAGCTGGTAACATTAGACAAACGAAAATGATTGTATTTCTGTTAGCCAAGCATTTCTGTCATTTGCCTACTGTGTGAGCACTGCCAGCAAGACAGTTTAGTTTAGAACAAGCGTGTGTGTGTGTGTATAGATTATTAGCCTCAAGTATTTAAAGCTTGTTGTGTGTAGCGACCATCTTGCTCAGTAACCACTGAGTAAGTTTTAACAGTTAACTCATAAAAACAGCATAGGATAGTTGTGTGTGTGTGTGGTTCATGTACTTGGGAATATGCATTAGCACCATGCGCTAGCTTTACCTTACCCTCTAGAGGTAGAGCGTTATCCCTTCCTTTGGACATTGCCAATGACTGCATTCCCCCACAAGTTTTACACTTAAGCCCTTGGCTTGTTCTTGATTAGGTTTGGTTTGCTTTAGGCTTGGTTTGGTTCGGTTGGGTTTGATTCGACTTGGTTCAGTTTAGTTTAATGTAGTCACCATTTTTTTATTTTTAGCTACACTCTTTAACCAATTAATTAATGATAGTCTACTCTTAATTCTTGAATCGATAAATTGAATTTTGTGTGCACCGTTTGTCAATCCATGCCTACAACCTATACTCCCTATGTACTACAGTCAGATCTGAAAACAAGTTCCAATGGTCAAAGACGTGTCAGTCACCATACATATATCCTACAATAATTCTTTCGTTACCTAGCTAGATTTCGTCACTCACAGTAAACATCTTACATTATGGGTTTGCAATATATTAAGAAAAGCAAAAGTCCATGATCTTGTTGTTTTGGGTCTTTTTTGGGGAAATTCATAAGCCATAAAAAGAATGACATCATGTCAAGTTCTGAGTGGATCTTGTATGTCAAAATCCCATTATCGGTTTATAAAATCTCAAGGCCATGCCCTAGCAGTTTTGGATTATTTCAATCAATGAGTCCACCATAGGAAACATCGAAAAAATAAATACCCTTAAAACAAGTCGTCCCATGACCCTCTCCGAACAATGCTTCGCAAAATATAAATTCATCCATTGAACATGATCGGCGACATCATCCTAGCTTCCCCCTCCCACCATGGTTGCCATATCGTTTGACCTTCAAGTGTCCTCAGCATCTCTGTTCTTTTTTTCATTGCCCTGTCAAGTCAATGCATTCCAATAAGATCAAATAACATTCACATCCTGTCAGTCTGCCCCAGCAAGTTTGTTTTCTATACTCACTTCAAGCAACATATAACCAAGTTCTGTTTGTTCTATCTAAAGCCAACTTCATCGAATCAAGGAATTATCATTTGTCATGTCACTCATAATCGTTTACACGTTAAAGACCCCCTTCAGGGGGTTTAGGAATTAGGAATTCCATCATAGGAAAAATCAGAAAACGAACCCTCGACCCGCCGTCTCATCGAAATAGCGAATACTGTATTGGTATATCACCACCGTGGCCAGTAATAGCTTCGTTGAAACACGTGTCCAGTGGTATCGTCTCTTTCTATCTACAACCACTCGTCATGAACATTTTAGACAAATTTAAGAAAAGTTTTAAAAACTGAAATGTTTTCAACATAAGTGTCGTTAGGCTCTTTCGCATTTTTTTAAACATAAATACTATATTCGAAAGGGAGATAGGGGAGGGGCGTCACCCCGAGTCCTACGACCCCTCGTATACGTCTCTGGCGTTATTGGTTTGTGAGATATAACAAAAAGTCTAAAATCACGGTTTTACAACAAAAAATTCTGTTTCCCTCATTCTCAAAAACTTTAACCTATTACCAAAATAAAGAGGGTTTCGAGACAAGCCATTTGACACGTCATAGGACCAAATCCGACCAGGCATTCGTGAAATATCAGAAAAAGTCTAAAATCATAATTATACCCCAAAACGCCTGTTTCCCTCATTCTCAAAACTTTAACCTATTAATAACATATATAGGGCTTTGAGACAAGCGATTTGACACGTCACACGTCCAAATCCGACCTTGCGTTCGAGAGATATCGGCAAACGTCGTAGGAAAGTAGGCGACTATCTGGTTCTCTCCTCACCACCAAAACCTCTTCTTATCAATCATTTTTTTTCAAAGAGCTCGCCCTCTTACAAAAATCCCAAGTGCGCATGCGTACAAAACAAAAACAAAAATGTTCATCCATAGCGGCAGCCAGAAAAACGCATGCGCGATATGAGCAACAACATTTAAGTTCATTTTAGCAGCGCACCTTATACATGTCGTATTTGAAAAGAGACTTTCACTAAAAATTACAATTTCACCCCCTAGTAGGGGTAGGTTTTATTTAGGGGTTGAAATGAATGGTCCATTGGAAAGAGGGCGTCAACCCGAGTCCAACGACACCTCATTTGTCAAAATCGGACCATGGCTTCGGGAGATATCGACTTTGCCCCTGAATGTATTGCGGGTTAGTATGTGACGTCAGAGGGAGAGGTGGTGGGGGGGATTAGAAACCGCCTCACTCCCCTACTTACATGCATTTCGGGTAAGGGAGTGGTTAGGTATGGGTTAATAGTTTTAATGTTGACCATCCAGGCTGTTTTATTGCAAACCCTGGTTAGTCTATTACTGGCCTTCCATCTATGAAAATAGATGTAATATCTAGCACTTGTATTGTGTCCAACCACCCCTAATATTCGGGTGGGAACCGTATGGCGCGGGGTGCAGATGACCTTTACTCTGAAAAGCAGGAAATTCTACAATCCTCGTGTTCAATTAATGTATTGTGCATATGTGTTTGTATGTAAATTGGTATTAGGTATTGGGATGTGTTTAGGAATGGAGTAGGGGTCTTTGCCCGTATGCTATTCTATGGGGAATTGTAAGTGCGTTACTTTTCGGTGCTCTGTACTATGTATCCATTCTCTCTTGACGATATTCTGTTCTCTTCGCTCCTTAGCGCTATTAGAATATGTGTTTACCGTGGTTGTGGGATCATCATTCATTCATTACCTCTATTCATATGGCTAACCGTCTGGTTAACGCCCTTTGGCTATCCCTGTTCATTCTGTGTATCGGGATGGCTGTACCGTTCACGGCTTATCCCTCTTTATGTTATAATACCACTGGGGTGTATTTGCGCCCTATAAAAACATATCTAGGGTACTAACTGTGTAAAATGTGCGCGCTTGCGCCCTGTGGACGGCCTGTCTGCTTTGTATTCAGCCGTGACCTTTATATATCTATGTGCATTAGCCTCTACAGTCTCTGTCTACAGAAAAAAAATTATGTTCACCCTATTGTGGGGATCAATTTATTGTTCTGCGCCTGGGCTAGGGCCTTGGTCAGCTCTGCAATGGCTGTGGTACCGCCCTTAGTTCTAATTGTCTTTGTGTGTTTGTGTGCAACTGCCTAAGTACTGAGCGCATATGGCAGGAGACGCCCGTGGCCGTGGCGCGGATCGTGAGTTACGCACGAGAACGCTTGCCAGCCGCCCTATCGCCTACGCGTGCCGTGTTATCTGAGTCGGCTTATTTGTGCCGCGTGGGCCGGTGTATGCTAACATGTCGCTTCAGTGTCCACTGCCACAGTCGTTTCTTGTATGCTTGTCCCACGAGGTTATTGGGCGGCTTGGAAATAATGTTGCCCCTATGATCTATTTCGGCCTTGTATAAATGTGCTAGTATTCTAGTGAGAGCCTATAGCCTCTTGGTATTATACTGCTGTCCTCCCTTTCTGATGCAAACAGCCAGTGTTGCAAATGTATTCCTTCCGGAAGTTTGTTTGTTATTGCCTGTCAGCATGTTTGTGTGACGTTGTACGCGCGCCGAGGCTGAAAAATTTCTTCCGGTATGTGTTAGGTATCGACATTAAGGAATGTGCTGTATGAGTTGCGTGCGACTGTTGGTGTTTTGATTACAGCACTGTGTTATTGGTTACCCCAGCCTCGTGTGGAAATGATAATAAAAATATGCTTTCACGCCACTGTGCGTATGTCGTCATGTGTTGACTTTGCCATGTGCAAACCTGGTGGGAAATTTATTCCTAGGTTTCCTCTAGTTTCTGCCGTCGCTTCGATTATATATTTTAAATATCGTAAAAACCATATATGCTGAATTTACCGTGTGGTGTACCCAACCTCTGTATTAAATGATGGGTTACCGCGAACTATGTTTCTACTGACCCTGATGTACGTTTGTGTAGGTGTATTATTATATGTTGAGGCCGGATAGCTCTTCAGTCGGTCGATACTTTGTCTTTTACTTCTTGGGCCGTCCGTTCTTACATAGAATTCGGACTCCTGACCACGTGTAACTCGTATGTGCCATGTCCGCCCGTGTCTAGCCGGTTTTACTGTGTGTGTGTCAATGTGTGGCCTCTGGGAGCGTGGTTCACGACTATGTGTCATTGGGTAACTTTTTCCTAGATGCGCCTGCTCTACTGGAGGTTGTAGTTTACCTATTATGTTTGTGTTGTGTGTTTCCCCGCCATGTGGGCTTAAAGTGACCCGCAAATGTATGGTACAGACCTCTGTGCGTCTGCATATGCCTTGTGCCGGTACCTCGGGACCCTCATTTCGCTAATTTCCGTCCCGTAGCGTGTATTGTGTATTTGAAATGCGCGTGGCAAAGTGTTCATTAGTATGGGTGTTTTGTGTACTTTTGAATGTCCCTCGTACTTTGATTTTGGCTGTTTTGCCAGTGTTCGGGTTGGCTTGAATGACTTCGTATTACTGTATGTCTGTAAGCTGGATGTTAACCGTCGTGGCCTTCATTATCTACCCGTGTTCGTGAAGGCACTCTCTGCGGGGTCAGCAATGGTGTCTTATTACCGCGCTGAGGCAAGTAGCTTTCGCCGGCCGCCCGCCTGCATGTCGCATGTGTGTATACAATCTACTCATGCTGAACGATTATGTTCGGGACAAGCCCTGATTAATGGTACGGCCTCCTTTGCCACTTCATATAATAGAGGAAAAACCCTTCACCTCCATGCATTTGTGTTACTGCTATTCTGATGCAAATGCCTCCCTGCTTTTAATGTCTCTGTTTATGTAGCTTATGCATCTCTGTACGTGTATCACCGGGCTTCTAGTCGCGTGTCTGGCCACTAGGTGTCGTTGGCAGTTTTGTTTATGTGCCCTTTGTAATTGGATTAGGTCCTCGCGGTCCAAGTCCTATACCTTGGCTTTCTTACCCTTTCTATGAGTGGAACTGTTTCGTTTTCTTTATGACTTTCCCGGCCTTATTTGTTAGCGTCATTGTTCGTGTATGGTACGCTTTCATTCGGCGGGCGTGGATTGTGTCTTTGATAATTTTGTGCCCTCAAAAAATATGTCGTTTTCCCCTTTACTCGTGAGTTTACTCTCTAGTGTTATTTCTTGCCTAAACGCTGTGATGGATAAAAAAAAATCCTGTTTTATGGTGCATATACTGGACAATGTTTAGAATGTGGCATACAAAATATGACATAGAATATTAATGCGCCTTATGCATTTGTAGGGTATAGTCCCCTTTTTATATGTATACATATGCAAACACTTTGTACAAATACATATACATTGATTAACGTTATACCTTGGTAAAGAAAAGAGAATTGCGTTATTCTTGTGGTGCCATGCAAAAGTTTAGGAGCGTTCGTGGATTATGTATAACTTATGTCTGGTTCAGCCCGTGTTTCGTCATTTGACGTACACTTGTTCAGCCCTATTATTATTTAAAGGTCTTGGGTCACCCTCTGTGTGTCAGCTAATTATTCTGTCTAGCATCTGAACGCCCTTGCTATCCGGGGTGGCTTTCTTCGCCCCGTGATGACGGCATAGGCCCCTGGTAGCCATGTAGGCCTTTCTTTGCTGCCTTCTACAGGGGTTTCCAGCAAAGTGAGTTTGGGGTTTTGTGTACCATGCCGCCCCTTAGTTGGGTATATTGCGCGTGTTCTTGAAGAGCTGTTTTCACGCTGCACCCTCCTGTCAGTGTTTGTAGAGGTGTGTGTCCTCCTGTCTACATGGCCTTGTGGGGTGGATATTAAAGCTTCCCTTATGCCCCGTGTACTTTGTTTTGAGCCTGGGCAGTGTGCAAAGGCGTGCGTTTTGCACCCCGAGGGGTTGAAAGCAACACCCTTCTGTTTATCTGCGCCGGGGTTGAGGATGGCAGTGTCCATCTCCGCTCTGGCGGAATCGCCCTTTGAACTGGCGTTTTGGGACGTGTAGGTGTTAGTAAATTGGAGGTTGGAGCGGAAAGCTCTCTGTTCCGGGCCATGACCTCCTCCTTCTCCCTCGTGTTGTTAGGTGTCTGTATGGGCAATTGCGTGAATCGCTGTGTTAGGTCTTCACTGTCGTCTGCCCAGTTTATGGGTTCCTCTGCTCCCGATCGTAGGGTTCTAGGCTGGTTAACTACCCTCACCAGCTGCATGTTTCTGCATTGCAGCTTGGTGTATTGCCTCTGTTCTGGCAGAATTGCCCTCTGAACTGGCGATCTAGGCCGTGTGGGTGTTATTATGTTGGGGTTTGGAGTGGCAAGCTCGCTGTTCCGGGCCACGGCTGTCTCCTTCCCCTTCGTGTTGTTTGTGTTAGAGATAGACATCCGTGCAAATGTTTTGGTTAATGTGTCTATGTCGATGTCTTCTCTGTGTTGTGTGGGACCTCCTGTTGCTATCTCAAGCACTGTGTTGTTGGCTTGCAATTCGCCATATTCTTCCCAAATTTTTACATATTCTCTATTAAGCTGAATTGCCTGGTCGGCCACCCTGGTGCCGCCTGTGCCCACGTGTAAGTGTTCTACCCTGAGTTGGTTAAACTGCTCGAACATGATCTCGTGCAGTAGGTGTAACCGCCAGTGTGATCGGTTTTATTGTTGTCAAATGGTAGGGATCTTAGCCCTCATCTTTCTGTTTTGGGCGCTGCTCCGTGGCCGGAGAAGTGCCCTTATGATTCTCATATACTGAGAGTGTAGGAGCTGCTGATACCTCCTGAGGTAATCCTGTCTCGTCTCAAAGACCTTGTGCCATTTAATGAGGTCCCGAAATTCCCCAATTTGCCTTATGATGTTTAACCTGTATGATGGTGCCATTCTTATGTGTTAAGTGTCCAGTGTGAGTAAGTGTCCGTGTATAAGATATATAAATATGTCCCGTGGGGTTTGTGTGCTATCTATTGCCCCTAATTGATGCTGTGTATGTGTGATGATAGGTCTAATGTGATTTAGTGTATCCTGTCCTTAAATTTCTGACGCTTGTGGCCTTTGTAAGAGTTTTATTTAATTGTTAGCCTCAAGAAAGGTTTTAATATGTTAATACCCTATGGGATGGGTTGGGATGGTGTTAATAGGTGTGTAGCGCTCCTAGTATATGCCTTGTTCGCTCCTCTAACTAGAAAAAGTACATACAAATTTGTCAATTTCAAAAATGATTTTCTTTTTACCGGCTCGACTAATGTAATATTTTTTAAATATTGTGTTTCCCTTCTGGGTTCGGAGGGCTAATGTATGCTATCGTAGCTCTTTTAGACAATTTTTCCACACTTTTCGCTTGGCTATTTTACTTAGTACTCGGGTCGTAGTCCCAGATCCTCTTTGTTTGAGGACCCTTTCTGAGTGGTAACTACCCTCACTCGTGGGAACTACTCGGCGTCTCCACCATTTATTTGTTCTCTCTCAGGGTTGGAGGGATGAGACGAACAAGCTGAGTTAGTGTCCAATTTAGGGGTGGTGTCCAAAAGGTGCGAGTTTCCACGTAATTGGGGAAACCACGAGTGTAGGTGTTTGTTAAAGGATGTGGGGGATTGGGGGTTTATCTCTACGGGGGTGTGATTGGGCCTTAAGGGATGCACGCTCAAGATGGGATTAATTGCAGCACAAAACAAACAGCTGCAAATAAGCTAGGAGCCTACCTGCTGAATGGACTGTATCGCCTGGCTTGAGTACTCCAATGCTGACACAATGGAAATCTTTACCTAGCACTTCTCGGATTGACGGTCATGGGCAATTAGGAACGTCAGTGGGGGAGTTAGGATGTTAGGGCAAATGTAGTAAACGACAAATGTATAAATTACTGATCAAGGGTTTATTCTGATCAGTGTTTGTGATACGTGCTGTCGCTTTTAGTGTGGGAACGTGTGACACAATTTGATTATAAAGTACAATGTAAATGTGGGAGTGAAGTGAGGGATTACAATTATGTATAATGATTTCTGAGCACACTCCTACCTGAGGTGATGACTCGAACCGGAACACAGCCGAACAGAGCCTGGGACGGCAATATACATGGAACCTCGTCTGGCCTTCCTCCTTATAGTTTTGGGCTTGCTGAGTGGAGGTTTCCTCACTCTTGTTGATGCTCCAGTTAGCTACCGTGTAAGTGTGTGTGGAATATGCAACTTGTAGGCAAGAGCTGAAACTTCAACTCTGCCTAGCTGCGTGTAATGAAGTTGTATGGCCGGCTCTTGGCTTCGGCCTAAGGGGTGGTTTTGGGGAGAATCTGGCGTGAGATGTTGGGCAGATAGCTGATGGGGTTTACCGTTGAGGGATGTGTGTTTGTGTGGCCGCGTATGTTGATAATCCCTTCGGGGGTGTGTAGATGCCTGAGGTCCTAAGGTCGTATCGAAACTCGGGGCTCAACAATATGTAGTATCTTTAAAGTAAGCTAATTACAAAGTAAATGGTATTTACACCAGGACATGGATATTCACGATGACCGTTATCATCAAACATAGTAACTTTAAAGTTAGCTAATTACAACGTAAATGGTCATTTACACCAGGACATGGATATTAACGATGACCGTTATCATCATACGCCGGCCCCGTGGTGTTGGGGTAGCGTGCCTGCCTCTCGCCCGGAGGCCCCGGGTTCGATCCCCGGCTCCGTCAGGGATTTTAAAACTGACGTGAGGGTTGGAACGGGGTGCACTCAGCCTCGTGAGGACAATTGAGTAGCTGTCTGACAGTGAGACAGCGCCCCGATCATGAATACCAAGATTAACGGCCGAGGGGACCCGACGCGCTGATCACGCGTCACCCCAATATCTGCAGGCCAAATGGCTGGGCAGCGGTCGCTTGGTCGGCCTTAGCCCGTCATGGGCTGGATAGTGCCAGGGGTTGACTTTTGTTATCATCATACATAGTAACTTTAAAGTGAGCTAATTACAAAGTAAATGTTCATTTACACCAGGACATGGATATACACGATTACCAATACCATCATACATAGCAATTTTAAAGTGAGCTAATTACAAAGTATATGGTATTTACACCAGTACATGGATATTCACGATGACCGTTATCATCAAATATAGTAACTTTAAAGTTAGCTAATTACAAAGTAAATGGACATTTACACCAGGACATGGATATTTACGATGACCGTTATTATAATATTGTTCTGTCTCGGGCTTCGGTTGTGCCGCCCTAGAGACCTCTTCGGACGTCTCGTTGAGCCTTTTTATCCTCTAGGGGTCGCTACCCTCTATTTACTCTTAGGCTATAATATGCATTTAAGTGGCTCGCGGAATGTCACGTATCGGCGTGTTACAATTAAGTTTGCTCGCTATGTCGACGCGTTGTTGATCTATTGTCGACCTGTTTTCTTTCCCCATATTGTTGTTCCCTATTGTTCGGGCTTACACGCCACCTAGTGGGTGTGTGACGCCGAACTCGCTCCGTGTGTTTGTGTACTTATATTACTTATATCTACTTACGTACTAATCTTCGTTTATATAAAAAAAGTCGAAATGTTTACTTAACCTAGTGCTGAAATATGCCCCCTCAGGTAATGCTTTTAGTACAGCCTGACTTATTAAATTTTGACCGAGGAATATCTCCCTTTCGGGGGTTTCGTGCGTGCAAATTCTGGTAATGCCGGAGTCTCCAGAACAGCCACACCGAGGCCCTACACGTCCCTCCTTACCTAAGGGGTCTCGTACGTGCTCTTCCTGGTGGTCACGATCACCACCAGGCTGCCGGGCCTATGTCCTTTTTCACTTTCCTCCTTACACTAAATTGAGGGTCTTCGGGCATAGGCATACTCCGCTGGGGCCAGACCAAAGTTGCTTATCAATGCAACTGTCTTCGATGGTCTTCGGGCATAGGCATACTCCGCTGGGGCCGGTCCCCACCAGGATAATCGGACTGGGTCCTTGCTCCCTATTGTACAGGCCCGGGGGGCTGTACCCCCTGAAAGCCACCCCCCATCTTTCACTAAAACCACCCAGCTTAGGAGGTTGGCCAACTACTTGCGACACAAACATAAACATCCACACAACAACTAACTGGGGCAGCTACGTCGGTGGAATGCTGACCATGCAACGTCGAGATCTATAAGACGGAGTCCTTTTTGGAGCCGTTATCTGTCATACAGTGTGCGTCGCCGAAGGCCCTAGCCGACGTCTGCTCCAGCTGCATCATCAGGTGAGACTCAGCAAAAGTGCTCAGAATCCTTTACTTTGTGAACACCCACTCACCCACTTGTACACTTTACTTGTATACTTGCTTACATTCCCCTAAAAGGGACTTACAAATTCACACTCACTGACCAATAAACACATGGTCAGTAAATTACACTTGTATTGATAATTACACGCCTCTTTACATCCTCATACCCTTCCTGACTCTCGTCACGATTGACCGTGACCAGAGTAGCCAGTGATTGCTTGGTCAGACTTCTTTGTGCTTCCCGCACGCGTCTCGACCACGTAACGCCGAGCCGCTGACGTAAGCACACCTATTGTATTACTCACTCCGTCCAGCTGGCAGGCCGATATATTAGCCTGCATTTAGAGGTCCATCCCCTAACCAACACTTGCATCTTTGCAGGAACACCCCTGAACGTTTAAACACCAAACAACACACCACACTGTTAAGCTCTCCCAGCTACGGGAAGCTACTCTCGCCTAGGAACTACCTTCCAAATTAGTACAGTGACACAAGTGTTTTAGTCCTAACTACCCCCAACTAAGGGATCTAAAACATATTGGTGGAGGCACGGCTACCACGCACAGTAAGGGTAGGGCTCATACAACGAGCCCTCGTGGTAGAAACGACCCCTACCGCACACAGCCAAGCGAGTCTAAATTTTTTTTATCCTACATTACGTCCCACACTGTTTCTTTATTACACGGGAGTTGGTACTATTACACCCACCCCCATCCTCCCCATAGTACAGGGTCTGTGGAAATTAAATGACCACATTTAGAACCACCTTAAGGGACTTTGCGCACCATTTGTCGGCTAGTACATCTCCACTCCTGCCGAAGTTAAAAATTAAGAACGGTGACTTGATAACTGACCAGACTGCAGTACAACTTATTAGGGACCTCGAATTAAAGGCATCAGAGATCCGTGCTCAACACCCTGCAGCGGCAGCCCAAGTCACACACTTTACACGATCCCAAGCCAGTGAAAACAGAGAAGAATCACCAATATCCAGCGCTAGTGAAGTAGATTGCCTGCCAACACTCCACCCCCTATTGTTGCAGCAACTGCAAATCACAGAGCAGAAAACTGATAATCTGCTCGAGCGCATCACACAGTTACTAGATACAGACACTGTTAAAGCAGACAATCACGCGACAGAGGCAGTCCTAGACATACACACTATTTTGCAAACAGTAAAACAGGATTTAGAGAGGACTGTGAACGTAGTCAAATCCACACAGTACGACAACACTACATCAATCAGTGACGATATATCAGGTGACGAGCCACCTGGTAACGTAACACACGTGTCGTACATGGGGAGTGAGACTAATTCCCCTCATAACAACACAAATACCTTGTCACACGATAGCGGTGCGAACAGCTTAAACAGATCACAATCCCTACACAGCCAACGAGACACAGTCGAACAGGAAATGAACAGACATACAGAATACCCCATGATCCACCCCACAAAGTTCACGGGGGAAGGCCAGGATCCCGAGGAATACCTCAAGGCCTTCAATAGAACGGCTCGGATCAATGGCTGGAGCGATGAAGTCCGAAAACGGCTCCTCCCTGCATACCTCACGAAGGCGGCCATGACATGGTATGAGCTCCATGAGGGCACACTAGAAGATGCCACATGGGAGGAAATCACTTTATTGTTGATAAGTGAATTCCAGCTCATACCAGATGATGAGGACCTGTATGACCAAATTCGACAGAGGTCACAGGGACCTAAAGAAAGCGCCCAGTCGTACGTCAACGCAAAGTTGCTAATGTGCGATAAATATAACGCAGCTATGACGAACAAACAGAAAGTTAAGCTGTTAATGCAGGGCCTCAGACCATCCATCGTGGACAAGTTGAGCATTATGAACAACCCCACGGTCCAACACATGCTGAATAACATAAAGATAATTGAAGCCGGAAAAAGATCACGGAAAAAGCTACGGAAAAAGCCGTGAATCAGCACTTTCATCCACAAAAGGACGACAATAGTCAGAAGATGGATGAATTAGTGGACAGGATGGAAAAATTAACGATAGCTGCCATCCAAGCAGGCGGGAGACCGCTAAGGGTTGAACACACAGACACGGAAGAGCGCTATTATCCTGAAAGGGACAGGGGGTACACGGAGAGGAGACACTACGGGAGGGAGGAAATTTACTACCCGCCACAGCGGCCAACAACACCACACACACAGGACAGGCCACACTACCCTCCGCGGTACTCACCGGTATCATACGCGGACACAGAGCCGACATACCCCTCACGGCGACCACCATCCCCGTACACACAGGAGTACTACCCTGAAGAGTACGAGCACACCATCCCCCAGCGAAGCAGCCCGCCACCAAGCAGACAGGTCTATGCTGCCCCACAATACAGGGCAGACAGGGAGTATCGGGAAAACTCGCCCCCAAGCAGGCAAGGCTATGCAGCCCCGCAATATAGGGGAAATGGGGAGTATCGGGAGAACCCGCCCCCCACGCAGGCAAGGCTATGCACCCTCACAGTATAGGGGAAATGGGGACCATCGAGGAAACCCACCCCCGACCAGACAGGGGTATGCACCCTCCCAGTACAGGGAAAAGGGGAATCGCCGGGAAAACACGCCCCCGCAGCAAAAAACATACACCCCACCCTGGCGGAGACAGGAAAACGGACCACCGGGCAATAACCGCCAGACAAAAAAAAACGTAAAAGGACGGGAAACTAGAAATACATACCCAAAGGGCCCGGAACACTATCCCCTCCCCGACGAACACCCGAGGGAGTTTAGGGATGAGGCACCCCGACGGGCAGACAGGGGGGCATTACTTCCCACACCTAGCTACACACCGCAAGCGGGGAGTTGGCGCAGCCATCCCGAGGGGGGGCGTACATACAGTACAGGGAGACGAACACCCACGTTTCCAAAGAACGCTTAGCCGGGGAGGTTCGGCCAGCTGTAAAAGCGGCTGAGGTTCCTCCCCCAACACAACACCAGAGAGGCCCTTCCCCCAAACAAAATCGTAAAAGCAAGGGGAAAAAGCAGCCAGCTAAAGCCCAGGCTGACGATCCGCTCCCGGGCCGTTTCCAGACACACCCCGTACGAGGAGACGGCAACTGTCTGTTTAGGGCCATGAGCTTCCTAGTCCGGAACACCGAGGATTATCATAGGGACTACAGACAGGAAACGGTCCAACATATCCTGGCCAACTGGAAAGAGTACCGAGATTTTGTATCGGACGAGCGGGAAAACCCATTCCAGACCGGGGCGGACTACAAAAAATACATGGGCAGGGACGGTACCTATGCCAGCGCTGTAGAGGTGACCGCTCTCAGCAAGGTGCTTAAAGTTAACATACATGTATACACTGATGTGCACTCGCCCCCGCTATTTACTACTGCGGGATTTGACAGGGACCTACACATACTGTTTACAGGGAACCCTAGGGCGGGACACTATACGCCCCTCACAATCACGCACAAACAAGATGGAGGAAAACCCACACCCTCCAAACAGGAAACCATACCCCCTACACCACCACACGGGGCGGGAAGTGACCCCACACAGGCGCAGGGCGCGAGCTCACTCGGCATAGGGAAGCCAGCAACAGCAGTCGAACTCGCGACCGCCTGGAACAAAAAACGGAAAACAAGTACAAACGCAGAGTCACATTTGCAGACACACCTTCCCAGGAGGAAGAAAACAACAACACACCTACACAAAAGCTGGGAACGGTCAATACATTAAACGTTCGTCAGAAGCCCTCTATTTTAACAGCGCGGGCAGTTAAGAGAACAGGCAATGTACTCAGTGCGCGCACTTCGCTGACCGAGCCAAAGTACTCGGGACAGGAAGTAAGCCAGGAGGCCAAGCGTGCCAGGTACGATAAGCGGCCAGCTCCATGCCGGCCCAGCACAAATGTTACGCCAGTAGCAACAACAACAACATACACCCTACACAACACATCTTTGCAGGGCAAGGGACTCCACGTATCGGCACTCACGATACACGCCAGCATAAATTGCCACAGGGTGCAGGCCCTAATTGACACTGGGGCAGCGGTAAGTTGTGTAAATAGAAAACACGTTACCGAAGGGCAAATACACGGTGTCACGGGTGACATACGGCTGGTAGCGGCCAATGCTCAGACGCTAGAAAACGCGGGGGTGGCAAACATACATCTCAGACTAGACCATTTTGCCACAACACACCCCATGTTCGTTATAGAACATCTTTCTGCGTCAGCCATAATTGGCATGGATTTCCTCGCTAAGTATGAAGCTAGCATAAATTTTGCTAGCGGTAAGGTGATTTTAAAGCATAGCCAGAGGCTCACCACACGTCCCATGATATACACCAGAAACACAGATGGGATTCGAGCGGAGCGAGAAATCCACGAGCACCAGGCCTCTACACTACACACAATCAGCCAACAAACAGACACACACACAGATAAGGCGGCCAATCAGACTCACAGACAGGACCTGACACCGGAGCTAAATAAAAGGCTCACGGAGCTCCTGGAGGCTAATGGGGACATCTTTGCCCATTCGATGAAGGATCTCGCAGTGACAGACCTTATCGAACACCACGTCACACTCACTAGTGACCGGCCAGTCCACCAGCCACCCTTCAGGGTGAGTCAAAAGGAGAGACACGCCATCGACACTCAGATCACAGAGATGCTCGAGGCGGGGATTATCGTCCCGGTAATTTCAAACTACAGTGCACCGGTCTTACTGACCAAAAAACGGGACGGTTCCCACAGGTTCTGTACTGATTACCGTAGGCTCAATAAGTTAGTCAAAAATGACAGTTATCCACTACCGAGGGCCGACACCTATTTGGATGCCCTCGGCGGGGCTAGCTGGTTCAGTTCGATGGATTGTTATAGTGGATTCTATTCAATCCCCGTCTATGAACCGGATAGGCACAAGCTGGCGTTCGTTACAGAGAACGGTCTATATACCTATACAAGGTTACCAATGGGCCTCCGCAACGCCAGCCAGACCTTCCAAAAGCTAGTGGATAAAACATTTTCAGGTCTAAAATGGCGTTCCGTATTAGTCTACGTGGACGACATAACGGTCTTCTCCAACACCTTTGACGAACATCTCGTACATTTGGAGGAGGCTTTCGCAAGGATCAGAGAGGCCAAATTAAGGCTTAAACCTGCGAAATGTCAATTTGCCAGACAGCAGATTAACATATTGGGCCATATTGTAAACAGGGAGGGCATTATTCCCGACCCAGCGAAGACTGACGCAATAACGGGCATCCCAAAGCCCACAAATTTGAAACAATTGCGCAGTTTTATTGGGCTGGCCTCGTATTACAGAAAATATATCTACAGGTTTGCGCACATCGCCCACCCCCTAACTGAACTCACACGTGAAAAAACTCCCTTCAGCATCAAACAGGAACACATAGATGCCTTCAACACACTGAAGCAACTATTGACCTCACCACCATTACTGCAACACTTCCATAGTGATAGGCCCACCTTTTTACACGTGGATGCCAGCCAGTACGGGCTGGGGGCGGCCCTATTGCAGGAAGACGCAGAAGGGCGCATACGGCCCATAGCTTACGCTAGCAGGAAACTAACGGCCGTCGAGACTAGATACTCTGCCACAGAGCGGGAAATGCTGGCATTTTCATGGGGAGTGAACTATTTCAAGGTATACCTCTATGGTATCCAGTTCACGGTAGTGACTGACCACGCGAGCCTGATTTTTTGGGACAAATTCAAAAACCCAAATTCGCGGCACAATAGATTTATATTCCGCCTGTATGAATATAACTTCGTGGTCAAGCACAAGAAAGGCGCTACACACCTAGATGCAGATGGCTTGTCTAGGCTGCCAGTAGCCGATCCCCCGGATGACAGTAAGGACCACGAATGGGACGACATGCCCACTTTTGCCCTGACGGTGGTTAACATCACGCAGGAGCAAGAACGTGATCCATACTTGAAACAGATTCTAATGGCACTAAAAAACTTGGATAAGGTGAATTCCAAGACTGCACGGCTGTCTAGGCGATTTTTCCTAGACAAAGACGGGGTACTGAAATTTAAACCCACAGCCATGCACGATAATGCACCTATAGCGGTTCCGGAGTCATTGAAAGAGAATATCATGATCGGACACCACAATAGCCCACTGGCAGGGGCACATTTGGGTACGCATAAAACATACCATAGAATCCGGGACATGTATTATTGGATAAACATGAAGGCTGACATAGACACCTTCGTAAAGACATGTCACACTTGCCAGCGATTTAAAACAAGGCCTGGCAAGCCTCATGGATTACTCAACCCTATTCCCGTAGGAGAGCTATTTCACAGAGTCGGGATAGATGTTAAAGGCCCCATTACGACATCTGAAAAAGGCAATAAATACATACTGGTTGCCACCGAGTATCTCACCCGGTACATGATCACAAAGGCTGTGCCCAAGGCAGACACGAACAGCATAGTCGAATTCCTATTCGACATAGTTACACGAAATGGCCTATTCCAAACCCTACTGTCCGATAGAGGTACCATTTTCACCTCGAGAGTGCTCCAACAGTTTTTGGAGGTACTCAGGATAAGGGCATCCACGACCACGAGTTTTTCCCCACAAACTAACGGGCTCACCGAGAGTATGAACAAAATAATTGGAATAGCGCTAGCTAAATTCACAGGGGACACAGGGACAGACTGGGATGATTACCTGCAGCCCATTACATTTAGCTACAACACTTCAATATCCACGGCCACAAAACACTCTCCACACTTCCTGTTGCACGGATACACACACAGAAGTCCCATAGACAATATATGCATCCCACAGGACACTCACCCGGACAATGCCGCCCAGCTAGAACACTTGCAGATAGCTCGCATGGACGCTAGAAAGAACATAGCCGCGGCACAGAGAAAACAAAAAGAACGGTACGATCGGCAAAGAAAGACCGTGGAATACACACTCGGGCAATTGGTTATGGTTTCCAATTCCGCCCGTAAGAAAAATGTGTCCGAGTTCCTCCCGCCACGTTGGTCAGGTCCCTTCAAAGTCTGTAGGAAGGTATCTGACCTAAACTATATCGTAAACGTGCGCCATGGACGCAAACTCATTAAAGACACTATTCACGCTCGCCGTATGAAGGCATATCACACCCGCAAAATGACACCTACACGTAAAGGCGGGAACGCTGTCAAAAGGAAGGGAAATCATTCCACGGGCAGACGGGAAAAGAAGGCCAAGAAATAGCCTTCGGACCCCGATGGCCTCACCGGGATACGAACCTAACACTGCCAAACTGTCCCGGAGACACAGGCCTGAAAGGCACCAGGAATAATTATCCTGGAAAAAGAGGGTCTCGAACCCGCAACCTTCTGAAAACAAGGAATGCAAGGTCGGGTAACTATCCAGTTGGAGGATAGAGCAATGAGGGACAGGCACACTAACAGGCATTCACATACACAAATTAATAAAATCACCTCCGACACCTAGTCACCAAACACGCAACTAGCGGCCCGGTGACACACATACATAAGGACATCTAGTACCACTAACAGGGATATATTCATCCCAGGCCCACAACAACACAAAAATTCGGGGACGCAAATATATATAGTCGTTGGGTCTCATACATTACAAGGGACCCAAGACACGCTGTATATGCAGACAGTAGGAAGACATGTTGGCAAGCATACACACATTGGCCTGGCACATGGGCCAGACATCTAGCCGGCCAAAGCACTTCATTGTACTGCTGTAATCCAATACTATCGCCGGGTCAGCGATAACACACACACATAGACACGCGGCCTTCACCAGGCGCAAACCAACTACCAGCTCCCAGCTCTGAATGTAGTAGACACGATCATTTACGCTAGTTTCAAAACCCCATAACTCCCAAAATAAGAGTACGAGGGTCTTCACAAAAGGCACAAAATACTCACGCTAAAACATACTTTCATCCGCGTGCCTCAAATACACGATACGCGTGCCATGGTATATACGGTACAGAAACCGTAACACCAGGACCTTAGAACAAGGCGGGCGCACACACACGATCACACAATACCTTCGTGCCAAAAACAAACTAACCAATGGTGTTTTTGGCGCGAAAATACAACCAAAAGCCACACTAGGGACACACAAATCCCAACAGACAATGCAGACATAAAACACGGAGTATTACACGGGATCGCGGGTACGAATGCCCAGTAAAATCGGACGCCGTGGAAAACATATATCCAGAATCCCAATTAGACTGAAATTGGCCCCATACAAGCACATAAGCGGGTCAGATACACGTTTATAGTGACAGGAAGGTTCTTTACCATACATACTGGAGCATAGATTCGCTCCAAGGTACTCGCTACCACAGCCTACTTAGGGCATTAGCGTCCACAAAATACTTTCCTCTGAACCATAGCACCCAACACCTAGATACAGGTAACACCACATTTCTTCCGGCAAAAAGCCATGCAAAATTTCGATTACCCCGAACATGGGCAATAGACTTCCTAGACATGGATTACACATAGTTACACAAGGCAGAGGTCTTGCGGAAAACAATGTACACACAACATCGGTAAGCAAAAACAGGACAGATTAGCACACTGGCCCGCCCAGAATGCACAACAATGTCAACACTCGGACATTGGCAAAAACCACAATCCGGCAGCCGACATACTTAACATCAGAGACTTCCCGTACACAAGCACATGAAAACAAAACACAATAAAAACACTGAGTTGCGAATTCTGGAAGCATTGCAACACTGCTGTCGGCAGACACTCTTGTTATAACGGAAGTGACAATGAAATGCAGACATGACCACAAAAAAACAACAATAATAATGGCATACAGTGACACAAGATTCAGCGCTGTTACAATAGGCATAACATTCAGCAATGTACAGATACCATAGGCCGGACTTATCTTAGGGCCACAGGGGCATGTTTACAAAGATGTTGACAAGCCACACGCGCCACCTGACACTCAGCCACGCGAGATACGATAGGACTTAGCAGATAACAGCCCGCCCGCCAGTATGCGCAGCGGAGTGCAATCACAGTCACGCAAGCCTCAGTAACCTCCTGCCCACTAATCAGTGGCGAATACAGACAGGTGCCCTGAAGGAACAACCCCCCCCCAATAACTACTTCTCTTTTTTTTTAAATCCCAAAACCATCATAGGCGATCAGGACATGACCAGTTACACTACGATCACTTGCTACATTAACATTACAAATGAGAGACCAGATTAGGCCGTGACGTCACAGCGTCACCGCACTTCACCATCCCAAGGAGCGGATAGAAAGCAGATATCGACCAAGTGAGGATGACAGGAGCAGAGATGGATAGTGCCAGCAGGATAGCCAATATACCACCTACAGGCTACCATTATACCACCTTTCTCCTTCCATAACCTTTTCACTCACAACATTAGCCAATACAAACACATAAACACATCAAAACAGCTAAACTACATGCCAAAATATACATCGGGGTTGATAGACTTCATGCGTCTAAAGAGAGGGCTCACTACGCCCTGGCTCTCAATGCTTACGCCCGAGTATTAGGGGCGAGTCGGAAAAAACGACATTTAGCGTAATGCACATCTCTAAGCAAGCGATGAGGCCAAATTTATATTAACAATTCTTTTTACTAAATAATCCCGCATGCAAGGGACATAGGATTATTACACCTCAGCCTATACCTATCCACAAATGAGAGCGGATACGCCTCATATCCAGCCACATGCATGGAATATCCTACCCACACACCTGGGTTATTATTATTATTACACCTGCATGGAATTTTTAAAATTTTTGCAAACCCGGGAAGTACCTACCCCGTCCACTCACTGTAAAAGCATCCTGACAGCATCACCGGCTCCCGGCCGCCATTAACATGGAGCCCAACGATGCACAACCCTCTCCTACCACGCTTTAAGCCCATCCAGCAGATAACACCCCCGGATCCTAATAACAAGGAACCCAACGCCATAAAACCCTATTAACGCCTCCAAGAAAATTACCAAGGCATTACAGCTGGAAGTCCGACGTAGCGACAGAAGGCCTGAAGTAGTCCATGCATTGAGAAGATTCTACAACCTCAGAACACTAAAAAAATTATATAATTACACAATAAATTATTTACAAATCACACTATTTTTTATATAACACAAAAAGGAATCTGATGACACGCTGAATGGTGATGACAGCGTAAACAGAAGGGCAGAGGCGCCACACAGGAACAGAGCTGGGGAAGGCGATGATGAGCCCTACCCCAGTTAACTCAATGACCCAGACCAAAAAGACGAATTACGTAAGGTCGAAGCGCCGATGACCTAGCACGGGCAAACTTCGGAGTCCCGGGGAGTACCTACCCTGTCCCCGGGACAAAGAAAAGTTACACCCACCATGTGCTACGGAAATCGAAGCCAGACCAGCAGGGGAGACTTTCTACGGCTGGTGGGAGAATTAGCCAGCTCCACACCGGACTCAGGAGATGACCCTAGGGACGACCAAATTACGACTAGACTCCTAGTTTAGTTTGTAAGTAAGTAGAGCTTCTATGGCGGGAAGTTAGTCTTCTACGCGCAGAAGTGAAGAAGGATCTCAGGATTCAGCGGGATCAATCCTAGATCCAACAAGTCCTTGCCCCGCGTGGCAAGGTGAAGACAACCAAACAAATGAAGAATGAATAAACAAATAATGAATAACATATATGGAATGAATGCGATCATTCGATACCGTGCCCACATAAATGGCTGACAGCGGGTCCATAGCTTAAATGGTAACGCAGCGAGCGGCCAGAGATATTAAATAAGCATGCAGCGAGCTGTCTAGAGGGGTTCGCGTGGGCAAACCCAACCATGCCAATATAGGCGAAGAGGATGCCCGGAGGCTCAAATTCCCGGATGATATTATTCTATCGGACGATCTTTCCCGAACGATGTCCAGTGCCCACATAAATGGCTGACGGCGAGTCACCAGAGCTTAAATGGTGACGCAGCGGGCAGCCAAAGATATTAAATGAGGAAAGCAGCGAGCCCTCACAGGGGTTATAGTGGGCAAAACCCAACAATGATGAATACATCAATGAATGACACAGGAGGAAGGATGACAACACAGGCAAGTACAACGGCGATGCGTTTGCCCTCCAGCAACGCAGGCGTCCGGAACATTATTAATTACTAGTTATTAAGCATTAACATAAATGTCGACAACTAGTATTAAGGGAGCGGAATCCGGTGATTTTAGAGACAACCGGTGTTTCTAGAATACACGCGGGTGGTGATCTGAGGAAGTAAATTGCCTCAGGCGATCGCTCCGGGCAAAATTCTCGCATGTAAGACAGTTGCATTTGGGTCGCAACTTAGAATTAAGCAAATTTAATAAGCGCTGTTGCTAAATAATAGCACAGCACATTTCGGCACAAGGTTAAGGCAAAACCATTCGGCTCATAAATATCAAATATTTTTTTTTTCATTTATCATAATTTAGACTAAGCACGTTCGGCGCCTGGCGACTAAAAACCATCGCCAGGGTAAGCCCGACAACACGTTAAGTTAAGTAAGATTAAGTTAACACGTTCGGCACTTGGTGACCAAAAACCGGTACCAGGGTAAGCCCGATAATACAATACACTAGGACAGATAATACATGGGCTAACCTAGAAGTAAGTTAGGTTTCAGTGGCGCCTCAGTTGTTTTATATACTATGCGCAGCGACTTGTGATAATAACAACATGTTCTATTTCAGGAAAGTGAGGAAGCAAATGAATATACATGTTTTCCAAATAAATGGCCAATAATCCATTTTTGTTTCACAGATGACAAGGAGCACGAGCATGTCTATTGTAAATATGTTTTCCACACCAAATTACACATACCCTTACCTTTGTCACACAAAAACACTGTTCCTCATCATTCTTCAGTCGCGCCAATAAGGTGAAGGGCGCGGCGATGAGCGACGTAAGGTGACGTGGGGCACCGAGCGACGCTGACGCAAACACCCGTTCGATATGCTTCAATAAAAAGCAATATTCGGTAGCCAGGGGCGGTGCAAAGGTTGTGAGCACCTACCCTCGCCGCCAAGGTAATTTTTTCCACCCACGGGGAAAATTTGCGAAAGGAAAAGCAACGGCACGACCACTAACCCTCATCCATAGGTGAAAGGCACCTACAGCCCAGCAAGTAATATATGAAGGGAGAATGAGACGAGGTACCAAGCCCGTGAGCGAAACGGTCTAGCAATAAGGTTATTATTTTATGTCATTTTATGTTATATTATGTTATGTTATGTATATCATCATTGTAAAAGCAAAAACTGTAAATACAAAGCATACACAAACATAGTGGTGCTCAACTGTATACCTACACACATAAACTCACAAATTTTCACGCCCTTTTACACGCCATAATACACTGTATTTTTCCTTTCTACTCTACTAACGCCAAAATTTGTGAAGGTGTCCCGTTTCATCCCAAGAACAATAAACCATTATAATATTTCCTTTAACTTATACCCTGGGACACCTACTTTTGCTATTCTCTTCCATCTTTTAAACAATACACTGAGGGGAGCAATTTTTTTCTCCATACAACACCGGACGGCGCAACAATCCGTCCGGACATGTTTTTTTCCTCCCTGAAAACTAACAGCATATATATGTACAACGGCGAGAACATGCATTTTTTGTGTGTTTCTATCTATAATTTTACCAGGTCAACTTGCAAAAATAAGCCATTCTAAAAATTAAATATGTATAACATGTATAACCCAAAACCTACCCCTCTGAGCACAAGCTGAACTCACATCACCACGACATCAACACACCTACATCTACACCAACACTGAAGAAAAGAAGAAGAGGTACAAGAAGAAATCAAAAACGATCCATCGACACCCCCAATCTACGTCCCGTTCCAATTCGCGGGGACGCGAACTAATAGAAGAAGAGGACTTGTACAGGCCGGGGGGCTTTACCCCCTGAAAGCCAGCCCCCATCTTCCACTAAAACCACCCAGCTTGGGAGGTTGGCCAACTACTTGCGACACAAACATAAACATCCACACAACAACTAACTGGGGCAGCTACGTCGGTGGAATGCTGACCATGCAACGCCGAGAACTATAAGACGGAGTCCTTTTTGGAGCCGTTATCTGTCATACAGTGTGCGTCGCCGAAGGCCCTAGCCGACGTCTGCTCCAGCTGCATCATCAGGTGAGACTCAGCAAAAGTGCTCAGAATCCTTTACTTTGTGAACACTCACTCACCCACTTGTACACATTACTTGTATACTTGCTTACATTCCCCTAAAAGGGACTTACAAATTCACACTCACTGACCAATAAACACATGGTCAGTAAATTACACTTGTATTGATAATTACACGCCTCTTTACATCCTCATACACTTCCTGACTCTCGTCACGATTGACCGTGACCAGAGTAGCCAGTGATTGCTTGGTCAGACTTCATTGTGCGTCCCGCACGCGTCTCGACCACGTAACGCCGAGCCGCTGACGTAAGCACACCTATTGTATTACTCACTCCGTCCAGCTGGCAGGCCGATATATTAGCCTGCATTTAGAGGTCCATCCCCTAACCAACACTTGCATCTTTGCAGGAACAAACCCTGAACGTTTAAACACCAAACCACTCTGGTAAGCTCTCCCAGCTACGGGATGCTACTCTCGCCTAGGAACTACCTTCCAAATTAGTACAGTGACACAAGTGTTTTAGTCCTAACTACCCCCCAACTAAGGGATCTAAAACACTATCCTCCTTGTCGCCAACAGAATAATCGGACTGTTTCCTTTCTCCCTATCCTCCTAAACCTAGACGTCAGCTTCCTTCCTTAATAACTAATGTGTTTGTATGTGTGGAGGCCTGTGTATTTTCTGCAGTAACATTTCGCTCGGATATCCATGGTAAGTATTCGCCTTCATATGGCTTATAGCTGCCTTACAGATTATTTTTATCATTAATGGGTTGTCCAAACCCCTGCGGGGGGTCGCTCCCCTCCATTTATAAATCTGGGGGCTCGCCGTACTTCCCATTTACGCTCTGGGTGTCGCTACCCTCCATTTACTTGGGCTGGAACAAAATCAATCGGGAAAATTCATCCGAGAAAATAATAATATCCGTTATTCATTATTCAGTGTGTGTGTATGTTCTTCGCCGCACATCCGGGTGAGGACTCTGTTGCTTCACTCCTATTCGAGCGGAAGACCACCCTCTAAGCCTCCGAGGGTTGACTTAGCCTACATCTAATTATGATGTCAAGTCTGGGTCAGGGTCTGCTACTGTCTTCTCCGACTCTGCTTTTCAGTGTTACTTTACGTCGTCATGACGTATATACTTGTCACCACCTAGGGTGAGCTCAGATCCATTATTATTTTGGGGGAGTAATTTTGTGTAGGACTGTAATGTAATATTTTGTGTCCAATGTATGTAATATTTTGTGTACAATGTATGCAATATTTTGTGTCCAATGTATGTAATCTTTTGTGTACATTGTATGGGATTGTAGATCATTCGACCCGCATTGGCTGCTTTCGCCCTTCCTGGTTCAGTTGGATCTCTTGTGCTGATATCTCTGTACTGTGTATGACATGGGTTTGTTATCGAGGTCCGCTATAGCGTTAGTTGCTGTGAAGATCAGTCCGCAGGTTTGGAAGGGTATGCATAGCCAGATTCTGTAATGTATCGGCCTAGAGTCGGTAATGCTGTGGGATATCCTTTAATTTACTGGATTGGATAGGTTTCCACCGTGTGATCAAGATTTGAATGCATGTGGGTGTAATATTAATGAGACCCTGTGTTAAGTGGGTAGGGTAACTTATACATGCATTTCGGGTATGGGAGTGGTTAGGTATGGGTTAATAGTTTTAATGTTTACCATCCAGGCTGTTTTATTGCAAACCTTGGTTAGTCTGTTACTGGCCTTCCATCTATGAAAATAGATGTAATATCTAGCACTTGTATTGTGTCCAACCAACCCTAATATTCGGGTGGGAACCGTATAGCGCGGGGTGCAGATGACCCTTACTCTGAAAAGCAGGAACGTCTACAATCCTCGTGTTCAATTAATGTATTGTGTGTATGTGTTTGTATGTAAATTGGTATTAGGTATTGGGATGTGTTTAGGAATGGAGTAGGGGTATTTGCCCGTATGCTATTCTATGGGGAATTGTAAGTGCGTAACTTTTCGGTGCTCTGTACTATGTATCCATTCTCTCTTGGCAATATTCTGTTCTCTTCGCTCCTTAGCGCTATTAGAATATGTGTTTACCGTGGTTGTGGGATCATTATTCATTACATCCATTCATATGCCTAACCGTCTGGTTAACGCCATTTGGCTATCCCTGTTCATTCTGTGTATCGGGATGGCTGTACCGTTCACGGCTTATCCCTCTTTATGTTATAATACCACTGGGGTGTATTTGCGCCCTACAAAAACATGTCTAGTGTACTAACTGTGTAAAATGTGCGCACTTGCGCCCTGTGGACGGCCTATCTGCTTTGTATTCAGCCGTGACTTTTATATATCTATGTGCATTAGCCTCTACAGTCTCTGTCTATAGAAAAAAAATATGTATGTTCACCCTATTGTGGGGGTCAATTTAGTGTCCTTCGCCTGGGCTAGGGCCTTTGTCAGCTCTGCAAGGGCTGTGGTACCGCCCTTTGTTCTAATTGTCTTTGTGTGTTTGTGTGCAATTGCCTAAGTACTGAGCGCATATGGCAGGAGACGCCCGTGGCCATGGCGTGGATCGTGAGTTACGCACGAGTTCGCTTGCCAGCCGCCCTATCGCCTACGCGTGCCGTGTTATATGAGTCGGCTTATTTGTGCCGCGTGGGCCGGTGTATGCTAACATGTCGCTTCAGTGCCCACTGCCACAGTCGTTTCTTGTATGCTTGTCCCACGTGGTTAGTGGGCGGCTTGAAATAATGTTGCCCCTATGATCTATTTCGGCCTTGTATAAGTGTGCTAGTATTCTAGTGAGACCCTATAGCCTCTGGTATTATACTGCTGTCCTCCCTTTCTGATGCAAACAGCCAGTGTTGCAAATGTATTCCTTCCGGAAGTTTGTTTGTTATTGCCTGTCAGCATGTTTGTGTGACGTTGTACGCGCGCCGAGGCTGAAAAATTTCTTCCGGTAAGTGTTAGGTGTCGTCATTAAGGAATGTGCTGTATGTGTTGCGTGCGACTGTTGAGGTCTTGTTAATCAACTTTATCTTTTCACGAGACTCAGAATATTCCATTTCGTCATTCAGCATTATTAAAACATTTTGGAGAATGTTATTTTCGCTTAAGGTAAGGTAATATCCTTGCAGATACGCAAACAGGAATGTAAGTAGTCGCTCAACGACTTTGGTTTGACGACCTACTTCCTCGAGACACCCAGTGCCTTGCACTACGTCTGGAGAATCCGCCCCGTGTAGGCGTGAAATCACATCCGTCTTGTTCGACGTAGAAAATATCCGCTGTTTAGCGAGGAAATTATAATCAGCTGCCATCGAGCACGAATAAACAACGATACAAGTTATAAGTAAGAATTATAGTGAGTTATTTGCACTACATTTGGAAAATCCGCCCTGTGAAGGCGTGCAATTGTGTCCGTCGTGTCAGACGAGGAAGATATCCGCTGTTTCAGCGTGGAAGTTATCATCGGGGGCCATCGTGCACGAATACCCTACAAATCACTGTTTGTTGATGCACAGTGAACAACGAGAATCACGTTGTGATATAATTGGCAAGTAAAGTGAAAATTCTAACATTACCGTAACACCACATTTTTATACCCACGTGTTTGTGGAGGGCCGAGAGCCTGGTGAAAAATATAGAGGTAAAAGTGTTATAATTATTTTATACAATTGTGATTATGAAAGTACTATCTATTTGGATTGCCACAGTAAACTTTTCAATTACAAAACGACGCACATTTCACGGATGCCACGTGATGTAAAAAGTGGCGTCAGTCCACGTGAAGAACCGCAGAATAGTGCTTGGTCACGTATTAATTCAGTATCTGCGAAGTAAAGGCTGTGTTATTATTTGTTTTAAAGCCTATAACATTTACTACGAACATTGTGATTTTGAAGTGAAATTATGAACTGCTACACGATTTATTCTACCACCCACGTGATTGACCTATTCTACACCATGTTCGAGACCGAGATCATGGGCTAATACCATTATGGTATTAGAGGATGATGTTTCTGATGGGAACCAGCATGATGGTGGAACTTCCAGAACAGCGAACGAGGAGGAAGGAACCCAGGATGCCATTCCCAGGCATGTCCAGTACATCCATGAAGTTAACGACAGGGACAGATCGATCCCTGGCCTTTAGGAGAGTCCATATGGGAGTCCTGATGAGGACGATGCCGTTCCGGAAAGCCAGAGGTGAATTTGTTCAACCCTTGTCGTTGGACAGAGAGCTGAGTGATAGCTTCTCCATTTCGTGAGTTTTTGTACACCCTTTCTTGTTCTAGTTTCTGGTGGTATATTAGGTTTAATTTAGTTTGTGAACCAACCGAACTCAGTGACAGCCATTTTATAGGTAGGGAATGTAATTAGTCTAATTAGATGTCATTTATTTCAGTTAGAGTGAGTCACCCTTGGGTCAGACACTTTGGTCAACCCTGGTGCAGCTTGATGGACGTCGTAGAACGTAAATGCCTATCTTTTGCTGAACGTGACCGTAGTCATTTGAGGCTATTTTGTTTAACCCTATCTGGGGTGATTTTCAAGTCTTTGCTGACATTAGTTATGGCAATCAGATGCCATGGTTATATTTCTTTAATTGCATTTTTTGCAACCAGTCTTTGTTACACCCCTGATTTCGTTAGAGCAGTCGTATCATTTAGGTAATCGACTGTAATTACCAGTTTTGTAACTGCATTATATTTCATTTGAGATGTTGCTCAAAAGCCATCTGGTCAAGTGTGGACCTAATAAGTGAATGGGATATTTCGTTGTTGTCTAGCATCGAACCCAGTTCCCAACGTATCATTAATCAGATCCAGAGTGTGGAATCTGCGGCACAATTATTTTGTTAGTGTCATGTGAAGACACGTGTTTATTTGAAGTTATACAAGCAACTACAAGCAACTTTGTGAGCAAAGAGCTCCAGCAATAGTGACATTGCTACCATTTAGATGTCTTTGATGTTGAAGACAGAATTACATTATCGTAGTCAGATTTATAGCGTGTTTTTATACACGTATTCTTCGAGGTTTATGACCCATGGTAAAGTTATTATTGATGAGGCCAGTTTTACTGTTTTATTTATGCTTAAATCGCCGGCCTTGATAGTTAGTGTGTGTTGTGTCCGAGAGCGCAGGAATGTTGTAGCCTGCAGCGACGCAAACTGGTTTGTGACCCAGTGCCCTTGAGAGCACGCTTTTATTTGTGAGACAGAATTATATTGACAGAGGACAGAATGCTTTTTGTATTCGCTCTTCCATTCATTGCAGTTATAGCTAATGGAACCCAGTGTCCAACCTTGTATCTGATCACATGTTTTCATAGATTGTCATTTGTTAGTTAAACGCACTGTTGCGTGTACCGTCGTTTGACGTGTACAGTTATGTCAGGTTTCTATAGTATGTTGTAGGCTGCCCTGTTAAAGGAGGTATATGATGTATGAAGGTATTTGTGTGTACCTCGTCCGGGTATGTTCCCGTTGACCAGATGTTATTGGAGGGTGACTGTTATGTGCAGGCCCATCCCAGAGTTATTGAACGCGAGCTGCGCGCCGCTGGTAACTTGTGTTATTGTGTGTCCGAGTTGTTATTGCTCGTTGATTATATTCCGACTTTTGAGTCGAGGCTTTTGGTGGAGATGATCTCAGTGGAGACACTCCGTGCCCAGGCTATTGTCAGTATTATTCGCCATAAACCAAAGATAAACCTAAACCGACATCTTAATAATAAAACAATTAATTTTGGTAAAACAAGAGCTAACTAACGAATTCTTTCTATCTAACTTTGTTCTTTTGCATCTTGAACCTGCTGACATGGCAGTGCTAATGAAGGTATTTCTTTTGAGGAAATGACTTAGAACAGCTGACACTTTGTAGCGACCTGAAGCATGCTCGAACCTTGAGTTCGTAGCTTGTGGAGCGCAGGCCATGCGATGTTAGACGTAGTCTTAACTACGCAGTCGTCACCGTAACTAGACACATTAGATGACTGTGGCTTACAAAGAGTAAACCAAGGTGCAGGCAGGCATTTTAATAAAACTATTGTCTCTTTCATTAATTAATTATGATGTCAAAGTGTATGAATCCTACATGTTACCCTATTATGTGCTGCTAGCACCTAGTTCCTAAGAGTAATTAAATGTTTTTTTATATGGCTGTTCACTTAGCTTTGAATGTAATTGTTTTCTGTTACGGACGTCATCGCCGTAAATTTTGTTATTAATTGATAGGACTTAGCTAGATGAATTAACGTTAAATGTAAATGTGGAGATGGTATCATCCTAACTTAGATTTGTTTTGCTACCCTGTTAAATGTAAATTCTGATATTAGCTTGACCTTGTAACTTGACCTAGGGATTTGCGTCGTACCATTTTCCTAGTGTTTCTGTTGTTGCTTTATTATTGTGAGATAGATCTTTCGCGAGGGTTTTCCGTAACTTCTCAGGTAGGGACCTGCTCTTTATTTTTGTTTGTTTATTAGCTTGCGGACTAGCCGATTGAAACCCTCCGAACTAGGATAGGGGCTTGTGAATTTTAATAATAAATTTTCACGGTGTTTTACATAAGTCTGGATTTTTATTTTCTCAGTCTAGTTTTTAAGGTGAAACTTTCCTTAGGCAGTCTATGACCTTCGTCACCATGTACCACGATCCCTGTGGACTACAGATTCTCGTGCCGCTTTGGCCTATTTGGAAGTTCACCTGATCCTCACGGCAATTAGGTCCGACGGATGAGATGTTAGGAAAGTCATTGCGGTTGTTGGCTCTCCTGGCAGCTCCACCGACGGTCTCATAAAATGGCGCCCAACTCATGTGCCGACGTTAACGTGGTGACCGTCAGTTCCATGTTATTTAGGCGGATCTTAATGTTGATTAATGGTAAATTGACAGGACTGGGACGAACTTAGAAAGTCGTACTGCAGAACAATTGACCGCATGGCATTCATGTTTGATACAAGACCATGGGGTGAGGCTTTAGTGTTAGATAAATGAAGGATAGGAATTTCTTTGATGATGCCTCATCCTGAGTAAATGTAATACTTTGCTTTGCTTTGCTCGCCGTTGTCTTTGTAAATGTAGAAGCACTTAGTTTGCATACTCCAGCTGTACTCGTGATATTTATATAAATGAAACAAGCTTTATACCACCAAGTAATCATAGCTGTAAGTTCCATTAGAGATTGATCCCTCACTTTCTCAAATATATTTCTTGTCAATGGATGAGGAAACTTTTCGTCGTGTGTTTGGGGAGATGATGGCAGGTGTCAATGCCAATCTCCAGCAGATTACTGCTGATTTAGGTACTGTAAGGACTGATTTAGGTGAGAATATCCAAGCTGTCAACACTGTGAGTGGTCATGCAGACCAAGTTAGACAGGACTTAGAAGTAAACACCCAATCTATTAACAATGTCAGACATGATTTAGAGGTTAATACTCGATCCATAAATATTGTAAGTGGTCATGTGGACCAAGTCACAGTGTCGATCAATAATGTTAGGGCTGATCTAACACAGGTCAGGGCCGACATGGACGCATATAGAGTCGAAGCTAGGAATGATCTTACGGCACGTTTAGCAACTGTTAGGGTTGATGTCATACGACACTATCAGGAGGCTAACCAGCGTATAGATAGCTTAACCGACCAGATGAATAGAGCTAGGGAGGACGTGCAGACCCGATTGGATGAGCACACAGCTCAAATTCAAACGACAATAAACAGAGTCCAGATAGATATGAGAGCCGACTTGGAGCACACTCGAGAAGAATTTGGGACTCGATTGACTCACGTCGAGGGATTTATGGACACCGTGAAAAAGGACATGGCGACCATGAATATTGGACTGATTTTAATGAGAGGTGCAGCGAACGCTGTGAATAACAACGTCAAGACGATCGTCGATGGCATGATAGAGGTAAAGGACGAATTAAACACCAATAGGAGGAATATTACGGAGTTGACAGAAACCGTAGCAAGCCTGCGTGAAACAGTTGGCGTTCATCGTGAGGAACATAAAATCGATCTCCTGTTATTGAGGGGTGACCTCAACGAACACAAGACCACAATGGAGGCCAAGGTGGTCAGAGATGATGTTGGAAAGATCCAAGACAACGTGTCGAAAGTCGAAGGAGAAATCGATTCCTTACAGAAACGATTCGAAGAAGTTGCGGTAACCGAGAGGTTAGACCTCAGCTATAACCTGAGGACGGCTATACGCGAAGTAGACACGAACCTCAAAGGAAAAGTCGAAAGGATCGAGCTACAACTTAATGACTTAGGTAACAAAGTCACAGCTAGGACCATTCCAGGGCTCGAAGTCATAGAGAGACGTCTTGACAGACTTGAGACGCTTCCTAGAGAGAGACACTTACCCTCACAGATGGGAGACTCTCAGGCGACACCAGTATCTCAATCCGCAGGGATGATGCCTACTCATTTCCAACCCAGCGCACCCATAGAACCGCAACCATCACAATTCACCGGTTCAGCGCAAAGTCAAACTTTGAACTTTGACGCCCATTCTTTTAAACCAGCACCCAATCGATTTAGTCATGAAACGAATACACCTACGCATAACTACATGCAGAATTCATTTAGACCCGCGCATAGGCAGGGAAATGTAACTATTATCCGTTCGAGAGAGGAGCAACCAGCTCGCTTCTCAGGCACTGGAAGTGGCATCACTCCAGTTGAATTCCTGGCCAACGTAGAAAGCTACTTGAGAGACACCATGGTAACTCCGGAGAGGGAGCTCCGAGTTATAGAGCGTTTGCTTGAGGGGCAAGCCAGCACCTGGTTTAGAGCCTTCCGATACTCGTTTGTAGGATACCAGGATTTCAAAGAAGCCCTGTTAAGAACTTACTGGTCAAGCGACAGCCAGCAGAGCATCAGAGCTGAGATGTACACTCGCCGATACAGCTCAAATATCCCAACGCGCTATGCGAACTACTTCGCGACCCAGCTTGCGAAACTTCGTTGTCTTCAACCCCCATTGTCTGAACAAGACCTAGTAAACACCATCGTTTGGCAATACCCTGCAGACGTGCGACGCGTATTGATTGCTGCAGGCGCATCCACTTTTCATCAGTGTGACCAAATCCTGCGACGGTTGGATGCAAACACTGAACAGTTCCCGACACACCGTCAGCAGAAGGCTGAAGGCGCGAGGAGAGACATGTCAACTTAACTACTGTCGACAAAGTGTGCCAGACACCCCAGCAGACACAAACCCAAGAGAGCTCTGGACAACGTAATAATTATAACTATGATCGGAGAGAATGGAACAACACTCCATATGCTAGGGACCAGCGAGATGACCGTCGTAGTCATTGGAACCGGCGCTTCGATCGAGGGACGAACGACGACCGTCGTCACGAAAACGACCGCCGAGGGAATAATGGTCGAAACCCACAGTACGGAAGTATCCGTAGGGACTACCGTTACAGTAAAGGCTATAATAGAGATCGAGACCCCAGATACCAGATAGAGATTGGAGAGGAAGAGCACGGGAGAGCCGTGAGTATCTTCAACAACTCCGAGAACTCCAAATCCGAGAAGAGGGAGATCAGAACCGACTTCGAGGGAAACTAGGAATTCGGCGCAGGAGACGGAGCAAAACCAGCCCGGTACTTCCCGCCAGGACAGAAAAAAACGCCGAAAAATCAATAGATTCTTGCCCGGTTGAGCACAGAATAACTGCCACCATTTTACTCTGGGAGCCAATCCAGGAAGACCTGTTAGACGAACGACGAACGACGAACCACAACTACGAATTGACGCGTCTACCGAAGATTGTAGCCACCCTGAATGGATGCAACGTAGTCATTCTCATTGATACTGGGGCGATGATTAGTGTCATTTCCGCCGATTGCCATGCCAGACTGAAAGCAAACTCTGAGGTGTCAGAGCTGCCAGTTTCCGCAGTAAGAGTCAGAGGAGTCATACCTGACCGTGTTGTAACGTGCAAAATCCAGATTCTATGCACTTTGAAGATTTCGAGCCACGTGTACTTGCACGAATTTCTTGTGATGAAAGGCTTGCATCATGATGCCATATTGGGTGCAGACTTCATTAGGAAGTATGATGGAATCATTGATATGGGACGTAATACGGTAGAGTTTAAGCCGAACGAACCCATCCAGATGAACTTAGTTGAAGAAGAACCGGAATTCCTATCCGAAGTCGACGTTGTCGAAAATTTAAATGGCAAGGAAATTCAGGAGACACAAGATGCCGACGAAGAGGCAGAACCATTATCAGCACCCATACGAGAGAAACTAGATGCAATATTGAGCGAATACAGGGATATATTCGACACCACACCTGGTGAGATATTGGACTACGAGTACGATCTTGTACTACTGGATGATTCCCCATTCCAGAAGAAGATTTATCCTATCGCTGAGAAACACCGCGAGGAAGCTGCTAAGAAGATCCATGAGATGGTAGCAGCAGGCACAATCAAGAAGTCACCGACTCCTTTCTTGAATCCTATAACACCTGTGGTTAAGGTGGATGGAAGCTTGAGACTTTGTCTCGATGCAAGAGCCTTAAATGAACGCCTAGCTCCTGAGCATGACAGACCGCCCAAGATTAGGGACATCCTCAGGAAGTTCAAGGGAAAGAGAATATTTTCGTCATTGGACTTGGTACAATCTTACTACCATATCAGATTATCTGAGCATACTCAGAAGTATACAGGGTTTCTGTTTGATCAGACCACCTATGTCATTCGAAAACTACCCTTTGGATTGAAAAATGCCCGAGCTGCATTAATCAGAGCACTTGATGCGAAGCTGACTCCTGAAGTGAAGCAGAAGGTGATATGTTACGTGGATGACATCATGATAGCTTCGGAAACAGAGGAAGAGAATTTTACCGCATTACGCCTTGTTTTTGAGAATCTTCGACAGGCTAATTTAAAAGTGAAATTTGACAAGTGTCGATTCTTCCAGAGAGAAGTGAAATTTGTGGGACACATAATCAATGGAGATGGATACAGGCCGAATCCGGAAAAGATCAGAACTGTTGCTGCATTTCCAACGCCAACCCGTGTGAAACAGGTGAGACAATTCTTAGGAATTCTCCAATTCTTTGCTGCTCATTGTGAGAAGTACTCTGAGACTATCGCACCACTGCAAGGTTTATTGAAGAAGAACTGCAGATGGGCCTGGAATGATGAGTGCGAGAGAGCTTTCAGGAAATCTAAACAGATGCTAGTTAACTCGATTCAGCTAGAATATCCAGACTATTCCCGGAATTTTATTCTAGAGACTGATGCATCTGCAATTGGAATAGGAGCCATCCTACTGCAGGAGGATGATGAGAAGAAACGTCATTACATCGCTTTCTTAAGTCGACGTTTGAGAGCACATGAATCTCATTATTTCACCACTGAGATTGAAGCACTTGCGATTGTTTACGCACTTGAGTACTGGCAGAAACTTTTGTTAGGCCAGAGGATTATTGTAAGGACCGATCACCATGCGCTGACCTTCATCTTACGAACAAGACTGGCAAGCGACAGGATCACACGTTGGACGCTGTTTCTCCAACAGTTTGACTTGGAAATAGTTTACCGACCAGGCAGAGATAATGTGTTGGCCGACATTCTCAGCCGGAATCCTGAAGCCACTGTGAATGCCATAGACATCGAGGGAGAATGCGAGGAACACCTTCGCCGACTTCGTCATCTACCTGAAGGACAACGACGTGAGGAGGAACTCAGGCATATTATCCGTTTCCTGGAACGAAGAATGGTTCCACAGGATGCTCATTATGCGAGGATTGCTGCTGTTGCAGATGATTATTTGATTTATCACCGTGTCTTGTACAAGTTTGTGGACGAGGACCACACTCAACTGCGTGCAGTTATTCCGAGGAGATACCAAGAATCTGTTATTCTTATGGTTCATCTATCCATTGGACATGGTGGGACAGACAATACCATTGCAACCATCAAGGAGTCTTTTACTTGGAAAGGGCTAGGAACCACCGTTAGACAGTGTTTACGTGCTTGCGACGCATGCCAGCGGAACAAGTACACGTCACACTTGTTGAAGGAACCACCTAGACCAATACTCCCAACTCAACCTAGAGAGTTATACGCACAGGACCTGTATGGCCCAATACCTAAGGCCCGTCGTGGGAACCGCTTCATCGTTGTAACTATTGATGTGTTCACGAAATATACGATGCTTCATCCGATTCAGAAAGCCACCGCACATCAGATTATTCAGAGGATTAGACGACACGTGATACCGGAGGCAGGAAAACCACAATTCCTGTTGACTGATCATGGATCACAGTACACCTCCGCAGAATTTGCCAATGCTATGAACGAGCTGGAAATAGGTCATGTTTTATCATCTATTCGCCATCCAGAGAGCAACCCAGCGGAATGCGTAATATCTATTATCGCAAAATTCAGTCGATTATATTGTCAGGATGAACACTGGCGATGGACTGAAGTCCTACTTATTATGGCAAAATGTATTAATTCAACAGTCCATGAGAGCACTGGTCAAATACCTATGGTCTTGCATTTGAACCAGATGCCAATGAGAATATGGAATCGTGTGATTGTAAATCCACCTTGTTTACAACCATCACATGCCAGCAGACGTTTAGCTGCGAGGGACACATTGGACAGACAAGCTGCCAAACGCTTGAGAAGAATTAGACGCCAGAGGTTCAGAGAGCCACTTGTTGAGGGAGACCTTGTCCTTATAAGGAGACCCGGAATTTCAAGTCCTATAGACCGCATATATGGGAAATTTCTGTCTTTATATTATGGCCCCAGTCGTATCCGACAGCCTTTGAACAATGGAAGTTATGTGATTGAAGACATTAGGACAGGAGAGCACATTGGAACCTTCAATGCAGCCAATCTAAAAAAATATCACTTATGAATGAACTTTAAGTCAAATAAAAATGTCGTCCCAACATTTTATTTGAAACGACGGAGAGGCAGATGAACCCGCTGAGCTAAGGTTCATGTGATATTTTTATGACAGCACATTTATGATGGGATGTAGTACCTTTGAACACACCCAGAAAGCCACGTGGAGCTAAGAGCTCACGCTATACTCTTTGAAGTAGCGGTGAATCGCACTTTTGACTTTGGTGAAGTCTGCTAATTATTTATCTGAGGTCTTATTAATCAACTTTATCTTTTCACGAGACTCAGAATATTCCATTTCGTCATTCAGCATTATTAAAACATTTTGGAGAATGTTATTTTCGCTTAAGGTAAGGTAATATCCTTGCAGATACGCAAACAGGAATGTAAGTAGTCGCTCAACGACTTTGGTTTGACGACCTACTTCCTCGAGACACCCAGTGCCTTGCACTACGTCTGGAGAATCCGCCCCGTGTAGGCGTGAAATCACATCCGTCTTGTTCGACGTAGAAAATATCCGCTGTTTAGCGAGGAAATTATAATCAGCTGCCATCGAGCACGAATAAACAACGATACAAGTTATAAGTAAGAATTATAGTGAGTTATTTGCACTACATTTGGAAAATCCGCCCTGTGAAGGCGTGCAATTGTGTCCGTCGTGTCAGACGAGGAAGATATCCGCTGTTTCAGCGTGGAAGTTATCATCGGGGGCCATCGTGCACGAATACCCTACAAATCACTGTTTATTGATGCACAGTGAACAACGAGAATCACGTTGTGATATAATTGGCAAGTAAAGTGAAAATTCTAACATTACCGTAACACCACATTTTTATACCCACGTGTTTGTGGAGGGCCGATAGCCTGGTGAAAAATATAGAGGTAAAAGTGTTATAATTATTTTATACAATTGTGATTATGAAAGTACTATCTATTTGGATTGCCACAGTAAACTTTTCAATTACAAAACGACGCACATTTCACGGATGCCACGTGATGTAAAAAGTGGCGTCAGTCCACGTGAAGAACCGCAGAATAGTGCTTGGTCACGTATTAATTCAGTATCTGCGAAGTAAAGGCTGTGTTATTATTTGTTTTAAAGCCTATAACATTTACTACGAACATTGCGATTTTGAAGTGAAATTATGAACTGCTACACGATTTATTCTACCACCCACGTGATTGACCTATTCTATACCATGTTCGAGACCGAGATCTTGGGCTAATACCATTATGGTATGAGAGGGTGATGTTTCTGATGGGAACCAGCATGATGGTGGAACTTCCAGAACAGCGAACGAGGAGGAAGGAACCCAGGATGCCATTCCCAGGCATGTCCAGTACATCCATGAAGTTAACGACAGGGACAGATCGATCCCTGGCCTTTAGGAGAGTCCAGATGGGAGTCCTGATGAGGACGATGCCGTTCTGGAAAGCCAGAGGTGAATTTGTTCAAGCCTTGTCGTAGGACAGAGAGCTGAGTGATAGCTTCTCCATTTCGTGAGTTTTTGTACACCCTTTCTTGTTCTAGTTTCTGGTGGTATATTAGGTTTAATGTAGTTTGTGAACCAACCGAACTCAGTGACAGCCATTTTATAGGTAGGGAATGTAATTAGTCTAATTAGATGTCATTTATTTCAGTTAGAGTGAGTCACCCTTGGGTCAGACACTTTGGTCAACCCTGGTGCAGCTTGATGGACGTCGTAGAACGTCAATGCCTATCTTTTGCTGAACGTGACCGTAGTCATTTGAGGCTATTTTGTTTAACCCTATCTGGGGTGATTTTCAAGTCTTTGCTGACGTTAGTTATGGCAATCAGATGCCAGGGTTATATTTCTTTAATTGCATTTTTTGCAACCAGTCATTGTTACACCCCTGATTTCGTTAGAGCAGTCGTATCATTTAGGTAATCGACTGTAATTACCAGTTTGGTAACTACATTATATTTCATTTGAGATGTTGCTCAGAAGCCATCTGGTCAAGTGTGGACCTAATAAGTGAATGGGATATTTCGTTGTTGTCTAGCATCGAACCCAGTTCCCAACGTATCATTAAGCAGATCCAGAGTGTGAAATCTGCGTCACAATTATTTTGTTAGTGTCATGTGAAGACACGTGTTTATTTGAAGTTATACAAGCAACTACTAGAGTATTATATCTTTGTGAGCAAAGAGCTCCAGCAATAGTGACATTGCTACCATTTAGATGTCTTTGATGTTGAAGACAGAATTACATTATCGTAGTCAGATTTATAGCGTGTTTTTATACACGTATTCTTCGAGGTTTATGACCCATGGTAAAGTTATTATTGATGAGGCCAGTTTTACTGTTTTATTTTGCTTAAATCGCCAGCCTTGATAGTTAGAGTGTGTTGTGTCCGAGAGTGCAGGAATGTTGTAGCCTGCAGCGACGCAAACTGTTTTGTGACCCAGTGCCCTTGAGAGCACGCTTTTATTTGTGAGACAGAATTATATTGACAGAGTACAGAATGCTTTTTGTATTCGCTCTTCCTTTCATTGCAGTTATAGCTCATGGAACCCAGTGTCCAACCTTGTATCTGATCACATGTTTTCATAGATTGTCATTTTTTAGTTAAACGCACTGTTGCGTGTACCGTCGTTTGACGTGTACAGTTATGTCAGGTTTCTATAGTATGTTGTAGGCTGCCCTGTTAAAGGAGGTATTTGTTGTATGAAGGTATTTGTGTGTACCTCGTCCGGGATTGTTCCCGTTGACCAGATGTTATTGGAGGGTGACTGTTATGTGCAGGCCCATCCCAGAGTTATTGAACGCGAGCTGCGCGCCGCTGGTAACTTGTGTTATTGTGTGTCCGAGTTGTTATTGCTCGTTGATTATATTCCGACTTTTGAGTCGAGGCTTTTGGTGGAGATGATCTCAGTGGAGACACTCCGTGCCCAGGCTATTTTCAGTATTATACGCCATAAACCAACCGACATCTTAATAATAAAACGCATAATTTTGGTAAAACAAAAGCTAACTAACGAATTCTTTCTATCTAACTTTGTTCTTTTGCATCTTGAACCTGCTGACATGGCCGTGCTAATGAAGGTATTTCTTTTGAGGAAACGACTTAGAACAGCTGACACTTTGTAGCGACCTGAAGCATGCTCGAACCTTGAGTTCGTAGCTTGTGGAGCGCAGGCCATGCGATGTTAGACGTAGTCTTAACTACGCAGTCGTCACCGTAACTACACACATTAGATGACTGTGGCTTACAAAGAGTAAACCAAGGTGCAGGCAGGCATTTTAATAAAACTATTGTCTCTTTCATTAATTAATTATGATGTTAAAGTGTATGAATCCTACATGTTACCCTATTATGTGCTGCTAGCACCTAGTTCCTAAGAGTAATTAAATGTTTTTTTATATGGCTGTTCACTTAGCTTTGAATGTAATTGTTTTCTGTTACGGACGTCATCGCCGTAAATTTTGTTATTAATTGATAGGACTTAGCTAGATGAATTAACGTTAAATGTAAATGTGGAGATGGTATCATCCTAACTTAGATTTGTTTTGCTACCCTGTTAAATGTAAATTCTGATATTAGCATGATCTTGTAACTTGACCTAGGGATTTGCGTCGTACCATTTTCCTAGTGTTTCTGTTGTTGCTTTATTATTGTGAGATAGATCTTTCGCGAGGGTTTTCCGTAACTTCACAGGTAGGGACCTGCTCTTTATTTTAGTTTGTTTATTAGCTTGCGGACAGCCGATTGAAACCCTCCGAACTAGGATAGGGGCTTGTGAATTTTAATAATAAATTTTCACGGTGTTTTACATAAGTCTGGATGTTTATTTTCTCAGTCTAGTTTTTAAGGTGATCCTTTCCTTAGGCAGTCTATGACCTTCGTCACCATGTACCACGATCCCTGTGGACTACAGATTCTCGTGCCGCTTTGGCCTATTTGGAAGTTCACCTGATCCTCACGGCAATTAGGTCCGACGGATGAGATGTTAGGAAAGTCATTGCGGTTGTTGGCTATCCTGGCAGCTCCACCGACGGTCTCAATACGATAACACTGAAAAATGGCTTTATGGCTATTTATCCGGCAGTTAGGGAACGGCAAAAATAATTGTAACTCGAAAAATACTTTTAATTAGTTACTTCCCGTCTAAGTATGTGGATAAAACTGGGCGACATCCTAGTATTTTATTCCTGACTGTAACATTTAAAATGGAAACATTCACAGAAACTGCTTCGTAAGTGTTCCTCAGTAATGCAAGATATGAATATATGTATGGAGTTTGAATTCAAACCCAAAACTTCTACATTCTAGGCTGAGCAGTTTCGTCCCCCCACAGCAGTGATCTAAGCTCAAAGATAGCTCACTCCACGAAGTGATGTTACCTGACTGTCATTTGGTTTGGGAATTTGTGGTGTAGAAGGAGTGTCTGACTTGAATGCACATGATGATCAATTATTTTTAAGTCTTATTGTATTGATGAAAAACTATTACTCAAGGTTTCTAATGATTAAGTTAGATTTTATCAGTGGTAGAAATTATGTTTAAGTGTTAACAAGTATCTTTTGTCCTGAATTCTTTTGGCTTAACTCGCTTTCAAAATAATAGATTCAATTTAGTCTCTTCTAGTGGTGGTATGAATCATCTAACCCTGAATGCTCATTCAAAACAGGAATTTGAGAGGCTTTCATTGTCTCCTGAATGCTCAGTTTTTCTGACATGGTAGGTTTTGAGAGTTTCTCTTTAACTCTCTTATATTTCTTTGTTGCTTTTCAATTTTCTTGTTATGAGGATGCCTTGTCTGCACAGTATCACTCCTGGATTCTTCATCAGTATTGCACAAAGCCAATAGCTGGTTTAGTTTCTCATCGATAGTTTTAAGAGTAGATGTTCTTAATTGTTTTCACTTCACTCGGTAACTCAAAGCTTCTAACCTACTTTCTATGCTTCTGCACTGAACACTGACATAATCTTCTCCCTGTGTTCTCACAGCATTAGCCACAATAGAAAAGTCTTCAAGATTGATATTATACTCTGTCACTTTGGAACCGATGGAAACACTGCCATCCTCCTTGTGCTTGATAGCCACAGTATGTATGTGTTTACATATATTTAGGTGAATTTGATTGTCAGGACATGTACACGCCCACATGTGAACACAAATACTGCATTTCTGACACATGAGCTTGCACTTGTCTGTACAATAATTTCCTGTATGCTGCACAGTATACTCAATGCCACCATTTGTCTGTGACTTCACGGAGTAACCTTTTTCTGCAACAGAGTTGATATCGCTCCCAGGAATTTTACATGCTGCTACATGTCTTGCATGTATTAGACAAAGCCTGTGGGTTAGCTTTCCCTTGCACATTTTGACAAGGCGTTCAAAACACTTATCCCTCACCAGTTTCATTAGAACCCCTAGAAATCGATCGAGTCGTTGGTTCTTTTTCCCTCAAGGTAACAGTACTTGAGCTCACGGTGCATTGCTTCCAAATGCATGTTGGTATTGATACCTGCTTTTGCACGGTAACAGTATGCCCAAACTTGAGGTCTTGATGCGTAATAGTCCGCAAAATAGGATGCAAATTCCTTAGTGTCCTCATCTGTATTTAATTGGACGATGAGGAGCTTGAGAAGTTCTGCAAATTTCTCAGGGTCTGGTTCCTCAAGTACAACACGCAAAGCCTTGTAAACCAGCATCTGTTTTGCTCTACCACCTTGTGCCTTATGTAGATTACCCCGCCAGTTTTTTTCTACGTGCCAGCTACACAGAATATGATTTTTGGGTTTTCCCATTACAGCAGTCCATGCATTTATAAATATGCTCGAATCATCAGACATTAAGTTCTCTGGTATGAGCACTCCGCACTTTGTTTTAATTGCTTGAACAAAAATTTCCATTGTGTTTGTGCATTCTATTGAATTTATGCAGAATGCAACAGGCAAACCTGCTCCAAACTCATCTATTACGAGTAATGTGGTTAAATGAAACCTGTACTCATTTGTGCCATGGGTTGAGTCCATACATACATTTTTGTGACCAAATTTGGCCAAGAGTTCACTCTGAGTGTCAGACATTAAAACCAACATGAACTCACTTTCGGTTAATTTGTCACTCTGGTCAGACATTCCCAGTGGCTTGAAAAATAAAACCGAGTCTTTTTTTTCTCAACCTACAATTCAACACTAATGCTATCATTAGTGTGTTCTTTCTCCTCATAAAGATGAAAATCTCGCTTTATATTATGACCAAATGTAGCCTAGTAATTTCACCATTCACATCATTGCGAATGCCATCCAGAATTCGCTGGAGAGATACTCCTTCAGCAATCCTCCCTACAAAAAATAAAGCCAACTTTAACATGCAACACATGACTGTGGTAATTCATGGATTTGGATGTTGGAGGAGTAGATAATTGGCAGTGCCCAATTTAAGATAGCCACATATTTATACATTTACAAAAATCAACAAAATTAATTTATACTACAAAACAAAAAGTACAGAAATAAACAATAATTTAAAAAGATACTTATTTCAAATCAGAGAAGGTTCCTTGAGTAACATAATTACACTTTAAATTTACATATGCTGCCCAGTACATAATAGAAATCTTTAGCGGCAGTGTTATTTCAATGATCTCAATTATAATGCATGATTAAAACTTTATAACTACACTGATGAGTCCAAGTTGTCATCCTCGCCTGGTGTAGGGGCGGCCTTTTATATCCCCTCCATGAATCATCTATCCTCATTTAAGTTGCCAAATACCTTGCCAATTTTTTCCGCTGAAGCTTTTGCTATCCGTCAAGCCCTCATACATATAAAACAGTATGGTATTTCTCGGTCTCTCATTCTCTCTGCTTCACATGCGTTACGTAACATTTCTCATAAAACCATTTGGTTTACTTTAAAGATTGTCAATTTAATATATGACTGATCTCAAATGGGTTATCAGTTTGTCTATTCGTGGATCCCCGGTCATTCTCATATATCTGGAAACGAATGTGTGGATAAGGCCGCTGTGGATACTGCGATATGTCGCTACTCCTTTCACCGATTGTATTCCCATCTTTAAATCACAACTTCATGAGGTTTGGTTAACGAGATGGCACGAGTATACCCGAGAGAAAGCTTAGTTTTATTATACACTTCAATCTACGATTCCCGCCGCCCATGGTTTTTTAACGGTACATACACGTGAATTCACATTATCACCATCATTCGGTTACGTTTTAATCATGCACTTACGCCTGCCTACATGGCTCGTTGTATTCTCCGTCCTTCAGATCTTTGTTTTTGTCGAACGGATGTCGGTACAATTAACCATCTCGTGTTTCAGTGCTCGCTTTATGAAAGTCAACGTCATATTCTCCTACAATCACTATGTACTTTAGGTTTTCATTGTCCATTAAATATATATGTTCTCCATTCTCCTACATTCCCGGTCCTATCCTCCTTATTACGATATTTTCACGAGTGTCAACTGACTTTTTAATATCCTACCACCCCTATGACACGGTCTTGTTTTCTTGTATATGTAGTAAGTCGCTAAGATGCGTCCCTTCAACGTGAAGATTTGATCCTGAAAGTGTCCCTGTTGTAGGTGGGTAAATTTCCTTCTGTATTTAGTATATGTTCTTTGTTATATGAATACTCCCCACATTGTTTGGTCTATGCAATGTTAGCGACTGGGTAACGAGCTCGTCTATGCCCAAACCATAACAAGAAGAAGAACTACAGTACTATAGGCGTTCCATCTCGAACGTTAATAGCAATGTCTTCAATCATGATTTATGGTGTTCATTTAACTTTCTACTATTACTATTCTATTTGAATAGGTATGATCCCCCAGAAGATGAAACAAGGAAACAGTTAGTATAGTTATTGTTTTCAGGAGTGGAACTACAAAGTCATCTGCCCCTAAGGAAACAAGGTACCGTATGCAAAAGCTACGTTCTGATCTCATTCAGAATTAATAATATTTTTAGCACTGCATCCGTATACAAGAACAGACCAGCCAGATGACCGGCCGCGGTGTCCGAGAGCACTAACACGCCACCTAGTGCCTCACTGGCATCGGGAGAGCTTGGATTCGAATCCAATCTCGGCCGTCGTGAACATGGTTTCCCATTTTCACCACCAGGCAAATGCCGGGACGGTTCCTTTCAATAGGTCCATGGCCGATTTCCTTCCAATATCCCTTCCCTGACCTGTCCTGAAAAGAAAAGTACATGGCCATTGGCTGCATTAATAAAAATTAAAAACATAGCAGTTCAGCCACTTCACTACAAAGATAAATAATAAACATTTATTTCAGCCAATGGCCATATCAGATAAATTAACTTATAATGAAATAATAACAAAATACACTGTGCGAAGATTGCATTAGTAACTTCTGGCCGAAAGATGTAATTTGCCGTCCTTTTCGAGCCCCGTGGATGTTCAGGGGATCCAGGGAACAAAACTTTTAAAATGCTCAGTGTTAGTATGGAATATAAGTAATTAGTTGTTGTTGTTTAAGGGGCGGAACTACGAGGTCATCTGCCCCTAACTTTAGGTCCTTGGGATAATATCTTCCCAAGTATTTATAGAACGGTATTAGGGAGAGAATCTTCCCACCCCTTTCATTTCAAGCAGTCCCACATGCATCCTCAAGCTAGCTGCAGAGAAATATTGAAAACCCATTAATTTGATGTATACTGTCATCAGAAACCAAAGGCGGGAAGCATATATCCCAGTGGTCTGCACAGTGCACGTGCTCACCAGTTCGGTTGTGTTGAGTGAATGTAATGCATTGTTTTACAGAAGAAGGTGTCTTTATTGAAGATAAGAGATTTGTAAAGGTTGGTATATAATTGAAATATAATGTTAATAATGGTTTTGCACACTTGAGTAAATATATTTCAGCTAAAAAGGAAATAATTATCCTGTTCAGGGTGTTTGCCATTGAATAGAAGATTTTTTAAAATTAATTTTCTGTGTTTTTAGTAAATACTATTTTAAAATTATTGAATTATATTCAAATATACTAACTTTTAACATTCCAAAATCACAATTTATATTTTTTGTGCAGTTTTCGGCAAAGATGTCATAGGTCACTGACCTTGTGTTGCGTGGGAGTTACGTTTTTTAAAATTATAGAGCATGATGGATCTTTTGTATATACCATATCCTGTTAAATAAACCTCATTACTGAGTGATAAACACAGTATCATCATAATTTGGAGGTGGGAGATAATTACCCCATTGCTCATTTAAGAAAACATACTGTCGGGTGTGGGCAGTGGGCTAATAATTTCCCACCCCATATTTCATAAAATAGAATCCACACCTATAAAATTGTTGCATATTCCTACTCATCTATCACCCCCAATTACAAAGGTGAAAAAAAAATGTTATTCCCCCAGTCTTTTGCCCTATAAAGGGTTAAGTGGAATAAAAACACTACCGAGAGATGCTTTACAAGACTATTCAGTGGCAATCCGCACCGAAACAAAGATAAATGAGTCTTTGGTAAAAGGTAGGTGCATTCCATATTCCCCAAGGATACAAAATCGAAATCCGTAAAATTATTTACTTACCAGCAATTGCTTCCCGATCACTTGTGCTAATGTTCAAGTAGCCAATACTATTTTTGTGTCCTAAATGTGTCTTATAGAATGCTATATGTATTCCATTTGAAGTTTCCTCCACTTCAATGCCTGCTGTACAGTGACTTCCTATTTTACATGAACCTAGAGATTTATGAAGTTTTGCAGTGTTTCCTGTAGCTGTAAATATTCCTGATCTGTGGCATGCAAAGTAATATTTTGACTGCCCATTGTCTTTGCGTTTGGCACCATTATATTACACAAAACTGCTGAATGATTTCAACTCTTCAGCATCTTTCCATTTGACAAAATCTGGAATATAAAGCCATATGAAAATAAAATAATAAAATGCTACTGTTATTTATAATCTGGTAATTGCCCAGTACAGAAGAACATGACGATTGTTGTTTTAAGGGGCCTAACATCGAGGTTATCGGCTCACAGAAGAACAATCAGAATATGAAGAAATCTTAAGTTAGGTATTCCACATTACACCTACCTTCCCAGGTTTGAAATATAGCATCTCCCTCTCTACCAACATCTGGTGAGCATTTTTAACATGTGTACGTAATGCGCGCAAAAAATTACATGTAAAGCTGCAATTTTCTTCAGGACCCCTGATTGCCGTCCCAGGATTTGGCTGTAAACCATGAACATTCCGCATATAAATTTTTCTTAGCTGTATATGACTTATCGCATTATGTGACATAATATTCCATTATAACCTCATGAATTATGTTACTTATACGCATGAACCTTAAGCGGAGACTGCTCGCGTCAACGATGATTCAGGGCGGTATTTCACCGTATTTCACTAACCAATCAAATTGTCCGGACAAAACTATTCTTTATGCTCAAATACTTCCTCTTATTACAAATAGTCTCTGGACCAAACATTATGTTCTCGAGTACTTCCGCTAAAGTACATTTTTATTATAAATATTCTGTGGTCGTTACTACTCTTGTTCTTGTACTGTAGGAGTAGCTGGAATGGAACGGTTAAGAAAGTAACGTCGAGTTTTGATGACGTCAAGCCATTCAACCAATCAGGTTATCCAGCCAAGTCTGTCGCGAGACGCACGTGGAGGGATGGACTCTGGTCATCTCTAGTAGGATATAATGACATCCAAGATGGCGCACGGGAACTCTTAACTTCCAGCGATCGCCTTGAATGTGTGTTAGAGTTAAGTCCCGTGGGGACATTCCAGACTTCGTGTAGAAGTAAGACTTAGTAGAGATGAATCAAGCTGCGTAAACTTCCGTCAGTATATTCAAAGTAACTGTAAATAGTATGCATACAACAACTGCCATACTCAATTAAAACAGCAGTAATTCCCGGGGATGTAACATTTTTCATCCCGGCGAGTTCCGGGACCACCCAACAATCCAAACTCCCTATCTAGTAACCACTCGGCTAGTAAATAACACCAGAAGCACTGTCAACCTGCCAGACCATCTCACAGGGCAGGTAAGGTCACGACAATACAAAAAAGGGGATAAATTTTTACGGTCACCTTCTCAGAATGAACTGTAACAGATTGACCAAACAAATCTTCGATTTCTTCCGTAACCGCAAAACAAAACCCACATGGTTTAAAGAAACTGAAAAAGACCCAGTAGAATAATAAAATATTTCAGAAAAATCGCGACTCAATCGAAAAGCTAAAAGATTACTAGACAAAAATATAAGGTTCCAGGACAAATCTACACTAAAATCCAAATCCTCGGGAGAAGAGAGGAAAAGAAGATCAGAAAAAAATTAAGAGATACTGGGCACAAAGGAGAGAACAACAACCGGAGTATTTGATTGATTAAACGTACCGCAAACAGGGTGAAACGGAAGTATAATAGGCTAATAATAATACTCTCTACATATTATTTTCCATTTTCCAGGACCGGGGACAAGGTGAGGAGAAACATATCAAGGGGGCTGACGGTGGGATTTGAACCATTGCCCCTGCACGTAAACGCGCGTAACCGTTCAGTTCAATAATGACAATACTATTTCTAATAGTATTTTGAACAGTCTGAATAGAAGAAAGTATTTTGTATTTTTAATTGTGTTTTAATCCGTTATAAGTTAGTGGTCTAAACATTAACCACCTATTATAAGGACAATTTATATTGCCAATGATGCGGATGGTTGAATTCTAAATTTTAGAAAATTAAAATGTTGAAGAATATAAAAGTAACAAGAAGTTCCGTGACGAACTAAAGAGCCTACTTTTCTTAAAATTTAAGATTCATGCCAATGATTAATCGAAATGGATCTATCTAGAATAATGACGAAATTAAGTTGGTAATATCGAAATTTCTAATTAGTTCGAAATACTGTATATCTGGTATAATGTAGCCTAATAGAGTACTACAGTTGGCAGCCTGGTGACTGAATATATTCTTAGTTCTATCTCTTAAGGTATATAATACAAAATTTGGTTGAAGTCCAATGGATAGCATGGAGGTTACATGCAGTTAAACATTGGATCAAACAGCGCGCGTAAAATCATGTTGGCAACAATGACAAACATATATTGGTCTGAAATAATCTGATATAATATGATCTATTGCTGTGTCAATTTTGAATGCAATCCATTAGTTAGTATAGAAGTTACATGCATTTTAAAATTGGACCTATCAGCAGGCTTAGAATCATGTTGGCAGCACTGACGTAGGCCTATATTAGTTACTCCAAATTAATCTAGAATGCCATGTACTATACGTGTGCAAAGTTTAGAGCTATTGGCTTGCATACTTTCTGATTTATTGATATTAGGGTAACACAAATAGAGACAGTATTTATGAACAGTTGGCATCCCTGGTTACTCTTAAGAATCGGCATAGTTATATCTGTTATGGTACACATAGCACACACGAATTTTGTTTGAAATCCAAATGATAGTATCGAAGTTAAATGTATTTAAATTGGACCTCACAGCAGGCTTAGAATCATGTTGGTAGCACTGACGTATATAAGTTACTCCAAATTAATTTAGAATGTCAGGTCCTATACGTGTGCATAGTTTAAAGTTGTCGGCTTGCATACTTTCTGATATATGGGTATTTGGATTTAAAAAATTGAGAGCATTTATAGACAGTTGGCAGCCCTGGTGGCTCTTAAGAACACGCTCAGTCATATCTGTTTATGAACACATAGCACACACGGAATTTGGTTGAAATCCAATTGATAGTGTAGAAGTTATATGTTTTTAAAATTTGGACCTATCATCAGGCTTATAATCATTTTGGCAACACTGCCAAGTATGGCCTCCTGGAAATTAAACTGCAATATTATTATATGTACGTGTGTCAGTTTTTAAATAGCTCCCATTCATACCTTCCAAGATATCCAAAATGGAGCTCAAATTTCAATTGCGATTTTTCAGCATTTGGTAGCACTAACATCATTTTCAAATATGGCCGTGAGATATTCAGGTACCAAATTTTGTTTTGATTGCTGCAGCCGTTTAGGAGTTGACAGACAGACAGGACAGACAGAGACATACAGACAGACAGACAGAAGGACAGACAGACATACACACATTTACCCGATCTCATAAGTCTACTGCTCGAGTCTAAGCTGCGCGGACCTGAGAGGAATTTGCATAGACGACTATCAGTAGTGGAGGTGACGAGTGATGCGGTTTCTCGGTCCTTGGGTAGTAACAGAAGAAAATATATTAGTCGGTGGCTCAGTCACTCATTCCCAACGCCACACTGGTTTCAGAAAAGACCCATGTTAGCAGTATTGGAATAGATGAGAATGTCAGGTAACACGGCGGGCTGTTGACAGGCTTCTCAATTCTCGCCTGCTCCTACCCTGCCTCGGCCCTTCATCCCGCAAGTTCACAGAGCTTGGAACCGAGCTGTACTTTTTCCTCATTTTTGCAAAATGTGAAAAGTAGGCTAAAACTTAATAATAACAAGTAGTTCCGTGAAGAACTATACAGCCTATTTTCATATATCCTACTTATGTTAATTGCACTATCAACATACATAACTTCAGTTTGATTGCTGTAATAGATTCGTAGATATTGAGAACCGACTAAATATTTCGGATGGTCGCCATGTTGGATTTTATATATGTAGGTCCTAGAGTTATGTACTGTTACATGCAGATTATTGTGAACGTGTAGTATTCAAATTTCAATCGCATAATTAGGACACAAGAAAAAACAAGGAGATTTTAAAAATTTTACAGCTGCCATCTTGAGGTTATGGAAAAAATTGAAATAAATTAGATGCCAGTGGATTAACATTCGTATAAGGATTTACTGTACCAAGTTTCACTGCACGCGGATGGTTCAATTGCGAGAAACGTCCATGTGAATATTTATAATTCGCGTCACCGCCATGTTGGATTTGTGATCACCAGGTTATTTAAAGTCCAATAGGTGAACTTAAGTTCATAGCCCCTATGAACATTAAGAAATGCAGTTTGATTGCTAAAATAGATTCGTAGATATTCAGTATCGTCTAAATATTTCGGATGGTCGCCATGTTGGATTGTTAAATGTATAGGCCATAGAGTCATATACCATTAAAGGAAAATTATTGCGTAGGTTCATTATTCAAACTTTCACTTCGATCGCATGACTACATCACAATAAATAAAATCTTAATTTTAAAATTCGCACTGCCGCCATCTTGTGGTTATGTAAACAATTGAACTAAATTAGATACCAGTGGATTACAATGTGTATAAATATTTCCTGTGCCAGGTTTCAGTGCGCTTGGAACATTAAATCGCGAGAAAGGTCTATTTAAAATTTTCAAATTCGCTTGGCCACCATGTTCGTTTTGTAGTTAACCGGTTTTGAAAGTCTTATAGATGGACTTCCAGTAGTGCCCTTTATCTCCGTACAAAATTTCAGGGTTTTACCGCTAATAGTCTCAGAGATATAGAATGCCGGTGAAATATTTCGCACATCCGCCATCTTATGATTTTGTAAACAATTGAACGAAGTTAGATGTCGGTGCATTACAATGTATATAAACATATACTGTACCAAGTTTCATTGCGTTTGGTTGGTCAAATCGCGAGAAACGTCTATTTAAATTCGAAAATTCGCTTGGCCGCCATGTTGGTTTTGTAGTTACCAGATTTTCAAAAGTCACATAAGTGAACTTATAGTAGTTCCCTCTATCACCATAGAAAATGTCAGGGTAATATCGGTAATAGTTTCGGAGATATTGAATGCTGGTGAAATATTTCGCACAGCCGCCATGTTGGATTGGTGAGTCATAACAAAATTTGAAGGGCACGGTCGAGGTCGCCGGGAATAGTGCTATGAACTTTCCGAGTTTCATTGAAATCGCTCCAGCCGTTTAGATTTTATTAGGGGGACACACACACACGAATCACACACACACGCACACACACACACACACACACACGCACACACACACGGACAAAAGGTGATCTCATAAGCCTATTTTTTCAAAATTGAAAATAGGCTAAAAATTAGGATGAAACAATTCAAATTAAGAAGTTAAAGAAATGGTAATAAAATTAGAAAAAAAATAAAGAAACTCATAAAATTAAAATTCTATTCCTTTATAATGTTAATTTTAAGAAGATTAAAATGCAAATGATAACAAAAATTAAAATAATAATAAGAATTAATATTAGGGTAAAACAATTAAAATTAAAAAAAAAGAGAACATCAGTAATACCGTACTCGGCCCTATTAAGGGTTTAAATACAATTTTGTGTTTTTCGGAAATCCATCTGTGTAGGCCTACTGGTATCTTCTGTATACAATACTTTTTGTGAGAATTGTTTATTCTGTAGGTAATATACTTTTTGGGAGTATTTTTCCCCAACTCTGTGAAGCCTAAACTAGTGTGTGTACTTGTAATTGAGGTAGGATTAGGGCAGGAAGTGGCTGTGGCCTACGGTTGGGTACTTTCTCAGCATTGGCATTGAATAGGAGTGGGAAACGATGGATGGCTGAGTTCTGCCTCACTATCCCTCGGATCCAAATGTAATGTCTTGTTGCAGAGCCGGTAGTCGAACCCAGGCCTTCGTGGTCAATACAAAAGCTAGCCAATATGCAAGGAGGCGGTCAGGTAACTTTCTAGTTTGATGGTCAATTTACCAGCACGGTATCTATTTTTCTGTGTACCGGTATGGCTGGGCATCTTATATACCGTACCATGTTCCAATTCGCTGTTCCTTAAGGGGAATTACAGAAAAGGTCTAGGTAATTGGGGCATAAGTGGCGGTTTCCGGGAAAGAAGATGCCAATTAAGCGAGCATTGCAGCATTAAGGGAGAAGTAAGTTGCAATAAAAATCAACAGTTCACGGCATATTCATAGCTGTTTAGTGAGCATTAATCGAGTGAAATGCACCGAGAGGTTTTAACCGACTTGGCTGTTGAATCACTTGCCACGTGGGATAAAATACATGCGTTGGCTTCTCAATAAATGAAACTGTGTAAGGAAGGAATTATAATTCTCTCATTTCTCCCAAATTACTGTAGATGAAAACTCACTGGGGAAGAGGGGCCAGGTTAAACTGAGTGACACAGCTTGTCAAAGATCATCCAGGCTGCCAACACGACAACCAATATCATCAGACAGTGGCAAGGAGGGAGTGTGTGTTGGATAGTTTTACGATGAGATGAATGTAGGTACTCTGTAGCTATTATTATTAATAATAATAATAATATCGTATGACATCGGATGCCGGGTGCAATCTTTGTTCTTTGACATCTAGAGGGTAGCTTGCATGTCGAATTTCGTTGTTCCTTGAAGCACTATGATACTTAAGGAGGTTAGATATCTAAGCTCCTTGAATACGGTACTATAGCAGTTTGTAGTAGAGAAATGAGGAACATTGTGTTGGCGGAAACTCCAGAGATTAATTTTGCCATTATGAACACGGCCTACTGACATCGTATGACATGCGTGCCGTAAATTTTGCCGCCTTTCCTAAATGACTTATCATGGCCAAGCTTGGCGTTAGTAGACCGACACGATAACCAATCACCCTCCGTGGCAAACATACCGTACTTTTGGTTATGGATGGAATAGGTACGGTATTTATTTCATTAAGTTTTGTAATTTGTCACCGGGGCATAAGCATATAAATAATAACTTACTTATATCTGATTAGTGTTAGAAATACTTCACAAGTTTTACCTTTTCTCTAACGCCATTCTTAGGCTCTTTATCATCAGCGGGGCGAGGTTGCTAGCAAATTTGTCACCGAGTACCGGTATGTGTCTTCCATGTACATCGCGGCAAAATATTAAGATCTGAGAATTTTGAGATCCATTTAGGGATATCTGAGGTACTCTTTACAGACGTGACTAAATGAGATAATAGAGATGTTTCTTTCAACCGAGTTCTGCTTCGACATGTTCTTGTGCTGTGTAGATTAATTTACAATATTTAATTGTCGAGGATACACAAAATTAAATGTATAACTAGAAACTTCTTTATGACGGCAGTTATAAAAGTTAACCAGTGATAGTAGTTATAATTTGGTAAACATAAATACATTTTTCAATCGATTCCATTCATGTTGGTGCAGAGGGAGATATGTTGTGTTTGGTTTGAAGTGGGTTTCTTGTAATCCGAGGCGAAAGTATTGTCTTGAATTTTCTGAAACTCATTGTATCCATTTACTGCCAATTTCTTAGTAGACTATTCGCGGCGTAACAAGTTATCTTTCACATTGATAGGTTTGTAATACACTTTAGTGGAATTTATTTCGCCTGCACCATCATATTTTGCTGAGGTTTGTGTGTAACCTATTTAGGAATAAAGAAGCCAATTATAGGACACCTAATTTCTGTGGCTGCTACCAGTAATTCCTCTTTCAATTTCAATGACACACATTGATATTTTACTGGATATTATACTCTTAGGCCTAAGTTATATTTGATAAACTCGAGCGGCATGATTCTTATTACTAGTAGCCTTACTTGAATACCGTACTGAAATTACCTTGTTTGTTGTGTTAGACAGGGTTATTCAGCTAAGATGTTACACGGAAATAACATCTAAACCATCTGTTTTCATTATTCGTAAATAACACCTAGGGGCTTGGAAAACAATGTGCTGCTTATTCTCATGGGGTGAGTAATAACCGATATATTGATACTAACACCTTATTTTTAAATGGAATTACACAAATTCATACAGCTGCCTATAAGCTTAACTGAGTACAAGTTAAAATATGAAAGTATTTTTAAAATTTGACAGTTCCTTTTTGAGATATCAATAAGAACGGAATGCGCTTTTGTGCATGGCGCATGAGACAGCGTGCAGTCGTGCAAGGTCATATTGGTTCATTGGCGTGATTCCAGCCACAGAACAGATACCAGGCATGTAAGCATATCGTACACATTTGATGGATTTGCAAAGTGTATGACAGTTGAATGCATGACAGGACAGTGAGGGGGGATGTTTTTAAAAGGAATATAATAATTACTTCGACTTCAAAGGGACATAACGAACCTATAATTAATTGTCACTGGTTTGGGTGTACAGTACCTACTATTGTATGAATTGAGAAATAAACACAACACAGGACACCTGAAGAGCTCTTTCTAGAAAAGCAATTGAATAATGTCGTAGGTAGACTTATTGGGAATGATCCCAAGGGCGTTGGCATATCTCGTCGGTGTAATTGGTATGAACCCAGGAACCTGCTTGCGCGTCAATATGTCCTTGCCCGATTGCACGCGGTCTGATGCAGCAAGCACAACAGCGCATGATGTTCTTAGTTATATCTCAAAAAGCAACTGTTCAATTTAGAAAATACTTACATATTTGAACTTGTACACAGTTGAACCACCTGTATGAATTTGTGCTCTTCCATTTAAGAATATTGATATAGTGTCAATTTCTTGGTTATTGCTCTTCACATGAGCGTAAGTAGCCATTATTTTACAAGCCCTTGGGTATCATTTTTGAATATGAAGACAGAGTACCTATATCTTGAATGGTTTGGATGTTATTTCTGTTTAACATCTTAGGTGAATAACCCTGTATATGATAAAGATTTGGCGTACTGGGATAAGTACGACATCTTATAATTCTAAAGCGCACTTTGTGTGTTCTAGTTTGCTGAATATTATGGAGCAACAACCATCCATTAAGAGTGAGCCAGAATGGATGCCTCAAACTGATGAATTACCTAATATTGTAAGTTGTATTTATTATGTTTATCTTGTAACATAACAATCTTAGTAATGTGCATAACAAGCAAGTTTTTTGACTTAATACCTGCTACCAATTAGTACGCTGACCAGAATGTCTTAATATTTTATTGTTACACGTAACTTAGTACAGTTATTCTGTCTGTGTGTTTAACGTTGGCTCATACTTGTATAATACTTTCCAGGAATCAATTGACCTGTTACCCTCTTATAATCTACTGGATGATTCTGGTGATATATATGAAGATAAATGTGGGATAGTGAAATTTGAACATCAAGTACAGGTGATTATAGGTTTTATATTTCCTCCCTTATAAATGATTCTTATTTAAGCAGTCAGTAGTTGCTGATGTTATTGTGTTCATAATGCGGGTTCACTCTGTTGCCACACTGGGCCCCATTGTATGTGAAGTCTACACCATATGCTGTGCTTACAGTTGCTAATTTATCGGTAATGCAGGTTCACTGATCATCATCATCATCATTGTTGACCACCTCCATGTTCCCGGGTGCGGTTCACTTATTGGCATATTTATCGGGGGATAAAACACTGATTTAGTAATAACCTTTTATATCAAAGCTTCAATATTTTAAACCCAAGCAGTTAAAAAATTGTTTAACTCTTTCATATCTAAGGAGTATTTTTTATAAAAATCAAACGAGAGAGAGCTAGCCATGCCTGTCAATATGATGTTGGTCCTCCTTCCACCTTGATGCCTCCCTCTCCATTTAGCTATGGCTGTCAATATATTGATGGTTCACCCTTGAAGACTGCCTCCACTCCTAGCTGTGACTATCAGTATGGTGCTGACTTATCCTTCATCTTCATGATAGCCTCTATTGTTGCATAAATATTTAATGGTGACGAGTTCTTGGTGTTTGTAGAACTTGGAACGAAGACGAAAGAAGAAAGAGTTTTTTTTTACTGGCAAGAAGTACCGTCGAATACACACCAGTGATTGTCTATGGCAGTGTTTTTCAGCCTTTTATTGGACCACGGGCGTGAAATTTATTCTCTAAAGTTCCTAAGCTGCTGTCTATAAACATATTGTTATTCACTTCTCTGTTTATTAACCCATTGCGTAATCATCTTGATAATGACTAGGGCTCATGCATTATTCATTACAAATGAATTTATATAACATGAGATTTCAATTAGCTGCCACTGTACTTACAAATCAGTCCCTATTTGTTATTCGTTCCCGTTAAATTACACCCAAATTTAGGTTTCCATGAGATCAAAAATGGTTTTAAAATTGCCAACGCTTGGTACAAGGCTTCCAAAATAAAATTTATTAACGTTATATGGTAACTAAAATAACTGCATCTATGCCGCGAAGTCGCAACACACACACTCACTGCTAGTGACACTATACTAGGCCCGCATTTTGCAAGTGTATACTAACTGAAATGCTTTTTGATAAAAACTGCACATTTACTGTTAGGTGTTTTCCCATGTAACATGGACGATAGAAAACTATGAATGCAGGGTTGAATTACCTTCAGTATAATACTTTAGACCCTCATTCCTTCAGTGCAAGTTTATAAGCTATCTGTAAGGTACAATCCCACTTACGGATAGGAACACATATGTGAAACAAGTCATTTATTTGCAGGACGATACAGACCATCACACAGATATTAAGATTGAGGAATCTTCTATTCCGGAGATCGTTCCATGCATCACAACAGCAGTATCATTTTCAGATCTGAAAGAGGTAAGTACCTTCATGCGTCTTTACAAGACATCTCCTTATCACCTCATAGCATTTAACTTAGGGATTAAGAGTTGTATTCTCACAATTACTGTGACGACAAACGAAAGTGTTTGGCTGTTATTACCTACTCCAATCTCATCCTCAGCCTGTATCTCCTATGGAAGCAGTGTGCTCCCGTACTCTAGCAGACACATAATGCTTGTAGTTACTAGCATGCCCTACAATAGACTCCCCACAGAGGCATTCCATTGATTCAATCTAACTTTTTGATCATTAAAATATTAAATTTCTGCAAATTGTCGCAAATTGTAAAGTAATGCCTTGTATAATATTCTGAAGGTTGATTGATTTATACCTTCTTTCTCAGAAGCTATGCTCGTATGGGCAGTCCAGTTGCTTATTACTCAATGTTATGTGTACGTGTTGGAATGTAGGACCTGTTATGGTCAATTGCAGAGCTTTCCAAGCTTTTTCTCATGGTAACACCCTATTAGCACACACAATTCTGCATGACGCCTCTTTAATTATTTTAATTATAATCATAGACTATTTTAACAAAGATTCATTTTAAACAAATTGAAATTTTTCATAGTATGCATATGATTTTCCAAGTATAATAGACTATATTAAGGACTTTTCTAATAGATTCAATACTTGCACTTGATGTTCCAATTCTGTGACTGCTATGGGCTTGGCGATCATTAGAAATATGCTTTATATCAAGTCGGATGCAGGACAAATTCACACGCATTTCCTCATCTATCATTCTCAAACTTCCACGTTTTACTGTTTTTTTTATTAGACATAACACGAAACGCACTTTCACACGAAAATGTCGTTGAAAAGTGCTACAGTACAATGAGGGCTCTTTGACTCAGTTGAGGAAGATCTTGTTAAATAGAAACCCAGAAGCTGTCTAATTCTGACTCTTGGTTCTTAAGTTTTAAAGCCTGGTTGTTTTTAAGCTCCGCCAGTTCCTTTTCTTCGATAAGTTGAAGTTCACAAGAGCTGGAGGGTGCAAAAGGAATTCTTTTCAATTCGTATTGTTTTACATTTAGTGTTGGGAAATACCCAACCAGCCTCTATTTCTGTTGCATTAAAGATTATGAACCAGTGGTTGTATTTTGTCGCTAATTGGACATTTAGATGTCAAAGGACACTCTCAAAATTGCTCTCATTTATTTTTCTAAACCATAAACTGATTTTTACCCTTAAAGTGGCAATTGTGTCTTTAGCAGCAAGGGGATTTGCACTCTTATCAACATCTCGATCACGCGGCTAATAGCCCAATGAGGGGAATTATTGTATTGACATCTGCCCCTCTCTTATGGTCTTACTGCTAAGAGAATTAAAAATAAATGTTCATTTGACCTCAATCCTTTTGGTCTAATTCTTCCATTACGGCACTGATCTTAGCATATTAATTTTCTCTAAGTTTACCTTGGTCTCTAAAAGTGTATTGTAAGTTTCAGAACTGGGGATTATAACCACTTACCTGTATAATTTTGATCATTAGCTCTAGGATTTGAAAGACAGTAAAAAGTCCTTTAACGAATATATCTTCACTTCAGCTATGCATTGCTGTACAATTAAGTGGGTTGTAATTTGTGTAAATGTATAAGATGATAACACTGAAATAAATTATTCCATCTTATCCCCAGGATGTAAAAGAAGAAAATCAGAATGAAGAAGCACATGAAAGTGAAAATCACTTAAATGAGTAAGTGTTAAACATACAAACAGCATGTTCTTTCGTTTGCGTTATACTTTCTCTCTTTGTAGGAATGTTTAGGCATTTCCTTTTAGGTAGATTTCATTAGAAAGCTAACTATTGCAATGGGTCCCATGTTTCGACTTCCGGAAAATTTCGACATATCTTCGCGTTTCACATCCCCTACACCCCAAAACCACCGTCAGTTCAAAAGTTTATATATAATTTATGTATATATATATATATATATATGTATATATATATATATGTATGTCAGTTTCTTGTGGACACGATAACTGCCGTAATTTTGCACCAATCACTTTGATTTTTTTACATAATATGTATCCCTATAAAATCTCGGTCGAGTTCGTTAATGGGCAAAATCAGTCGAAGGGGGTGAAATTGGGGGGCTATTTTCGAAAAATTGAAATTTCGCTATAACTCTCTTAATACGTGAAATATCAATTCCATTCAAAGTTCATAATATGTGTCGGATAAGTGCCAACAATTTATGTCAAATAAGTTTTTTGATAGCACCAACCATTGACCAAAGGGGTGGAAAAAAGTGGGTTTTTCGGGAAACATTAATCATATCTCTCTTAATAGGCACAATATCAAAACCGTACAAAATGGACAATATTCCCCTAATAATTACCTAAAACTTTTGTCTGAAAGAATTTTTGATATGACCCACCATTACGCCAAGGGATGCGAAAAATGATTTCGGAATTATAAGAAAATGCCAAAAGCTATCAGAGGTTGCCATGGCAACACTACTAAATTGATGAGGGATGAGCCGTTGCCATGACAACGCACTTGCACGAGATCAGATTCAGTATTTCCATCTGACTAAGCCGGCCCCGTGGTGTTGGGGTAGCGCGCCTGCCTCTCACCCGGAGGCCCCGGGTTCGATCCCCGGCTCCGTCAGGGATTTTAAAACTGACATGAGGGTTGGAACGGGGTGCACTCAGCCTCGTGAGGACAATTGAGTAGCTTTCTGACAGTGAGACAGCACCCCGATCACGAATACCAATATTAACGGCCGAGGGGACCCGACGCGCTGATCACGCGTCACCCCAATATCTGCAGGCCAAATGGCTGGGCAGCGGTCGCTTGGTCGGCCTTAGCCCGTCATGGGCTGGATGGTGCCAGGGGTTGACTTTGACATCTGACTAAGTGGGAAGCGGCTTCGGTGACGTAACTGGTAACATGCAGAATGTCTATGCCCAAGGTCGCGGTTTCAAAGCCGGCCGAAGTCGTCGGATTTTCTAAGAGAGCTAAAATCCCTCAGTATGCTTTTCTTTGGAGGGGAAGTTCCAACGTTCGTTGCGAGTTGCTGGTTGGGGTGGCATCTAGTAGCCAAGTTCACAGCTAGGTGTCGTTGACGGTAGTAGTACCTGGTAGCAACATTAGGAACTACTGCTTGAAATTGACCGTCTGCAGTCCTTACCTGAATAAAGACTACTACAGCCATTACAATTCACACCGTTTATCAGACAGATTCTACAATCACCCAAAGTAAACGGGGTTAGATGACCGCGTTGTCGCAGCCCCTAAACTGAGGAACCAACCAGAGGTAGATTTCATTAGAAAGCTAACTATAGCAATGGGTACCATGTTTCGACTTCCGGAAAATTTCGACATATCTTCGCGTTTCACATCCCCCAGACCCCAAAACCACCGTCAGTTCAAAAGTTTATATATAATTTATGTATGTATATGTGTATATATATATGCATATCAGTTTCTTGTGGACACGATAACTGCCGTAATTTTGCACCAATCACTTTGAATATTTTACCGAATATGTATACCTATAAAATCTCGGTCGAGTTCGTTACTGGGCTAAATCGGTCGAAGGGGGTGAAAATGGGGGGCTTTTTTCGAAAAAGTGAAATATTGCTATAACTCTCTTAATATGTGAAATATCGAATCCGTTCAACGTTCATACTATGTGTCGGATAAAGCCCAAACATTTATGTTAGAAGAGTTCTTTTTATAGCACCAACCATTGACCAAAGGGGCGGGAAAAAATTGGTTTTTTCGGGAAACATTAATCATATCTCTCTTAATAGGCACTATATCAAAACCGTACAAAATGGATAATATTACCCTAATAATTACCTAAAATTTTGTCTGAAAGAATTTTTGATATGACCCACCATTATGCCAAGGGATGAGAAAAATGTTTTCGGAATTATAAGAAAATGCCAAGAGCTATCAGTGGTTGCCATGGCAATACTACTAAATTGATGAGGGATGAGCCATCAGACGTTGCCAAGATAACGCACTTGCACGAGATCATATTCAGAATTCCATCTGACTAAGTGTGAAGCGGCTTCGGTGACGTAACTGGTAGCAAGCATGCTGAATGTCTATGCCCAAGGTCGCGAGTTCAAAGCCGGCCGAAGTCGTCGGATTTTCTAAGAGCGCTAAAAATCCGTCAGTATGCTTTCCTTTGGAGGGGAAGTACCAACGTTCGTTGCGAGTTGCTGGCTGCGGTGGCATCTAGTAGCCAAGTTCACAGGTAGGTGTCGTTGACGGTAGTACCTGGTAGCAACATTAGGAACTACTGCTTGAAATTGACCGTCTGCAGTCCTTATCTGAATTACAGACTAATACAGCCATCCCTAAGTACACGGGGTTACATGACCACGTTGTCGCAGCCCTAAACTGAGGAACCAACCAAAATCTCTGCGGGAGATATAATTTTGCGTGAAGAAGTAACAGACCGTTACATAGTTACACATCAGTGTCGAAACCTTGCATAAGGACAGTGTGACCACAAGTATGAAAATGGACCACAAATGACAAGAAGGTTACCGTTCCCATAAGACAATAAAATGTTTAAAATAAGCATAAAATGACGAAAAACAAAGTTAATTAAGCTCCAATTATAAAATACCTTCTCGCAATAAATGAGGTCTGATCCTTCTACGAAAACCTGCATATTCTGCCTATTTTCGCCTATCCCCAAGTTTGTCCGGTGAAATCTACCTCCGCCTTCCGGCGTGCCGAGAGGACTTTTTTAAATATGGGTGCTAGCATTGTCCTGCTGAAACATCTCATTAGCATTGTTCGCCATCATAGGGACAACCACTGGATTGAGTACCCTATCAACGTACTGTCGAGCAGTCATAGTGCCCTCAACAACTCTCTCTCTATTTACCATTGTTTGATATAGATTTTTTAAACACAACGCTTGTATAGATCCTTTTGTAACTTTCTCCAGGTACTCTTGTTCTTAAAAACTGGGGAAGTCGCAATGGTTTTATAGACATAAAACCCTCATCCTCTTCTTTTTCATCATTATCATCATCATCATCATCATTATTAATATTATCATCAAAATTATGATAGTCATTGTCACCATCATAATCATCATCATCATCATCATCATCATCATCCTTGACATCACTAGAACTATCCAATTCCTCTTGTTCCTTTTCCACAGGGACCTCTTGTAAAGTCTGCGTTGCTTTTGATAGTGTTAAGGGTTTCTTAGACGTTGACAACTGTCCTAACATGACTTTTTGAGGACATGATAAGTGATTTTGAACAAACACTGCACTATCTTGAGCAGCAATATTTTTTTCTTGGACTTGCTTTTTTAAAATCTTGGTTAGCGTATTTTGTCCATTTAAATGTGCATTAATTTCAGATTCACAATGATGCTCGTTTGAAGTAAGTACGTTGGAGTCTTTTGTTTTAATCATTCCTCGACACTTTTTAGATCGTTGTTTTGATCATCGCCAAATAACAGTTCCATCTTTATTGGTTGTTGTTACAATATATATATATATATATATATATCCTTTATAGTAGACACATGGCCTACCATTCCTGGTTGTTGAGACTTCCATATGAACTAATACACACGAATTAAATTTCAGTAAAGTCACTTTAGTAATAATAACAGTAAAATAAATGAAGTGGATTGATATTTTTTAAAGGTGGAATTTTCAAAGTACTGTGAAGAATAATAATTACATGAACAATTTTTAGACTACAAGTGATTTGCACACATTGCTCAATGTCAAGATTTATACTGAACATAATTAGTAGTGATTTTGATTTTTGTTGACTGTAATTGATAGTAGCCATGGTTAGTAGGAGCAATGTATACTGGGTGCGTTTTATAGCACGCTCAATTTATAGTAGGTACGATTAGTAGATGCGTTTGATACAGGGCGCGTTTTATACTGATTATGATTTATACTGAGCGCAATTTTTACTAGAAGCGATTTCTACCAGGTGTAAATGATAGTAGGCGTAAGGGATATAGACGCAATTGATATAGGCGTAATTGATAGTAGGCACAATTATGGTAGGTGCGATTGGTAGTAGGCGCGATTGGTAGTAGGTGCAATTGACAGTAGGCGCGATTGGTAGTGGACGTAATTGATAGTGGGCGCGATTAGTAGTAAGCGCAATTGACAGTAGGCGCGATTGATAGTAGGTGCGATTGGTAGTAGGTGCAATTGATAGTAGGTGCGATTGGTAGTAGGCTCAATTGATAGTAGGCGCAATTAACAGTATGCGCGATTGGTAGTGGGCGTAATTGATAGTAGGCGCTATTGATAGTAGGTGCAATTGATAGTAGGCGCAATTGATATAGGCGCAATTGGTAGTAGGTGCAATTGATAGTAGGCGCGATTGGTAGTAGGTGCGATTGCTAGTGAACGTAATTGGTAGTAGGCGCGATTGGTAGTAGGCGCGATTGGTAATAGGCGCAATTGATAGTAGGCGTGATTGGTAGTAGGCGCGATTGGTAGCAGGTGCAATTGATAGTAGGCGCAATTGGTAGTAGGCGCTGTTGATAGTAGGCGCAATTGGTAGTAGGCGCGATTGATAGTAGACGCGATTGGTAATAGGCGCAATTGATAGTAGGCGCAATTGATAGTAGGCGCGATTGGTAGTAGGCGTAATTGATTGTAGGCGCAATTGATAGTAGACGCGATTGGTAGTAGACGTAATTGATAGTAGACGTGATTAGTAGTAGGCGCAATTGTTAGTAGGCGTAATTGATAGTAGGCGCTATTGATAGTAGGTGCAATTGATAGTAGGCGCGATTGGTAATAGGCGCAATTGATAGTAGGCGCAATTTATAGTAGGCACGATTGGTAGTAGACGCTATTAATAGTAGGCTCAATTGACAGTAGGCGTAATTGGTAGTACGCGCAATTGATAGTAGGCGCGATTGTTAGTTACTCATACAACATACAAGTGAATTCATGTTTCGCTGACGTAATCGTACGTTCCCAAACACTTCCTGTGTTGCGCGCGCCGTAGTGGCTAAATTTGAAACTCTAGATGAGATGTTTCACTGACGTAATCGTATGTTCCCACGCCCTTCCTGCGCCGCGCGCCGGAGCTACTCGCGCGCCATCTATTGTAAATTGGATTTACTATGCCTATAACTTTCCCGGAAGTGTGCACAACACTTACTCACCAATGTTTGATCGCAATTGGATGAATTGTATATGAACGCATAGCCAACATTCATTTGTTTAAACTACTCGCGCGCTATCTATTTAAATTGGATTAACTATGCCTATAACCATCCCGGAAGTGTGGTAAACAACCCACCAAAATTTGGTCGTAATCGGATGCGCTATATGAACCCATCGCCAACACTCATTTGTTTAAACAACTCGCGCGCTCTCTATTGTAAATTGGATTAACTATGCCTATAACCATTCCGGTAGTGTTCACAACAACTCACCAAAATTTGATCGTAATCGGATGAATGGTTTATGAACGCATAACAGACGAACATCCTTATATATAAGATAAGATATAAGATAACATAAGATATATGATTTATTATCGCGTATTATTATTATTATCCAACGTGTAGGTTAACTTCATCATTATGGCTATGCGGGTAGCGGTTACTTGGTTAGGTATTGTTGATTTAAGGGACGGGACCACGAGGTCATCTGCCCCTGTCCAGAGTTAACACGGCAGGATATAGTAGGTGGCAGGATTCACGTTACCGTTTCAAACAAGACCAAAGCAGTTGCGTGACGTCACAGAGTTGTGGTCATCCTCGTAACGTGGACAAGTGAAATAATGATTTATTATTATATATTTTTATTGATTATTTATTTAGCTATTTAATATTATTTATTTGTAATTTATATATGTATAATATTATTTATTGGATATCGATTATTTACTTTCGATTCGAAGAGTATGAATATTATTATTTATGGCTTATTTGTATTATTATTATTATTATTTAACATATATGTATTTATTCATTGAATAATTTTTCTTAATTTATTTATTGCCTTGATATGCCAATAAAAGAAAGTGTTGCCTTTGTTTCTTTGTTTGTTGAAGTGCTTTTGGATACACAATATTTGTTTCTTTTTCCGTTAACTGCGTCTAAACTATTGTAAAATGTATTTACTATCTCAGAAACATTCGTGGGAGCGTGCTCAACAACTCAGCAAAGCTTCATCGCAATCTTAGGAATGGTATATGAACGAATACGGGACTTAAAGTAGTTTAAACGATTCGCGCGCTGTCACGCATTTGTTGAATCTACTCGTGCGCTACGTATTGCAACATGGATTTACTAAGTCAGAAATATTTTCAGGTGTGTACACATAAACTCACCAAAGTTTAATCGCAATCGTGTGAATGGTTCATGAACGCATACAAGACTTTGTTGAAGAAAAAAAAATCGCGTGCTGAAGCTGATTTGTTGAATCTCCTCGAGGCTTCCTATTGTAATTAGGATTTACTATGCCAGGAACATTCGCAGGAGTGTACACAACAACTCGCCAAAGTGTAATTGCACTTGGGTGAAGGGTATATGAACGAACACGGGACTCTGTCGATTCGATTCGCGTGCTTCACTCATTTATTGAATCCACCCATGCGCCACCTATTGTAAAATGGATTTACTAAGTCAGATACTTCCGGAGGAGTGTACACAACAACTCACCAAAGATCCATCGCAATGGGATGAATGTTATATTAACGCATATAGGACTTTGTAAAACCGATTCGTGTGCCTTAACTCATTTGCCAATTTTTATCGTGCGCTACCGATTGTAATATGGATTTTATAAGCCAGAAACATTTGCAGGAGTGTACACAACAACTCACCAACGTTTCATCGCATTCGGATTAGTGATATATGGACGCATACGGGACTATGTTGAAACGATTCTCATGATGGTTGTGTTGAGGGATATAAAGAGATGAGGTGTATAAAAGCCAATGCAGTAGGTTCTCAGTTGGGGTCAACAGTATTGTCCAAGAAAGAAGTTAGTGTAGCGACGAACTCTTTCTACATCGTGTAGTATTTGGACCACCCTAGCTTTATGGAAGTGAGCTAGTGGCAGATTCAGGATATATGATACAAAAGCTAGAGGTAACTTATATGAGGGTATCACTAATGATTGCTGTGACGATTTGGTGGTAGCAATGGTAGGAGGTGTATGCATTCTCGTCATGTGAAGTTAAAGGTTAGGTTAGAAATGGGCACGTCAGATGAAACTGTTCGTGTGAGTCGACTTGGAAGTGGTCTACCACTAAATAAACCTCAGATCTTCCTCCATATGTTACACCAGAATTCACTCAAATCCCAAAATGTCCACACAAGATGGGTGAAGTAGAATCGAACCCGCCTCTTCTCAGTTTTGCCTCACGAGGCTGAGTGGATCCTGAGGGAATTGAACCAGAGTATTCGCGGTGAAAGTCATATTTATATTTTTAACATTGAATGGAGATGGCAAGTTATCATAAGTACGTGTTTGAAGCGGTGTTGTATTCTCGCTGAAATGGCATCTGTCACGGTCTGGGAAACTGGTTGACTAGTTCGCTATAGAGTGGACATGAAACAACTCGATCATTTAGCTGTGTCCCCGAGTGCGAGCAATTCATGTTGGGGGATTGTTTCATCTCAGTTATCAGCCCCGTGTATTTTTGTGTGCGTAATTCATGTTGGGCGATTGTGACATTTCGGTCATCGGCACCGTATGGTTAGAAACTTGGGGCAGCTCGGTCATCCACCTCGTGTCGTAGGATGAGGGAGAACTTGAGAAACCTTTGTCATTATCCTCCGTCTGGATGGTAATTTGAAAATCTGGGGTATTTATGATTTATTGTCTATTTGACATCTGTGGTTTTGAGGAATCCTAAAGACGTTTACGTGAATTCTGGAGTAAATTTGGAGATACTGTGTAAATATAGGTACTGTCCCCGTTAACCGGCAGTGAATTGGATGACCTGGCGAAATCATCGCAACTTATGCCGATAACACAAGACATATATCAGATAAAGAACAAAAATGATTGAGGTCTGGGCTCGAATATAAAAAAAATTGCCGGTGGGTACAAGAACTCAAGTAGTCTCAGGGGTGGTTAACAGGATATAGGTGTAACAGGTTAAATCAACCCACTCCCAAATCTAAATCAAAGCAATAGCACAACAGAAATCAGAAGATAAGCACAATTAGAAACATAATATAGGCATCCATTTATAGGCAACTCATCGACCAACACAAATATAGAAAAACCCCAAAAAGCCTATCTTGCATCGGAGATTCGATATAAATGAAAGCTTGATGTGGACCGATGAAAAAGAAAAATATTTAGAGTCCAAATAAAAATTAAGTTTAAATGGTCAACAGATCTCCTTGGTCCTATCCTTAGATATACATAAAATTAGGAGATAGACGAAGAAAATTAAATAAAATAAAAACAGATTAACAATTTAACAATCAAAATCAACTTAACACGCTAAATGTCTTTCAGGTGGAGTCCTAGATCAGTAATATATTCACTCACTTGAGTTTATAATGAAAGAAAGTTGAATAAATAGCTTGCCTAAAAATAATAGTATTGATCTCCGTTCTAACTAATGAGAGGAAAAAATGAAATATATTTTATCCGCCAATTATTAATTACAATTATTGCTGTAGCAATATGGATCGTACTTGACCACTAAATTAATGTTGCAATCAATATTTATATTTATCGTTCAACGTGCAACTAACATATTCCTTCAAATATAGGAATAATTTCCATCACTTGAATGTCTATGTTTTTCCAACCTACCAATCACTCATCCAGAGCCTATATCTCAGTTATCAAAATTATAAAATAGCTTCTACAGGTTATTTCAAAGTTTCATTACTCAAAATATTTCAAACAAACGTGCACCCATTATCTTACATTTATGCAAATGTCAAAGTCATGGCTGATCATTATATCACAAATTAGAGTTCCCATCTTTCCCAATTCGATGGTATGTTTGCAGTGTATTTCACTCCATCAATTACATAGTGATTAGATTATCGCCTGCCTACTTCTGTGAATATTTAATTCACCATCATCTGACGGCACTTTGCATAGTCATGCTTATTTAGAATGATATTATACACTGAAGAAAATGGAAATTGCAACACCCAGAAGGAGTGGTGCTACAATTCTGCAATTGAACATGCAGGAAGAATGTTCGGTTGTGATTCGATGATTACACTTTCGGGTCCCTCTGACCGCAAGTTTGGACAACAATCGATACAGGATGTGCCCACCAAGAGCTGCAATACATTGATGAATTCGTCGAGGCATGGAGTCAATAAGACCCTGGATCGCTTCCTGGGAATTGTGGCCCATGCTTGCTGCACTGCACGGGTCAATTGTTCCAGAGTTGTTGGTGCCTGAGGACGGTTGGCCAGTTGTCGACCCATTATGTCCCACACATGCTCAATAGGACTGAGGTCCGGGGTCTGGCGGGCCATTCTAATGTTGTGATGTCGTAGAGAGCTTCTCTGGAGATGCGCGCAGTGTGAACCCGGGCATTGTCCTGCTGAAACATCCCATTAGCATTGTTCGCCATCATAGGGAAAACCACTGGATTGAGTACCCTATCAACGTACTTTCGAGGAGTCATAGTGCCCTCAACAAGCACTAATTGTGATTTCACATTAAAGCCAATAGCTCTCCAGACCATAATGCTTGGTGTTGGCACTATGTGCCTCTCGACAATAAGATCTGGGCGGCCCCTCGCTCCGGTATGTCTGCGCACACGATTCCGGCGATCACTGCGGGCAAGTCAGAAGCGCAATTCATCACTAAAGACGACCCTATGCCATTCGTCGACCCACGTTGATCGTTCTCGACACCAGGCCAGCCTAACACATCGCTGTTGTGGGGTCAATGGAACACCTTCCGCAACGACACGGGATCGTAAGCCAGCTGCACACAGGCGATTACTAACTGTTTGTTGTGTAACGTGGGGTGCCACAGCTGCTCGAATTTGAGCTGCTGTTGCATAGGGTTCCATCCGGGCCATCCGAATGATGGGGCGATCATATCTCACAGTTGTCTGTCGCGCTGGGCCTGTGCCAGGTGTACGAGTGTGGGTACCTTCATTTGACCACTGCTGCCATACACGTTGTACTGTAGATGCCTGTCGGCCAACACGTGCAGCGACAGTCCTTAGCGATAATCCAACCTCACACAGCCCAATTATCCGAGCCCTCTCAAACGGCGACAGTTGTTGATAGCGTGCTCTTCTCTGTCTTCGAGGCATGTTTGACGAGGAACACTTCACTGCACGGACTGCATGTCAACTACGCTACACCAGAGTCCGTATACTTGAGTTGATTCCTCCGCGACCAATCACGTGGGGAGACCTGTAGCAACAATCCAATGGGTCTGAAACTTTTAATCGTTTACATACCTACATGGCATCGTTCCATATCTTGAAAATCAACACAAACGACCAATGCCTTCATTGTGTTGCAATTTCCTTTTTCTTCAGTGTACTACTAATTATTTTTACATTTTTAGCCTATTTTCAATTTTGAAAAAATAGGCTTATGAGATCACCTTTTGTCCGTGTGTGTGTGCGTGTGTGTGTGTGTGATTCGTGTGTGTGTCCCCCCCTAATAAAATCTAAACGGCAGGAGCGATTTCAATGAAACTCGGAAAGTTCATAGCACTATTTCCGGCGACCTCGACCGTGCCCTTCAAATTTTGTTACGACTCACCAATCCAACATGGCGGCTGTGCGAAATATTTCACCCGCATTCAATATCTCCGAAACTATTACCGATATTACCCTGACATTTTCTATGGTGATAGAGGGAACTACTATAAGTTCACTTATGTGACTTTTGAAAACCTGGTAACTACAAAACCAACATGGCGGCCAAGCGAATTTGCGACTTTTAAATAGACGTTTCTCGCGATTTGACCAACCAAACGCAATGAAACTTGGTACAGTATATGTTTATATACATTGTAATGCACCGACATCTAACTTCGTTCAATTGCTTACATAATCACAAGATGGCGGATGTGCGAAATATTTCACCGGCATTCTATATCTCTGAAACTATTAGCGGTATCTCCCTAAAATTTTGTACGGAGATAAAGGGCACTACTGGAAGTCCATCTATAAGACTTTCAAAAACCGGTTACCTACAAAACGAACATGGCGGCCAAGCGAATTCGAACATTTTAAATAGACCTTTCTCGCGATTTAATGTTCCAAGCGCACTGAAACCTGGTACAGGAAATATTTATACACATTGTAATCCACTGGTATCTAATTTAGTTCAATTGTTTACATAACCTCAAGATGGCGGCAGTGCGAATTTTAAAATTAAGTTTTTATTTCTTGTGATGTAGTCATGCGATCGAAGTGAAAGTTTGAATAATGAACCTACGCAATAATTTTCCTTTAATGGTACATGACTCTATGACCTATACATTTAACAATCCAACATGGCGACCATCCGAAATATTTAGACGATACTGAATATCTACGAATCTATTTTAGCAATCAACCTGCATTTTTTAATGTTCATAGGGGCTATGAACTTAAGTTCACCTATAGGACTTTAAATAACCTGGTGATCACAAATCCAACATGGCGGTTACGCGAATTATAAATATTCACATGGACGTTTCTCGCAATTTAACCATCCGCGTGCAGTGAAACTTGGTACAGTAAATCTTTATCCGAATGTTAATCCACTGGCATCTAATTTATTTCTATTGTTTCCATAACCTCAAGATGGCAGCTGTGAAATTTTTTTAAATCTCCTTGTTTTTTCTTGTGTCCTAATTATGTGATTGAAGTTTGAATACTACACGTTCACAATAATCTGCATGTAACAGTACATAACTCTAGGACCTACATATATAAAATCCAACATGGCGACCATCCGAAATATTTAGTCGGTTCTCAATATCTACGAATCTATTGCAGCAATCAAACTGAAATTGTGTACGTTGATAGTGGCAATTAACATAAGTAGGATATATGAAAATAGGCTGTATAGTTCTTCACGGAACTACTTGTTACAATTATTTTAATCATTCTTTATAGTTATGTTCATTATTGTAATTTTTATGATTTTTTAATTTATTTTTAAGTTTTACATTTTAATTGTTAATGTTTTTAGTTTTAATTTTTTAATATTTTAACCTGCACTTTCTTTAGCGTATGGCATTTCGTGCCGGGAGTGTCCAAGGACATGTTCGGCTCGCCAGAGTTTTGTAGCTACTTCTATACGGACACCCATGGGGTGAGCTACACGTACCGTCGCGTGTGGATTCTTTTATGGGGAGGAAAGTGTTAATGTAAATACTAGGAATTGGAAGGTAGCGGCTGTGGCCTATAGTTAGGAACCAACCACGGCATTTGCCTGGAAGGAAGATGGGAAACCACAGGAAACTATCTTCATGGTTGCCGGCGGGGGGATGCGAACCTCCCGGACGTGAGCGACTGCCTGCAGCCACGGCTTAACGACCACGGCTAACTCACCCGGTTCCAGAACATTACGTCAGTTAAATACGTATATAATATTTGATTTTTAGAAATACTAGCACTTCGGCGTGAAAATTCTCCGAAATTTGGCTGAAAGATTCAACTATCAGCATCTTTGAAAGCATAAATTGTCCTTATGGCAGGAGGTTAATATAGAGAGACCACTATCCAATAATGGGTTAAAACCACTGTTGTTTGAGTCTTCAGTCTTTTGACTGGTTTGTTGCAGATCTCCATACCTCCCTGTCCTGAGACAATCGTTTAATCTCTACATAGCTACCACACCTTCCATCCGAGACAAATTCTAACCTTGCTCTACACCTACAGTGCTTGTCCTTCCATAACCAAATGTCTTAGTCCTTGGTATCTTAGTAGGGTCCTACCAACCTATATCTTCTCTTCATAGCAGTCATTAGAAACATCTCTTCCCTCCCACTCATCTCAAAACCTCTTCATTTTTTGTAACTCTATCTACCCATATGATCTTCATCATTCTCTTGTAACACCACATTCCAAAAGCTTTTGATCACTTCTTTTCTGCTGAGCCAACAGTCCAAGTTTCACTTCCATAGAGCGCCACGCTCCGGACTAACACTCTCAAAAAATACTTCCTAATGTATAAATCTATATTCGATGTCAAGAGATTTTTTTTCTTTAGAAATGCGTTCCTTGCCTGAGCCAACCTTCTTTTTATATCCTCTTTGGTTGGACGGTAGGTTCCTTAGTTTAGGAGTTGCGACAACGCGGTCATGTAGCCCCGTGTACTTTGGGTGTGTGTAGAATCTGTCTGATAACCGGTGTTAATTTTGATGGCTGTATTAGTGTGTGTTATCTGTTCTTAATTCAAGTAAGGACTGCAGACATTCGATTTTCAAGTAGTTTCAACTTTTGCTACCAAACGCCACCGTCAACGACCAACTACTTCTGAACTTGGTTACTACATGCCACCGCAGTTGGCTCCTGGCATTCTGAGGGATTTATAACGCTCATAAAAGCTCAGCATGCTACCAACTACGCCACCGAAGTCACCATTTGAAAGTTTTTAATTCCTCTTATCCGATTCAAACTATCGAAGAGAGGCTCCATTTAATGAACTATGATACTAATAGTCATTATTCATTACTTTTGTTTCACATTTATTGATTTTCATCATGAATTATCTTACTTGAAGCGTTGTTTACTTCGACCAATGTTGTCACCATCACAACGCAACCGACGTCTGTTACATTTGCACCTTGGCTGATACGAACATTCAGCTCGCGTCGGAACATCTGTTGAATGGTATCCTCAGTCTATGTGAGGTTCAATGTCCGTATCTTATTGAACTCCGATATCTGCACAGTCCTAGATGGGTGCAGTCATTAGGAAACGTATGTCACAGCCCTCATGGCTAATTTACGTTCTCGCCTGCTGTTGCAGAATCGAATCCTGCATAGTAAGTTGGCATTTAATGGTGCGCAAATGTGAGGGAACCGTGTTAGTATAACTATTGGCTCGTTAAAGATCCCTTACTGGGCGAAATTCCGGCACCCCAGCGTCTCTGGTTGGTTGGTTCCTTAATTTAGGGACTGCAACAACTCGGTCATGTAGCCCCGTGTACTGTGTGTGTGTGTATAATTTGTCTGATAACCGGTGTTAATTTTGATGGCTGTATTAGTGTGTGTTATCTGTGATTCAGGTAGGACTGCAGACGATTAATTATTTCAAGTAGTTTCTACTTTTGCTACCTAACACCACCGTCAACGACAGCTAGTTCTGAACTTGGTTACTAGATGCCTCCGCAGTCGGCTCCTGGCGGCGAACTTTGGAACAAAAGAGTGTTAAACAAATTTAACCTATAATTTAGCTTCACACAACAGTAATTAGTGGAAGTTTTTTTTACATGTCATAAATGTATGACGTGGGCCCGCTGGCTCTACTTCCCCTCCGAAGGTAGGAATACTGAGGGATTTTTATCGTTCTTAAAATCCGACTGTAAACAAATATATAAGATGATAGACCCCCACCCCTTCCCTCCCTGTCGTGTCGAGCCTTACCGTTGTGCATGGCTAAAACACAATGATGTTGAAATGCGAGATTTCTCTCACGACTTCTCTAGTTGTTATTTATGTTGAGTTTTCTGGGGATTGAAATTGTATAACATCCACATCCAACAATTAAATACAAATTTTTCGCAATGACACAGGTTATCAGACAGATTCCACACCCAACCTAGTACACGTGGCTACATGACCACGATGTTCAAAGTGTCCAATCTCTTCCACTCTACAACCGTTACTTTAGGCGGCCATGCAAGGAGTGTGAAGGGCCAAATTAACGCTACACACGTATCTTCCTGCTCAGTCGTACAAGTGGCAAGGTACAAAGCAGATCCAGTCTGCCAGCTTGTTATTGGTTGTTGGTAGAATGCAAGTATATTCCTTGGATTTTAAACTGCTTGCATGCTTTAAATTCCATGAAAAGTATTCTCAAATCTCCTCTTTTCTGCTACTTCAACAGTCCATGTTTCAGTTCCATAGAGCGCCTCGCTCCAGACAAAGGCTTTCAAAAATGACTTCCTAACACCTAAATCTATTTTCGATGTCAACAGATTCCTTTTCTGTAGAAAAGCTTTCCTTGCCTTAGCCAACCTACCTTTTATATCCTCTTTGCTTCGTCCATCACTGGTTATTTTGCTTTATAAGTAACAGAAGTCTCCTACTGTAGTTCCTTTAGCTTTTCACCTGCCAATTTGAGGTCCGTAGGGGTTTCTGATTTCTTTCGGCTGCATTCCGTTATCTTTGTTTTACATTTATTGATTTTTATCTGGAATTCCTTCCTCAAGACAGAGTCCATACCATTTAAAAACTCATTCAAATCCTCTGGTGTGTCGGCAAATCTCAAGAGTTGAAATTATTTCTCCTTAAATCTCCACTCCTACTTTGCATTTTTCTCCAATTTCCGTCATTGCTTAAAAATGTAAAAATAATTCACGGAAGAAGATTTTGGCATTAACTTGTGCTAGTATCAAGTTGCCTGCTAAGTCGACGTAAATAATCCTAGAACTATTCCCGAGGTGCTCGCTGTGTACACAGACAGAGGTGTGGATTATATTATGCCTGCGCAAATAGATTGAGTCATGAGAAGGGTTCGGCTTGTCTTCATGTGTAAATGTTTGCGAAAGACATGCCTCTGGGGGAGAACGAAGCTCTGAGATTTTTTAATATATTTTCGGATAGAACTTATGCATTTATGCTCTACTAGACAAAATATTTTAAAATATGAGGGGTGATCAGAAAGTAAGGTTACAAAGCCTGGAGTGAAATGTGTACATCTTATTTCATTCAACCTATATAGCCAACTGTTAGTACATATCATCATATATATTATATCAGTCTGGTATTTGATCCCTTCTGCGGCGCTCACAAGCGACCGATTGTGACAAATGAGGATTCAAACGAAAGAGAATTGCCATTAGCAGTGACGAATTGCACTCTAATTTCATAAATATCTATAATTTCTTTAAAGATTCGCTTTAGAAATGTGTAATGTGTGCGATTTGCAGATACTGTTGCTGTAGGAAAATACGCTCCATAATTGCTGTCCAATTCACATTTTGGCCGCTGTGACGCCTGTTTCATGTCATTTTAACATTCTGAGGTCTTTCCTTTATCATTTTGCATGGATTTCAGAAACAGTAAATCAAAGGAATGTGTACTCAAATTGTATAATTTCATAAATAGCGAACAACCAGTGAGTGTTACAGCTAAGCTGTCTATCAATGAACTCAGCACACAAATGACATTAGCATTGACGAATTGCATTTTAATTTCATAAATATCATATTTTGTAAGAAGTGTGCGATTTTCAAATACTGTTGTTGTAGGAAAATCCGTGACATCATTGCTCTTCAGTTCGCATTTTGGTCGTAGGGACGCCGGGGAAAGTGTGGTTTATGAACATGCGAGATTTCTCGCACGGGTCCGCTATCATACATACATTAGGTTATTTTTAGCCTATTTTCAATTTAAAAAATAGGCTTATGAGATCACCTTTTGTCCGTGTGTGTGTGAGGAGTGTGAGTGTGTGTCCCCCCTAATAATGTCTAAACGGCTGGAGCGATTTCAATGAAACTCGGTAAGATCATAGCACTATTCCGGACGACCCCGACCGTGCCCTTCAAATTTTGTTACGTCTCACCAATCCTACATGGCGGCTGTGCGAAACACTTCACCAGCATTCAATATCTCCGAAACTATTACCGATATCACCCTGGAATTGTGTACGATGATAAAGGGAACTACTAGAAGTGCACCTATGTGACTTTTGAAAAACTGGTAACTACAAAACCAACATGGCGGCCAAGCGAAGTTGCGACTTTTAAATAGATGTTTCTCGCGATTTAACCAACCAAACACAATAAAACTTGGCACAGTACATGTTTATACACATTGTAATGCACCGACATCTAACTTCGTTCAATTGTTCACATAACCACAAGATGGCGGATGTGCGAAATATTTCACCGGCATTCTATATCTCTGAAACTATTGGCGCTATCACCCTGGAATTGTGTACGGAGATAAAGGGCACTACTGGAAGTTCATCCATGAGACTTTCAAAAACCGGTTAAGTACAAAACGAACATGGCAGCCTAGCGAATTAGAAAATTTTAAATAGACCTTTCTCGCGATTTAATGTTCCAAACGCAATGAAATCGGGTACAGGAAATGTTTATACACACCGTAATACACTGGTATCTAATTTAGTTCAATTGTTTACATAACCTCAAGATGACGGCTTTGCGAATTTTAAAATTAAGTTTTTATTTCTTGTGTCGTAATCATGCGATCGATGTGAAAGTTTGAATAATGAACTTACGCAGTAATTTTCCTTTAATGGTACATGACTCTATTGCCTATACATTTAACAATCCAACATGGCGACCATCCGAAATATTTAGATGGCTCTGAATATCTACGAATCTATTATAGCAATCAAACTGAATGTTTTCATGTTCATAGGGGCTATGAACTTAAGTTCACCTATAGGACTTTAAATAACCTGGTGATCACAAATCCAACATGGCGGCGACGCGAATTATAAATATTCACGTGGACGTTTCTCGCATTATAACCATCTGAGTGCAGTGAAACTTGGTATAGTAAATCCATATACGAATGTTAATCCACTGGCATCTAATTTATTTCAATTGTTTCCATAACCGCAAGATGGCAGCTGTGCGAAATTTTAAAATCTCCTTGTTAATTCTTGTGTCCTAATCATGCGATTGAAGTTTGAATGCTACACGTACACAATAATCGTCATGTAACAGTACATAACTCTAGGACCTACATATATAAAATCCAACATGGCGACCTTCCGAAATATTTAGTCGGTTCTCAATATCTACGAATCTATTACAGCAATCAAACTGAAATTTTGTATTTAGATAGAGGGAATTAACATAGGTAGGATATATGAAAATAGGCTGTATAGTTCTTCACGGAACTACTTGTTTAAAATATATTCACAAAGGGTTTCATCATGATTAATTCTCAGAATATTGCCATAAGACGTTCACAGAATATGTGAACTATCATCCTAAATTTATTTTATTACATTCCATTCAATTCACCATTTTTTATAAACAACTACACCAACCAATCTCTTTTTAGCCTATTTTCATTTATGAAAAAAATAGGCTTATGAGATCACCTTTTGTCCGTCTGTCTCTCTGTGTGTGATTGTGATTCGTGTGTGTGTCCCCCCCCCCTAATAAAATCTAAACGGCTCGAGCGATTTCAATGAAACTCGGTAAGTTTACAGCACTATTCCGGGCGACCCCGACCGTGCCCTTCAAATTTTGTTACCTCTCACCAATCCAACATGGCGGCTGTGCGAATTATTTCACCAGCATTCAATATCTCCGAAACTATTACCGATATTACCCTGGAATTTTGTGTTAAGATACCGATATTACCCTGGAATTTTGTGTGAAGATAAAGGGGACTACTAGAAGTTCACTTATGTGACCTTTGAAAACCTGGTAACAACAAAACCAACATGGTGGCCAAGCGAAGTGGCGAATTTTAAATAGACGTTTCTCGCGATTTAACCAATCAACTGCAATTTGGTACATTATATGTTTATATACATTGTAATGCACCGACATTCAATTGTTTACATAACCTCAATATGGCGGCTGTGCGAAATATTTCACTGACATTCTATATCTCTGACACTATTACAGGTATCACCTTGAAATTTTGCAAGGGGATGAAGGGTACTACTGGAACTTCATCTATGAGACTTTCAAAAACCAGTTAACTACAAAACGAACATGGCGGCCAAGCGAAGTTGAAAGTTTTAAATAGACTTTTCTCGCGATTTAATGATCCAACCGCAATGAAACTGGGTACAGCAAATGTTAATACACATTGCAATACACTGGTATGTAATTTATTTCAATTGTTTACATAACCTCAAGATGGCGGCTGTGCAATTTTTTTAATAAAGTTTTTGTTTCTTGTGTCGTAATCATGCGATCGAAGTGAAAGTTTGAATAATGAACCTACGCAATAATTTTCCTTTAAAGGTACATGACCCTATGGCCTATACATATAACAATCCAACCTGGCGACCATCCGGAATATTTAGACGGTTCTCAATATCTACGAATCTACTACAGCAATCAAACTGATTTCTTTTATGTTCATAGGGGTTATAGGACTTTCAATAATCCGGTGATCACAAATCCAACACGGTGGCTACGCGAAGTATAAATATTCACATGGTTGTTTCTCGCAATTTAAACATCCAAGTGCAGTGAATCTTGGTATAGTAAATCATTATGTAAATGTTAATCCACTGGCATCCAATTTATTTCAATTGTTTCCATAACAATAAGATGGCTGCTGTGCGAAATTTTAAAATCTGTTTTTTATTTCTTGTGTCCTAATCATGCGATTGAAGTTTGAGTACTACACGTACACAATAATCTTCATGTAACAGTACATAACTCTAAGACCTAGATATATAAAAGTCCAACATGGCGACCATCTGAAATATTCAGACGATTCTCAATATCTACGAATCAATTACAGCAATAAAACTGAAATATAGTATGTTGATAGAGGCAATTAAAATTAGTAGGATATATGAAAATAGGCTGTATAGTTCTTCACGGAACTACTTGTTTTTGTGTAGATAAACTCATTATTATCTTTTAATTATCATGACCTTTCTTTTAATCACATAACTGGTGTGCATAAATTATTATCTAATGCAGGCATGACCTGTAGCAATGTTAAATGGATAAGTGTCTAAGCATAATGACGAGCATGCTCTTAATAATCAACGTTCCCGAATCAATGAATGTGGAGGAAGAAAACAAATGGAAATATTTAAAGTTATAATATTTCAGAGTTTACAAAATTAGATTCACCAACGCTGAAGTCAAAATAATAAAAAAAACAAATTCAATCATGAATTCCACCCTAGCTCTCGACAGCTAGTCTACCACCTTCATTTATTCCTTCATAAATTCAGTTGAGTTTCCACGTCGTAGAAAGAAAATCGTATCATTCGAAGTAGTGATGGATTTACAAAAATTCCCAAAAGAAAATATTAACTGGTTCATGGTGCCAAGCATGGTGGATTATTCCTTGCCACGTGTGATAACCCTACAATGTGAATCACTTCATCACATAATTTCCTCATAGACGAAAAAGAAATGTGGCTGTTGATAATAATAATCATAAAAATAATTAATCAGCAAATAATTATTAATTAGTTCAACTCCATGGCATCTAGTACTACTGAGTAGTCAAACCACTCACAACTTCAAATTGAAGTAATGTTTTAGCTCCCTGACTGGCAGAAATAAGAAAATATGGTACAAGCCTAGCATGCTCATAGAATGCAGAACCTCTGGAACCAATGAAGTCTCCTCCATCTTCATCCAGGACCATCTTCTTCCCATTCGAGAGCCGGCAGGATTCCATCTTCCTCCATCTTCTTCCCCGCCTCCTCCAGGAATCGAAACTGAGACCTTCCCGTTTCATGGTGGCTGCGTCCTCCGACTCCCGCGGTGTGGTTATGTCATGGCAACATCAGGGCCTCATCTTGATATAGATGTCACTCCGTCCAGTCCCCTCACGTATGAGCTTAGTCTCCTATTTTCACTGAATAGTTCCATTTCAAATTTCTTCACCGACACTTCAACAGCACAGGTTAGAAAATGTCCTCTTTCCATTCTGGAAATCATAAGTACCTGCTCCACGAACAATGTAAACACAACTCTTCCTCTCAGCAAATTGCAACCGGCTTTATGTAACCAGTAATTTAATAGCATTCACAGCTGTTCATAAACTGCGCGTGCATTATCGAAATGCAAATTGCATCAGCAAGTCCTCTTTCGATGATAAGGGCCTCGCCTATTCTCAAATGTTTTCTGCACAAAATATTCCATATTGTAGCTCACATCTAAGGTAGTTGCGATGGGCTAGTTCTTTCGTTATCAAGCCAATATGCGTTTGCACTATTATACACGTTAGACCCGGCCGTCTGATACAATAATTGCGCCCGGTATAACATCGGTGACTTGTAATTATATGGTCTCTCGGGACTCCGATAAAATCACGCCCGGTTTACGACGACACTTAGACCTGTGGTGACACAGCACACACTGTCCTCCACGATCACGATCGAATGTTAAATCACTCACGTTCCGCACGACGGAGCACTGTCCCGTACGCGCACATAAAAGCATGTGTCTGTCTCCTCGATGTGACAAGTTGCCGAAAAAAAGGACTGAGCACGTGGTCAGAGGCAGTGCGCTCTGGCGGAGATAATATTCAGGTACGCGTGACGTCACTCAACCTTGCGGTCACGCACACAGCGTTAACATGCGGTGCTTTGGGCTAGGATTTCTCGCGGGGTTGCCACTCCGTGCTTATGATGGGGTAATATGTTGGGCACAGTACTAGGGATTGGTGAATTTTTTTAGGTTTTGAGAATTTTCGAGATTTCTTGTTGGAATTTAGAAACCTCATAGGCACCGTGTGAATGGTGTAGAGAAATGGGTTACCGTCCGTTGACTAGCATGCACTGATTACAAAACAACAGGTCGGGAACCCACGGGTGAAGTCATGTTCAACTCTTAAAACATCTTCAAATGAATTTTAAGAGTTCAGTCAGTTACTGTAACGGCAGAAGCCTGACCATTGAGAGATAATTTTCCTATCGATCGCAATACACCCTAGGCACCGGATAATTACATACCGTCGTTGTTAGAAGAGAGAACAAGAGTTGACCCGAGGTGGTGGACATGAAAGATGACAGTGAAGAACCTAGCCCCATGTAAGTGAAATATATGTCATACACGGCTGGGAGCCCCTTGGTCGTTAACCGACATTCCACTCGTTGAAGACTCCATGATGTGGGAATTTTAGAAACAGTTAGGGGAATTCCTGTGTGAGAATTTAGGTGTAGACTGCACGGCTCCGCAGTCTTCTCAGCCAGGTATCTTACCATCCGTCTGCCCTAGGGGAAAAACATGTTGCTTCCAGCTTGTGTCCACTTATACCCACTCGCGGCTACCTTGATCGTCCTTACCTCCATTGGAAGGTAGTTGAAAGTATTTATTGAACGCATAGTATAATCTGTTTCTTACGAGGAAGTCTGATCTACTCTGGAATTGTAGGATTAGAGATTTCTTTTTGATGTGTAACATCTCTGCACTCGGTTGCTGGATATTTTTGTGGGAGTGATTTTGAAAAATGGGACGGAAGTGGATCGGACGGAAGTGTGTAAGACGCACTGCCAGCTGGATCGCATTGCTCTACAATTTCATTCTGACGGTAAATGCTCATGAGAACTCTGGTGTCAACTGATTGAAACACAAAGCGCATGGCACATGGTCGAAGTCTCCGTATCAGTATATAAATGATGATATGCTTTAATGTGAAGCATTGTAATTAGTCGGCAATGCCGGTATTATGTTTCTAAACAATGGCTATTCAAATATAACCCACATAACGGTAAGGCAGTCATCAATATAATACATATCGTTGTGTTTATACGGGAACAGAGCAATCCTTCATGAACTATTGCTGAATAAATTCTCTTTACTCACAATAGGGCCTATTCATAAGGCATTTTAAACTCAATTTCACGCAGGCACATTATCGAAACGAGCAAAATATAAATGAAACTTAATTCCGTAATGCAGTATTGTTGGTACATGAATATAAGTCACCATCTTGTGCTCAATATTAACGTGGTCGAAATAGCCGTGATGTTAGCGTCTTTGACTGTGAATTTAGAGATCTCGGGTTCGAATCCCGGACGGGATAGATATTTTTGCTACCAGATTATCGTTTCAAACGATATTTATTATATCAATATGACTCATTTCAACAGAATCCTCATGAAATTACGTGTTGGTCTATGAATCAAGAGGTCCGGGAACTGGGCAAGCCTTTCAAGATCTACCGCTGTGCACATTGCATTTATTCGCAAATTGGCCTATTTATAAGGAATTTAAGGTTATGAGCGGTGTCGCGTCTATTAATGTAGTTGATCCATATCGTATTCTTTATTTAGGATAATGCTGGTGGAAGCTACAAAACCTCTAATAAAATGAGTTCCGTATTATAATCTACAATATCTGTAAAACACTCCCTTTTACAACAGATTAATATTTGAGCCAATAATATTATAAAGTACCGGTGTATCAACAATTTCACGTGAGGTTTCTTCTATGTCAGATGTTACACATCAAATGCGACTACTGTAAGGCTCGTAAAGTTTTTTTTTTTTGGATTTTATGTAATCTGAAGAATTTGGGAAATCTTAGTATATTTGGAAGGATTCTTGGGAATCTTGGTATATTTGTACGAATGTTTGGTGAATCTGGTCAATTTGAAGTAAATCTGGGAATGTTTGAGTGTTTTTATGATTCTTTAATGTATTGTGGAACATTTTGGGTAATCTTTGTGTATTTGGAGGGATTTGGTGGATTCTGGTCAATTTGACGAGTTCTATAGAATTTTGGTGATTTTTGGAAACATGGAGATTTTTTATTATTATTATTATTTATTATTTGGGCCCAATGTTTGGGAAGCCAGGCTCTGCCTGTCACATGCCAGGACAAAGTGATGAGTGATAGAGGAGTAACACCTCTTTAAAAATCCTCGGTCCAGCTGACCCGGCTGGTAGTACCTTGTAAGGCTCCCTTGCCAGGGTTACGGTGAAGTCCTCAACGGCATAGGCAGTGGAGTAGATGGACTACGGAACAGTGTAGATGGCGGAAGAGGCAGCCCAGTACTCGGGATAATGAGTAAAAGGTATATGTCCATATAATAGGCATATATCAGTCACCGAACTTCTCCCGGGATAAGGAGACCACCTTCTATCAAGTGCCAACGGTCTTTTAGGAGGGCGGATGAGCGGGTAGAAGAAGGGCACTCTCTTGCCCTTGGGGTGGGAAACTGCTCCTAAAGGCGGAAGAACCGACAGATGGCCAACGGCATAGAATGGAGAAGGCAACGGGAAACCACTCCATTAAAGATCCGACTGGATATCCCAAGAATCAGCAGCTCATGATGGAAAGCTCTTTGGTTTAAATTCTCCGGAGGTAAAATAGCTCCCCATTCGGATCTCCGGGCGGGGAAACTAAAGGAAATAATGGTATTATTAACAAACGCAATAAACAGAAATGCGTAAGGAAAATAGGAACATGGAATGTTAACACATTATTAAAGGTGGGGAAGCTGGAAAACCTGAAAATAGAAATGAAGAGATTAAAAATAGATATTCTCGGTATTTCTGAAATGAGATGGCCTGGCACGGGTGACTTTTGGTCAGATGACTACAGAATAATCTACTATGGGCCAGAAGACGGACCGCTCGGAAGAAATGTGGTAGGAGTGATTATGGAAAAATCCATGGGACTCAGAGTAGCGGGATATGTGCAGCATAGTGATAGGATAATTCTAGTCAAGATAAATACGGAGCCAAACAATACTGTTATAATTCAAACATATATGCCAACTACAAATGAAGATGACGAGGAAATTGAAAGAATGTATGAAGATCTAAATCACCTGATAGAAGGAACAAGAGCAGAAGACAATGTAATCATTATGGGGGACATGAATGCAACGGTAGGGGAAGGAACAGAGGGAACAACTGTTGGGCAGTTTGGACTGGGAGTCCGAAATTTGAGAGGTGAACGATTGATAGAATTCTGCACTAGGCACAAATTAGTCATAACAAATACACTCTTCAACCATCGCAAGAGAAGACGATACACTTGGAAAGCTCCTGGAGACACGAGAAGAGCGCAATTGGATTACATAATGGTAAAAGAAAGGTTTAAGAACCAGGTTAAAAATTGCAGAAGTTATCCAGGTGCAGATATCGTAAGCGATCATAATCTAGTCATGATGCACGCGGAACTCAAATATAAGAACATCGTTACGAGAAAAACTGAGTATCTACAGGTGACAAAACTTAAGATGCCAAATATTAGAGATGAGTTCCAAAGAAGAACAGATGAAATGATTGAACGAAATACTGACATATTCGAGAAACCAATAGAAAGTCAGTGGGGAATTCTGAAGGAGGAAATACTAGGAACTGCAGAGGAACTGCTAAAAAATAAAAATAAAACAGCAGGAAAGCATGGATAAGTGAGGAAGTTGTAGAAATGATAACTGAAAGAAGAAGGTTCAAAAACGCCACAAGTGACGAAGGAAAACAACAATATAGAAGACTGAGAAATGAAATCGTTAGGAAAAGCAAGCGAGACAAAGAAAAATACTTATGTGATATATGTGATGAAATAGACACCGATTTTAAAGCAAATAACTTAGAAAAAGCATATGGTAATGTGAAGCAATTTTTTGGTGAGAAGAAACAGAAGACATGTGGTATTAAAGATGAGACTGGACAATACCTGTATGAAGAGGGAAAGGTTGGGAAGAGATGGAAAGAATATCTAGAGAATCTCTATGGAGATGAAGTTATGAATAAGGAAGTAATAGAGGAAGAAGACCAGACAGATGCAGAGAATAGAGGTGACCAAATACTAAAATCGGAATTTAAAAGAGCACTGAAAGATTTAAAAGACAAAAAAGCACCAGGTGTAGATAAAATCCCTGCAGAAGTATTAAATAACTGCGGAGAGAAAGCTGAAGATGCAATGTATGGATTGATATGCAAAATGTATGAAACTGGAATAGTACCAACTGACTTTACTAAGTGCATAATAATTCCAATTCCAAAGAAGGCCAGAGCACAAAATTGCGATCAATTTAGGACATTAAGCCTGACAACACATGCATCTAAAATTCTTACACGTATTATACTTAGGAGAATAGAGAACAACCTTGATAACTACATTACAGACGACCAATTTGGATTCAGAAGGGGCATTGGAACAAGAGAAGCAATATTAACTCTAAGACAAATAATTGAAAAGAGAAATAGAAAAGGAATACCAACATATCTAGCATTCGTGGATCTGGAGAAAGCTTTTGACAACGTGAATTGGAATATATTATTCAAGTTACTAAAAAAAGTGGGAATCTCTTATAGAGATAGAAGAATAATACATAGTTTATATAAGAATGAAAGGGGAATAATAAGATCTGGCAATAACCAGGAAGAGGTTGAAATAAGAAAAGGAGTACGACAAGGATGCTCGCTATCTCCTTACTTATTTAATTTGTATGTCCAAGATGCCATAAATAGGATAAGAGAAGAGATTCAAGTTGGAGTAAATATACATGGGGAGAAGATTGACATGCTCCGATTCGCAGATGACATTGCTTTAACAACAGATAATGAAGATGATCTTCAACAGATACTTCATGTAATGAATAACATCCTTAAAAACGAATTTAACATGAAGATGAATAAAAATAAAACAAAAATACTCGTATGCAGTCGGAACCAGGAAGATCATAGAAGAGCACCAGCAATTTATATCAAGAATGATAGAATACAACATGTGAAGGAATATAAGTATCTGGGAAGCTTGATAACGTATGATGGAACCAGCAAACGAGAAATTTGGAGTAGAATTATTCAGGCAAAGAACGCCTTTTATAGAAAGAAGAATCTCTTCACATCCAGAAGTATAGACCTAAAAATAAGAAAAAGACTGTTGAAGACATGCGTGTGGAGTGTGGCTTTGTATGGTAGTGAGACCTGGACAATAGGGAAGTCAGAAGAGAGGAAGTTGATGGCTTTTGAGGCTTGGTGCTGGAGAAGAATGCTTAAGATCAGTTGGATACAACATATGACAAATGAAGAGGTTTTCAGAAGAGCAGGAGAAAGTAGAAGCTTTATGAAGACCCTGAAAACAAGAAGAGCAAATATGTTGGGACATATTCTCAGACATAATAGCCTGCCAGCAAGAGTCATTGAAGGGATGTTAGAAGGGAAAAACACTAGAGGAAGATCACCACTTGCATACATCACACAGTTAATGACAGACACGAACACAAAATCATATCGTGAATTGAAGAGAATGGCGGAGAATAGAGATGATTGGCGAGTTGCTGCAAACCAGCCCCAGGGCTGTTAACTTAAGAGAGAGAGGGTAAGTTACAGGACTCTCGAATGGTATCTGGGGGTTGGAAGAGTATAAGGGATGAGCAAGGGAGGTCGACAAAGAGGGGCCTGGCGTAAGTAAGTGTAAGCAATGCTGGTCTTTGAAGAAAATCTGATAAATTTCGGTAAAACCTGTTTGGAATTTTAGGAAATTCTGGAGGTGGTGGCGGTGGTGGGAATTGGGGGATAGGGTGTGAGAGAAGGGGTCAGGGGTATGGTGTAGGAGGGACCGGCATCTTGGATGGGTCGCTAGTGCACGCTGCAATCGTGGCCGGCATCACAAATCCTGGAATCGACCGCTTGGCTCTGCTGTCTAATGCTTTTTCACCCATAATAAAAAAAAAGTTATTATAATTAATATATATATATGTTAAATATTAAATTGATAAAAAATAAATAATAATAATAATACAGTTGAAGAAATAAATAATCAATACTCATTAAATAATATTAAATAAGTAAATAAAAATTAAATAAATAATAAACCAATAAATAAAAGTGAATTAATAATCCATACTAATATATAAAAATGAGATGGTGTGTGTGTGTGTGTGTGTGTGTGTGTATGTCTGTGTGTTACTCAATCACGCAAGAACCACTGGTCAGATTTAAATAAAATTTTGCATGGATGTAGCTGATTTACCAGGTTAACATACAGGCTACTTTTGATTTCGATATTTTGCACTATTTACAAATGGTGACCACTTTAATGACGTCACCACACCGTTAGGATTCGAAATTTCATATTTCCATTTCAAATGAAAAGAGAACGCTAAGAGATAGCAAACTTTTTATGGCATTTAAGAGGTTTAAAATTTAATTTTCTATCCGAAAGGTGCTTATCACTTTTCGTGTATTTCTAACGGTTAGCGAGTAAAACCTAAATTTGTGCTATAAAACACGGTCAACGCCGAGCGATGTTAGTCTATAGCACTCAAACCACTAGACCTAGATAGCTGAAATTTTGCATGTTGGTTGATCCTAGGGTGTGGGGTCTCTCTAAGAAACGGTTTTTGAAAATTTAATTTGTAAGTGAGTTTTTTCGGCCCTTTTGCACTGAGCATGGACAAAAGTAGAAAGACCGGATTTAGCTCATTTAATGACACCAGATACGAAAAACAATACACGGAGGTCCCCTAGGGACCCCGAAACACACTTTTTAAAGTCCCAAAATGAACGGTTTCGGAGATATTCCCAATAAATATGTCCCCTCTGAGAAACAGATCAACGTTATCCACACTAATTTATAAAAAAATACGAACCTTATAGTAGTCGCGTATGATGTGTAACATCTGACGTGTTATTCGAATAGTTCCATATTACTTACTCGCATTTTTTAAGAATGAACTCTTAGTGCTACCTTGTGCCAGCAAACATGAAGGATTCCTTCCTGTTATTTCCATCGGTAAGTTCTCATTAGTATTATTTCTGCAATAACTACTTGTAAAACTCCAGTGACAAATCCTTTCAGCAAATATGATATAATAGGGCTGTATTTTGGCCGACAGTACCTCGAGTGCCTACATTAAATAAGAATACAGCAAAAGTAGTAAGATTTCCGCGCGCTACTTGTAATACTCCTGTGCCAAATCCTTTCAGCAAATATGATATAATGAATATTTTCACACCAAAGAACGAACATTGGAAGATGATTTATTGTAGGAATTTCTTTAATGGGGCAATGGAAAATATATATTTAATTAAATCAAAGTTCTCCAATGGATCTGCATTAGTGACATCTACCTGCCACTAGTTGAACTATGGTATTCGGGAGAAAGCCACTGCCTACTTGATGCGAGGTTCTCCAATGGATATGCAGTAGTGACATATACCTGCCACTAGTTGAATTATGGTATGCGGGAGCAATCCACTGCCTACTTGATGCGAGCTGCGCTCTATACTGGTCAGTTAGTGGACGCATGCCAGCGGTGTTTTTGCCGATAGAGCGCACTGCCAAGTATAGACGTGATTAAAAATTGGGTGTGCAGTAGGTATATTAAATGTGTTTCTCCCCGTGATACATACGTTTCGACCAACGAAGTTTCAATTATTGTTAGTGGTCGGTGTTAATATACTGAATTCCTACGTTGGAGGGTTTGTTGATGCGATATAGATTCCACATAGCCAGATGGGCGACAGTATATCGAGTGCTTACATTAAATAATAATACCGAAAAAGTATGAAGATTTATTAAATCGTAGTTGTTTACAGCAAATGAATATTTTCACACCAAAGAACGACAACTTGAAGATGATTTATTGTGGGAATAGCCTAAATAGGGTCTCCAAACCTTGAACTAAACCGTACGCGATTGACATTCCCCATAGCCACATGGCAAACAGTACGTCGTTGTAACAATCTCCGCCACCGCGTGCGCTCATTGTTTCCGTCCCATGCACTTCCGTCCCATCCACTTCCGGCCCTTTTCCAAAAACACTCACACAAAAATTTCCAGCTACCGAGTGCCACAAAAACATCCAGATACTGAGTGGAAAGATGTTACACATCAAAAATTAGATGCTGTATGTCTGTTACTCAACCACGCTAGAACCAATGGTCCGATTTAAATGAAATTTTGCATGGATGTAGCCCATTTACCAGGTTAACATACAGTCTACTTATGATTTCGATATTTTGCACTGTTTAAAAATGGTGACCATTTTTGTGATGTCACTACACCCTTTGGTTTCAAATTTCTTATTTCCATTTCAAATAAAAATAGAACGCTAAGAAATAGCTAACTTTTGATGGCATATGCGAGGTTTAAAATTTAATTTTCTATCCGAAAGGTCGTTAGAACTTTTCGTATATCTCCAACGGTTAGCGAGTAAACCGAAATTTGTGCTATAAAACGCGGTCAACGCCGAGCTATGCTAGTCTGTGTTCGTCCCTACGTGAACTGTTTTATCTATAGAGGTGGTTTGTGGGGTCTGAAACGAGGCATGATTTTGAGTCTAATTTTATACTCTTAGTGCCAGATATTGTATGTGAGTATTTGGATATTTACGCTGTTTTACTATGTTATAGTGCTTTCTTCTTTGCACGGTATGCTTTCTTACTGTTTATAGATTTGATTTTTTTGTTGACAGAATATTTCTGTTGGCCAATATTTATCTGCTTTTTTTTACCATGATCAGAAACCTAAATTCACAGACTAATTTGTCGTAGTCTACCGACTGTCACATTAGTTTATTTAGTTTTCACAATTAATCTTAATGCAGAATTGGGCAAACTTATTTCAATAATGTTGGTATTTTGACTTTCACGGCCAATGAAACCCCGCACAAGACACGGCATATACCTAGAAATGTTGCTGAGTTTTAATTGCTTGGCCCTGAAATTCAATATACAATTATTTTGGAAGCCGTTATAGGGATGTTAAAGAATATTTGAGCGTTTAGCTCTCGCAGTAAATTACGGAAGGTGTTCTAGTTAAGAATTGAGTTATCGCGTAGTTTGCTACTCCTTTGGTGGTCCGCAAATGGACCACAAGAGCTTGCTGATGAACTATCTCGGAGTAACTAGGTGAAATCTCGCACAAGACACGGCATGAACTTAGAAAATTTGCTGTGATTAAAACTGATTTTGTTATTATTATTTGGGATTATTAAAGCTTGTTTTGTTACTGTTACTTTTTATCATGACATGATACGTAGTTTCCGCAATATTACTTACTGCGGACATGACAATTGCTACCAAGTTTGATATATTTTTTAGCATACTGTTTATATGTTTAATGTATTATGATGACGGTAAACGATAGGTGTTCAATATTTAAGAAAGGTTATTTAAATTTTACTACATAGAAGCTGGTAATTATTTCCAATATATAAACGCACTTTCCTACCTACAAAGCGGAGGCAGACCGGTTTTTCTCCGTGTACTCCGGATTTCCCTGTCACAATTTAATTCCAGAAACAATCTCCACTATAATTTCATTTAATCTGTCATTCATTTAATCATTGCCCCAGGGGAGTGCGACAGGCTTCGGCAGCCGCTAGACGGGGGTTTCAATCATTCCATTCCCTGATCCGGTCGGTCGACTGAAAGCAGGCTGTGGATTTTCACTTTCCTACCCCTGATAAATAATTGGGTGAGTGAAAATGCATGTAGTCTACACATGTAGTTCGTAACATGAAAATAACATATGTACATTACGAATGTGTGATGATATTAATGATTTAGGCCAGCAAGTACTAAAAGCCGATCGAAGAACGGGTTCTTCAGCTAGTAATAAATAAAGGTGTAATTTGTCCGCGTTATATGGATGACCACAACCCTCTGACGATGCGCAAAAGGTTTGGTCTTGTATGAAACGGTAACGTTAAACTCACCACCTGCAAGAGCCAGGCGTGTTAAATCTCGATTTTTTTTCTTGTTGAAAGGAAGGCGTGGCCTTGAGCGAGCCACACAGGCCACTACCCGCATAGCCGTCATTATAAAGTGAATCTGCACGATTGATAATAATAATTATAATAATCATAATTAATAATAAATATAAAATAAATTATAAATAGATATAATAAATAAATAAATATCTAGATACATAAAAATGAATATTACGCGATAGTTTGTCAGTGTGTGTGTATGTCTCCTATACGTTCATATACATTCATCCGATTGCGATGAAACTAGGGTGAGATGTTGAGTACACTCCAAGGAAGGTTTCTGGCTTAGTTAATCCATCTTGCAAGAGGTGGCGCACAAGTAGTTTCAACAAATGGGCGACGATGCGCGTAGCGTTTCAACAAAGTCCCGTATGCGTTCATATACCATTCATCCGATTGCAATGAAACCTGGGTGAAATGTTGAGTACACTCCAAGGAAGGTTTCTGACTTAGTAAATCAATTTTACAATAGGTAGCCCACAAGTAAATTCAACAATTGAGCGACGACGCGTGAGGCGTTTCAACAGAGTCCCGTTTGCGTTCATATACCATTCATCCGATTGCAATGAAACTTGGGCGAGATGTGGAGTACACTTCAAGGAAGGGTTCTAGCTTAGTGCATCCATTTTACAATAGTTAGCGCACGATGTGATTCAACAAATGAGCATTTACGCGGGAAGCGTTTCAACAAAGTCCCGTATGCGTTAATATGCCATTCGTCCGAAAGCGATAAAACGTGGGTGAGATGTTGTGTACACTCCAAGGAAGGCTTCTGGATTTTTAAATCCATTTTAAAATAGGTAGCGCACGAGTAGATTCAACAATGAGCAACGACGCGCGAAGCGTTTCAACGAAGTCCAGTATGCGTTCATATACCATTCCTCCGAAAGCGATGAAACTTAGGTGAAATGTTGTGTATACTCCAGGGAAGGTTTCAGGCTTAGTAAATCCACTTTACAATAGGTAGCACACGAGTAGATTCAATAAATGGGCAACGACGCGCGAAGCTTTCCAACAAGGTCCCGTATGCGTTAATATACCATTCATCCGATAGCGATGAAAATTGGGTGAGATGTTGTGTACACGCCAGGGAAGTTTTCTGGCTTAGTAAATCCATTTTACAACAGGTTGCGCACGAGGAGTTTCAACAAATGGGCGATGGTGCGCGAATCGTTTCAACAAAGCCCAGTATGGGTTCATATACCATTCATCCGATTGCGATGAAACTTCGATGAATCGTTGAGTACACTCTAGGTAAGGTTTCAGGCTTAGTAAATATATTTTACAATAGGTAGCGCAGGAAAAGATTCAACAAATGTGTGATGTCGCGCGAATCGTTTCAACAAAATCCCCTATGCGTTCATATGTCATTGATCCGATTGCGATGAAACTTTGGTGAGTTGTTGTGCACGCTCCCACGAATGTTTCTGAATTAGTAAATCCATTTTACGATAGTTTAGAGGTAGTTAGCGGAAATTGAAAAGAGATATTGTGTATCCAAAAGCACTTCAAGAGACAAAATTACAACACCAACACTTTCTTTGATTGGCATTGCAGAGCATGTTGGGTCAGCTTGTAATAAATGCATATTAAATAATACATAAATAAAAATAAAACAATGAGCAATCGAAAATCAAAAATAATTATTATTAAATAAATAAAAATAAAATAATATACATTAATAAAAATAAGAAATTGGTGGCCATGTCGGATCGACCGGCCAGGCTATCCTGTCCCAGGCAGCTAGGTTCCATGTTACTTGTCTTTGAGGACACCGCTCTGAACCACACCTACACTTGGAAACGTCCATCATTAAAAATAGTACTTAAATTGAAAATGTGTCTTATGGATAGAGGGTATGGAGCCATTTCATTTGATTCTTCAAACGACTTTTTCCGATTATCATTCGGGTGATATCGACTATTTTTGGAGAAACGCGGGTTGATGCCCTTGTAGTTACTACCGACTGGATAGACGCGTCCAATTTTATGACATCCATGCGGTCGACCAAATTGGATTAGATGGAAATTTTATTTTGCAACATGGAATGTAAGAACACTCACTGATGACCCCGCAAATGAGAGACCTGAAAGGAGAACAGCTATTGTGGGTAGAGAGTTACGGAGATATGACATCGACATAGCAGCACCCGTCTTGCTGAAGAAGGTCAGTTGAATGAGCAAGGTGCGGGGCACGGCTTCTGTTAGAAGGGTAAACATTCAGATGAGCGCAGAATACTTGGCGTTGGCATCACCACTAAGAAAAAGCTTCTCAATGATTTGTCTTGAGCTTCCAACTGGATATAATGAACGCCTCATGACACTAGGACTTCCACTAAATAACAACAAGCATGCCACGGTAATCACTACATCCGATTATGTCATTATAGATAATTCTATTCCGATCTGGATAACGTCCTATCAAATATCAACCGTGAAGACGAACTCATCCTGCTCGGTGATTTTATCGCGGGAGTGGGTAAGTACTACAATGTTTGGAGTGGTATCATTGGCAAGGAGGGAGTTGGGAGTGAAAACTCCAACGGTATACGGCTGCTCTCCTGAACATGAATTAGTAATCACCAATACCATCTTTCGCGAAAAGAATCGCCTCAATACTCCAAGGCAGCATCCTAGATTGAAGCACTGGCATCTCATTGACTATGTCATTGTACACAAGAAAAGTTAACGGGAAGTTCTTATCACCGAAGCAATGACAGGAGCCGATGCCTCTTGGACAGATCATCGTTCTATCAGATCCGTTGTGCGTATCCAATTATCCACTGAAATGAGGAAACAAAACGAGACCTGTAGGCATAATTTTGATACCGAGAAGTTTGGTAACTCCTAATATAGAGACCTGCTTAACCAGATACTGGCAACGGAATATCATCTAGATGTAACACAACACTGGGAGAGTCAGAAGGCCACTAAACTAAATGCTTGTAAGGAAACGCTGAGGTGGAAGACCTGGAAACATCAGGACTGCTTTGATGAAAATAATGAGGAAATTGAAGGATTGAGCTCTGAAAAGAGAAAAGCCTTGCTAGCTTCGAGAAAAATATGAATTCTCGTGCGAAGAAAGGAGCCTTTTGCCTTGCCAAAGCAAAAGTCCAAAGAAGAACTCGTGCACTTAAAAACGCGTGGTGGATATCCAAAGTTAAAGAGCTGCAATATTCAGCGGACAAAGATTCGCGACAGTTCTTCCAAGCAACAAAAACAGTTTATGGTCCCACCACTTTAGGTAGAAATTCACCTTGGTCCAGTGAAAAAAGGACACTTCTAAATGGTGAATATTCCATCATGAATAGGTGGAAAGAACATTTTGAAGACCTCTTGATTCAGGATTCAATTATTGATGAGCGGGTGTATGACATATTAGAGCAATCACCCATCAGGGAAGAACTCGGCTCCTTGCTACCACTAGGAGAAGTTCAGTGTGTTGTTAATCAAGCAAAGCTACACAAGCCACAGTTTAAGATGGTTTACCAACAGAAGCTCTCATTGATGGAGATGATGAACTCATAAGCACAAATATGATTTTATTATTATTATTATTTGAAGAACTGAAAAAAAAAACCTGCTGATCTCAGAGATAGTCTGATAGTTTCCATATTTAAGATAGGTGATCGGACAGACTGCAACAACTATCTTGCTTATCATTACTATAATACCTCGGAAAGCTTATTGGTCGTATTTTGGCTAATCGCATTCTATCTTTTGTGGAGAAAATACTTCCAGAGAGCCAATGTGGTTCCAGGTCTCCTAGAGGAACCACTTATATGATATTCACAGCTCGACAGCTTCAAGAGAAATGTAAAGAACAAAATAGACCCCTTTATATTGCCACTATCGACCTCACTGAGGCATTTGACTTTGTAAACCGTGAAGCTTGATGGAAATTTTAGCACTGTATGGTTTTCCATCATCAATAATTACCTTCTAAAGACTGCTCTACACTGATACGACGGCAACTGTCATTGGTAACGCCTCTGTTGGAGACCCATTCCATATCAATACTGGAGTTAAACAAGGCTGCGTGACTTCCCCTACATTGTTTTCTCTGTACGTTGCCGCTGTCATGCAGCTAGTCAAAGACGATCTTCGTTTAGGTGTACAAATAACACAGGATGGATTGAAACGTCTTTAATGTGAGCCGTCTAAACGCAAGGACTCGATCATCTTCTGATGCATTGGTTGAGTTACAGTATGCAGATGATATTGCAGTAGTATCTCAATCAGAGGAACAACTCATGAAAATCTTGAATGCTTTGTCTTCGGCATACAAAAAGATTGGTCTTAATGTTAACACCAGTAAAACCCAGGCCCTCTAACAACCAGCCCTGGAGAAGGACAAGGAAACATTAGTGTCACCATTGATGGAGTTAGGCTTCAAGAAGTTAACACCTTCAACCTATCATCAAGTGCTAATATTGATTCCGGAATTCAACAGAGGTTTAAACGTGCTGGGGCATCCTTTGCAAGTCTTAGGTTTAAGTCTTTCACAACCATGATGTCAATGCTGCAACAAAGATCCTTGTGTACAACTCAGTTGTAGTTCTCACCTTACTTTATGGATCTGAACCTTGGACATGCTATAGGCGACACCTCAAAACAGCTGAAGCAATATCACCAGCTACGCTTGAGGAGAATTCTTCATATACAAGGCAAAACAGACGTACAAACACCACCATTCTCGAAGAAGCACAGACTACTAGTATTGAAGCCATGATTATAAAACGTCAGCAGAGATGGACAGCACACGTAATGCGCATGCCCAATAATCGCATTCCCGCAGTGGTGTTTTGCTCTGAATTAACATAGGGTAAACGCTGTGTGGAAGGTCAGCGAAAGCTATCAAAGACGTAATGAAAGCTATTATACAAATGTGTCACATTGATAATAATAACTTTGAGAGCTTAGCCCCTGTTCGCTCTTCCTGGAGATAACTTGTTCATCATGGTGCAATATAGTTTGAACGAAACTGCCGACAAACTGTCAAGGATAAGAGGCAGCGCAGAAAGGACAGAGTGCTCATTAGAAGAAATAAAAGGAGCGTGGAAGCCCCACCTGGGACCACCTGTCATCACTGCGGCGAATTCTGTGCCTCCCGCATTGGGCTGTATAGTCACCTCCGAACTGACCGATGAAGAAACTTTCGGGATTGGAAGGCCAACCTACTCGATACGAGTGTTTGCTATGATGTTGCTGAGCTCACAAATCGATAATCAATCAATAATATTAAAACATACTTATTAAAATTTAGTAAATCAATAAGTTCGAAGAGAAGATTAACTGACCAAACGAGGTCAACAGATTTGGGACTAGAGCAAGAAGGTGGAAGCCATGGAGGACTTTTTTTTGGGTAAAATCTCATTAAATTTGGAGAAATCCCTTGCGAAGTTAAGGGAATTCTGGTAATGGCGGTAAGGAGGGTGGGGGAAGGGGGTTTGGAAGCATCTTCCATAAGGTTTGAGAAACCCGCCATCTTGGAAGAGACTCCAGTGCGCATGCTCTCTAAAAGAATCTTACATTCCCCGTAGGTATGGATACGTTTTACTTTAGGTTGGAACAAGCTTGTCTTATAGATAGAGGGGATGGAGCACTTTCGTTTTAGCCCGCACGCGACTTTCCTCGCTTACTCGTTCAGGAGTACGCATGGTCTTGCCCTGGAAGGTGGGTAGCCTATTCAAATACCCCTGAGATGAAATCCCTCCTGCTCCTCAACTCTCGTAGTTATAGTATAGAGCACCCAATTTTTACTTCTACTCTTAATCGAAACGATGACAGATCATATTGACTGGCACAAGCACTTCTTTCTTGCTGTAGGAGGATAAACACGTTCATCCGGAAGAACTATAAATCCAAAAACCTCGACATACAGTATAAATCAGCATTGAATATATAATATATATCGACTGCACGAACACCATTTGATTGAAGATTTGTAACGAGCTCACTTTCTAGTATTGAAGGAAAACATGCAAATTAATGCAAATAGTTTTCACTAGTTAGATCTCTTGACCGCAAATTCATTACATCGTTTCCCTTGATCTTCTAACATAGCGAAATTATATTCTTTTCAGTTGGTCAACAGTATTGTACGGAAATGGTAAACAGTGTTATTCCCTGAATCAAATTACATGAGGCTAAAATATTCCCCTGGTTAACTAGTTCCGAGCGTCGACATACGCATTTCATTTCGGCGATTAAATCTGTGTCTACGAAGTTTATTGTATACTTATCCGGCATTGTGCTATGCAAATTTTGATATTGTTATGGAAGTGGGTGTTTTCCTCGTACTAACATTAGAAATTTTTCACAGAAACGACCACAATTCGGAGATCACTTTAACAAGAGATAGAAACGTTGCCTCACTCAATCAAAATGTATTCAAAATAAACACGTCAACCTATAGCGGTATGATACCACACATATGCATATATTGCAAAGCAAATTTTGCTAAGAAAAGGTATTTGAAGGCACACATGATGATCCATAGTGATATCAAGCCTCATTCCTGTGGTACATGTGGAGCAAACTTTAACCAGAAAAGTTCCCTGAGGAAACACGAGATGATCCATCGTGGACTTTTGCCATATTCCTGTGGTACATGTGGAGCAAGCTTTACGCAGAAAGGTACCCTGAAGAGACACTTGTTGATCCATAGTGATCTCAAGCCACATTCCTGTGGTGCCTGTGGAGCCAAGTTTATTATGAAAAGTTCCCTGAAGATGCACGAGATGAAGGTGCACGACATGACCCACAGTGGATTCAAGCCTCATTCCTGTGATGAATGTGGAGCTAAGTTCATTGCGGAAAGTGCCCTGAAGTATCACGAGTTGACCCATAGTGGTCTTAAGCCACATTCCTGTGGTACATGTGGAGCAAGCTTTACGAAGAAAGGTGACCTGAAGAGACACTTGATGATCCATAGTGATCTCAAGCCACATTCCTATGGAGCCAAGTTTATTTTGAAAAGTTCCCTGAAGTTGCATGAGATGACCCACAGTTTTTTCAAGCCTCATTTCTGTGATGAATGTGGAGCTAAGTTCATTGCGAAAAGTGCCCTGAAGTATCACGAGTTGACCCATAGTGGTCGCATGTCACATGTCAAATTCCTGTGATGAATGTGAAGCTAAGTTCTTTTAGATACGTTCTCTGAAGACCCACAAGTTGAAACATACTGGTCTTAAGCCATATTCCTGTGGTACATGTGGAGCAAATTTCACGCAGAAAGGTAGCCTGAAGAGACACGTGATGATCCATAGTAGTCCTAAGCCATATCCCTGTGGTGCATGTGGAGCTAAGTTTATCACAAAAAGTGCCCTGAAAAAACACGAGGTGACCCATAGTGATCTCAAGCCACATTCCAAGGTACATGCGGAGCGAACATTTCGCAGAAGGCTGAACTGAAAACACACGTGATGATCCATAGTGGTTTGATGGCATATAGCTGTGGTATGTACGGAAGAAACTTTGCTCAGAAAAGCCACATGAAGACAAACATGACGATCCACAGTCACCTCAAGCCTCATTTTTGCGATACAAGTGGAAAGAATTCTACTGAAGAAGGAAATTTTAAGACACATGTTGATCCATTGTAGTGTAAAGCAACATTCCTGAAAAAAAAAAAGTGTGGATAAAACTTTATTTTGAACGGGTAATTTGAAGGCACAGATATTGTTTCACATTGGTCTCGAGCACCAATGGCTCATGTATAGTGTGTGGAGCAAACTTTACTTGGACAAGAATCCTGATCCATAGAAGTCTAATGCCACATTCATGTGGAAAATATGGAGCAAAATTCACTCAGAAAGGCTGTTTGAAGACACACGTGGTAATTCTTAGTGGTCGTTTGCCACATCCGTCAAATAAACGCAGAGCGAGCTTTACTAGGAAAGTTTGTACTAAGCCACACATGTTGTTTCATAGTGGTCTAGTGACACATTCCGAAAGTACAATTTGAAAAAGCAATCATTTTGTAGCCTAATCCCATATTCATTTTGTTCGTACGGATCATAGTTTACTCAAAAATGTAATTTGGAAACTCACATTATGTCAAACGATATTCCTGTGGTACATATGGAGGAACCTGTACTCAGAAAGGTCAACTGAAGACACACATATTGATCTATAGTGGTCTAATGTCACATTCATGTAGTATGTTTCTCTGAAGCCCCGTTCTTATTTATACATGTAGAATCTATTTTGGAAAATAATTTTTTGGTAATCAGATGCCGGAAGGTTTCACTACGAAAGAAGGAATAAAGATACGCACGATGATCCATCATGGCCAATAACCACACATTTGTCCCTCATGCGCACACACGTCAACATAAGTTTTGCATATTGCTGGCCAAGTGTCGTAGTGGTCTCTAACCCATTGGTCATTCCTACATTCCTGGGCGTGAGGCAGGCATGCGTCACATGGATATTATCCGGTCACCTCTAGTGAAAGGCTGACAATTTTGGCCAAAATTTCACTTTCATGGACGATAACGCTCTCCCACCAAGAGCTGGCATTGTCAATGTGTTTTTTCAGGACACTGTTATTCACAGAATGGAATGGCCTGCTTATGCTCCCAATATCAACTGCGTAGACCAGGGGTGGACACTGCATAAGAAATAAGTTCCTCCCTACTGTGCTCTATGGCAATATGCAGATTTTTTTCAATGTGCGTCTTTCTTATTGGTCTAGCGCCAAACTCAATTGTTAAATGCGCAGCTACATTTACACAAGAAGTATCTTTTCGGAGTTGCATGTGACTTAGACGCCAGAAGACATATTAAAGTATAATATATGGAGCAATATTCACATAAATAGGGTGTTTGAAGACTCATGTAGCTCTTACTGGCAAAACGCCTTATTCATATACTAAGTAGCAAAATTTACTGATTAAGGAACTTTGAAAAAATGACCTGTGAATTCATATTGGAAAGCTATATATATGAGTTACTTCCAGTCGTGAGTACGTAGAGAGATTCCGAGACACACATTTTAATTGATAGGCACTGGTAGTCTAAATTATGTATTGTAGATCATGCGATCATAGAATTTTTCCCAAATGACACGTTTGCGTTCATAGGCTAGTGTATAGAAACAATATTTCAGTTGTACATACGGAGCATAAAACAGAACCATATTCATGTAGTCCATTTGATCAAAGCCTGTTGGAAAACAAATTTTATATACAAATAATTTGTTATTGCGACTCAAACAAATCCATTTATACAGGGTGATTCATAATTCTCATTAAGAACTTCTTGGGTTTGTTGATGGGACTATGCAGATAAAATTTTTATAAGGAACCCATGTCGAGATATGTATCGTTTCGTTACCAAATCAGTTTCACTGGATTGCACTTCACCAGAGACACGTTTGCTCTACAAGAGCTGTTCCACGTAGTGACCCAGCTGTTCGTTAATCAACGTGTATCTGCGCAACATATTGTCGTACACACGTCCCACGAGACCTGGTGGGTGTTCAATAATGTGCGCTGCCGCCAGAACGCGTGAAACAAGATATTACGAGTCGACAAGGGTCTCATAAACAAGGCTCTTCATATTGCCCCACAGGAGAATGTCGAGGGGAGATTATTCTGGCGATCGTGGTGGCCACGAAATTGGACCACCTCTACCTATCATTCTTTCCCCGAATGTTTGTTCGTGATGTTCGCGGACTGCACGTACAAAGTGCGCTGGTGTTCCATCTTGTTGATACTACATTTGCTGACGTTTTGCCATTGGCAAATCTGTACAGAACATTATCGCTTGGAGACAGACCAGCGCTGCAAACGAAGCGACCTGAATATACGCGACTGCAACTGAGCATCCATCCCCCTCGAGACAGAGCAGCGGGGCAGTCAGCTTTTCTTCGTTGAGACAGACCAGCGCAGCGGGGTAATAAGAATGTAGCCGAACTTCACTACCTAGACCGATCATTAGGGCTAGGATTTTTATCTAAATACATATTACTTCCCTTTGCTTTTACATAACTTGAAATGATAAATGTCCATGAATTAGAATTTTAGCTATCATATAATTACATTTTATTGTTACATATCTGATCATTACGTCATATTTTTAATTTTTAATGTAAAATTACATATTCTGTGTTTTTATTATACATATTTGATCAAATTACATTTTTAAAACATAATTTACCTTTATATGTTTAAAATTGCATATTCTGTCCCTTAACGTAACAAAAAGTATTTCTTTGCAAGTGAACTGCAGTTCCAAACAATCTGTATGACTATATTTGTTCACTAGGAACTCAGGTAAATGAAACGTATTTTCCAAGCAATTCATAGGCTGTTGAGAAAGCGCCAAGGAAGAATGTCAAGAAATATATTAGTGGAGATAGGGAAAGGGAATTCACGTAGCTCCCTGCTGGAGACTCAGCGGCTTGAATTTAGTTTATGTCAGTTGTCCAGAGAGTGCCTGGGACTCTACTTTTCAACCTGTCAATAAGAAAGGCTGCTATATTTCCTCCCACCCCGGAAACAAAAAGTGCTCCTCAAAATTCTTATTCATGGTTTGTATTCATTTTCTCAGACATAATGAAATTTATTTATATTTACTATAATATGGGCATGCTTATACAATTAATTAATTGATTAATTATTGTGCAACACATTTGTTGTATTACTGTTTTAAGGGGAGGAACAGCAGGGTTGTCTGCCCCGCACCACACGTTATTTTGTAAAAAAAAAATATTAGAAATAAAATGAGGAATCTTCAAGTAATATCATGTGTAATATATCATTTATATAAAAATTAAGTTAATATTACATATTTTAATTTTTAATGTAATATTAGGCCTAAATATTTCACCTACAATTATTACATAACTAAGTACATATTTTGCATGTTAATATTATTATAAGTCTCAGGCACTAACTCGACAATTAAAATAAACTTAAGTCCAGCCGCTGAGTCTCCGGCATGGTGTGAGGTGAATTCCCATCCCCTTATTTCCACTAATATATAGTATTTCTTGATATTCTTCCCTTGCCCTTTCTCAACAGCTTATGAATTGATTGGAATATCCGTTTCATGTATCTGAGTTTCTAGTGAACAAATATTGTCATACAGACTGTTTGGAATCATCGTATAATTTACTTGCCAAAAAATACTTTTTTACAGTAAGAGACAGAATATGTAATTTTCAATAAATAAAGTGTAAGTATGTTTAAAAATGTCATTTTGTTCAAATATGTAAATTAAAAACACAGAATACGTGATTTTACATTAAAAAATAAATATATGTAAAACAAATGCCATTATGACGAGATATGTAACAATAAAATATAATTTCACGAAAGCTAACGTTCTAGCTCATGGACATTTATCATTTTTAGCCTATTTTCTATTTTTGCAAAAAATGAAAGTAGACTTATGAGATCTACACAAGGACAAAAAGTGTGTGTCTGTCTGTGTGTGTACTCTGAATGTATTTTCCCCCCTATCAATTCGAACACGGTGAAACCTAATTGACCGAAATTTGGTACAGAGGTAGAACTAGCAATGGGCACCTCAGTGTCATGTTTTATATCGCCGCCATCTTTACCAAAACTGAATGGCGGCCACTCAAATGTTCAAAACCTAAAATCAAATAACGGCTAAACTAATCATCCGATCTCTACCAAATTTGGGACCAACACACCTTCATATAGGACGCGTCCTTTACCCAACCCACAAGGTCATCAGCCGTACCATTTCAGTATGGCGGCCGTGTGAATTATGCAAACTTTATAATCCATAACATGGGACCCACAAATTCCGATTAGCGAGCCAAGGGTGGTTTAAGCTTTCCTAAAGGACGTACTCTGTGAGGGTAGGAGGTCTGAGTTGTCTTAAAACTATATTTCAATTCACAAACGAAAGTACCATATACTCATAAACAATCATAATTATTTAATATATTAATAAACTAACGTCATGTGTATATAATGTTCTTAACTTATCGCTAAGGAAACAATCTAGTGAGAAACAATGTTTGCAGTAACTGGCAGGATACCTGCTAGCCATTATTGTAACAATGCCCACTGGCGGAAACAATTGAAATACTGCATGCGGAGTGTAGAGGCTCAAAATTAGGAAACTTGCAGGACTGAAAACATGACAGACACCCTAGTATGCCCAGTTGCAGTAAGCAGTGCCAATTACTGGAGGAGTGCCAACAATAGGATGCTTTACCCTATATGTCAAGTTCGATGACAGCTAGAGGATAGGAGTAGATTCAGTTGCTAGTTGTATTGCCAACTCGAAAAACATAAGTGCTTACGATTACCCGCTGCGCGCAATTGCCCAACTTTCCCCTACATATTGAATTTAAGGAAGAAAAAGATTCATTAATTAATCCCGAATAATGAAATAAAAATGAAAAAACATGTACGCTGTACGAATAATATATTTATTTTAATATTAAGAGTACATTCCTTTGTTACTGTATAGTACACTCAAATTTACTACAAAGCTTTTAACGTACAAATCCAAATACCAAGCTGTTCTCTTCCTAATGCTGAATGTGGCCAGTACATTCGGTTCCGCATGTTGGCGTTTAAAGTAACATTACTTAGTGTAGGCTTTAAAGTTTAATAGATGTCTCGTGGAAATTCATTTCATTATGTTACAGTATATTACGCAATAGATATAATAGTATCCTAGTTCTTTATTTTCTTATAGAATTTATAAGTTAAAAGTGTTTACTTCAATGGAAACCTTATTGTGTAATAGGAAGTTATTCAAAATGATTTTTGAAGTTACAAAAAATCAAAATAGGCAACTACACTAGTACAGACATCACATTAACACAAGTTATAAGGCAATTGTACAGATGTCCAAGGAAAAATAAATGCAATTGTTGATTGAATGCGCATTGGAGTGAGCATTGGGAAAGGCTTCGGGAACAGTAAGCAGGTAATTATCCTACACAGTCCAATTAGTGTAGGATTACGAATCTTGTTCCATTGTGTACTGTAACTCATAAAGTTCTTACATACTTTACAAATGCTAAATATGTGCACCCTTTGTCACTCGACACACATCTACTCGACAGTCTGTTCCTTTCCCTCACACTCCCCAACATGCCTATAGAGAAGGACCCTAAACGAGGCCGTGTTGGGGATAGGCGCCTAGGGATAGTTCGTTATGAAAAGAAAGGGAGTCAAGGAAACAACAATGTATTCACCAAATAAAATGACAAATCAAGAGAATATATATAAATCCTAAACTTAAAGTGCCCGATTGCATTTACATTTAGAAAACGGGATTTAGCATTTAGTACAGTATGCAATGATTAATCTTACACGTCGATCCCCAAGGGCCCTGAAAAAAGCAAACAAAACCTAAAACTGGGCGTACCTCAACACACATTCACACAAAACCCTAAGATCCCCTTCCCAAGTAGCGCAGAATTACTTAAATGAAAAAAAAATGAAGCCGAACAGGAACCACAAAGCAGAACCTAACCCAACCAAACAAAACGAATCACACCTCCCAAAATTTCGGTAGAAAGAGAAATGGAAATAAAGTCGCCGAAACCTGGCAGGAAGGCGCATGACAGGGGAAAGTTAGTTCCTCTCCGAGGTGGAACAAATCACACAATAATTACCCTTTTCAATATCAAGACCTAGAACTCCGTCAGAATAAAAATGCCTAAACCCCTGACCGTAAGACACGAGAAAACACACACAAACGTGCCCTAACAAAATCCTACTTGACACAGAAATCCCTCTCGGAGAACAAACAGACCAGAAATAAATTTACCCTTATCCATGGCCAATGCCTGACACCAAAATACAAGGCTGAAGATAACAACAATAACCCCTGATTCCCAAATTAAAGTAATCCCGTTGAAGACCAGAAAATACCCCCAAAATAAACAATTCTTAAATTTAGAGCACGAGGTGGACTGAACGCTAACAATATGGAAAATAAACTTGGTACTTCGTGAAACCCTCCACGCGGCCAAATACCAAACATAACGCTAACCTATCACCCGGAATATGCCACGAGGTGATCACTATCACACGTTACATAGTGAAACCAGATACCAGAGAAACACACACAATAAACCCCCTGAATATTGAAACAATCTTAACCCGCCACGTGCACGAGCAATTTCATTAAACATTTCCCTCATGACATGAATTCCCAAAAGTCCAGCATAAAAGTTCAATTTCTCATAACTTTTCCAAATCAACAGTCACATCGGTTCAAATTATTTTTACGTACCGTCCACATCCCGGAGCATTGAAGAGGAGATATGACCCTCACAGAGCAACCTCTTCACACACCGTTTTCTTCAAACACTCAGGGTCAAAGACAATGGATACAGGTTCGCGCGTCGCAACAAGCTCACTTTGGATGTTGCGACAGAGCTGTCACCCCAACATTTGGCGGCAAATTTAATTCTTATGAATTTTCAAAGGTTGCTTCCAAAATCAGTTGGTACAGTTGCCCGGCATAATAATTTCAAAATCAGTGCCAACTCTCAACAGTTACATTGTACATTGTTGCCGAAACAGACGGCAAGTTGAATTTTCAGTAAATTTTGTTTAATTTTTTGAATTTTTATTAACATGCCAATATCCCAAATTCCAAAATAAAACAGCAGTTCTTCACTCTTTGTCCCCACACAATCCTTCAGTGGCCGCTTCTCTCGCCAGTTGATGGGCGGGGAGTGGGGATCACGGGAGATGAACGCCCAATGTACCGAAACGGTGCAAAACCGTAGAATACGTTTCCTTATTTTATGATTTACAACAAATCCCGTCTCAAATAATCCTGTTCTTCTCTCTGGTCCACTATAAAATAAAATAAAATAAAATATTTCTTATCAATTCTTCCACAACCATTCAATCTTATCTCTTGTGGTGCAACTAAGACTAATTAAAATGTATTAATCTCTCTCCCAATTTTTGCATCTTCCCTGGTTGTAAAATCGTTCTTATATTCCAAGTAGCCATTTTATGTCCATTTTCCTTATGCTTTGGTCGTAGTACAAGAAATCTATCCGGTTTATTCTGTGTTTGGTCCTTCTCAACAATATATTTTTTACAGTGTAAGTCTGATAACCTCACGCCTATCCTCTACCGGGGGACGGGGATATTGTTATCGAGGAATCCAACTTCTAGACAAGTTGCCTCAACCAAGGCTTTGCAGCCTCGTCTGCCCCTCCCTATTCTGAAGTGTCCATTCCGCCTTCTCCTTCGTTGGGACTCTGACTCCTCTTCCGCATTCGGAGTCGTTGGACATCTTCTAGTGTTGCTTCTTAGTCTGGATCTTCACCTTTGACCTGTCCGGCAAGGGAGGCCCTGCCAGTAGCTTTGCTACTGCTGGCATAGCCCAAAGGATCATTAGACCTCGCAAGCACTCTCACCACGTCAAAGTCTTCTAACCCTTAGAGAGTGTCAGGACTCACCCAGACAAATGTGGGTTGAAGGATGAAATGGATGCTGTTGGTATGCGAGGTATGGAGATGGATGAGTCAACTGGACTTGGTCTTATGGGATCACAGTTGTATATTTGGGTGGGCAAGCGATTACTCCGTCCCTTCCCTCGCACACTCTTGATAGGCAAAGTAGTTACGCCTAGAGATCTCCCTTATGAGATGTGTGAAAACTAAAGATGGAAATCATGTACTCCTTGACAGTGTAAACTCATGTGGAAATCTGTGATGTGTTCAAACTTAAGAGGGTGGAATTCTTTAAAAACATATTTCATTGTGTCTCAGTATAGGTTGATTATACAGGGTGTCCGAGAAGTCCCTGTACCCCTTCGTCTAAACATTATACTGTATAGCGGAGTACTTACATATAAAAACTATGTGTCCAGGGGATCTGTATGTGCTCCATCATGCCTTACACATAGTTCTATCCGTCTCCAAGTTCTCATTGACATCTTGCGGAGCATCTCAGGAGTTATGGTACGAAAGGTTTCCTCCACACTTTGACGCAATTCTTCATTAGTCGTGTACGGACGTTGAGCCACATGGGATTTGAATAATTTCCCATAATGAGCTGTCTGGCGTGGTAAGGTCCGGGTTTCATGGTGGCCATTTCAAATTTCTTTTAATGTGGTAATGCATTGTTGACCGCGGTACTTGAAGTTCAGCTGCTCTTTTGCGAATGGATTTATTTGGAGACTGCTCAATTAATTGAGCGACGGTGGCACACATTTCTTCCCGCGTATTCTTACGTCCACTACGCGGCCTGTCTATGACACTTTCTGAAGCAAACGTACGTTTCTCCCAATCACACAGAGTAGCTTTACGAGGTGTAGGCTTGCCAAAGCGATCTCTAAAATCACTTATTATCACTGTCATTGTGTGCCCCGTATGTACTCGTTCATGCACCCACACACACGCTACTAATCGCTCCTCAACAGTGTGACTGTGTCCGCTCACGTCAGCCATGGCTTCACAAACACGCTACTAATCGCTCCTCAACAGTGTAGCTGTGTCCGCTTATTATCACTCTCATTGTGTGCTCCGTATGTGCTCGTTCTTGCATCCACACACACTCTACTAATCGCTCCTCAACAGTGTAGCTGTGTCCGCTTATTATCACTGCCATTGTGTGCTCCGTATGTGCTCGTTCTTGCACCCACACACACGCTACTAATCGCTCCTCAACAGTGTAGCTGAGTCCGCTTATTATCACTGCCATTGTGTGCTCCGTATGTGCTCGTTCTTGCACCCACACACACGCTACTAATCGCTCTTCAACAGTGTAGCTGTGTCCGCTTATTATCACTGCCATTGTGTGCTCCCTATGTGCTCGTTCTTGCAACCACACACACGCTACTAATCGCTCCTCAACAGTGTAGCTGTGTCCGCTTATTATCACTGCCATTGTGTGCTCCGTATGTGCTCGTTCTTGCACCACACACACGCTACTAATCGCTCCTCAACAGTGTAGCTGTGTCCGCTTATTATCACTGCCATTGTGTGCTCCGTATGTGCTCGTTCTTGCACCCACACACACGCTACTAATCGCTCCTCAACAGTGTAGCAGTGTCCGCTTATTATCACTGCCATTGTGTGCTCCGTATGTGCTCGTTCTTGCACCCACACACACGCTACTAATCGCTCCTCAACAGTGTAGCTGTGTCCGCTTATTATCACTGCCATTGTGTGCTCCGTATCTGCTCGTTCTTGCACCCACACACACGCTACTAATCGCTCCTCAACAGTGCAGCTGTGTCTGCTTATTATCACTGCCATTGTGTGCCCCGTATGTGCTCGTTCTTGCACTCACACACACGCTACTAATCGCTCCTCAACAGTGTAGCTGTGTCCGCTTATTATCACTGTCATTGTGTGCCCCGTATGTGCTCGTCCTTGCACCCTCACACACGCTACTAATCGCTCCTCAACAGTGTAGCTGTGTCCGCTTATTATCACTGCCATTGTGTGCTCCATATGTGCTCGTTCTTGCACCCACACACACGCTACTAATCGCTCCTCAACAGTGTAGCTGTGTGCGCTTATTATCACTGCCATTGTGTGCTCCGTATGTGCTCGTTCTTGCACCCACACACACGCTACTAATCGCTCCTCAACAGTGTAGCTGTGACCGCTTATTATCACTGCCATTGTGTGCTCCGTATCTGCTCGTTCTTGCACCCACACACACGCTACTAATCACTCCTCAACAGTGTAGCTGTGTCCGCTTATTATCACTGCCATTGTGTGCTCCCTATGTGCTCGTTCTTGCACCCACACACACGCTACTAATCGCTCCTCAACAGTGTAGCTGTGTCCGCTTATTATCACTGCCATTGTGTGCTCCGTATGTGTTCGTCCTAGCACCCACACACACGCTACTAATCGCTCCTCAATAGTGTAGCTGTGTCCGCTTATTATCACTGCCATTGTGTGCTCCGTATGTGCTCGTTCTTGCACCCACACACACGCTACTAATCGCTCCTCAACAGTGTAGCTGTGTCCGCTTATTATCACTGTCATTGTGTGCTGCGTATGTGCTCGTTCTTGCACCCACACACACGCTACTAATCGCTCCTCAACAGTGTAGCTGTGTCCGCTTATTATCACTGCCATTGTGTGCTCCGTATGTGCTCGTTCTTGCACCCACACACACGCTACTAATCGCCCCTCAACAGTGTAGCTGTGTCCGCTCACGTCAGCCATGGCTTCACAACTGAAATGAGACTGACAAAAACGCTTTTGAGAGCATCAAACCAGGGATACCAACAAAACAACTATTTAATTTCCCAATTGTACAAACTCAATTGTCCATGCCATATTATAACCAAATGATAATATGAAACTAGGGGTACGGGGTCATCTCGGGCACCCTGTACGTTCATCCCAGTGTTGTCCAACCTTTCATTACTTGAGGGCCAATCGAAACTTTCTTTATGATGGCGTGAGGGCCATCACTTCTATCGTGCATTTGATGAGTAGGAAATGTAGAAAAGTCTTGTGTGTGACTTTACAAAAATTGCATTTTAAGTACTTGCCTGTATCCTTACGGGTGGTGCAGTGGTCAAACTGTTTGCCTCTCACCAAGGTAGACTGGGTTTGATTTCCGGGCAATACATGTGATATTTTTGAACTGAAATGCCATGTCCTGTGGTTTGGATTCAACGTAAAAAAGAGGTCCCGTGGCTCATGATCGCAAGATTAACAATCACGTAAAACTAGAAGCTTCCTTTGCTTCCTTCTTTGCTCTGACATTCATGGAAAGTTGATATTTTAGCTTTCAGTTGGTCAACATTATCAATTATGAAATGCGTATACATTTACCATTATGCTAATTGATATCCGTGTTGACTGATAGTACTAACTTATTTTATTCAATATCGCCTTGTCAAACACTAAAGAATGTTTAATCACTGTTTATACGTACATGTTTCGGTGTTCAATGACAACCTCGTCAGCGTAGATTGAATTAAAATAATCTTAAAACTGAGTTTACAAAGATAAAAGGGAAAATGGATATCCTTACAATACACTATTAGAAATTTAAATAAAAAGAAAGCTCACAAAAATAATTAAAACCATATGAGTAAATAAGAATATTATGAATATAAATGTACCTTAAAGGTTCGATTATAGTGAATCAGACGTCGCTGCTATATGATGTATCTTCCAGTTATGTCACAGTGTGGTTTAAAATTATCGAACTTAATATGACTGTAAATTAAACTTAATGGTTACAGCAGCCTGTATCACATTGATGTGGTCTAACCTTAACATTTTCAGCAGAAACATACTTGTCAGTTATGATGTTGCTACAATGGTGGTTATATATAGGTGAAAGATGTAACATTTTGATGGTATAAAATTATCTAACCTTGAAATAAGCCAGAAGACTTCTACTAGATGGATCGTTTGACTTTAGCTGTCCAATTTGGTAATGAAGTAAATAATCTTAATCCAAACTGATATAGTATTTTATATGTGTAAGACGTATGAAAAAATTTGGATATTGCCTAGCCAAAATATAATGTGTGGATACCTTGAGAAATAAAATAACCAACAATCATTTAACAATGGGCAAAAAATTCGAATATGCAAATGTAATAAATGGTGACAATAACAAGTATGCAAAGTGAATACAAGAAGCGATTGAAAAAAACTATCTAAGATGCCGGTTGGAAGCAAGAGTTATAAAGATAAAACCGTATAGTTTGGGTTGTCATGGTAATCGTTGCAGCGCTCTTACATTACTAATTGTCAATAAGTCAACACTCAAAATGGCTTCAAAGCTATATTTATTCATGGAAAGTACAATTTACCTGTTTGGCACATCTTGTAGCTTGTTAACAATATCGTAGAATTATTCGTAAATGTAGTTGTTTGGTAAACTAACCAGTAATTTATCACACAGATTGCATATAAACTTCAATATGCGGTATTTCTCACTTGACACACCTTAAAATAACCAGTCAATGTGCTAATTTTTTTGACACAAGTCTCTGAAGGTTCAATTAAGGATCTGTCAGGAAAATGAGTCCTGGTCGTAGTGAATCATTATCAGTGGAGTTTCTCACTTTATACTTAATGGCTTTCAAAAGCTGAAATAGCACTGGCACACACATGCGATGGAAGTAAGTTAGTTATTGTTGTTTTAAAGGGCGGAACTACGACTGTTACCAAAGGATACAGGATATTTATTTTACGAATGTGCTAGTTATCTTTTAAGAAATGTCAATACGAACATTTGAAAAAATGGTCTGGTTAGCTCACATCAGTTTCGATAATTTGAGTCTGGATAGTTCAAAATTCCCATAAATGTGAGTAAAAAAAATTGAAATAACACAAACAACAAATTATCCGTTTCAAAGCTGAACACGGGTGATGTGCTTGGTTTCAAGCTGCGCAATGATTCTACCCCTATCCGCCTCTTTCTCCATCTCACCTACAATATAATACTCACAAATTCTTTGTTAACAACCGGTGACACGAACGTTACGCAGTAGGCCTTCGACACGCCGACAATGACCATATTTATCAACGTTCGCTGCTGACCATTAGCTGATGATTCTTGACCAATAGCATTGCTTCCTCTACGTGGAGTCTAGAGTCCGGCTCGCTTGTCAAGTCTCCAGTGTTGCACAGTTGCCTGCGGTGCTGTCAGGTCTCACTGCATGCTCTCAATGGCTAAGGTGGAGAGTTGACAACGCTGTGCCTCAAGCTGGGAAAGTCCTGACTCCAAGCAGACATCTAATATAAACATGGCCGCCCAGCTAGGTTTCGAATGCGAGCTGTTCGTTAATGAGGAACATTAGAGAACTACATATCGCCACCTTATTATAAAAATAAACCAGTTTAGACTTGGACCGTACTGTTTGTGCACGTGTCAGTTAATGCTTTGAATTTATTCACAATGAGTGCTGGCAATAAAGTAATTTCTTAGGTCCAAGATTTTCTATATAGTTCGAGGTGGTCTGAGTCCCGTACATCTTGAATTGCCGAGAGACTGCTGTATATACACATCAAAAAAGTTTTGCATATTGCTAGCCAAGAGTCGCAGTGGTCTCAAATCCATTAGTCGTTCTTGCGAACGTGTATATCGGATGTGTACACTCACTTGTGTCAATGAGAATAGTTCTGTGCGAGTTTGGAGACGACCCGGTGATCGTATACACAACCAATACCAACAGGGAGGAGGTGGTGCAATATATTGGGGTGGCATCATGTATGGTCGCCGAACCCCTCTTGTGCACATCCCAGGGCGTTTGACATGCATACGTTACAGGGATACTATCCTGGTACTTGTAGTGAAAGGCTATGCTGACAATTTCCGCCCAAATTTCACTTTCGTGGAAGATAACGCTCGCCCGCACATTGTCAATGCCTTTATTCATGAGAATGGTATTCAGAGAATGGAATGGCCGACCTATGCTCCTGATCACAATTGAGTAGAGCAGGTGTGCACACTGCCTAATAAATAAGTCCGTCCCCACTGTGCTCCATAGCAATATGCAAAACCTTTTTTGATGTGTGTATTTTAATCACATATAATATTGTTCAGGTTATTTTACACATGACCCAGTAATTGGGATTACATTGTGAAATGTTGGATTATCAATTGTCAATAAGGAAACAATGAAAAATGGCTTCAAAGCTCTCTAATTTCTATTAAAACAGCACCTCAGGGCTCATAATTGATCACAACATTGTTTCAGTTCATGAAACTCTCCGCTCTGCCTCGTAAGAAATGACTGTGGCCATTTCCTATTAATTTTAATTTTGTATTAACTATGTATTTCAATGAGTGTTTAAATCTTCAATTACGCGTGAAAACAATTCAATAAATGCTGGCAAGTGGTAAGTGACAAGTGGCAGCAGCTGTTGGTACTGCTGTATTGTACAGTTGGTATCATCTTACTTTAAGATCAACCATCTGGAATATTACGGTACACATTTTGCTTCTCTGGAACTGAATATATATTTCCAAAGGAATATCTGCCTGGCATCTGGGACACCATAAAGATACAGAGTAATATACATGGTTGGCTCTAGTCATACATTATGTTACACCTTATATATCCATATAAATGATGTTGTTGTTGCTTATTTTAGATTTATGGCATGTAAAAGAGCCAGCCACTGCAATTGGAAGTGTGCAGAAAAATTTGTAGTTTATATTTGGCTGGTTAAGGAACGCTCTATTAAGTTCCGACGTTCGCCGCCAGGTGTCAGTGACAGTGGCGTCAGATAGCTAAAGTTGGAACTACTAGAAATTGAACTTTCATTCATCTTGATCCATTTCATATCTCATTACCTCCTCTCGTGAGATTTGCATCAGGAAGGGCATCCGTCCGTTGAAACTATCACCCACGTGGAATTTCATCGCATCTCATCCCCAAACCTGTTGGGAAACGGGATTAATAAGGGGTAGACATAGATATAAATGTTGTTGTTGTTGGTTATATTAGGGATTGCGACATCGCAGTCATACAAGCCCATGTGTGTTTGTGTGGAATTTGTGTGATAACCTGTCTTATTGTGAAGGCTGTACTGATGTGTGTATTTGTAAATTGGGGATAGAATTGGGAAGGAGGCGGCTTTGGCCTTAAGTTAAGAACCAACCCATAATTTGCTACGAGTGGAAATAGGGAAACCATGGAAAACCACTTCCAGGATGGCTGAGCTATGAAACGAACTCGCTTCTTCCCAGTTTTGCTTCACAAGGCCGAGTATACCATTTTCCAGCTTTCAGACTAGAATTAAATTTCTTGGCAGAGCCGGGAATTGCGAGCCACCCAGGTTCTGAACACAGGATTGGAGTTCAGTACGAACCTCATTTAAGATTATTATTATTATTATTATTATTATTTGGCAATAGATGAATATAAGGAAGTCATGCTTATTAGTCTCAGGGGATTGAGCCAGAAGCGCATGACAGGAAGTTTACACAGGCTTTGGTATTACTGACTGATTCGAGAATCCAGTCTATTGTGCACTATGCACTATTTGAACAAATGAAACAGAATAACAAGCGGATTCAATTAGTTGGACTTGCAGCCATGTGAATGGTAGTACATGAAGCCACCACTAGCTGGTTGGCAGCACTTACTGGACAGTCGAATTGGAAATAACCACAGACACTCAGTAGAGGGAGGGATGGACTCAGTCATCTCTAGTTGGATATAATGACATCCAAGATGGCGCACGGGAACTCTTAACTTCCAGCAATCGCCTTGAATGTGTGTTAGAGTTAAGTCCCGTGGGGACATTCCAGACTTCGTGTAGAAGTAAGACTTAGTAGAGCTGAATCAAGCTGCGTAAACTTCCGTCAGTATATTCATAGTAATTGTAAATAGTATACACACAACGACTGCTATACTCAATTAAAACAGCATTAATTCCCGGGGAAGTAATGTCTTTCATTCCGGCGAGTTCCTGGACCACCCAACAATCCAAACTCCATGTCTATGAACCAATCGACTAGTAAATAACACCAGAAGCGCTGCCAACCTGCCAGACCATCTCACAGGGCAGGTAAGGTCACGACAGTACAAAAAAGGAGGATAAATCGTTACGGTCACATTCTCAGAATGAACTGTAACAGATTGACCAAACAAATCTTCGATTTCTTCCGTAACCGCAAAACAAAACCCACATTGTTTAAAGAAACTGAAAAAGACCCAGTATAATAATTAAAAATTACAGAAAATTCGCTACTCAATCGAAGAGCTAAAAGATTACTAGAGACAAAAATATAAGATTCCAGAACAAATCTACACTAAAATCCAAACCCTCGGGAGAAGAGAGGAAAAGAAGATCAGAAATAATTAAGAGATACTGAGCACAAAAGAAAGAACAACACCCTGATAAATGATTGATTCAACGTATCACAAACAGGGTGAAACGAAATTATAGTAGGCTAATAATAATAATCTCTACATATATTATTTCCCATTTTACAGGACCGGAGACAAGGTGAGGAAAAACTTTTAAAGGGGACTGACGGTGGGATTTGAACCATTGCTCCTGCACGTTAACGCACGTAACCGTTCAGTTCAATAATGACAATAATATTTCTAATAGTATTTTGAACAGTCTGAATAGATGAAAGTATTTTGTATTTTGAATTATGTTTTAATCCGTTGTAAGTTAGTGGTCTAAACATTAACCACCTATTATAAGGACAATTTATATTGCCAATGATGCTGATGGTTGAATCTTTCAGCCATTTAACAACAAATTAACTTTTGGAAGTGTTAATATTAGCCCACTGAAAACCAAATATTATCTCTTTATCACCTTGACCTAAAGTACATGAAATATATTTCTAAAATAAAAACGATTGGGCCTAATAATAAAAAGTTTAAAAATGGTAGGCCGAATTAAATTATAGTTAAAAATAAATAAGCGTATAAAAATAAAAGTATAATACCTTTATATTCTAAATTTTAGAACATAAAAATGTTAAAGAATATAAAATAAAAATTAATAATAAAAATTAGGATGAAACAATTAAAATTAAGAAGTAAAAAATGATAATAAAATTAGAATTAAAAATAAATAAGCTTCTAAAAATTAAAAGTCTATTCTTTTATAATCTTAATTTTAAGAGCATTAAAATGCGAAATAAAATAAAAATTAAAATTTATGTTAATTAATATTAGGGTAAAACAATTAAAATTAAATTAAAATAAATACAAATAAAAGAACACCAGTAATACCAACTCTGCCCTATAAAGGGTTAAAATACTATTTTGTGTGTTTCGGAAATTCATATGTGTAGGCCTAGGCCTACTGGTATCTTGTATATAATATACTTTTTTGTGAGAATTGTTTATTTTGTATGTAAAATACTCTTTGGGAGAATTTTCCCCCAACTCTGTGAAGTCTAAACTAGTGTGTGTACTTGTAATTGAGGTAGGATTAGGGAAGAAAGCGGCCGTGGCCTACGGTTGGGAACTTCGCCAGCATTAGCATTGAGTAAGAGTGGAAAACGACGGATGGCTGAGTTCTGCCTCACTATCCCTCGGATCCAAATTTAATGTATTGTGGCAGAGCCGGGAATTGAACCCGGGCCTTCGTGGTCAATCCAAAAGTTAGCCAATACTCAACGAGGTGGTCAGGTAACTTTCTAGTTTGATGATCAAAGTATCAGCACGGTACGTATTTTTCTGGGTACCGGTACCGTATGTTTGGGCATCTTATATTCCATGTTCCAAATCGCTGTTCCTTAAGGGGAATTAAAGAAAAGGTCTAGGTAATTGGGGCATAAGGGTTTAAGTGGCAGTTTCCGGTAAAGAAAATGCCAATTAAGGGATAAAGTTTTAATGTGGTATTCAAGCGGCATTACGGGGGAAGTTACAAGTTAGTTGCAATACAAATCAACAGTTCGCGGCATATTCATAGCTGTTTATGGAGAATAAAAGATGGCTACAGAATCACTTGCCACGTGGGATAAAATACATGCGATGGCTTCTCTATGAAATGGAACTGTATAAGGAAGGAATTATAATTCTATCATTTCACCCAAATTAGACGGAAACTCACTGGCGAGGAGGGGCCAGTTTAAACTGAGTGTACAGCTTGTCAAAGACTATCAAGGCTGCCAACACGACAACCAATATCGTCAGACAGTGGCAAGGAGGGAGTGTGTGTTAGATAGTTTTATGATTGCGATGGACAGTGGCGGATTCAGGCCTTGCGGGGCCCTAGGCGATATGATAACGTGGGGCCCACAGCAATAGGAAATAAAACAAATCAAATCAAATAGAAAATAGTTGGGTAATAATAATAAAATAATGAATAGTGACAATATGTTTAATACACTACCGTACATTTTTTAATAATATGAATGAGACCTGCACGTCCCCTTGTAGAAGATTATGTAAACTATAAAACAAGATGTTCAGTAAAGAACATATAGCCTACTTTCTCCTAAATGCATGGGTATTGTTATAATTCTTTGTCCTTTTCAAGGAGTATAATTGAATGTTGGTTGTAGTAGCTTGTTGAAATACAACGTGCTATAGGGATATTAAACATGAATATGAGGTGCCCTTTGCTAGTGCTACCTCTGTAAAAAAAATTCATTCAATTTGGTTTCACCGTGTTTGAATTGATCTGGGGAATGGATTTGCACACATACATGACCGCTATTTGCAAACTATTGGGCTGATGACCTTGTAGTCAGTCATAAGATGCTTTCCACAAAAAGGCATGTTGTTGCAAAATCCGGTAGAGATCAAATTATTAGGATGGTCGAAATTTGATTTAAGCTTTTAACATTTGGGTGGCCGTCATTCCGTTTCCGTCAAGATAGCGGCGATATAAAACATGACACTGAGGTGCCTTTTGCTAGTGCTACCTCTGTACCAAATTTCGTTCAATTCGGTTTCACCGTGTTTGAATTAATAGGGGGAATCAATTTGCACACATACTTGGCTACCATCTGCAAACTATTGGGCTGATGATCTAGCAGTTTGGTCAGAATATGCTTCCCACATAAAGATTTGTTGTTGCAAAATTTGGTAGAGACTAGATTATTAGGTTGGTCGTAATTACATTTTAGCCTTTAACATTTGGGTTGCCGCGATTACGTTTCCGTCAAGATGGCGGTGATATAAAGCATGACACTGAGGTGGCCTTTTCCAGTGCTACCTCTGTACCAAATTTCGTTCCATTCGATTTCACCGTGTTCGAATTAATATGGGGGAATCGATTTTCACACAAAGATGGCCGCCATCCGCAAAATATTAGGCTAATGACCTATTAGTTTGGTCGAAGGATGCTCCCTCCATAATGGTATGTTGATGCAAAATTTGGTAGAGATCGGATGATTAGGTTAATCGTAATTTGATTTAAGCTGTGAATATTTGTGTGGCCTCCATTACGTTTCCGTCAAGATGGCGGCGATATAAAACATGACACTGAGGTGCCCTTTGCTAGTGCTACCTCTGTACCAAATTTCATTCCATTCGGTTTCACCGTGTTCGAATAAATAGGGGTAATCGATTTTGACACAAAGATGGCCGCCATCCGCAAACTATTAGGCTAATGACCTATTAGATTTGTCAAAGGATGCTCCCTTCATAAAGGTATGTTGTTGCAAAATTTGGTAGAGCTCGGATGATTAGGTTAGTCGTAATTTGATTTAAGCTTTGAACATTTGGGTGGCCACCATTACGTTTCCGTCACATGACACTGGGGTGCCCTTTGCTAGTGCTACCTCTGTACCAAATTTGATTCCATTCGGTTTCACCGTGTTCGAATTAATAGGGGTAATCGATTTTGACAAAAAGATGGCCGCCATCCGCAAACTATTAGGCTAATGACCAATTAGATTTGTCAAAGGATGCTCCGTCCATAAAGGTATGTTGTTGCAAAATTTGGTAGAGATCGGATGATTAGGTTAGTCGTAATTTGATTTAAGCTTTGAACATTTGTGTGGCCGCCATTACGTTTCCGTCAAGATGGCGGCGATATAAAACATGACACTGGGGAGCCCTTTGCTAGTTCTACCTCTGTACCAAATTTCGTTCCATTCGGTTTCACCGTGTTCGAATTAATAGGGGCAATCGATTTTCACACAAAGATGGCCGCCATCCGCAAACTGTAAGGCTGATGACCTATTAGTTTGGTCAAAGGATGCTGCCCCCATAAAGGTATGTTGTTGCAAAATTTGGTAGAGATCGGATGATTAGGTTAGTCGTAATTTGATTTAAGCTTTGATCATTAGTGTGGCCGCCATTACGTTTCCGTCAAGATGGCGGCGATATAAAACATGACACTGAGGTGTCCTTTGCTAGTGCTACCTTTGTACCAAATTTCGTTCAATTTGCGCTCACCGTGTTCGAATTGATAGGGGGGGGGACAGACATTCAAAGTACACACACTCACGCACACACATACACACACACAGACAGACACACTTTTTTCGCCCTGTAGTGATCTCATAAGTCTACCTTCATTTTTTGCAAAAATCGAAAGTAGGCTAAAGTAGTGTATTTGCAGGGGTTCTAGCACCACCGCCACCGCTCCACCGCTGGAATACTAAAATGGCAATATCTCGCGAACCAATCTGGCTAGAGACTTGTACGAGGTGTCATTGAACTCGGGCGGACACCCCCTTTTCAATGGACAACATATTTCCACCCCAAAATAAAACCTACCCCTACTAGGGGGTGAAATTTATTTTTTAGAGAATCTCTCTTTCCAATTGCAACATGTGAGAGTTTGAATGCCAGTATGGAATGAAACGTTGTTCTACTTAAAGTGCATGTGTTGGGTGGGTAGCCACTATGAATTAACATGCTTGTTTTTTGTTTTTACACATGCCCACTCATAGCTTTTGTAAGAGGGCAGGCTTTTTTAAAGATGGCGGCTGTATTGTAACCTAACCTAACCCAATCTAATAGGTTATTGTTGACGGGTCATTGTTGACGGATTATTGTTGGCAGGTCCATGTTGACGAGTCCCTGTGGACGGGTCATTGTTGACGAGTCATTGTTGACGGGTCCTTGTTGACGAGTCACTGTGGACGGGTCATTGTTGACGAGTCCTTGTGGGCAGGTCCTTGTGGACGAGTCCTTGTGGATGAGCCCCTTTGGACTGGTCTCTACGGACTAGCCCATGCATTTATTTAAATTATGTCAAAGAGCCTAACTACATTTTGCGTGTAAAGCAATGTGCTGAACTGACGTTGTTCACTAATCCCCGACTACTATAATGGGATAACGATATGAAAGGAAAGTGACGAAGTACATGTGAGCATACAAGGGATCTAACTTGGTGGATGGATGTGTTCTAACGAGTCGTTTGTAGTTGAAAGAGAATAATACATGTTCTTAAGATGTTAAAACTGAGGAGATGGTATGTGCAGTAAGATGTCTTGTTATATTTCCTGTGTCATATTACAGACATGGCAGAGAGCGCACAGATCTGTTGCTATTACTAACGCTGCAGTAATTTGAAACCGCAAGTGTTCATTAAGACAATGGGAGATGATCATGCAAAGTTAGCAGTTATTGGATATTACACAGGTGTTCCTTCCGGTGTCATGTTGCTGACATGGCAGAGAGCGCACACTGCTGTTGCTATGACTGACGCTGCAGTAATTTGAAACCTCAGGTGTTGATCAAGACAATGGGTGATGATCATGCAAAGTCAGCAGTCATTGGATACCACACAGGTGTTCCTAGTGTACGTTGGACTCTCAGCTGTATTGGGAAAGGAATTGCAATGATCTGCAAAAAACTGCTGACATGAGCGATGAGAGTTTATATAAGAGGGGTGTCATATATCTCTCTACTGTCAGTCTTTATTACTCGCTTTGAGTGAACAGTGCTCGATTACTGCTCAAGAGTTGTAAAAAAAAAACGTTTTGGTAGAAAATCATTACATTATTTTGCAAGGTAAGTACTTATTATTAATGGATTTACTAATTGATGTTGAAGTTATTGATTGGAATGTATTTATTGATTGATTGATTGATTGATTAATTTGTTTACAGATAATTGGGTACCTGTAGGTTACCAGATTCCTACAATCTGTTCATTCAGTGGCAGAAATTGATCAATTATAAAAAGGTAAGTGCCCCTCTAATAACTTTTAAACAGCTAGAGTGATATTTTCCAATGTTCACCACTACATGTCAGTGAAAATGGTATATTTAGCAGTCAAAAGTTGGAACTACTTGACCATGATGTGTAAAGCTAAATTTGTAGGTTAGATTTTGATTACCGCTCTATTAAGTCCGAATGTTCATTGCTAGGTGTCAGTGACAGAGGGAATATTTAAAGTCTTAACCTCAGTTCACCTAACTTTACCTAACTTAACCTTGTCACGTGACATGTTTTACAAGTTTAGACTTGCTTTCTAACTGACTATGGCGTCACAGTTAGCTCACTTAACTGGTGGCTGCTGGTTTCTATCACGTGACATGTTCTACAAGTTTAGACTTGTTTCAAGACTGGCTATGACGTCACACTTAGCTCACGTAACTGGCGATCGCTAGTTTCTATTACGTGACATGTTCTACAAGTTTAGACTTGCTTTAAGACTGGCTATGACGTCACACTTAGCTCACTTAACTGGTGATCACTGGTTTCTACCACTCTATCAAGATCCAATGTTCACCGCTAGGTGTCAGTGACAGTGGTATGTAGTAACCCTCAGTTAGAACTACATGAAGTTAGACTTGCTAGGAGTTCACACATGATCGATTTAAATACCCTGCTATAACCATTGACTGGAATATAATTAAACTATTTAAATTGTACTTTTGTTTATCATTTATTAACATTTATGATTTCTTTCTTTTATAGGTAATTTCGAAAGGGATCATCATGTTCAAGTGTGGTGACCGTAAGAAACAGTTCTCAAGACCTGACAGCCTTCAACGGCACGCAAATGTTAAACATGACATTAAAATGTTTGTGTGCAGTCATTGTGCTACCACATTTAACAGACAGGATAGTCTTGGACGGCATGTAAATCTAAAGCATGTCAGTTCAGCACCATTTTCGTGTTCAGTTTGCGATCTTGGATTTTGTGCTGTAAAGCGATATAAATCCCACATGGTTGAAGTGCATGGAGAACAACAAGAATTAAAAACTGTAAAACCATCAACTAGCACGGAACCTTTAAACGAATGTAATGCTCAAAAGCGTAAACGTTCTCAAGATTGTGAAAATAGTTGTGCATCAAAAAGAAAGAAGAATGGTGAACCTTTGATAACACATTGTAATGTATGTAATATTGATATACCTTCTTCAATCATTCATGGACATTTACGCAGTATTCAACATAAAAATAACGCTTGTCATGATAGAAATTCTGGGAATATTCAACAAATTGGTAGTGCGTTTAAAAGTCGAATTGCTAGTTATAGACTTTATAGTAAAGAAAAAACTCAAAGTATTGAATCATTTTTAAAAAATGTTCAACCTACTGTGTTTGGCCTGGTAGGTAATGTTTTATTAGAGCATAAAACAATTAAAGTGAATTTTGAACTTTTTGGACTCTATGTAAAAACTGGGAGTGAAGGTGAAATTACAGATATCAAATCTTTTAATACAAAAAACATAATTGTTAGCGAATCAACTAATATTAGTGATATATACCAACATTTTTCAAGTGCCATCATTGTGAAGAGTGAAGAGTTCCAGGAAAGGGAGTCGGGCTGGGTGTTGGTTGAAGTACTTTATTTAGAAACCAACATGAATAAATATAACCCCCTTCGAGCATCATCATACATTGATTTGCCAGGATGGATCAAACGAAAGAAGGCTGTTGTGAACGTTATGAATAATGATGACGCATGCTTTGCGTGGGCTGTAACCTCAGCTCTCCATCCAGCAGAAGAGGCTGTGGAGAGAACGTCATCTTATCCTCACTCTTCTTCAGTGTTAGATTTAAAAGAAATAGAATTTCCTATGGCGATAAAAGACATTCAACGTTTTGAAGAGCTGAACAATGTAAGTATTAATGTTTATGGAATTGAAAATAAGAGAATAGTAGGTCCTCTATATTATACTCAGGAAAAAAGGATGCTCATGTAAATTTACTATACATAACCGAAGATGAAAATGCTCACTATTGTTGGATAAAACATTTCAGTAGACTTGTTGGTAGTCAGCTATCAAAATTTAAGACTAAAAAGTGGTTGTGTGATGGTTGTTTACTATATTTCAGAAAAGAGGACCAACTAACCCAACACCAAAAATGGGGATGTAATCATGTGTGTACGGTATTACCGACTCCTAAAAATAACATTCTAAAATTTAAGGATCATGAGAAACAGCTTTGAGTACCATTTGTTATATATGCTGACTTCGAGGCTTTGCTAAAACCATTTAATACATGTGCATCGAATCCAGCCCAACCTTTCACCAACACTACTCACATTCATGAACATTTTAGCTTTGCATATAATATTAAATGTAGTTATGATGACTCTTTAAATAAGTTTGAGCTCTATAGAGGACCTGATGCACCTAAAGTTTTTATGGAAAGACTTGAAAAAGATGTCACCCGTATATCCTCTATTTTAAATACGATCATTCCAATATAGGCACTAACTTCATCAGAGCAAATTAATTTTGAAACTGAAACTAATTATTTTATATGTGGTGAATGTTTATATACAGACAGGGTTCGCGATCATGACCATTTAACAGGAAAATATCGTGGTGCTGCTCACCAAGAATGTAATTTAAAGTATAGAGTAAGTAAATTCATTCCGGTCATTCTACATAACGGTAGCAAATACGATAACCACTTTATCGTTAAAGAATTTGGAGCTTCAGATGTGAAAATTGATGTGATTGCAAATAATAAGGAACAATACATATCGTTCACAAAATACATCAAAACTAGCAATAATAAACATTAAACTGCGATTTTTAGATTCATTCCGCTTTATGTCGAGTAGTCTTGATAAGCTGGCTAGTAATTTAAAATCAGATCAGTTTCATGAAATTCAACGTGTCTTTCCTAAAGAAGATGATTTTAATTTGATTCGTCAAAAGGGTATATTCCCTTATGAATATATTAACTGTGTGGAACGTCTTGAGGAGTGTTCTTTACCACCGAAAGATGCATTTTACAGTTCCTTAAACACAAGTCATATCAGTGATCAGGAATATTTACATGCACAACGTGTATGGGCACAGTTTGACATTCAAACTTTAGGAGAATTTTCAGATATATATTTGAAGACAGATGTGTTGTTATTAGCAGATGTTTTTGAAAATTTTCGGAATGTTTGTATGAAAACTTATGACCTTGATCCTTGTCAGTATTTCACAGCTCCTGGGTTAAGTTTCAGTTCAATGTTGAAAAAAACGAAAGTAAATTTAGAATTAATGACTGATATAGACATGATCAATTTTATAAAATCATCAATTCGAGGTGGATTAAGCCAATGTAGTGGACGGTACTCTAAAAACTAACCCTAACCCCGTGGCACTACAGCCTTTGAAGGGCCTGGGCCTACCAAGCGACCGCTGCCCAGCCAATTGGCCTGCAGATTTTGGGGTGACGCGTGGTCAGCTCGTCGGGTCCCCTCGGCCGTTAATCTTGGTTTTCATGACCGGGGCACTGTCTCACTGTCAGACAGCTACTCAATTGTCCTCACGAGGCTGAGTGCACCCCGTTCCAACCCTCACGTCAGTTTTAAAATCCCTGACGGAGCCGGGGATCGAACCCGGGGCCTCCGGGTGAGAGGCAGGCGCGCTACCCCAACACCACGAGGCCGGCACGGTACTCTAAAGCGAATAATAAATACATGCCTAGCTACAACCCTTGTGAAGAGTCAAAGTATATTGTCTACCTCAATGCGAATAACCAATATGGTTGGGCTATGAGTCAATATCTACCACTGAAAGATTTTCGCTGGCTGACACAACCTGAAATTGATGTCTTACATGTTGACACTCTTAATGATAACGATGATAAAGGATATATTTTAGAGGTAAATCTTGAGTACCCTAAAGAGTTACATGATGATCATAAGGATTTACCATTTTGTCCTGAGAATATGAAATCTCCATACATCACATCACGAACAAAAATGTTAATTGCTAATGTAAATGATAAATGTAAATATGTAATACATTATCAAAACTTGAAACAGTGTCTACAGCATGGATTGAAGTTAACTAAAATTCATCGCATATTGCAGTTTCATCAGTCAGCATGGCTCAAACCGTATATTGATCTAAACAATAATTTAAGAACACAGTCAACAAACGCGTTTGAAAAAGATTTTTATAAACTCATGAATAATAGTGTTTTTGGAAAGACTATGGAGAATGTTGATAAACGAGTTGATGTAAAGCTGATAACAAAGTGGGAGAATGATGGTAAAAGGTATGGTGCGAGCAACTTAATAAACAAGCCTAACTTTCATAGCTGTTCAATTATTCATGAGGATTTAGTTTTAATACAAATGAATCGTCTTAAAGTAACTTACAACAAACCCATATATGTGGGTTACACCATTCTGGAATTGTCAAAAACACTTATGTATGAATTTCACTATGATTATGTAAAGAAAAACTATCTTGATAATGCTAAATTACTCTACACAGACACAGATTCTTTTATTTATGAGTTTAAAACTGATGATTTTTATGAGGATATCAAAACTGAGCTAAATAGGTTTGATACAAGTGACTATCCCGAGGATAATATTTACCATTTACCTCTAGTAAACAAAAAGGTTCTTGGGAAATTTAAGGATGAATGTGCTGGTGTTATTATAGACAACTTTGTAGGCACAAATTCTAAATCATACAGCTATATGACAATTGATGATGTAGCAGTAAAAAAATTAAAAGGAGTGAAAAAGAATGTTGTTAGTAAAGAGTTAGATATAAGTGATTATAAAAACTGTATAGTTAGTAACCCACCTGTATTATATAAGAAAATGTATGTATTTAGAAGTAAAAATCATCAAGTACATACCAATTTGCTGAACAAAGTTGCTTTAAGTAATGAAGACAACAAACGATTCATTATACCCAACACATTTGATACTCTTGCTTGGGGAAACAGTCGCATTGACTATTACTTTACTTAAGTCTAATGATCACTATATTGTAATATTTGTAGTGTGTTTTATATTGTAATAATTTTTGTAAAAACTGTAAGTAGAATGTATAATGTTAGGCTACTGTAGTTTAGTAAAAATAAGATAAGTAATACATTTTAGTGTAAAATGTTTTGCTTTTGTATATTACGAAAAAGATTTAAAAAAATGTACAGAATGTGTGAACTAAACAAGGGAAATGTAAAAAATGTAAAATGGAAATTGTAAATATCCATGTATGAAAAAGTGAAATGGCTATCACCATTTTAAAATTAAAAGACATTGTGATCTGGTAAACCTTGTTTTTATTTCACAACAACAAAAATGTACAGAATGTGTAAACTAAACAAGGGGAATGTAAAAAAATGTAAACTGGAAATTGTAAATATTCATGTGTGAAAAAAAATGAAATGGCTATCGCCATTTTTAAAAATAAAAGACATTGTGATCTGGTAAACCTTGTTTTCATTCCACAACAAATAGGGCTTTACAAAATAGAATACAAAGAAATGCCAATTCCTCAATCCTTTTCATTGTTCATGTCCACTCATCATTAACTTTCCTTTTATAGCCAACCTCTCCCCCACTGTGACATCACAGGATGTCAAACGTTGTTTAGCTCTTTTCAACAATACTTTATCCACTACACGTCTTAAAGCAGAATGACTATGACGATAAGAAAGGTCGTGTTCTTTACATGCTTGATCCAAAGAATTAATATATATTCACTTAGCATAGGGTCTTGCGACCATGATTTTGTTACATGTTGCCTGATTTCTTTCACGGTATTGTCTGTCACATAATAAATGAACAACTTGGAGAATACTAATAATTCTTCTTTGGTACAACTATCTGCATATCGAGGGCAGATAACCTTGTAGTTCTACCCTGAAAAAACAACAACACTACCTCTTGCATAGTATGTGATGTTGATGGCTCCTGAGACGTGGAAGATGGATTAAACATAACTTTTACAACAAGTTGCTCAATAAAGAATGCTCAATCTTGAGTCACAGTATTTTTTTTTCATAAAACGTGATAGCAAAACACTATTGATTATCATTCAGCATTAGAGTTCTATATGAAATAGATAAGAAAAGGGCCATACTATACTTTTATATAGGTAATAAACGGATCATACTATACTCTCAACTACCCTAGTTACAACTACGTTTCAAGGCCACTCTCTTGAACATTGTCGGAGACTATCGATAAACACTTATGTTCACACGGCACACTCTTGCGGCGCGCGCGGGCATGAATAATTCAGGATGATGTTAATGGCTTATGTGGATGGCTTAGGTTGGTTGCTTATGGCGGCGTTTATGGTGGCTTTTGTTGGTGGCTTACCGTGGCTTATGTTGGTGGCTTTTGTTGGTGGCTTACGGTGGCTTATGGTGGTGGTTTATGGTGGCTTATGTTGGTGGCTTACGGTGGTGGCTTATGGTGGCTTACGGTGGTGGCTTATGTTGGTGGCTTACGGTGGTGGCCTATGTTGGTGGCTTACGGTGGTGGCTTATGGTGGTGGTTTATGGTGGCTTTTGCTGGTGGCTTATAGTGGCTTATGATGATGGCTCTTGTTGGTCGCTTACGGTGGTGGCTTATGGTGCCTTATGTTGGTGGCTTACGGTGGTGGCTTATGGTGGTGGCTTATGGGGGACGGTCCTTGTTGACGGGTCCCTGTGGGCGGGTCCTTTGGACTGATCCCTATGGACTGGCCCATGCATTTTATCCAAATTATGTCAAAGGGACCCGCCCACAGGGACCCGTCAACAAGGACCGTCCCCCATAAGCCACCACCGTAAGCCACCAACATAAGCCACCATAAGCCACCAACAAAAGCCATCATCATAAGCCACCAACAAACGCCACCATAAACCACCACCATAAGCCACCACCGTAAGCCACCAACATAAGCCACCTCCGTAAGCCATCAACATAAGCCACCACCGTAAGCCACCAACATAAGCCACCACCGTAAGCCACCAACATAAGCCACCATAAGCCACCACCATAAGCCACCGTAAGCCACCAACAAAAGCCACCTACATAAGCCACCGTAAGCCACCAACAATAGCCACCATAAATGCCGCCATAAGCCACCAACCTAAGCCATCCACACAAGCCATTAACATCATCCTGAATTATTCATGCCCGCGCGCGCCGCAAGAGTGTGCCGTGTGAACATAAGTGTTTATCGATAGTCTCCGACAATGTTCAAGAGAGTGACCTTGAAACGTAGTTGTAACTAGGGTAGTTGAGAGTATAGTATGATCCGTTTATTACCTATATAAAAGTATAGTATGGCCCTTTTCTTATCTATTTCATATAGAACTCTAATGCTGAATGATAATCAATAGTGTTTTGCTATCACGTTTTATGAAAAAAAATACTGTGACTCAAGATTGAGCATTCTTTATTGAGCAACTTGTTGTAAAAGTTATGTTTAATCCATCCTCCACGTCTCAGGAGCCATCAACATCACATACTATGCAAGAGGTAGTGTTGTTGTTTTTTCAGGGTGGAACTACAAGGTTATCTGCCCTCGATATGCAGATAGTTGTACCAAAGAAGAATTATTAGTATTCTCCAAGTTGTTCATTTATTATGTGACAGACAATACCGTGAAAGAAATCAGGCAACATGTAACAAAATCATGGTCGCAAGACCCTATGCTAAGTGAATATATATTAATTCTTTGGATCAAGCATGTAAAGAACACGACCTTTCTTATCGTCATAGTCATTCTGCTTTAAGACGTGTAGTGGATAAAGTATTGTTGAAAAGAGCTAAACAACATTTGATATCCTGTGATGTCACAGTGGGGGAGAGGTTGGCTATAAAAGGAAAGTTAATGATGAGTGGACATGAACAATGAAAAGGATTGAGGAATTGGCATTTCTTTGTATTCTATTTTGTAAAGCCCTATTTGTTGTGAAATGAAAACAAGGTTTACCAGATCACAATGTCTTTTATTTTTAAAAATGTTGATAGCCATTTCATTTTTTTTCAAACATGAATATTTACAATTTCCACTTTACATTTTTTACATTCCCCTTGTTTAGTTTACACATTCTGTACATTTTTGTTGATGTGAAATAAAAACAAGGTTTACCAGATCACAATGTCTTTTAATTTTAAAATGGTGATAGCCATTTCACTTTTTCATACATGGATATTTACAATTTCCATTTTACATTTTTTACATTTCCCTTGTTTAGTTCACACATTCTGTACATTTTTTAAAATCTTTTTCGTAATACACAAAAGCAAAACATTTTACACTAAAATGTATTACTTATCTTATTTTTACTAAACTACAGTAGCCTAACATTACACATTCTACTTACAGTTTTTACAAAATTTATTACAATATAAAACACACTACAAATATTACAATATAGTGATCATTAGACTTAAGAAAGTAATAGTCAATGCGACTGTTTCCCGAAGCAAGAGTATCAAATGTGTTGGGTATAATGAATCGTTTGTTGTCTTCATTACTTAAAGCAACTTTGTTCAGCAAATTGGTATGTACTTGATGATTTTTACTTCTAAATACATACATTTTCTTATATAATACAGGTGGGTTACCAACTATACAGTTTTTATAATCACTTATATCTAACTCTTTACTAACAACATTCTTTTTCACTCCTTTTAATTTTTTTACTGCTACATCATCAATTGTCATATAGCTGTATGATTTAGATTTTGTGCCTATAAAGGTGTCTATAATAACACCAGCACATTCATCCTTAAATTTCCCAAGAACCTTTTTGTTTACTAGAGGTAAATGGTAAATATTATCCTCGGGATAGTCACTTGTATCAAACCTATTTATCTCAGTTTTAATATCCTCATAAAAATCATCAGTTTTAAACTCATAAATAAAAGAATCTGTGTCTGTGTAGAGTAATTTAGCATTATCAAGATAGTTTTTCTTTACATAATCATAGTGAAATTCATACATAAGTGTTTTTGACAATTCCAGAATGGTGTAACCCACATATATGGGTTTGTTGTAAGTTACTTTAAGACGATTCATTTGTATTAAAACTAAATCCTCATGAATAATTGAACAGCTATGAAAGTTAGGCTTGTTTATTAAGTTGCTCGCACCATACCTTTTACCATCATTCTCCCACTTTGTTATCAGCTTTACATCAACTCGTTTATCAACATTCTCCATAGTCTTTCCAAAAACACTATTATTCATGAGTTTATAAAAATCTTTTTCAAACGCGTTTGTTGACTGTGTTCTTAAATTATTGTTTAGATCAATATACGGTTTGAGCCATGCTGACTGATGAAACTGCAATACGCGATGAATTTTAGTTAACTTCAATCCATGCTGTAGACACTGTTTCAAGTTTTGATAATGTATTACATATTTACATTTATCATTTACATTAGCAATTAACATTTTTGTTCGTGATGTGATGTATGGAGATTTCATATTCTCAGGACAAAATGGTACATCCTTATGATCATCATGTAACTCTTTAGGGTACTCAAGATTTACCTCTAAAATATATCCTTTATCATCGTTATCATTAAGAGTGTCAACATGTAAGACATCAATTTCAGGTTGTGTCAGCCAGCGAAAATCTTTCAGTGGTAGATATTGACTCATAGCCCAACCATATTGGTTATTTGCATCGAGGTAGACAATATACTTTGACTCTTCACAAGGGTTGTAGCTAGGCATGTATTTATTATTCGCTTTAGAGTACCGTCCACTACTTTGGCTTAATCCACCTCGAATTGATGATTTTATAAAATTGATCATGTCTATATCAGTCATTAATTCTAAATTTACTTTCGTTTTTTTTCAACATTGAACTGAAACTTAACCCAGGAGCTGTGAAATACTGACAAGGATCAAGGTCATAAATTTTCATACAAACATTCCGAAAATTTTCAAAAACATCTGCTAATAATAACACATCTGTCTTCAAATATATATCTGAAAATTCTCCTAAAGTTTGAATGTCAAACTGTGCCCATACACGTTGTGCATGCAAATATTCCTGATCACTGATATGACTTGTGTTTAAGGAACTGTAAAATGCATCTCCCGGTGGTAAAGAACACTCCTCAAGACGTTCCACACAGTTAATATATTCATAAGGGAATATACCCTTTTGACGAATCAAATTAAAATCATCTTCTTTAGGAAAGACACGTTGAATTTCATGAAACTGATCTGATTTTAAATTACTAGCCAGCTTATCAAGACTACTCGACATAAAGCGGAATGAATCTAAAAATCGCAGTTTAATGTTTTTTTATTGCTAGTTTTGATGCATTTTGTGAACGATATGTATTGTTCCTTATTATTTGCAATCACATCAATTTTCACATCTGAAGCTCCAAATTCTTTAACGATAAAGTGGTTATCGTATTTGCTACCGTTATGTAGAATGACCGGAATGAATTTACTTACTCTATAATTTAAATTACATTCTTGGTGAACAGCACCACGATATTTTCCTGCTAAATGGTCATGATCGCGAACCCTGTCTGTATATAAACATTCACCACATATAAAACAATTAGTTTCAGTTTCAAAATTAATTTGCTCTGATGAAGTTAGTGGCTCCATTGGAATGATCGTATTTAAAATAGAGGATATACGGATGGCATCTTTTTCAAGTCTTTCCATAAAAACTTTATGTGCATCAGGTCCTCTATAGAGCTCAAACTTATTTAAAGAGTCATCATAACTACATTTAATATTATATGCAAAGCTTAAAGGTTCATGAATGTGAGTAGTGTTGGTGAAAGGTTGGGCTGGATTCGATGAACATGTATTAAATGGTTTTAGCAAAGCCTCGAAGTCAGCATATATAACAAATGGTACTCGAAGCTGTTTCTTATAATCCTTAAATTTTAGAATGTTATTTTTAGGAGTCGGTAATACCGTACACACATGATTACATCCCCATTTTTGGTGTAGGGTTAGTTGGTCCTCTTTTCTGAAATATAGTAAACAACCATCACACAACCACTTTTTAGTCTTAAATTTTGATAGCTGACTACCAACAAGTCTACTGAAATGTTTTATCCAACAATAGTGAGCATTTTCATCTTCGGTTATGTATAGTAAATTTACATGAGCATCCTTTTTTCCTGAGTATAATATAGAGGACCTACTATTCTCTTATTTTCAATTCCATAAACATTAATACTTACATTGTTCAGCTCTTCAAAACGTTGAATGTCTTTTATCGCCATAGGAAATTCTATTTCTTTTAAATCTAACACTGAAGAATAGTGAGGATAAGATGACGTTCCCTCCACAGCCTTTTCTGCTGGATGGAGAGCTGAGGTTACAGCCCACGCAAAGCATGCGTCATCATTATTCATAACGTTCACAACAGCTTTCTTTCGTTTGATCCATCCTGGCAAATCAATGTATGATGATGCTCGAAGCGGGTTGTATTTATTCATGTTGGTTTCTAAATAAAGTACTTCAACCAACACCCAGCCCGACTCCCTTTCCTGGAACTCTTCACTCTTCCCAATGATGGCACTTGAAAAATGTTGGTATATATCACTAATATTAGTGGATTCGCTAACAATTATGTTTTTTGTATTAAAAGATTTGATATCTGTAATTTCACCATCACTCCCAGTTTTTACATAGAGTCCAAAAAGTTCAAAATTCATTTTAATTGTTTTATGCTCTAATAAAACATTACCTACCAGGCCAAACACAGTAGGTTGAACATTTTTTAAAAATGATTCAATACTTTGAGTTTTTTCTTTACTATAAAGTCTATAACTAGCAATTCGACTTTTAAACGCACTACCAATTTGTTGAATATTCCCAGAATTTCTTTCATGACAAGCGTTATTTTTATGTTGAATACTGCGTAAATGTCCATGAATGATTGAAGAAGGTATATCAATTTTACATACATTACAATGTGTTATCAAAGGTTCACCATTCTTCTTTCTTTTTGATGCACAACTATTTTCACAATCTTGAGAACGTTTACGCTTTTGAGCATTACATTCGTTTAAAGGTTCCGTGCTAGTTGATGGTTTTACAGTTTTTAATTCTTGTTGTTCTCCATGCACTTCAACCATGTGGGATTTATATCGCTTTACAGCACAAAATTCAAGATCGCAAACTGAACACGAAAATGGTGCTGAACTGACATGCTTTAGATTTACATGCCGTCCAAGACTATCCTGTCTGTTAAATGTGGTAGCACAATGACTGCACACAAACATTTTAATGTCATGTTTAACATTTGCGTGCCGTTGAAGGCTGTCAGGTCTTGAGAACTGTTTCTTACAGTCACCACACTTGAACATGATGATCCCTTTCGAAATTACCTATAAAAGAAAGAAATCATAAATGTTAATAAATGATAAACAAAAGTACAATTTAAATAGTTTAATTATATTCCAGTCAATGGTTATAGCAGTGTATTTAAATCGATCATCTGTGAACTCCTAGCAAGTCCAACTTCATGTAGTTCTAACTGAGGGTTACTACATACCACTGTCACTGACACCTAGCGGTGAACATTGGAACTTGATAGAGTGGTAGAAACCAGTGATCACCAGTTAAGTGAGCTAAGTGTGACGTCATAGCCAGTCTTAAAGCAAGTCTAAACTTGTAGAACATGTCACGTGATAGAAACTAGCGATCGCCAGTTACGTGAGCTAAGTGTGACGTCATAGCCAGTCTTAAAACAAGTCTAAACTTGTAGAACATGTCACGTGATAGAAACCAGCAGCCACCAGTTAAGTGAGCTAACTGTGACGCCATAGTCAGTTAGAAAGCAAGTCTAAACTTGTAAAACATGTCACGTGACAAGGTTAAGTTAGGTAAAGTTAGGTGAACTGAGGTTAAGACTTTAAATATTCCCTCTGTCACTGACACCTAGCAATGAACATTCGGACTTAATAGAGCGGTAATCAAAATCTAACCTACAAATTTAGCTTTACACATCATGGTCAAGTAGTTCCTACTTTTGACTGCTAAATATACCATTTTCACTGACATGTAATGGTGAACATTGGAAAATATCACTCTAGCTGTTTAAAAGTTATTAGAGGGGCACTAACCTTTTTATAATTGATCAACTGCTGCCACTGAATGAACAGATTGTAGGAATCTGGTAACCTACAGGTACCCAATTATCTGTAAACAAATCAATCAATCAATCAATCAATCAATAAATACATTCCAATCAATAACTTCAACATCAATTAGTAAATCCATTAATAATAAGTACTTACCTTGCAAAATAATGTAATGATTTTCTACCAAAACGTTTTTTTTACAACTCTTGAGCAGTAATCGAGCACTGTTTACTCAAAGCGAGTAATAAAGACTGACCGTAGAGAGATATATGACACCCCTCTTATATAAACTCTCATCGCTCATGTCAGCAGTTTTTTGCAGATCATTGCAATTCCTTTCCCAATACAGCTGAGAGTCCAAAGTACACTAGGAACACCTGTGTGGTATCCAATGACTGCTGACTTTGCATGATCATCACCCATTGTCTTGATCAACACCTGAGGTTTCAAATTACTGCAGCGTTAGTCATAGCAACAGCAGTGTGCGCTCTCTGCCATGTCAGCAACATGACACCGGGAGGAACACCTGTGTAATATCCAATAACTGCTAACTTTGCATGATCATCACCCATTGTCTTAATGAACACTTGCGGTTTCAAATTACTGCAGTGTTAGTAATAGCAACAGATCTGTGCGCTCTCTGCCATGTCTGTAATATGACACAGGAAATATAACAAGACATCTTACTGCACATACCATCTCCTCAGTTTTAACATCTTAAGAACATGTATTATTCTTTTTCAACTACAAATGACTCGTTAGAACACATCCATCCACCAAGTTAGATCCCTTGTATGCTCACATGTTTTTCGTCACTTTCCTTTCATATCGTTATCCCATTATAGTAGTCGGGGATTAGTGAACAACGTCAGTTCAACACATTGCTTTACACGCAAAATGTAGTTAGGCCCTTTGACATAATTTAAATAAATGCATGGGCTAGTCCGTAGAGACCAGTCCAAAGGGGCTCATCCACAAGGACTCGTCCACAAGGACCTGCCCACAGCGACTCGTCAACAATGACCGTCCACAGGGACTCGTCAACAAGGACCCGTCAACAATGACTCGTCAACAATGACCCGTCCACAGGGACTCGTCAACAAGGACCCGTCAGCCATGACTCGTCAACAATGACCCGTCCACAGGGACTCGTCAACATGGACCTGCCAACAATAATCCGTCAACAATGACCCGTCAACAATAACCTATTAGATTGGGTTAGGTTGGGTTACACTACAGCCGCCATCTTTAAAAAAGCCTGCCCTTTTACAAAAGCTATGAGTGGGCATGTGTAAAAACAAAAAACAAGCATGTTAATTCATAGTGGCTACCCACCGAACACATGCACTTTAAGTAGAATAACGTTTCATTCCATATTGGCATTCAAACTCTCACATGTTGCAATTGGAAAGAGAGATTCTCTAAAAAAATACAATTTCACCCCCTAGTAGGGGTAGGTTTTACTTTGGGGTGGAAATATGTTGTCCATTGGAAAGGGGGTGTCCGCCCGAGTTCAATGACACCTCGTACAAGTCTCTAGCCTGATTGGTTCGCGAGATATTGCCATTTTAGTATTCCAGCGGTGGAGAGGTGGCAGTGGTGCTAGAACCCCTGCAAATACACTACTGGCTAATACTACTTTGCGACATTTTTCCCGGCTGAAGTCTTCTATTATTACACTGAAATCTAAACTTGCTAAATGGTCACAGGAGGTTATAGCTGCACTGAAAAAAGGAATATTAGTTATAAATTAGTTTGAAATCTAAAATTAATTAATTATATTTAAAAAATCCATGGCGCAGGGCTTCCCGTACCGCTGGGCCGTGGGCGGTCACCCTCCTCGCCCTCCCATAGATCCCTGGTAAAGAATGTGGGCTTAATTTAGGTTATTGATGGAATATGTATTTATTTATTTCATTAACATTTGTAATTTGTCACCAGGGCATAAGCATATATAATAATACAGTTATATCTGATTACCGGTAGTGTTGGAAATACGTCACTAGTCTTACCGTTGTTCTATGACCGTGGCTAGGCTATGGTGTCTATAATCAGCGGGGCGAGGTTGCTAGGAATGTCGTCACCGAGTTGGCGTCTTCCGACTTAAATCATGTAGCCTACCTCGCGGCAAAATATTAAGATCTAAGAATTTTGATTTCCATGTAGGAATACTTGAACTACTCTTTACAGACGTGACTAAATTAGATAATGGAGATGAATCTTTCTACCGAGTTTAGTTTGGACATGTTCATACCCTGTTTAAATTGATTTACAATATTTTATTGTCGAGGATACACAAGATTAAATGTGTAAATAGAAACGTCTTTATGACGGCAGTTATAAAAGAAACCCAGTGATAGTACTTATAAGTTGGTAAACATAAATACATTTTTCAATCGATTCCACATTCATGTTGTGTTTGGTTTGAAGTGAGTTTCTTGTAACCCGAGGTGGTCTTGAATTTTCTGAAACTCATTGGATCCAGTTGCTGCCAATTTCTTGGTGCTCGCGGTGTAACGTAAGTTAACTTTCACGTAGATAGGTTTGTAATGTACTTTAGTGGAATGTATTCCGCCTGCCCCATCGTATTATGCTGAGATTTGTGTGTTACCTATTTAGGAATAAACAAGCCAATAGTAGGACGTTTCTTTTCAGAGGCTACTACCAGTAATTGCTCATTCAATTCCAATGATAGACATTCATATTGTACTCGATTATTATACTCTCTTCTATTATGTTAATGTTTTGTTTCAGGTGTTGTATTGTTAGACTTTCCATGGTGCATAATTAGTCCACTAATGACGGTCTAAGGCCTTTCATGATTAGGCGAATTTTTAACTTACTGGTATATCTTATAAACTCGAGCGTCATGGTCGAATACGTTTTTTCGTTAACCTCTTCTTCCTACTGTGCACCAGGTGGGTTATATTCTTATTACTAGTAGCCTTACTTGAATACCGTACAGAAATTATCTCGTTTGATGTGTTATGCAGTGTTATTCACCTAAGATGATTCACGGAAATAACGTCTGAACCCTTAAAGATATCGGTATTCTGTTTTCATTATTCGTAACACCCAGGGGCTTGGAAAATAATGTGCTACTTTACTCGTGGGGTGAGTAATAACCGAGATATTGATACTAACACCCTATTTTGAAAAGGAATGTCACAAATTCATATTGCTGGCCTATATGTTTAACTGCGTACAAGTAAAAATATATAAGTATTTTCAAATTTGGACAATACTTTTTGAGACATCAATAAGTACAGAATGCGCTGTTGTGCATGCCGCGTCTGACAGCGTGTAGTCGTGCAAAGTCATATTGGTTCCTGGGTCCAGCCACAGAACGGATACCAGGCATGTAAGCATATCGTACACATATGATGGGTTTGCAAAGTGTGTATGACAGGCGAATGCATGACAGGACAGGGAGGGGGGATAGTTTTAAAGGGACTAAAATAATTACTTCGACTTCATAGGAACATAACGAACCTATAATTAATTGTCACTGTTGGAGTGTACAGTACCTACGACTGTATGACTTGAGAAATAAACATAACACAGGACACCTGAAGAACGCCTTCTAGAAAAGCAAATGAATATTGTCCTAGGGAGACTTATTGGAAACGATCCCAAGGGCTTGGGCACGTGAACATAACAACATCTCGTCGGTGTAATTGGCATGAACCCAGGAACCTGCTTGCGCGTCAATATGTCCTTGCCCGATTGCACGCTGTCTGATGCAGCATGCACAACAGCGCATTCTGTTCTTATTTATATATCAAAAAGTAACTGTTCAATTTTGAAAATACTTACATATTTGAACTTTTACGCGGTTAAACCAGCTGTATGAATTTGTGTTCTTCCATTTGAGAATATTGATTTAGTGTCAATATCTCTATTATTGCTCTCCACGTGAGCGTAAGTAGCACATTATTTTACAAGTCCCTGGGTCATTTACGAATATGAGTACCGATATCTTGAATGGTTTAGATGTTTTTCCATGTGACATCTTAGGTGAATAACCTTGTATTTGATAATGATTTGGCATACTGGAATAAGTAGCCTACGACCTCTTATAATCCTGAAGCGCACTTTGTGTGTTCTAGTTTGCTGAATATTATGGAGCAACAACCATTCATTACGAGTGAGCCAGAATGGCTGCCTCAAACTGATGAATTACCCAATATTGTAAGTTGTATTTATTATGTTTATCATGTAACATAACAATCTTAGTGATGTGCGTAACAAGCAAGGTATATTGACTTAATACCTGCTACCAATTAGTATGCTGATCAGAATGTCTTAATATTTCAGTGTTACACGTAACGTAGTACAGTTATTCTGTCTGTGTGTTTAACGTTGGCTGGTTGATTTAGTGTCAATATCTTGATTATTGCTATTGTGTGATCTAGTTTGCTGAATATTGTATTATACTTTCCAGGAATCAATTGACCTGTTACTCTCTTATAATCTGCTGGATGAATCTGGTGATATATATGAAGATAAAAGTGGGGTAGTGAAATTTGAACATCAAGTACAGGTGATTATAAGTTTTATATTTCCTCTCATATATATGGTTCTTTCTTAAGCAGTCAGTAGTTGCTGATGTTATTGTGTTCATAATGCGGGTCCACTCTGTTGCCACCCTGGGCCCTATTGTATGTGGAGTCTACACCATATGCTGTGATTACAGTATCTAATTTATTGGTAATGCAGTTTCACCGATCATCATCATCATCATCATCATCATCATCGTTGACAACCTCAAGTTTCTCGGGTGCGGTTCTCTTTTTGGCATATTTGTCGGAGGGTAAAACACTGATTTAGTAATAACCTCTTATATCAAAACTTCAACGTTTTAAACCTCAAGCAGTAAAAAAAATGTTTAACTCTTTCACATCTAAGGAGTATTTTTTATAAAAATCAAACGAGAGAGAGAGCTAGCCATGCCTGTCAATATGATGTTGGTCCTCCTTCCACCTTGATGCCTCCCTCTCCAGTTAGATATGGCTGTCAATATATTGATGGTCCACCCTTGAAGACTGCCTCCACTCCTAGCTGTAACTATCAGTATGGTGCCGACTTTCCCTTCATCTACATGATAGCCTCAATTGTTGAATAAATATTTAATGGTGACGAGTTCTTGGTGTTTGTAGAAACTTTGTACGAAGGAGAAAGTTTTTTTTTGGACTGGCATGAAGTACCGTCGAATACACACCAGTGATTGTCTATGGCAGTGTTTCTTAGCCTTTTATCGGACCACGGTCGTGAAATTCATTCTCTAAAGTTCTTAAGCTGCTGTCTATAAACATATTGTTATTCACTTCTCTGTGTATTAACACATTGCATAATCACCTTGGTTGTTTCCTTAGTTTAGGGGCTGCGACAACGCGGTCAATCACCTTGATAACGACAAGGGCTCATTTATTTTTCATTTTGAATTTATATAACATGAGATTTCAAGTAGCTGCCATTGTACTTACCAAATAAGCCCCTATTTGTTATTCGTTACCGTTAAATTACACCCAAAGTTAGGTTTCCATGAGATCAAAAATGGTTTTAAATTGCCTACGCTTGGTACAAGACTTCTAACACAAAATTTATCAACGTTTATTGTCCTTATTAACCTTATATGCTAACTAAAAGTAACTGCATCTACGCCGCGAAGTCGCAAAACACACACACACGCACAATGCTAGCGGCAATATACTAGGTCCACGTTTTGCGAGTGTATACTAACTGAAATGCTTTTTGATGAAAACTGCACATTAACTGTTAGGTGTTTTGCCATGTAACATGGACGAAAGAAAACTATGAATGCAGGGATGAATTACCTTCAGTATGTTACTTTATTCCCTCATTCCTTCAGTGCAAGTTTATAAGCCACCTGTAAGATACTATCCCACCTACGGAAAGAATACATATGTGAAACAAGTCATTTCTTTGCAGGACGATACAGACCATCACACAGATGTAAAGATTGAGGAATCTTCTATTCCGGAGAGCGTTCCATGCATCACAACAGCAGTATCATGTTCAGATCTGAAAGAGGTAAGTATCTTCATGCGTCTTTACAAGACATCTCCTTATCACCTCATAGCATTTAGGGATTAAGAGTTGTATTCTCACAATTACGTTGATGACAAACGGAAGTGTTTGGCTGTTAATACCTACTCCAATGTCATCCTCAGCCTGTATCTCCTTTGCAAACAGTGTGCTCCTGTACTCTAGCAGACACACAATGCTCGTAGTTACTAGCATGCTCTACAATAGACTCCCCACAGAGGCATTTCATTGATTCAATCTAACTTTTTTTTGATCATTAAAATATTAAATTGCAGCGAATTGTAAAGAAATGCCTTGTGAATATTCTGAAGGTTGATTGTTTTATGCCGTCTTTCTCAGTAGCTATACTCGTGTGGTCAGTCTAGTTGCTTATTACTCAATGTTATGTGTACGTGTTGGACCGTAGGACCTGTTATGGTCTATTGCAGAGCTTTCCAAACTTTTTCATATGGCAACATCTTATTAGCACACACAATTCTACATGACGCCTCTTTAATTATTTTAATTATAATCATAGACTATTTTAACAAAGAAGGTTCATTTTAAAGAAATTGAAATTTTTCATAGTATACATATGATTTTCCAAGTATAATAGGCTATATTAAGGAAGTTTCTAATAGATACAATACTTGCACCTTGATGTTCCAATTTTATGACTGCTATGGGCTTGGCGATCATTTGAAATATGCTTTATATCAGGTCGGATGCAGGACAAATTCACACGCATTTCCTCATCTATCATTCTCAAACTTCCACGTTTTACTGTTTTTTTTTTTGTATTGGACATAACACGAAACGCACTTTCACACGAATATGTCGTTGAAAACTGCAACAAAGCAATGAGGGCTCTTTGACTCAGGCGAGGAAGATCTTGTTAAATAGAAACCCAGAAGCTGTCTAATTCTGACTCTTGGTTCTTAAGTCTTAAAGCCTGGTTGTTTTTAAGCTCCGCCGGTTCCTTTTCTTCGATAAGTTGAAGTTCACAAGGGTTGGAGGGTGCAAAAGGAAATCGTTTCAATTCGTATTGTGTTACGTTTAGTGTTGGAAAATATCCAACCAGCCTCTATTTCAGGTGCATTAAAAGATTATGAACCAGTGGTTGTATTTTGTCGCTAATTGGACATTTAGATGTCAAAGGACACTCTCAAAATTGCTCTCATTTATTTCTCTATAGCATAAACTGATTTTTACCCTTAAAGTGGCAATTGTGTCTTTAACAGCAAGGATATTTGCACTCTTATCAACATATCGATCACGCGGCTAATAGGCCCAATGAGGGGAATTATTGTATTGACATCTGCCCCTCTCTTATGATCTTACTGTTAAAAGAATTAAAAATAAATGTTCATTTGACCTCAATCCTTTTAGGTTAATTCTTCCATTGCGGCACTGATCTGAGCATATTCATTAGCTCTAAGTTTACCTTGGTCTCTAATGATGTATTGTAAGTTTTAGAACTGGGGAATATAACCACTTATCTGTATAATTTTGATCTCTAGCTCTTGAAGAACAGTAAAAAGTCATTCCACGAATATATCTTCACTTCAGCTATGCATTGCTGTACAATTACATGGGTTGTCATTTGTGCAAATGTATAAGATGATAACACTGAAATAAATTATTCCATCTTATCCCCAGGATGTGAAAGAAGAAAATCTGAATGAAGAAGCAGATGAAAGTGAAAATCACTTAAATGAGTAAGTGTTAAACATATAAACAGCATGTTCTTTTGTTTACGTTATACTTACTCGCTTTGTAGGAATGTTTAGGCTTTTCCTTTCTTAAATGCGTGTGCTAAACTTTCAGCTTCAAAATGAATTTCACGGTTTTCTAAACGAATAATTAATTAAGCGTTATTAATGTAAGGCAAGGCTGCAACTTATCACCCATACTTTTCAATCTTTGCATTGATCAAGCAATGAAGGAAATTGGAGAAAAAATTAAAGTGGGAGTGAAGATTCAAGGAGAAATAATTTCAACTCTGAGATTTGCTGATGACATCGTCATCTTGGCGGACACGCCTGAGGATTTGAAAGAGTTTTTGAATGGTATGGAATCAGTCTTACGGAATGAATACATGATGAAAGTTAATAAATGTAAAACAAAAATACTGGAATGCAGCCGAAATAAATCAGAAACCTCTATGGACATCAAATTTTCAGGTGAAAAGCTGCAGGAAGTAGGAGACTTCTGTTACTTAGGAAGCAAAATAACCAGTGATGGACGAAGCAAAGAGGATATAAAATGTAGGTTGGCTCAGGCAAAGAAAGCCTTTCTACAAAAAAGGAATCTGTTGACATTGAATATAGATTTAGGTAGTAGGAAGTCATTTTTGAAAGCCTTTGTCTGGAGCGTGGCGCTCTATGGAAGTGAAACTTGGACTATTGTTGCAGCAGAAAAGAGGAGAATTGAAGCATTTGAAATGTGGTGTTACAGGAGAATAATGAAGATCAGATGGGTAGATAGGGTGACAAACGAAGAGGTATTAAGACGAGTGGGAAAGGAGAGATGTTTCTGGCGACTGCTAATGAAGAGAAGAGATGGTTAGTAGGACACATACTAAGACACCCAGGAATAGCAAGCTTAGTTACGGAAGAAAGGGTTGAGGACAAGAACTGTAGGGGTACACCAAGGTTAGAATATGTTAAACAGATTGCTTCGGATGTAGGGTGTGGTAGCTATGTAGAGATGAAACGATTAGCTCAAGACAGGGAGTAATGGACAGCTGCACCAAACCAGTCAAAAGACTGAAGACTCAAACAACAACAACAATTCATTGTTATTCAGGGCAAACTATAACATATTTGTATAGAGAGACAACATAATTCCACAGAGTTTGAGTGAGTTCCATTTTGTGGTTAAAGGTAAAACACTTAATTTCAGTTTACAAAATGACACTATATTACCTTCGCTCAGACGCAGATACTTATAAAATGGCAGCTGACAAGTGGTGTATTTTATAAAGGAGATGAGTGTGGAATGTGCCGCGGCTGTCTCGCTGACTCTCCTGAGGCTAACTGTACTTTTTACACTTTTGTTCATTCCGTGAGCCCTTTGTAGACATAAAATTACATTAGCACCGCAGAAGATATATTTTAAAAATCAACCCTATAAATGAGAGATTTAATTACGTTAAAACCCAAGCAACTCAATTCAATCACTTCTCCTAAAAAATGTGTATACAGGTCAAGCTATCATTCATTGGCATTCACTTAAAAATAAAATCATAACACATAAGCTATCACTTCACTCCACGGCACGAAGATAAAAAGCAAGACTGCTGTTGTTTTGAGTCTTCAATCTTTTGACTGGTGTGATGCTGCGCTCCATGTCTCCCTGTACTGAGCTAATCGTTTCATCTCATCGCTACCACACCATACATCCGAGGCAATCTATTTAACATATTCTAACCTTTGTCTACCCCTACAGTTCTTGTCCTTGTCCCTTCCTTCCATAACTAAGCTGGCTGTTCCTGGGTTTCTTGGTATGTGTCCTACAAACCTATCTCTTCTCTTCATTAACAGTCGCCAGAAACATCTCTCCTCTCCCACTCGTCTTAATACCTTTTCGCGTGTAACCGTATCTATCCATTTGATCTTCATCATTCTCCTATAACATCACATTTCAAACGCTTCAGTTCTCCTCTTTTCTGCGGCACCAATAGTCCAAGTTTCACTCCCATAGATTACCACGCTCCAGACAAAGGCTTTCAAAAATGACTTCCCATTACCTAAATCTATAATCGATGTCAACAGATTCCTTTTTTGCAGAAATGCTTTCCTTGCCTGATCCAACCTACATTTTATATCCTCTTTGCTTCGTCCATCATTGGTTATATTGGTTCCTAAGTAACGGACGTCTCTTACTTCCTTCAGCTTTTCACCTGCCAATTTGATATCCATTCAGGTTTCTGATTTATTTCGGCTTCATTCCAAGACTGACAAGGGTTAATATTTAAGGCTGCGTAATTTCTTTAATAAAATAATTAATGACGTATCGTGACGCCCACATAACTCGCATTTATACACAATAATTGGCAATAGAGGCCCAGAAATTATTTTGGAAATCCTGTGTTCATAGTGCAATCTAAGTACAGGTAGAGAATTTTTAAATACTACTTCAGGGGAGGAGGATTACGCCACTGTGGTGAGAAAAGAGAACGTTCGCAAAAAATTGTGCCAGTTAAAATGTGCGACGCTAGAGGAGAGGCATGCAGTGTTATGCCGAGAGTTGGATGATAAGTGTGCGCTGCTTAGTGGGGTTATAAAAGGGTTACCAGCTTCTGTACGTTATAACAGACCGCACTATACTGTATGTGTTGTGTGCCAGTTAATATGTACGACGTTAGAGGAGAGGCATGCAGTGGTATGCCGAGAGTTGGATGATAAGTGTGCGCTGCTTAGTGGGGTTATAAAAGGGTTACCAGCTTCTGTACATTATAACAGACCGCACTATACTGTATGTGCTGTGTGCCAGTTAAAATGTGCGACGCTAGAGGAGAGGCATGCAGTGGTATGCCGAGAGTTGGATGATAAGTGTGCGCTGCTTAGTGGGGTTATAAAAGGGTTACCAGCTTCTGTACATTATAACAGACCACACTATACTGTATGTGCTGTGTGCCAGTTAAAATGTGCGACGCTAGAGGAGAGGCATGCAGTGGTATGCCGAGAGTTGGATGATAAGTGTGCGCTGCTTAGTGGGGTTATAAAAGGGTTACCAGCTTCTGTACATTATAATAGACCACACTATACTGTATGTGTTGTGTGCCAATTAAAATGTGCGACGCTAGAGGAGAGGCATGCAGTGGTATGCCGAGAGTTGGTTGGTTGTTAAAGATGGCGGCAAGTGACAGACCTCGTGTTTCAGTAGCTCTGACATATTACAGTGTTTTAGTGATATTTTACCTGTTCAAGTGTACTATATGGTGTGCAACTGTGCCTGAAAACATTTCCGACCGCAGTGATGTGTCGTGTGATCAGAAAATTCTGTGGTACTGTACCCTTTTACCTACCAATACCTGTTGAATCCCTGGATAGCAGCTGGATCGTAGAACCTGAAAATGCCCCGGCTCTAAAGACCCCCCAAGTTCTACCAACAGACACAGGGATAATAGGGCCACTCGAATACCTAACAGGATGTATTAAGACTGACCAAGGCTCAGAAAAAGAAAAGACTAGCTCAAAACACAAGAATTCTTCATGAGGAAGAAAGAATCTCAAAGGTGTGGTAAACACTAAAATACCTAGCGATGGCCCCCTTAATACACCCTTCCATCACCTCTATAAAGCATCACGCAATAATTAAAACCAAGTAATAAAGTAGTTTATTGTAAGAATAAACAAGACAGAGAAATATCAATTTCGTCGATACCACGACCAATCAAAAAAAAAAAAAAACAATCTCATTGATAATATTGGATTATCTTTCAAAAAAAATATATTACCCATTGTCACAACTAACTTTTAGCTGATTAAAATATAAGGCATATTAATAATAATGATGATCAATCCCATAGGGTAAGCATTTACAAAAAGAGAAATATTATAAGACTTGAATACATTAAATTAATTTCGGTTCCTTAACGGAAATAACATCTTATACAAAAATATCCTGATTATAATTAATAATCCTACACGACATCTTCAGTAACATTATATGTTCTTGTTATTGAACGAAGAAATTCATATGGTCTATTTACAGAATATAATTTGCACAAAAATCCAGAATAATTTCAATTATTCTCTTCCCACTGACTTGATGTCACGACATTCCTTTCTGTTTAATATTATCTCATTTCTTGTTTAGGGTAATTCTGCCGAACAGTTAAGCTAAGCAAAAATTAATCATAAAGTCAGTCTTAAATAGTTATCGGTTTCCTTTTTAAACATACATCTTATGGCAACATTGTTATATTAGTTTTACTGGAAATATTTAACCGGATATCCACTCAAGATTCCCAATAATACTGCTCAGAAAAATATTAATCTTCACACAGGCATTTTCACGATAACAGCGATAAAGTTAACTATGACCAATCTATTAACCATACTAGGTTAAAACAACACCTCTCTGGGTTAGAACCCCAATCAATCTAATCCTGATTGGCACACCTGGCTCAATCCTCAACAAGAAAAAAATATGCTTTACAAAGCATTGCATCAATATACTTAAACACAAAGACATTACTCATAGTACATGCCTCTCTAAAGACCAATATGCACCTATAATAGGAGCCTTACTGTTATAAATCCACAATTATGCAAATCAGCTGTTTATGGTAAAAATCCTGAACTCGAAAAATATGATCCCGTAACAGATTACCAACAAAGCCCAGTGGATTTCAGAAATATTCCACCTAACTTTAAAAACTTGCCTTACATTGATTTATTACATGATCCATAATTCTTAAACGTATGACTTATAGTAAGTCGTCCCTGGGATTATCCTCGCAAATTTGGATGTCGTTCAAATACCCTCTTAATAGAGAAAAACTATTGCACTAAAGGCAATGATATCAATTTAATCCAGTGTTAACATCATAAGAAAAAAACTGTATATAACGCTGCCCAACCACACAAACTGAGGTTGTAAAGTGATCTATAAAGATAAATTCAATCTCAAAATAAGATCCTCCCTGAATTTCCCGAACGCGAAAATGTCGATGGATTAGACCTACAGCATGGATCTAGGTTAGCAACAAAGGCTAAGCGACTAATGACCCATTAGGCAATCCATTTCGAAAATCACGCTCAGAAAACACAAGTTAAATCTGTTATTAAAAAAAAAACTGAAGAAAATATAGTCCAAGGACTCGAAGTAACATTTAGAATAACTGGGTCCGAAAACTTCCTAATATCTTAATCAAAATACGAAAAGGAAAATTCCCCTCAAAGAATACGATAATCCAAGCGAAAGTGCTTAAAGAACAAAGCACTAGAATATGAAAACTCAACCAAAGTTCTCAAAAGAAAGTTGTGTTACTAAAAAAATGTTCTTACACAAGAAAAACTGTAAATCTTCTTCCTACTTTTGCTTCTCGACAAATAAGAATGAGCATATTAGTTTAAATACTGTAAAATACTACTGAAATTATTAATTTATTCATCAAAATTACACAAAGGATGCACTCATTTTTATGAGTCAAAATCCTGGCATCATAGAAGGTCAGTTTCGAAATGAACATCGAACCTGCACTTTCTACTGAACCATTTAAACTACAAAATCAAATATGGCAAAGTGGTATTTATAAATGTCCACGCTACACTACTGTAACAAGTTGAAGTGATCAGTACCTTTGGCGAATCTAGATGAGGAAAAAAGGATATCGTTGGCCATAATCAGCTCCAAACCAACAGAAAATATGCTGGACTTCAACTGGGTTTCCATAGAACGAACCAAAGTCCTCCCAGGCTCGAACCACACCCGGTCGGTCGAAATAGTTCCAACATATCCTGGCGATATCTTCCCATACATATTCGAACACCAACGGATGGACCGCACACAGTTTATCAACTCGTCACGACGCGAAGGTGAACTCGAACAGTCACTAACAAGTTCCAATATGTGAACGCGCGTATGAACAAGTTCACGAGGGTCGACGCGGTCCCTTACAACACGAGAGTCGCGTGCACACTTCATGCTAAATGAAAGTTGCCTTCAACAAGTCCCCGCTGCACCCTGCTAATGCAGTATTCTCAAATCAATTTAGCCTACCATCGTAGTGGATATAAGCTTCATATTGTCCCTTCCCCCTGACACCTTGCTTGAGAATGTACTCTTTTCAAAAGGTATAATCACTGTGAAGAGTGAATCAAATCTAGGCTGCATTTCCACGACGGATTATATGCAGAGTTTCGTGACACCTCACGGCTGAGCTCGCGGTCGGGATTATAAAAGTATCCATCCGCATGGCCCGTTAGTTGCTGTAGACACACAGTCGCAGAGATAAACTATTACATGTTTAAGACCATGTCTGAGCCCTATTAAACACGTTTCTACTTCACGTAGAATGCTAAACAAACTAGCATACACTTCAGCACGGTCACACGTTTTTTTAAAACTCCCGTTAGCTGGCGATTTTACTTTCACTGATTTCCAGCTCAAACCTCTACGCTGTCAAGTTCTAAAACTCATTGCACTCTCCACGAGGTCGTCTGAGTCTCACATCTGCTTCCCCCACTTCCTCACACGTCATGACTCGATACGAAATATATCGCAGTCGAAACGTAATCAGCAGTGAGTTAACATATCATCTTCTGTTCTTCATACTTTCTTAATAATAGCTTTCTGCCATGGAAATAAACACACAGACGTATGTAGCTGCTTACATATAGCGCTAAATATGCATTAATTTGTATTAATCACACTCAGGTGAATCGATCGATATAGTGTTAGACACAGTCAACATGGTTATTATCGATGACCTTCGGGTTTCTCGTCGGAAACACGAGCTCTGCCGATCTCTTTCTTGATAGCATGACTTTTCTTGCTGCAGACCAGCTGTTATGATCGACTTCAGAGGCTAGTTAGAAAGTTACAGGGCGTTCCCAAAATACTGTAACCATGTCTGTACTTAAGCCCTTTATGAATAATGGTGCATTTTCCCTTTGATACCTTAAATAAAAGTCTCCTCAGCTTTTATTTACACCATTCCAGGTAATCTCGGCATATGTAGCATTATTCAGTCAACACTCAGTCTATCTTCTTCACATATGTTTTCAGGTTTTTTGCATTGAAACGACCTATCATTTCTCTTCCATTTCGGCTTACTACCTCATAACAATTATTTCATTTTATTATAGTGACTTCTCTGTCATGGTAATCTCTTTCTTGTAGTCGTGAATGGGTAGAATGCGTGACATCTCAGTGCTTAATTTCTTTTCGAATATGTTTTTTCTTTGTCCCGGTCAGGCGTTCTTTCTGAACTCCGACCTTCTCTGCTATTGCTGGGTTGTGACTTATCTAGATTTTCATCCTTTCTTTCCTTCGATTTTCTTCGTCCAACCTCCGTGGACTTATCTCGCCCTCTCTTGAGCCTCTCCTGTTGCACTTTTTTATCGGACGCCTCCGTTCGATAATTGTTGTATCTTGAGTACCCTTGATTTTGTCTGTTATCTCCGTTGTCACGGGTATCTCTATCATTCCTATTATATCTGTTATCTCTATTGTCTCGGGTATCTCTATCATTCCTATTATATCTGTTATCTCTATTGTCTCGGGTATCTCTATCATTCCTATTATATCTGTTATCTCTATTGTCTCGGGTATCTCTATCATTCCTATTATATCTGTTATCTCTATTGTCTCGGGTATCTCTTCGATAAAAATTTCTCTCCTCGTAGCGACGTTGCCAAGGCCTCTCCTGGGCGTCCCTACGTTGGTTTTCCCATCTCCTCTCTTCCTGATGGGTATTTCTAATAGGACCTATTCTATCATCTCTTCTTTGTTCGAAACGATCCGTCTGCTGTGTACGGTTCATCATTACCGCGTTTACAACTTTCGATTCCTGCCTGGCATTTTTGACTATAGTAGGTTGCGTCATCATACTCATATGATCTAATCGACGTAACAGGTCATCTAACGACGTTAAAGACGATACTCCGGAAGAAATAATTGATCTCCTTACTTCCGCAGGCAATTGACGTGAGATAGCTTCAAGGAGTTCTTCCTGGGTTAACGGCGGCTGAAGAAAACGGAGTTTTGCTAACTGACACGCAAAGTATTCAGCGTAGCTGGTTGGTCATGTACTGGAGTACTTAAGTGAATAGACTTCTGATCTCACATTCTGTTGGACCTCGATCGACCAAAATCTTTGTATGAAGGCTTCCGAAAACTGCTCAAAGTTGTCAAATGTGTAACGAAAAGCCCTGAACCATTGTAACGGAGCATCGGTGAGAAACCTTTCCACCATACGTAGCTCACGCTCACGTGGCACATGTGACTCCAAAAAGTAATCTCTTAATGTTTTGACAAATTCGATTGGTGTCATTCCATCCAAATTGCTAAACTTCCTAGGTTTGTCATCAAAATTTCGTATTATGGTTACATTCGGTGTCCTTTCCGATGATTTCGAAGTATAATCACCCACGCCTACGTTGGGGTTCGGAGAACTAAAAGTTTCCCTGCTTGTTCGAATGGGACTCGAATGTTCCATTTGACTGAGCCGAACGTTGGGTTCGTTGTTGGAAGATTCCTGTATCATCCTTTCCCTACCATCAGGTACTATCACTTCAGGTTGTTCAACTACAACTCGAAAATCGGACTGTAAAAGTGATCGCAATTGATCTTTTAGAGTATCTAAACTGATATGCCCCTCTAGATTAATTTGCTCGAGACCCTTTCTAATTTCATTAATCTCGGAAGTTTTCTTCTCCCTGACCTCATTTAACTCTATCTTACTTTGGTCGACTTTAGTTTCAACACTGTTAATACGTTTCTCTAAATCGGATATGTTATTAACCTGAGTATTTTGAATTCCATCCATTCTTTTGCTTAGATCTTCCCTAACATTTATTATGTCCTTGCTATTAGTTGCAAGACCAGTGGCAAGTTTAGATTCTAGCTTAGATTTCTCAACTTTAAAACATTCCTCATTAATTTTCATAATATCTTGACGAAATGTTACAATATTATCATTTATGACCCCTTTCAAATCGATGTCAAAATCATCCCTGAGAAGTTTCGTATGATCAGTGACTTGAGCTCGGAGTGTCCCCATTTCACATTTCAACTGCTCCAGGCTATTCTGGGTCTGATTAGTGTCATGGGAAAACTGCAGCTGAAGTGCTTCTAAATTTTTTTTACTGAGCTTCACACTCTTTTCAAAGTCTAGTCTAATCTCAACTTGAAATTCTTTATTAGATTTTTCTAGCTCCATTAACTTAACCTCTGTCTGATTTTGACTAGATTCGATTTTTCGGACCTCTAGCTCCATTTTATTTTGACTGGATTCTATTAATCCCACATCTGTTCTTAAATCATTGATTTGGGATTGCATAATCCTTACATTAGAGTTTACATCCTTTACTGTTTCCTCAATTCCCCTTTGACTAGTCTGAACATTGTTAAGATCTGTTTGCATTAAAGTTTGACTATTTTGCATTGAAGTTTGACTAGTTTGGATATTGTTAAGGTCTGTTTGGATTGATGTTTGACTAGTTTGGATTCTTTCTTGGGCAACCTGTACCAAGCCAACATTAGCCCGTAGTGTACTCATATCTAGTTGAGTTTTTCTATTATCGTCCTGGATATCTTCGATATTAGATTCTACACTGGTAACCTTCTTTTCTACCCTTTTAGAACTGTCATTGATAGCCTTCAAGGAGGATTGCATAGTATCAATTTCCCCCCTGATGCCTTCAGCAACTGCACCCTGCACAGTTTCAGACATATGGTCTAATGCAGATCTAGTTTGGACCTTAATATTTTCAATGTCCTGATTCAAATTGTCCATTTTATGTTGAAGAATTTCAAACATCTTCTTAACGTCACCAACAGTCACCATATTACCTTCAGACATGCTTCACTACACTTCACAAGAAATAAGAATACCACACCAACAAAGCACAGCGAGAACATCTACAAACAACCACCATTTACCATACATGCTCATTCTTATTGTCTGGCATTACCTTAAAATAAACTTATGTCTAAACACAAAGTGCCCCATTTCATTTGGGATCGACCATATACAAGTGCGTGTTGGTTTATATCGGTGAAGGTCTATGATTCTACCATTACTTAAATTTTAAATTTACTACAAATACTTCTATTTTTAATGATGTCAGCAATGATCATCAGCCGGAAACAAGTAGAACAAATTATTAACAAAGCGTGTGGCACCACTCCAATACATAAAATAAAATAAAAATTAATAATGGTTGCAATACCACTTGTAAGTCAAGTAGCTCGAGTATCCTCGTAATTGCTTTGTTCCATAGGAATTCCAATAGTTCGTGCCAAAATATTGGTTCACCATTATTTTATCGCCTCGATTCATAGTCACACAAGAAACACGGTGTTCCAATTCGCGATCTGTGTTACATGATCATAAACTAATTTCCACTTTGTACTTTCAGTTTCAATTTTGGCAGAATTATGGCATTCAACTCCCTGGTATTCGCTCTGGTATTCCAGTTTTTCGAAGCCCCTGAGCTGGGCGCCACCTAATGTACCCTTTTACCTACCAATACCTGTTGAATCCCTGGATAGCAGCTGGATCGTAGAACCTGAAAATGCCCCGGCTCTAAAGACCCCCCAAGTTCTACCAACAGACACAGGGATAATAGGGCCACTCGAATACCTAACAGGATGTATTAAGACTGACCAAGGCTCAGAAAAAGAAAAGACTAGCTCAAAACACAAGAATTCTTCAAGAGGAAGAAAGAATCTCAAAGGTGTGGTAAACACTAAAATACCTAGCGATGGCCCCCTTAATACACCCTTCCATCACCTCTATAAAGCATCACGCAATAATTAAAACCAAGTAATAAAGTAGTTTATTGTAAGAATAAACAAGACAGAGAAATATCAATTTCGTCGATACCACGACCAATCAAAAAAAAAAAAACAATCTCATTGATAATATTGGATTATCTTTCAAAAAAAATATATTACCCATTGTCACAACTAACTTTTAGCTGATTAAAATATAAGGCATATTAATAATAATGATGATCAATCCCATAGGGTAAGCATTTACAAAAAGAGAAATATTATAAGACTTGAATACATTAAATTAATTTCGGTTCCTTAACGGAAATAACATCTTATACAAAAATATCCTGATTATAATTAATAATCCTACACGACATCTTCAGTAACATTATATGTTCTTGTTATTGAACGAAGAAATTCATATGGTCTATTTACAGAATATAATTTGCCCAAAAATCCAGAATAATTTCAATTATTCTCTTCCCACTGACTTGATGTCACGACATTCCTTTCTGTTTAATATTATCTCATTTCTTGTTTAGGGTAATTCTGCCGAACAGTTAAGCTAAGCAAAAATTAATCATAAAGTCAGTCTTAAATAGTTATCGGTTTCCTTTTTAAACATACATCTTATGGCAACATTGTTATATTAGTTTTACTGGAAATATTTAACCGGATATCCACTCAAGATTCCCAATAATACTGCTCAGAAAAATATTAATCTTCACACAGGCATTTTCACGATAACAGCGATAAAGTTAACTATGACCAATCTATTAACCATACTAGGTTAAAACAACACCTCTCTGGGTTAGAACCCCAATCAATCTAATCCTGATTGGCACACCTGGCTCAATCCTCAACAAGAAAAAAATATGCTTTACAAAGCATTGCATCAATATACTTAAACACAAAGACATTACTCATAGTACATGCCTCTCTAAAGACCAATATGCACCTACAATAGGAGCCTTACTGTTATAAATCCACAATTATGCAAATCAGCTGTTTATGGTAAAAATCCTGAACTCGAAAAATATGATCCCGTAACAGATTACCAACAAAGCCCAGTGGATTTCAGAAATATTCCACCTAACTTTAAAAACTTGCCTTACATTGATTTATTACATGATCCATAATTCTTAAACGTATGACTTATAGTAAGTCGTCCCTGGGATTATCCTCGCAAATTTGGATGTCGTTCAAATACCCTCTTAATAGAGAAAAACTATTGCACTAAAGGCAATGATATCAATTTAATCCAGTGTTAACATCATAAGAAAAAAAACTGTATATAACGCTGCCCAACCACACAAACTGAGGTTGTAAAGTGATCTATAAAGATAAATTCAATCTCAAAATAAGATCCTCCCTGAATTTCCCGAACGCGAAAATGTCGATGGATTAGACCTACAGCATGGATCTAGGTTAGCAACAAAGGCTAAGCGACTAATGACCCATTAGGCAATCCATTTCGAAAATCACGCTCAGAAAACACAAGTTAAATCTGTTATTAAAAAAAACTGAAGAAAATATAGTCCAAGGACTCGAAGTAACATTTAGAATAACTGGGTCCGAAAACTTCCTAATATCTTAATCAAAATACGAAAAGGAAAATTCCCCTCAAAGAATACGATAATCCAAGCGAAAGTGCTTAAAGAACAAAGCACTAGAATATGAAAACTCAACCAAAGTTCTCAAAAGAAAGTTGTGTTACTAAAAAAATGTTCTTACACAAGAAAAACTGTAAATCTTCTTCCTACTTTTGCTTCTCGACAAATAAGAATGAGCATATTAGTTTAAATACTGTAAAATACTACTGAAATTATTAATTTATTCATCAAAATTACACAAAGGATGCACTCATTTTTATGAGTCAAAATCCTGGCATCATAGAAGGTCAGTTTCGAAATGAACATCGAACCTGCACTTTCTACTGAACCATTTAAACTACAAAATCAAATATGGCAAAGTGGTATTTATAAATGTCCACGCTACACTACTGTAACAAGTTGAAGTGATCAGTACCTTTGGCGAATCTAGATGAGGAAAAAAGGATATCGTTGGCCATAATCAGCTCCAAACCAACAGAAAATATGCTGGACTTCAACTGGGTTTCCATAGAACGAACCAAAGTCCTCCCAGGCTCGAACCACACCCGGTCGGTCGAAATAGTTCCAACATATCCTGGCGATATCTTCCCATACATATTCGAACACCAACGGATGGACCGCACACAGTTTATCAACTCGTCACGACGCGAAGGTGAACTCGAACAGTCACTAACAAGTTCCAATATGTGAACGCGCGTATGAACAAGTTCACGAGGGTCGACGCGGTCCCTTACAACACGAGAGTCGCGTGCACACTTCATGCTAAATGAAAGTTGCCTTCAACAAGTCCCCGCTGCACCCTGCTAATGCAGTATTCTCAAATCAATTTAGCCTACCATCGTAGTGGATATAAGCTTCATATTGTCCCTTCCCCCTGACACCTTGCTTGAGAATGTACTCTTTTCAAAAGGTATAATCACTGTGAAGAGTGAATCAAATCTAGGCTGCATTTCCACGACGGATTATATGCAGAGTTTCGTGACACCTCACGGCTGAGCTCGCGGTCGGGATTATAAAAGTATCCATCCGCATGGCCCGTTAGTTGCCGTAGACACACAGTCGCAGAGATAAACTATTACATGTTTAAGACCATGTCTGAGCCCTATTAAACACGTTTCTACTTCACGTAGAATGCTAAACAAACTAGCATACACTTCAGCACGGTCACACGTTTTTTTAAAACTCCCGTTAGCTGGCGATTTTACTTTCACTGATTTCCAGCTCAAACCTCTACGCTGTCAAGTTCTAAAACTCATTGCACTCTCCACGAGGTCGTCTGAGTCTCACATCTGCTTCCCCCACTTCCTCACACGTCATGACTCGATACGAAATATATCGCAGTCGAAACGTAATCAGCAGTGAGTTAACATATCATCTTCTGTTCTTCATACTTTCTTAATAATAGCTTTCTGCCATGGAAATAAACACACAGACGTATGTAGCTGCTTACATATAGCGCTAAATATGCATTAATTTGTATTAATCACACTCAGGTGAATCGATCGATATAGTGTTAGACACAGTCAACATGGTTATTATCGATGACCTTCGGGTTTCTCGTCGGAAACACGAGCTCTGCCGATCTCTTTCTTGATAGCATGACTTTTCTTGCTGCAGACCAGCTGTTATGATCGACTTCAGAGGCTAGTTAGAAAGTTACAGGGCGTTCCCAAAATACTGTAACCATGTCTGTACTTAAGCCCTTTATGAATAATGGTGCATTTTCCCTTTGATACCTTAAATAAAAGTCTCCTCAGCTTTTATTTACACCATTCCAGGTAATCTCGGCATATGTAGCATTATTCAGTCAACACTCAGTCTATCTTCTTCACATATGTTTTCAGGTTTTTTGCATTGAAACGACCTATCATTTCTCTTCCATTTCGGCTTACTACCTCATAACAATTATTTCATTTTATTATAGTGACTTCTCTGTCATGGTAATCTCTTTCTTGTAGTCGTGAATGGGTAGAATGCGTGACATCTCAGTGCTTAATTTCTTTTCGAATATGTTTTTTCTTTGTCCCGGTCAGGCGTTCTTTCTGAACTCCGACCTTCTCTGCTATTGCTGGGTTGTGACTTATCTAGATTTTCATCCTTTCTTTCCTTCGATTTTCTTCGTCCAACCTCCGTGGACTTATCTCGCCCTCTCTTGAGCCTCTCCTGTTGCACTTTTTTATCGGACGCCTCCGTTCGATAATTGTTGTATCTTGAGTACCCTTGATTTTGTCTGTTATCTCCGTTGTCACGGGTATCTCTATCATTCCTATTATATCTGTTATCTCTATTGTCTCGGGTATCTCTATCATTCCTATTATATCTGTTATCTCTATTGTCTCGGGTATCTCTATCATTCCTATTATATCTGTTATCTCTATTGTCTCGGGTATCTCTATCATTCCTATTATATCTGTTATCTCTATTGTCTCGGGTATCTCTTCGATAAAAATTTCTCTCCTCGTAGCGACGTTGCCAAGGCCTCTCCTGGGCGTCCCTACGTTGGTTTTCCCATCTCCTCTCTTCCTGATGGGTATTTCTAATAGGACCTATTCTATCATCTCTTCTTTGTTCGAAACGATCCGTCTGCTGTGTACGGTTCATCATTACCGCGTTTACAACTTTCGATTCCTGCCTGGCATTTTTGACTATAGTAGGTTGCGTCATCATACTCATATGATCTAATCGACGTAACAGGTCATCTAACGACGTTAAAGACGATACTCCGGAAGAAATAATTGATCTCCTTACTTCCGCAGGCAATTGACGTGAGATAGCTTCAAGGAGTTCTTCCTGGGTTAACGGCGGCTGAAGAAAACGGAGTTTTGCTAACTGACACGCAAAGTATTCAGCGTAGCTGGTTGGTCCTGTACTGGAGTACTTAAGTGAATAGACTTCTGATCTCACATTCTGTTGGACCTCGATCGACCAAAATCTTTGTATGAAGGCTTCCGAAAACTGCTCAAAGTTGTCAAATGTGTAACGAAAAGCCCTGAACCATTGTAACGGAGCATCGGTGAGAAACCTTTCCACCATACGTAGCTCACGCTCACGTGGCACATGTGACTCCAAAAAGTAATCTCTTAATGTTTTGACAAATTCGATTGGTGTCATTCCATCCAAATTGCTAAACTTCCTAGGTTTGTCATCAAAATTTCGTATTATGGTTACATTCGGTGTCCTTTCCGATGATTTCGAAGTATAATCACCCACGCCTACGTTGGGGTTCGGAGAACTAAAAGTTTCCCTGCTTGTTCGAATGGGACTCGAATGTTCCATTTGACTGAGCCGAACGTTGGGTTCGTTGTTGGAAGATTCCTGTATCATCCTTTCCCTACCATCAGGTACTATCACTTCAGGTTGTTCAACTACAACTCGAAAATCGGACTGTAAAAGTGATCGCAATTGATCTTTTAGAGTATCTAAACTGATATGCCCCTCTAGATTAATTTGCTCGAGACCCTTTCTAATTTCATTAATCTCGGAAGTTTTCTTCTCCCTGACCTCATTTAACTCTATCTTACTTTGGTCGACTTTAGTTTCAACACTGTTAATACGTTTCTCTAAATCGGATATGTTATTAACCTGAGTATTTTGAATTCCATCCATTCTTTTGCTTAGATCTTCCCTAACATTTATTATGTCCTTGCTATTAGTTGCAAGACCAGTGGCAAGTTTAGATTCTAGCTTAGATTTCTCAACTTTAAAACATTCCTCATTAATTTTCATAATATCTTGACGAAATGTTACAATATTATCATTTATGACCCCTTTCAAATCGATGTCAAAATCATCCCTGAGAAGTTTCGTATGATCAGTGACTTGAGCTCGGAGTGTCCCCATTTCACATTTCAACTGCTCCAGGCTATTCTGGGTCTGATTAGTGTCATGGGAAAACTGCAGCTGAAGTGCTTCTAAATTTTTTTTACTGAGCTTCACACTCTTTTCAAAGTCTAGTCTAATCTCAACTTGAAATTCTTTATTAGATTTTTCTAGCTCCATTAACTTAACCTCTGTCTGATTTTGACTAGATTCGATTTTTCGGACCTCTAGCTCCATTTTATTTTGACTGGATTCTATTAATCCCACATCTGTTCTTAAATCATTGATTTGGGATTGCATAATCCTTACATTAGAGTTTACATCCTTTACTGTTTCCTCAATTCCCCTTTGACTAGTCTGAACATTGTTAAGATCTGTTTGCATTAAAGTTTGACTATTTTGCATTGAAGTTTGACTAGTTTGGATATTGTTAAGGTCTGTTTGGATTGATGTTTGACTAGTTTGGATTCTTTCTTGGGCAACCTGTACCAAGCCAACATTAGCCCGTAGTGTACTCATATCTAGTTGAGTTTTTCTATTATCGTCCTGGATATCTTCGATATTAGATTCTACACTGGTAACCTTCTTTTCTACCCTTTTAGAACTGTCATTGATAGCCTTCAAGGAGGATTGCATAGTATCAATTTCCCCCCTGATGCCTTCAGCAACTGCACCCTGCACAGTTTCAGACATATGGTCTAATGCAGATCTAGTTTGGACCTTAATATTTTCAATGTCCTGATTCAAATTGTCCATTTTATGTTGAAGAATTTCAAACATCTTCTTAACGTCACCAACAGTCACCATATTACCTTCAGACATGCTTCACTACACTTCACAAGAAATAAGAATACCACACCAACAAAGCACAGCGAGAACATCTACAAACAACCACCATTTACCATACATGCTCATTCTTATTGTCTGGCATTACCTTAAAATAAACTTATGTCTAAACACAAAGTGCCCCATTTCATTTGGGATCGACCATATACAAGTGCGTGTTGGTTTATATCGGTGAAGGTCTATGATTCTACCATTACTTAAATTTTAAATTTACTACAAATACTTCTATTTTTAATGATATCAGCAATGATCATCAGCCGGAAACAAGTAGAACAAATTATTAACAAAGCGTGTGGCACCACTCCAATACATAAAATAAAATAAAAATTAATAATGGTTGCAATACCACTTGTAAGTCAAGTAGCTCGAGTATCCTCGTAATTGCTTTGTTCCATAGGAATTCCAATAGTTCGTGCCAAAATATTGGTTCACCATTATTTTATCGCCTCGATTCATAGTCACACAAGAAACACGGTGTTCCAATTCGCGATCTGTGTTACATGATCATAAACTAATTTCCACTTTGTACTTTCAGTTTCAATTTTGGCAGAATTATGGCATTCAACTCCCTGGTATTCGCTCTGGTATTCCAGTTTTTCGAAGCCCCTGAGCTGGGCGCCACCTAATGTACCCTTTTACCTACCAATACCTGTTGAATCCCTGGATAGCAGCTGGATCGTAGAACCTGAAAATGCCCCGGCTCTAAAGACCCCCCCAAGTTCTACCAACAGACACAGGGATAATAGGGCCACTCGAATACCTAACAGGATGTATTAAGACTGACCAAGGCTCAGAAAAAGAAAAGACTAGCTCAAAACACAAGAATTCTTCAAGAGGAAGAAAGAATCTCAAAGGTGTGGTAAACACTAAAATACCTAGCGATGGCCCCCTTAATACACCCTTCCATCACCTCTATAAAGCATCACGCAATAATTAAAACCAAGTAATAAAGTAGTTTATTGTAAGAATAAACAAGACAGAGAAATATCAATTTCGTCGATACCACGACCAATCAAAAAAAAAAAAAACAATCTCATTGATAATATTGGATTATCTTTCAAAAAAAATATATTACCCATTGTCACAACTAACTTTTAGCTGATTAAAATATAAGGCATATTAATAATAATGATGATCAATCCCATAGGGTAAGCATTTACAAAAAGAGAAATATTATAAGACTTGAATACATTAAATTAATTTCGGTTCCTTAACGGAAATAACATCTTATACAAAAATATCCTGATTATAATTAATAATCCTACACGACATCTTCAGTAACATTATATGTTCTTGTTATTGAACGAAGAAATTCATATGGTCTATTTACAGAATATAATTTGCCCAAAAATCCAGAATAATTTCAATTATTCTCTTCCCACTGACTTGATGTCACGACATTCCTTTCTGTTTAATATTATCTCATTTCTTGTTTAGGGTAATTCTGCCGAACAGTTAAGCTAAGCAAAAATTAATCATAAAGTCAGTCTTAAATAGTTATCGGTTTCCTTTTTAAACATACATCTTATGGCAACATTGTTATATTAGTTTTACTGGAAATATTTAACCGGATATCCACTCAAGATTCCCAATAATACTGCTCAGAAAAATATTAATCTTCACACAGGCATTTTCACGATAACAGCGATAAAGTTAACTATGACCAATCTATTAACCATACTAGGTTAAAACAACACCTCTCTGGGTTAGAACCCCAATCAATCTAATCCTGATTGGCACACCTGGCTCAATCCTCAACAAGAAAAAAATATGCTTTACAAAGCATTGCATCAATATACTTAAACACAAAGACATTACTCATAGTACATGCCTCTCTAAAGACCAATATGCACCTACAATAGGAGCCTTACTGTTATAAATCCACAATTATGCAAATCAGCTGTTTATGGTAAAAATCCTGAACTCGAAAAATATGATCCCGTAACAGATTACCAACAAAGCCCAGTGGATTTCAGAAATATTCCACCTAACTTTAAAAACTTGCCTTACATTGATTTATTACATGATCCATAATTCTTAAACGTATGACTTATAGTAAGTCGTCCCTGGGATTATCCTCGCAAATTTGGATGTCGTTCAAATACCCTCTTAATAGAGAAAAACTATTGCACTAAAGGCAATGATATCAATTTAATCCAGTGTTAACATCATAAGAAAAAAAACTGTATATAACGCTGCCCAACCACACAAACTGAGGTTGTAAAGTGATCTATAAAGATAAATTCAATCTCAAAATAAGATCCTCCCTGAATTTCCCGAACGCGAAAATGTCGATGGATTAGACCTACAGCATGGATCTAGGTTAGCAACAAAGGCTAAGCGACTAATGACCCATTAGGCAATCCATTTCGAAAATCACGCTCAGAAAACACAAGTTAAATCTGTTATTAAAAAAAACTGAAGAAAATATAGTCCAAGGACTCGAAGTAACATTTAGAATAACTGGGTCCGAAAACTTCCTAATATCTTAATCAAAATACGAAAAGGAAAATTCCCCTCAAAGAATACGATAATCCAAGCGAAAGTGCTTAAAGAACAAAGCACTAGAATATGAAAACTCAACCAAAGTTCTCAAAAGAAAGTTGTGTTACTAAAAAAATGTTCTTACACAAGAAAAACTGTAAATCTTCTTCCTACTTTTGCTTCTCGACAAATAAGAATGAGCATATTAGTTTAAATACTGTAAAATACTACTGAAATTATTAATTTATTCATCAAAATTACACAAAGGATGCACTCATTTTTATGAGTCAAAATCCTGGCATCATAGAAGGTCAGTTTCGAAATGAACATCGAACCTGCACTTTCTACTCAACCATTTAAACTACAAAATCAAATATGGCAAAGTGGTATTTATAAATGTCCACGCTACACTACTGTAACAAGTTGAAGTGATCAGTACCTTTGGCGAATCTAGATGAGGAAAAAAGGATATCGTTGGCCATAATCAGCTCCAAACCAACAGAAAATATGCTGGACTTCAACTGGGTTTCCATAGAACGAACCAAAGTCCTCCCAGGCTCGAACCACACCCGGTCGGTCGAAATAGTTCCAACATATCCTGGCGATATCTTCCCATACATATTCGAACACCAACGGATGGACCGCACACAGTTTATCAACTCGTCACGACGCGAAGGTGAACTCGAACAGTCACTAACAAGTTCCAATATGTGAACGCGCGTATGAACAAGTTCACGAGGGTCGACGCGGTCCCTTACAACACGAGAGTCGCGTGCACACTTCATGCTAAATGAAAGTTGCCTTCAACAAGTCCCCGCTGCACCCTGCTAATGCAGTATTCTCAAATCAATTTAGCCTACCATCGTAGTGGATATAAGCTTCATATTGTCCCTTCCCCCTGACACCTTGCTTGAGAATGTACTCTTTTCAAAAGGTATAATCACTGTGAAGAGTGAATCAAATCTAGGCTGCATTTCCACGACGGATTATATGCAGAGTTTCGTGACACCTCACGGCTGAGCTCGCGGTCGGGATTATAAAAGTATCCATCCGCATGGCCCGTTAGTTGCTGTAGACACACAGTCGCAGAGATAAACTATTACATGTTTAAGACCATGTCTGAGCCCTATTAAACACGTTTCTACTTCACGTAGAATGCTAAACAAACTAGCATACACTTCAGCACGGTCACACGTTTTTTTAAAACTCCCGTTAGCTGGCGATTTTACTTTCACTGATTTCCAGCTCAAACCTCTACGCTGTCAAGTTCTAAAACTCATTGCACTCTCCACGAGGTCGTCTGAGTCTCACATCTGCTTCCCCCACTTCCTCACACGTCATGACTCGATACGAAATATATCGCAGTCGAAACGTAATCAGCAGTGAGTTAACATATCATCTTCTGTTCTTCATACTTTCTTAATAATAGCTTTCTGCCATGGAAATAAACACACAGACGTACGTAGCTGCTTACATATAGCGCTAAATATGCATTAATTTGTATTAATCACACTCAGGTGAATCGATCGATATAGTGTTAGACACAGTCAACATGGTTATTATCGATGACCTTCGGGTTTCTCGTCGGAAACACGAGCTCTGCCGATCTCTTTCTTGATAGCATGACTTTTCTTGCTGCAGACCAGCTGTTATGATCGACTTCAGAGGCTAGTTAGAAAGTTACAGGGCGTTCCCAAAATACTGTAACCATGTCTGTACTTAAGCCCTTTATGAATAATGGTGCAGTACTGCGCAGAGAGACATTTTACTTTCTCGACTGCTGCAGCTTGTAACCTCCCAGTGCTCCGCCATGTTTCCACCACACCTCGTGGACCTGTACAACGTTGCCGTGCTTCCTCCAGTACTGTTTACTTGATACTACTACTACTATCAGGTGACATTCATTTAAACCCAGGACCCCTTATCCTCTACTACCAGAACGCACAGAGCATCAAAAATAAACTAACCGACTATATAGCAAATATAACTGAAATCAATCAATTTGATATCCTCTGCCTCTCAGAAACATGGTTGTCAGACTTCGTATCTTGTGGGGAACTTCCGTTTTCATCTGAGTTCAATGTGTTTCGGCGCGACAGATCCTCAAGGGGTGGTGGTGTTGCATTCGCAGTTCATAACAAACTGAAGGCAAAACATCGGCCTGACTTAGAAACTTCCTGCGAAATAATATGGATTGAGATTATTATCCCAAAAGGGAAGAATTTACTCGTAGGTTGCTTCTACCGCCCACCTTCCAGCAAAATTGACACCTTAGAGGAATGTTTCAACACTACTGTTCTTGCCCTCAATCAAGAAAATGAAATAGTGTTGCTAGGCGATTTTAACTCCCATATCTCCTGGACATCAATAGACAATGGTACCATACACTCTCCCCAAATAGATACTTTCATTTTATCAAATTTTATACACGGTCTACATCTGAAACAGTTCAATCTACACCCAACAAGAAAATCCGAAACACTGGACCTCATATTTTCAACCCTGCGCAATGTCACTGTGACCGTTGGAAGAAATATCCTGAACACCGACCATAGCTCAATAGAAGTTACTCTCCCCGTCCCAGCCAGCAGACATAAAAATAGCCCCACCACCGATAAGAAAGCTTTCCCTCTTTGGAGAAAGGTCGACTGGCAAGCTGTCAATCAGGATTTATCATCTCTACCCTGGTGCCTGCTAACAGCTGAGAGAGACGTAAACAGCGCAGTGGCCTTGTTTGAGGATTTACTTTACTCGGCCATTAAACAACACGTTCCTTTCTCCGTACCCAAATCCAACAAATACCCGCACTGGCTAAGTCAAAACACCAAACTCCTTCTCCAAAATAAAATTCGAGCGTGGTCACTGTGGAAATCAGTTCCTAATCCTCACACACGCAATGTATTTATTCACCTACGGAAAATTTCAAGAGTTCATATGTCAGAAGATTACAACCGCTACATTTCTTCCATAACAGGAAATCTCAAGAATAACCCGAAGAAGTTCTGGACACTTATATCATCCCGTAGAAAGACTCCCAGAATTCCACTTAACCTAAACCTCCATAATGAAGAAATCCCATTTGAATTGAGGTCCACACATTTCAATGAATATTTCCATTCAACCTTTTCAGTTCCCGTGCCAATCCCCAGTCCCCCTCAACTTACTAGCGTCTGTTCTGATTCACTGTTTCAAATTTCAACGACCCCCGATGAAATCCAAAATATTTTAAAAAGTCTGCCCGCAAACAGATCTACCGGACCATCAGACATAAGCCCTATATTCCTGAAAAACACCTCTGCATCTCTCAGCATCCCCTTATCCATGATACTCAACTGGTGCATGACTTCCGGCACTTTTCCTGACTCATGGAAAAGAGCTGATGTCACACCTGTCTTTTAAATCAGGCAGCAAGCATGAAATTTCCTCATGCAGACCTATATCTATCGTCCCTATACTCTCTTCAGTCTTCGAAAGAATAATACATTGCCGTCTCCTCACTTTCACCAAACCACACCTCTCAGAAGAACAACATGGCTTCGTCCCTGGAAAATCATGTTTAACAAATCTGACTGTTCTGAGCCATCACATAATTTCTGCAATAGATCAAAAATATCAGCTAGATGTAATCTACGTCGACCTGGCCAAAGCATTTGATTCCGTGAACCATTTCCTTCTCCTCCACAAGCTTGCTTCACGATACAACGTACATGGATCCTTCCTATCCCTAATACAAAGCTTCCTGTCCAATAGGCAACAACGGGTAGTGCTTCCAGGGTCTGTATCGTCCTGACTCCCAGTCTTATCAGGAGTAACTCAGGACAGTATCCTGGGACCCCTTCTCTTCGTGCTGTATATGGACGATATAAACACATGTGTGCAAAATTCTCCGTGTTCCCTTCTTCTATACGCTGATGACCTCAAGATATTCAGAAAAATTTCCAATTCTGACGACCACGCTGACCTCCAGGAAGCAGTGAATACATGTACTGATTGGTTCAACAAATGGAAGTTATCCCCAAATCCGAAAAAGTGCTTCAATGTGTCTTTCTCACTACTGAAATCTGGAAATCAGGCGAACTATAAAATATGTGGAAATAAATTGGATACGGTTTCTCAGGTGAGAGATTTAGGTATTATTCACGATGATAAACTGACATTCTCTCCCCACATTGACCATATTAAATCTCGCGCAATGCGCAGTCTTGGCATTCTATACAGATTCACAGAAATTAAAGACCTCACTGCACTTAAATTATACTTCACCACATATGTTCTCCCTATCCTAGATTTCTCTTCTCCAATCTGGTCTACTTCGGCTATAACCAATATTTCTAAAATTGAACAGTGTCTTTAATTTCTTCATATCAGTAGTCAAAGCTCGCAATCCTTCACTAAGGCACTTCGCCAAATCCGATATTCTAAACCAGCTCAATGTACTCGACCTGAGAAGCCGTCTACAATGTACTGACCTGTGTTTCTTACATAAAATTATGAATGGTTACGCAAAATGTAACATGCTCTTAAGCTACTTCCCACTTCATGTTCTCTCCCGTTCAACACGCCAGAACCATTTACACCACGTACCTCGCCCACGTCTTGAATTACATAAGCGCTCTATTTTCCACCGTCTACCTACCCTTAGCAACTCCCTTCCAAACATTGACATATTCTCTCCCTATCGAACATTCAAACATAACATTAGAAGATCCCTTTCACCCTCTTTTCCTAACCCCTCGCCCTCCTAATCACTCACTACCCCAATCACTCCCTACGTCCTTCCCGAGATTTATCCTTTCTGCCATCACTGCCAATTGTTACCTGTTATTCTTGTTGTTGTTTTTGTTAATATTATTTGAAATTGTTAAAATATTAGTGTAAAATGACCTTTTCATGGTTGTATCTAATAATTATTAAATAAATAAATAAGTGTGCGCTGCTTAGTGGGGTTATAAAAGGGTTACCAGCTTCTGTACATTATAACAGACCGCACTATACTGTATGTGCTGAGTGCCAGGTAAATCAGTCATCCCTACACAATCGGTGAGGCCCTAAATAATGTGTTCAATAGGGAAGTATGGTAACACTTACACATTCCAACCAGGCAATTATAACGTGAATTAATTAGTGTCACATGAACGAACAAACACATCGCTAGTTACTTGGTGTTCAGTTGCCCGTGTTCGTAAGTACAGAGGTCCTATCCCTGGGGTAACTGAACAGGCAACCCGCAATACATACCATAGAAAGCTGTGTGAGGGCTCAAACGAAAGGGCTCCATCTCCTCTTTAGGACAAGTCATTTCGCCCTAAGATAAAAATTACCCCCATCTACGAAATTAAGGATGTTTTAGTGCGCATGCGCACTTAAAGGCTCTTCTAAATTGGTGGAATTCCCAATTGTTATGCTCCATACCCCCTTCTTTATCACCTACCCCTACCCCCAGAATGCCCTAAAATTCCAAATAGATTTTTCCAAATTTAAGTAGATTTAACACAAAAGTCCACCATTGCTTCCACTTACATTCGCCGAGCTCATCTCTGTTGACTTCCCTTGGTCAGTTTAGGTTCTTTTCCAGCCTATTTTTAGATTTATTTATTACTAGCTATTTTATCCGGCGTTGCCCGAGAGGTGTATTTACATGTTATAGAAAGATACATGCCAATATATTACGCAAGGTATATTCACTTTGCCCCTAGGTGAGTTTAAAACATAGTTATCTTGGGCTCTGAAGTTAATCAAGTGCCATATTAACTCATTGTAAATCTAGGCGAAAGGTACTGTGGAGTACATTAACGTAGTGGAGAATGCATCAATAACAAAAAGGGCTGTATATGCACATTTCTCAAGGACCTAGTCTCACAATTACGGTACTTTCCTGATAGTCTTTATTGCTCTTGTAATGGGTGTAATTGAGACGTCTTGTTCACATAGTTCTCTGTCATTTTTTAGCCTATTTTCAATTTTGAAAAAATAGGCTTATGAGATCACCTTTTGTCCGTGTGTGTGTGCGTGTGTGTGTGTGATTCGTGTGTGTGTCCCCCCCTAATAAAATCTAAACGGCAGGAGCGATTTCAATGAAACTCGGAAAGTTCATAGCACTATTCCCGGCGACCTCGACCTTGCCCTTCAAATTTTGTTACGACTCACCAATCCAACATGGCGGCTGTGCGAAATATTTCACCAGCATTCAATATCTCCGAAACTATTACCGATATTACCCTGAAATTTTCTATGGTGATAGAGGGAACTACTATAAGTTCACTTATGTGACTTTTGAAAACCTGGTAACTACAAAACCAACATGGCGGCCAAGCGAAGTTGCGACTTTTAAATAGACGTTTCTCGCGATTTGACCAACCAAACGCAATGAAACTTGGTACAGTATATGTTTATATACATTGTAATGCACCGACATCTAACTTCGTTCAATTGTTTACATAATCACAAGATGGCTGATGTGCGAAATATTTCACCGGCATTCTATATCTCTGAAACTATTAGCGGTATCTCCCTAAAATTTTGCACGGAGATAAAGGGCACTATTGGACGTCCATCTATAAGATTTTCAAAAACCGGTTAACTACAAAACGAACATGGCGGCCAAGCGAATTTGAACATTTTAAATAGACCTTTCTCGCGATTTAATGTTCCAAGCGCACTGAAACCTGGTACAGGACATATTTATACATATTGTAATCCACTGGTATCTAATTTAGTTCAATTGTTTACATAACCTCAAGATGGCGGCTGTGCGAATTTTAAAATTAAGTTTTTATTTCTTGTGATGTAGTCATACGATCGAAGTGAAAGTTTGAATAATGAACCTACGCAATAATTTTCCTTTAATGGTACATGACTCTATGGCCTATACATTTAACAATCCAACATGGCGACCATCCGAAATATTTAGACGATACTGAATATCTACGAATCTATTTTAGCAATCAAACTGCATTTTTTAATGTTCATAGGGGATATAAACTTAAGTTCACCTATAGGACTTTAAATAACCTGGTGATCACAAATCCAACATGGCGGTGACGCGAATTATAAATATTTAAATGGACGTTTCTCGCAATTTAACCATCTGCGTGCAGTGAAACTTGGTACAGTAAATCTTTATCCGAATGTTAATCCACTGGCATCTAATTTATTTCAATTGTTTCCATAACCTCAAGATGGCAGCTGTGAAACATTTTTAAATCTCCTTGTTTTTTCTTGTGTCCTAATTATGCGATTGAAGTTTGAATACTACACGTTCACAATAATCTGCATGTAACAGTACATAACTCTAGGACCTACATATATAAAATCCAACATGGCGACCATCCGAAATATTTAGTCGGTTCTCAATATCTATGAATCTATTACAGCAATCAAACTGAAATTTTGTATGTTGATAGCGGCAGTTAACTTAAGTAGGATATATGAAAATAGGCTGTATAGTTCTTCACGGAACTATTTGTTAAATTGTTGCATCTACCTTTTTGAAAGGAAACAATATTTAAATTATTCAATATTTGGAATATAAAGTCATCACTCTGGAGTCAAATATACTTACGATTTTTAACCCCGCACAAATGGTGTGATTAATGAGAAATGGCTTATTCATGTACATAAAGCAGTGTGTAGGCTACAATAGCTGCATATTAGGGAATAGTATTGCTGTATTTACATGTCTATTATCTCATATTGAGCGGCTTTGGTGGCGTATTTGGTAGCATGCTGAGCTTCTATGGCCAAGGTCGCGGGTTAGAACCCGGCCGAAGTCATCGGAGTTTTGAAGAGCGTTAAAATCCTTCAGTATTCCTTCCTTCGGAGGGGAAGTAAAGCCGGTGGGCCTATCTAATAGGACAAAGATTTATGTGACATAAAAGAGCCTTCCACTAACTACAGTAAAGCCGGTGGGCCCATCTCATAGGACACAGATTTATGTGATGTAAAAGAGCCTTCCACTAACTATACTCGTGTGAAAGTAAAATTTGATTAGCGCTATTAAGTTCCAAGGGTCACCGTCTGGTTACGGGGATATCTATTAGCCAAGTTTGCAGCTAGATATCGTTGACGGTAGCATTTGGTATAAAAAGTAGGAACTACTTAAAACTGACTGTCTGTAGTGCTTACCTGAATTACATACAACACACAATAATACAGCCATCATAATTAACACCGGTTATCAGGCAGATTCTACACACATCCAAAGTACACGGGGCTGCATGACCGGGATGTCGCAGCCCCTAAACAGAGGAACCAACTAACCTATCTCACCTAGTTAAAGTAAAAGCAGCAACGTGTAATCCCAGTGTAATGTCAAATGAGATGCATTGATGGAGAACACATTGGGCTTCTTCTTTAGCCCCTAAAGTATTTCGTAAGATAGGTCAAAAGTTTGAAATGGCAGACTTGGAATATCAATACTTCACCAATCTGTGTATAATTAATGAAGAGCCTGTATGCTTAAAAATCCATAAGCCTTTTCTATTCAAAGCGGCTTCAAGTAACACGACGTTGTGGAAAGTAAAGAGGTTAGCTCAAAGTATATGGTGTCTAAAAAGAAAGCAATGAAAAAGCAAATGTAGGCTAATTATAAATGTGACTGAGATGAAAAAATATATTAAAATCATTATGCAATCTAATTTAAATGACATTGAATGAATATAAATTTAATAAATACGATAACTTACTTGAAGTAATGACAATGTTTCATTTATAAAATGATTTGTCTATTGTTTAATATTTTATGGGTTTAGCGAAGTCCAAATTACGTCAGTGCTAGTTCTGGAAAAAGACGTAAATACGAATTGAGCGCTACTGTGAAAAGATCCTGTACGCGTTTGAGTGTTAAATGGGCAGGCAGTTTAAAGCAGGCAGGAGGGATGCGATCCAGCTGGCAGTGAAAATGGTGCTGCAACCTATCTTGTCTTGTGTTAAATGAACCGGCAGTTTAAAGCTATTATGAAAGAGCACAAAACATATCTACAATGGCATTACATATGCCAGTTGCCAGTACCGATGGAAGATGTCGCATTCAACACTACTCTTGGTCCCCCACAGGGGGTGTGCTTTCATTTCCCGAGTTTACGTGAGACAGAGTTAGGGGTGATGATTGTCTTACGTGATTTCCGGCGATAACTTTGCTCCGGACACAAACACTCCTTTGTCTGTTGTGTGTAGTCGTCATTTTGAGAGTTCAGCACCGTAGTTGTGATCGTATAATCGTGCACCACGGTTGCGAGGGCAGCTGTAGCAAGTCCAGACATCGTAGGTTTGAAACTATCCTGAGTGTGGTTTTTCTACACTCTGTCCAGGCAAATGCCGGGATAGTAGTTGACCAATGCTAGTAACGCACATGATAGTGACTTCTTTGCCTCTCATACCTACGATGATATCCAATTGACTATGGAATTAACAGTCCAGTGCATATCCATACGTTATATTTTGAAAAATGGGTATCATGATGTTTTCTTGCGATTCTGTTGAATCATTCTTCAGTACATCCCCAAGGGGCTCGTGACTGACGGGATGTGGGTTTGGAGACCACGGGACCCTAGCTGAGTGCGGTATTGCTTTCACTTACATGTGCCCGGCTCCCTTCTGTCATCGTTCCTGTCGACCACCCTTGGTCACCTCTCGTTCACTTACGACATTACGACACTCCCCCTCCTTCAGGGGCTTACAACTTGCGGGACGCTGGTTAGCGATCAGGGGACCCCAGCGGAGTTCGCGATTGCTTCCACTTAATTGTGCCGGGGTCCTGTCTGGCATGTTTACTGGTCAACTCTTGTTCTCTTCTGACCCTGACGGTATTAGGATATCTGAGGTCTAAGAAGTCTTTCAAATTCCCGCCTTAATTGGACCTTGTTTCATCTTTCCTTATACCCTCATTCTTCGAAGGGTCAGATCTCTTGTTTTTCTTTTCATCATATCTCCTCCCTTCTGCACGAGGTCATAAAGGAGGCAGGGTGTGTGTAGCCTCACCACTGGAGGTGCTACATTCTCAAGGGCTCACGGCTGTTGAGTTTGGGAGGATACCTGAGCTGGATCTGTTTTTTCCCTTTTTCCAGTGATTCTGGGGAGGTCTATCTCCTATTTCCCTTCCTATTTACCTTTCATGGCACACCTTACCAAATCCGTCAATTCTCAATTTTTGAGGGTTGAGAGTATTTCATTTACCTGCATTTTAATTGCCTTATTCCTTCCTTTGTGACCTTCTGTTCTCCTAATCAGTAATTTGGTTGTAAGTTGTAGTTATTTTTAGTTCTGGTGCTCATTTTATCATCGTTCTTCATTTTCATCCCAAAGAATTAAGAGGCCTATAGCCTCCATGTTAGGCCCTTTATCATCAACTATCATCATCAAATTACAATTTCAGCAAAATCTTTTTCTACAATGAAAACTGAAAGTCTGGTTTAAGTTGTATTCACAGTGGAAATAATTTATTGTATGAAATGTTTGGATTGCATTTCTCAGAACTGTAATCCTCTCCACTCATTAACCAGACCGCAGCAGCGGTCTTGCCAGCAGGAAAGTTCATAAAGGTTTATAAAAATCGAGTGAACCTAATGGAATTCTATTTTAATAAGGTGCGATGATATGTTTGGTTTCTGTCACTTAATATCAAGCTATTGTATTTTGTGGCCGGCCCCGTGGTGTAGGGGTAGCGTACCTGCCTCTCACCCTGAAGCCCTGGGTTCGATTCCCGGCTCCGTCAGGGATTTTAGAAACTGACGTGAGGGCTGGAAGCGGGTGCACTCAGCCTCGTGAGGACAATTGAGTAGCTGTCTGACAGTGGAGCAGCACCCTGATCACGAAACCCAGATTAACGGCCGAGGGGACCCGATGCGCTGATCACGCGACACCCCAATATATGCAGGCTAAATGGCTGGACAGCGGTCGCTTGGTAGGTCTAGGCTCTTCATGGGATGTATTGCCAGGGGTTATTATTATTATATTATTTTGTGATATAATTTGCATTTTGATATTGCGGAAATTATATTGACAAATAGTGTCACGTCTTTGCTATGCTATACTCGGTTGACAGTGCTGTGTGAGCAGTTGAGTAACTAACGGGATTTCAAGCAAAGATCCTCATTTTCTATACCGGTAGTGCAGAGCGCAACTCGCATCCAGTCGGCCGTGTCTCGACTTGAGCTATGTTGCCATGGAAATGATCTGCCTTGCCATTCCTTCATGAGTATATTTGATGACTTTATATTAGCCTTTGCTCGAGTACAAAAGGACCGAAATCAGAAGAATGAGACTCGAAAATTCATGTAGCCAGCCGTTCCTTCTGGGTCCTAAACTATATGTATGCAAAATTTGGTTGAGATTGGTGGAACGGTGTAGATTTGTATACGGAACAAACCCTCCCACCTACATACACACCCACATACATACAGACTTTCACTTTTATATATAAGATTTAATATGTATTTATAACTCTTTATTGATGATCGATTTATCGATTATTGATCAACTAGAAAGTCATCGACTCGAAATTTCCAAAAATAGTAGTTACCACCCAAACGCGTAATCGGGGATTATCATGCGAGGGCTCAAACGAAATGCCTCCATCCCCTCTATCCATAGGACACGCCAATTCCAATAGCGTTATTCTTTTTATGATGGACGTTTGCAAGGTTAAGTGAGGGTTTCCACTAAGTCATGTAACATGACACCTAGCTGCGCACGACAGGATAGCCCGAGCGGTCGATCCAACACGATTGATTAATTTATATTTTAATTATTTATTTAATGTCTATTTATTTAGTATTTAATTTTTATGAATTTATTATTTTATATTTGATAAATTTGTTTCTTCTTCTTGTCGACGTTTCGGCCAGCTATGGACCACGTTAATTCAACTGCTCTGTACCTCGAGCTTTAACATTCGCCCGGTAACGTCTCATGTGTTCTCGGTGGTGCTGTTTCCTGGTCTCAGTTCACGTCTTGGCTGTTGTTAGTTTAGGCTTTTCCTGGAAACTCAGGTGCTCAATAGTTTCACCTTAAGGGGCGTACGCATCTGAATATCGTATGTAATTCCCACTTGTTTTAAATACTTTCCTACCTCTCCAAACCACGCTCCCTTGTTTCTATTACCCAGAAAGTAAGTAAAGATTTTGTTTGACAATCACATTGGGCTCAATTTTGTTAAATGACCATACAACACAATCCTCCTCTTTCTCATCATGTCAGTGATTTTGGTAACATGTGTGCAGAGTTCATGGTTATGCTTCCGTCTGTAATCACCGTTTTCCTTGACTGGGCCCAAGACTTTCCGTAATATCTTCCTTTCTTTCGTTGCATCCTAAGACACTCTGCAGCATATAACGGTTCCTGTCGGATGACTGTGCAATGATTTCTTGTTATATATTCCCTTGGTTAACTGGTATGCAGTTTCCATTTTTGTAATTCGAGATGTAAAAGCCTTCTTCTCAGAGATATTAAGTTTTATCCATTCACCTAGGTATTTGAACTTTTCTGTCCGCTTGTTCTTTCCTCTTGCAATGGCTAGTTCTCTTGGTGCCAGCGTTATATTACTTATACACTTGGTTTTCCTGCAGGAGATATTGAGAGTGAATAAGGTCTGAGGTCCAGTCCCCAGGAAGTTTCTCTGTTTCTCAAATATCGCCTGGTATCTTAGTTAACTTGTCAACTGCCTTGTCTCCAGCATATTTCAATAGTGGAGATGTTATCAAGTTTTCACCTGGTGCCTTATTGTTTATCAATGACTGTTTGATTTCATCTTTTGTCGGTGGAAGTGAATCTGCGTGAAAGTGTGCATTTTCTTCGAATTGAAATGTGGATTCTGGGGCTTCTCAGTTGAGGAGTGTTTCAAAGTATTCAGCCAGGAATTGGCAGTTGTCATTGTCATTGTGAGCAGTTTTCCGTCGAGATCTTTGAAGTGTTGGTTTGGTGAAGTGTAATTATTGAGATTCTGTTTGAAAATTCCGTAGGCGTCTCGAGCATTGTTCTTCTTGAAATCCTGCTGAATTTGTACTAGCTGATTCTTGTCGAAGGCACGTTTTACCCCGCGTATAATTTTTGCGTTGTTTTTTCTTGTATCTAGGAACTTCTCCCAGTTATCTGCGTTTCTCAATGAGTTCCATCTATGGCAGACAAGTTGCCTTTTCCTTATTACCACATTAAACTCACTGGTCCACCGGGCATGCTTCTTCGGTTGCGTGAGGGGGACTGTCTTCTTAGCTGTCAACCAGCGCCTTTTGTAGTTGTTCCCAGTTCTGTGGATCCAAGGACCTTCCTGGTATTTTGTGGAATGAGTTTAAGTTTGACTTTAGCAAGGTAATGATCAGAGTCAAGGTTGGCACTTCGCAGAATATTCACATTTTGTATCTCTCGTTCCGCTTTCCGAGCAATGGCTACGTGTTCGATCTGGAACTCACCAAGAATGGGATTTGGGGATGTCCAAGTATTTTGTTTCTCGGGTAAGTGCTTGCAAGCTGTCGATTTCATAATTAGTTTGAATGCCCTACAGAGTTCAATGAGTCTCTCCCCATTACGGTTGGTTCTCTGGTGAGCCGGATAATTTCCTACAATGTTTTGATGTTTTCTTTCTTATCCGAGTTGAGCATTGAAATCTCCCATCATGATAATAGTGTGCTTGTCGGGTATTTGGATGTCCTCCTGATCTTCCCAAAATGTATCTGTTCCTTTTGGGTCTGCTTTGTTTGCTTGATTAATCGGTGCTTGAACGTTGACAATAGTGTCCATTCTGTTTGCACTACGGAATGAAAGAGCCGAGACTCGGCTGCTAGAGAGGCTAAGTCCGTGACAATAAATCCTATGCCAAGATGAGGAACATTTTTCATTACACGTTTGCCGGTCTTACCTTATAAATTCTGTAACCTTTTGATTCGAAAGCATGTTCATCTGTAAACCTTGTTTCTTGAATTGGTGTGATAGGAATTTTATGTTGAGAGAGTGTGTCTGTTTAGTGTTTCAGTTTGCCAACCTTTAAAAGGGAATTCACATTAAAGGTAGCAAAGAAGTGTCTATGCTTTTGTTTGATTTTTTTTGTGGAGTCTCCAATACCTCCAAGCATGTCGGTTCGGGCTCCCCCAGAATCCGAAGGCCCGCATGAGTCACTTTCGACGATTGCTGATTGGTTACCACCTTAGGTAGTAGGTTCTGCTGAACTTTCCTGTATGCTTTAAACAGTTGAAAAACTGTAGATTGGGCTCAGTGATATTTTACACTGTCCAAGATACTACAAAGGTTGCGAGCCTTGGAGGCCCCATCACTGATCGGCTCGCCGACCCAGTTTCCCACTGGGATTGATTACTCAACCTTCCACTGTGTTGCCCGGCTTAACTCGTGTGAGTTAGAGTGAAAGAGGCTAGTTGGATTCTCTTGTTGTGAGCAGCGACTTAATTCACTCCCATTCGCCCAGAGCCACAAAGACTCCTCCCAGGTTGATTCCTGGGTCCCTTATTTATTTATATTTATTTATTTATTGAATACTTATCATCAATTATTATTATTGTATAACGAAAGGTTCGCTTTGTCATGACGGTTATGCGGGTAGTGTCATGTGTGGCTCGCTCAAAGTCACGCCGTCGTTTCAACGAGAATAAACCTGTCGAGGGTTAGCTCGGACGGCTATTGCAGGTGGCGTGTTTCTCGTTACCTTTTCAAACAAGACCAAACCAGTTGCGTGACGCCACAGGGCTGTGGTCATCCGTGTAACGTGGACAAATGAAATATCTCTTATTAATATTCAACTTTTATTTATTTATGGATTTAATATTATTCATTTATTTAATATCGATTATTTATTTTATATATTCCTAGCTTCACCCAGTATCTTTTTACGGCTTACCCAGCGTAAAGAAAGGCGTATTTTTTCGATTTTAATGAACTACGACCTATATACGTTTCCCGTCCCGAGATAATGGGTTAAAATCACTGACTGGACTATTAATTATATTATCATGGAGATAGCATGTGCACCGAATTCTTGCCAGACGTAATTTAAGAATGGCGAGGTGCATGAAACACGAATCCCCCTTCCGTCCAATCTAAACTTGACTGTGTGTCTGCGAACTAAGGCGGAAACTGAGGTGATAGGCTCGTTCGCTAGCTAGTAATTGAATGGAGATTGTTGGAAGAAATGAAAACCTCATAACACTTATAATGGGTGATGTATTGAAGTTAGAAATATGCTGACCGGGACTTTTTGTAGAACCATTCATGCTGAACAATTCTTACACTCATAATATGTAGATATGATGAACGGTTTACCTAGCGTTAGCTTAAAATGCGCACGGATAGTAGTTTTTCTTTCGACTCGATTCACTGAAATCGTTACTGCTCGGCGTCCATTGATTACAAATGAATATTTTCAACAGAAACCTTTCTCGAGAAATCTTTTACAGAATGGTGATTACCGCTTGAAAATCCACCCAGTGGTTCTTGAGATTGCCCGGAAATTCCAAGAATCGGCGACTTTGTTTTATAATAAGTAGAGATTTAAAATGTATTATTTTATTATCATACTAATATAAAGAATGAGATGGTGTTTGTCTGTATGTCGACCTGTTAATCACGCAAGAACAACTGGTCCGATTTAAATGAAATTTTGCATGGGTGTAGCTGATTTACCAGGCCTACACATAGGCTACTTTTGATTTCGATATTTTGCACTATTTAAAATGGCGACTATTATAGTGACGTCACTAAACCCTTTGGTTTCAAAATTTCATATTTCCATTTCTAATAAAAAGAGAACGGTACGAAATAGCAAACTTTTGATGGCACATACGAGCTTTAAAATTTAATTTTCTATCCGAAATGTCCTTATCACTTTTCGTGTATCTAACGCTTAGCGAGTAAAACCTGTAAAACAACGTCAACGCCGAGTGGTGCAGTTTATCTCTCTCTATATAAAAACTAGCAGAAGTACCCACTCTTCGAACGGTCTTCGGTATTAATAACCAGCTACTGTTGCAATGGTTATGGACTTGTTATCCCTTCATACGTTTATCAGAGCGAAGTTAGTTTTCTGGAAATATCACAGAAACAGTTAATTTAAGGGCCTTAAAATGTGGTTTTCGGTGACTCTTTATAGACTCCCGAATTTTGTGTCTCACATTGAGAAGCGCAACATATGCGTTGGTCGTACTTTTAGGATATTTTGTATATTTCGTCTATTTTAGCATGTATTTTGAAATGTTTTTTCTATACCAACTTTTCTATGAGAAGTACGGTGAAGAGTTTTATATATGATTGAAGTATTAACTCTCATGGATACCTAATTTTACGATGCTCCAAACATTCGAACACGAGTTATAGGCGTACATAAAGATACACAGAAAAGCAAAAAATCCCTAAGTATGCCTTACTTTGGAAGGGAAGTAAAGCAGGCGGTCGAATGTCATAGATTTATAGCATGTAATATAGAATCTTCCACTAACTACAATTGTGTGAAGCTTAATTTGTAGGTTATATTTGATTATCGCTCTATTAGTTCCAAAGTTTGCCGCCAGGTGCCTGTTGCGGTGGCATACAGCCGTGTCACAGCTAGGTGTCGTTGACGGTAGCATTTGGTAGCAAAAGTAGGAACTACTGGAAATTGATCGTCTGCAGTCCTTACCTGAAATACAAATAACACACACTAATACAGCCATCACAATCAACGCCGGTTATCAGCCAGATTCTACACACACTCAATGTACAGGAGGCTACGTTAACGCGTTGTCGCAGCTTCTAAACTGAGGAACCAACCCACCAACCTACAACATATCATCCAGATGTCCGAATATGGATATATCAACCACACAGTATCAATCAAAATCATCCTTACGATGCACCCGTTTGTCGAAAAAAAGAAGTTAGGGTGTGCTCAATCTAAATTCACCTAATGTGTACTTCCTGACGTGCAAATAAAATTGAAACCCTCGTAGACGAAACGCAATACACCTCACATAAAGACTGACCCTCACCGTTTTGTTAAGTCCCCATCCACAGGATGTCACCTATTACAAATTATAAAGGCTTGTGGTGCATGAATATTCAGGTTTTTTAGCCTCCAATGGCCCAAATTCCTAATAGCCGTAAAATACTATTTCAATTTAATATTATTTTGGAAATAATGTTGCTTGTTGGAGATATAATTCTGTACGATATATCTATCTAACGTGTAAATCACGTTAAACAATTCTAGGTTACCCCATGACCCCTTAAGCGCATTGATGTATTTTACAATTTAAGTTGGTTCCGTGATAACCTCATAGCCATTTGCAAACTTTCACAGAAATGTAATAAGTGGAGTGGCATTGCTTTTTACAGAAATAGATGGAAAATTGGATGTCTTCTCTTGCGAACCTGTTGTCATGGTTGCCGGCCTGCATTCCTTCATTAGTTTATTAAATTAAATTACTTTTCTGGGAATATCTCAGAAACTGTTGGTTTTAGAGCCTTAAAATGTAGTTTTCGGGAACCCTCGAGTTCTGTTTCTGCCACCGAGGGGCTAAAATGAGCTTTGTCTCGTCGTTGTATGCCATAATATAATAATAATGATAATAATATAATACATACAATATAGGGATAGCGATATAAAAGACATCCCGTGGCTCATGATCTCGCGATTAACGGTCACGTTAAACTACAAGCTTGCTTGCTTGGATATAAAAGACCTTCCGTACCACACCCGCACGTGAACATCGAGTGAAAAAATTCCAGTGTAACTCTTGACCCCCTTAAGCGCATTCATTATTGGTATTGATGAATTTTACAGCTTAATTTGGTTCCGTGATAACCTCCGTTTAAATTTCACAGTAATGTAATAAATGGAATTGCATTGCGTCTGACAGAAATAGATGGTCCTCTGAGATTCCGTTGCCATGGTTACCGGCTTGCATTCTTTCATTAGATTATTAAATGAAATTAGTTTTCTGGGAATATCTCAAAAACTGTTGGTTTTAGGGCCATAAAATGTAATTTTCGGGGTCCGTTCAGGGCCCCGAGTTTTGTCTCTCACATTGAGGGGTTGAAAATAAGCTTTGTCTCGTCCTTCTACGCCTATTTCAACATATATTTTAAGGTGGTAGGCCCCCTTTCATGAGAGGTACGGAGAAGAGTTACATTAATGATTAGAGTGGTGCCTCTGATGGATATCTGTATCAAATTTTACGTTGATCGACCCCGCTGTTCTCAGGTTATAAGGACACAGAGTTGTCCACAGACAGACAAACAAACAAATAAACAAACCGACAGACAGACAAAAAAATTATTTTTGCGCGCATCCGTCATAAAACAAATTTCCGTTGAAATTCAGAAAATACAGAAACTTTTATTTTTTTATATATATAGCTTATATATAACTTTGCCGACAACCAGGATGTGACCAACCAAAGACGCTAGGACTTGTCCTGGGTCAATGTTCTAAAGGGGAACTATTACGATTTTCCTGCCATCACAGAGTTCGATCATCAATTGGCACTTCCCTAAGGAAATTGAAATGGGAAGTTTATGAGGAAGTGCACTGCATTTTGGAAAATGGTAGTCACCGTTGAGCAGTTATCGTTGCCATTGACAGAAAGTACGGAAGAGGTTTGGTCCTGGATCCCATGATACGAATGGAAGTGGACATTCCGCAAGCCGTACTAGTCAACAAGGAGAAAGAAGCTATTTACCGACCATGCATACCTCACTTGAGTGAGAGATATAATTTACCTAAAAATAACTTACCTAAAATGTTCCTATTTGGAGCTCGGGGAACATCCTTCAAGTTCGTCGTGGATATCCCCCAAAACTTGGCATCATCGAGGATGATCTTGAAAAGGTCTGCTTTGGAATACTGAGAGCATCAATCCACATGCTGCATAATCATTTATATGGTGCACCATAATGTAGGCATATACTGTATGTACTTATGTATTCTGGATCTTTATGGTCTCCCGGAATGTCGGGTGAATATCCTTGTGGAAATATATATCGCACCCCAGCAAGTAGACTGCCACAAGTCAAAAATTATCGATTTTGAGTTCTACTATAGTAGTAAGTGTTTGTTAGACTCTAAATATTGCATCATCATGACCAGAAATTGCGTAATCCTGATGACGTCATGGGATGACGTCATGGGTCCTTAGAGCGAGCACGTGGTCCAGGAGCGAGCATGTGCGGTGCACGTGTTAGCGTGGGAAGGGGGTGACCTCTTGGCTTGTTTATGTGATGGTGATAAAAAGTTAATGGGTGTTGACGTCATGGGGGTTGTTTATTAGGATGCTAACTGTCATCTGACACCCGTGCGAGTGTGAGCATGTGTGCCAGTGCCAGAGATCCGCACATGTGGTGTGCAGCTGTTATGTTTTTTTGCTTTGGATGCTAACCGTCATTTGACACCCGTGCAAGTTTGACCATGTGCAGCAGTGTGATTGATCTCGTCTGCTGTGTTCGCGTGAGACAGAGTTGACCTTTAACGTCATTGGCTAAGAATGTAATCTTCGACTTCTTTAAGCAATAGTGGAAAAAGGAAATGATTGCGTTAGAAGCTAGTTTGCGGCATATGGTTTCTGGAGTGTGGGTGGGGGTGAAGGATATATAAATGGATGAGTGCATGGAAGAGTTTAACTTTTACTTTTGCGCGAAGAGTGTGTGAGTGTGTGTGAAAGAAATAAAGAAAGTCAACGACGAGGAACAAATTGTGTGATGGAAGCTCTAGCGAAGTTCAATAACTTATCATCTTGTACTGAGTATTCTAATAAGAAACTAGCTGAACTAGTCATTGATTTACCATATGTGGTCCAAATTATTCGCCCCGTACAGACGAGGTTTGGAAGAAAAATAGTTGTGGATATTAACATCGAAGATGAAGTAACAAGTGTATTTCTACCGGCAGTATTTTCAAAATTAAGCACATCAGAGATCGATGAACTAAACTCAATGGGAGGCACACTGATGCTGGTGTATTTGGGGGTGAAGAACCGCTCGCATCAAGTCATTTTGAAACAGTACTCGAAGGCAAACTGATGACGGTGTAGTTTGGGTTGAAGAACCGCTCACATCGACATGTTTTGGTGAGTATTAGATTATATATTATGTAATGATTGATATAACGATTGATATATTTACTTGCTAATTATTTCTTAATTTGTTTAATTTTTCAGATTATCTAAAAAACTAATAAAACAACCAGCATAATGAAGTGGAAAACTGTTAATTTCCTGAGTGGAACTGAGCATCGATCGCACCCGCTAATAGAGTATCATCGTGTATGCTTTCAACAACCGGAAGAAGAGGAAGAAGATGATAACGAGGTGAGTTGTAATGAGAAAGAAGCTTGTTTTAACAAATGGACATCTTCGAGTGGAATTTCAACATTTTCAGTCTACGTTACCAATGTTAGCAAATCAGAGGATAGTCAGCGAGAGGTGACAGAAACAGTTCTAAGATATCTATTGAAAGAATTATGTGAAGATGAACATTTTATTTGTTTCTTCGGATACAATACATTTGATGAAGTTTTCAAAATCGAATTTTCCATGACGTGTTACGATGTGACAAAATTGAATGTGTATAGAAACAATTTGCTTGGTAAACTTCAGGATGAATTTCCTTTTGAGGCTGTTCATTGTTCATTGGAGATTACAGGCAGTAATTTATCACAATGGCTTGAATATACTTTAAAAGATTATAGGTTTATGGTAAACCGATGTTACAGCAACTGCTGGTGGTGTATTAACAATAGTGCAAATTGGACGTATGCTTAGACATCAGTGATGGTACACCAACTGTTGGTGGTGTATTAACTTTAGTGCAATTTGGACATTTGCTTAGACAACAGCAACAATGACCTCGCCTCCTAGCAAACGTAGAAAGGTCGATATTGTATTACATAATAACAGTGAAAATATAAGAAACCAATTGGACAAAGCATTTGAAAGTGTTTCTAATTTTCGAAGTGAACTAAACGGTGCTATTTCAGTATCATACCAAATCGGGGAAAACACTCAAACCGAGTTGATTGAGAACAGTGATGAGTTGATTGAATGTTGGAGAGTTATTAGTGAGCACATATTGCAACAAGCTGTGAATTTCGAAGAAATTACAATTCAAATAAAGGATGAATCTTTCTTGAGCTGTGAGTTAATTGAAACGGCATTCAATTCTAGAGTGTACACACTTGCAGTATCAAATGTTAAGAATGAGTTTTTGGATCCTCGCGAATTTTTAGCGAATGCTAATATTTGGTTTACAAAGTATGTTAAGAAAGCGTTAACTGTACAAGCTTTAAAGGTGAATTCAGTTTTGTGTGCACAATACGTGCTTCGCGACATATCAGAAACAAAATATTTTGCTATCAAAAATGAGGTAGTTTTCGAGTATACTGATTTAAATGAATTTTATAATAAGAATATCATTGAAGGTACATTGACAAAAATGAGCGAATTTGAAGCAAATGGTTCCGGGTGGGCTTTAGAAAAAATTCATAGTTTGAGAATTAATATAAATAAATATGTTGGATTTCGAGTAGGAATGTCCAATACTAGTCGATTGCCTGATGTAATAGTCAATAAAAAAGCAGTGCTAAATTTGTATGATACAAAGGAAGCTTGTTTTGCGTGGAGTGTGGTTGCTGGTTTGTATCCAAAAACTCGAAACATGAATCATCTTTCTTCCTATCCTAATTACAGAGATGTTTTAAATTTAGATGGTATTCCAATTCCGATGGAAATGAAATATTTAAACAAGTTTGAAAACCAAAACAATATTTCTGTAAATGTGTTTGGAGCACAATATGATGAAAACAATTGGGTATGTATGGGAACAAACGAAGTAAAAGGAAAAAAAACTTTTACTATTGTACCTTTGTATGTATCAGATAAAGTATATGAAAGGAGTGTAGACTTATTGATGTTGCAGATTGGAAACAGTGAAAGTTATCACTTTTGTTTAATTAGAAATCTTGCTCGCCTTGTGCGTTCAAGCATCACTAGCACTCAGAGAAGGATTTATATATGTAGACGTTGTTTGTCATATTATCTTCTTGAGGATGAGTTAAAAGTTCACTTTGCAGACTGTAAACAGTTTCCTGTTGCAAAAAGCATAATGCCGGCTGATGAACAAAGATTTGTTAATTTTACAGAATTCCGAGTTAAAGATACAGTTCCATTTATAATATATGCAGACACTGAATGCGTTTTGTCTCCAATTTCCTCCTGTTTTCCAAATAGTGACATTCATAACTCTACTTTAACACATAAACATATTCCTTACAGCATTTCTTTATACCTTCATTGTAATTTCGATAGTGAATTGTGCAGTTTCAAGCTCTTTAGGGGAAATAATTGCATTGAATTGTTTGTAAAGGAACTTTATAGTATTGTGGATAAACTTCAAACATATTACTTATCGGTTAAGCCAATGTTAAAGATGACCGAAAATGAAGAAAGATTATTTTTGTCAAGTAAAATGTGTCACATTTGCGAGAAACCGATTGCAGTTAATGAACTCAAAGTACGCGATCATTGTCACTTAACTGGAAAATATAGAGGAAGCGCACACAATAGTTGTAATTTAAATTACAAAGTAACAAAGGTTTTGCCTATAGCATTTCATAATCTAACCGCCTATGATGGACATTTTATAATTAAAGAAATTTGCGAGAAACGTGATGGAGAGGTATTACATAATCCTGGTCATATAAAATTGTTAGCGATGAATATGGAACGTTACAAAGGGTTTACAAAGTATGTACGGGCTAAGAATGGATTCATTCAGTTAAGATTTTTCGATACATATAATTTCTTGTCCTGTTCACTAGATCAATGTTCATCTTCGTTAAGCGAAGATTCAAAGCAAATAACACGACGTTATTTTAATGATGATGCACAGTTTCGACTTACTGCGAGAAAAGGTGTGTTTCCCTATGAATACGTCACGAGTATGGATGTTCTTAACGAAACTAAATTACCTGAAATATCCAAGTTTTATAGCAGCCTTAATGATCAAACAATATCGAATGAAGAGTATGAGTTTGCTCAATCGGTGTGGGAAACGTTTTCCTGTCAAACATTAGGAGAATACGCAGATTTGTATTTAAAAGTTGACACACTTCTTTTGGCGGATGTCTTTGAAAATTTTAGATCGAATGGCATGGAAACTTATGGCATTGATGCAGCTCATTTTTACACTGCTCCATCTATGTCTTGGTGTGCTATGAAAAAGATAACCAACGTTCAACTTGAATTGCTTCAAGATATTGATATGTTACACTTTTTTGAACGATCTATTCGAGGAGGAAATGTTCAGTGTATAACACGACATGCGATTGCTAATAATAAGTATATGAAAACTTATGATGAGAAAAAGCAAGAGTCCTACATAATGTACTTTGACGTTAATAATTTGTATGGATATGCGATGATGGAATATCTTCCAACGGGTGGCTTTAAATGGATTGCAAATGTTGAAGGCTTTGATGTTTTAACTATTGATGATACTTCAGAAATTGGATATATTTTGGAAGTAGATTTGACTTATCCTCAAGAGTTACATGACAAACATTCAGATTACCCTCTATGTCCAGAAAAGTTGACAAAGCTAATGGCTACCCTAGATAATAAAGAACGTTATGTTTTGCATTATAGATTGTTAAAGCAATGTATTCAACTAGGAATGAAATTAGATCGTATTCACAGAATAATTGAATTCAATCAGAGCCAATGGCTAAAACCATATATTGATGTGAACACAGAGAAACGAAAACAAGCCAAAAATGATTTTGAAAAGAATTTTTATAAATTGATGAATAATGCAATTTTTGGTCGTTCACTGATGAATGTGAGGAAGTTAAGGGACATCAAATGGGTCACCAAATGGCATGGAGCTCGTGGTGGTAGGTCTTTAATAGCTAAGGCTAATTTTAAACATAGAATTATATTCGATGAACAATGTATGGTCATCGAGATGAGTAGACTAAAGATTTTTCACAATCAACCAGTATATGTTGGTGCATCTATATTAGATTTGTCTAAATGTAAAATGAATGACTTTCATTACAATGTTATTTTAGCAAATCCTGAATCAAATGTGAGGTTGTTATACACAGACACCGATAGTTTTATGTATATATTCTATTATGATATTTATGAGTTCATGAAACAACATTCAAATTTGTTTGATACTGGAAACTATGAAACAAACAATCCTTTTGGCATTGTGAGACAAAATAAAGGTGAAATTGGTTTAATGAAAGATGAAAATGCTGGAAGGATTGTTGAAGAATTTGTGGGGTTACGACCCAAAATGTATGCAATAAAATTGTGTGATGAAATGAATAGCTTGTGTAAGGCTAAAGGCATTAAGAAGAGTGTGAGTAAAAGTATGAATATTGATGAGTATCGAAAGTGTCTTTATAACAGAGAAAAAGTCAACAAAGTTCAAGTTTGTATAATTTCAAAATCTCATTCTGTATTTACTGTTCGGCAAAATAAGTTGGCAATTTCATCAAACGAAGATAAAAGACACATAACTGAAAACGGAATTGATACTTTACCGTTTGGTCATTTTTCTCTGAAAAATGATTAGAAACAAATTGAGATTAAAGCAGTTCATCTCACTTACTTTATTTCTTTCACACACACACTTTTATGCTGGTAATAATACTAATTTTTGTGTGTTCCTTTGCTTATGAAAAAAGAATAAATAATAACCCAAATTTTGTGTGTATTATTTAAAAAAAAAAAAACACCCCCCCCCACCATTTCCCATTTTCCAGAAATATATATGTATAATTACTTTATATTACATATCATTTAGTAATGGTGCGTTGTAAGAGGAGCAACTCTACCACTCAATATAAACGAACAGGAAGTGGATCATTAATCAGTCGTGTACTTAATAAAACTATTGATAATTTACCCGTGGAATTACACATCCCGGGATATGAATATTGTGGACCAGGAACAAAATTAGAAAAGCGATTGAGCCGTGGTGATCCAGGAATAAATATATTAGATAAAGCGTGCAAAGAGCACGACATTGCTTACGCAAAGCATAAAGATTCAAACAAAAGAAGAGAGGCTGATGAAATTTTAGCTTCAAAAGCTTGGTCTCGTGTAAAATCCCGTGACGCATCATTTGGAGAGAGAGCGGCTGCACTAACAGTGGGTGGCATCATGAAAGCTAAGTCTAAGATTGGAGGAGGTAAGCGAAACTTAAATAATAAAAAAAAAAACAAGAAAAGATTAAAAAAAAAAAAGAAGAACATCGAAAAAGCAAGGTGGTATTTTACCCCTACTTCCGATATTTGCAGCCTTGTCGGGCTTGGGGGGTCTAGCAGGCGGAGCAGCAGGGGTGGCGTCTGCTATAAACAAGGCGAAAGCTGCTCAAGAAGAACTAAAAGAAATGAAAAGACACAATCGAATGATAGAAGCAATGCGAGGAAAAGGAGGTCAAGGCATTTATTTAAATCCTCCTGCATACAAAAGATAATTAACCAAATACCAAATAAAGCATTAAGTAATTTCGATTTAGCTAAATACGCACATCAATTAAAGATTCCAAATTTTAGAGGAGTCTTTATGCGAGATACGTTACCAAGATATCCTCGAAAAAATGAAAACTGTATTGTTAACTTTGAACCGATGGATAAATCCGGTTCACATTGGGTAGCTTTCAGTAAACATGGTAAATATGTGCATTATTTTGATAGTATTGGTAATTTAAGACCACCATTTGAAATTTTAACATATCTTAAAAATTGCTATCTACAATATAATTTTCATTCATATCAATCGATTACTTCTTCGATTTGTGGACATTTATGTTTAGTCTTCTTGTATTGTATAAATAAGGGAAACACAGACCGTCTTTAAACATTTCAAAGATGGCTTTCGAAAGACGGATAACTCTTGAAGGTAAAGGCTCGAAGATTGATGTTACATTGGAGAACCCGATTCATCTTGTAGGAGCAGAGTTTTTTGAAATAGGACTTGCAGGATTGTATACATCTAATTCTATTCGAAATGTTACCAACAGAAATAATAAATTTCGCATTCATTTTACTAATTTTTTATCAATTAATTTAGTGGTACCACCGGGTATTTATGAATTTGAAGATCTAGCCTCAGCTTTTGATGATTTACTTAGTTATCACTCATTGTCGAAACTTATACCAGAACATTTAGAAAAAACAAAATTGTATGTGGAAGAGGATATAGATGGAAAAAGAGACAACCGTCTCGTTTTGTCTTCCCCGTTTAATATTGATTTCACTGTAGCCAACAGTGTAGCAGGGCCTTTAGGTATTGAAAAGAAAGTTTACCCTAAAGAGAATAAAAGAGAAATTGAAATTCATCGAAAAATAGAATCGATAATGAAGTTTGCAATTAACGAGAATAATAACATTTTGGCTATAAAGTTGAACGAAGCGGATAGAGCGATTTTAATAATACCCAATGCTAGCTATACGTTAAAACAATTAAGTGAAAAGATTGATGATTTATTAGTTGAACATTTATTAGGCGACAAAGACAAATTCCCATCATTTTATATTAATTATGATAAAGTCTTTTATCATTGTAAACTACATTCGAAAGTGTTTGCTATAGATTTTGGTGTTGCAGATTCTATTGCAGATTTGTTAGGCTTTTCTCATAGAAAGTTCAAGGCAAACACAACTCATCATTCTGAATATATGATTAAAATTAACACTGTTAATAGTATTCGAGTATGTTGCAACCTTGTGCTTGGTACGAGTTCTTATTTGAACCATAAACCAACACACTCTTTATATAATTTTAAAGCTCATGTTCCTGCTGGTTACCCGATTGTTGTACAACCAACAACGATTAATTTTTTGCCCATGAACACCAAGCTTATTCAACATGTATCTGTGCAACTTGAAGATCATCTTCAACAGCTCATTGATTTGCAAGATGAAGATTTAACTGTAGAATTAATTATTCGTCCAGCACGATATCTTGCTATATAAAGTAATGAAATACTGTTATGTTTTCATTCTACTTGAGTAAGCATACTAGAAAACAATCACAAATATGGTTATACTATATAATACTCAAAGTTTGAAAAAAAAGAAGTCGACTCTGATTCGAAAAAATAATATAAATCAATCAGCTAAAATTTGTAAAAAAAACAAACAACGACATCGCACCTTGAAATCTAAGAAACAGTTATCGAGTAACAACAAACAATTCTTACAGTCTTTAGGCTATCGCATACTTTAATTTCAATATAAATATATATGCAATTGTTAATCTTATTTAGTTTCTATCTATAGTTGAAGCTGTTAACATGTTTAACATAACAGATAAAAGAGAGGTTGACAACATAAATCCAGCTGCTTCTACTACAGCGCATCCTGACCAAAATTTTGGGGCTAATCTTTTTAGCGAAATTCGCATCACGTTAAATGGTAAAGAAATTGATCGTACACGCCATCTAGGTATAACAAGTTCTATAAAAACCTTTGCATCATATTCAAAAAACGAATATACAGCTTTACAAAATGCCGGTTATTTTCCCTCTTTAACAACGCCAGCAAGTGAAGCAAATATTGTTGATAGTAACACAAAACGTTTTCATATAATACTTCCTTTAAGCAACCTGTTAGGAATAGCAGAGGATTACAGAAAGCCGATTTTAAACTGCAAGCATGAGGTAATACTTCTCCGATCGTCAAGTGACGCACGTGCGTTGCAATCGACAACCGAAAACGATCTTTCTAAGGTCAAGTTATTTAAAGTTTATCTAAAAATCCCCGTTTTATTATTATCAGACGAAGAACAAATTAAAAGATTAAAACTAATGCAGAAAAATATTCCCATTCAGGTTGGTTATCGATCGTGGGATGTTCACGTCTTGCCTTCTCTTCCTAGAACAACTAAATATAGTTGGACTGTAATGACAACTTCTGAAACTCAAAAACCGCGTCAATTTTTATTAGGTTTTCAAACTAGAAGAAATTTACTAAACACATGCTCTTCCTATTTCGACCATTGTAACATTAAATCTATAAGAGTTTTTTTAAATTCAATTTTTTATCCCTATGAAATGCCAACTTCTGAAATTGCCATAAATGACTACAGCGAGTTGTATGACATGTTTGTTAAATTTCGTAATGTATATTATCAGATCGATGATGTTCGTTCAGAGACTCTGGTTTCACGAGATGAATTTAAGTCTCTTTGTCCTATTATTGTAATTAATTGTCTCGAACAAGTGGAAGCAGTGAAGACATCTTCAGTCGATGTGCGAATTGAAATCGAGACAAGTGAGAATATACCTGAAGATACAACTCTTTATTGTGTTCTTATTCATGATCGTCAAATATCTTACAGACCATTAACGAATGAAGTAATTATCTAAACCAATATTTGCTAAGTTATAAGCAAGCAAGTAAACAAGTATTCTCACTTTAGTTGCAATCATGGAATTGACAACAACAAACTCTCCTTCTACTGATGCTGGCACGTGGAATAAGAAGCAACCAATAGTTGCAGACATTCGCAAGCTACCAAACGGCAGTTTGGAACTTGCTTACTGTATGTTAAATAACGGCAATATACCTTCATTCAGCCCCGTGATCACATGGGTTGCAGCATATTGTGAAAAAACTCTTTCTTCTTTTTTTGAGTCTATTAAGAATAAATATGATTATTTAGTTGTATATAATTTGCCACAGGAATTTTCTTTGTTTGCACTAAAAGCACTTTCCCCAGACTCATTATTCGATCTTAATACGATTGATGGAATGTCAGACCTAATGTTGAGGCATAGCCAACGTTTACCTACAGATTGTCCAAAACATTTACCATCTCTAGCAATGGGAAGCAATAGTTGTGCTAAATTCAACGTCAATGCTGTTCAACATTGGTTAAATTCTTCTGATGGCATCATGAAAATCGTGTGTTCGATAATAAACAAGTTTCGAAACAGTGGACTTCGAGGTTTTAATAAGTTTGATTGGAACTACTTTCCTATAAACGTGCTGACTATATATGAACCACAACGAATTCGTCTAGAGTGGGAACATCTACCAGATCATCTAAAGAGGAAATTTCAACTGTTTCATCTTCGCTGCAAATGTGACAACTGTAATCGCTATCTATAAAAGGTGAATAATTTAGATCTACTACTGTAGTTGACAGCTATACATATTTTGTTTTTAGTTTGCTTTTTAACACAGTGTATCTTTTTTTTGTCTACAGAAAATAATCATCTGGACAACTAAAAAGAAGAAGATCATCTCAACACAGCCACACTCATCTGGACAACTAAAAAAAGAATGAGATTACTTCAAGAGAAATAAAATTGTATTAATTGTAATTCTAAATGAATAAAGAAGAAAAAAAAAATGTCTTTTGTACCATTTCATATGAAAGTTCTTATTAATGATCAATTACCTCCTCACTCTACATGTAAATAAAATAATAATAATAATAATAATAATAATAATAATAATAATATTGTCAGGTGAGGGATTCGAACCCTCGCTTTCAATTTCTGAAAATTAGATCTTAAGTCTAACGCCTTAGACCGCTCGGCCAACCCAACACGTGCATATTAGCCAACGTGTTTTGTTGATTCATGTCAGTTCGCATTTAGCTTTGTGTGGTGAACATCTTTTCTTTGTGAAGTAAACCAGCATCATGAAGTATTTTAATTGTGTAAAGTATTCCAAAAAACAGTTAATGCAAATGATATTGAGTCAAAAAGAAATGAATTTAAAATCTGAAAGAGATCGGCTAAAAACATTTAAGACCTGGTCTTCAGACAGTTTTACGAACACTGCATGGTTAGCAGCTGCAGGATTTTTCTATTTTGGATATAAGGATATGGTTAGGTGTGCTTTCTGTAATCTGCAACTTAGTTATTGGGAAGAAGATGATGATCCGTTTGAAGAACATAAGAAATGGGCTTTTTCTTGCCCCTACGTAAACAATATTTCTCCTAGCATAGAATTGAAATGCGAATATGAAAGACTTAAAACTTTTCAAAATTGGCCTCTTCCCTGTCCAAACGAATTTTGTTTAGCACCAGCAGGGTTTTATTATACTGGACATGGTGATAAGGTGAAATGTATATTCTGTAAGATTGAAATTGAAAATTGGAGGGAAAACGATAATCCTTTAAATGATCATGAAAAATGGGCGTCATATTGTCCATATATAAGAGGGTTTTACGTCGGCAACGTTGATTTAAATCCTGAAAATCCTACTATTATTCCACATAATACAAGTTATGATACGTGTGGAAGCAATATATGTTGATGTGATGTGATTTTTTGTGCAGTGTGCATTCTCAGACGTAAACGTAGACATGTTGAAGTTTGTTAAGCAGTCAAACACTCTACCAGTAATTTCATTTACTAATGCTGAAAACCAGAGTAAAAGTGAAAAAAGAAAGCATGGTGTTTTACTACCGAACACAATTCGATGTATCATTTGCGGTCCATCGAACTGCGGTAAAACAAACGTAATGCTAAATTTATTATGCCACAAAAATGGAGTTCGTTTTGAAAACGTTTATATTTATTCTAAATCACTTGCTCAAAGTAAATATGTTGAATTAAAAAAGTTTTTGGACTCCATAAAAGAAATAAAAAGTGATTTTTTTTTCCGATAATGATGAAGTAATGCCTCCAGAAATGGCTAGAAAAAACTCTATATTTGTTTTTGATGATGTAGCCAGCAATAAACAACAACACATGAAAGATTATTTCAGTAGAGGTCGTCATCACGACGTTGACGTATTTTATCTTTGTCAAACATATTCTTGTATACCTAAACATCTAATTAGAGATAACGCTAATTTTTTAATTCTTTTTAAACAAGACGGAACAAACTTGCGTCACGTATATAACGATCATGTAAATACAGATATGAGCTATGAACAGTTCTTTGATATTTGTTCGTATTGTTGGCAAAACTCTAAGTTTGGTTTTTTGGTTATCGATAAAGATAGCGATTTACAAAATGGTCGATATCGCAATGGATTTGATGTTTATTTTCAGTTATAAATATGACTTCAAAAAGAGGTAAATGGCCATTCGTGTTATAGCTTTTGCGTGGTTAACAACTTAACTATGACATCGTTTAACAGAACCAATAATGTGTCTATCGGACGACCGACTTCACGACATGATATTGCAACTAAATCATATGTTGATGATAAGCTAGTGCAATATGAAAATCAACTAACAACAACAACAAGCGACGGACATCTAAGTATTAACGGCAAACGGTTAAAAAATGTCGGAATGCCAATACATGTTGAAGATGCATGCAACAAAGGTTATGTAGTGAAGTTATTAAATGAGCTAAATAAAATCGAGTCTAAAGAAGACATACAACGAAACTTTAACGAGCTTAAAGGTTTAATTTTTTCAATTTGTAAAATAGAGAAAAAAGAACTTGACTTTCAAAACAAACGTCTCGCGGGCTTAGCTTTACCATCATCTGCAAATGATGCAGTAAACCTTATTGCAATGCAGCAACATACATCGAATATAAAAAAATATCTTGAGACCCGAATAACAGAAGTGTTACAACGAGTAGAATTCATTCATGGTTTAGTGCGAGAATTTTCAGAAGATCACTTTCCGTATGATCAAGATACTCTCGACTTGGGTAACAAAAGAATAAGAAATGTTAAAGATCCAATTCAAAATCAAGATGCGGTAACGTATTCTTTTCTTAAAACTCATGTAACAAATGAACTCGATGAAATTAAAAAATCTCTTTTGAATATAAACAGAGATGATGAAACTGTAGATATGTTAAATAGAAGAATAACAAACATATCTCAACCAATCGATTCGTTAGATGCAATAAACAAATATTACTTAGAAAACTTTGCTGCCTCTCGAAAAGATCTAGAAGACTTAATCGCTAAATTTAATAAACAAAACGTTTTAAACGTAGACGATGGTGGAACTTTAAATATGATGAGTGGACGAATTACTCACGTAAACAACCCCATATACGATAACGATGTTGCAAATAAGACGTTTGTTGAGCAATATGCCGCTTCCCAACGTGAATTTGATCAATTGAAACAAACTGTAAACAATCTACAACATCAAAAACAAACAAATGTTGAGTTCCCTGTTAACGACCAAGACGTGACAAATAAACGGTTTGTAGAACACTATGCTGCGTCACGAACTGAAGTTAATCAACTAAAAGAAATTTTAAGCAATTTACAAACTCGTATTGAGGGTGTTGCTAACAATCTCAATATTGTTAAAAAAGAAGATCTTGAAAGTTATGCTGCTGAATCCAAAGAAGAATATAACAAGTTAAAAACTGAACTGGGAAAAATTGAGCAAATGGTTAACAAAGAACCACTCGAAAGTTTTACTGCATCCAAAGAAGAATATGGTATATTAAAAGATGAAGTAATGAAAAAGAACTTATCGAAATTTATTCTGAAATTCTCCAACACACCATCAATCCATTCACCAGTATACACGCTTCATAATCATAACATACAGTACCAACTTCCCTACAAAGGTGTATTAAAACCAATTTTTGTTTCACCAAGATCTCCAATTGTGTATGCAATTTTAAATATACGTCAAGAGATTGAACTGGATGGCAGTGATATTGTCGTTGAAGAGCAAGATGAAATTCAGTTTCGACTTAGAGACCCGAAAAAACATAAAACTGATGATCTTCCTCTTCAAATCGATTTTGAATATACTATAAATAAGTAAAACAACCACAATTTCCGTTTAGTCATGGAGAAGAGGTCAAAGATTAAAGCTGAAAGTCGAGTAAAGGATAAACTTTCTCGCTTAAAAAAAGATGTTAAAGACAAGTATCTTTCACTTCAAGATGATGTTAGACGAAAAGAATTAGATATAGAGACTAACTTTAAACCAGTAACAAGTTCATTAAATCAACTTGTAGCTATTGCTAATACGTCGACTCAAAATAAAGAAAATCGAAAAAGAAAAGGAAAATATATCGATTCTGAATCCACTGCTACTTCAGACGAAGAAGATGGAGATAGCATCAAAATAATTTCACTACTTAACCGCTACTTTGATCCGTTCATTAAACAAAACGTGGATAGAACATTTGGTATAACGATAAGAAATGATAAACAATACTTGGGACGCGAACGAGTTTTCTTCGATAAAAAGTGGATAAAAGTTGGCGGTGAAAAATTTCCTATTACAGAAGGTCTACTTGAATTGATTCAAAGGAAAGTACCAGACCCCACTCTAATAGATAGGAGTGATTTAAGTTCATATTTGAAATTATTAAATGTTTCAAACGTGCACAAAAGAAATTATACAAGCAATGCAGCTCCGAGAGGAACGCAATCTTATAAGTATAAAAATATAATTGAACCCCTTCTCACTGAAGACATAGATAGAATTATAAAAACAGCAGATGAAAATGAAGAAGCAAATACTACAATGCATACTGGATATGGTCAAAAAAAACACATCGCGCCACAAGCCATTTGGAAATTTGAAGGCGGAAACAATATTGAATTCGTTCACTGGAATGAACCAAACAAATTGGTATCAAGACTTAAAACATTAATTGCATCGAAAGCTGCAGGTCACACAGGAGTAGACAGCGAAATCTTTGCAATAGAAGAAGAACTAAGAAATGCTGGATATATTGAATAAAAATTCCAACGTTTGTAAAACAATGCACAGTATGTTATAAAACATTGTTTGGAAAATAACTATGAACGAAATCAGACGAGAAATTGCAAAAGAACTTCACGCACCGCTTAGAAAAAAGTTTAAAAGACGACGTGTTATTAGCAAAGGAATCGATGACCTCCATGAAGCTGACATTGTGGACATGTCCAAACTTGCAAAATGGAATAATGGATTTAAATATTTATTAACCATTATTGACGTTTACTCGAAATATGCATGGGCAATTCCTCTTAAAACCAAAAAAGGAAGTGAGATTGTGAACAGCTTAAAATTTGTTTATTCTCAAAGTAAAAGATTGCCCAATTATTTTCACACCGATCGAGGAACGGAATTTTATAACAGTGAATTCAAAACATGGTCTCAGAAACAAAATCTAAAGCATTATTCCACTGGCAGCTCCATTAAAGCGAGTGTGATAGAAAGATTAAATCGAACTCTTAAGGAATCGATGTGGAAAGAATTCACAACACGAGGTTCTTACCGATGGGTACATATTTTGCCTGAGTTACTAGTAAAGTATAATCACAAAATACATCGCAGCATTGGCATGAAACCTAATGATGTGAAAAGAAACAATCCACCCCGCTTGCCAACACAATATAATGAAACTTTAAGAAAACCAAAATATAAAATCGGCGACATTGTAAGGATATCAAAAATCAAGAAACACTTCAGTAAAGGGTACGAAGGTAATTGGACAACAGAATTATTTACAATTTATAAAGTTCAAAATACTAATCCACGAACATATCTTTTAAAAGATAATAAAAATACCCCAATATTTGGTGCGTTCTACGAAGCAGAGTTACAACGAACAAAACATCCTAATATTTACTTAGTCAACAAAGTACTACGTAGAAAAGGAACCCGAGCCTTCGTATCTTGGCTTGGATTCGATTCAACTCACAACTCTTGGATCCCCAACAAAAATATCTTATAATTAGAACAGTGTAAGTTTTTTTATTTTTATTTTTTATTCCTCACAAAGATATTATTATTATTATTATTATTATTATTATTATTATTATTATTATTATTATTATTATTATTATTATTATTATTATTATTAATGTGTCTCTATATATATATTTTTCAGCTCACTAAAACCAACACACGCAAGAAAGAAAAGAATGATTGTACTTACCCCGTGCACAAGACCAGCATATTCCACTCTGCAAACAACACAGCATCTTCAATTCTCTCTGCAGCTTGTTGGAAAAGGAACTACTTACCACTTTAAGAACGAAGATCATATCATTTTTCACTATTTCATATTATATAATTAATGTAAACCACAAATGATCAAATAAATATATTTAAAAAATAAAATTTACACTGCACAATATTAATCCACTGTCCACTGTCCATTGAATTTAATTTAAGATTTGAACATCATCATCATCATCATCATCATCATCATCATCATCATCATCATCATCATCATCTTCTTCTTCTTCTTCTTCTTCTTCTTCTTCTTCTTCTTCTTCTTCTTGTCGGTCTTCTTCTTCTCCTTCCGCTCGATGTTCTTCTTCTTCTTCTTCCATTCGATGGTCTTCTTCTTCTTCTGCTTCTTCTTGCACTTCTTCCATATGCTCTTCCATATGCTGTTCCTCTAATGGCCGTTCAAACACGGCCATTAGCTCTTCCGCCAATGTAGGTTCAAACACGTTGAAATTCATCGAGCCGATGGATCTCAACTTGTCAATAATAATATTGACAATGTGAAATGTCATGCCGTTGAAAATAATTTCACGGCAGTGGTGTTGATCCCTCATCAGCTCGAATATTTCGGCGCTTAAAAGCTCCTTTTCTCCCGGTGTTAAGGTGTTATACCACACCTCCTCCTCTATTTTCGTCGCACTGACGATGAAATGCAACCCTTGATTCAGGGCACTTTCCGCAAACATCATAATGTGTTGCAATTTTACTAACTTTTCTATCAACCCCTCGCACAGACTCATGATATTGCAGATAAAGATAGCTAACTACTGCTCCATAGCAATCTCCTCTTATATATATATTAAGAAGTTAGAGCGCCAAAAAACCTCTTTAAAACATTTCGCATGAAGCTCTGGGAACCGACATCCAATCTCGTTCTCGCATTAAAAATTACAGACTTGACTAATGACGTCTGGGAATCTAAAAACAAACAGATCGAAATTCATTTCACACACTCAAAGTTATACATGTCATATAAAACACTTTAACCAGATTGAGATCATGAAGCAAGCCAGAACACAAAAATGTTAACATCATTTAAATTAAACAGACATAACATAGCGAGAAGGAGTAACACAACTCCACTCCCACGCCGTGGTAATATATGTCATACTTAAACGGAGTGTAGCATTACAACATATGATTGCTTATTTAGCTTGCGCGAGCAAAAACTTTAACGACAACCATGCACTACATGAGCTGAGTGCTCTCATGGCTTGCCGCACGGCGCGAGCAAAAACGGAACAGCTGCACACACATGTCTGGTAGCGATCCGGCTATGTCGAGTGCCTCACCGTACACTCTCATTCAAAAGTTATGACACCCAAGACTCTCTACACTTCCTTGGGAAATTACCAAAATATAATTCAATAATCAATCAATACTTAATAACCATGATACACAGGCTGCCCCCCCCCCCCGGGAATTAAATAACAAAACACGGAATCGAACCAAGAAACCCCCCTGTAGGAGTGGAAGAGGAGTCTGAATTTCGAGTTACCATCCTAATAAACAACCCCCATGCCGTCAACACCCATTAACTTTTTATCACCATCACATAAACAAGCCAAAAGGTCAACCCCTTCCCACGCTAACACGTGCAGTGCACATGCCCCGCTCCTGGACCACGTGGTCAGGATTACGCAATTTCTGGTCATGATGATGCAATATTTAGAGTCTAACAAACACTTACTACTTACTATATATGACTTGGAATAATTTACTGTGTCCTTTTCCGGTCCCAAGACTGCCACAATCTAAATTTATATTAGCCTATTATTTGACATTGTAAGGCAGTATACACACTGCCCATAAAATGCAGCTCTTTATGTTGTGGCAGTATTAACATGAGCAGTTGCATTGTTAGTAAGTCACATGTGTTATTATTTTTCCATGCGAAATAGTGCCACAAGTCAAAATGTGGCTGTTAATGAAGAAATGGAAGATTTTAGATCGACTTTCACACAACCAAGCTACGCCATGATCTGTTTTCTCTAGCCGCAAAGAGTGAATCCCTCCAAATTTAAACATGGATGATCAGCATTAGCATCACAATTAGAGTTCTTCTTTACTCTATTTCTGAATTGAAGAAAAGGGATCTCCTGTCCCGACTCTGCCAAGAAATTTTATACATTCTCTCTTCAGGCATTATTTCCACACGTCGTAACCATGTAAGCCTATTGATCCTCAAGATAATAGCTCCTATCACAGTGATAATAATGGTTTGGCTTCAAAGTAAGGAAATATGGATGTCATAACTGTTAGAAATTAGTAAGTTAATGTCTGATTTGATCATCTTATAGGGACAATGGCTGTGAATATTGTCGATGCAGATTATGACAATATTGTGGGTGATTCAATATTCCCAATGCTATTACCATGTTATCAATTAAAGCCATAACTTAACCAACGCCACCAAAATAAATGTTATTAAGGTAGGCAACATGGTCATAGCGTTTCGTGACTTTGAAGAAGAGGAAGGAGAACCAAATTAGTCTTTGAACATCGGCTAGTTCGATTCCTTCTCAATACCATTCCTACTACCAAGGACTAAAAAGTTCTGTATTGGAGAAATAATGGAAACAATAGAGTGCAACCTGTAGAAAATGTGAAGAAGGTGTAGTAAATTAATTTAATTTGACCATGCTTTGAACGTAAGGATCTAGAAAAAGCACGCTAGTAATTAATGCAATGTACCTTTCTTTTAAGTAGTAATTTCATGAACACTCAGTAGTGTAGGTTAAGATATCCATCAGGAACCCACAAAAATAATTTGTAAGAATGCAACTTCATATTTCTAAAAGCAGTTAGTTGTAAACATGCTCTCACATCAAGAAAAATATTCACAGATGACATTGTCTTTGTAAGCCAATTCTTTCTGTAACTTGCATAATAATTGCTTGTAAAACATGCTGTATAGCCTAGTGAAAGAGTGCCACAACTACAGTACAGTATGTAACAGATCGTAAAACTTGCATTAGATCATGGCGAAAGAGTGCCACAACTCAATAAATATGCATAATAGGCAACGTCTTTCTAATTTAGCTTCATCTTGGTATGCTTGAAGTAAAATCTGATAAATGATGGACAATTCTGCAAAATATTGAAATAATAGCAATTCATTTGAATTAATTTCAGCAATTTAAAAACATTGAAGCTCATTATCTCAGAACTATGTTATTTGACTTGTGTCAGTCTTCTTGCAGGGGTGCGATATATACATATGCGAGTCCTCAGTTGAGATCTATAATATCCTGCAATAAAGAAATTAGTGTAGCCATGGAACTTTCTATACTTTGTGGTAGGTATGCATGTATGTGGGTAGTGGGTCGGTATGCAAGAAAATGGATAAACTCCATACCTAAGATACTCTAATAATCTTATACTCTTGGGTTAGAAGAGATCATTAGTTGACCATGAAAAGTTGACAGGAAGGATAATAGAGAGGAGCCTTACATGTGTGCATATGTATTTATGGTTTAAAAACTCCAGGATAAGGTACTTAGGTAAAAATTCATACATGGGAATGATAGAAGACAAATTCCAACGAGTATATGTTAGAACCTATAAACTTAGGATATAGGGATACCATGCAAAGGCATGTCTTGGGGTTTAAAGTGTACACACAAAGGAGAGAGTAGATCAGATTTGATTAACGCTCCATTAGTTCCAAAGTTCGCAACAAGGTGCCGGTCGCAGTGGCATCTAGTAGCCATGCTCGTGGCTATGTGTCGATAACAGTAGCATTTGGTAGCAAACGTAGGAACTATTTGAATGGGTGATCGTAAAAATGGACCTAAGTCACTTATTATTAATATTCTTCTTCTAAGTATTATTATTATTATTATCATCAATATTAGTATTTTGTTTCGGTCGTGTAGGGACTACGAGCCAATTTCAATGCTTTGTTCATTACTGTTCCTGCTTCTTCCTCCAGTATATCGTCATCTTCTCACTATGTTTCCTCTTACCTTCGTCGGACCATTTTGAGCCGGTTTTCTTTCCCTTCCTCCCTTGGCAAACTTCCATCTTTAGCACTTTTTGCCAAAAGTATCTCTGTGATGTATCTTCTTATCTGATATTGTTTCTTTCCAAATCTTTTTGACTTCCTGTACCAAGGTTTTTGTTGACTTCCTGCTCCGCAGGAATGTGAAGATCTGCTTGGTTAACCTACTGTCATCAATTCTGTACAAATGGCCAAAAAAGTACCAATCTCCTCTTCGTAATGTTTCTGATATGTTTTCTATTTTTATATATTTCATCATTACTTCCTAATTTCCAAAATTCTGCAGTTTTTAAAAGTCCGAGTATATTGCGTATAATTCTTCTTTCAACTACTTCTAAGTTATCCAATTTGTAGTTCAGTGCGAGACATTCACTCGCATACAGTCATTCTGGTTTGACTACAGTGTTGTCGTTCTGTATTTTAAGATCTTTAGAAAAATCCTTTTTGTTGTAAGTATTCCTAGTTATGCCATACGTTCTTTCCATCCTTCGTATTCTTTCTTCTACAACAGATTTTTCAAAACCATTTTCTTGAATAATTTCCCCCAAATATTTTAACTTCCTCACCCTTTTTATTTGACCGATTTCTGTTACTAGGATTTCTGGAGCATTTTTTAAAATGTTTGTCATAAGTTTGTTTTTTCTACAGAAATTCTTAAACCTCTTATTATTATATCTAATATCCAATACAGGGGGAACCCTATTCCAAGGAAGAATATTCGGGTTGTAGCCGCCCCCGTGGTGTTGGGGTAGCGCGCATGCCTCTCACCCGGAGGCCCCAGGTTCGAGTCCCGGCTCCGTCAGGTATTTTAGAAACCGACATGAGGGCAGGAACGGGGTGCACTCAGCGTCGTGAGGACAATTGGGTAGCTGTCTGAGAGTGAGGCAGCGCCCTGGTCACGAAAACCAAGATCAACGGCCGAGGGTACCCGATGCGCTGACCACCTCAATATCTGCAGGCCAAATGGCTGGGCAGCGGTCGCTTGGTAGGCCTAGGCCCTTAAAGGACTGTAGTGCCAGGGGTTATATTATATTTTTATTATATTCGGGTTGTAGTTTAAGTCATTACAGGTTAAATATTACATAAGGCAATTTACAAATAAAGTTTGAAGTAAATTTGATGTGTTAGAAACTGACTGTAACAACAAAATTTTCGAAAAATGGGAGAGAGTGGTAATGTTAGTTCATTATTGCAGTAATTCAAATGGTGTTTTAGATTATATCGTTCTCATTCGAAGGTAGGGCAGTCAAATAGGGGGGGGGGATGATATGTTTTGAGATGATCCACAGATGCAAGAGTAATCGTCTTCTAATTTAATTTTGAAACGTTCGAAGTAAAATTGAAAATTCCCATGGCCGGAGAGGAATTGTGAAAGCTCAAAACTTGGTGTCAGCATTTTTATGTGAGTCAGTAGAAAACCTTGGGGAATAATATATTCCAGGTAACTGCGCCCTTTGAAGAGGGAGTCCATAGGTGATTCCACCGATCGAAGGTCAATTGCCTTATCCGTTTTCTCACATAACATACTGGAGATTTATCATACGACACCAGCAAATTAGACATGGCAGCAGTTTTTGCTAGCTAGTCTGCTCTTTCATTTCCAACGGTTTCAATATGTCCTCGAGTCCAAGATCAGCAAATGTGCATAGTTTGCTGAGCCAAAGATCTTATGACAATAATTATTGGGTTCACATTATATTTATCATTTATAGATTTTAACGCTGCCTGTGAACCGCTGAGTATCTGAGCTCTCTGATTTGTTTCTGTACATTTGATAGCCCATAATTCCATCTGAAATACACAGCAATGAGAAGAGAGTTTATACTGCGCTGATGAGATTTCTACGTCATTCTCATAAACTACAGAGGCACATCCCACCTTGTCATCTCCAGGCGAGCTCGGTATACGGGATCCATCACTATAAATTTTGAAGCCGTGAGTGTATGTGCAATCATCCCAAAAGAGTTTCTGGTAGAGGCTACGATGATCAGTTTCCAAAAAATGACAGTTGTTCTCCATGACAGCATTAAGAAAGGGTATAGTAGAAGGTCGATTTTTCTTAAGTAGTGTCAGCTCAGCTTTCCCAATTGCAGTTAAAAGGAGTGGTTCAATTCCGGTGATAATAAGAGTGGCATCAGTGGAAGTTGTACGGTAATCACGTGAAATTCGAAGTACCAATATGCTTTGGATTTGAAGCAATTTGCCCTTAGCCCATTTCCTTTCAAGCCTGGAACGAGAGGCACAAAAGCAGTGTGATAAGTAATTCGAAGCAGTTCAGAGTCCAGCCCCCAGGACGGCCTACAAGCAACAGGAGCTTACTTGAAGGAGCTTGCTAGCTTTAAATTGTAATTTATTCAGATGAGCCCTAATTGTAAGTTGTCTATCCAGCGTAATTTCCAGAAATGAAAGGTGATCTTCTAGTGCTAATTTATGTTCATCCGTTATAGTTTTTGGTTTATTCAGCTTTTTCTGTCTTGTGAGGGACATCGCTTTGGTTTTGTGAGGATTGAACTTCAGTTTATCAGCTTAACCCCATTCAAGCAGTGTTTCCAAAGTTCTTTAATTTCGTCAGCAACGATTAAAAGAAGTGTGTCATCAGCATAGGTAATAACTTTACAGCCTTCCAGAAGAGGAAGCTGCAGAAGACCATCATATAAGATATTCCAGCGTCCTGGGCTACAAGCTGATCACTGCGGGCATCCTTTGGTAACATACTTAGTCAAGACGACAGTCCCAATTGTGAGCTTTACGCTCCGTTTGCAGAAGTAAGATTGTAGTAATGTGTATAACTTTCAGGGACAGTGTTTTCCTTCAGCATGGCCAATATTTGGCCACCAAGCATTATCAAACGCTCCTGTAATATCTAATGGGATTAAAACAGCAACTTTCCTTCAGCAAATAACGCCTTGAATCCAGTCTACTACTTCTAGAACAGCATCTTCAGTGGACGTCTGGGGCGTAAATCTATACTGGTTGTTACTAAGACATTCGTTGTGATACATAGGATGCATAACATAGTCGATAGTTAATTTATCCAGAATCCTCCCCAATACATTTAGAAGACTTATTGGCCTTAAGGACGAGGCAGTGAGGCTAGAACCGAGTATATCCTTAGGGATTATATTGATGATCGCAAGCTTCCCTGAAGCCGCGTATGGACAGTTCTGAGAAAAACACCAACAAAAAAAACTGTCCTGTCTGAATTTTGCACCAAAAACTAGAGTTGTTTTGAGGATATAGTTAACTGGGATTGGAACGTAGGGCATACTGCTCTATCACCGTTGCAATGTTTTTCAAAGAGAAAATCTTTTTTATAATATGATTACTTGTGTACCTTATAACAATCAAGTCATAATTTCTTACTTCTGTGCAGCAATATATCACTGCTTTTTGTTGTTTTGCCGAACAAAATATATTGTTACTTTCACAAACCAAAACACTGTACTCTACGACACTAATGACTGAGATCCGTTCTTACAATCAAATCTAATAACATATGGTGTGGTACACCATGAGAGAAGGCTGACATTAGGATCGTTTTGACACTCAAATGTGGATCTACCCTCAGCCAATTCGTATCTGCCACTAACTCAAAACGACCATTTTGGTGACTCAGGTCCCTCTTAACAATCAACCATTCATTTGGAATTGATCGTCTGCAGTCCTTACCTGAATTAAAGATAACACACACTTATACAGTCATCAAAATTAATACCGGTTATCAGACAGATTCTACACACCCAAAGTATACGGGGCCACATGACTGCGTTGTCGCAGCCTCTAAACTGACGAACCAACCAATCAAAGTTGCTTAAATCCCGCGCGGCTTTAAACGGCAATGGGAATGTTAATATCAAGGTTATAGTATACGTTAAATACAGCTGTTTAGGGTAAAAGAAGCAGAGGTAAGCCTAGGAGTAGATGCATTGAGTCAGAGTTATATATCTTAAAGTGAGAGGTTGGGGTTGAGATGTGATGAATGTTAATGTGAGGGTGTGGTTTTTACGGCCCGATGCCTTTCTCTGACACCAACCTCATCAGAGAAACCCATGAGGGTTAAATGATTGAATGTTACAAACTCGGCAGAGGAGGAAGGAAAAGGCCGTGGCCTACGATAATGGACCGTCTCAGCGTTTGCCTGGAGGGATTGATTGATTGATTTTATTTTCACGGCTACACTTAGAGCTTAAGAGCTCCTTTACAGTAGCGCCCTACATAAAATAAGGTTAGGGCTTATACAAATAAAACATTTCACTTACATTCACAATATAAATAATAATAGTCTAACAATAGTAACAAAAAGACAGTAATAATACAACAACAATAATAATCATCATTCTCTTCGGCTTATCCCAATTAATTGGGGTCGCCGGAGCCAACCTGGCTCGTTTTGGTTTTGGCCGGGGATTTAATACCGGATGCCCTTCCTGACGCCACGTGATTTTTCAGGTGAAAATTTCGCCCAGCTGTCACCGGGATTCAATCCCCGGCTGTCCGGGTGAAAGACGAGCAGCTAAGTCACTGCGCCATCACGCTCCCTACAACAATAATAATAATAATAATAATAATGATAACGAACAGATTATTTACAAAAGAGAGCATACAGACACAGTATCAGCCCGAAAAGCAAACATCATATAGGCCTACTGTACAAGAAAAGCTATTAAATTAGACAGGTTGTCAGCTATTGTCCTGATGTTTTAATTGAACTTAAAAAAATGTATTTTAACATATTGCAGTAATCAAATGTGAGAGGTATACTGCTCCAAGAAGCAGGATGAAAGATGTCTTTTGAAAGCTGCAGTGCTTGCAATGTTGACGAACTTATATAAATCGAAGGTGTTGAAGAGGCGTGAGGCGGTGCAAACAAAAGATTTATTGAACTTCATGGTTCGGTGTATAGGAATCTGGAGTGTTAATTTTGTGTATCTATTTTCTCGATTATGAACAGAATGCATTGGTGTAAAGGCATTGTAGAGATATAACGGGGTCTTGGTATGTAATATGTTATGTGTCAGAATGGCAACTGATAGCTGCCTGCGCTCGTGGAGTTTCAGCCATTTCAGCTGCACGTAGTAAGGTGTGATATGTTCATCTCGACTTACATCCAGAATGTACCGAACACATGTATTCTGGACTCTTTGTAATTTGATGTTCTGTGTTTCTGGTAAATCATTGTATACAGCAGAGCCATAATCAATGATTGGAAAAATGAAAGTTTGGACGAAGAGCTTACGTATGTTAGGAGGGGTGTAAGAAACAGTTCTTTTCAGGAGATGCATAGTTGATACAACCTTCCTTTCCACATTAGACGTATGCTCTGCCCACGACAGTGTTCTATCAAATATCACTCCGAGATTATTGACAGTGTTGCTGTATTTAATATTATTATCTAGTATCTTAATGGGTGGTAGAGAATTAAAATCTACTGAATTTAGAGGTTTTGTATATCCAATGGATATAAGTTGTGTTTTAGATATGTTCAAGTTAAGATTATGATTTAGGGCCCATTCACAAAGCCTGTCAATGTCTTCATTAAACAGATTTATACGATCACATGCAGTGCTAGGCGTGAGGTGAAAATAGGCTTGGAGGTCATTAGCGTATATATGAAAAGAACTATTTCGGAATTCATTCCAAACATCGTTTATATATATCGAGAAGCATAGTGGACCTAAGACAGATCCCTGAGGTACTCCACTTTCTACCGATTTCCAGTCTGAGGAGGAGCCATCCGCGAGGACCACTCTCTGTGTACGCATAGAAAGGTATGATTTTAACCAGGAAAGAGCACTCTGAGAGAAGCCAAAAGATTTCAGCTTTGCAAGAAGTATATTGTGATTCACACAGTCAAAAGCCTTACTGAAATCGAAAAGACATAAGATTGTAAGCTGACGCTTGTCCATAGCTGAGCGTATATCATCGCTGACCTTTAACAATGCAGTGGTGGTACTATGCCTCTTTTTAAACCCAGATTGGTAAGGATTGAATATATTAAATTTAGTTACGTATTCACATACTTGTTCATGAACAATTTTCTCAAGCGCTTTACTAAGGGCACAAAGGATATTTATTGGTCTAAAGTCACTACAACTAGTGGGGTTTTTATTTTGTGGTACTGGACGTATGTTAGCACACTTCCAAAGAGACGGGTATACTCCACTTTGTAGAGAGAAATTAAATGGATGGATAATTGGGGGTAGAAATACTTCAAGACAGTTAGAAATAAGAGAAATTGGGATGCTATCAGGACCTCTTGCTTTTGTACGAATTGATTTGATGGCTTTCACAATCTGGTGTGGGTAAACTTACATAAAGAAAAAAATTTCATGGGCAGGGGGAGGGATGGATGTGTATTTCATGACGGTCTCTGATACTCTTAATACATCACCAATTGACGCAACATTTGAGTAATGTTCATTTAATTGTGATGCAGAGACAGGCATCTCAACATCAGTGACTGAACTGGCACCAACTCCCAATGATTTTGCAGCACGCCATCTGGCGGAGGTGGTTTTGCAGTCACCGAAGAGGTTGTACATATATTTCACTTTTGTGTTCCCAATTGTTTGTTTTGTCTTATTACGCAGAATTCTATACTCTTCATAGTCAATGGTAAGTTTAGATTTAATAAATGTTCTACGTGCTTTATCACGTTTCTTTAAAAGCGTTTTGATTTCTTTACTGATCCACGGAGCAGAGCTATGTTTTATATCCACTTTCTTTACGGTGCATGCATATCATAGAGTTTATTTACACAATCATTAAATAGAGTCACTTTCTCATCTATGCCAGTGGATTGGTAGAAATTCTGCCTAGGGAGTAATTCTGCGTCCGTTTTAAAATCATGTAAATTAAATTTGCTGAAGTCACGTACAAAGATTGATTTTGGTCGAAGTTTCGGGGTAGATAAAGAAAACACTGCTTACAGGAGATCATGGGCTGAGAATCCAGCAGCTGGTTCTTGTCCGTAGTCAACAACGAGGTCATTACAGTTTGAAGAGATAATATCGAGAGAACTGTCACAAGTAGCTGTGTGAAATGTAGTATCGAATGGTAAACATTCAACATTACAGGAACAGAGCACATCACATACCTGTTCAGTTTCAAAAGCTCCACTACCAAACCGAGCATTGACGTCCCCAACAATAAAAACATATTTATAATCAAGAATGAACCTGTACATGTCATTCAGAAAAATATCTAGGTAGCCAGCTTTCGGTGGACGGTACACACAAGCAAAGAGAATTTTAGTTTCGGTAAGAGAAATGTCAAGTATAATGTATTCAGGCCTCTTATTATATTCACCAGGAGACTGACTTAGCACGCTATACTTTATGCTATCCCTAAGGTAAACTGCAACACCACCTCCACCTACGGTTAATCTGTCATTTCTAATGACTCTATAGCCAGTGAGAGAGACAGCAGCATTTGGAATTGAGGGCTTGCAAGAGGACTCACTTACTGCAATTATGTCAAAAGACGTGACAAAATTCAGAATAGTGAGAGGAGTCAACTAATGATTGAGCATTGATATGAGCAATTTTTAGGCAGTTTTTTTTTCAGTCTGATAGCGGAACGTATGTCTGATAGACTATGGTCAGATACAACCATAGGTACAAGTTAAAAGATCTTGTAAAGTAGTGAAAGGCATTGCCTAGTCACTCAGAAGAGAAATTAGTACAGTGACCATTATATGTTGTCATTCATAATCTACAATAGCACAAACTACAACACAATTTAGAAGCTAAAGAAAAAGTTAAGTTATGACAGATGGCACATAAATATATGAGTTAAATAATGACACAGTGAAACACACTGCAATCTTCAGTAACATTTTTGAATTACACAGTCATGTCATCAGATCTGTCTAGAATTGAGCTAGGCATAGTTTAAAGTCACTTGTCACTCACCAACCAACACACCCTGAAAATGCCATTAAGGTTTTATATCTCAAGACATAGTGTACGTTATGGCTATATAGACTACTAGCAGGTACCCGCGGCTTCGCTCGCGTCATAGTCGTGTCATATTGTTATTCAATGAAATGCAGGTTTTACCCCGTTAACATCCCTTTATAACCTGAATATCCAAAAATCCCTCCTTATTGGTCATTTTCGACACACAACAAACATATCGCCAAAATATCATTCTTCTAACTTTAATAGTTTTGGTTGGTCGATGAGAGTGAATATCCAAAAATCCTTCCTTATGGGAAGTTTTTTTCTCCAGAATTTCACCCCTATCCAAAAATCCTTCCATAGTGGACGCTTTCAACATACAACGAACATATCCACAAAATTTCATGTTTCTAACTTTAGTAATTTTGGCTGGGGGATGATGAGTCAGTCAGGACACTTTGTTTTATATAATAGATAAGCATGGGTCCTAGTGAAAAATAATTCCATCACCTGAAACCAAAAATGCATGGTACGAAAAAAAAACATCAAAATATCATGTTGGTTCATCATCATCATCATCATCATCATATCCCCTTATCCAGCTCTTGCCGGGTCGGGGTAATTATGGCACTTCTCCACTTTCCTCTTTCCTTCCACCATTCTTCTTCCACGATCTTGTCCCAGTCCAGATTTCTATTTCTTACGCTGTTCTTCACTGAATCAATCCACCTTGTTCTAGGTCTTCCTCTTGCTCTCTAACCCTTGCACTTCGCCTCCAGCATCTGTCTTGGTATTCTATTTTCCTCCATTCTCTTTACATGTCCAAACCACCTTAGTTTATTCTTCTCAATTCTCTCATTTAGTTTTCCCATTCCAACTTCCTTCCTAACAACTTCATTCCTCACTCTGTCTTTCCTTGTCTTTCCTATCATACTTCTTAGGAATTTCATATCACTGGCTTGGATTCTACTCTCTTGCCTGCTTGTCAGGGTCCAAGTCTCAGCTGCATAAGTTAATATGGGAACATAGCACACTTCATACATTACCTCCTTGCTTTTCTTTGGTACTTCCTTATCCCAAACAAGTTTTCTTACACTTTGATAGAATGCATTGCTCTGCTGTACCCTCCTGCCAATCTCCATGTCCAACCTACCAGTTTGCATCAATTCACTTCCTAGGTATTTGAACGTGTTCACAATTTCCAAACTCTGACTTCCAATTTTCACAGTGCCCTTTCTTTGTCTTTCCCCTCTTGTCATCACCATGGTCTTGCTTTTCTCTATACTGATTTTCAGGCCGTACTTCTGAATATTTTCGTTCAGTGCATCTAGTTGATTTTGCACTTCTTCGGTGTTCCTTCCCCAGACCACAATATCATCTGCAAATAACAGTAACTTCATTTCTTTATGTCCATATGCTTCCTTTGTTTCCTTTACAATTTCATCCGTCACCATTATGAACAAGACAGGTGACAGCACACTCCCCTGTCTTAGTCCAGTCTTGTTCCTAAACCAATCTGTCTTTCCAACTGGGGTCAGTACCCTGCTAACACAGTTGTTGTACATTGCTTGCACCATTTCCAACATTTCTCTTCCCAGTCTCTTCTTAACCATGGTTTCCCATACCTTCTCTCTGGGGACACTATCATATGCCTTTTCTAGATCTATGAAAGTCTTGATCAAATCCTCTCCATATTCCCAGTTCTTTTCCATCACCTGCCTCAAGCTAAAGGTTGGGTCCACTGTGGATCTTCCACTCCTGAAGCCATACTGTTCCTCTTGCAACTCTCCTTCCACCTTTCTTCTCATTCTTCTTTCTAATATCCTTTCCAGTATTTTTACTATCTGTGATAAGAGGGTGATCCCTCTATAGTTATCACACACCTTCTTGTTCCCCTTCTCAAACACTGGTATTATTAGCCCTTTCTCCCAGTCTTCTGGTACACATTTCCGTTTCCACACACACTTTAGCAGTCGATACAACCATTGCATACCAACAGGTCCAGCAGCCTTTATCATTTCTACACTGATTTCATCCACCCCTGTTGCTTTTCCCATCTTCATTTTCTGTACTGCTAATTCCACCTCCAGCATTGTTATATCATCTTCTGTTATAAAGTCGTCAGGTTGTGGCACTTCCATCTCACCAGTACAATTGCTCACATTCAATAGCTTATCGAAATACTCCTTCCATCGTCCCTTTATCTCTTCTGGGTGTGTTAACAACTCTCCATCTTCCTTTTTCACCAGCTTTGTGGTAACTCTTTCTTTCCTCTTACTTCTTAGAAGCCCATACAGCATCCTTTTACTGCCACTTACATCTGTTTCCATTCTTCGTGTAAATTCTTCCCAACTTTTCTTCTTTTCTTCTCCTACCACTTTCTTACACCTCCGTTTGCTGTCGTGATACTTCCTTTTGCTTTCTTCTGTTCGATATCGGTTCCATTCTTTCCAGCGCAGACTTCTGTTCTCTCACTGCTTTCCTCACTTCCTCATTCCACCACGGTGTCTCCTTCTCTTTCACTCTTGTTGACGTCCTACCACAAGCACTCTCTGCTGCACCAAAAAATGCCTTTTTAAAGTGGGACCATTCCCCTTCTATGTTTTCCACTTCAGTAACTGGGATTTGTTGCTTCAATCTCTCCTGAAAATCTTCCTGTACAGTTTTGTCTTTCAATTTCCATACTTTTATTTTACTTTCTCTGATCTCCTTTAGGTTTTCCAATTTTTCCCATCTAAATTTTGCCACCACAGCTCTATGGTCCCCATCAAATGCTTCTCCTGGTAAAGCTGTCACATCTATCAGCTTTCTGCGATTAGTCCTTTCCACCAGAAAGTAGTCAATAACTGATTTTGTTCTTCTATCGCCCCAACCATATCTCGTAATTTTCCTGCTGTTTTTCTTCCGAAACCATGAATTACCCACTATCAGTCCATTCCTTTCACAAAAGTTTACAAGTTCCTCTCCTTCCCGGTTCTTTTTCCCATATCCATATGGTCCAATGACTTCTTCCTTTCCTTGTCTCTCGTTTCTGACTTGTGCATTCATATCTCCCATGATCACCACTTCTACATCAGAAATTACTCTTTCTACATCCTCCAGGAATACTTCAATATCTTCTTCTCTGTTTCCAGTCTGTGGTGCATACACTTGTATGAAGTCCATCACGTCAATTTTCATCTTCATTCTAATTTTCATTATTCTGTCACTGACACACTCGATCACTTCAACATACTCCTCCAGTTGTTTCGAGGTTATCAGTCCCACGCCATTTTTTACCTCTTGGCCACCACTCCAGTATAATGTATATCCTTTCCTCAATTTCTTCCTTCCTTTACCTTTCCATTTCACTTCACTCAGCCCCATCAATCCAACATTCTCCCTCTCCATGAAGTCTACCACCTCCTCCACCTTGCCTGTCAGGGCCATGACATTCATGATTCCCACTTTCATTTCGGTTACTGGTCGCCCATTTCTCACAGTTCCCCCAGTACCAAAAGAACTGCGCGTCGCCTGCAGGGTACGCCCTAACCTTCTCCGAATCATTTGAAGTGCCATTTCCATTTTAGGCTATTATTACGATGGGGTCACCACTCCCAAAGGCATTTTATGAAGCTACTGCCAGCTATTATACAGGCCGCCCCTAACATGGGAAACAGACGCCCTTGCAGCCGCCCCTAACCTGGGAAACAAACGCTGCCGATTGATGCTGTACTCATACTATTCCCTGAGTACTGGGTTGCCTCTTCCGCAATCTCCACCGTTCCGAAGTCCATCTTCTCCGCTGCAGATTCCGTTGAGGTCTTCGCACGTAACCCTCTGCACGGGGCCTATCTTATACCCCATAGGACTGGGTCCTCACCAGAACTTAGGCGGTACTGTAGTTCCATGGTATATTACAGTACCGTTGCCCACCCCCGCGACGTGGACGCGCCTGGCAAGAATTATCCATGTAGCCAATTATAATTGACTCATGGACCGGGTTATGGAGCTGTCTAAATCCAGCCTCATGTTGGTTTCGGACCCTAAAAGACGTGAAAAATATAATAAAAGTATTAAAAAGCTACTTATTGAAATTTCATTCTAATCAATTTTTTTTGTCATTCCTGAGACTTAGAAAATTCCGGCCAAAAAGTACAAAATGATTAATAACTCCGTAAATATTCGTCGTGTGATGAAATAGCATGAGACAAAAAAGATGTAATGTGTTATTGCCTACAACATAGGCCATGTATAATTTTACATTTTACCTGTTTTTCCCCCAGAATTTCACCCTCCCCATGGGCCCCTTAAATTGGATTTATGAAAAAACGGTCAAACACCTATTTACTTATTTTTAAGCTGATTTTTTTCCGCTGAGTTTCAAACTCCTCGCCTATGTCGTTTAAGAGATACACGCTCCGTTTGAAATCCCTCAACCCCCACTTTTCACCCCTTTCACCTCATAATATACACCACATCGAAAAACCCTCAGACACGTGTCTTCTTATTTTTAATGATGAGTTTATATGCCCAGTATCACTTGCTCCAATGAAACCAATCGGGAGATATTGTTATTCAATGAAATGCAGGTCTACCCCTTAACACCCCTTTAGAACCTTAATATCCAAAAATCCTTCCTTATTGCGCGTTTTCGACTTACCACGAACATATCCCCAAAATTTCATGTTTCTAACTTTATTAGTTTTGGCTGGGCGATGGTGAGTCAGTGAGTCATTGAATCAGTCAGTCAGTCAGTCAGTCAGGACACTTGTTTTTATATAAGAGATCCATTTAATTTAACATTTGTGATAGGTTGAATTAAAAAACAAACAAAAAAAGGAAATACGAATAAAATGAAATTAGAATTGAATGTGGTTTAAAGCAGGCCTACTAGTCTCCAGCTTGTACCCAATATAGGTCTACTTACAGAACATAAGATATATTTACATTGCATGATGCAAGGATAGACAGGAAATGTTAATCTGAAAACATAACAGTGATGGTTACAGGTGGCAGCTGAAGAACTATTATTTATAATAATTACCATCCATTGGGGTTAATCTCCCTAAATGTCTGTCAGAGGAGAGAGAGAGGACTCTTGCAGTCCTGAGCTAGCAGACATTAAATCAACTGCGAACTGGGTTAACTTTGTGTTGCCTGATCTGTATGAGTATATCTATGTCATGCAGTAGCCTATAGCTCACACTCACCATTAACATAGGGGCCGATAACCTCGATGTTAGGCCCCTTAAAACAACAATTATCATCATCATCATCACCATTAACATTAACAACGTGTATAGGAGAAGAAAGATGGGTTTGGGCTGGGAGCGAAAGGTGAAAGCAAGAAAGCAAGCAAGTAAAGACGTAAGTAGTGTTTAAAGCTGATTAATTGTTGGAAAAGGATTGGTACTGGTAGGCTACCTAAGAGAGAAGCTTAATATTTATAAAAAATCATTTTGCCAACCTGTTCAATAAGGGAAGGAAGCTTGGAACTAACAGCAAGCAGTATAGCTCAGTATTGGTGTCTATTTGGTAAAGGCAGATTTACAAACGTTATAGAATTTAGCAGACAATTTTCTAAATGTTGTTGCCTAAGAGGAATGTGGTACTTTTTAAATTTGAGTTTCCCAGCCTTACTTGCTTTCGAGCAATAGGTACCGGTATTATGGTATACAGTTGGTACAATCAATTAGTTAAAGTTAAAATTACATTAGTAAGGGATATAACACTGATCACACTAACTTAGATCAATCTAAGTTCATTGAAATTAGTCAGCCTGTGACGAATACCTCGGCTAACTGCAAAGATGACGCCATTATTGGACCAACAATGCTTAACTTCCACCTTGTCGATTGTTTTGTGGAGCAATTCCAACCGTAACTTGGTTAGGTCTTCCCTAATTACAGTCCCAGTTCCCTTCAATTTCTTCTTCGCCTGAAAGAGCGCATTCCGCTTGGCAAAGGAGACAAATTTACATATGATGGGGCGTGGCTTCTGGGTGTTTCTTGAGCCTACGCTATGGGTCCTGTCAATGTCCTCAATTTTTATATTTACTCCTAGCTGTTCTGCCAAGTTAAGGACGAGCTGATCAGTCGATTCGCCATCCTTTTCTTCCATGCCAAACACCCGGATACAATTCCGTCGGGAGTATTGCTCCATTGTATCAGTCCTTTCAAGCAGTTCCTCTTTCAGTGATTGCACTTCCTCCTCGCTGGCCTTAATTTTCTTTTCCATATCATCTATCACCTTAGTGTTGAAATCAATGAATGCTTTGAGACCCTCTATTACTTTTGAGGTGATCTCATCAACAAGCCTTGACAAGAAGGAGGGCATGTTAACCAAGTCATTTACGATCTTTAGCACTAATGTTGACAAGTCGCCATGTTCATCCGTGCTGCCCTCTGTGTGGTTAATGCCAGCATTTCCCATCTTTGCCGAGGGAGAGCGCTGACAGTCTTCCTGCACCTGTTGGCGATTCTGCGCAATACGCTTGGTTTTTTTTATTTTTCCCTCCAGACATTGTAGAACCTAAAATTGAGTTCTACTATGTATAAATGTAGATGATTAAGGGTTTTAGAGTATATTTGGCAGCCTGATATCTTTTGACGACTGATGTACAGTAATTTCACTCACCGGATTGTTGGTTTAAATGGACACACGATCGCGAGAACACGTTAAAAAAACACTACACTTCTAATTGACACAACTCTGTGACTTCAGTCCGCCATGACACACAGAGGGATTGTAGTGAACCACAGAAAGCGACTTCTAAGATAGCTGACGTGTAAGGTGAATATTATTAAATTGTTTAAATGTTGGTGGATTTTGTTGATTTGGTTAAATTTGATGGATTTTAGTGAATTTGGGTAAGATTGATGAATATGAGTGAAATTCCGGTAATTAAATGTGAATTTGAAGATTCTTTGGTAAATAAATGGGATTTGTGTAAACCTGGATAATCTTCGGAGAAATGTGCGTAATTGAGGAAATTTAGAAATCGACCGCTCAATAACCCTGTTGTAGGGACGAAACACAAGAAAATAGAATGCCAGGTAGGAGAAAGTATATTAGAGCAGTTTGAACATTTTAAGTACTTAGGCCGTGCATTCTCTCATGTTGGTTGTGTTGGGGGGATATATAGAGTCGCGGTGTATAAAAGCTTATGCAGTGAGTTCTCAAATGGGATCAACAGTATTGTTTAAGGAAGAAATTATTGTAGCGACGAACTCTTTCTACCATTGCTTTATTGAAGCAAGTGAGTGGCAGATTTAGGATATATGATACAAAAGCTAGAGGTAACCTATATGAGGGTAGAACTAATAATTGCTGACGTGAATAGGTGGTGACAATTGCAGGAGGCGTATGCATTCTCGTAATGTGTAGTTAAAGGTTAAGTTAGAAATGGACACGTTAGATAAAGCTGTTCGTGTGAACCGACGTATATGGTGGGTTCTGTGATGAGAAAGGCAGGAGGCGAGATTACCTCAGAGGTTAATGAATTTGGCTGTAGTGGGTAATAGTAACAGAGGGAGACCTAGGAGGTGATCGATGAAATCAGAATTTAATGATCTCAAAGTAAGAGGTTTAGAAGAACAGGAGGCCTCAGTACTAATTGATAATATGGGATCATGCAGACAACTCTCTGTCGTCCTATGACGTCATGCACTGCCTCGCTTCCTGATCTCGATACAAGCATCCACCTGTCGGTACAGCTCCATGGGCTTGTGGAACCCAGAAATTTGGGTAATTGCGAGTTGATTTCGTTTATTTCTGTGGATATTTTGGGATTCGAGTGAATTCCGGTAAAATATGGAGGAAACTCTGAGGTATCTAGGTTTATTTAGTGGTAGACCACTTCCAGGGTGGATGAGGTCGGAATCGAAACCGCCTCTTCTCAGTTTTGCCTCACGAGGCAGTTTTGGCAGAGAAGGGAATCGAACTAGAATATTCGCGGTGAAAGTCATATTTGTATTTTTAACATTGAATCAGATGGCATGTTCTGATAAGAACGGGTTTGAAGCGGTGTTGTATTCCCACTGAAATGGCATCTGTCACGGTCTGGGAAACTGGTTTAGTTCGCTGTAGAGTGGACATGAAACAACTCGATCATTTAGTTCTGTGTCCTTGAGTACGAGCAATTCATGTTGGGGGATTGTTTCATCTCAGTTATTAGCCCCGTGTATTTGTGTGTGCGTAATTCTTGGTGGGCGTTTGTGACATTTCGGTCATCGGCACCGTGGGCAGCTCGATCACCCTTAACGTGTCGTTGGATGTGGGAAGACTTGAGAAATATAGGTCATTACCCTCCGTCTGGGTGGTAATTTGAAAAAAATTGAGGTAGATCCTGGGGGTAAATCTGGAGGATTGATGAATTTTTGTCAAATCGAAAAATTTAGGGGAAATCGGTGGTTTTGAGGAATTTTAAAGACGTTTATGTGAATACGGGGGTAAATTTGGAGATACTGTGTAAATGTTGGTAGTTATTGGTGAATTTTGTCAGGTTTGGAGAATTTTCGAGAATTCTTGTTGAAATTATATGAATTACCGTGCTGTGAAAGAGCCTTTTGCCTTGCCAAAGCAAGAACTTGTGCACTTAAAAACGCATGGTGGACATCCTAAGCTAAAGAACTGTAATATTCAGCGGACAAAGATTTGCGACAGTTCTTCCAAGCAACAAAACAGTTTATTGTCCCACCGCTTTCGGTAGAAATTCCCTTTGGTCCAGTGACAAAAGTACACTTCTAAAAGATCAATATTCCATCATGAATAGGGGGAAAGAACATTTTGAAGACCTCTTGAATCAGAATTAAATTATTGATGAACATTTGTATGACATAATAGACGAAGCACCCATCTGGGAAGAACTCGGCTCCTTGCAAACACTAGAAGAGGTTCAGTGTGTTGTTAATCATGCAAAGAGAGAAACATCCACATGTTCAGATGGTATACCAGCAGAAGCTCTCAAAGAAGGCTATGAGGAACTCATAAGCCACAAACATGATTTTGTTATTGTTATTATTTGGAGAACTGAAAAAGTATCTGCTGATCTCAGAGATAGTCTGATAGTTTCCAAATTTAAGAAAGGTGATCGGACAGACTGCAACAACTATCGTGGCATATCATTACTATAATGCCTCGGAAAGCTTATTGCTCGTATTTTGGCTCCATTCTATCTTTCGTGGAGAAAATACTTGCAGAGAGCCAATGTGGTTTTAGGTCTTCTAGAGGAACCACATATATGATATTCACAGCTCGACAGCTTCAAGAGAAATGTAGAGAACAAAATAGACCTCTTTATATTGCCTTCATCGACCTCACTAAGGCATTTGACTCGGTAAATCGTGAAGCTCTATGGAAAATTTTAGCACTGAATGGTATTCCACCAACATTTATTACCATCTTAAAACTGCTCTAAACTAATATGACGGCAACTTTCATTGGTGACGACTCTGTTGGAGAGCCATTCCATATTTAATACTGGCGTTGCACAAGGATGTCTGATTTCCCCTACATTGTTTTCTCTGTACGTTGCCCCTGTCATGTAGCTAGTCATTGACGATCTTCCTTTAGGTCCTTTAGGTATACAAATAACTTACAGGTTGGATTGAAAGCACTTTAATTTAAGCCGTTTAAAGTCAAGGACTCGAACATCTGATGCATTGGTTGAATTACAGTAGGTAGATGATACTGCAGGAGTAGTTCAATCAGAGGAACAACTCATGAAAATCATGAATGTTTTGTCTTCGGCATACTAAAAGATTGGTCTCAAAGTTAACACCAGTAAAACTCAGGTCCTCTACCAACCAGCCCAGGAGAAGGATTAGGAAAAGGAAACATTACTGTCAACATTGATGGAGTGAGGGTTCAAGAAGTTATCACCTTCCCTTATCTTGACAGCACCCTTTCATCAAGTGCTAATATAGATTCCGAAATTCAACACAAGATGAACCGTGCTGGGGTATTCTTTGCAAGTCTAAGTTCTAAGTTTTGACAACCATGATGTCAATGCTGCAACGAAGATCCTTGTGTAAAACTCAGTTGTAGTTCTCACCTTAACTTATGGATCTGAATCTTGGGCATGCTATAGATGACACCTCAAACAGCTGGAGCAATATCACCAGCGATGCTTGAGGAGTATTCCTCATGTGACTAGGCAATACAGACGTACAAACACCAGCATTCTCGAAGAAGCGCAGACTACTAGTATTGAAGCCATGATTATACAACTTCAGCAGAGATGGACAGGACACGTTATCTGCATGCCCAATAATCGCATTCCCAAAGTGGTGTTTTGCTCTGAATTAACAGAGGGCAAACACTCTGTTGGATGTCAGTGGATGCGATTCAAAGACGTACTGAAAGCTAATATGCAAATGTGTCACATTGATATTCATAACTTAGAGGGCTTAGCCCTTGTTCGCTCTTCTTGTCTTCGGCATACAAAAGGATTGGTCTCAAAGTTAACACCAGTAAAACCCAGCCCCTGTACCAACCAGCCCTGGGGAAGGATTAGGAGGCTACATGAGGTTAAAAAATTCACCTGGGTGACAAGTTCCGAGCATCGACATACGCACTTAATTTCGGTGTTTAAATCTAGGTCTATGTTCATCATGGTGCAATATATTTTGAAGGTAACCGCCGACAAACAGTAGAGGGTACGAGGCAGCGCAGAATGGTCAGAATGCTCATTAAAAGAAATGGAAGGAACGCGGATGTCCCACCTGGGACCACCTGTCATCACTGCGGCAAATTGTGTGTCTTCTGCATTGGGCTTTATATTAACCTCCGAACTCACCGATGAAGAGACATTCCGGATTGGAAGGCCAACCTACTCGATACGAGTGTTTGCTATGATGATGATGAGCTCATCAATAATTGACAAATCGATAAGCAATAATAATAAAAACATAAATATTAAAAAAATCGATAAATAAATTGGAAGAGAAGAGAAACTGACCAAACGAGATCAACCGAGATGGCCCTAGCGCAAGTAGGTCGAAGCAATGGCGGACTTTTGTGCAAAATCGCATTAAATTTGGGAAAACCTGTTGCGAAGTTTAGCGAATTCTCTGGATGATGGTAGGGGGGGGGGGGGGGGAGGGGATTTGGAGGCATCTACAATAAGGTTTGAAAAATCCGTCATCTTGGATGAGCCTCAATTGCGCATGCTCTCTAAAAAATTATTTTATTCCCTGGAGGTATGGAAACATTTAACTTTAGGGTGGAATAGGCTTGACTTATAGATAGAGGGGATGGAACCCTTTCGTTTGAGCCCGCACACGACTTTCCCCGCTTACACATTCGGGATGTACCTGGATGGTGGATTGCCTATTCAAATACCCCTAGGATAGGATCCCTCCTGCTCCTCAACTTTCGTACTTATAGTATAGTGCACCCAATTTTTAGCCTATTTTCAATTTTGAAAAAAAAAATAGGCTTATGAGATCACCTTCTGTCCGTGTGTGTGTGTGTCCCCCGAATAACGTCTAAACGGCTGGAGTGATTTCAACGAACCTCGGTAGGTTTATAGCACTATTCCGGGCGACTCCGACCGTGCCCTTCAAATTTTGTTACGTCCCACCAATCCAACATGGAGGCTATGCAAAATATTTCACCAGCATTCAATATCTCTGAAACTATTCCCGATATCACCCTGGATATTTTTACGGTGATAAAGGGAACTACTTGAAGTTCACCTATGTGATTTTTGAAAAACTGGTAACTACAAAACCAACATGGCGGCCACGCGAATTTGCGACTTTTAAATAGACGTTTCTCGCGATTTAACCAACCAAACGTAATAAAACTTCGTACAGTATATGTTTATACACAATGTAATGCACCGACATCTAACTTCGTTCAATTGTTTACATAACCTCAAGATGGCGGATGTGCGAAATATTTCACCGGCATTCTATATCTCTGAAACTAGTAGCGGTATCACCCTGAAATTTTGTACGGAGATAAAGGGCACTACTGGAAGTTCACCTACGCAGGTATAAGTCTTTCAAAAACCGGTTAACTACAAAACGAACATGGCGGCCAAGCGAGTTTGAAAATTTTAAATAGACCTTTCTCGCGATTTAATGTTCCATACGCAATGAAATCTGGTACAGGAAATGTTTATACACATTGTAATGCACTGGTATCTAATTTAATTCAATTGTTTACATAACCTCAAGATGGCGGCTGTGCGAAATTTTAAAATTAAGTTTTTGTTTCTTGTGTCGTAATTATGCGATCGAAGAGAAAGTTTGAATAATGAAACTACGCAATAATCTTTCTTGATAGTACATAACTATATAGCCTATACATACAACAATCTAAAATGGCGACCATCCGAAATATTTAGACGGTTCTCAGTATCTACGAATCATTTACTGCAATCAAACTGATTTTTTAAATGTTCATAGAGGCTATAAACACAAGTTCATCTTTAGGACTTTCAATAACCTGTTGAGCACAAATCCAACATGGCTGCGTCACGAAGTATAAATATTTAAGTAAACGTTTCTCGCGATCTAACCATTCCAGTACAGTGGAACATTGTACAGTAAATGCTTATACAAATGTTAATCCACTGGTATCTAGTTTATTTCAATTGTTTTCATTACGACAAGATGGCAGCTGTGTGATATTTTAAAATCTCGTTTTTACTTCATGTGTCCTAATCATGCGATTGACGTTTGAATACCACACTTAAACCATAATCTTCATGTAATAGTACATAAATAAAAATCCAACATGGCGACCATCTGAAATATTTAGACGGTTTTCAATATCTACGAATCTATTACAACAATCAAACTGAAATTTTGTATGTTGATAGAGGCAATTTACAAGAGTAGGATATATGAAAATAGGCTGTATAGTTCTTCACGGAACTACTTGTTATATATTAGTATGATGATGATGATATAACATTGTGAAACAGCGTAAATATCCAAATACTCACTTACAATAACCAGCACAACGAGTATAAAATTAGACTGAAAATCACGTCTCGTTTCGGACCCCACAAACTACCTTTATTAATAAAACAGTTCATGTAGAGACTAACATAGACTAACATCGCTTGGCGTTGACCGTGTTTTATAGCACATATTTAGGTTTTAATCGCTAACCGTTGGAGATACACGGAAAGTGATAAGGACCTTTCGGATAGAAAATTACATTTTAAAGCTCGCATATGCCATCAAAAGTTTGCTATTTCTCAGCGTCCTCTTTTTATTTGAAATGGGAATATGAAAATAGTCGCCATATTTAAGTAGTGCAAAATATCGAAATCAAAAGTAGCCTATATGTAAACCTGGTGAATCAGCTACATCCATGCAAAATTTCATTTAAATCGGACCAGTGGTTCTTGCGTGATAGAGTAACAGACAGGACGACAGACACGCACCATCTCAATTTTAGCCCATTTTCAATTTTGAAAAAAAAAATAGGCTTATGAGATCACCTTTTGTCCGTGTGCGTGTGTGTTTGTTTTTGGGGTGCGTGTGTCCCCCCTAATAACATCTAAACGGCTGGAGCGATTTCATTGAAACTCGGTACGTTCATAGCACTATTCCGGGCAACCCCGACCGTACCCTTCACATTTTGTTACGTCTCACCAATCCCACATGGCGTCTATACGAAATATTTCACCAGCATTCAATATCTCCGCAACTATTCCCGATATCACCCTGGAATTTATTACGGTAATAAAGGGAACAACTAGAAGTTCACCTATGTGACTTTTGAAAACCTGGTAACTACAAAATCAACATGGCGGCTACACGAATTTGCGACATTTAAATAGACGTTTCTCGCGATTTAACTAACCAAACGCAATAAAACTTGGTACAGTACATTCTTATACACATTGTAATGCACCGATATCTAACTTCGTTCAATTGTTTATATAACCACAAGATGGCGGACGTGCAAAATATTTCACCGGCCATCTATATCTCTGAAACTATAAGCGGTATCACCCTGAAATATTGTACGGAGATAAAGGTCACTACTGGAAGTGACTTTCAAAAACCGGTTAACTACAAAACGAACATGGTGGCCAAGCGAATTTGAAAATTTTAAATAGTCCTTTCTCGCGATTTAATGTTCCAAACGCTATGAAATCTGGTACAGAAAATGCTTATACACATTGTAATGCACTGGTATCTATCTTAGTTCAATTGTTTACATAACCTCAAGATGGCGGCTGTGCGAAATTTTAAAATTAAGTTTTATTTCTTGTGTCGTAATTATGCGATCAAAGTGAAAGTTCGAATAATGAACCTACGCAATAATCTTTCTTTATAGTACATAACTATATGGCGTATACATACAACAATCTAAAATGGCTACCATCCGAAATATTTAGACAGTTCTCAGTATCTACGAATCATTTACAGCAATCAAAGTGATGTTTAAATTTTCATAGAAGCTATGAACACAAGTACATCTATAGGACTTTCAATAACCTGGTTTGCACAAATCCAACATGGCTGCGTTGCGAAATATAAATATTTAGGTGGACGTTTCTAGCGATTTAACCATCCCAGTGCAGTGGAACTTTGTACAATAAATGCTTATACAAATGTTAATCCACTGGTAGTTTATTTCAATTGTTTACATAACGACAAGATGGCAGCTGTGCGAAATTTTAAAATCTTGTTTTTACTTCATGTGTCCTAATCATGCGATTGACGTTTGAATACCACACGTACACAATAATCTTCATGTAATAGTACATAAATAAATATCCAACATGGCGACCATCTGAAATAATTAGACAGTTTTCAATATCTACGTATTTATTGCAATAATCTAACTGAAATTTTGTATGTTGATAGAGGCAAATGACATGCGTAGGATATATGAAAATAGGCTGTATTGTTCTTCACGGAACTACTTGTTATTTTTCCTCTTAATCGAGACGATAAAAGGTCATGTTGACTGGCACAAGCACTTTTTTCTTGCTGTATAAGGATTAACACGTTCATCCGGAAGAACTATAAATCCAAAAACTGCGACATACAGTATAAAACAGTATTGTCTGTATAATATATATCGACTGCACGAACACCATTTGATTGAAAGGTAGAAACGAGCTCACTTTCTAGTATTGAAGGAAAAGATGTAAATTAATGCAAATTGCAAATTAGTTTTCACTAGTTATATCTCTTGAACGCAAAGTTATTATTCTGTTTCCTTTGATAATCAAACATAGCGAAACAAAATGCTTTTCAGTGGGTCAAGAGTATTGTACCGATATGTAAACAGTGTTATTCCCAGAAGCAAATTACATGAGTCTTAAAAATTAACCTGACGGACTATTTCCGAGCATCGACATACGCACCTAATTTCGGCGTTTAAATCTATGTCAACGAATACAGAAAATTCTTGTGTAATTATCCGGCATTGTGCTATGTAATTTTTGATATTGTAATGAAAGTGGGTGTGTTACTCGTACTAACATTAGAAATTCTTTACAGAAACGACCACAATTCGGAGATCACTTTAACAAGAGATAAATTCGTTGCCTCACTCAATGAAAATGTTAACAACACTAAGACATCAACCCATAGCGGTATGATACCATACAAATGCATAATTTGCAAAGCAAACTTTGCTAAGAAGGAGGATTTGAAGTTACACATGAAGATTCAAGAAGTCCTGTGCCACATTCCTGCGGAACATGTGGAGCAAAGTTCAATCAGAAAAGTTCCGTGACTACACACATAAGGATTCATAGTGGTCTCAAGCCACATTCATGTGGTACATGCGGAGCAAGCTTTTCAACGAAAGGTGACCTTTACGAACACAAGATGATCCAAAGTGGTCACGAGCCATATTCCTGTGACACATGTGGAGTAAACTTTAAGCCGAAAAGTGACCTTAATAAACACGTGCTGATCCATAGTGGTCTGGTGCCACATTCCTGTGGTACATGTGGAGCCACCGTTGCAAGTAAGGATCACCTTATTGATCACATTGTGATCCATAGATGTCTCAAGCCACATTCCTGACGTAGATGTGGAGCAAACTTTATGCGGAAGAGTGACCTTAATAAACACGTGATGATCCACAGTGGTGTAAGGCCTCATTCCTGTGGTACATGTGGAGCAAACTTTACACGGAAAGATGACCGTAATGAACACGTGATGATCCATACTGGTCTCAAGCCATATTCCTGTGGTACATGTGGAGCAAGCTTCACACGGAAAGGTCACCTTAATGAACACGAAATGATCCATAGGGGTCTGAAGCATCTTTCCTGTGGTACATGTGGAGCAAAGTTCATTCAGAAAAGTACCCTGACGATGCACATCAAAATTCATAGTGGATTCTAGCCACATACCAGTGGTACTTGTTGAGCAAACTTTACGAGGATAGTTTGCCTTAAGGAACACGATCCATAGTGGAACATGTGGAGCGAAGTTTACTTTGAAAAGTTCCCAGAAGATGCACGAGATGATCCATAGTGGTATTTTACCACATCCGTCAAATATAAGCAGAGCTATCTTTACTAGGAAGGATTATACTATGCCACACATGCTGTTCCATAGTGGTTTAGTGACTCATTCCTAAAGTACAGGAGATGCAATATGTACTGAGAAAAGCATTTTGAAGATGCAAACATTTGTAGTCAAATCCTGTATTCATGTTGTTAGTGCGGATCAATAAAGTTATTTGGAAACTCACATTATATCAAGCGATATTCCTGTGGTACATGTGGTAGAACTGTTACTCAGAAAGGTCAACTGAAGACACACATATTGATCCATGGTAGTCTAATTTCACACTCATGAAGTATATAAGGAACATTTCTCTCGTGGAATGTTGTACATGTAGAATCTATTTTGGAAATGAACTTTTGGTAAACACATTCCCAAATGTTTCACTACGAAAGATGAATTAAAGATACGCACGATGATCCATATTGGCTAATAACCACACACATGTTCCTTATGCGCACACCCTTCAACATAAGTTTTGCTTATTGCTGGCCAAGTGTCGTAGTAGTCTCCAACCTATTGGTCGTTCTCACATCCAGGCAAACGTCACAGGGATATTATCCGGGCACCTCTAGTGAAGGCTATGCTGAAAATGTTGGCCAAAATTTCACTTTCGTGGACGATTACGTTCACCTGCCCAGAACTGGCATTGTCACAGAACGGAATGGCCTGCATATGCTCCCGATCTCAACTGTGTAGAGCAGTAGAAATAAATTCCTCCCTACTGTGCTCTATGGCAATATGCTGATTTTTTTTATGTTTGTCATTCATGTTGGTCTAGTGCCAAACTCAAGTGTTATATGCGCAGCTACATTTACACTAGAATTATTTTTTGAGAGTTGCATGTGACTAAGTCGCCAGAAGGCATATTTAAGTAGTATATATGGAGCAGTTTTCACATATAAAGGGTGTTTGAAGACTCGTGTAGCTCTTACTGGCAAAAAGCTTTATTCATATACTAAGTAGCAAATTTTTTTGATTAAGGAGCTTTGAATAATGACCTGTTAATTCATATTGGAAAGCTATATTTATGAGTTAATTCCAGTCATGAGTATGTAGAGAGATTCTGAGTCACACTTTAATTGTTAGGCACCGGAAGTCCAAATTATGTACCGTAGAGCATGCGATCAATGAATTTTGCCCAAGTGTCACGTCTGAGTTCATAGGCTAGTGTATAGAAACAATATTTCAGTTCTTCATACGGAGCATAAAACACAACCATATTCAAGTAGTTTATTTGAGCAAAGCTTGTTGGAAAATACATTTTAAATACAAATAATTTGTAATTGCGACTCAAACAAATTCACTTACACAGGGTGAATTATAATTCCTGTTACAAACTTTGTGGGGTTGTAGAGGGGACTATGCAGATAACATTTTGATTAGGAAGCCAAGTCGAGACATCTATCGTTTCGATACCTAATCAGTTTTGCTCGATTGCACATCTCCCACATCACTAGGGACACGTATGCACTACAAGAGTTGTTCCACATAGTGACCCTGCTGTTCGTTAACGTGTAAATACGCAACTGTTGTCATACACACGTCCCACAAGACCTGGTGTTTTTTCAATAATGTGCGCTGCCGCCAGAACGCGTGGAACTAGTTCTTCCGACTCGGCAAGAGTCTCGTAAAATAGGTTCTTAATTAATTATTGAACATCACTTTTGTTGCATTGTTATTGTTTTAAGGGGAGGAACAGCAAGGTTATCTGCCACGCACCACTCTTTATTTTGTAAATACATATTAAGAGTAAAATGAGGAATATTCCAGAAATATCATGTGTAATATACAATGTATATAAAAAATTAATTAATTTTACTTATTTTGATTTTTAATGTAATATTAGGCCTACATATTTCAACTAGTATTATTACATAAATAAGCACATATTTTGCATGTTGATATTGTTATATGTCTCAGGCACTACCTCGACAATTAAAATAAACTTACGTCCAGCCGTTGAGTCTCTTGACATTGATATTTGTTGATATTCTTCCCCGGCCCTTTTTCAGCAGCTTAGGAATTGCTTGGAAAATCCGTTTTATGTATCTAACTTTCTAGTGAACAAATGTTGTCATACCGACTGGTTAGAATTACCGTATATTTTACTTGCGTAAAAATACTTTTTTAAAGTAAGAGACAGACTATGTAATTTAAATAAGGAAAGAAAAAGTATCTTTACAAAATCATTTTGATCAAATATGTAAATTATAAACACAGAATATGTAATATTACAAAAAAAATAACAAGATGTTCAGTTAAGAACATATAGCCTGCTTTATCCTAAATGTATAAGTATAGTTACAACTCGTAGTCTTTATCAATGTGTATAATAGAATCATTTCTAGGTTGAAGACCTTAGAAATTTTTTATCTCTACCTAACACCACAACCTCGAGAAACTACTGCCATCATTGATGAAAGAAAGAAAGAAAGAAAGAGAAGACATATCTCAAGAATTTTATGGAACTGGAGACAATCGACCGGACGAGTACAACATCCAACTTCGAGTTGAGGCAAGTGTTTACACGTCTGGCTGCCCATGGTTTTTACCACCTTAATTGTATTAACCAATCTTTCCATGACCCTACAGTAACGCGTGTATGCCGACGCTACCACTTACAGCTCTATAGTGAAGGAAACAATGAATCAAATCTATGAAACTCAAATCCCCAGAGCGCAATTTTTAGAGTACATATTTATATTCGATTGCTATTTAGCTGCAATAATTATTAATATCCTGAACTAGCACCAACAGATAGAGCCCAGGTACTGTGTGAGATCGTTTTTTCTTCAGTTCGAATAATACACAATAGGCTGTTACAAACGCCTTAAAATAAAAATGTATCGTATTATCAACTTTTCTTTCTTCAAATTCGTTGCGTATAGAATGCCAACCAGTGGAATCCCACGTATAACAGTCATGACCTCTGGCGGATAAGATAATCCTAATAGGGAGAGTGCATTCTTTCGGCCATAAAAAGAAACTTTTGTGTCAAAGCTGAAAGGCAATTTTTAGGGCGTTGCGCATTAAGTTGGCCATGATAGTTCTCCTGGTTGCTTTTATATGTCTCTTGCTGATCCGCGTGCAATTTTTTTTTAATTAAATATATATTTTCCGTTGTAATGTGCACAATATAACGCTTAATTTTGAAACGTCTGAGTGATTAAAAACCATAAAAATAAAAAAGCAAAAAACCAGCTCTGGTAGAATTAGAATTTCGGTCATACGGGTTGAAAGGCTTACGCTTTACCACGAAGCCAATCAGTTCAACAAAAAATTGCCGATATCAGTTGAATTACATACAACGTCTTAGCAAATAATGATTTAGACTAAACGATTTCTTCAGTGGTGTATGCTCTTTATATATAAAGCATTTCATACAAAGATTATGTTATTTCAATCAGTAGGTTATATTCATGCAATACTCAAACTAATGAAATATAGGTCTGGCACAAGATATCAACTGCCATCATGTCTTCTGAGACGGCTTAACTTTTTAAAGTCACTTATGCACTATAATATTACAAGATAAACTTTAAATTTTGAACGGGCCACGTTCTTTAGAACAGTTTTAACGATTCTCGGTTCGATAATCGGAACTGGTGTGTCCCCTGATATGGATTATAAAGTTTGCATAATTCACACGGCCGCCATCCTTAAATGATACTGTGGATGACCTTGTAGTTTAGGCCCAAGACGCGTCCCATATACAGGTATGTTGTTACCAAATTTGGTGGAGATGGGATCATTAGTTTAGTCGTTATTTCATTTTACGTTTTGAAAGTTTGAGTGTTGGTAAAGATGGCGACGATATAAAACATGACACTGAGGTGCCGTTTGCTATTGCTACTTCTATACCAAATTTCATTCAATTCGGTTTCACCGTGTTGAATTGATAGGGGGGCAGACATTCAGAGTACACAGACAGACGCACAATGTTTGGCCCTGTGTAGATCTCGTAAGTCTACTTTCATTTTTGCGAAAAAAGAAAGTAGGCTAAAAATATGTACAACAAATGTCATTATTATCAGATATGTAACAATAAAATGTAATTTCACGATAGCTAACGTTCTAATTCATGGACATTTATCATTTTTAACCAATTTTCAATTTTGAAAAAATAGGCTTATGAGATCACCCTTTGTCCGTGTGTGTGTGTGTGCGTGTGTGTGTGTGTGTGTGTGTGAGGTGTGTGTGTGTGTGTCCCTAATAAAATCTAAACGGATGGAGCGATGTCAATGAAACTCGGTAAGTTCATAGCACTATTCCCGGCGACCTCGACCGTGCCCTTCAAATTTTGTTACGTCTCACCAATCCAACATGGCGGCTGTGCGAAATATTTCACTAGCATTCAATATCTCCGAAACTATTACCGATATCGCCCTGAAATTGTGTACGGTGATAAAGGGCACTACTAGAAGTTCACCTCTGAGACTTTCAAAAACCTGGTGATTACAAAACCAACATGGCGGCCAAGCGAAATTGAGACATTTAAATAGACTTTTCTCGCGATTTAACTTTCTAAATGTAATGAAACTTGGTACAGCACATGTTTATGCAAATTGTAATGCACTGGAGTCTAATTTAGTTCAATTGTTTACATAACCTCAAAATGGCGGCTGTGCGAAATATTTCACTGATATTCTATATCTCCGAAACTATTACAGATATCACCCTGAAATTTTGTACGGTGATAAAGGGTACTGATACAAGTATATCTATGTAACATTCATAAACCTGTAAAGTACAAAAAGAACATGGCGGCCAAGCGAAATTGAAACATTTTAATAGACTTTTCTCGTGATTTAACTCTCTGAGCACAGTGAAATGTGGTACAGTAAATGATTTTGCAGATTGTAATGCACTGCCATCTAATTTAATTCAATTGCTTACATAACCTCTAGATGGCGGCTGTGCGAAATTTTAAAATTAAGTTTTAATTTCTTGTGTCGTAATCATGCGATCGAAGTGAAAGTTTGAATAATGAACCTAGGCAATAATTGTCCTTGAATGGTACATAACTCTATGGCCTATACATACAACACTCCTAAATGGCGAGCTTCCGAAATATTTAGACGGTTCTCAATATCTATGAATCTTTTACAGCAACCAAACTGAAATTTTTTATGTTCATAGAGACTATAAACATATGTTCACCTATAGGACTTTCAGGAACCTGGTGAGCACAAATCCAACATGTCGGCGACGCGAAGTATAAATATTTAAATGGACGTTTCTCGCGAATTAACTCTCCGAGTGCCGTGAAACGTTGCAATTTAAATGCTTATACAAATGTTGATCCACTGGCATCTAATTTATTTCAATGGTTTGCATAATCACAAGATGGCTGCTGTATGTAATTTTAAAATCTCGTTTTTACTTCTTGTTGTCTAATCATGCGATTGAAGTTTGAATACCACACGTACACAATAATCTTAATGTAATAGTACAAAAATAAAAATCCAACCTGGCGACCATCTGAAATATTTAGACGGTTCTCTATATCTACGAATCTGTTACAGCAATTAAACTGAAATTCTGTATGTTGATAGATGCAATTAACATGACAGGATATATGAAAATAGGCTGTATAGTTCTTCACGGAACTACTTGTTAGTTATGTATAAGCAAAGGGAAAGATTATGTATTTACATAAAAATCCTAGGCCCAGTGATCGGTCTAGGTTATGTGAAGTTTTGGGTACATTCTTATTGCCCATCTGCGCTGGTCTGTCTCAACGAGGAACAGCAGACTGCCCCGCAGGTCTGTCTCTAGGGGGATGCATGATCGATTACGGTCGGGTCGCTTCGTTAGCCCCACTGGTCTGTCTCTAAGCGCTAGACGCAGAACTCGACCAGTACCCCTTGCAGGAAGATCAAGTACCTGGGACAGGTCAGGCAGTGCGGAAGAATATACGGCCCAATCAGATGACCATCAAGGATATCAGTCCATTTATTGTTGCCGAACCGTTGCTGAAATCCAGGTGCCTGTGTGGCATGCGGATTTTCTTCAGCCCAAATGTGACTGTTTCGACGGTCCAAACAGCTTCATGGCTAGTTGAGCTTCATCGGTGAAAAGAACGTGACGCGGAAAGTGGAGTGAGTTAATACACTGTAGAAACCAAGCACAGAAGTTGGCACGTGGTGCGAAATCTGCCAGCCCCATTGCTTGAACTATCTGTGGGTTGAAAGGGTAAAGCTGATGGTCACGATAAACATGCCAGACGGTCGATTAGGACCCATTAACGGCATCGGCAATGTTTCGCGGATTCGTCGACGGGTTCTCTCCTACGTGACGAAGGACATCCTCTTCAATGTTGACAGTGTGACGCGTCTGTGGAGCACCACAATCAGCCCTCCTCGGTTTGAATGAACCAGTTGCTCGCAGCTTTGTTTTAGTCCCACAAAAATGGTATGTGATGGGGGTGGGGCAATGCGGAAAACGATCATGATACATGCGTCGTGCAGCTCGACATTTACGTCCAACTTCGCCATACTTAAGTAACGTCTCGGCGTACTCTATAAAAGTGAATGCCGCCATCCTGTATTGCTTAATGACTGGATCACAACTGATGTGTCTACCGTTTGTTAATGAACAGACGACACAGTTTCATTGGAATGCAGTCTTGTCCTGTACTATGCCCTGAAAGGATAACAACTGCTGTCAAAGCAGACTCACTGTCACTACGGTTCTAAATAGAAGATATACGTACTCTATGGCATCTGGAAACTGCATAGCATGCCCTCAGCCAATGTACGTAATTCGCATTCTGTGAAGCCGGCTTTGTAGAATGAAAGTGATCCTCAAACCGATTTGCAATCGAAACGATAAATGTCCGGACAAGGGTTCCTCTTCAAACTGTGATCTACTTAGTCCCGTCTACAACCCTCAGAAGTTTGTAATATGAATTATGAATCACCCTGTGTAAGGCGAGAAATGTTTCTTATAAAGCGGGATATTAAGGAAGCACATGGTAATTCACAGTGGGTATGTATGACCATTGTTCGATTCATTCATAATGTATATTTGTTGAGTTATAAATTAATTCTTACTGGGATGAGGCTACATGTGAGTTATATGTGACGGAACAGAATTTTCGTGTAAGTTTTGTTCATCCCTAATGTTTAACTACTAAATTCAAAAGAGGGTTCCCTTAAAAGGTTGTAAAAATATAACCAATTTAACCCACAACCGCAAATGCCATATTTCTTGTTAATCATTTATTCAGTAAGCTGGGCAAAAGTATTCTCACCTGTTTTCTTTCTTGTAGTGCAAAATCACTAAAAGATGTTTGGTATCATGAAGACACATTTTTAATACATTTTGACCGGTAGCCTATTTCATATAAAATATTTGAATCGGCATAGGAGTAAGATTTAAGATTCATAACCCATAGTGGCCATCAGTCATGTTCAATTTAGGAATACGCAAATTTACTTTGCATTTTAGTTCTGAACAAGGTAAATATAGTAGTTAACTGATATTTCTATCGTAATTAAAGGAAACAGTTCAAGTATTGCTCTAAAATAGTTCAAAGTTTTCATTGAAAGAGAAGGTTTTAAAGACAAGCTGAATATCCTTTAGTCGCATAAAGAATGTTTCACATTATATTTTGAGCATGTTTTTCGATCAACGGTTTCAAGTGAAGAGACAGAGAGAGGATTTTGCACATACCTGAATAAAATATTGTGGGTTTTTTACAGCGAAAGGGGATTTGTATAATTCCGTATATGTTATCGTTAGAGGAGTAGGTACACCAATAAATATATTTTCTTTGGATTTTATAGTGAGGGATTTGGTTCACTTCCATATGATATGTTCTGTGAATGTCTTTGTGAGAGGGGATTGTAAGCAACAAACTGATATGATCCGAAATTGTTATAGTGGGTGGGGTATTGTGCACGTTCTGGCAATGTAATTTTTAGACGGTTTTTGTGTACATCCATATGATATGAATTGGAAATTTTTCGGGGTTTCAGGTTTAACACATCCACGTTATATATTTTGGGTATGCACGTACGCATATTTTAGCCTAATATTCACATAGTAAGCCTACCAACATTGTCAGTCACTGACTCACAACTAGTCACATAACTAACAAGTAGTTCCGTGAAGAACTATACAGCCTATTTTCATATATCCTACTTATGTTAATTGCCACTATCAACATACACAATTTCAGTTTGATTACTGTAATAGATTCGTAGATATTGAGAACCGACTAAATATTTCGGATGGTCGCCATGTTGGATTTTATATATGTAGGTCCTAGAGTTATGCACTGTTACGTGCCGATTATTGTGAACGTGTAGTATTCAAACTTCAATCGCATAATTAGGACACAAGAAAAAACAAGGAGATTTAAAAAATTTTCACAGCTGCCATCTTGAGGTTATGGAAACAATTGAAATAAATTAGATGCCAGTGGATTAATATTCGGATAAAGATTTACTGTACCAAGTTTCACTGCACGCGGATGGTTAAATTGCGAGAAACGTCCATGTGAATATTTATAATTCGCGTCACCGCCATGTTGGATTTGTGATCACCAGGTTATTTAAAGTCCTATAGGTGAACTTAAGTTCATAGCCCCTATGAACATTAAAAAATTTAGTTTGATTGCTAAAATAGATTCGTAGATATTCAGTATCGTCTAAATATTTGGGATGGTCGCCATGTTGGATTGTTAAATGTATAGGCCATAGAGTCATGTACCATTAAAGGAAAATTATTGCGTAGGTTCATTATTCAAACTTTCACTTCGATCGCATGACTACATCACAAGACATAAAAACTTAATTTTAAAATTCGCACTGCCGCCATCTTGAGGTTATGTAAACAATTGAACTAAATTAGATACCAGTGGATTACAATGTGTATAAATATTTCCTGTACCAGGTTTCAGTGCGCTTGGAACATTAAATCGCCAGAAAGGTCTATTTAAAATGTTCAAATTCACCTGGCCGCCATGTTCGTTTTGTAGTTAACCGGTTTTTGAAAATCTTATAGATGGACTTCCAGTAGTGCCCTTTATCTCCGTACAAAATTTCAGGGTGATAACGCTAATAGTTTCAGAGATATAGAATGCCGGTGAAATATTTCGCACATCAGCCATCCTGTGATTATGTAAACAATTGAACGAAGTTAGATGTCGGTGCATTACAATGTGTATAAACATATACTGTACCAAGTTTCATTGCGTTTGGTTGGTCAAATCGCGAGAAACGTCTATTTAAAAATCGCAAATTCGCTTGGCCGCCATGTTGGTTTTGTAGTTACCAGGTTTTCAAAAGTCACATAAGTGAACTTATAGTAGTTCCCTCTATCACCATAGAAAATATCAGGGTAATATCGGTAATAGTTTCGGAGATATTGAATGCTGGTGAAATATTTCGCACAGCCGCCATGTTGGATTGGTGAGTCGTCACAAAATTTGAAGGGCACGGTCGAGGTCGCCGGGAATAGTACTATGAACTTTCCGAGTTTCATTGAAATCGCTCCTGCCGTTTAGATTTTATTAGGGGGGGACACACACACGAATCACACACACACACACACACGCACACACACACGGACAAAAGGTGATCTCATAAGCCTATTTTTTCAAAATTGAAAATAGGCTAAAAATGAGGAAAAAGTTTACTTATGAGATCGATCGGGGAAATATGTGTCTGTCCTTCTGTCTGAGTGTTCCCCCCTATCAACTCCTAAACGGTTGCAGCTATCTAAATCAAATTTGGTATGAGTACAGATATATACCTGAATATTTTACGGGGATATTTGAAAATGACGTCGGTGCTACCAACTGATCAAAAAAATCACATTTGAAATTTGAGCCGTATGTTGGATATCTCAGAAGGTATGCATGCGAACTATTCCAATATTGGCGCAAACATTGATAATATCATTCCAGATTAATTTCCAGGAGCCCGTGTAGGACAGTGTTGCCAACATGATTCTAGGATTGCTGATAGGTCCAATTTTTAAATGCATGTAACTCTTGTAGTATCAATTGGATTTCAGCCAAATATCGTATGTGCCATGTGTACTAAAACAGATATGATTATTCGATTTCTAAAGAGCGACCAGAGCTGCCAGCTAATAATATGCGCACTTCTTATTCTTTATCCTAATAACAATATACCAGGGTGTATGCAATCCAACAGCTGTAAACTTTGCACACGTATAGTACCTGACATTCGATATTAATTTGGAGTAACTAATATACGTCAGTGCTGCCAACATGATTCTAAGCCTGCTGATATGTCCATGTTTTAAACACACGAAACTTCTATGCTAACAAATGGATTTTATCCAAACTTGGCACAATAATAGATCATACTATTTCTGATTAATTCTGATCAACATATACATGCCATTTTTCCCATCATGATTTAACGCGCACTGATTGATCCAATGTAACGTCCATGCTATCCATTGGACTTCAACATAATTTTGTGTGTGGATTCTGTATCTTTAGAGTTGGAACTAAGAATATATTCAGGCAACAGGGCAGCCAAGTGTAGTGCTCTAGTGGACTAGACTATTTCATGTATATTTTGAACTGATCTAGATAGGTCAAAGTAGATTTATCATTGGCATGAATCTTAAGAAAAGTAGGCTCTTTAGTTCGTAACGGAACTACTTGTTTGGTCTCTGAAATAAGTTAGTGCTTAGTATAGCATGCTTTGTAAAGGGTACAGTATTGATATTCACTGACTATCTCTTCATATAATAAGTCGCATCTATCTCATAAATTCGTCCAGCATCAAGGATATAACTCATTCTGAAATTGATGAGTATATTACTACCAAATTATAGCACATTTAACTTGCAACGAAAGCTCATCAGTAAGCAGTGTTATGCAATTAGCTGCAATTGCAATGCTAATAGACAACGATGAGACCTAATTTTTACTACAAATATTGCTCCTGGTGGCAGTTATTGGCGAAGGCTTTAGAAAATCTTGAGGATTTTTAATTTGAAAATGTGATTTAAGGGAGAATTAGAGATGAAGGTTATAGGTCCTGAGGGGACAAGACAAATTAATTTGTTTACAACGAATAATGAAGTTTTTACCACCTGCATGTCATGCAACATCAGATCAACTACCACCTAATGCCACCAAACGGTCGGCCAAACACCGACTCTTGGAAAATGACAGTATAGGTGTGGTGGAGGGGAAACCAGGACGGCATGCAGCGGCGTTTTCTGCGATAGAAATCCCACCACTAGAGACTGGGGTTAACGTTGATCATATGTTCAGGGTAGCACGTTTAACAAGAGTTAGGCTCGATTATGATTATATAGAAATAACGACATCTTTAAGGCTGAAAAAATTAATTACATTTGTTTGACAGAAAAAATAACAATTACATTTGCAAGATAATTGACAAGGAGGGAAGTGGAGGATGATAACGGATGGAACTGAAGAACTTTCCAACGTAATAGTTTAATATCTGGCCCTAATCAATAAATAGAGAGGATATCTGAAATGTGAGAGAGTGGTCGACTGAGTGTTGGTAGCTTTAAGACTTTCCACGAGTGACATTACCCCTAAGAGGAGCCATACTCTCACAGTCTGTGGGGTGAGCTGTCGTTCCAGCGGAGGAGTAGTCAGCAGCCAGTCTGGTATCTCCTGCAGCCATTCGCGTGGCCCGCAAGTGTGTGCATCGGAGTAATGCCCTCTAAGCACGCCAGCAGGGAAGGCAAACATACACCTAGTGCTCAAACCAGTCAAGAACAGAAAAGTGACAGACGACGACAATCCAGCATTGTTACTCATTTTCCAGAAAAGAAAACTCCAGACTCCAAGAAGAATACTAATTCCACTCCCAAGACGGCAACTAAAGGAACAGACAGAGACCCACGCCGGCTAGTTAACAGCACGGCTTCTCCAAAGAAAACACCATCGAGAGCTTCTAGTGTCACGCAGGACGAGCCCAATACTTCCCGCCAAGGATCTCCTGCTGAATCTCAAACATCGTCAACTACCATCGTTACCACTGAACGCTTCGAAGATATGATGAAGCACCTACAAGACCTCACAGGCAGGATCTCATCTTTAGAGGGAGGCACGCACCAAGAACATCCACCGGACATCGACGGGGACGACGACTCGGATCAAGCAGGCTTCCAGTGGCGGATGTTGGCACCCAGAGACTATCCCAAAGGGATGCCCGTTCCCACAAAGCAGCAAGTGTGGAACCTCGCCGCTGCTCTGCGACAACAGTTGGTCTACACGCCGACGGGCAGGGACCATCACGCCCAGATGGTGTTATACCTGCTCTCGGCCTGGCACAACCTAGATGCGTGTCAAAAAAATACGCATACAACCGAACCAACTTGCGGCGCTGACTAGGGGCTGGAGCTTCGCCATCCAACTCGACAGCGCCCCCGAATTTCCAATAACATCCGCCAGTTGTCCTTCCGAGGACGCGGATTACGCGGGGGTGGACGAGGGTCACCAGCCAAGTAACTTTCCGTTCCCCTCGGTCCTCCCGCCGGGTCCTGCTCCTTCCATCTTGCGACGAACGCGATCTTGGAGAACACTCTACGAGTATGAAGACGCCCTGGCAGCTTTGACAGACAAATATACGAGTGGAGTAAACTTTCCAGTGTTTATGAGTTTCCGGAAGGACTTGGGTAGTGAAGGGTATGTTGTTTGTACCCCGATGAGGGATATTGCTCTTTGTTAACTTATCTATTGTTCTTTTGGCTGTATTTATTGTAAAGCAATAAAGCATTGGGCCTTCAGCCCGATCGCTCCTTCGCTGTGCGGCTTCGCCCGTGCCGATCGGCTTCGCCCTTTGTACACGCACGCCGCTGTTCTGTATATAAGGAGTTGGGGCGGTGGGCTCGGGAGCAGTCGTTCCAGCGGAGGAGTAGTAGGAGATCTAATCTGAATGATATTAGCTTAAAGACACTCTAGTACAGTGGTTCACAACTGGTGTGCCACAGCACCATTGGGTGCCGCGTGATTGGCTAAGGGATGCGGCGAGGTATTGAAATAAATCAAAAAAATACCCAATACTTAACATCCATACCGTCCAAATGAAAGAACGAAAGAAAAAAAAGAAAGAAAGAAAGAAAGCTCCTCTGATCGTAACAAAAGGCGCTAAAAGCTTGATTACTGAGGCGTAGTGGTTCTTGACGGCGACGTTTTCCCTCAATTGTTCATCAAAGTGCCAAAGGTGCAGTCGAGCGGTAGTGCAATTTCTTTGCCGACCGTCCAAAACAATATTAGAGTATTTGTCTTAGTTTTTCCTCATTTGTAACACATTTTATTCACTGTTGATAACCCAGTTGCTTATTTCCCCCCCCCAACATCCACACACACGCATGCACACAACACTACCTTTGAAGCTCTTTCATTTTGGATTCCCGGTCAATGCATGTGAGATTTTCGAAGTGAAATGCCATGTCCTGTGGTTCGGATTCCACGTAAAAAGGAGGTCCCGTGGCTTATAATCACACGATTCACGGTCACGTAAAACTACAATCTTCCTTTTCCTTTCTTTCATTTTGCCACCACCGTTGTCGCTCTTATTATTCACAGTTCGTGATCAACTCTGAATTCCCATGTTTCTTCGACATATATAAATATATTGGTTCTACGTACCTAAGAGATTTATTTATGTAGGTTTTACGTTATTTTCTAAAAATAGTAATTTTTGAATACTACGTTTTGGCCTTTTATTGAATAAATGTTTCTATATTTACACCTAAGTATGTCAGTTGCATGTTCGATCAAACTCAAAGTGAAAGTGAAAGTGAAAACAAAACTCACAATTGAATCAAACGGGAGGATGGTAAACTACCGTCGTGCGACCGTGGGTGTTACATGAAGGGGCGACCGCAGGAAGGTTAAGCCTGAAGTCTTGTAAGGTCTTGAAATAAAATAAGTAAAATTAATTATTCCCATGCACAACAGATGGAGACAGTGGCCAATTCAGTTATGCGAGTATCCGGCAGATGGCATGGCAGCCAATATCTTCCCAGCACTCCCTAGACTACTTGCTCCCTCACGAACAGTCCCGAGGCTTCTACAGATCAATATGTGAAAGTGTACGTGTTCTTACGCCACATTAAGTTGGTTTCCTCGCGTTAATTGGCAGTGTTTAGCCATGGTCAAGTTCATTGTTAAAAGAAAACGCCAGGAATTTGAAATCCAGGGAACGTATTTTTTCTCACTGGCCTTTAAAGCCTAGGTTACATTTCCTTCTTCGTCTCATCTTTCCCGCTCAGGAAAACATAGTGTGCACTTAACTTATGTTCTACATAGGTTTTCATCACCAACACATGAAAATAAACTTTCATTTGAAATTAACACCTACAAAAATAAACGAACAAAAAGTTGAAGATCGCTCGGCGAGATAAGTTTAGTGCACTCTATAGGCGAATATCCTTACTATTTTGCGCTGTTGCCACATTGAACACCCTAAACTGGAGATCAAATTGATCTCGGAACTAGCGAATAGTTTTTTTTTTACAACATGGACGACAACAGAACTTGGTTCAGATTTTGAACTCCAGTCAATCTGATCCCCATTCAAACGATGTTTATACAATCGGCACTAGATTGAATGTAAACATGGCGTCTCCTTTTTCTTCGCTCACGTAACTGGATATTTTAGAGCAGTTAGAGGCCAGTGATAGTGACGATGATGATCCAACAACAGACAAGGAAATAAATTTCATATAACATAATTAGGATATATTTTACGTTAGATTATTTTGCAGTGTTCACTTCCTACTGCTATTCATAGCGCAGAAATTAATTAGGAGTGGAGCAGGAATCATATGCTAAGGGTAATGGAGTTCCAAATGTTAAGTAAGCACATTGAACACATTGGATATATCTCACGAATCATCGGAGAATCCTTGTTGATAATCTCTCTGTGGGATAAATTGTAATATATTAAAAATACAAGTGTTAAGGGAGAGTGGGAAATTGTTCGCACGTAATAAAGAATTGGTCTTGTTATGATTTAATAGTAGGTTACACACAGGCAGTTAGGAATAAGGGAGCCTTAGTAACTCTACATCCGATATGCAGAAACAAATTTAATGCGAGAATAAATTTGGTGGACAATAATTAAAAATCTGGCAAATATGCATTTGAGCACGATTACCCACCCTGAAGGGTAATTATGCGCATGTGTTGAAAATTGTGCGCATGGGACTAATGTTGGCAAGCCATAATAATACAATGTGAATTGGCTGAAACTTGCATTGTGTATTAATATTAGAATGTTCGAATGTTTTTACAATAACATAAATATGCAATGATACTAAAATTCTGCATTTAAGCTCAAATTTAAAAAAAGTTCATTTCTTGGTCAAACAAGAATCACGCCTGTAATCATCATCATTATCATAATCAAATTCCACCTCCTGTCGCCCGGGTGATGTTAACGAGCCCTCTCCACCTTTTCCTGTCCATGAATTGTTGGTCTTCATGAGTCCGTCTCCAGTCTAGCCTTTTGTCTTAAAAATCATCCTTGATAGGGTGTAACCATTTATTCTTTGATCTTCGTACTGGTCTTTTCCCTGGGATAATCTTGTTTAAATAAGCTTTTGGTGCCATTTCAGCTCCCATTCTTTGTAGATGTCCATACCTTCCTAATCGTAGCTTCTGCAAATATTTTGTAGCACTGGTATCTATGCCAGCTTCTGTCCTGCTCATTTCTTTTTCTTAGTTAGTGTCTTCTTGTTCATTGAAGCATTGTTCTTATTGACTTTATTTCGGATTCCTGGATCCAACTTTGTTCCCTAATTGAATTGTTGTCGTGACTTCTTTAATCCACCAGACAGTCTCTTTATGTCGAATCTTGCTTCTTGTTTCGCCACATAGAGTAAATCTCTATCTTCTTCAACTAAGACATTTCGAAAATTTTGCCAATCTTCCTCTGCACTTTTGGTATCAATTTATGGAAATTTTCCTAAAATTTTTCTTTTTCTTCGATATTCCTCACGTTTATCTGATTTCTCCAGCTCACAGACCTTAATATTTTGTTTCTTTTCCATCTTAGAATTAATCAGTTTAACACCAGTTATACTAACTAGAACAAACCTATGGACTCTGTCAAGACTTTCACTGGCAACGACATTGACATCCACAACATGTTTTCCTGCTTAACCCGCTGTTATTACAAGGTCTATCATTGATCTATATCTTCCATCCCAGCTGTATCTAGTTACGTTATAACTTTCTCTCACTTTAAACCAGGTATTTTGAATTTGAAGACTATTTCGACTGCACATATCAAGCAGGTAATCTAACGATTCGATCGCTAATATATTTAATATCTACAACAGCTTCTACACTTATTATTTTTAGGGTTATTATCGTGTTGAAAGGCATTCTTCAGTGTTGTCTTAGTAATCGAAATAAATGCTCTTCAGTCGGTCGACATGGTTGTACCCAATGGTAATGGCTGCTTCCCTAAGCATAAAATATATTTATACGAGTTTAACAAACAACTGTAATCGAAATAGGCTGCACTCAAACAGTATACATCTCTTATGGTTCGCCCCCTTTTAATTTTCTCCTTTGGGTCCATAAATCTTTGGGCATTTCTTTTGCCGACTTAAATGTCTGTACCATCAACGTTAAAAATGTTGTTGTCTTCAGGAGTATATTGGAATAGAAATAGAATATCTTTTGTTATCAGAATTAAAGGCGGCAGTCCTATTTAAACTTGATCCTTCAGGTTGTCGCAATGCTAATGCAGGATTTCTCGTCAAGAACCCATACTACCATTCTTTGCCTGGTAGACCTTTAATTTTATGTCCTGCGCACCATTTCCCCATTCTGCTTTCAAAACGTAACTCACCGAATCCCGTTAAGCTAATCTATTATATTGAAAACTAAATAATTGCAAAAACACAGTAAATACTGCCATAACTGTAGGCTTACCTTCTTATTTTCTGGCTACAAAAATGACATGCAACGTGTATGGTTAATTCATCCACGTCTCATAGCAACTGGCATCAGGCTGACTGTCCTTATTTGTCAAGTACGATGACAGCTGGATGATAGCAGTGGATTCAGTTACTAGTTGTACTGCCAACTCAAAAGCATAGGTGCGCACGATTACCCGCTGCGCACAATTGCCCAACGTTTCCCTATACATTGAATTTAAATAAGAAAAAAAAAAGATGCATTAATCAATCCTGAATAATAAAATCAAAATGAAAACAAGATGTTCAGTAAAGAACAAATAGCCTACTTTCTCCTAAATGCATGGGTTTTGTTATAACTCTTTGTCCTTTTCAAGGAGTATAATTGAATGTTGGTTGTTGTAGCTTGTTGAAATACAACGTGCTATACGAATATTAAACATGAATGTGAGGTGCCCTTTGCTAGTGCTACCTCTGAAAAAAAAATGGTTTCACCGTGTTTGAATTGATATGGGGAATCGATTTGCACCCATACATGGCCGCTATCTGCAAAATATTGGGCTGATGACCTTGTAGTTCAGTCCAAAGATGCTTCCCACAAAATGATTTGTTGTTACAATATTTGGTAGACATCAAATTATTAGGTTGGTCGTAATTTGATTTTAGCTTTTAACATTTGGGTGGCCGCCATTCCGTTTCCGTCAAGATGGCGGCGATATAAAACATGACGCTGAGGTGCCCTTTGCTAGTGCTACCTCTGTACCAAATTTCGTTCAATTCTGTTTTACCGTGTTTGAATTGATAGGGGGAATCGATTTGCACTAAAACATGACCGCCATATGCACACTTGTAGCTCGGTCAAAGAACACTTCTCATACAAAGGTATGTTGTTACAAAATTTGGTAGAGATCAGATGATTAGGTTGGTCGTAGTTTGATTTTAGCTTTTTAAATTTCTTTGGCCACCATTACGTTTCCGTCATGATGGCTGCGATATAAAACATGACACTGAGTTGCTCTTTGCTGTGATACCTCTGTACCAAATTTCGTTCAATTCGGTTTCACCGTGTTTGAAAAGATAGGGGGAATCCATTTGCACACATACATGGCCGCCATCCGCAAATTATTGGGCTGATGAGCTTGTAGATTGGTCAAAAGGTTCCTTATACATAAAGGTATAACGTTGAAAAACTTGGTAGAGATCAGATGATTAGGTTGGTCGTAATTTGATTCAAACTTTTAAGATTTGGGTGGCCGCCATTACGTTTTGTCAAGATGGCGGTGATATAAATCATGACACTGGAGTTCCCATTGCTATACCTACCTCTGTACCAAATTTCGGTTTCACTGTGTTTGAATTGATAGGGGGAATCGATTTGCACACATACATGGCCGCCATCCACAAATGATTGGGATGATGATCTTGTAGTTTGGTTAAAATATGCTTCCCACATAAAGGTATGTAGTTGCAAAATTTGGTAGACATAAGATTATTAGGTTGGTCGTAATTAGATTTAGGCTTTTGCCATTTGGGTGGCCCTATTACTTTTCCGTCAAAATGGCAGCAATATAAAGCAAGACACTGAGGTGCCCTTTGCTAGTGGTACCTCTATACCAAATGTTGTTCAATTCGGTTTCACCATGTTTGAATTGATAGAGGGAATCGATTTGCACACACACATGGCTGCCATCTGCAAATTATGAGGCTGATGACCTTGTAGTTTAGTCAAAAGACGCTCGCCATATGAATATATGTTGTTGCAAAATTTGGTAGAGATCGGATGATTAGGTTAGTCGCAATTTGATTTAAGCTTTGAACCTTTGGGTGGCCGTCATACGTTTCCGTCAAGATGGCGGCGATATAAACATGACACTGAGGTGCCCTTTGCTTTTTCTACCTCTGTACCAAATTTCTTTCATTTCGATTTCACCGTGTTCGAATTGATAGGGGGGTGGGGGGACAGACATTCAGAGTACACAGACTCACACACAGACAGACACAAAATTTTTGGCCAAGTGTAGATCTTATAAGTCTACTTTATTTTTTTGCAAAAGTCGAAAGTAGGCTAAAAACAAACATATAAGCTATAGGAATAATATATTTTTAATATTAAGAGTACATTACTCTGTTAGTGTATAGTACACGCAAATTTGCTGAAAAAAAACTTTAACGTACAAATCCAAATGCCAAGCCGCTCTCTTCCTAATGCGGAATGTGTCCAGTACATTCGGTTCCTCATGTTGGCGTTTAGGGTAACAATAATTAGTGTAGGATTTAAAGATTAATGAATGTCTCGTGGAAATTCATTTCATTATGCTACATTATATTACGCAATAGATATAATGGTACCGTAGGTCTATATTTTCTTATATGATTTATAATTTAAAGCGTTTACTTTAATAGAAACCTTATTTTGTAATAGGAGGTTATTCAAAATGATTTTTGAGGTCACAAAAAATCATAATAGGTGACTACACTAGTGCAGACATCACATTAACACAAGTTATAAGGCAATTGTACAGATCTCCAAGGACAAAGTGTGCATTTGTTGGTTGAATGCGCATTGGAGCGAGCATTGTGAAAGGTTTAGGGAACAGGAAGTAGGTAATTATCCTACACAGCCCAATTGGCGTAGGATTACGAATCTTGTTTCATTGTGTACTGTAACTCATAAAATGTTTACATACATTACAAATGCTCAATATGTGCACCCTTTGTCACTCGACACACATCTACTCGACAGTCTGTTCCTTTCCCTCACACTCCCCAACATGCCTAGGTGATGTTAAGGAAGGTGGATCGGATGCTTTGCGGCAGTTCCAAAATATTCACCAGTAGAGGAGGGACAAAGACTTGATCTTTAACATACACCCACAGGAAGAAATCACAGAGTTATATGGTGGCTAGGGTAAGAGCATCTGATCACAATCTGTCCCGCATAAAACCATCTTTGTGGTAGTTCTTGGTTTAAAAACTTTCCAACCTCCCTGTTTTGTAATTCGTACATACTAGTTATCTGGCCGTGATTAATCGTGATGAATCCGCCACGCGGCCCCAGCAAGGCTCCGTCCTATAGAGAAGGACCTCCATGGATAATTCAAAGTGAGGGCTGTATTGTCTGCGCGCTAGGAGAAGTCAGTTCGACATGCTGTGATGGGGAGCGGGGGTTCGGCTGTAAAGATGCGCGGTTTGTCAGTTACTCCTATCTCCCGCATTGTATTTGTCTGTAGTCTGGCACTAAAGACCACTCTTATATTTCCCATATGCAGAGTGCAGACAAGGCGTGAGTGAGTGAAGCAGGCAGTGCAATAAGTGGCCCAAAGTAACGGGAAGGGTAGTGACATGAATAAATGTGCCCTGTATGACCCTTGAGCTTTGCGGCTAGAGCAGTCTGTCACAGACACGAGTGTATTGAAGATAGCAAGACGTTACGAGTTAACTGACCTTGAACATGAAATGATCGTCGGCGCACGCCGCTGGGGCATAGCATTTCGGAGATTACACGCAAATTCGGGTTTCCGAGGTCAACAGAGTCGAGGGTGAATCTTCAATATCGTAGAGATAATGTTACCATCCGCGTAATCCGCCGCACGGGACGACTACAGGTGTTTAACGAACGGACATCACGTTACCTCAGCAGATCAATACCAGGCGATCGAAAGGCTATTGTGAGTCAGTTGAATGTCAAGTCGATGCCTCGTCGTATTGCTGCCGTTTTGAGGGTTCGTGGAGGAGCAACTCATTATTAACATAATATTCCGCGCCTTCACATGAATTTTGGCCACTAAGTGAACAGTGCGCAAAAAGGAAACATCAATTCAAACCCATCTGACTTCCCCAGGCGTGCAAACGATAATTGTATAATTGTAATTAAGCCACATTTCTGTTTTCTAGTCCTTTTCCCATTGTTCTTGTTCACCCATTCTGATTCCTTATTCTGCTCTTCGATTACAGGACTGCCACAACTGTGTGGTGCAAGAAATGCCTTAAAATAGCTGATCCAATATATTTGGCTGCCTCCTCCTTGGAGGAATGTATCAGAGATTTGACAGGCAGAGTGGAGACAGGACTGCAGGATACAAGACACGCAGATGATTCCAACGGTACAATACAGCAGTACCACTTGTCACTCACAACTTGCCAGCATTTATTAAATTATTTTCACACGTAATTGAACATTATTTATACACTTATTGAAATACCTAGTTAATACAAAATTAAAATTAATATGAAATGGCCATAGTCATTTCTTACGAGACAGAGCGGAGGGTTTCATGAACTGAAACAATGTTTTGATCAATTATGAACCCTGAGGTGTTATTTTAATAGAGTTTAGAGTGCTTTGAAGCCATTTTTCATTGTCTCCTTATAATTGCATTTTAAGTTGTACTTGCCTGTTTCCTTAAGGGTGGCGCAGTGTCAAGCTGTTTGCCTCTCACCAAGGTAGACTGGGTTTGATTACCAGTTAATACATGTTATATATTTGAAGTGAAATGCCATGTCCTGTGGTTTGGATTCAACGTAAAAAAGAGATCCCGTGGCTCATGATCGCGTGATTATCTGTCACGTAAAACTAAAAGTTCCGTTTTCTCCCTTCTTTGCTCTGACATTCATGGAAAGTTGATATTGTAACTTTCATTTGGTCAACATTATCAATTGTCAATAAGGCAACACTGCCAAATGGCTTGAAAGCTCTCTTTATTCATGGAAAGTGCAATTTGCCTGTTTGACACAACTTGTATCTTGTTAACAATATCGTAGAATTAATTGTAAATGTAATTGTTTATTAAACTGACCAGTAATTTAACACACAGGTTGCATATAAACTTCAATATGCGGTATTATTCACTTGTCACACCTTAAAATAACGATGCACTATTTTTCTGTCACAAGTCTCTGAATGTTCAATTTAGGATCTGTCAGGAAAATTCAAGTGAATCACATTCAGGGGATTAACGAACAGCTCGCTTTTGAAACCTAGCTGGGTGCCCATATATACATTAGATGTCAGGTCAGTAATTTCATAAGTCCAAGGTTTTCTATATAGTTCGAGGTGGTATGGGTCCGTCCGCCTTGAATTGCCGAGAGACTGCTGTATATACACACATCCAAAAAGGTTTGCATATTGCAGGCCAAGAGTCGTAGTGGTCTCAAATCCATTAGTCGTTCTTGCAAACGTGTAAATCGGCTGTGCACACTCACTCGTATCTGAGAATAAATCTGTGTGAGTGTGGAGAAGACCCGGTGAACGTACCTAGGTATACACAATCCATTCATCCGTGACCGATACCATCAGGGAGGAGGTGGTGCAATATTTTGAGTTGGCATCATGTATGGTTGCCGAACCCCTCTCGTGTACATCCCAGGGCGTGTGACATACATACGTTACTGGGATACTATCCTGGTACTTGTAGTGAAAGGCTATGCTGACAATTTCGGCCCAAATTTCACTTTCAGGTCGATAACGCTCACCCGCACATTGCCAATGCCTTTATTCAGGAGAATGGTATTCCGAGAATGGAAGGGCCTGCCTATGCTCCTGATCTCAATTGTGTAGAGCAGGTGTGGATACTGCATAATAAATAGTTCGTCCTCACTGTTCTCCATGGCAATATGCAAAACCTTTTTTGATGTGTGTATTTTAATCACATATAATATTTTTCAGGTTATTTTACACATGACCCAGTAATTGAGAGTACATTGTGAAATGTTGGATTATCAATTGTCAATGAAAAATGGCTTCAAAGCTCTCTAAACTCTATTAAAACAATACCTCAGGGCTCATAATTGATCACAACAATGTTTCAATTCATGAAACTCTACGCTCTGTTTCGTAAGAAACGACTATGGCCATTTCATATTAATTTTAATTTTGTATTAACTAGGTATTTCAATAAGTGTTGTTGTTGCTTGTTTTAGATTGATGGCATGTAATAGAACCTACCATTGCAATTGGAAGTGGGTAGAAAAAGTATAGGTTATATTAGGCTGGTTAGGAAGCGCTCTATGAAGTTCCAACGTCAGTGACAGTGGCGTCTGATAGCTAAAGTTGGAACTACGTGAAATTGAACTTTCATTCATCTTGATCCATTTCATCTCTCATTAATTCCTTTCGTGAGATTTGCATCAGGAAGGGCATCCGTCCGTAGAAACTATCAGCCACGTGGAATTTCATCGCATCTCATCGCCAACCCTGCTGGGAACCGGGATTAATAAAGGGTAGACATAGATATAAATGATATTGTTGTTGTTGGTTATATTACGGATAGCGACATCGCAGTCATACAAGCCCATGTGTGTGTGTTTGTGTAGAATTTGTGTGATAACCTGTTTTATTGTTATGGCTGTTCTGGTGTGTGTATTTGTAAATTGGGGATAGAATTGTGGAGGAGGCGGCTGTGGCCTAATGTTAAGAACCAACCCATCACTTGCCTGGAGTAGAAGTTGGGAAACCACGGAAAACCACTTCCATGATGGCTGAGCTAGGAATCGAACCCCCCTCTTCTCAGTTTTGCTTCACAAGGCTGAGTATACCCTGTTCCAGCTTTAAGACCAGAATTACATTTCTTGGCAGAGTCGGAATTGAACTCGCGCCTCTGCAGTGATAGCGAAGAATACTATTCACTATGCCTCGAGGCTCAATACAATGTCTATTAATGCTTTATCGTGGTGGAAGCCATTTTTCAGTGTTGTCTTAATAAACGAAATTTAATTGCTTTTCATTTGGTCAACATGATTGTACCCAATTGTAATGGGTGTAATTTCCTAAACCAGAAAATATTGTGGGTTGCATTTCATAATTATACAGTAAAATTTGATCGAAGTTGAAACTTGTCCAATGTGAATGATATTTATGTTGTATAAAGCGGAATCTGTTCAACGCTGAAACGGAAAGAAATTATGAATATAATTGTTCAAGCCTTATTGTTTAAATTAAGTGAAATACCAATGGTGACTTAATCATTTTATTACGCCTTATGCCAATAAATTGAATTAATATACTGTACATTAGTTGAGTATACTTCTAGTTTTGGTGGGGCAGATGACCTCGTAGTTACGCCCCTTAAAACAACAATAACTAACTAACTAACTAACTAACTAACTTCTAGTTTTGGCCACATTATGGCACTCCTCAGTCATTATTTATCTAAAAGAAACTATCATAATCGCAAGCAAAGTTTGAATATATATCTGACAAAGCTCGCAATTTTAAGTAATAAAGTTTTTCATATCACTACGCATCAATGCTAACCATGCATTTAGCTTACAAACATCTTTGATTGTGAATCACTCAGTCTGTAATTGTGAAATTAAAACGAAACTTAGCAAGAAAGAAGTATCATAAAGAGGACGATACTGAAATGGGCGCAGGGCTCTAGGTATAGATAGGGCAAGGAATGTTTTCAATAAGGAACGAGGCAAATAAGGTCATCTTCATGTCCTGCATTATACGTTACAGTAGTTTCCTTATTTCCAATCATTACTTGTTGTTGCTTCATTTGAGGGGCTTGGACATTGCGGTCATTTAGCCCCGTGTTTTTGGTGTGCGTGTGTGCAAAATTTGTATGATAACCTGTGGTAGTGTGATGGCTGTATTAATGAGTTTAATTAAAGTGAGGATTTTGAGGGAGTTGGCCAGGGCCTTAAATAAGGAACCTTCCCGTAATTCTCCTGGAGTGGTAGAGGGAAACCACGGATAATCATTTCCAGGATGGCTGAGGTGGTAATCGTTCCCACCTCTTCCCAGAATTGCCTCACGTGACTGAGTGGTCCCTGCTCCAACCCCCAGACCACAAATAAATTTCTTTGCAGAGATGGTAATCGAACATGGACCTCAGGGATGACAACCATGAATACTAGCCACTGTGCCACGAGCCACCAAAAACTAAGTTTTGTAGTTGTTATTGGTAAATTTGATAATATATTTATGAGGTTAATTTGTCTGATAACCTGTGTTTGTGTGGTGTCTGTAGTAGTTTTCCTAGGAGTGTCTGGAAATGATTGATCCGATGCGAGACTTGAAGTATTTTACCATTCCGGCATTTGCTTAGACGGAGAGTGGGAAGAATCCAGCAATCACCACAACCAGGATGGCTGCTGTCAGTGCCAGAATTCATAAATTGAATCTGTTAAATTGCATTCCATAGTTGTCTCCGTTAAGAAACGATGATAGTAGTTATGATGATAGTCATATATATTTATATATATATATATATATATATATACCTTATATTATTCCCATTTCAACGCGGTCGGGGATGGGACGCAATTATTTTTTTCTTCCTTATAGAGGGTGATTTAACGGCCAGATGGCCTTACTGACGCCATCCTCATGAGAGGAGTTAATAAGAGATGAAATGAGCGAAGCAGAATGAAACTAGGCGAGGCATTGGAAGGAAGCGGCCATAACCTATTAAAAGGCGCCGTCCTGGCATTTGCTTCGAGTTGAAGATTGGAAACCAAGGAGAACGGATCGAGCCCACATCTCTCAAAGTACGCAAAAATCTGGGCCCCAGCGATAATAATAGTAATAATGATATCCCAGCCACAGGCTACCCAATAACGTTCCGGTTTCGCAGCATCGAAATTGGAGAGTAGATCGCCTAGCTCAAATGATTTACAACAGGTAGCGTCGGCTTACGATAATAATAATAAGTCCCAGACACTGTATGGTCGTGACTGCGAGCCTCCCTGGTTCTGAACCCAGGACTGGAGTTCAGTACGACTCTCATTTAAGATTATTACTATTATTTGGTAACAGATGTATGTAAGGAAGTCATGCTCATTAGTCTCAGAAGAATGAGCCAGAAGCACATAACAGGAAGTTTACACAGACTTTGGTATTATTGACTGATTCGAGAATCCAGTCTATTGTGCACTATGCTCTATTTGATCAAATGAAACAGAATAACAAGCGGCTTCAATTAGTTGGACTTGCACAGTCATGTAACTGTTAGTATATGAAGCCACCACTTGCTTGGTTGGCAGCACTTAATGGGTGATCGAATTGGAAATAACCACAGACACTCAGGAAAGGGAGGGATGGACTCTGGCCATCTCTAGTTGGATGTAATGACATCCAAGATGGAGCACGGGAGCTCTTAGCCTCCAGCCATCGCCTTGAACGTGTGTTAGAGTTCAGTCCCGTGGGGACATGTCAGACTTCGTGTACAAGTAAGACTTAGTAGAGCTGAATCAAGCAGCGTAAACTTCCGTCAGTATATTCAAAGTAACTGTAAATAGTGTACATACTGTGCCCGTTTAGATCGAAGTCCAACGACCACATATGCATTTCACCAAAAATCAGTCAGCACGAGAATCTAAACATCCCATTGCGCCATATGGGTTAAAGGGACAAACAATAACACATAAAAAGCTTTACTGATTTTCGGCTCGATGCAACAATAAGGATAGAAGGAGACTGTGAAAATAGCACAATTCGTAAAATAATCTCATTTTATTAAAATATTAAAATTGACTGAAATAATGCCAGAATAGCATTATGAATGCATGACGAATCATACATTTATGTACACAAAATATACAGGGTTACCAACACATGAACACTTAATATTTGAACGAAAGCCAGAATGTCAGTCCTGTTGACTTTGTTCAAATTAAAATATTTACAGTCGTATATTCTTCAGGGCAAATTAAATTGTCCAGCCTGATCCCTAAGTCATAAGTGTTACGTGCAAAAGCCCGTCCCAACGTTTTTAAAAGGCATCTCCCCTATATATACGTATCCCGACCTTTAAAGCGCCCGCCTGATGGCTTGGTTGGACTTATGAACACGAGGTGGCAGCATCTATCGACTCCTCTAGCCGGAGTTGTAGCCTCTAGCTGAGTTGTATCTTCGACCGCTAGAGTGAGTGAGTGGTGTCTTCTGATCTCATCCTAATCGAGACATATTTGAAGGGTATTGTATTCTACGTCATTGAACAAAAGACTATATATACACCATGCCGCCAAAAATAATTATATATTATGCACATTGTTACTTGATGTGTCAATCTGTGATTGGACAATTACAATTAATTAATGCAGTGCGGTTTTTGACTTTGGATTCTCCGCCATCTTGCCATCTTAATAGTCTGTTGTCAAGAAAGCATCAAGCCGGCTGTTGGTGAAAGCGTGTCTCTCCGTCTGCTGGGGGCTTGGCCCCTAGCCTCTACGAAATATGGATATATGCTAAAAAGGAATTGCCTGTGCTCTTAAGGCTGTATATTCGCCATTTCGACGTGAAGAAGAAGTATGAATAGTAATCGCAATTTGATGCAAACAGGAGTGTTTTTAACAAAACGGCGCATTTGCGTGTTAGCCATTTTGAGACAATATAGAGCCGTATAATGTTTTTTAATTTGTGTGTTAATTATTTTATTATTATTGTGTCTCCACAGAGAAGTTTTTAAGGTACGTAATTATTTAAAATTTTATATATTGTTATGGAGCTCCGATATTGGCCTTATATTAATGTTTAATACTGTATTTTGTTTCGCCTGGTAGGCCTAATTTTTCTGTTTTGCTAATGTTACCAGATATGTAAATTTTATTGTTTTCCTTCGTACCTTCTGGAGACACGCTTCTAGTTTATTTTACGTAGTAAATTTTTATTTATTTAGTTTTTGGTAAACTTTGGGATTGCCCTATTATTAATTTGATTTACGATCCGTTAAGGCGTAATTCTTTCCTCCTTTTCTGTTCTCTCTGGTGATTTTAAATTTAATTTTAAGCTAATTGTTTGCCGTAATTCGATTGGACATGCGGTCATCTATTTGGTGGCCATGTTTGATTTTTGTTTTGCCCGAGTGCATTCTGGTCTTGAGAGTGCATTCTCTAGGCGTCGAGCGGGAGACTCAAACGTGTTGTGGTGCTCGCTTAGTATGTTTTTGTTAATCTTGTTGGTTTAACTTTGTGTGTTTGTGAGTGTGCCCGAGTTTTTCTCCGTCATGAAAATTGTGGATTTGTTAATTGATCCTACTTTTATTTTATTAATTTAATTTTAATTTTTTCGTTTCATCGTGGCCTTGATGTCTGCATGTCGGGTCGGTATTGCGTACCTTAGTAAATTATCAAGCCCTTTCTCATTTGGTAATACCTGTATTCTGTTTTTTTTTATCTTTTGGGCATTATTATTTTAATTTTAAATTAAATGTTTTCACTTCGCTCAGCAAGCATGTTAAACCGTCTCTTGCCTACTTATGTAAATAACTTATGTTGGCCTTAAGCCATATGCATCACCACAGAGAGGTTGTTGTTGCCATAGAGTTTCTCTTTTTTTTTGATTTTGTTAAATTTTTATTTTTCTTGACCCCTTTTGGTAATTAAATTCTCTTTTTAAATATTAAGCATCTGTTGTAGCATTTTTTCGTCGGCGACAATTCTATTAGTTACCGGGGGTTGTCTGTAGACGAGCCTGTGCGTTTCCGTTTTCTCCACCTTCCTTCCTCCCTTTAGGTGTTCTTCTGTTGGGGCATGTCATCTGGCGGTGATTTTGCAGAAAGCGCCGCGGACCTCTTGAAAACAAGGTAAGTAGGCCTCCAGTGCCCATTCCATCCCGGGCGGCGCAATAAGCATTCACTTGTTGAAATTAAATGATTCACTCGATGTAGAAAATCACTTTGTATTTTGTTTCGAATATTTGCAGAAAATAAATATCACTTTCCAGGAATCAATATTCCAAAATTTAGTTCAATTATGAAGTCATAACAATGGGTATAACACAACATCAACTTATATGGGCATCGGAGCATGGATTATAAGAACTTCGATAAAAACAGAAAATTTATTGTACCATCTGTTCTCGATCCAAAATAATATTCTGAGTGTATGACTCGACTATCATAAATTTATTAACAAAACAACAATTCTTTTAATATTAATTTAACCATTCAAACATTCAAATATCATTTAAGAATATTATTTAGAAAATTGTTACAAAAATAGTAACAAATACTATTATCAAAAGTTGCAATTCTTTGACAGAATAAGAAATTGTTAATCATCTCAATATTTTACATAATATTTATATTTTTAATAAGATCACGAATATCCTATAAATGGTAGTGGCTGTTCATGAAATGAGAGTATTAATTTATTCATAGCATCGGCCCATTCTATTTAAATGTGTCAAAAATCACATGATCATAATTAGCATTACACAACGGTAAAGTCTCCTCATAACGAAAGGTAAATGTTAATTAAAAAATTCGGGTGAACAAGTTTTAGGAAATATTTATAGAACACGAGAATCCACTGTGAATTAACTATGACGGTTCCATAAATTAACCCTGGGTTATAAATTCGACGAAAGTGTGGCTTGTAACAATATTTTCAACTCCCAACATATTTATCAAAGTCATCCAACCTACACAATGGTGTTTGCTTCATATAACAACAACATCATTCCTGGGACTTAATTGCACAATCAGAATGGCTCATTTAACTATTTCCACACACAATAATTTCTTCCCAAATTATGCATAATAATCAAGCCTTTGCTTGTTATTCAAACTGGAGGATTTTGAAGCTAGTAAGCTCCTCAATGAGTTTACTGTAATTTCATCATCATATTAAACATTAATAATTTCACGTCGTGTCTATTTCTGGTCAAACGTTCTCTCAAATGACGTTCCTCAAATGAATTATATTTATACAAACTCCAGTAAAACCCTATTTTATACATTCTATTTGTTTCCCATATTATCACTTTCCGTGTCTTCTAAATGATTTGACTGCATAATGCAAGTGTAAAATGCTTCCAATGAATTACTCTGTTAGTAGAATGTGGGCGTGCGTTTAACCACTAACCTTCGGAAAAGCAAGTATCCGATATAGTAAACTGTTTTAAATATCCTCTTTATAAATTCACACTACATGATATGATTATTAGGAAATATAAATAATAATTATTATTATCTCCGAAGAATTGAAAATAATAATAATAATTATTATTATTATCAATTCCACAATTGGATTAAACATCAGTAAACTGTTCGAGAAAGATCAAACTCGACTTCTTAAACGTGGAAAAATATCCATTCCTAAACTTAAATTTATTTTTAAATTTACAGTTACGACGGCTGATGACCTCGATTAGAAAAAATCACAAAATCAAATAAAATGCTCGTGATGCTCGTCCATTGATTCAAATCATTGAATCATCATGTCTGAATGTAGAAAATACTCTGAAAAAGGTTTTCCATGCCTCGCATAAATATTTGCAACAGCAAATTATCAAAGAAAAATATTGTGTTGATAAGACTGTAGGAAAATGAGAATTCCAGCTAACTACACATAAAAATAATGCAAATTGTAGCTTACATTCTTGTAGATCTTGATGTCGAAGATAACCTGGTTAAAACCAGACCATTCCGGTCTTTTGTCCCCATTTGGACACGTACTTAAATTCTTGTAACGGCCTCCATTGTATACCCGCAATTTGTCTACCAAGACATAGCGGTAATCATATTCGTTGCCTGATAATCTTGATGGAAACAGTTCATATTGGCTGCTTTAACAGCTGTAGTTAAATTCTTATCTAGGGTAAGATCTAATTGATCCATGATGAAAAATACCAGATGTAACAAGACCCAACAGTGATGCATTCAGTACAGTTTGATACTCTGACAATCTTATTCGGCACCGGTTACAGATCTGTTGTTCAAGTCCCTGGGTAGAGTTGTGCACTCTCCAGACAACGCCAGGCACAGCTGGTTCCCGATGTCGGGTAAATGAACTGAACCGTGCCAGAATGGTATTTGTAAAAGTACTGACATATAATCTTGGTTTGTCAAATAGTTACCAAGTCAAAAGCTTGCTTCTGGCAATTGGATATAAAATAATGCAGTAAGATTATTTGTGGACTGAGGAAAATTTATAGACTAAGTCTATCATATGTCCGTGAGCAGTTTATATTTACCAATGTTTCTGCCACAAAATGTCTATCACCTGAGTGATAACATACGAAAAGTCCTATGTTCACTGAAATAATCCAACACTTTTCGAAGTTCCAGTAACGATGTACTGTCGTTGAATCGCACTAAGTCCTAGCAACCATGTGCTAGTTATAAGTATAACGTCGAAGATAGCAACCATGTACTTGTAGATTTCCTTAACGAAGTAATAACGATGTATTAGCGACTAGAAGCTGTGTCGAAGTAACGTAATGTGGCTTGGTCCGCAGCCGTTTCATACTCTCCAGGAGGATTCCTGACGTCACTGCGAGATATTTCCTCAAACCTTAAACTTCTCATATCTCGGCCTCCGCTGGTTCGATTTTCTTCATATATAACACATTATTCTTCCCTTTTTCGTGCCAGTAATATGGCATTAGTCCCATGTTTCCAATCAATCGGGAAATATTTTATCAAAAAATAGCCTCGCTTGTGACAACGTTTTACGTCGCTTACCATTCTGTAGGCTGCATAAAGCTTCGAAATCCTTCTTAGAACATTCCGAGCGCGCTATTCAAATCCTCCGCTCGGAACTTAGCATATGGGCTAGTGCTCTCAAATCTGGATAACTGGATTTGGGCACATCCACCCCACACATAGCCAAAAAATAAAAATTGAAAAATTTTTATTTTTCCTATATCACCCTTCAAGTTATTTGGTTCTTGAATAATACACTTTCAAATTCGATGAATTGTTGGTTCCCACGATGTTACCAGTTCGTGTGTTTCTTGTCATTACTTTCCTCGTCTCGACAAGTTTAATAATCTCAGTCAAAAGTTTTAATAGTCCCCATGATGTTGCTTTCTACATTTTATTTATCTCTTCGTTCCTTGAGGTGTTCTTTTGTTTTCTTTATTCCTGAAGTACTGGGTTTCTCCTGTTTTAACCGTTCCAGGTATTCTTTGCTTTCTTGTTGTCTGTCATCCGGGTTTTTCCTCCTTTCTTCCTCGCTTAACCGCCAGGAATTTTCATTTCTATACAAGTAGCCATTATTTCTTCCATAGTACCTTCTTTCCTGATATCTTCCTTGGTTTTCTCTGGGCCTTCTCCATCGACTTCTGAAATTATTCGTACCATCAGGCCTCGTGTATGGTTTATTATCATACGAACCTGAAATTATTTTGATTCCAACTTCTTTTCTCTTGATCTTCCCTCGACGTTTTCTCTTCCCAGTGATCTCAAGGTGTTTGAGAATATCTGACAGCCATAACCACATAAACAGTGTTTTCATTCTTACCACCCTTCTGATGGAAGAATTGTGCATTCGTATGGTCGAGTTTCTGAAGAACTTCGTCAAACTGTTCCATATTGTAGATGTCAACAGCTATTAATGTCCTTTGAATATCAGCAGGAAATTGTCTGATCAAGACAGTGATCAGCTCATTATCTGGCATAGATGGATCTAAATGTCGCAGTTTAGATAATTGTCCTGCAAAATATGTCGAATAACGGGTGGGTTAAGATGTGAAGTATATTTTGGAATAGAGCTCTGCTCTCACCTCTTGTTGAGTTTCTGGTGACCAAAACGTTTTCAACAGTCCCCTAGAGAACTCCTCATAATTGTTTAGAGTTGATCTAAATGCTCTAAACCACGTAAGTGCGGGACCATCTAAAATTTCCCAATTACCCTTATCTCTCTTTCTTTGGAAATCTTTGAATCCTTCAGGTAGTCTCTCACATCCCTCAGGAATTCAACTGTGTAATAATCCCTGTAACTGAGAATTTTGAAGGTTTGTCTTCAACATTCTTGTAGAAAGTTATAGGAGTGGATTGGACAAATGTCTTAACATCTTCTTGTTTATGGGAATTATCAACTTTGCTCATTTCCCCTACATCCATATCCATACTAGTAATTGTAGATTTGTTTTGAGTTTCGGCAACGTTCTTCGCCTTCTACTGATAATCCATAAAATTATTACTAAGTTTCCTAATCGTTTCTTTTAATTCAGCATTTTCCTCTCCTACTAATTTCTTTAATTCCTCAGTTCTAATCTTACTATGTGAACAATCAACCTGTTTCTTCTCTTTGGTCTGATTTCTTATGTCTTTGATTTCTCGATGGTTTTCCTCGGATTTCCTTCTGATTTCTTCAGTGTCTTTTCTAATTCCTTCCGTTTCGTTGAAATTCTCTTTCACATCGGTACCGGTAGATATCTTGTTCATGATTTCTTCATGATTCTTCAACGAACTCGTCATATTCTCAATGTCTTTCTGGGTTGTTTGAATATCTTTGGTTATCACCTGAACATGTGACGGCAAAGTTTCTCTAATCTCTTTGATTCCATCCTGAGTCTCCAGCTTAAGAGCATCTTTCACTTCACTGATTATTACTTCCTGTTTTCATCTCGGTTGTCAACTCCTTGACTACACCTTCTTTTATTTCTCCTACTGCAAGTTCTTGGAATTGTTCGGTCAGACGTTGAATGACTTGAGTAGCCATCTCACTGTTCTCCTTATGGACACGAATTTCCAAATTAACCTTATCTTTTCCTACTTTTCTAATACCTCGTTCGATTCAATCCGCTAATGATTGAGCTCTTTGGTCGGCATCATGAAATTTATCATCCATAGTACTCGCGTTCGTAGCTAATGATGTTTCAAGTTCCTGAGTTTTCTCGAAAAGTTTAGTCAATTTACCTTCTAAAGAATTTTTTAACGAATCAGAGTTTTCTGTTATTTTATTTTCGAACGAAGTAGAATTTTCCTTTAATTTATTTTCTAACGAAGTAGAATTTTCCTTTAATTTATTCTCTAGAGAAGCTCCTAAAGAATCTGAATTTTTCTTCATTTTAGCTTTTAAATTAATTGTATATTCATTTCATTTACCCTCTAAAAATTCTGAATTTTCTTTTAACTTGTTTTCTAACGAAGTAGAATTTTCTTTTAACTTGGTTTCTAATGAATTTTCAATAGTTATTCTTAAGGAATCTGAGTTTTCTTTTAATTTTTCCATTAAAGTTTCGGATTATTCTTTGAGTTTAGTTTCCATCTGAATGGATTTCTCTATAATTTCTGCCATCTGCAGGTCTGAACTTTTGGAGTTCTCCTCCAAACGAGTTAAGATTTTCATTATCTCATTCATAATTTTCACACACTATATTTGAGTTAGGGGTATACATGTTGGCAGACACAAGGACTTAGAACAAGAACATGAATTATGCATTGCTACTTGGAATTCTCGAAATAAAATGAGATATGCCCTAATGTCGACGTGATGGAAAAAATTCTATACTATCAATTAAATTTAAACAAAAATATCAAAAAATATGCAAGTTTAAAATATCCTCCATCTGGATTCTAACAAATTGTGTATTTCCAGACTATCGAACGTATTTTACAAAATTTACTTCACACCCTAATGGATAAGCCATTGTATAACAATCAAAACCACACTAACTATTAACCCAAGTTAATTTTAAGTTTCCCACTAATTGGGTTTCCTATCAATTTATTTATCCAAACCAGACATCTTCCAAATCCCAAAATATCTATTTAAAAGTCACAATTTAAATCGACAAACAATCGACCTAATCGATCCCCACGTTCGAAGCCATTTCTCTCTTCTATCTTATTTTATGTGCCCGTTTAGACCGAAGTCCAACGACCACATATGCATTTCACCAAAAATCAGTCAGCACGAGAATCTCAACATCCCAGGGCGCCATATGGGTTAAAGTGACAAACAATAAGACATAAAAAAACATTACTGATTTTCGGCTCGATGCAACAATGAGGAGAGAAGGAGACTCTGAAAATAGCACAATTCGTAAAAAAATCTCATTTTATTAAAATATTAAAATTGACTGAAATAATGTCAGAATAGCATTATGAATGCATGACAAATCATACATTTATGTACACAAAATATACAGGGTTACCAACACATGAACACTTAATATTTGAACGAAAGCCAGAAAGTCAGTCCTGCTGACTTTGTTCAAATTAAAATATTTACAGTCGTAGGTTCTTCTGGGAAAATTAAATTGTCCAGCCAGATCCCTAAGTCATAAGCATTCACTTGTTGAAATTAAATGGTTTCACTCGATGTAGAAAAATCACTTTGTTTTTTGTTTCTACTATTTGCAGAAAATAACTATCACTTTCCAGGAATCAATATTCCAAAATTTGGTTCAATTATGAAGTCATAACAATGGGTATAAAACAACATCAACTTATATGGACATCTGAGCATGGATACGAAGAACTTCGATATAAACAAAAGGTTTATTGTACCATTTGCTCTCGATCCAAAATAATTATTAATTATACTCGACTATCAATTTATGGTAAAAAATATTATTAACAAAACATCAATTCTTCTAATATTAATTTAACCATTCAAGCATTCAAATATCATTTGAAAATATTATTTAGAAAATTGTTACAAAAATAGTAACACATACTATTATCAAAATTTGCAATTCTTTGACAGAATATGAAAATGTTAATCATCTTATTATTTTACATAATATTTATATTTTTAATAGGATCACAAATATCCTTTAAATGGCAGTGGCTCTTCATGAAATAACAGTATTAATTTATTTATAGCATCGGCCAATTCTATTTAAATGTGTCAAAAATCACATGATCATAATTAGCATTAGACAACGGTAAAGTCTCCCCACAATGAAAGGTAATTGTTAATAACAAAATTCGGGTCAACAAGTACTAGGAAATATTTATAGAGCACGAGAATCAACTGTGAATTAACAATGATGGTTCCATAAAATAACCCTTGGTTATAAATTCGACGAAAGTGTGGCTTGTAACCATATTTTCAACTCCCAACATATTTATCAAAGTCATCCAACCTACACAATGGTCTATGCTTCATATAACAACAACATCATTCCTGTGACTTAATTGCACAATCAGAATGGCACATTTAACTATTTCCACACACAATAATTTCTTCCCAAATTATACATAATAATCAAGCATTTGCTTGTTATTCAAGCTGGAAGATTTCGAAGCTAGTAAGCTCCTCAATGAGTTTACTGTAATTTCATCATCATATTAAACATTAATAATTTCATATCGTGTCTATTTCTGGTCAAACGTTCTCTCAAATGACGTTCCTCAAATGAATTATATTTATACAAACTCCAGTAAAACCCTATTTTATATATTCTAGTTGTTTTCCATATTATCACTTTCCGTGTCTTCTTCATGATTTGACAGCATAATGCAAGTGTAAAATGCTTCCAATGAATTTCTCTGTTAGTAGAATGTGGGCGTGCGTTTAACCACTGACCTTCGGAAAAGCAAGTATCCGATATAGTAAACTGTTTTAAATATCCTCTTTATAAATTCACACTACATGATATGATTATTAGGAAATATAAATCATAATTATTATTATCTCAGAAAAATTGAAAATAATATTTATTATTAAATCATTATTATTATTATTATTATTATTATTATTATTATTATTATTATTATTATCATTATTATTATTATTATTATTATTATTAATTACACAACTTGATTAAACTTCAATAAACTGTTCGAGAAAGATCAAACTCGACTTCTTAAACATGGAAAAATATCCATTCCTTAACTTAAATTATTTTTAAATTATCAGTTACGACGGCTGATGACAGCGATTTAAAAAAATCACAAAATCAAATAAAATGCTCGTGATGCTTGTCCATTGATTCAAATCATTGAATCATCATGTCTGAATGTAGAAAATACTCTGAACAAGGCTTCCCATGCCTCGCATAAATATTTGCAACAGCAAATTTTCAAAGAAAAATATTGTGTTGATAAGACTGTAGAAAAATGAGAATTCCAGCTAACTACACATAAAAATAATGCAAATTGTAGCTTACATTCTTGTAGATCTTGATGTCGAAGATAACCTGGTTAAAACCAGACCATTCCAGTCTATTGTCCTCATTTGGACACGTACTTAAATTCTTGTATGGCCTCCATTGTATACCCGCAATTTGTCTACCAAGACATAGCGGTAATCATATTCGTTGCCTGATAATCTTGATGAAAACAGTTCATATTGGCTGCTTTAACAGCTGTAGTTTAATTCTTGACATGGGTAAGATCTAATTGATCCATGATGAAAAATACCAGATGTAACAAGACCCGACAGTGATGCATTCAGTGCAGTTTAATACTCTGACAATCTAATTCAGCACCGGTTGCAGATCTGATGTTCAAGTCCCTGGGTAGAGTTGTGCACTTTCAGACAGGGCTAGGCACAGCTGGTTCCCTATGTCGGCTAAATGAACTGAACCGTGAAAGAATGGCATTTGTAAAAGTACTGACATATAATCTTGGTTGGTCAAATAGTTACCAAGACAAAACTTGCTTCTGGCAATTGGATATAAAAATAATCCAATAAGAATATTTGTGGACTGTGGAAAATTTATAGACTAAGTCTATCATATGTCCGTGAGCAGTTTATATTTACCAATGTTTCTGCAACAAAATGTCTATCACCTGAGTGATAACTTACGAAAAATCCTAAGTTCACTGAAATAATTTCCAACACTTTTCGAAGTAGTGGCGGTTTTGGAACAAGGGCACACGGTCACGTGCCCCACCATTAAACATTCTCCTTGGGTCGTAGTCGTCTTGATAGACCTTCCAAGGTAATGGCGCTTATGTCGTGACCAAGCAGTTCAATCGGCCTGCTGTTCACTTTCCGCAACAGTTGCAGCATGTCACAACGAGGTGCTGGGCACATGTCTTTTGAGACCGGCACAGTGTTGCCACATGCTTCCTATTCATGGTTTTGTAGCCTCATCCCTTCCTATTCAGCGGGGCGTGGTGAGAGAAGGGCTATGGCAATTTCCTCGACTTGGGGCACAAGAATCATGTGACAAGACGGTCAAATGGCCGTGAAAGAAGCAAGTTGGTGAGGGAAGGGGAGGGGTGGAGGGGGTGTTAAAGTGAACCGGTAGATGGCAGACAAGTTCATAGATAGCGTATTTACATACCCGCAGCAATTTTCCACCAAAATAATGTACGGTACATCCCTCTGAACATTGCGCTCTTTATTAATATGTAAGAAGAAATATCAACATATATGATATGCATTGAGACAGAAACGTAACATTTTGAACGTAGGCTATGTTACGTAAGTGAAAACGTCAAGTTTGAGAATTCTCTTCATCTCTTCGTCTAGGCCTAGGGGTATACACAACTGCGTGACGACAGTGCTGCCTCAACACTTGTCTTCGAAAGTTTTGGCGCCTGCGATATTCTGTTATAAATGTGTATGAGTGCGGTGGTCTTTTGCAGTGTTCAGTAATATTAATCTTACATAATAGGCCTAGTTGTTATTGGAAGGGTGATTTGTGAGGTGCGAATAGCGCGTACCCTTGTTAAACATAATAAAAATATACACTGAGCGCGTATTTCGTCGTAAGAGGTACCAGTAGGCGGTTAATTCCTACTTGTCGTCTATCTATTATGTGTCATTCTGATTTTAGAACGTAACTGTATGCTTCGACAAATTACTTAATAATTTTCATTGCATTTTCACGCATTGTAGGTTTTCATGTCGTTAACGATGATGATTATGATGATGATGATAATTGTTGTTTTAAGGGGCCTACTATCTAGGTTATCGGCCCCTAATGGTTTGGGTGATAGTGAAAGATGAGATGAGAATGAAAACTATTACTAATACTAACTACAGACTTACATACTAGAAGAAGAAATGATAAACAAATCAAGGATAAGGCAAATAAAGGACAGGAAGAAAATAAATGCCTTCTGCCATCAAAGAATGAGGAATGAGGGACTTGAAAGGAAGGAGAGCGATGAAAGGCACATAGGAAAGCGAAAGAGGAGAGTGCCCGCCCCAAAGTCAGAGGAAAAAGGTGACACGGACCCAGCTTAGGAATCCCTCGGGGTCGCCAACTCCCAAGCTCACCAGCCGTGAGCCCTTGAGGGTCTAGCACTATCCAGGGTGCACCAGAAGTGGTGGGGCCCCCTTGAGGGCCTTGTGCAGAAGGCAGGAGATAACATGTAAAGAAAAACAAGGCTGGCCCTCGAAGAATGAGGGTATCAGGGAAGATGAGACAAGGGCCAATTAAGGCGGGAAAGTGAAAGACTCCCTAGGACTCGGATGCCCTAATACCGTCGGGGTCGGAAGAGAACAAGAGTTGACCAAGAAAGGTCAACAGGAAAGAAGACAGAGAGTAGCCCGGCACAAGTAAGTGGAAGCAAACCCGGATTCAGCTGTGGTCCCGTGGTCGCCAACCCACGTTCCACTAGATGTGAGCCTCTGGGGGGTGTCGTTAACGAAACCATGAAATAAACGTGGTAAAAAAATACAAAATAAGACCTTAACTTATGAGGACAAACTATTAACAAATGAATTGGGCCCTCCAAAACCAAATCTGTGCATTAATCAAGTCTCTAAAGATAAACACAGATCATATAACAGGACTTTCAATAAATCTGTGTATGAAATATGCGATCGGATATGTGAATGTTGGGTAGTAAATTAATTTTGTTTTGTTTCCCGTGCCAGTTAGGCTATTTGGTGGCGATGACACATGGGTCATGACTGGCATCAATGATTTAAAACATTTAGCTGAAAAAGGTAAGAAATATTGTTTTAAGTCAAAATGTCATACGAACAATGAAATGAGCTTAGCAGTGTTGGTGAATATTGTACAGGGCAGCAACTGGATGATGGCTGTTCGTAAACACAACGAACTTGTGGACAAGAATAGGTATATCATCATGGGGCCCGCAGGGAGGGGCAAGGTGGGGCCATGGCCCCCCTCTGAAATTCTGAGAATGTTGATATTCGATTGATCTTTGTCACCAGTTTATTTCATAAATTGAAGTTTCTGATAATCAACTGACAAATGTCAGAATAGAAAACCCCTTTAATGTTGATGACATAATATGTAGGCTATTTATATTCAAAAATATATGGTTTTAATTATTTCATGCACTAGACCACTAATGGATACATAGCTCCATTTTTCAATATGGTTATGCCTAGTGTTAAATACCGTATGTTTACCCAACACTATCAAAAGTGGTTAGGCAGGCTACTACTTTCGCCACCTCACTTTGGCAGTGACGATATGAAAGCACGTTCTGGAGATTTTTTTATACATTGCAACACCGTTAGAGGATTTCAGCCCCTAAAACGAGGTTTTTCTTTGCTGACTTGTAAAACACTGGTCCCTTAAGGTCGCGCTTACAGTATAGGGCATTTACTGTATTCAATTACGGGGAAGCGTATAGGGCAGCTGCCTAGGGCGGCAGGTATTAGGGGCGGAAGAAAATCTGGTTAACTGTACAAAACCGCTTGGGCATTAAACGCCAAGCAATTAAAGTTTAACCCCCAACACACACACACACACACACACAAGAGAATTATTCATTGTTGTATATTTGCAATGTTGATTATTTAAGGACACACAAAACGGGATTGTGTTAGTCATCTTCGTGTTCTTGCTTTTGAATCTGACTTGAAAGTGAAATTGGACTAATGGAATCCTAATCTTGTTTGAAAATGACAAGACAGAAAGGAATCCCCTTGTTATTTAAATAATTGTTGATTTTTTTTACGTAGGCCTATGGCTTTTAGTGCTGGGAGTGTCCGAGGACATGTTCGTCTCGCCAGAGTTTGTAGCTGCTTCTAAGCGGACACCCATGGGGTGAGCTACTAGTACCTTCGCGTGTGGAGTGTTGATTGGGCAGGAAAGTGTGAACGTAAGGACAAGGAATTGGAAGGTAGCGGCTGTGGCCCATAGTTAAGGACCAACCCTGGCATTTGCCTGGAAGGAAGATGGGAAACCACAGGAGACCATCTTCAAGGTCTCCTCGCCTTCCGGATGTGAGCGACTGCCGAAGCAATTTACAGGCTAATAGTTAAATTGTTCTGCGGTGTTTTTTTGCCGTTATCAAAGCGACTGAGATTCGCACTCTCAATCGAATTTAGACAGTAGATCAGTTGAGACAAAATGGTGAATTCAATACTGATAAGACTTCGTAATGTTGTAGGCTATACGATTCCAATGGAATCTTCTTGCAAGGCAATTTTCGATGCGCAACATGTAGCCTACTTATATGAGCGGAGAATCTAATTTAATCCTAATTTAATTGGGCCTATAGTCGTATTGACCGACTGAAAGTTACAATTCAATATAGATCAATTAGAAAATTACAGAACAGACATTAGCAGGCTCTTAACTCAAGGAACATTTATGTGACATTCTTAAATACGAATGTATAATAGTTAAATGATCCTGCGATGTGTTTAGTTATCAAAGCGACTAAATAAGGAGTACATGATTTAGTGAGTTTTATATACTTTACTTAACGGTCAGCAGCATTCAAATGAAACATTTACTTTCGAAAACGAAAATGTGCTAAAACCATGGGCGTCACAGGTACGAGTTACGTACAGTACGAATATATCACTTCGCACAAAATTCATTATGCAATCAAGAGCAATGCGAAGTATTAAGAGAGGAAAAACGTGATGGATCCACTGTAACGGCCAGTACAAACTAGATATTTGGAAACAGTGATATTTGAATTATTAGGCTGATTCATATGTAGGGATATTTCCACAGTTTAATTTAACTCAGTAATTTGAAAATATCTGAAAATATGTCCCCCAGTTACCGTATTTTGAAAAAAGGTGAACTGGATTTACATTAGCATTTTACTGAACTGCTTATTTTTATATTATTGTCGATACATGGTGATACCTCTATTTTTACCTGTTTTTAAGAACTGAACATTATGACAATGAATCACAAAAAAAGAAACGCGAACTTCCATGGTCAAAAATTGTGAATTAAGAACAAAACATTCCTCCCAATCTTGCCATAAAGCAGCCAACGGGTTCAGACCAGTCAAATAATGAATTTCACCAAGCGAGTAAGAAAATAAAACGAAAATTGGCTGGCGGGGGTAATGAAATGAAAATTATTACTTGTTCCCCCTCTGAAAAATGTCCTGCGGGCGCATTCGATTCAGGTCTTAATAATATTCACTGGATTTTTAGGAATTTGAAATGTTCGTGTTAATGTCTTTAATGGATCCGTGAAATGATTGAGTTTAAGTAATCTACTTTAGGAACATCGGTAGGAATAGTAGGAGTGCTTGTACTAATACGTGACCATTAACTTCTCGATCATAAACCACGGGACCTGCTTTTTACGAGGAATCCAAGCCACCAGACGTGTCGTTTCGCCTCTGAATTCCCATAAGCATTAATCGGGAATCGAACCTGACCATCCTTGGTTCGTGGCAAGTAGATTTTCCGCTGCACCATCACATCCCGGTAAAACCGCAGAGAAACGATTACTACATGGCCGCCACAATTAAACCAATTGAGTGAGATCGGTTTTCTTGTCTACTCATGGTACGGCCAACATGTTACATTATGGGCGTACGTTCTCTCAAAAATGTGCTGTGACCCACCCTTGTTCAGAGTACGAACCGCCACTGGTTGTGCAATCTCCAGACATCGCTAGGCACAGCTGGTTCCCTATGTCGGCTAAATGAGCTGAACCGTGCAAGAATGGTATTTGTAAAAGTACTGACATATAATCTTGGTTGGTCAAATAGTTACCAAGACAAATGCTTGCTTCTGGCAATTGGATATAAAATAATCCAGTAAGAATATTTGTGGACTGTGGAAAATTTATAGACTAAGTCTATCATATGTCCGTGAGCAGTTTATATTTACCAATGTTTCTGCCACAAAATGTCTATCACCTGAGTGATAACTTACGAAAAATCCTATGTTCACTGAAATAATCCAACACTTTTCGAAGTTCCAGTAACGATGTACTGTCGTTGAATCGCACTAAGTCCAGCAACCATATGCTAGTTATAAGTATCACGTCGAAGATAGCAACCATGTGCTGGTAGATTTCCGCCACGAAGTATTAACGATGTATTAGCGACTAGGCGCTGTGTCGAAGTAACATAATGTGCTTTTATGTTCGACCCTCACTATTATGTGTCAGAAAACTGTATCATAATGATGGTCATTATAACACTGTTTTTCATTATGATACAGTTTCCAGCCAATCAGAGCTCGTTCATTGACCAATTAGGTAACGATACCTTCGCGCATGCACTCAAAATCCAACATGTCGGACATAAACACAACATCGAACTATAATAAATTACCGACATGGAATACGCACCGTCCATATGTTCGTGTAAATAAACTGGCGTATATGAGACAAGAAATAGCACTGTACCTTAATATCACCAAACCTAATTTCTACACAGCGCATTGTCTTCAAAACGACTCCGGTGACAATATTACTGAGGGGTGGCAGATGTAAACATATGGCCTGCATATGGCATTGCAAGCGCACAGAGCGCATGCGTCGGTCGTTCAGAGATCTTGAAAGACAGAGATATCATACTTAGCGCTCGCTCTGCGATCACAAAATTCAAGTGGCTGACTCTCAACAGACATTTATGAATATTTATGTTAAAACATATAATAAAGTTATAACTATCGTCGAACATAAACAGTCGTATGCAACTCGCCTATAATGGTAATTAAGACACTCGTATGGAAATTATAAAACTCGCATACGTTCGTTTTATAAATATAATCGTGTCTTAATTATAGCCATTATAGGTTCTTTGCATAATGTACTATTTTTTTCGGTGGGGGGAGTTTCCCGCACCCCCCGCGTGGCACCCGACCTTACTACTGGTGCTCCGACATGCAGTTAGTCTACATAGTAAAAGAGAAAGCATAGGGGATTGGAGAAGAAGGACTGCCCTTTGAGGCTTAGCGCCTGTCCCATCGCGGTCGCGATCTAACAGGCATCATGGGTATATATTAACATTGGTATATATTATATATGTGAACATATAAATATGTACACATATATAAGGGTAAGATTGTAGGACCAGGGAAAACCGCATCGACAGAAAGGAAAGATTGTCTACACGTAAAACCTGGCGGCTTGGTTATTGCCACATACAAGGATAATGTGGGTATGGAAATCAGTAGGTTTTGTTAGCACGGGAGGTGTATCATGCAACAGTTGCAAAGTCAGTTTCCTCGCCGAGATTTGTATATGTGGGAATCAGTTGGCTTGGCACTGCTGGGACTAGTGCGTCCGCAATGGCGGACATAATGTGCCTTGGTCCGCGGCCGTTTTATACTCTCCAGGTGGACTCCTGACTTCACTGCGAGATATTTCCTCAAACCTTTAACTTCTCATATTTCGGCATCCGCTGGTTCACTTTTCTTCATATATAACACATTCTTCTTCCCTTTTCCGTGCCAGTAATATGGTATGAGTCCCATGTTTCCAATCTATCGGGAAATATTTTATAAAAAAAATTGCCTCGCTTGTGACAACCTGCTACGTCACTTACCGTTCTGTAGGCTGCATAAAGCTTCGAAATCCCTCTTAGAACATTCGGAGCGCGCTATTCAAATCCTCCGCTCGGAACTTTGCATATGGGCCTGTGCTCTCAAATCTGGACAATTGGATATGGGCACAATACAACGACTGCCATACTCAATAAACAGCAGTAATTCCCGGGGATGTAACATTTTTCCTTCCGGCGAGTTCTGGGACCACCCAACAATCCAAACTCCCTATCTAGTAACCTCTTGGCTAGTAAACAACTCTAGAAGCACTGCCAACCTGCGAGACCATCTCACAGGACAGGTAAGGTCACGACAATACAAAAAAGAGGATAAATCTTTACGGTCACCTTCTCAGAATGAACTGTAACAGATTGACCAAACAAATCTTCGATTTATTCTGTAACCGCAAAACAAAACCCACATGGTTTAAAGAAACTGACAATGAACCAGTAGAATAATTAAAAATAACAGAAAATTCGCTACTCAATCGAAAAGCTAAAATAATTACTGGAGACAAAAATAAAAGGTTCCAGAACAAATCTACACTAAAATCCAAACCCTTGGGAGATGAGAGGAAAAGAAGATCAGAAATAATTAAGTGATACCATACTGAGCACAAAGGAAAGAACAACACCCAGAGAAATGATTGATTCAACGTATCAAACAGGGTGAAACGAAATTATAGTAGGCTAATACTATTAATCTCTACATATTATTTCCCTTTTTACAGGACCAGAGACAAGGTGAGGAGAAACATTTCAAGAGAGCTGACGTTGGGATTTGAACCATTGCCCATGCACGTTAACGCGCGTAACCGTTCAGTTCAATAATGACAATAATATTTATAATAGTATTTGAACAGTCTGAATAGAGAAAGTATTTTGTATTACGAATTGTATTTTAATCCTCTATAAGTCAGTGGTCTATATTGTGCCCTTTTAGCAAGAAATATGCCAATCACAGTATACCAGCGTAGCTCAATTCGGAATTTTCGGGGCAGCGGTAAGTTCCCCCACTCTGTGACTCACATATTTTGGATTAATTAGAGGATACACTTGCAAAAATAACAACAAAATCAACTCCTATTTTAAACACATTTAATTAATAAAATTAATGGCGCTACAAACACTTTAACAATTTAATTACTGACCCATAATCATCTACTTGTTCCAAATGAACAAGGAATCACAAATATAATAAAACAAATATTGTATTCAAACATATGGTTTCCACATAAACCAACAATTCCTACTTAGTCTTACTTCCATAAAGCATTAACTGTAAGTTTTATATAACTCCGAGCTCTTTTGGGCTCCATGCTTTACATAATAATGGTGTCATTCTTGTACACCTCAAACACTATCCTCTATATTTTCTTAATTCTCAAAAGAACAAATGTATAATTACATTTAAAATTTATGTTAATTATCTAACTCAATATTTTGGGCATGTCCACACATTCAGTTGTTATCATCTCTCTTTATTTCACAAATATATTAAGGTAATCAGGAAATCAATTGTGTACTCCAGAGCGTGAAGATACTTGACACAGTCAAAAAACTATAGTTACTCCCGAAACTTAGTTGTCTTCAATTAACTCGTAGAATCCTACGTCTATCCAACACTACAATAGGGATTGTTATTTATCTCTTATGTCTTATAAGACCATTATCATATAAGAAACTACGATCTGAACAGGCAAACGAAAATATCAATCTACAAGGACCTCGGTTCAACGCCCGGGTCATTAACAACTTTAAACACTCTTGGTGTATTCATTTCTCTTTACAACATTTTACGAGACGGTTTCCGCCCACTCTCACTCTAAGAGAGCTAGACCCTTCTACTCGGGCGCGATTTATGACACGGAGGGTGACGGCGACTCCCTGTCTAACCCACGTTAGTAGCTTATTTCCAAGGCTTTCAAAACAGACCTTCACATTATATTCAGTTCTGGGGAGAGACCGGGCTTTTACTGTACCGTACTCATTCAAACAACTATTCTTTGGTTCATAGACCACTTTCGTAACCTTGGCATTATTAATTATGAGAGGGTCCTCATTGATTGGGAAGATTAATACACATTCGACGACGAAGAATTTAGGGGCTTTTATCATAAGAAGATTCTGCGTTCGAATCTCTTCATATGCCTCGGGAACCATTCCCTTACAGAGGACTTATACAAAATGCGATTTAAAGTCGGCCGTGGCCCATATGACATACGCTCAATAATACCATATATTAGCTCCCTTTCAAATACATACACAATGCCTCGTGATACTACGTCACAAATAGAGGACTTATACAATTATCAATTCACTGCAATCAACTACCCTCCATAAGTAATTTACCAAGTATTTTAACCACTACGCGTTCCTAGCGTGACATTTTAATATTATTTGCGCTCTTTTGCGCTATGCATTAATTTAAGCCGAATTGTCTTCCCAAGAACTGATAAATCTCATTAGTAACAATTCACATTATGTTAATTCTTATATTAATCTTTTCCGTTGCCGATAAATCGCTCCCTTTTAAACTATTCCCTTGAACATCATATCTTCTACATAAGTTAAGGCTTTTACGCTCTTATGTTCACATCAATTTATTTGATCTTTCTATAATATTTCCATACTTAGTTATTATTATTATCTTTATTCTTTACACAAGCTCAAAAGCTATTTCTTTCATATTTCAACCTTACTTTATTTGAATATCTTTCATGATAATTACTGATATTTCGCTTGCTCTTATGACATTTGTTAAATACATTAACATTTTATTCACTTATTTCCTCTACGGGATTTATTCTTTACATAATTATTGATAATTTCTCAAATTTCTATTATTGTTCAGACCGCGTTCTTGTTTATTCAGTATTTATTTATTAAAACACATCCCTTTTACTCAAAAACTCCGGGGGATTTGTACACAACCAATTTCTGACACCAAAATAGAATGAAATTCAGTACTCACATGTTTTTAAGATCGTCCCATGATCTTTATTCTTGTGCGGTGCTTCATTTTGGGCCCACTTTGAACTTTTTACTCCATATTAAAGGAATTCATCTTATGTATAAACACTTTTTGACATATATTTAAAACACTTAACATTAACGACATTTTTATACACTGATGTGTCCCTTTTGAACACATAATAAACACTATAATATTAATTTAACACACAATCTTGATAAATTTACACTTCACAATTCTTGATCACTAGGCCGTATTTCTGAGCCTATCACACGTGACCTTCTTAATTTCCCGTTTCCAAGGGTGAAATTTATTCGATGTCGGCTTCCTATCCTGCAGAATACGAAAGTCTCGAAACATCTACTGTTCCCTGGAATCTAAATTCTTCTACTCCTATCCTGGATGACCGGCTATTTATCTAGCTTGAACGGCTTCTTTGTAGATCTGTCTTATCGATCCTAGCGAAAGTCTATTCGGATCGAGGTCTCCTCAATGACCTATAGATTTAGTTTATAGCAGCTAGTACTTCTCGAGTCTAGTACTTTTAGAATAGTTCGCCTACTTTCTGGAGATAATGTTTATAGTCTCCTTGCTTCTTTATTTGATCGATTCTAGCACTCCTACGTTTGTGATGTACGTTCCGAACCTTATTCTGTTCTTCCCTTTTTGGGTTCTTTAATTTAAATAACAGTTTATCTTCCTGGCACGGTACTTCCGTACGTTATGATCTATTCGTTTGTCTATTTAACGACCTATCGCCTTTAAGTCCGACGTTCGCAGCCTGCTCTGACTATATCCTACGAACTTTCTCTATAACTTGTATACAGTCGGGCCTAAATCCTGTAACTAGGATTTTCCTACTCTTTCAATACGGCGATACTTTAAATTTTCTTCTTGACCACTCCTTATGGAGGCAAGCAAGTCGTTAATACTGCGATGCCTATGGCTATCGGATATTACTTCTGCGGTGTAACACAGCGTTTCTCCCCTCAAGGAGTACTGGTAACTGTCTTCGATGTGACGCAGAGTTACGCCCCACACGGCTATCTGAATACTGATGTGCTGTGATGTAGTCTTATGCCCCTCACGGGCTGTCGGAACTGCGTGCGTAGTAACACCCTCACGGGTTGTCAGAATAACTGCATTCAATGATGATCGTGACACAGTGTCATGCCCGCAGGCTGACAATAACTGCATGATTGGCTTGGTGAAGCCCAAAGCTTTATACTATTTTACTACAAAAAAAATAAGACTCTAGCCTTTTCTGTGGTCAACTTCTAAAATAATGGTGCCATAAATATAAAAATTATACCTTCCGAAAGCTCGTCTTCTCAATGTCAAATAATCTTATTGCACCTAAGAATCGATCGTGCAATTCGGAGATATTAATTAATTTCTCGTCCTCAGATGTGTGGGTGTTGCATTTCTTTTGCTTTCTCCCCTCCACACAGGCTTCGGTAATTCCCCAATGACGTCGTCTTGCGTTGGCAGTTTTTCTCCTGCGCAATTATTAAATGGTTTCTCTTTACTGAAAAATCTCTCATTCAAAATGATTCACTGTACTGTACTTGTTTACTCATTATTATACTTGTAAACGGGTTAAATTTAATTATTCCTCTCCTGGCGCATAAGCGGTGTTGTCATTTTCCAGCAACGTCAGCTCGAATTCCGATTCAGGCCTCCTTGTCTAATCGTTGGAAATTTCCACTCGGTTATTAATACTCGTGACTCGCTCCCTTCAGAATGTCAAGAGGGATGATATCATCCTCTCGAACACCTGGTCCTCGCTAGTTGCACAACCTTATACTGGCCTCCTAGCTTGATCTTTCTTTAAAGTACATTAGAAACTGTACGTTTCTTTGATTTCTTCCTCAAATGCATGGATTCGCACTCCTTGGACCCTATAGCATATGGGTTCAATATATTAACAATGCATATTGACAATGATGCTGATGGTTGAATCTTTCAGCCATTTACCAACAAACTTTCTTTTAGAAGTGTTAATATTAGCCTACTGAAAACCTATTATCTCTTGATCTCCTTGACCTAAAGTACTAGAAATATATTTTTAAAATAAAAACGATCGGCTCTAATAATAAAAAGTTAAAAGAATGGTAGTCCTAATAAAATTATAGTTAAAAATAAATGAGCTTATAAAATTAAAATTATATCACTTTTATATTCTAGATTTTAGAACATTAAAATGTTAAAGAATATAAAAATAAAAATTAATAATTAAAATTAGGATGAAACAATTAAAATTAAGAAGTTAACAAATGATAATAAAATTAGAATTATAAATAAATAAGCTTCTGAAAATTAAAAATTATATTCTTTTATAATCTTAATTTTAAGAGCATTAAAATGTTTATGGAAACGAAAATTAATAATAATTAATATTATGGTAAAACAATTAAAATTAAATTAAAATAAGTACAAATACAAGATCATAAGTAATACCAACTCTGTGAAGTGTGTGTACTTGTAATTGAGGTAGGATTAGGGCAGGAAGTGGCCGTGACCTACGGTTGGGTACTACGCCAGCATTAGCATTGAGTAGGAGTGGGAAACGACGGATGGCTGAGTTCTGCCTCACTATCCCTCGGCTCCAAATTCAATGTCTTGTGGCAGACCCGGGAATCGAACCCGGGCCTTCGTGGTCAATACAAAAGTTAGCCAATACTCAACGAGGCGGTCAGGTAACTTTCTAGTTTGATGGTCAATTTACCAGCACAGTACCTATTTTTCTGGGTACCGGTACCGTATGGCTGGGCTTCTTATATTCCATGTTCCAAATCGCTGTTCCTTAAGGGGAATTAAAGAAAAGGTCTAGGTAATTGGGGCATAAGGGTTTAAGTGGCAGTTTCCGGAAAAGAAAATGCCATTTAAGGGATAAAGATTTAATGTGGTATTCAAGCGGCATTACGGGGGAAGTAAGTTGGAATAAAAATCAACAGTTCACAGCATATTCATAACTGATTAGTGAGCATTAATGGTGAAAATGCATTGAGTGGTTTTAACCGAATTGCCTACAGAATCACTTGCCACGTGGGATAAAATACATGCGTTGGCTTCACAATAAATTAAACTGTATAAGGAAGGAATTATAATTGTCTAATTTCTCCCAAATTACTGTAGATGAAACCTCACTGGGGAAGAGGGGCTAGGTTAAACTGAGTGACACAACTTTTTAAAGGTCATCCAGGCTGCCAACACGACAACCAATATCGTCAGACAGTGGCAAGGAGGGAATGTGTGTTGGATAGTTTTATGATTGAAATGAATGTAGGTTTACTTTAGGTAATAATAATAATTATAATATCGTATGGCCTCGGGTGCCGGGTGCAAACTTTGTTTCTTGACAACCAGAGGGTAGCTTGCATGTCGATTTTCGGTGTTCCTTGAAGCACTATGAGAGTCAAGTAAGTTAGATATCTAAGCTCCTTGACTACAATAGCGGCTTCTAGTAGAGAAATGAGAAACTTTGTTTTGGCGCAAACTCCCGTGATTAATTTTGCCATTATGAACACGGCCTACGGACATCGTATGACATGCGTGTCGTCAATTTTGCAGCCTTTGAAAAATCACTTACCACGGCCAGGAGCGAACCCGCACGCTTGGGGTTAGTAGACCGAGACGATAACCACTCACCCGCCGTGGCAAGCATACTAGGCTATTGATGGAATATTTAGGCTACGGTATTTGTATCATTAAGTTTTGTAATTTGTCACCGGGGCATAAGAATATAAATACGGTAGTACTTATATCTGATTAGTGTTAGAAATCGTACTTCACAAATTTTACCGAATTTCTAACACCTTGCCTAGGCTCTTTATCATCAATTCGGGGCGAGGTTGCCAGCAATATTGTCACCGAGTAGCCTAAGTGTCTTCCATGTACATCGCGGAAAAATATTAAGATTTGAGAATTTTGAGATCCATTTAGGGATAGGCCTATCTACGGTACTCATTACAGACGTAACTAAATTAGATAATGGAGATAATTCTTTCAACCGAGTTCTGGGTGGACATGTAGGCTACAAAAATTTAATTGTCGAGGATACACATGATTAAATGTATTACGGTATTAGAAACTTCTTTATGACACAGTTATAAAAGTTACCCGGTGATAGTACGTATTAGTTTGTAAACATAAATACATTTTTCAATCGATTCCATTCATTTTGGTGCAAAGGAGCAGATATGCTTTTTTTTTGGTTTGAAGTGGGTTTCTTGTAACCTGAGGCGGAACTATTGTCTTGTATTTCTGAAACTCATTGTATCCAGTTACTGCCAATTTGTTAGTATTCGCGGAGTAACTTAAGTTATCTTTCATATTGATTGGTTTGTAATGTACTTTAGTGGAATTTATTCCGCCTGTCTCATCATATTGTGCTGAGCTTTGTGTGTAACGTATTTAGGAATAAAGGAGCCAATTAGTGGCTGCTAACAGTACAGTAATTCCTCTTTCAATTTCAATGATAGACATTCATATTTTACTCGATATTATACTCTAGGGCTAACTTATATCTGATAAACTCGAGCGTCATGGTCGAATAAGTTTTTCCGTTGACCTCTCCTTCTCACTGTGCATCAGGTGGGTTATAACACAGCTAAGATTATACACGGAAATAACGTCTAATCCATTGAAGATATCGGTATTCTGTTTTCATTATTCGTAAATAAAACCCAGGGGCTTGAAAAATAATGTGCTACTTATTCTCATGGGGTGAGTAATAACCGAGATATTGATACTGACACGCGCGGTGACCACCACCCAACGCACACAGTCGATGGCAAGACTGAGGAACCGAAAAGGTTCCCCGCATGCGCGGAATGGGGACCGGCCATGGATCTTAAACCTATGTTGTGTACCATTCGCATTTAGAACTAGATGGAGAACCAATTAGGAATGACCACATTCTTCGAGTAAAGGTTGAATAAAATTAAATTTAATTATCAAAAAACAAGACATAGCAAAAGGGGACGTGAGGGGTGCATGAAATGGTAAGATGAGGGATGATGGGCCTGAAATAAAACATGTACACATCATATCAAAACAAAGTAAATACAAGTATAAAAATAAATCAGGTATTAAAGATCAGGAAACCGAGAGATGCCTAACGTGTTGCAGATTGGAGGTCGTTTAAAGATAAACTCAAATTAATAAACGGGGGAGATACAAAACAAGTTAACAATAATGTAAATAGTACTTTCTTCCCACCACAGGCTGACTACATAACGTAGTCAGGAGAAATCTTCTAGGAAGCTTATGAAGTCATGTTACCCAAGAATAGGAAAATCCCGCCCTTAAAACAAAGTATGTCACTCCACAAACATAACCAAAGAACAATACGTAAACCCAACACACGCAAATGACGAACAAACCAACGAGGCATAACTAATTACAAGACTACATATATGACATACAAATCCCTTAAAACGAAAGCTTACTACAGACACACCCACAGAAACATAAATTACAAAATGACTTCACATGCTACCTGAATAAATCTCCTTTTCGGAAAAAAGCACGAGACTCGGTTATCTTACGGAAGACAAAATGGGAGTCGATTGCAGTCCCGGACACGTACAATGAACACACATTCCACCGTCTCGAAAGACTAACCCATACATCTCATTTAATAAGCGTAATGAGTTCACGTGTTGTTTCTCGACTGAAGCCGCGCAAAACAAGAACAGAAATGACATGACCCTTGGCTTTCAGTCGAGCCCCACTTAAACGATTAACATTAACCCACCCTTAATATCAAGTCAAGAACCGTAATTATAAAATGAACAGTGTTTCGGACATAAACATAGGCGATGCAAGCCCAGTCCTCAAGGAAAGAAAAAAACCAAAATAGGCATTCTTGAGGTGCACAAATGACTGGCATCTAAATAAAACAACCCTAAAAGAAGCAACCAAATAGATGTGTGTCCCAACAATACAGACATATAGACACAAGGTCATCCAATGCGATGGACACACACCCTTCTCCGTCAAGACACGTTAACTAAAACTAAAATAACTAATCCCCAATAGCCCTCCAGAGCACCCACATACTCCCAAGGAATTGGAAATTAGTTAGAAACACTTCTCATGATTAGAATTACGTTTCGTGACCAACACACGCAAAGGACACGCACAGAATAAGAAAAAACCAAAAGAACAGAAACAACAACCAACCCTTAAGACATAAACCCAAAATAACAGCACGGTTCCTCATCACGCATTTCTATATAAGAATGAGGAACAAGTACCAACAGAATAACCAAACATAATATAAACGACCTCCCATCTAGAAAGGGGGCAAGTTATCACTTGAAGGTAGGTGGACAATTTTATGTTAAACTAACTTCACGTTCCGGTCACACATATTCATGCATGCTGACACTTCAAAATACATAGGCCTAAGGACTTAGCTTTTCCAGAGACGGTCTGAAGATCTCGTCGACAGCTTCGAAATACATACGTATATATTTTCATGCTACAACCAGGTCTGCATTAGAATAAGCATGGCGAATAGAATTGAGAGCGAGGACGTTGTACACATATTTATATATAATTTCCGGTCTTCATGTCAAAACATTTTTGCGTCTTACAGATTTTAAACTAGACATCATGGGTCTCGATTTTCATCTCTCGTCATAACAATTTAGGTCTGCTAACAATCGCCGAATTCGTGTTCCTTCGTTATAGATGGATTCATCATCGTGGGCGTTTTCCATTTCAAGACGAGCCGAAATTACGATCTTTTAGATGTTTTTAGAAATGACCGCTAGATGAACACGGCGTCAAAATATCGAAAATAGAAACGGTACAGATACTAACACCCTAATTTTAAAAGGAATGGCTCAACTTCATATAGCTAGTCTATAAGTTTAACTGCGTACCAGCTAAAATACCGTATGTAAGTATTTTCATAATTGGACAGTTACTTTTTGAGATATCAATAAGAACGGAATGCGCTGTTGTGCATGCCGCATCCGACAACGTGCAATCGTGCAAGGACATATTGGTTCCTGGGTGTGATTCCATCCACAGAACGGATACCAGGGATGTAAGCATGCCGTACATATGTGATGGGTTTTGCAAAGTGTGTATGACAGGCGAATGCATGACAGAACTGGGAGGGGGGATGTTTTTAAATGGAATAAAATAATTACTTGACTTCATAGGAACATAACGAACCTATAATTAATTGTCACTGTTTGAGTGTACAGTACCTACTAGTGTATGAATTGAGAAATAAACATAACACAGGACACCTGAAGAGCTCCTTCTAGAAAAACAAATGAATCAAGTCCTAGTGAGACTTATTGGAAATGATCCCAAGGGCATGGGTTCGGGAACATAACATCTCGTCGGTGTAATTGCTATGAACCCAGGAACCTGCCCTCGCGTCAATGTGTCCTTGCCCGATTGCACGCTGTCTGAAGCAGCTTGCACAGCAGCGCTTGCTGTTCTTATTTATATCTCAAAACGGATCTGTTCAATTTAGAAAATACTTACATATTTGAACTTGTACACAGTTGAACCAGCTGTATGAATTTGTGCTCTTCCATTTGAGAATATTGATTTAGTGTCAATCTCTGGTTATTGCTCTCCACATGAGCGTAAGTAGCACATTATTTTACTAGCCCCGGGCTATCATTTACGAATATGAAAACAGAGTACCGATATCTTGATTGGTTTAGATGTTATTTCCGTGTAACATCTTAGGTGAATAACCCTGTATATGATGATTTGGCATACTGGAATAAGTACGACCTCTATAATTCTAAAGCGCACTTTGTGTGTTCTAGTTTGCTGAATATTATGGAGCAACAACCATTCATTAAGAGTGAGCCAGAATGGCTGCCTCAAACTGATGAATTACCTAATATTGTAAGTTGTATTTATTTTGTTTATCATGTAACATAACAATCTTAGTGATGTGCATTACAAGCAAGATTTTTGACTTAATGCCTGCTACCAATTGGTACGCTGACCAGAATGTCTTAATATTTTATTGTTAAACGTTACTTAGTACAGTTATTCTGTCTGTGTTTAACGTTGGCTCATATTTGTATAATACTTTTCAGGAATCAATTGACCTGTTACCCTCTTATAATCTGATGGATGATTCTGGCGATATATATGAAGATAAACGTGGGGTAGTGAAATTTGAACATCAAGTACAGGTGATTATAGGTTTTAAATTTGCTCTCTTATAAATGGTTCTTATTTTAGCAGTCAATAGTTGCTGATGTTATTGTGTTCATAATGCGGGTTCACTGTGTTGCCAACTTGGACCCCATTGTATGTGAAGTCTACACCATATGCTGTGCTTACAGTAGCTAATTTATTGGTAATGCAGGTTCATTGATCATCATCATCATCGTTGACCACCTCCAGTTTCCCGGGTGTGGTTCACTCTTTTGGCATATTTGGCATCATAACTGAACATTTTAAACCTCAAGCAGTTAAAAAAAGTTTAACTCTTTCTCATCTAAGCTATATTTTTATAAAAATCAAACGAGGGAGATGCCTGTCAATATGATGTTGGTCCTCCAACCACCTTGATGCCTCCCTCTCCAGTTAGCAATGGCTGTCAATATATTGCTGGTCCACCCTTGAAGACAGCTTCCGCTCCAACTGTGATTATCAGTATGGTGTTGACTTATCCTTCATCTTCATGATAGTCTCTATTGTTGCATAAATATTTAATGTTGAGGAGTACTTGGTGTTTGTAGGAACGTTGAACGAAGGAGAAAGAGTGTTTTTTTTATTGGCACGAGGTCACCGTCGAAAACACCCCAGAGATGGTCTATGGCGGTGTTTTTCAGCCTTTCATTGGACCACGGTCGTCAATTTCATTCTCAAAAGTTCTTAAGCTGCTGTCTGTAAAAATATTGTTTTTCACTTCTGTGTTTATTAACACATTGCGTAATCATCTTGATAACGACAAGGGCTCTTGTATTATTCATTACAGTGAATTTATAGAACATGAGATTTCAGGTAGCTGCCACTGTACTTACAAATAAGCCCCTATTTGTTATTCGTTCACGTTAAATTACACCCTATGATAGGTTTCCATGAGATCAAAATTGGTTTTAAATTGCCAACGTTGGTACATGACTTCTAACACAAAATATATTAACGTTTCTTGTCCTTATTAACGTTATATGGTAACTAAAAGTAACTACATCTACGCCGCGATGTCGCAACACACACACTCTCAATACTAGTGACAATATACTAGGCCCACGTTTTGCGAATTCATACTAACTGAAATGCTTTTTGATAAAAACTGCACATTAACTGTTAGGTTTTTTGCCATGTAGCCATGGACGAAAGAAAACTATGAATGCAGGGTTGAATTAACTTCAGTATGTTACTTTATTCCATCATTCCTTCAGTGCAAGTTTATAAGCCATCTGTAAGATTCAATCCCACCTACAGAAAGGAACACATTATGTGAAACAAGTCATTTCTTTGCAGGACGATACAGACCATCACACAGATATTAAGATTGAGGAATCTTCTATTCCGGAGATCGTTCCATGCATCACAACAGCAGTATCATTTTCAGATCTGAAAGAGGTAAGTATCTTCTTGCGTCTTTACAAGATATCTCCGTATCACCTCATAGCATTTAGGGATTACGAGTTGTATTCTCACAATTACGTTGATGACAAACAGAAGTGTTTGGCTATTAATACCTACTCCAATCCCATCCTCAGTCGGTATCTCCTTTTCAAGCAGTGTACTCCCGTACTCTGGCAGACACACAATGCTTTTAGTTACTAGCATGCTCTACAATAGACTCCCCATAGAGGCATTTCATTGTCTCAATCTAACTTTTTTTTATTTTTAAAATATTAAATTGCAGCGAATTGTGAAGAAATGCCTTGTATAATTTTCTGAAGGTTGGTTGATTTATGCCTTCATTTTCAAAGCAAATTGAATACAATGGACAATAGCAACGTTGAATCATCGTACCCTCCTCATGGGTTATTCGAAAGAGAAGAAGAAGAAGACTATTTTAACAAAGGAATAATAATAATGTTATTGGTTTTACGTCCCTTTTAACTACTCAGGCTTTTAGAGACGCCGGGGTGCCGGAATTTTGCCCCGAAGGGGATCTTTAACGTGCCAGTAAATCTACTGACACGGCTCCCTCGCATTTGCGCACCCTCAAATGCCAGCTGACTGCGCCAGGATACGAACCTGCAACCTTGGGCCCAGCGAGCGAGAACGTTACCCTTGAGCCACGCAGCCAGTTGAAGGAGATACATTTTAAAGAAATTTAATTTTTCATAGAACATTTTTCACGTAAAATAGGCTATATTAAATACCCTTTTTATAGATACAAAACTTGTACCGTGATATTCCAATTCCATGACTGCTATAGGCTTGGCGATCATTACAAATCTGCTTTATATCCAGTCGGATGCAGGACAAATTCACACGCATTTCCTCATCTCACATTCTGAAATTTAGCGTTTAACTCTTTTTGTATTTGACTTAACGGGAAACGCACTTTCACACGAATATGTCGTAGAAAACTGCAACAAAACGATGAGGGCACTTTTACTCAGGTGAGGAAAATCTTAAGGTGTCGGATTCTGATTCTTGGTTCTTAAGTCTTAAAGCCTGGTGTTTTTAAGTTCCGCCAGTTTCTCCTCTTGGATAAGTTGAAGTTCACAAGAGCTGGAGGGTGCGAAAGGAATTCTTATCCACTCATATTGGTTTCCATTTAGTGTTTGAAAATATCCAACCAGCCTCTATTTTAGTTGCATTAAATCATTATGAACTAGTGGTTGTGTTTTGTCACTAATTGGATTTTTGGATGTCATAGGAAACTTTTCAAAATAACTCTCATATGTTTTTCTGAACTATACACCGACGTTGTCCCTTAAAGTGGCAATTTTGTCTGTAGCAGTAAGGAGTTATTTATTGTTTTTTAAGGGATGGAACTACGAGGTCATCTGCCCTTAGCGGTGAGGAGATTTGCACTCTTATCAACATCTCAAACACGCGGCTACTACGCCGAATGAGGGGAAGTGAGTTTACTATTTTCTCCTATGATCTTTTTTCGTTTTCTATCCTGAATTTATAAATACGACGAATCTCACGACACCCTTGATGGTTTGGAAAGCACTGGTCTATTGTATCTCTTACGGTCTCAAGGCTAAAATAATTAAAAGTAAATTTTCATTTATCCTTTTAGGCTAATTCTTCCCATAAGGCACTGATCTTAGCATTTCCATTGGTTTTATTGTTTTTTAAGGGGTGGAACTACGAGGTCATCTGCCCTTAGCAGTAATGAGAATTACCTTGTTCTCTAAAGATATATTATAAGTTTCAGAACTGGGGATTATAACCACTTATCTGTATAACTTTCATCTCTAGCTCTAGGATGTGAACGACAGTAGAAAGTCATTCAACGATTATATCTTCACTTCAGCTGAGTAGTGCTGTACAATTACATGGGTTGTCATTTGTGTAAATGTATAAGGTGATAACACTAAAATAAATTATTCCATCTTATTCCCAGGATGTAGAAGAAGAAAATCAGGATGAAGATGCAGATGAAAGTGGAATTCATTTAAATGAGTAAGTGTTAAACATGTAAACAACACTTTCTTTTGTTTACGTTATACTTTCCTTCTTTGTAGGAATGTTTAGGCATTTCCTTTGTTAAACGTGGGTGCTAAACTTTCAGCTTCAAAATGAATTCCACGCATTTCCACACTAATAATTAATTAAGCGTTATTAATTCTTTATTATTCAGGGCAAACTAAAACACATTTGTATAGAGAGACTAAATAATGTCACAAAGCGTTGAGTGAGTTTCATTTTGTGGCTAAAGGTAAAACACTTAATTTCAGTTTACATAATGACACTATATTACTTTCGCTCAGACGCAGACTTATAAAATGACAGCTGACAATTGGTGTATTTTATAAAGGATATGAGGGTGGAAAGAGCTGCAACTGTCTCGCTGACTCTCCTTTGGCTAACTGTACTGTTTAACATTTTGTTCATTCGATAAGTGGTTAGTTAATGTAAAATTTCATTACCACCGTGGAGGATGAATTTTAAAAATTAACCCTATGAATGAGAGATTTGAGTACGATCAAACCCAAGCAACGCAAGTAAATCACGTCCCCTAAAAAGACATGTATACCAGGTCAAGCAATCATTCATTGGCATCCACCTAGAAACTGATGAAATAGCAGCTTATTATAAATAAAACGATCGATGTACTGTAACACTTGAGTGCTTTCATTTGAAATTGAATAGCCTACATTATAACAATATTACACATGTGCTCTAAGCCCAACACAAGCATGGGAGATGGTAGAGTTTGTTTCCACAGAGTGTACACACAAGACTAGACACTGCCTTGCAATCCATGGTGATCAGGCTATGCCAGCGCTCTCGGCAACCAGCTTGGGGTATTCGAACCTTGTGGCAAGCGCTCTCCAACAGAAAGAAAATCACAACACATAGGCTATCACTTCATTCCATGGCACAAAGATAAAAAGCAAGACTGAGAAGGGTTAATTTTAGAGGCTACGTCATTTCTTTAAGAAAATAATAAATTACTTATCTTGACGCCCACTTAACTCGCATTTACACACAATAATTGGCAATAGAGGCCAAGAAATTATTTTGAAAATCCTGTGTACATAGTGTAATCTAATTGGTTTGCAAGTACAGGTAGAGAATTTTTAAATACTACTTCGGTGGAGGAGGATTAAGCCATTGTGGTGAGAAAAGTGAACCTTCGCAATAAATTATGCCAGTTAAAATGTGCGACACTAGAGGGGAGGCATGCAGAGGTATGTCGAGTGTTCGATGATAAGTGTGCGCTGTGTAGTATGGTTCTTAAAGGGTTGCCACCTTCTGTATATTATAACAGACCACACAATAATATATTTGCTGTGTGCCAGGTAAATCAATCATCTGTACACAATCGGTGTGGCCCTAAGTAGTAAGGTGTTCAATATTGAAGAATGATTTTATTTTTATTTATTTAGCGTTTGGCACATTAAAACATTAAATTATCACATACATGAAATTTGAAACAAATTCCAGCTATTAAAGTACAACTATCTACATAAATCTATATACAAATATTCGATTTCATTTTGTAATAGGTTTTTTGTATTAATTGGCATTTCGATCTACTTATGCCTTCAATGGTTCTTAGCTGGAAGGCCTGGAAAAGGGCTATTTGTATTTACGTTTTTGACATCAAGCAATATTTTGAGCCAGGAGATCACTGGGATTGTCTGGCTGCCGAAACTCCTTGGTGTGGATGTTTCTGTTTCCCACGGAGTGACCGTTCCTTAGCACCACCCAGGGGATACGTGTAGCTTAAGGAATGCTACGGACGCGAACAGTCTTTGTATGTTAACACTTACATATTCCAACCAGGCTATTATAAAGTGAATTTATTAGTGGCACATGAAGGAACAAACTCAGTGCTAGTTACTTGGTGTTCAGTTGCCCGTGCTCATAAGTAGAGGGGTCCTATCCCAGGGGTCACTGAACCCGCAATACATCCAGAGCACGGCGGTGCTTACTCCCGGAGTAAGCCGTGTGAGTGCTCAGACGAAAGGGTTCCATCTCCTCTATCTATGGCCATGTCTCTTCCCCCCTAAGATACAAATTGCTTCCACCCCCGGCGAAATTAAGGATTTTTTAGTGCGCATGCGCACTTAAGGCTCTTCTAAAATGGCGGGATTTCCAATTGCTAAGGTAGATGACTCCGTACCCACTTCTCTACCCCCTACCACCTTCAACCACAACCCAACCCCCAGAATGCCCTAAAATTAAAAACAGATTTTTTGAAATTTAATTACATTTAACACAAATGTCCACCATTGCTTCCACTTACATTCGCCGAGCTCATCTCTGTTGACTTCCCTTGGTCAGTTTCTTTTCCAGCCTATTTATCTATTTATTTATTTTTTAATATGTATTTATAATTATTTATTGATGATCGATTTATCGATTATTGACCAACTACAAAGTCATCGACTCGAGATTTCCGAAGATAGTGGATATCACCCAAACGCGTAATCGGAGATTATCATGTGAGGGCTCAACAAATGGTCACATTCCCCTCTATCCATAGGACACGTCATTTCTAATACCAATATTTTTTTAATGATGGACGTTTCCTGGGGTAGGTGAGGTTCGGAGTGATTTCCACTAAGTCATGATACATGACACCTAGCTGCGCTCGACGGGATAGCCCGAGCGGTCGATCCTAATGATTGATTAATTTATATTTTATTTATTTATTTAATTTCTATTGATCTTATATTTAATTTTTATTATTTAGTTTTTATTTATTGAATATTATTATTATTGTTATTATTATTATTATTTAATATTTGATTTTTTATTTCTTCTTGACGTTTCGGCCAGCTATGGACCACGTTAATTCAACTGCTCTCTTCCTCGAGCTCTAACATTCGCCCGGTAACGTCTCATGTGTTCTGGGTGCTGCTGTTTCCTGGTTTCAGTTCACGTCTTGCCTGTTGTTAGTTTAGGCTTTTCCTGGAAACTCAGGTGTTCTTTTACTTTCATCTTAAGGGGCGTACGCATCTGAATATCGTTGTATATCATTCCCACTTCTTTTAAATCCTTTTATACCTCTCCGAACCACGCACGCTTGTTTCCTTTTTACCAAGAAAGTAAGTAAAGATTTTGTTTGACACTCACATTGGGCTCAGCCTTGTTAAATGACCATAGAACACAATCCTCCTCATTCTCATCATGTCAGTGATTTTGGTAACATGAGTGTAGAATTCATGGTCTTGCCTCCGTCTGGAATCACCGTTTTCCTGGGCCCAAGATTTCCGTAAGATTTTCTTTTCTTTGGAATCAAGTTTTTCCATAAGACCTTTTCTGTGCATCGTCAGGCACTCTGCAGCATATAAGGCTTCCGGTTGGATGACTGTGCAGTAATGTCGAAGCTTGGCATTTAGGGATAATGATTTCTTGTTATAGATTCCCTTGTAACTGGTAAGCAGTTTCTATTTTTTTGCCATTCGTGATGTGAAAGCCTCCTTCTCAGAGATATTAGGCTCTACCCATTCATCTAGGTATTTGAACTTTCCTGTCCGCTTGATCTTTCCCCTTGGAATGGCTAGTTCTCTTCCTGCAAGCCTTATATTACTTATAAACATGTTTTCTCGAAGGAGATATTGAGGCCTGCCTTTGCTGCTTGTGTCTGGAGTTTACTGATTTGTTCTATGACTGTACTCATAGAATGAGAAAAAATGCGAGATCGTCCGCGAACACTAGACAATCAACTATTGGTTTCTTGTTTTTGTATGCCAGTATCACCCCATTTTCAACTCCTTTGTAGAGCAATTCTCTACGCTACTCACGGATGAATTTGTCAAGCACACTATTGAAGAGCAAGGTTCCATCCCCCTTAACCTGGTCCGGATGTCAAAGGCGTCGGAAATTTCTCCTTGGAATTGTACCTTGGACGTAGTGTTGGTTAAGGTCTCCTGGATGATTGTCCTTGTCGTGTTGTCCAAGCCTAGTTCTTCTAAGATTTCCAATGGAGTGAATCGATCAACAGAGTCATATTCTTTCGCGAAATTGACGAAGATCGCCAATTATTGTTTGTTTCTATGCTTGAGATATGAAAGGATCGACTTAAGATTCAGAATCTGTTCAGCATAGGAACGTTCTTTCCTAAAACCTCCTTGGTAGTCTCCCTGTATTGGATCCAGTTGTTGATTTACTCTAGCCAGGAGAGCATTGGAGAGGATCATGTAGGTTATTTGGAGAACCGAGATACCACGGTAGTTCTTTCCATCCATTCTGTCACATTCCTTATGAAGAGGGTGAATAAGGGCTTAGGTGCAGTCCCCAGGAAGTTTCTCTGATTCCCAAATATCGCCTAGTATCTTAGTTAACTTGTCAACTGCCTTGTCTCCAGCATATTTCCATAGTTCAGATGTTATCTAGTCTTCACCCAATGCCTTATTGTTTATCAATGACTGTATACCGTGCTAGTTGATATACACTGATACGGAGCAATGACGGGAAGAAAACATGAAACTACACTTTATTATTATACATCTCCATTATTAGACTCGTATGATCACAAGAATACAAAATATGTTCAAAGAATACAAATTAAAAATACATTATAACTCTTCCTTCTTTCCGTCCTACGCCCTCTAACATATTTACATTTTTCCATTCACAATACCCCCACATCACTCTCCCCCCAGTCATGATATTACACCTGCAAAGCGCACAGGGAATTTAGTAACACGTCCTGATCTGGTAATTTTGTGGGGTATTGTGTCGCACTTACTTGGGACCGATAGTTGTGGTTCAGTCATTTCACTGTTACTGTCCTTCAAGCTAAATACTGGTTTTAGCCTTATTGAAACGTTTGTTAGGTTATCCTTAATCATCAGAGTGAAGAATTTTGGTGTGCGCTGAATGACTTCATATGGACCTTCATAAGGTTGTGTGAACCCAGTCTTGATTTTGTCGACTCTTACAAACACATAGTTGCACTGCCTTATGTCTTTATGGACGAATGGTGTTCCTCGATTCTTGTGATGACAATCAGCTGGCTTGAGATGATTCATCTGCTTCTTAAGGCCGGTGACAAATGTTGGCAAGTCTGCATCAGTCTGGAGGTCAGGTGCTTCGAAAAAAATCACCAGGTAGTTTTAGGGTTGTCCCGTAAACCATTTCTGCAACTGTTGAGTTATCTTCTTCACGAAACACACAATGAAGACCCATTAAGATAAATGGAAGTACATGAGTCCACCTTGTTGTTGCTTGGGTACGTATTGAGCTTTTCAATGTGCGATGAAACCTTTCTATCTTTCCATTAGATTGAGGATGATAGGCAGTTGTCCTTGTTAGTTGACAACCACAAATCTTGGCTAGTGCACGAAACAAACTTGATTGAAATTGCATTCCTTGATCTGTCACTATTTGGCGTGGAACTCCAAATCTAGTAATCCAGGAATTGAAGAATGCTTGATCTACGGTTTCAGCTTGTGTGTTTCGGAGTGGCACGACTTCTGTCCAATTCGTGAATCTATCGATACATGTAAGGCAATGAGTGAATTCATCCGAGGGTGGTAAAGGACCAATGATGTCAATATGAACCACCTGGAAACGTTCATTCACACTAGGGAACTGTTCAATGGGTGCTTTGGTATGCCTAGATATTTTACTTTTCTGACAAGCCATGCATGCTTTTGCCCATTGTTGAACGTCTTTCCTCAAGTTTGGCCAAACAAATCTGGAAGATGTAAGTCGCACTGATGATCTCACACCTGGATGAGCTATGTCATGGTAATGTCGGAAAATTGAAAATCTGAATGTCTTAGGTATAAATGGCCGAATATTATTAGTTAACACATCACACCAAAAACTGTTACCATCAGGAGTGGTGTGTAACTTGAACTTAAGTGAAGTGTCAGGACTTAATCGGAGTTTCTGGAGCTCTTCATCTTGTATTTGTGGTGCCACTATTTCGTCATAATTGATTGCCACTAATTCTTCCATTCGTGACAAATGATCAGCCACGACATTTTCTCTACCAGATACATGTCAGAGGTCTGTAGTAAACTGGGATATATATTGGAGATATCTCAGTTGAATTGCTGACGCCTTCTCATTTTTCTGCTTGAAGGCAACCGTTAATGGAGCATGGTCTGTGTAGACTGCAAAAGTTCTTCCTTCCAGTAGGTATCTGAAATACTTTATTCCTAGGTAGATACTAAGAAGTTCCCGGTCATAGGTAGAATAATTCCTCTGAGCATTGGAAATCTTCTTTGAATATAATCCTATTGGTTTCCATTCTCCATCCTTCCTTTGCTGTAGTGCTGCTCCTACCGCAAAATCTGATGCATCCGCGAACAACGCAATTTCATGATCCATGCTTGGGAACGTTAGAAGGGCTGCTTGTACACTTCTCAAATTGCTGTATTGCTTCTGGCGTCCAGTCAATTGGCCTTCTATCATTCTTCTTGGTTCCCTTCAGGAACTCATTCAAAAGAGCTTGATTTTCAGCGGCATACCCTACATGTTGACGATAAAAATTGACGGTGCCAAGGAATGCTCGCAGTTGTCGCATTGTCACTGGACGTTTTGCGTTAACAATTGTTGCTACTCTGTCAGGGTCTGGTTTAGTTCCTTCCGGTGTTATAAGATACCCCAAGAAGGTGACTTCTTTTACTCCAAATACCGATTTTCCAACGTTAATTTTGACACCATATTTATGGAGCCGTTCGAACAGAGTCACTAGGTGATCAATGTGTTCCTTTTCTGAAGTAGATGCTATTAATATGTCACCTAAATATGCAAAACAAAAGTCAACTCCCCGCAGTACTTCATTAATGAATCTCTGAAAGGTACTGGGTTTGCAATGGCATAAAATTGAATTGGTACAAGCCAAACGGGGTGATTATGGCCGACTTTTGTTTATCTTCTTCCGCTAATGGAATTTGATAATATGCCTTAATGTGATCTAGCTTTGAAAAAATTATCTTGCCGTGAAGGATAAGGTTAACATCATCGACACGTGGAATTGGATAACGGTCTGGAAGGTTGCGGTCATTGAGACGTCGATAATCCCCACTGACACGCCATTGGCCATTAGATTTGGTTACCAAGTGCAGAGGGCTGGCCCATTGCGATTTAGAAGGTTGAATTATATTGTTATTTAACATAAATTGAAATTCTTGTCTTGCAATAAGTAGTTTATGAGGATCCAACCTGCGTGGCTTGCAGAGAACTGGTGGGCCACTGGAAGTTGTTATGTAGTGTTGGACATCATGTTTGACTTCTTTCGATGTAACAGAAGGCTTTGTCAATTCAGGGAATTGTTCTAAGAGTTTAGAAAACCTGCATGTTGCATGGAGTGAACTTACTGACTCACTGAGGTCAATAATAGCTACTTCTGCAGGAACATCCAGCTTAGTGTTGCTATCTATCAGTCGTTTGTTTTTCAGATCAATTAATAAACCAAAGTGACGCAGGAAATCAGCTCCCAATATGCCCTTTGATACATCGGCGACATTCAAAGCAACGCTTTAAGCCTAGGTTCACATTCAATATATTTGAGCCATACGTGTGGATTATTGTACAATTAGTGGCATATAGTTTAAAATCTGATGTTTCTCTTCTCTTATTCTGATATCTGCACCACTGTCAACCAGGAAATGTTGTCCTGAATTATGATCTTTAATAAACAAACGAGATTGACGGTCTGATATTCCTTCTGTGGCGGAACAATTAGCCGCTATTGTGTCTGCCTCATCTAGTTTTCCTCATTTTTCCACTGGCAAGGTGGCACACATTTTTCTAGTTTGCAATGGTTCCCAAACCGGAAGTGATAGTAACAGTATTTGCCATTTTTATCAAATTTAGGCCTACTTTTACTTCTATTGCGAGATCTATGCCTACTGTGACTTCTGCTTCGTCTAACCTCCCTTTCTAATTCTTCTATTCTCAACAAGAGTTCTTGAACAGAAAGTGTGGAAGTTGATGGTACTGGTTGTGCATGGGTAGTTTGCACCTCATCAACAGCTTGCATCTCAAACATACGATCAGCAGCCATCTGGGCCATTTTTTCAACATTCTCGTCAGAAATACTTAGTATACTCCTAATATTGCTGGGTAATTTATCGAGCCAAAGAGTTTTTAAAATTTTATCTGAAATATTCGTTCCACCATAACCTCTCATTTTCCTAAGTAATTGACTTGGTTTCATATCACCAAGCTCGAGCTCACTTACTAGCTTCTTTATTTGCAGTTCTTCGCTTTCCTTAAAAAAAGTTAACAGTCTATCTTTTGCAAGAGGATATTTATTAACTTCTGCACTTGTCACCAGATCCCAAATATTCTCGACAAATCTCGATTCCAACTGAGCAAGAAGGTAGTAGAATTTAGTTGCTTCAGTAGTTATCCCGGCGATAAAAAATTGCGCTCCCGCTTGGCAAAACCAGATCTCTGACTTTTCGACCCAAAAAGGAGGTAATTTGACGCTTACCTTGTCGACTTCAAGTTTGGTTTCGGATGTCGGCGTGACACGTACTGGTGTTTGTTCTTCGTTACTCATTTTCATGAGATCACGTCGCGTCGGGGTCACCAATTTATACCGTGCTAGTTGAAAAACACTGATACGGAGCAATGACGGGAAGAAAACATTAAACTACACTTTATTAGTATACATCTCCATTATTAGACTCGTATGATCACAAGAATACACAATATGTTCAAAGAATACAAACCACAAAGACATTATAACTCTTCCTTCTTTCCGTCCTGCGCCCTCTAACATATTTACATTTTTCCATTCACAATACCCCCCACAACTGTAGTATCTGTTCGAATTCATATTTTGTCGGCGGAAGTGAATCTGCGTGAACGTGTGTATATTCTTCGAAATGAAATGTGGATTCTGAGGCTTCTCAGTTGAGGAGTGTTGCAAAGTATTGGGCCAGGATAAGGCAATTGTCGTTGTCATTGTGAGCAATTTTCCGTCGGGATCTTTGAAGTGAAGGTATGGTGAAGTGTATTTATTGATATTCTGTCTGGAAATTCTGTTGACGTTTCGAGTGTTGTTCTTCGGAACATATTGCTGAATTCATACTAGCTGATTCTTGTCGAAGGCACGTTGTACCCCACGTATAATTTTTGCTATGTTTTTTCTTGTTTCTAGGAACTTCTCCCAGTTATCTGCGTCCCTCAATAAGTTCCATTTATGCCAGGCAAGTTGTCTTTCCCTTATTAACATATCACACTCACTGGTCTACCAGGCATGCTTCACTCACTCAGCACAATCCTTCTTTGACAGGCTGCGTGTTGTCTGCTACGATAACAACCATTGGCATGCGAAGATCCGATACATTTAGGTTTGGAATAGGCGGACCGTGCATTCGTACTTCAATGGTCACCTCATCCCATCGCAGCGTGTTGAACTGCCAACTGCGATGACAATAGATGCCTGCATAGCCCCTTCTCTACTTCCAACCCCCTTCCCCTCACATCCCCACCCCTATAATCCTCCAGAATTCCAAACAGGTTTTTCCAAATATAATTAGATTTTACACTTAAGTCCACCATTGCTTCAGTTACTTTCGCCGGGCTCATCCATGCTGACCTCCGTTGGTCAGTTTATGTTCTTTTCCTAATTATGCATCGATTTATTTATTACTAGCTGAAGTACCCGTTCTTCGAACGGCTTTTAGTACTTGCTGGCCTAAATCATTAATATATATAATCACACCTTCCTAATGTAGTTATGTTATTTCCATGTTACCAACTACATATGTAGACTACATGCATTTTCACTCATGAAATTATTAATCAGAGGTAGGAAAGTGAAAATCCTTAGCCTGCTTTCATTCGACCGACCGGGTCAGGGAATGGAATGAATGAAACCCCCATCTAGCAGCGAGAATATGAAGTGTGCCGGCTGCCGAAGCCTGTCGGAGACTCCTGGGGCAATGATTAAATGAATGACGGATGAAATGAAATGATAGTGGAGATTGTTGCTGGAATGAAATTGTGACAGGGAAAACCGGAGTACCCGGAGAAAAGCCTGTCTGCCTCCGCTTTGTAGGTGAGAAAGTGCGTTTATATATTGGAAATAAATATCAGCTTCTATGTAGTAAAAGTTAAATAACCTGTCTTAAATATTGAACACCTATCGTTTAACGTCTTCATACTATATTTAAACATATAGGCCTAAACATTATGCTAAAAATACATCAAAATTGATAGAAATTATCATAACCGCAATAAGTAATATTGCGGAAACTACGAACCATGTCGTGATAAAGAGTAACAGTAACGGAACAAACTTTAATCATCCCAAGTAATAATAAAAAAACAACGTAATCACAGAAAAATGTTCTAAGTTTACGCCGTGTCTTGTGCGAGATTACGCCTAGTGACTCCGAGATGGCTCATCAGCGGGCTCTTGTGGTCTATTTGCGGACTACTAGAGGAGAAGCAAACTGTGTGATACCTCAATTCTTGTGCGAGATTACGCCTAGTGACTCCGAGATTGTTCATCAGCTGACTCTTGTGGTCTATTTGCGGACTACCAGAGGAGAAGCAAACTGTGTGATACCTCAATTCTTGTGCGAGATTACGCCTAGTGACTCCGAGATTGTTCATCAGCGGGCTCTTGTGGTCTATTTGCGGACTACCAGAGGAGAAGCAAACTGTGTGATACCTCAATTCTTGTGCGAGATTACGCGTAGTAACTCCGAGATTGTTCATCAGCGGGCTCTTGTGGTCTATTTGCGGACTACCAGAGGAGAAGCAAACTGTGTGATACCTCAATTCTTGTGCGAGATTACGCGTAGTAACTCCGAGATTGTTCATCAGCGGGCTCTTGTGGTCTATTTGCGGACTACCAGAGGAGAAGCAAACTGTGTGATACCTCAATTCTTATTTAGAACACCTCTGCTATTTTAATGCGAGAGCTAAACGCTAAAACCTTCTTTCACCTCCCTATAATGGCTTCCAAAATGATTGTATATTGAATTTCAGGGCCAAGCAATTAAAACTCAGCAACTTTTCTAGTTTTACGCCGTGTTTTGTGCGTTTTTTTATTGGTCGTGAGAGGCATAATACCAACTTTATTGAAATAAATTTGCCCAGTTCTGCAGTAAGATTAATATGAATACTAAATAAACTAATGTGACAGTCGTTAGTCTTCGACACATTCTTCTGTGAATTAGGGTTTCTAATCATGGTAAAAAAACGACAAAAAGCAGATAAATATTGGCAAACTGAAATATTCATTTAACGAAAAAAAAATCGATAAAAAGGATGAAAGCATACCGTGCAAAGTAGAAAGCATTATAACATTGTGCAACAGCGTAATGCTCCAAATACTCACATACAATAACCGGCACAATGAGTATAAAATTAGACTCAAAATCACGTCTCGTTTCGGACTCCAAAAACTCCCTCTATAAATAAAACAGTTCATATAGAGACTAACATGGACTAACATCGCTCGGCGTTGACTGTGTTTTGATAAGACATATTTAGGTTTTACTCGCTAACCGTTGGAGATACACGAAAAGTGATAAGGACCTTTCGGATAGAAAATTAAATTTTAAAGCTCGTAGTGCCATCAAAACTTTGCTATATCGTAGCGATCTCTTTTTATTTGAAACGGAAATATGAAAATAGTCGCCATTTTTAAATAGTGCAAAATATCGTATTCAAAAGTATCCTGTATGTAAACCTGGTAAATCAGCTACATCCATGCAAAGTTTCATTTAAATCGAAGCAGTGGTTCTTGCATTTTGAGTAACACACAGACAGACACACACCTTCTCATTTTTATATACTAGTATGATTTAATATTTATTATTTAATATTTATTTATTATTATTTCTTGATTATCGATTTATCGATTATTGAACAACTACAAAGTCATCGACCCGAGTTCTCCGAAAATAGTGGATATCACCCAAATGCGTAATCGGAGAAAAACGCGTTAGGGCTTAAACGTAATGTCTCCATCCCCTCTATCCATTTTCAAATTTCCAAGTGCTGGTGAGGTTCGAATTGGTTTCTGCAAAGTCATGTAACATGACACCTAGCGGCCGCGACAGGATAGCTCGAGCGGTCGATACAACATGGCCGATTGATGCTTATTTTTAATATTCTTTTATTTATTTGTGTAATTTTTATTTATTTAGTATTTCATATTTATTATTTAATATGTATTATTTAATTATTATTTATTTAATGTCTATTAATATTTTTTATATTTTATATTTATCTTCTTTCTGTATTAGGAATATTCTACAATGCAGTAGTTTTCCTTCAACCCAAAAATACTCTACTCCTCCACAAATTTCGGTCTTCAGCATTTTCCTCGAGTAAGCTTCTGGTAGCCATGCTTCTCTTTACACTATCCATTCATTGTTCTCTTGGTTTATCCCGTTTCCGTTTGATTTCACTTGCCAATGTAACATTACATTTGGAATTCTACTAATCCGCATAAGTTTCTTACTGTTGTTTAAAATATTCCTGCTCCATAAAACGGAACTTAATGCTCCAATTGTTCTCCTAGCCTCACTTACTCTTGACTCAATTTCACATGAACTTGTTTCCCCAGCTTCAATTATTGATCCCAAATTTAAAATTAGTGACTATTTGAATTTCTGCATTTCCGAACTGTAGTTTCTCAGCACCATTATTCTCTAATGTAAGGTATTCTGTTTGGTTGTAATTGACATTTTGTCCCCACGTTTGATATTCCTCAATTAATTTCATTATCGTATAAGAGGCATCGTGTATACCTGGAGTCAATATCACCTGGTCTTCAGCAAAAAGCTGATGCTGTAATACTCCTGGTTCATCTCTATTCCCGCTGTACATTACCTGGACCATTTTCTTAAACAGACGTCTAAATGAATCTTGGACAGCAAAGGTGATAAACAGCATCCTTGTAATTGATCCTTGGTTTTACGGTATATATTTCCCTGGTTACATAACATCCAACTTAAATCCGGCACTTATTTTCCGAATACATTGATCGTAGTATGTTAATGACTTCTTCACTTATTGGTGCTTCTCTTAGAGCTTGCCATAATAGCTTCTGCTTTTTCCTGGTGAACAAACACCAATCTGGTATCTTTAGCTCTTTCTCTACATTGTTCCATGAGCAGTCTCAATGTAAAAATGTGGTCAATTCACGATTTACCTACCGAAAAACCGCATTGTTGATCTGTATCAATATTTTGATTTTCTAAGCGCGTCATAACTATTCTGGAGAAAGTTTTCATTATAGGATTCAGTACACAAATACCACGATATTTTGGCAACATCTCCTATCTACTCACTTGTATATAGAGCTAATATACCCTTATTTCACTTCTTGAGGTATAACTCCTTGTAAAATCATTCTTTACAATTTTGTGAACAATGTTAATATTTTATCTCCTCCATACTTTTGCATTTCTAAGTGTATCTCACCCGGACCAGGCACCTTTCAATGTTTTCCTATTACTGTGCAATGCTTAACATCATCCTCAGAGAGATCCCAATTTACACTCTTATGGGTAAACTTCCCTTCTTCTTTAAAGTCCGACCTGGTTTCATTTAATAAGCCCTCATAATAATCCGCCCATATTTCTAGAAGAATGAATCCAATTTTTATGTTGGTCGTTGTATTTCTTCTTAGTCCCCTCAACACCCTCCATGCTGCAGCAGACTGCTTAAATCCTAGATGACAGTTTACTTACGCATATACTTTCTACCACTATTCATTTTAGACATTCCTTCCTTCTATAAACACAATGTTCCGGTTCATAATACGCTTTCATATCTTCGTCTGATTTTGTATTTAGCCATTTATGGTATGCTTTGCGTTTATCATCATTTTTTCTCAAAACATCTTGATTGATCCAGTTGTTTAATTCCCGCTTCCCCTGTACTGTTCCTAGGACTTCATATGCTATTTTCCTTATGTTTGTTACTAGGTAATTATAAATATATTCGGTATTTCCGTCAAAATTTACATCTACTCCATTATCCATTTTCTGTTTGTAGATTAACTTAATACTGTCATCATGAAATAGTGTAACATTAAATCTGGCGTTTTCCAGTTTTATATTACTCTTTTTCCCATACATCTCCTTAACTTTATTTTATCATGTCCACTTAAATAATAGTGTTCCAAATTAAGAACAGAACCACGTTCAGCACCCCGATAAACGTTTACATCTATCATTGTAGTGGGGCCTATGTGTTTAGTTATAATGTAATTGATGATAGCCTTTATATTTCTGGTCTTGTTGACCCACATATACTTTGAATTTGTCTGTGTTCAAAATATCCATTAGCAATTCTCAAATCAAATTGTTCACAAATGCCTATTAATCTATTTCCATTATCGTTCTTATCTTCCTCTCCAAATTTCCCAACAATAAAACTGTTTTGATCATACCCTGTTCTAGCATTTATATCACCCATGATTATTATCTCTTTCCTTCTTGGTATTGCGCCCGAATGTATTTAAGGCTATTACCATGTTTCAGCCGAGATGTGAACTGGCACTCTATGAATTTTATAAGGAATATATTAAAATCGCTTGTATAAAATAAAATAAAAGATCTGGATATTTTATGCTGAAATTAATTATATCATCATGTTTAGAAGTCATTATGAAATATTACCGAAGGCCAGAGTGATATAAGGGAATATTGGAATTCTTTAAATAATTGAGAAAATTATTGGAACAAAGGGCAGGCCTACACCAGTAACTACACGGATTGTACTTCCGGGGGACGAAGTGTGTCGTCACGGCAGATGGGAATATACGACACGTGCCCACGCGTAAGGGGAGGCGTGAGGCAACGTCACAACGCGAGAGAGTGGGGAGACATCAACTGAGATCTGGACGCTGGCAGGAGAAATGCTACATTTCATTCTCTGCTCATATCAGGTTCGAGTCAGACCTCGACTTGAAATGCAAGTGCTTTTGTAATAGAGCACCGTATATTGGAAGAGTGCGAGACCTAGAAAGCAGTGAGTTTTGAGGAGACACGTCTCCGCCCGAGAAGGTCAAGTTGGAAGGCCGGAGTAGTCGTTTCATTTGTGAAGCAGAACAGAGCGCAAATAAGCTCATTATTTCAACGCGTTCTACAAGCAGAACATTTATCATTCCGAACTCAGCTTGCAGTACAAGCGGATTCAGATTATACAGCATTATAACTGCTCATAAATACTGCAGCAAACTTCGTTCATTAAAGCAGTATTCGACAGGATAAATACTTCACATTATTTAAACCTGTCTAAAATGCAAACTACGGTTTGGCAGAGGGGAAGCTTCACTGGTTCTAATTTTAACCAAGTGATGGCTAGGTGCTAAGTGCATTATGAAGGGGAGTTAAACTCCATCGATTACAGAGTGAAATCCATAATATTAAAACATAATGGATATCGCAGCACACCGTCTTCGCGACACTCTGAATGGCAGAACGGCGCTATACTTCATTGAGAGATTTCGCATACACCTGGAAATATTCTCACAAACATTTACCACGGAACGAGATTCTACAGTAACGTATAGGAGGCGTCACACCAGAAGAATCTATCGGCGTGCAGAGAGTCTAGAATCGAGGGGAGGCGAGACTTGTCGCTAGCGGCGTGGTTAACGGCCTGCCTAGTGACCTCGTTTCTCGGTTACATCACCAGCGGCCCGTTCACGTATGTTCGACCAGCTGGGGACTGGTATCCCAGTCAAATATCTCTTGCTTGTCACAGCAAACCAGCCAGAATCTTTCGACGTCAGCAAAGGTAGATGAAGCATTTGTAATACATATTGTAATGCAGTAAAGTTCTGTGTTTATTCAGCGATTGACCAACGTATTTTTAGCAATTGTAATATTTTGTATAGATCATTTAAAAACAGTTATATTCATTTTTATTGCCATTTTCATTGCAGATTTCAGTCACTTTGACATGTTTATTAGCGAATACCGTTTTCACGTTAAATAACTTAAATTGTAAAATCATTTAGTAATCTTTAAAAATTTGCGTAACGTTATTTAAATCTGTTTTATGAGGGTGATGGAATGCATTGATAAGTCGAGATACTGTATGTTAAGAAAGTTCGTATTTTCACTAAAGTACAGTACGTTTGGATAGCTTATGATGTTGATTCGAGCTTCGAAATTACTAGAATCTGCTGCGTGCAATAAATGCTTTATTACACGACACTAAATTCTTTGGCGAAGAAAGGCTTTATAAATTATATATCCAATTAAATAATTAAATGTAATTATTTATTTGTGAAAACAGATAGTAGTTGAAACCTATACTGTAAGTCAAGTAATGGAATAAAATATATTTCCAATTAATATAATGTTCGGAGAACATTAATATGAGTAAAATAAATTTATTAGAGCATTAAAAAGCCTAAATAATTTTTGTAATAAATATCCTTCATGAAGGAAACCAAGAAACTTCATTGTTAAGAAACATGTATTTAAAATGTCGAAATAAAAGACAGGGCGACCTTTTATAAGTCTACCCAGTGTCTAATAATAAGTCACGATGGACTTAACTGAATTATATTCAGATTTTGAATTCCCAAGAAGAGAGGAAATGTTCGTATTTTTATTAAATATGAATTCTTGCAGACTATTCATTGAAAGTTACAGTAATGTTACAAAGAAATTTAACATGTGGATTGAAGTTAACAAATCAAAGCCACGGGATGTTTAAGAAGCTGTACAGAATTACTTGAAGTGTTTTGAATTTGGAAAGCACGAGGAAACAATTGTATAAGGATAGGGGAAGTATTGTTAGAGTGTCTCTTGAAAAATATTCACATTGGAGGTGAATATGAAATACAGATCCTGATTTTCCTTGCATTATAGTGAGAATGCATTGAAATGGATTAATATTTGGAATTCCGTGCGGTAGTTGACGTAAATGAAATTACGTTTTGATTGAAGAGGACGCATAGTAGACATGTAGATAGATTCTTTTCCCCATTCAGTTCTATGTGTGGTTGGCAATAACATAGCAATCCTGCAGGCGTTTAGACTTTATTAGTTGGACACACACACGGACGAAAGGTATTTTCATAAGCTTCTTTTTTTTTCAAAAATGAAAATAGGCTAAAATCACACATGTATTGACCGGTAATCACTCGTCTGTATGTATATAAATATATCGTATATAAAATTCATCTGATAACCTGTGTTATTCTGGTATTTGTGTATGACAGTGTTTATTTGTTGTTCAGTGTGGTAATTGTAAAGGAGGTGGCCCTGATCTTAAGTAAGGAATCATCTCTACATTTACCTGGAGTAGAAATGGTAAACTACTTCCAGGATGGGAATATTTTCAGTTTAGCCTCACGAGTCAGAGTGTACTCAGATCCAACCCACAGATCAGAATATATCTGCTTGGTGTTTTTGGAATAATAGTGACAAGGGAATAAGAGTAGGCATCTTGGTCATATGCAGAGTCGTGGCCATCCTTGTGCTTGGACAGGTTAATTCACCGGCTTGTTCGAGATGCAACTAGTGGGAACCTTATGTGTAAGTAGGAGCAAGCAACCTGCTTCACTTTATTTCTTAATCCTTCTAAAAGAAATAGCACGAGTAAGCCTGAGGGAATGATGGATTCGCGCTCCCATCTGACAGATTATGGACTCATTGGAATCGAACAGGTTATCCAACCTGTATTCAATGGGGAGTAATTATTATCAATGTTGGTATGTAGACTTAAGAAAGCCAAATCCCTTTTGACAAGCCCCGAGACCAGCCGAGTGGTGCGAAGGCGATAAGGAGATGATGGACGTGGAGTTGTGAGTAGCGGTTGTTTATACCTGAGGAGAGTAACTGCAACTCATGAGCTCAGAGGAGGTCCCGAGGTGCCCAAACTCTAACAGAGCTGACTCTTTTCGATAACTTGCGAGGTGAAGCGTGCTCTAAAACGATGGATGGGAAACTGATATGTTTCAGATTTTTAAGTCATGGATGGAGATGTGGTATTGCGACTACTTCTGGAATGATGTGTAGATACAGCTGACGGGGTCATCTGTGAGCCCTAGTCCTAATCCTAGTGGGCTTAGAGGTTGTCCGGGAAGGGCAATAATGGCTCTTATACAGGCAGAGCCTAAGCCTTTTGAGAGAGCATCCACAGCCCCGACAGATAATACTTGGAGATCTTTCAAAGTGGTTTTATTAATAATTAATATTCCAACTGACAAAAACCCTCGTAAAGCGAACAGTCATGTAATTTACTTAGGCACTAAATAAAAATATAATGTCTGGAGCTAGCAAGATGCAACCAATGTTGGAATATTAGTTGTGTGGAGTGAGGGATTTGAATTCTCGCTTCATATACTGGAAATTTGAACTTACACCACTCAGCCAACCTGAAGAGTAATGATTTACACCATGAAAAAAGAACCGGAATCGTTATACACTTCGAGGATATGAACCCCAATAGGTTTGCTGGAGCTATCCGAATCAGTAGGGTGGTCAGTACAGATGCTTGGAACATATTGACAGTGCCGTAGTGTGATACCAGTCAATACATGTAGTATGAGAGGGCTATAGGCCACAGCCGACTCATCAATGAAATTCAGCATCGTGGTGGTAAGTGAGACGCTATCTAAGATGTAGGACGAACTACATTAGAGCAGGCAGAACAGTTGGGGGCTGTATATTCTCCAGGTTTGTAGTGTGAGGGAATTATTAGAGTCAATGTGTATAATTGTTAATGTATGCCAGTTCTCATATGTGATCTATAATATTCTGCAGGAATGAAATAAGTGTAGCCATGAAACTCTCTAAACTATGTGGTAGTTATGTGTCAGGGTAGCTATGCATATATGTGGAAGAACATTGAAAGACTCCCTAGACTAAAGACACTCTAATACTGTTGAGTTCGGAGAGATCAAGAGTTAACCATGGAAAGTCGACAGGGAGGATGATAGAGAGGAGCCCTGCATGTGTGCATATAGATTTATGGTTTAAAATCCTCTAGGATAAAGTACTTGGGTACAAGTACATGGGAATAATTGATGAGAAATTCCAACGAGTAGATGTGAAAGAACATATAAACATAAGATACTAGCAGGTACCCACGGCTTCGCTCGCATCATAGTCGTGTCATATTGTTCTTCAATGAAATGCAGGTTTAACCCCATTAACACCCCTTTAGAACCTGAATATCCAAAAATCCCTCCTTAGTAAACGTTTGCGACGCACAACAAACATATCCCCAAAATATAATTCTTCTTACTTGAATAGTTTTGATTGGTCGATGAGAGTGAATATCCAAAAATCCTTCCTTAGTGGACGTTTTTCTTCCAGAATTTCACCCCTCCCCATGAGCCCCTAAAATTGGATTTACGAAAAAAAGGTCGAACACCTATTTATTTATTTATTTATTATTAAGCTGGTTGTTTTCCTCTGAGTTTCAAACTCCTCGCCTATATCGTTTAAGAGTTGCACGCTCTGTTAGGAATCCTTCAACCCCCACTTTTCACCCCTTTCACTCATAATATACACCACACAGAAAAACCATTAGACATGTGTCAGCTTATTTTTAATGATTGGTTTATATGCCAAGTATCACATCCCCAAATGAAACTACTCGTGAGATATTGTTATCCAATGAAATGCACGTTTACCCCCTTAACACCCCTTTAGAATCTGAATATCCTAAAATCTTTCCTTAGTGGACGTTTTCGACATACAACGAACATATTCCCAAAATTTCATGTTTCTAACTTTAATAATTTTGGCTGAGCGATGAGTGAGTGAGTGAGTCAGTCAGGACATTTTCTTTCATTTATTTTTGAGAATTTCACCCCTCCCCTTGAACCCCTTAAATGGGATTATGAACAAAACGGTCGAACATCTATTTACTTATTTTTTAAGCTGATTTTTTTCCCGCTGAATTTCAAACTTCTCACTAATGTCGTTTAAGAGATACACGCTCCGTTAGGAATCCTTCAACCCCCACTTTTCACCCCTTTCACCTTATAATATACACCACATCGAAAAACCCTTAGACACATGTCTGCTTATTAGCCTACTTTTCACATTTTGCAAAAATGAGGAAAAAGTAGACTTATGAGATCGGGCGAATGTGTATCTGTCTGTCTGTCCTTCTGTCTCTCAGTCTGTCTGTCTGGCTGGCTGGCTGTGTGTTCCCCCCCCCCCACTATCAACTCCTAAACGGCTGCAGCAATCGAAACAAAATTTGGTAGGAATAAATATCTATACCTGAATATCTTACGGCCTTATTTGAAAATGATGTCAGTACTACCAACAGCTGAAAAATCGCAATTGAACTTTGAGCTCCATGTTGGATATCTTGGAAGGTATGAATGGAAGCTATTTCAAAATTGGCACACATATAGATAATAATATTGCAGTTCAATTTCCAGGAGGCCATACATGGCAGTGTTGCCAAAATGATTATAATCCTGCTGATAGGTCCAAATTTTAAATGCATATAACTTCTACACTATCAATTGAATTTCAACCAAATTTCGTATTTGCTATGTGTACATAAAGAGATATCACTGAACGTATTCTTAAGAGTAACCAGGGCTGCCAACTGTTAATAAATACTGTCCCTATTTAGGATACCCTAATATCAATATATCAGAAAGTATGCAAGCCAATAGCTTTAACCTTTGCACACGTATAGTACTTGGCATTCTAGATTAATTTGAAGTAACTAATATAGGCCTACGCCAGTGCTGCCAACATGATTTTAAGCCTGCTGTTAGGTCCAATTTTAAAATGCATGTATTTTATATACTAACTAATGGATTTCATTCAAAATTGACACAACAATAGATCATATTATTTCAGATTATTTGTGATCAATACATGTATGTCATTGTTGCCATCATGATTTTACTCGCACTGTTAGATCCAATGTTTAACTGCATGTAACGTCCATGCTATCCATTGGACTTCAACCAAATTTTGTATTCTGTACCTTAAGAGATGGAACCAAGAATATATTCGGTCACCAGGGCTACCAACTGTAGTTCTCTATTAGGCTACATTATGCCAGGTATACAGTATTTCGAACTAATTAAAAATTTTGATATTACCAACTTAATTTCGTTGTTATTCTAGATAGATCCCTATAGATTAATCATTGGCTTGAATCTTAAATTTTAAGAAAAGTAGGCTATTTAGTTCGTCACGGACCTTCTTGTCTTTAATGATTAGTTTATATGTCGAGTATCACATCCACAAATGAAATCACTCGTGAGATATTGTTATTCAATTAAATGCAGGTTTAACCCCCTTAAGACCCCTTTAGAACCTGAATATCCGAAAATCCTCCCTTAGTGTACGGTTTTGACATACAACGAACGTATCCCCAAAATGTCATGTTTCTAACTTCAATAATTTTGGCTGGGCGATGATGGGTGAGTGAGAGAGTGAGTCAAGACAGTTTCTTTCAATTTTTTTCAGAATTTCTCCCCTCCCCATGAACCCGTTAAATTTGATTTATGAAAAAAAACTGTCGAACACTTATTTACTTATTTTTAAGCAGTTTTCTCTCCCTAAGTTTGAAGAGTGAGTGAGTGAGTCAGTCAATCAGTTAAGACACTTCCATTCCTGTTCCCCCCCCCCCCCCACAATTTCACCCCTCCCCATGGGCCCCTTAAAATGGATTTATGAAAAAAAAACGGTCGAACACCTATTTACTTATCTTTTATGCTGATTTTTTCCCGGTGAGTTTCAAACTCCTCGCCTATATCGTTTAAGAGATACACGCTCCGTTAAGAATCCTTCAACCCCCACTTTTCACCCCTTTCACCTCATAATATACACCACATCGAAAAACCCTCAGACTCGTGTCTTCTTATTAGCCTACTTTTCACATTTTGCAAAAATGAGGAAAAAGTAGACTTGTGAGATCGGGCAAATGTGTATCAGTCTGTCCTTCTGTCTGTCAGTCTGTCCTTCTGTCTGTCTGTGTGTGTGTGTCCCCCCCTATCAACTCCTAAACGGCTTGAGCAATCGAAACAAAATTTGGTAGGAGTAAAGATCTATACCTGAATATCTCATGGCCATATATGAAAATTATGTCAGTGCTACCAACTGCTAAAAAATCGCAATTGAAATTTGAGCTCCATGTTGGATATCTTGGAAGGTATGAATTGGAGCCATTTCAAAATTGGCACACGTATAGATAATAATATTGCAGTTTAATTTGCAGGAGGCCATACATGGCAGTGTTGCCAAAATGATTATAAGCCTGCTGATAGGTCCAATTTTTAAATGCATATAACTTCTACACTATCATTTGGAATTCAACCAAATTTCGTATGTTGTATGTGTACATAACCAGATATGAGTGAGCGTATTCTTAAGACCCACCAGGGCTGCCAACTGTTAATAAATGCTCTTAATTTATTTTATCCAAATACCAATATATCAGAAAGTATGCAAGCCGACAGCTTTAAACTATGCACACGTATAGTACCTGATATTCTATATTAATTTGGAGTAACTTATATACGTCGGTGCTGCCAACATGATTCTAAGGCTGCTGATAGGTCCAATTTTAAAATGCATGTAACTTCCATACTAACTAATGGATTTCATTCAAAATTGGCACAAAAATATATCATATTATTTCAGATTATTTCCTACCATTACATGCATCACATTGTTGCCAACATGATATTACGCGCGCTGTTAAATCCAATGTTTAACTGCATGTAACGTCCATGCTATTCATTGGACTTCAACCAAATTTTGTATTCTGTATCTTAAGAGATATATTAATATATATATATATTAAGTCACAAGGGCTGCCAACTGTAGTGGTCTATTAGGCTACATTATGCCAGGTATACAATATTTCGAACTAATTAGGAATTTCGATATTAGCAACTTAATTTCGCCATTATTCTAGATAGATCCATATAGATTAATCATTGGCATTAATCTTAAATTTTAAGAAAAGTAGGCTCTTTAGTTCGTCACGGAACTTCTTGTTTTTAATGATGAGTTTAAATGCCGAGTATCACATCCCCCTATTAAACCAATCGGGAGTTATTGTAATTCAATGAAATGCAGGTTTAATCCCCTTAAGACCCCTTTAGAACCTGAATATCCAAAAACCCTCCCTTAGTGGAAGGTTTTGACATACAATGATCATATCCCCAAAATGTCATGTTTCTAACTTCAATAATTTTGGCAGGGCGATGGTGAGTGATTCAGAACTTTTTCTTTCAATTTTCTTTTTCAGAATTTCACCCCTCCCCATGAACCCCTTAAATTGGGTTTATGAAAAAAACTGTCGAAGACCTATTTACTTATTTTTAAGCAGTTTTCCCCCCTGAGTTTGGTGAGTGAGTCAGTCAGTCAATCAGTTATGACACTTTCTTTCCTGTTTTTCCCCCCAGAATTTCACCCCTCCCCATGGGCCCCTTAAATTGGATTTTAAGAAAGAACGGTCAAACACCTATTTACTCATTTTTTATGCTGATAATTTTCCGCTGTTTCAAACTTCTCGCTGATGTCGTTTAAGAGATACACGCTCTGTTAGGAAACCTTCAACCCCCAGTTTTCACCCCTTTCACCTCATAATATACACCACATCGTAAACCCCTCAGACACGTGTCTTCTTATTTTAATGATGATTTTATATGCCGAGTATCACATCTCCCAATGAAACCAAGCCGGAGATATGGTTATTCAATGAAATACAGGTGTACCCCCTTAACACCCTTTTAGAACCTTAATATCCAAAAATCCTTCCTTAGTGGGCGTTTTCGACTTACAACGAACTTATCCCCAAAGTTTCATGATTCTAACTATAATAGTTTTGGCTGGGCAATGATGAGTCAGTGAGTCAGTGAATCAGTCAGTCAGGACACTTGGTTTTATATAAGAGAAAGGGATACCGTGCAAAGCATGTCTTGGGGTTGAGAGTGCACACAGAAGGGAGAGAGTATAAGCATTGGTCGAGAGTAAATTGGTTTAAAACCCGTGTGGCTTTAGACAACAATGGGAATATAAAATCCAAGTTTTAGTATACGTTAAACTCCGCTGTAGAGGGTAAGAGAAGCAGAGGCAAGCGTAGGAGTAGATGCATGGAGTCAGAGTTATATATCTTAAAGTGAGAGATTGGGAATGAGATCTGATGACAGTTTATGTGATGGTGTGCTTTTGCGGCCTTTTCTGACACCAACCTCATCGAAGAAATTAAATGCGTTAAATGAATTAATGTGACAAACTCGGCAATGAGTAGAAGTGGCCGTGGCCTACGATAATGGACTGTCTCAGCATATGCCTGTAGGGATTGTGCTGAACTACAGAAAGCAACTTCTAAGATAAGTGACGTGTAAGGAGAAAATTATTAAATAATTTATTAAACACAATGTGAACATTAATTTACAAACATTTGTTTACATATTATGGAATCTATGAAAAGTTTGGTGGATTTTTTGATTATTTCAATTTTTATGGATTTTAAAGAATTTGGGAAAGTTTCATAAATTATAGTAAACTGTCAAAGATAGTATTTGATGTTATCACCATCAAACACGACCATGTCCACACGAATCGGAAAATGTTTGTTCCTAAGTTGGCTCTTTGCTTTTCATTCAAATATTCCTGGTGATAAAAATCTGAACTAGTGATATCAACAAACATTTTAAAATCCCTTTTCCTGAATATTTGATTTTCTAACTTCAATACCAACTTTTTAATCCTAAATATTAACCAATCTCAGTGCAATTTTTTCAGGAAGTCAATGAGGTATTTGCATACTTCTGTGCATTAATATTAAATAATATGCAGTTTCAATGCACGATTAGGTGGTAACAATGGCAGGAGGTGTATGCATTTATGTACAAATTATTTGAAAAAAAATGTTTTTTTTAATGGACAAAGGGTAAATAAACAAACATTCTCATAAAATAAATGCACAGAACTCTTAAACTATGTCCTGTTACTGTGTCTGAAGAAATTGAAATGTAAAAAATTATATCTGAGAACCAAAAGTTGGTTTTCAAAAATTCCTTTAAAAGCCACTTTAAAAATTAAAATTCAAAACCCATTCAAGTTATGGCCTTCACACCTTAGACATTGCTATATCTTGACGGGATATATATGATCACAACATTAATTTGAAATCGATGCAGTAGGAGAGAAGTTAAATTTTTCAGCAGAGTCTCCCCAAGCTAGAGGTAACTGATATGAGGGTAGCACTAATGATTGCTGGGACGATTAGGTGGTAACAATGGCAGGAGGTGTATGCATTCTCGTTATGTGTAATTAAAGGTTGAGTTAGAAATGGACACGTTAGATAAGGTTGTTCGTGTGAGCCGACTTAGACGGTGGGTTCAGTGGTGAGAATGGGAGGTGAGATTACCTGTTAATAAATTTGGCTGTAGAGAGTAAGAGAAGCTGAGGTAAGGATTTTTAGGGCGCATGCGCACCTAGGATCTTCTAAGAAGGCGAGATTTTCAAACGTTACGATATTGATATCGCGCCAGTAGATGGCAGTTGGGTTTGAACTGAAGATGTCTTCCCGCTCACTGCGTATCGCGCATTCCAAAACATTATGTTGGTCACTACTTGCTTCACTCACTCAGCACAATCCTTCTTCGACTGGCTGCGTGTTGTCTGCTGCGATAACAACCATTGGCATGGGCATAGCCGATATATTAAGGTTTGGAATAGGCTGACCGCGCATGCATACTGCAAGCCCCCCCCGCCACTCGTTGCAACGCGTTGAACTGCCATCGCCTGGCTCGATGACAATAGATGCCTGCATAACCCCTTCTCTACTCCCTACCCCCAACCTCCACCATCCTCACCCGCAGAATTCTCTAAAATTCCAGACAGATTTTTCCAAATTTAATTAGAATTAACACAAAATTCCACCATTGCTTCCACTTACTTTCATCGGGCTCCTCCATGTTGACCTCCCTTGGTCAGTTTCTGTTCTTTTCCAACGTATGCATCGATTTATTTATTATTTGTTGTTGTTTGAGTCTTCAGTCTTTTGACTGGTTTGATGCAGCCCTCCACGCCTCCCTGTCCTGAGCTAATCGTTTCATCTCTACATAGCTACCACACCCTACATCCGAGGCAATCTGTTTAACATATTCTAACCTTGGTCTACCCCTACAGTTCTTGTCCTCGACCCTTCCTTCCATAACTAAGCTTGCTATTCCTGGGTGTCTTAATATGTGTCCTACCAACCTATCTCTTCTCTGCATTAGCAGTCGCCTGAAACATCTCTCCTCTCCCACTCTCCTTAATACCTCTTCGTTTGTAACCCTATCTACCCATCTGATGTTCATCATTCTCCTGTAACACCACATTTCAAATGCTTCCATTCTCCTCTTTTCTGCTGCACCAATAGTCCAAGTTTCACTTCCATAGAGCGCCACGCTCTAGACAAAGGCTTTCAAAAATGACTTCCTAATATCTAAATCTATATTCGATGTCAACAGATTCCCTTTTTGTAGAAAGGCTTTCCTTGCCTGAGCCAACCTACTTTTTATATCCTCTTTGCTTCGTCCATCACTGGTTATTCTGCTTCCTAAGTAACAGAAGTCTCCTACTTCCTTCAGCTTTTCACCTGCCAATTTGATGTCCATAGAGTTTTCTGATTTATTTCGGCTGCATTCCAATATTTTTGTTTTACATTTATTAATTTCCATCTTGAATTCCTTCCGTAAGACGGAATCCATACCATTCAAAAACTCATTCAAATCCTCAGGCTTGTCGGCCAAGATGACGATGTCATCAGCAAATCTCAGAGTTGAAATTATTTCTCCTTGAATCTTCACTCCCACTTTAAATTTTTCTCCAATTTCCTTCATTGCTTGTTCAATGTAAAGATTGAAAAGTATGGGTGATAATTTGCAGCCTTGCCTTACACCTTTCTGAATACCAGCTTCTCTCTCATGTCCTTCAGCTTGAATGACTGCTGTCTGGTTTCTGTATAGATTGTATATCACCCTCCTATCCCTGTACTTTATTCCAATAGATTTCAAAATGTCAAACAATTTAGTCCAATCAACGTTATCAAAAGCCTTTTCTAAGTCTACAAATGCCATGAACGTTCTCTTATCTTTCCTTATTCTACCTTCCAAAATCAGCCTAAGACTTAGTACAGCTTCCCTTGTTCCTACATTTCTCCTGAAACCAAACTGGTCTTCACCCAACTCCGTTTCTATCTGGCTTTCAATCCTCTTGTAAATTATTCTAGACAGGATCTTTGAAGCATGAGTAATCAAGCTGATTGTACGGTAATCTTCACATCTGTCAGCTCCCACTTTCTTTGGTATAGGGATGATAACATTCTTCTTGAAATCAGGGGGTACCTCACCTGTCTCATAAATCCTACACACCAAGTGAAATAACCTGATCAGACCTTCATCTCCTATGCAGCGTAGCAACTCAATCGGTATATCATCTATGCCTGATGCTTTGTTCCTGCCTAAGTCCTCTAATGTTCTGTCAAATTCTGATCTCAATATTAAATCTCCTTTTGCATCCTCATCAATTTCCTCCTCCCTTTCAATTACAAGATTCCCAATCTCCTTTCCCTTATACAAGCACTCTATGTAAGCTTTCCATCTCTCAACCTTTTCTTCCCTATCTGTCAGAGGCTTTCCATTTGTGTCCTTAATATTAAAGCACTTAGTCTTCTTTTCCCCAAAAGTATTCTTAATCCTTCGATAACGTGTGTCTACTTTTCCTAATTTCAGTCAATTTTCTATACCTGCACATTTCTCTTTCAACCATTCTTCTTTCGCTTCCTTGCACTTCTTGTTAACCTCATTTCTCAGACGCCTGTATTCTGCTTTTCCCTTTTCATCTCTTAGATTCTTGTGTTTCCGCCTTTCATCCATCAAATCTAGTATATCCTGAGTGATCCACGGTTTTCTACGTATTCTTTCTTTCCTACCAATGTTTTCTTTTGCGGATTTTGTTATTTCATTCTTCAAAAGTGCCCATTCGTCTGCAATTGAGGTTTGTTTAGGGGTTTTGATTAGTCCTTCCTTTATACTCGTCTTGAATCTTTCGTTTACATCCTTTACTTTCAGTCTGTCTATTGCCCACCTTTTTGGCTTTTGACTTTTCTTCAGTTTCTTCAACTTTAATCTGCATTTCATTACAACCAGATTGTGGTCAGAGTTTATGTCAGCACCAGGATATGTTTTACAATCCAAAATCTGGTTTCGAAACCTCTGCTTGACCATAATGAAGTCGATTTGGTAACGCCCTGTATCTCCTGGTCTCACCCATGTGTATATTCTTCTATTGTGGTTATTGTATAAGGTGTTAGCTATGACCAACTCATGTTCGGTGCAGAATTCCATCAGCCTGCTTCCTCGATCATTCCTTTCACCTAATCCGAAATCTCCTACTATCTTCCCTTCTCTCCCTTTTCCTACCACAGCATTCCAATCTCCCATTACTATAACATTTTCATCACCTTTGATATACCTCAGAATGTCGTCTATTTCTTCGTAGACCTTTTCAACATCCTCATCATCAGCTTGACTGGTAGGCATATAGACTTGTACCACTGTGGTGCAGGTAGGTTTAGTATTGATTTTTGCTACAATAATCCGTTCACTGTATTGCTCATAATATTCCACCCGCTGTCCAAGTTTCCTACTCATATGAGACCAACCCCTGCTTGGCCATTGTTTGATTTAGTGCCAATGACCCTATAGTCTCCTGACCAAAAGTCCTGTTCTTCCTGCCAGCGCATTTCACTAATCCCAACCAAATCCAACCTCAACCTATCCATTTCCCTTTCTAAGTTTTCTAACTTTCCACTTCCTAGCAGACTTCTAACATTCCACGCTCCGATCCGTAGAATGTCAGATTTCCTCTTTGTCACTTCTGTGATGTTAACCCCCTCTCGAGTAGTCCCCACCCGGAGATCCAAACGGGGGACTAGTTTACCTCCGGATTGAAATTTTACATGGGAGGAGGCCATCATCACATGTAATTATGCATAGAGAGGTGCATATCCTCGGGAATAGCATTACGGCTGTAGTTTCCCGTTGCTTTATTATTTAATATTTATTTATTGTTATTATTTATTGATTATCGATTAAATACTGGTTTTAGCCTATCTATTGAACAACTACAAAGTCATCGAACCGAGATTTCCTAAACTAGTGGATATCATCCTTTCGCGTAATTGGAGAAAGTCGCGTAAGGGCTCAAACGAAAATTCTCCTTCCCCACCATCCGTTTTCAAATTTCTCTATTGATGGGCTTTTCCAAGTGCAGATGAGGAGCGGATTCCGCAAAGCCATGTAACATGACACCTAGCGGTCCCGACAGGATAGCCCGAGCGGTCGATGCAACATGGCCAATTGGTGATTATTTGTACTATTTTTATTTATTTGCGTAATTAGTATTTAATATTTATTATTTAATATTTATTATTGGATGATTATTCATTTAATATTTATTATTTATTTTTATTATTTAACATTTATTAATTACTAGCTGTACCCGGCATGCGTTGCAATGCCAGTCAAAGAAAGTGTTGGCGTTGTAATTTTGTTTCTTGAAGTGCTTTTGGAAACAATCTTTTTAATATCCGTTAACAGCCTCTAAACTATCGTAAAATGGATTAAATAATTTAGAAACATTCGTGGGAACGTGCTCAACAATTCACCAAAGTTTCATCACAATCGGATGAATGGGATATGAACGCATACGGAATTTTCTTTAAACGATCCGTGCGCTGTCACTCATTTCTAACACTTATTCTTGCGCTACCTACTGTGAAATGGATTTACTAAGTTAGAAACCTTCACGTAAGTGTACACAACAAATCAACAAAGTTTCATCGCAATCGATGAATGTATATGAACGCATACGGGATTTTGTTGAAACGCTTCGCGCGTCGTCACTCATTTGTTGCATCTACTCGTACACTACCTATTGTAAAATGGATTTACTACGGCGAAAACCTCCCCAGGCGTGTACACAACAACTCATCACAGTTTCAACGCCATCAGATGAATGGCATATGAACGCATACGGGATTTTGTTTAAACGATACGCATGCCGTCACTCATTTTTTGAATCTACTCGTATGCTACCTATTGCAAAATACATTTACTAAGCCTTAAACTTTTCCTTGAGTGTACTCAACGATTCACCAAAGTCTCGTCGCAATCGCATGAATGGTATATGAAAGCATATGGGACTCTTTTGAAACGATTCGCGTGCCGTCGCTCATTTATTGAATCTACACGTGCGCTAGCTGTCGTGAAATGCATGTACTAAGCCAGACACCTTCCCTGGAGTGTACACAACGATTCACCAAAGTTACATCGCAATCGAATTAATAGTATATGAATGCATACGGGAATTTGTTGAAACGATTCGCGCACCATTGCTCATTTGTTGAATCTACTCGTGCGCTACCTATTGTAAAATGGATTTACTATGCCAGAAAACTTTCCTGGAGTGCACATAACAATTAACCAAACTTCATCGCAATCGGATGAATGGTATATGAACGCATACGGTACTTGTTTGAAACGATCAACGTGCCGTCGCTCATTTGTTGAATAAACTCGTGCGCTACCTATTGTAAAATGTATGTACTAAGTCAGAAACCTTCCCTGGAGTGTACACAGAAACTCACCCAAGTTTCATCGCTTTTGGACGATTGGTATATGGACGCATATGGAACTTTGTTGAAACACTTCGCGCGTTGTCGCTCATTTGTTGAATCTACTCATGCGCTACCTATTGAAAAGTGGATGATCTAAGCCAGGAACCTTCCCTGATGTATTCACAACATCTCTCCCAAGTTTCATCGCTATCGGACGAATGGTATATGAATGCACACGGTACTTTGTTGAATCGCTTCACACGTCGTCGCTCATTTGTTGAATCTACTCGATCGCCACATATTGTAAAATGGATTTACTAAGTCAGGAATCTTCCTTGAAGTGTACACAACATCTCACCCAAGTTTTATCGCTATCGGACGAATGGTATATGAACGCATACGGGACTTTGTTGAAACGTTTCACGCGTCGTCGCTCATTTGTTGAATCTACTCGTGCGCTACCTATTCTAATATAGATTTACTAAGCCAGAAAACTTCCCTGGAGTGTACACAACATCTCATCCGAGTTAAATCGCAATAGGATGAATGGTATATGAACGCATGTGGTCTTTGTTGAAACGAACTGCACGCCATTTTGTTTAAGCTACTCGCGCGCCATCTATTGTAAATTCGATTTACTATGCCTATAACTTTCCCGGAAGTGTGCACAACAACTCACAAAACTTTGATCGCAATTGGATGAATTGTATATGAAGGCATAGCCAACACTCATTTGTTTAAACTTCTCGCGCGCTATCTATTGTAAATGGGATTAACTATGCCTATAACCATCCCGAAAGTGTGCTAAACAACCCACCGAAATTTGGTTACAATCGGATGAATTGTAGGCTATATGAACGCATCGACAACACTCATTTGTTTAATCTACTCACGCGCTCTCTATTTTAAATTGACTTAACTATGCCTATAACCATCCCGGAAGTATTTACAACAACTCACCAAAATTTGATCGCAATCGGATGAATGGTTTATGAACGCACAAAAGACGAACAAACGAACATTCATTTATATATATATATATATCTTATATATAAAAGTGAAAGTCTGTATGTATGTATGCGGGTGGGTTGGTTCCGTATACAAATCTACACCGTTCCACCAATCTCAACCAAATTTTGCATACACATTGTTTAGGACCCAGAAGGAACCGCTGGCTACATGAATTTTCGATAGTCTTTCTCTTTCTTCTGATTTCGGCCCTTTTGCACTCAAGCACAGGCTAATCAAATCATAAAATATACTCATGAAGGAATGGCAAGATAGATAGTTTCCATGGCAACATAGCTCAAGTCGAGACACGGCCGTCTGGATGCCAGTTGCGCTCTGCACTACCGGTATAGAAAATGAGCATCTTTACTTGAAATCCCGTTAGTTACTCACCTACTCACACAGCACTGTCAACCGAGTTTAGCATAACAAAGACTTGACACTATCTTCTACTATATATTTGTCAAATACCACTCACTCACTCACTCATTCATTCATCACGAAACCTCAGAAACCACCGAACGGATTGGAATGAAATTTGGTATGCTGCTTCTACAAGGGCCACAAATGCCCACTAAGAGAGGATTTTTAGCCTACTTTTCACATTTTGCAAAAATGAGGAAAAAGTAGTCTTATGAGATCGGGCAAATGTGTGTCTGTCTGTCTGTCTGTCTGTCCTTCTGTCTGTCTGGCTGGCTGTGTGTGTGTCCCCCCCTATCAACTCCTAAACGGCTGCAGCAATCAAAACCAAATTTAGTATGAGTAAAGATGTGCACCGGAATAGCTCACGTCCATATTTGAAAATGATGTCAGTGCTACCAACTGCTGAAAAAACGCACTAGAAATTTGAGCTCCATGTTGGATATCCTGCAAGGTATGCATAGGAGCTATTCCAAAATTGGCACACATGTAGATAATACTATTTCAGTTTAATTTCCAGGAGACCAACCATGACAGTGTTGCCAAAATAATGTTAAGCCTTCTGATAGGTCCAATGTTTAAATGCATATAACTTCTACACTATCAACTGGATTTCAACCAAATTTTATATGTTATATCTGTACATAAACAGATATGACTGAGCGTATTCTTAAGAGCCACCAGGGCTGCCAACTGTTAATAATTGCTCTCTCTATTTTTTTAATCCAAATACCAATATATCAGAATGTGTGCAAGCCGACAGCTTTAAACTATGCACACGTATAGTACCTGACATGTTTGATTAATTTTGGAGTAACTTATATACGTCAGTTCTACCAACATGATTCTAAGCCTGCTGATAGGGCCAATTTTTAAATACATGTAACTTCTATACTATCAGTAGGATTTCATCCAAATTTCGCATGTGCTATGTGTAACATATCAGATATGACTATAAGTATTCTTCAGTGCAATCAGGGCTGCCAACTATTAATAAATGCTGTCTATATTTTTTTACCCTAATATCAATATATCAGAAAGTTTGCAAGCCAACAGCTCTATACTTTGCACACGCATAGCACCTGACATTCTAGATTAATTTGGAGTAATTAATACAAGGCAGTGCTGACAACATGATTCTATGCCTGCTGATATGTCCAATTTTAAAATACATGTAACTTCTATACTAACAAAAAGATGGTATATTGGTTTTCACGGCCGGTGAATTAAAACTCAGCAATTCTTCTAGGTTTGTGCCGTGTCTTGTGTGGGGTTTCGCCTAGGACACCAAGCTAGGCTCATCGGCGGGCTCTTGGTGTCCCCGCCCGGACCCCCACAGGAGTGACGAACTGCGCGCCACCTCCCTTTATATAAGGTGCAACTGCACCACTTGACTACGAGAACTAAAAGCTCAAGCAGCCAAGCAGGTTAAGGCTGCTTGAGCTTTTAGTTCTCGTAGTCAAGTGGTGCAGTTGCACCTTATATAAAGGGAGGTGGCGCGCAGTTCGTCACTCCTGTGGGGGTCCGGGCGGGGACACCAAGAGCCCGCCGATGAGCCTAGCTTGGTGTCCTAGGCGAAACCCCACACAAGACACGGCACAAACCTAGAAGAATTGCTGAGTTTTAATTCACCGGCCGTGAAAACCAATATACCATCTTTTTGGAAGCCTTCATGGGAGGTTAAGGCTGCTTGAGCTTTTAGTTCTCGTAGTCAAGTGGTGCAGTTGCACCTTATATAAAGGGAGGTGGCGCGCAGTTCGTCACTCCTGTGGGGGTCCGGGCGGGGACACCAAGAGCCCGCCGATGAGCCTAGCTTGGTGTCCTAGGCGAAACCCCACACAAGACACGGCACAAACCTAGAAGAATTGCTGAGTTTTAATTCACCGGCCGTGAAAACCAATATACCATCTTTTTGGAAGCCTTCATAGGGAGGTTAAGGCTGCTTGAGCTTTTAGTTCTCGTAGTCAAGTGGTGCAGTTGCACCTTATATAAAGGGAGGTGGCGCGCAGTTCGTCACTCCTGTGGGGGTCCGGGCGGGGACACCAAGAGCCCGCCGATGAGCCTAGCTTGGTGTCCTAGGCGAAACCCCACACAAGACACGGCACAAACCTAGAAGAATTGCTGAGTTTTAATTCACCGGCCGTGAAAACCAATATACCATCTTTTTGGAAGCCTTCATGGGAGGTTAAGGCTGCTTGAGCTTTTAGTTCTCGTAGTCAAGTGGTGCAGTTGCACCTTATATAAAGGGAGGTGGCGCGCAGTTCGTCACTCCTGTGGGGGTCCGGGCGGGGACACCAAGAGCCCGCCGATGAGCCTAGCTTGGTGTCCTAGGCGAAACCCCACACAAGACACGGCACAAACCTAGAAGAATTGCTGAGTTTTAATTCACCGGCCGTGAAAACCAATATACCATCTTTTTGGAAGCCTTCATAGGGAGGTTAAGGCTGCTTGAGCTTTTAGTTCTCGTAGTCAAGTGGTGCAGTTGCACCTTATATAAAGGGAGGTGGCGCGCAGTTCGTCACTCCTGTGGGGGTCCGGGCGGGGACACCAAGAGCCCGCCGATGAGCCTAGCTTGGTGTCCTAGGCGAAACCCCACACAAGACACGGCACAAACCTAGAAGAATTGCTGAGTTTCTATACTAACAAATGGATTTCATCCAAAATTGGCACAACAAGATATCATAATATTTCTGATTATTTCTGACCTGCACACGCATGGTATTGTTGGCAACATGCTTTTACGCGTGCTGATAGATCCAGTGTCTAACTGCAAGTAACGTCCATTGGACTTCAACCAAATTTTGTATTCTGTACCTTAAGAGATGGAACTAAGAATACATTCAGTCACCAGGGCTGCCAACTGTAGTGCTCTATTAGGCTACATTATACCAGGTATATTTTGAACTAATTAGATATTTCGATATTACCAACTTAATTTCGTTATTATTCTAGATAGGTTCATATTCTGTAGAATAATCATTGGCATGAAAAGTAGGCTGTATAGTTCTTAACGGAACTTCTTGTTGTATATTCAGGTTCTAAAGGGGTGTTAAGGGGGTAGACCTGCATTTCATTGAATAGCAATATCTCCCGATTGGTTTCATTGGGGGATGTGATACTCGGCACATAAACTCATCATAAGAAGACACGAGTCTGAGGGTTTTTCGATGTGGTGTATATTATGAGGTGAAAGGGGGTGAAAAGTGGGGATTGAAAGATTCCTAACGGAGTATGTATCTCTTAAACGACATAGGCGAGGAGTTTGAAACTCAGCGGAAAAAATCAGCATGAAAGTAAGTAAATATGTGTTTGACCGTTTCTTTCATAAATCCAATTTAAGGGGCCCATGGGGAGGGGTGAAATTCTGGGGGGGGGGGACAGGAAAGAAAGTGTCCTAACTGATTGACTGACTGACTCACTCATCAAACTCAGGGGGAAAAACTGCTTTAAGGTAAGTAAATAGCTATTCGACAGTTTTTTTTTCATAAATCAAATTTAAGGGGTTCATGGGGATGGGTGAAATTCTGAAAAAAGAAAATTGAAAGAAAATGTCCTGACTAACTCACTCACTCATCATCGCCCAGCCAAAAGTATTGAAGTTAGAAACATGACAGTTTGGGGATATGTTCATTGTATGACAAAACCGTCTACTAAGGGAGGATTTTCGGATATTCAGGTTCTAAAGGGGTCTTAAGGGGGTTAAACCTGCATTTCATTGAATAACAATATCTCCCGATTGGTTTCATTGGGGGATGTAATACACGGCATATAAACTCATCATTAAAAAGTAAGAAGACACGTTTCTGAGGGTTTTTCGATGTGGTGTATATTATGAGGTGAAAGGGGTGAAAAGTAGGGATTGAAAGATTCCTAATGGAGCGTGTATCTCTTAAACAACATAGGCGAGGAATTTGAAACTCAGCGGAAAAAAATCAGCATAGAAAATAAGTAAATATATGTTTGACCGTTTTTTCATAAATCCAATTTAAGGGGCCCATGGGGAGGGGTGATATTCTGGGGGGGGGGGAGAACAGGAAAGAAAGTGTCCTAACTGATTGACTGACTCACTCACTCATCAAACTCAGGGGGAAAAACTGCTTTAAAGTAAGTAAATAGCTATTCGACAGTTTTTTGATCAATCAAATTGAAGGGGTTCATCGGGAGGGGTGAAATTCTGAAGAAAAACAAATGAAAGAAAATGTCCCGACTCATTCACTCACTCATCATCACCCAGCCAAAAATACTGACGTTGGAAACATGGCATTTTGGGGATATGATCGTTGTATGTCAAAACCGTGCACTTAGGGAGGATTTTTGGATAATCAGGCTCTAAAGGGGTCTTAAGGGGGTTAAACCTGCATTTCATTGAATAACAATATCTCACGAGTGGTTTTATTTGTGGATGTGATCCTCGGCATATAAACTAATCATTAAAAATAAGCAGACATGTGTCTAAGGGTTTTTCGATGTGGTGTATTATAATGAGGTGAAAGGGGTGAATAGTGGGGGTTGAAGGATTCCTAACGGAGCGTGTAGGCCTATCTCTTAAAGGACATAGGCGAGAAATTTGAAACTCAGCGAAAAAAAATCAGCTAAATAAATAAGTAAATCGGTGTTCGACTTTTTTTTTCATAAATTAATTTAAGGGGCCAATGGTGTGGGGTGAAATTCTGGGGGAAAAAAGGAGAGAAAGTGTCCTAACTGACTGACTAACTCACTCATCAAACTCGGAGGAAAAGGACAGCTTAAAAATAAGGTAATAGGTGTTCAAGAGTTTTTTCATCAATCCAATTTAAGGGGCCCATGGGGAGGGGTGAAATTCTGGTAAAAATAATTGAAAGAAAATGTCCTGTCTGACTCACTCATCACGCCCCGCGAAAACTATTAATGTTGGAAAAATGATATTTTGGGAATATGTTCTCTGTATGTCGATAACGTCAAGTAAGGAATGATTTTTGTTTATTCGGGTTTTAAAGAGATGTTAAGGGGGTAAACGTGCATTTCATTGAATAACGATATCTCATGAGTTGTTTCTTTGGGGATGTGATATTCGGTATATAAACTAATCATTAAAAATAATCAGACATATATCTAAGGGTTTATCGATGTGGTGTATATTATGAGGTGAAATGGGTGAAAATTGGAGGTTGAGGGATTCTTAACGGAGCGTGTATCTCTTAAACGACATAGGCGAGAAGTTTGAAATTCGGTGAAAATAAACAGCTTAAAATACAAGTAAATAGGTGTTCGACCGTTTTTTTCATAAATCCAATTTAAGGGGCCCTTAGAGAGGGGTGAAATTCTGGCGGAAAAAACAGGAAAGGAAGTGTCCTAACTGACTCACTTACTCACTCATCAAACTCAGGGCGAAAACAGCTTTAAATAAGTAAATAGGTGTTCGACCGTTTGTTTCATAAATCCAATTTAAGGGGTTCATGGGGAGGGGTGAAATTATCAAAAATAAATGAAAGGAAATGTCCTGACTCACTCACTCATCATTGCCAAGCCAAAGTTATTGAAGTTTGAAACATGAAATTTTGGGGATATGTTCGTTGTATGTCGAAAACGTCCACTAAGGAAAGAGTTTTGAATATTCAGGTTCTAAATAGGTGTTAAGGGGGGGGGGGGGGGTAAACGTGCATTTCATTGAATAACAATATCTCACGAGTGGTTACTTTTGGGGATGTGATACTTGGCATATATACTAATCATTAAAAATAAGCTGACACATGTCTAATGGTTTTTCGATGTAGTGTATATTATGAGGTGAAAGGGATGAAAAGTGGGGGTTGAAAGATTCTTAACGGAGCGTGTATCTCTTAAACGACATAGGCGAGGAGTTTGAAACTCAGAGGAAATCAATCAGCTTAAAAATAAATAAATAAATAAATAATTAAATAAATAAAATAAATAGGTGTTCGACCGTTTTTTCATAAATCCAATTTAAGGGTCCTATGGGGAGGGGTGAAATTCTGGAAGAAAACGTCCACTAAGGAAGGATTTTTGGATGTTCACTCTCATCGACCAACCCAAACTATTACATGTTAGCAGAATGAAATTTTGGGGATATGTTTGTTGTGTGTCGAAAACGTCTACTAAGGAGGGATTTTTGGATATTCAGGTTCTAAAGGGGTGTTAACGGGGTTAAACCTGCATTTCATGACACGACTATGACGCGAGCAAAGCGAGGCTAAAAATGAGATGGTGTGTGTCTGTGTATTACTCAATCACGCAAGTACCACTGGTCCGATTTACATGAATTTTACATGGAAGTAGCTGATTTACCTGGTTAACATATTGGTTACTTTTGATTTCAATACTTTGCATTATTTAAAGATGGCAACCATTTTAGTGACGTCACTACACCCTTTGGTTCAAACTTTCATATTTCCATTTCAAATAAAAAGAGAACGCTAAGAAATAGAAAACCTTTGATGGCATATACGAGGTTTAAAATTACATTTTCTATCCGAAAGGTATCTCCAACCGTTAGCGAGTAAAATCTAAATTTGTGCTATTAACACGGTCAGCGCCGAGCGGTGTAGTTGGACAAAATGTTCCATCCTTAATCTCCCTCTGCGCAGCACCTCGCCTATCCCCTGTTTTAACTGTCACTTTCACATTTTAATTTATTTATGACGCGTGGCGAAGCACGGGTACTTCAGCTAGTATATTATAAGATTTAATATTTTATTAATTTATTTGTTATTATTATTATTATTACCGTATTTATTTATTTAATATTTATTATCGACTACTATTATTACTATCCAACGTGTAGGTTCACATTATCATGACGGCCATGCGGGTGGCAGTTAGTTAGATAGTTATTGTTGTTTTAAGGGGCGGAACTATGAGGTCATCTGCCCCTGTCCAGAGTTAACATGGCAGGATATCGCAGGTGGCTGGATTCACGTTACAGTTTCAAACAAGACCAAACCTGTTGCGTGACGTCACAGGGTTGTGGTCATCCTCGTAACGTGGACAAATGAAATATTGATTTATTATTATTAATTTGTATTGATTATTTATTTAGGTATTTAATATTATCTGTTTATTTACAATTATGTATGTATAAATTATTTATTGGATATTGATTATTTATTTTTAATTCAAAATGTGTGATTATTTATTATTATTTATGTGTATTATTATTATTATTATTATTATTCAACATATATTTATTTATTCGTTATTTAACTTTTATTTATTTATATATTTATTTATTTATTTATTGAATATTTAATATATATATAGTACTAACTGTACCCGACATGCGTTGCAAAGCCAATAAAAGGAAGTGTTGGCCTTGTTACTATGCTTGTTGGATACACAATATTTTTTTCCTTTTCTGTTAACTGCCTCTAAACGTTTGTAAAATGGACTTACTATCTCAGAAACATTCGTGGGAGCGTGCTCAACAACTTACCTAAGTTTCTTCGCAATCTTAGGAATGGTATATGACGAATAAGGGACTTGTTTAAACGATTCGCGCGCCGTCACCCTATTGTTGAATCTACTCGTGCGCTACCTATTACAACATGGATTTACTAAGTCAGAAGTATTTCCAGGTGTGTAAACAACAGCTCACCAAAGTTTATCGCAATCGTATGAATGGTTCATGAACGCATACGGGACTTTTTTTTTTAAGAATCGCGTGCTGTTGGTCATTTTTTGTTGAATCTGCTCGTGCGCTACCTATTGTAATATGGATTTACTTAGCCAGAAACCTTCGGGGGAGTGTATACAATAACTCGCCAAAGTTTCATTGCTATCGGGTGAATGGTATATGAACAAACACGGGATTTTGTTGATACGATTCGCGCGCTGTCACTCATTTATTGCACCCACCCGTGCGCTACCGATTGCAAAATGGATTTACAAAGTCAGATACATTCGGTGGAGTGTACACAATAACTCACCAAAATTTAATCTCAATCTGATGAATGCCATGTGGGACTTTGTTGAAACGAATCGCGCGCCATTTTGTTGAAGCTACTCACGCACAATCTATTGTAAATTGGATTTATTATGCCTATAACCATCCCGGGAGTGTGCTCAACAACTCACCAAAATTTGATTGCAATCGGATGAATGGTATATGTACGCATAAGGGACGAACAAACTAACGTTCATATTTTATAATAATTTATTTAATCTATTTTTATATGGGTGTTACACCACTACACAATATAGTGAAACATTTTTAAAAATGAAAATAGGCACAAAAAGAAACATGCATTGACCGATAATCATTTTGTATGTATATAAATAACCCGTATATAAAATTGATGTAATAACCTGTGTTATTGTGGTATGTGTATAAGACAGTGTGTATTCATAATTCAGAGTGATGATTGTGAAGGAAGTGGCCGTGGCCTTAAGTTAGGAATCACCTCTAGATTTACCTGGAGTAGAAATGGTAAACTACTTCCAGGATGGGAATCATTTCAGTTTAGCCTCACGAGTCGGGGTGTACTCGGATCCAACTCTCAGATCAGAATTCATCTGCTTGGTGTTGTTGGATTCCTAGCGACAATGGCATAGGAGTAGGCATCTTGGTCATATGGAGTGTCGTGGCCCTTCTTGTGCTCGGACAGGTAAACTCACCGGCTTGTTCGAGATGCAACTCGTGGGGACCTTATTCTAGTTGGCTTAGAGATTGCGCGGAAGGGTAATAACGGGTCTTACCCGGACAGAACCTAAGCCTTTTAGAGAGAGCATCCACTGCCCCGACAGATCCTTCATAGCAGTCTTATTAATTATTAATATCCCTGCTGACACAAAGCCTCGTAAAGCTTACAGACATGTAATATATTTAGGCACTAAATAAAAATGAGGTCCGATGCTAGCATGATGCAGTGCTGGCAACCGATGTTGGAATAATAGTTGTGTCGAGTAAGGGATTTGAACCCTCGATCCTCTACAGGAAATTCGAAGTTAAGTCCAACGCCTCGTACCGCGCGGCCAACCCGTCAAGTAATGATTTAGACCATGAAATACAAACTGGAAACATTATACACTTCGGGGATATGAACCCCCATATCAATGGAGACCTGAGGGTTGTTGGAGCTATCCAATTCAGTAGCGCAGTCAGTACAGATGGTTTGAACATGTTGATAGTGCAGTAGGTTGATACCATTCCATACAATTAGTATCAGACGAGTATTGGTTTAGGGACAGATGACCTCGTATTTCCGCCCTTTAACACAACAATAACTAACTAGACGAGTATAGGCCACAGCCGACTCATCAAGGAAATTCAGTGTCGTGGTGGTATGCGAGACGCTGTTTAATAGGTAGGACTAACAACATTAGAGCAGGTAGAACATTGGTGGCTGTATATTCTCTCAAGATGGTGGTGTGCGGGAATTAATAGAGTCGATGTGTACCATAATTGTTAATGGTTATGGCAGCGATTTGTAGGTTAAACAAATAGGTCATTGGTTGCTGATTAAGGTGCTATTTGCCGATATGTGATCTATGTGGACCTGGTCTTTTCTGTATAAATATACGCAGTGAACTGTAAACTGATGGTTGAAGATTATATTACCGTATAGTATTTCTGGAGTAACAGTATTTAATGTTGGAATGTTAGACAAGAACACATTAATCTGACTCAAAACTCTGATTCATGTCGCCCAAATAGTGCTACTCGAGTCAATATCTGTGATATTTGTGGGGAGACGTTTAAAACTGTTGCTATTCATGTAAGTAAAGCACATCCAGAGGTTTATCGTAGAGGTTTAACGTCAAAATATAAGAGCTCAGATCAAAGTTCTCATCAATCCGATGGAGGTGCTGGATGATGAAATTGATTATATATCAACTAGCGCTAATAGAGAAGGTGCAGATGAAATAGATTCCAAATTAGATGCTATAAGGAAATTCGAACGGAAATTCATGGACGTCATAACTTAAAGTGATATTCAAGCTTTTGAGACAGTTAGTGTTGAACTAAAGGAATTCTTGGCTAACGCAATCAGTTCGCTCTCAGGACCCAAACATCCAACTATTTGCTATTATAACGCGCGGAAAAAACGACAGGTGGGTGGGGTCATACAACTACCTAATCTAAAACGAAAAACCCATCAAGGTTAACAAAGAAAAACAGAGACAAAACTAGGACAAATTATCAGTACGAAGTACCGCAATATCAGTATTTCAATCAAAGGGGGCAAAGTCGTACGCATGATTATCACTAATCAAAATGGCACGGAATGTAGAATTCCCGTATCCAAAGTTTTTGAACACTTTCAAGATATATTTGGAAAAGAGAATGAATTAACACACTTGCAACCAACAGAAGCCGTTTGTACAGAGGAAGACATTGAAATTGAAGATTCTGAAATTAACTGAGCTCTTGCCATAGTACGAGCAGATACAGCTGCTGGTCCTGACCGAGTAATTATCAGAGCTGTGAAGGAACTTAAAACATCAATAGTGTTGAGTCTCCTTGCAAACGCTATGCTGAAATTTAAGAAATGCTCCAATATATTCAAAACAGTACTTCTCCACAAAGTAGGATGTGCTGAAGAAATAAGTAACTGGAGACCTATCACCATATATTCAGTAATGAGACGTATTATAGAAAAAGTGATTGATAGGCGACTACGCTCATTCGTAGAGTTCTCCGTACATCAAAGGGGATTCATCAATCTCCCTGGTACATATGTTAATACCTCAATAATTAAATGTTGCCTCAGGAATGCTAAAACAAAGAAAACTAGCTGCTGTGTGGTGTTCCTGGATGCTTCAATGACATATGATAATATTGGCCATGGACATCTCAAGCTGTGCATTAATCGAGTAAATATGCCAAACAACTTGCGAGATTTATTATTCGACCTTAATTTAGGAAATAGTATCAAAGTTGAATGTGGTATTAATAACACAGTGAGCATAGAGCTTAGGAAAGGCGTCGCTCAGCGATCTCCATTCTCACCTGCTTTATTCAACCTGGCAATAGACGATACTATCAAAGAACTCACAGATCATGAGATCATTCAGGAGTATGGGTATCAGCTGTCATCTGACGTTGAAAATGTTTCAGCCTTAGCGTTTGCGGATGATATTGTATAAGTAGCAAAAGATGAAGCTTCGGCGCAGGAACTCTTAAATACCGCCGTTAATAGTTTCTGCTACAGATCTTTCCATGAATTCTTCAAAATGCAGAATGAGTGTAAAATCTGGGGAAACCACAAAATAACTGGGAATAACTTTCTCAGATGAAATTGTGTTTGACAAGAGCAAATTGATAAATAGTTTAGAAAAGGACTTGAATTCTCTCACAGTTTCTTGTTTACTAAAATCAGACCAAAAATTAAACATAATTAACCAATACATTTGGCCGAGTTGGATTTATACAATACAGAGTACACCGTTAAATAAACTTCCATCAAGTTTTCTGGTCGATGTTGATAAACGTTTGCGATCATCTATCAAAGAAATCATTGGGTTACCACATGACTGTCCCAATGATATGTTGTATGCATTAAAAATGGTCGGGGGCTGGGTTTACTTAAGGTTGAATTGGAAGCATTCAGTATATACAGCATTTTAATATAGTTCAAAAGTTATAGTGGAAGACGTTCATTTCGATATTTGTCGAAATCTTGACGAGGAAAAGAAAGAAATTCTTCAATATTTGAATTTTCCAACTAGTGATGGCACAGAATCAAAATCTGGACGTTTAGTACTGCGCCAGAATTCACCAATCAGTACCTATATCCGCTGCACTGTAAAGGATTGCAGACACGTAGCTACCCAGCTCACAAAACTTACCATTGTCTGCTAAGTAAAAATTGGGAATTCCAGGAACACACAGGGCAGATCTATAAAAGAAAATAGTACTATCAGCGTAGGTACAAATTTCTACTAGCATTTACATTTAAGCAAATCGAGAAACTCCAATCTCGAGGGATGATAAGGTCTGTCTATAGTGAGCGCCTGTATCTTACCTAGCAGTACTATTTTCGGCGATGACAAAATGAAAACAATGTCAGCTAAGATAAAAATTAGCTAATTCGATAAAGAGCGCCAGCCGTTTATTGTGCTAAGAAAATACACACATATCCTGGCTGCATATCTACCATTAGTGTCTACTTGACACTGCAAGATATGAAAACTCAAAATAAACTAAAAAAAACGTGGCACTAATACAACATGTCCTGAAAATAAAGATTGGAGAATTCGGTACTCCACTGACATATGAGAAAATTATGAAACGGCGTGATTTCAAACATTACCCTATATTATACATTGCGTTTCATATTTGAACCGTAGTTCCACATCTAAATATGTAAGATCAAAATTTACTCAGTATTAAATATATAGCTATATGTACAATGATTCGTGATTCGCACAAATATTCATTTAACTGCGTTGAAGTGATTTAATTACCTATAATACAAACGAGTCTATACAACTCAAACTTCCGTAACAAACACCGTAACTCTATCGGTTGAAAGTATAAATACTAGTCTGAATGAAGAGAACATAGGTGACAAACATTTAAGTTCAGCACTGTTCTTACTTTGTCTTCTCCCATTTGATCATTAAATCTCGAAAAATTCCTGAAATTCTTTGCTCGGCTTACATTTTCTTTGATAAACGTGAATATTCGAAGTGCATGGCATTTGACCTTCATTCCACACTTCTATTCCAAAATTATACAACAATCACATTATTTCTTAAACACCCTGTACAGAACTTTCCTCAAATACAATTAAACAATGTCACATTCGCTGTGATCAAAACTAGGAAACGTGACTCCTCAGTCTCCTTTCGTGAGAATACGTAACTCATTTACGTCTACGATTCCTTTCTTGCACGGTATTCCAAATCTAAACTCCCATTTCAGTGCATTTTCTCAATCAATGCAAAGAAAATTAGTAACTTTATTAAATATCCACGTCCATTGTGAATATTGTTCAAGAAACAAACTTTAACAATCTCCTCTATCCTTATACAAAATTTCATCATGCCTATAACTTCAATTCTGTAATTTCTTTCTGTACAGTTACTTTTATATTACCCTGTGATTTAAATTTCTTAACTCCTTTTCACGTATTTAAATTCAGTTATTACATTATTGCAACTTTCAAAGAATTGTCAGCAAGAATTCATATTTAACAAATGATATAAGTGTGTCCTCCTTGTTTGTGAATATACTTAAGCCTTAACTATCTTCGTGGAATATTTGTTTAACAAATTTATCTAGGCTTTTTAATGCTCTAAATGTTTTATTGGACATATATATAAATGTTCTTGAAATACCTTTGTTACTAGGAAATATGGTTTATTACGTTACAGCATAGTTCTACATATCTATCTGTTTCATTACAGTGAATTTGGTATTCATTGATTTAATTATCTATCAAGTATTTGGACTATCTTTTATCAGATTTTGTGTCGTGTAATAATCCATTTTTGTTCACAGTTGGTTTAAAATAAATTTCTGACACTCGAATCAACATCTTGAGTTGTCGAAATATTTGACACTTCGTGACATAGGTTTTTGAATATACGGTACTTAAATTGTTCAATATACGTTCCATCGCTGCGCATAAAACAGACTTATTTAATTTAACGCAAGTATCTATAATTCTAAACGATTTTATATGGAAATGATTTAACGTTAACAACTGCAATACGCAAATAAAATTTCGTCCAAATGACGGAAATTTTCAATGAAAATGACTCCTAAGAAAATACGGAAATACTGGATTAAAATCTATACAATTTTAAATACAATGACAAAATTATACGATTGGTTAATTAGGATAAACACAGAACATGACTACAATTCTACCAAATATAAATCAATCTCTTCTCTACCTTGAGTTGAAGACGGTCTCTGATGTATCATGTCTCGTCTTGCAAGCCAAATGTGTGTGTGAGCGCAACGCCCACAGCTGTGCGAACCGGTTGTGACGGGGCCTGCTGGACAACTCTCACAGTGGGACAAGGTCGGTGACATAACTGGGTTAGCGACCTCTCCGTGTAACAGCAAGTCTCTTCTTCACTCCTTCGCTCGTCTCTCGCAAGTTGTCCGGATCTTCTGACGATATCCCTTCACTGCGCCGACATCGCTTCTCAAGGTTGAAATTCGGTTGTTCTATAAGAGTCTTTGAGAGTATACTGGATGTATATGAACTCGTGTTAAGTAGTAGAGGTTTGTTCTGCATTTCTGCGCATCGCGTAGATGTTCAACTGCGCCGTCCATGTTGTGGAATTCTGGATTCAATTCTTCATTTCAGTAGTTTCTACTTCCCTATAATGTGCACCTTAGCACGTAGTCATAATCAGTTTAATGATTACACCTGTACAACTTCCCCGTTGCCAATTCACGAACTGCATTCTGTATAATTCCCAAGTATGAGCTGAATTGTAGGAATAATGAAGCTCTTCTGCTGAAGTGAATCGTTTGCATCTATCTGCGTGCAATGTATAATAGCTTCGTATTGAAATACCGAAGTATCAAGCTGTGTTTCAAAATCACTGGTCTATATGCTGTGCTGGTCTGAGTTAGAATGTCCCTTGCTCCGCAATTCACAGCCTTCTGACTTCACACTCGTCCTCTCCGCTTTCGTGATGCGTGGCACTGTTCTAGAAACTACTTGTTTCTACACTCGCGGTCTTGTCTCGTCTCGATATGAATTTGGAAAGAACTGCTCGTCCTTGCCCTCCGAGTACGCCAAGTTCCTCGCTTTTCCTCCCCTCTCGCGGTGTGACGTAGCTCCATAAACTTCTCCTCACTCAGTGTGTCATCAACCTTGATCACTTCTCCCCCTGCACGACGTTTCTCTCACTTCTCGTGGTGTGACGCACTCTTACTACAATGTAGGCCTCCCTACATTCAGATAATAAATACCCAACCATATTTAAATAGTTCCCTCTTGCCTTCCGTAATTGTTAAATTACTAATGATGCATAGTATTACACTCTATTTCAACTTATGTTTTCCATATCTCACAAATTTTGAGGAATAACCGATTTTAATTCGTTCTTTTATTTTTCCTGGGTCCCGGTTCATATCCCGTCTGGATCTTTAGCATTGGCCTTAAATAAATTCGGGCGCAATTCCCCGTTGCCAATTTAAAGTTAAGTATAGCCTGTAATTTCTTTAATAAGAGTTGGTTTCTCTGTTCTTGGGACTGAATTTATTTATTTACTGAATCTTTGGGTAAAATCACTTTAATTTGGAGTGGTTAAATTTTCCAATGGATCTGTTGTCTTCAATCCTCACGATCTTGTAGCAATTGTTACCGTAGACTGTATCTACTTTGAAAGGTCCTCTAAAAAGACTACTGAATTTGATGTAAACCTTCTTCAATACGTCAGCTTTCACAGGAATCCTGACTAACACAAGGTCACCTTCTCGTAGCGGACCGCTAAATCTCTTCCCCTGTAAGCGTTTTAATCTCTTCTCGGCCGCTTTGTTTAGCTGTACTCGCGCTGCTTCGATTCTCTGGTCCATCTGTGGTTCGTTATCTTCCGGAATGTTGAAGATTCCGTTCCAGGGTCGTATGGGTTTCTCCTCAAAGTGTAACATTACTGGAATTTCGTTGGTGCTCTTGTGTCTCGTATTATTGATGCAAAATTCTACTAGGGGTACAATCTTCACCCAATTCGCATGATTATCTGCACTATACAAGCGAATGTACTTAGAAAATTCAAGCATTTTTCTTTCAATGGGATTTGTCTGGGCTGCGAACTGATGAGAATAGGTGAACAATATCCAACCTATCCATCGCTCCTTGAAATTCTGCAGAGGTGAATTGCGTTCCGTGGTCCGTTAGAAGTCTTTCTGGTTTTCCCAACTTAGGAATAATGTTTCTCTCCAAGTGGTATAAGACAGTTTTCGTTGTGGCCTTTTGCATTGGATTAAGCATTACAACTTTGGAAAACACATCCATCGTGACTAGCACATATTGGTTTCCCCTTTCTCCTTTAGGTGCAGGCCCAAAAATATCCTGGCTAAACAGTTCCAGTGGTTTAGTAGGAATAATTGCCTTTGGTCGTTCCTTCAATAGTTCAGAGTTGTACTTGTTTTTCTGACACGATTCACAAGATCTGACCACTATGGTAATGGACTCTCGCATGTTAACCCAATAGATCTTTTCTAACATGGTATAGTATGTTTTATCAACTCCACCGTGGCCTATGCTTTTGTGCACTAACCAAATTAGTGGCACAATAAGTTCAGGTGGAATAGCAACTCGCACCTTCGTGTGTCCAGCATCTATGTATTTGCATACGATTTCTCCCACGAGAATGTAATGTCTAGCTTTCCTTCTAGTTTCGAAATATGTGGCGTGCCTCATGGTCATTCTCCCTGACAAGAATCTATAAATGTTCCTAAATGGTGCATGCTTCTTTTGAAAGAGAGGAATCCTTCTTAGTTTGTCCAACGTTTCCTGATCTTCTGCGTCCGTTTGGATAACGTAAATTCTTACATTATTTTCAGGAGTCAGATGTCTGGAAAGAATATCTGCCAGTAGGTTGTCTTTTCCAGGTACATGAACTATCGTGGCATCAAATTGTTGTAGAAACATAGTCCACCTGGTCATCTGATCGCTTGACAAGTCGGACTTTAACATGAACTCCAGTGCTTTGTGATCCGTTCTGATTACAATCTTGTGTCCCAGCAATAATTTTTTCCATTGTTGTAGGGCATTTATGACGGCTAAAGCTTCAAGCTCCGTCGTGAAATAATTTAACTCGTGCGTGCGTAACTTCCTGCTGCTGAAGGAAATGTAGTGGTTATTGCCGTCTTGATCCTTCTGATACAAGACTGCGCTAATACCAATTCGTGAGGCGTCAGTTTCTACTATGAATGATCTTTCGAAGTCTGGGTATTCTAATTTGATGTTGTTTTTGAGCATTTCCTTTGCTTGAATAAAGGCATTCTCGGCAGTTGCATCCCATTTCCATCTATTGTTTTTCTTCAGGAGCTCATGTAGTGGAGCCATAATTTCTGAATAACGTGGGCAATGACTACTGAAGAACTGGCAAAGACCCACAAAAGCTTGGATGTCTTTAATCTTCTTGGGTTTGGGAAACTTTAATATTGCTTCTATCTTGTCTTCATTCGGGTGGTAACCGAATCTGTCTATTGTATGTCCAAGAAAGTTAGTCTTTTCTTGAAAGAAATGGCATTTATTTAATTTTACCATGATTTTCGCACTTCTGAGGTTTTCAAATAGCTTTTTCAAATGGATGAAGTGTTGCTCTGGCGTTTCTGAAGATATGATAATGTCGTCCACGTAGCAAATGGCAAATTACTTTACTTCATCACTTAACTTATCATCCAAGGCTCTAATGAATGCTGGGCTTGAATTTACCAACCTGTATGGTACTCTCTGATACACGTAACAGGTTTGGATAAACATGAACCCCGTGTAACATTTGCTGTCTTCTGTAAGCTCTATTTGATGAAATGCGGCCGTTAAATCAATCACTGAGAAACAGGTTTTATTCTTGAATCTCCTCAGTAGTTCCCTGATTTTTGGTGGCCTGTCATATTCTTTTAACAAAAGAGTATTAATGCCTCTGGCATCTAAGCATAGTCTCAGACTTCCATCTGCTTTCTTTACGACTGTAAGAGGGTTTAAATAAGGAGTGGCTTGCTTTCTTATTATACCGTCCTTTTCCATGCCTTTTATTTGCTCCGTCACTTCTGATTGATATTTCTCCGGTATCGGATACAATTTCTTTTGAAAGGGTGTTTTATCTGCGAGCTTGATCTGATATTTATATCCTCTGATAATGCCTGGTTTATCATTAAATACATCTGCAATGGTCGTGACCAATTCTTCTAATCTCTCTCTCTCTGATCTTCGAAGTTCTCAATTTTCCTACCATATTGAGGTATCCTTTCTGCTTCGACTTCCATGACTATTCTTACTAGATTTTCTTCTGTAGTTTCGTCAATCAGACTACACTCATTCTCCTCCTTCTTCGAGTTTTCTGGCTGATATTGGCCTTCATTAAATTTTATGACTCCGTTACGCAAGTCAATCACGGCTCCCGTCTTCGTTATAAAATCAATAACTAGAATAGCATCGAAATTTATCTGGTTCAAGACTATGAATATCTGCTCGTATTTATATTCATTGAAGGAGAATTCCATTAATGCCTGGACTTTACACTTCATGGTCTTATCATTGAATACACCCCTGACCTTGATAGTTGAAACGGGCATTGCTGTGAGTGAATTACCGTCTTTTAATCTGTGAAAACAGTTCTCCGACAAAATTGACGCTGTCGCACCCGTATCTAGGAGTGTTCTCAGGCATTCACCTTCTGATACTATTTCTATGATGGGTAGCCTCGCTACTCTTCCTGTTTTCGGCTTTTCTCGCTCATACAGGAGATCTTCGTTCGTGGCCTGATACAACTCATTTATCTCGATTATGTGTCTAGTTACGGTGATGTTCTCGTCCTCCTTTACTTTTTGGAATTTGAAGATTTTTTTGTACCCCTCCTGGGTCTTCATTGCTCCGGTCTCTGCTTGATCTGGGCTGAGATTCCTGATTTTGGTTACGCTGTCCCTGATTTTGGTTTCTTGCGTTTCCTTCTTCCCTTTCTCTAAGGTTCCTCAGGTATTCTTGACTTTCTCTCTCTCTATCATCGTAATACCTCCTCACGTTATTGTTGTTTCTCCATCCTCGGTTTTGTTGATTCTGCTGTTGTTGTGGTCTCGAATAGTTGTTTGTGTTCCTCCAGTTTTGATATCCTCGATATCCGTAATTATTCGTCGGGTTATCTCTATTTTAGTGTCCCTCTCGGCGATAATCATTTTTCCTTTGGTGGTAGCTGTTTCTCCTCTGATTTTCGTTCCATCGCTGATTCTGGTATGGTCTCCCTTCTCTAGGTCTCTGATAACCAGGTTGAAAGCGATTTTGTCCATAAATTCTCGATCGAGTTGGTCCTACTCCATTTTTATTGTCTTCCGTCTGTTGCGTCTGATCAACATGGATGGTGTGGATCTCTCTATGTTCCGGATTTCTGCTTCTTTGGTTCTGGTTTCCGGTTCAGTTGTTGGACACATTGGACGTGTGATCCAACCTCCTCAAAATTTCTGCCATCCCCTCTAATGTTCTGACGTTTGCCGAAATGAGGTGCCTTCTAACTTCAGTTGGTAACTGGCATGAAATAGCATGTACTAGGTCTTCTTTTGCCAATGGAGGTTGAAGATATTGCAAGCGTGCTAATTGCTTTGTAAAGAAGCTTGCGTACTTCGTCGGACTAGAGTAAGCATATTTTTTCGAATAAATTTCGGCGCGTATGTCTTGTTGAAGTTCTTTGCTCCAGAATCGCTTCTGTAGAGCAATAGCAAATTCCTCGAATGTATGGTAAGTATACCTGAAAGCTCTGTGCCAAACTAATGCCTCTGAGTCCAAATATTTCTCTACTACCCTCATGTGTCGTTCATGAGGTATTCTATTATCCTCTAGATACGATCTCATGTCTCTAAGAAATTCCACAGCAGTGATATTTCCAACCCCGCTGAATTTATTGGGCTTTTCGTCGTTACTCTTGATGACGATAATGTTCGCATTTGACCTACTCTGGAAAGGTTCAAAGTCTCCTCCAAGTTCCTCTGTATCTGTTCGAAATGGCTCTCGAATGAAGTTAATGCTGGATTTCGGAAGCTGCTGACTATCCACGCTTTCCTTATCCTCTTCTATCTTATCTGTCCGAGCCTCTAATTTCCTGATTTCTTCCTTCATTTTCTCATCTCTTGCTTCAAAGAATCTAGTTAAGTCCTTCCTGATGTCCTCCCTGACTTCAGCTCTTAACGTAGATGAAAATGTAGAGTCCCCAATCGCGAGTGACTTTAATTGTTGTTCCAATTCGCTGGTTTCCTTTTCCTGCCTCGACCTAATTTTCGCCAGTTCTATGTTTATGTCATCGACTGTACGTTTAACCCTGTCAAGTTCGCCTGAATTACTTAAATCTGCTTTATTTACAATATCGGTCAGCGTGGCTACGTTATTGGTTTGAAGCGCATCTACCCGCTTGGATAGATCTTCACGTACTCTACTAACATTTATGTTTGAACTTAATTCTTTGGCCTTAATATCATTAGATAAGTTGTTATGGATTTCAGATACAATTTTAGTAGTAACTGTTACGACCTCCTCCTTCATGTCCGTAACAGCCTTTACAATAGAAGCATTTATGTCCACATTAATGCCATCCTCAATCAATTTCCTTTGACCTTCCAACTTGACCTGTAATTCACCAACAGTATCATTTAGACTGTCAAGTTGCTCCTTGAGTCTGTTCTTGGCCCCTGAAATGTGTACATGATGTGTAGTGTTTTCCTCCTTAATGGAGCTAATACTAGCCTGTAATTTTTCCTCTAGCTCTATTATGTGGTTACTGTTAGCTAATTTCACTTCTAATACTTTGCCTATCATGTCGGATCTTAAAATTCCTACTTCTGTTTTAGTAAGACTAATGTCCTGTTTGACTTGGTCAAATGAGGTTTTTAATTCTTCCTGTGCATTTCCTGCCTTTTCTAAAATTTTCTGAGCCTTTTCCTGATTTTTCCTAACCTCTTCATGAATTTTCCTGGCCTCTTCCTGCGCTTTTTCCTGATTCAATCGGTCCTCTTCGCGAGCTTTTTCTTGAGCTAATCTCATCTCCGCTCTTATCCTTTTAGCCTCTTCTTCTACCTGTCTTCCTCTCGTGCTTTTTCTAATGTTAGCCTAATTTCCTCCTGTGCCTTCTCTTGAGCTAACCTGATCACTTCACGTTCCTGTCTATCCTCTTCTCTAGCTAACCTAGTTTCTTCCTGGGCTCTTTCTAGTGCTAACCTAGTTTCTTCCCATTCCTTTTCTCTAGCTAGTCTATCTTTCTTTCTGGCCTTTTCTAAAGCTAACTTGGCTTCCTCCTGTGCTAACGTTATACTAGCCTTGGTAAGTGTTTGAGCAACCGACAACTCGGCCTTGACTTCGGATTTCACAGCAGCTACAGATTTCTGAATCTCGGCTTTCATTTGTTTAGTGTTAGAGTGTGTTAATTGGTGGAGGGCTTCAATGTCTTAGGTCAATACACTTTGACCTTCTTTCATATTTTCCAACATCGTTCTTATGAACGTCATGTCGTTCGCTGACATAATTTCTTCTTTCTGGAGACTAAGGGAAGTATCAACTACAAAAACTACAAGTGGATATCCAGAATTGACCAACGTATACATTTTATACAAGTGATGGAATGCATTGAACATCTTAATACTACTTAAGTCTATTTAAATCGCGAGTTATTACGTATATTTTATTATTGTCCCATTTTACTGAACCGACATCATTACATTTTATTATCTGACTTAACTTATGTTTAACAACGTGAATTTACTCTTTAATTTAATATTACACTAGTTGAAACCCGTCAAAACATGACGGACAATGACAAAAATATTTACTGAAGAAGCTTCTTATATAAGTTACATTCTTTGTACGAATACTTCTTATTACTATTGCAACTTTAAGGGCGTCAAAAGTTAGCACTCTCAACATTGCAACATAATGCTAGTCATGACTGAAAACGTGATGAGGTAAATAGCCCAATACGTTCTAGAGTTTTTCCTTGAGCTTTATTGATTGTGATAAGGTATGCCGAGCGAATAGGAAATTGTTGCCTATTAAAATACAATGTACTGTACCTGCAAGTGTTTTATCGGAAGGTGTTAAATCAAGTCGTAAGATTTGAGCTCTCTGCCCAATATTACTGCACCTATTATATCCGAATCCAAGCAATTTCTTACATATTTCTTACAATTAATATGTTTCCATATAGGAGTCCTTGGGAAACGTTCAGATTTCTAAGGAGCATAACTATGGCTCAAACGTTCGGAGTATGTGGAGGCGAATCCCTTAATTCCAAGGAATTGAAGAATTCTATAGCAGGGATATAAAGTAGCTGGCTTTCATCTTCAGTATCTAATCTGTTAACGCTGATGTATGTGTTTGAACTACTGTATATAAGTTCAATGAGTTTTAAATTAATATCATTACATTCTTGCAGCCTGTCAAATATTTTATTTTCCAGCAGATCAATTTTACCCTCACAACAGTAAAGACCAAAGTAACCACGCGTAGATATTACACAAGAGAAATGCAATGTAGAATAATGTTTATATTTGATCGTCACGGTCCTTACACTGTACTGCATAATATCTGGAATTGTTCCTGAAATGGCCTATTTATATTGAATTTTAAATGTGGCTTCGTATTATTCGATAACACAATAGTGTCCTGCATCCACGGAGCCGCTAAATATTAAATGTCAAATAATACTTCCATTGCCGAAATCAACTGCGTAGTTAGACTCAGTACTCTAAACAAATAATCATTGTCTTATTCAATGAAGTTCAACATGACCCGTCCAGACACTTTCATACTCAAGTTGGTTGCTGAGGAGAATGCGATGAGACTGATCGCCTACAATAAAATCCTTATAGTTGTTCCTGCCAGCGATTTTTTTTGTAATAGCTTGAAAACGCAGCTCAGAATGAACTCTTCATTTTGATACAAACAGTACGAAACTGCTTTAATAAGCAAAATCCATCACCTGTTATAGGTTATGGCAGTACATTTTGCAGGGGAAACATAGAATCACTTCGCCAACTACTGGAATGAGCATAGGCCTATACTCAATACTCACTTCGGCAGTCACCCTAATGGAGGCAGTTTTAGAATTCTATCACCCGTGCATGTCCAAAATCGTATTAACACATGGAAGCCCACCTATTCTTGGCTATCGCCCCGGAGACCCGGGTTACATTTCCTTCCCTGCCAAGAATTGTAATTCTGGTATAAGGGCAAAAACGGGGCACACTCAGTCTCTTGAAGTATAACTAAGAAGAGGGAGGTTCGATTCTCACCTCAACAATCTTGGATGTGGTTTTCCGTAGTTTCCCACTTCCACTCAAGGCAAATACCGGGACGGTTCCTAGGCCTCGGCCGTCTCCTTGCCATTCCCCTCCTTAATTACAAATACACACTTTAATGCAGCCATCGCAATAACACAGGTCAACAGAGAAAATTTTAAACATACACACCGAAGTACACGGGGCTGAGTGACCACGATGTCGGAGCCCTTCAAACGAATTATGTTTCCCAAGTGTCTCTCATGGCGAAAGCAATTGTGGACACGCGCGAGTGCCTGGAAAACTACTTTTTTCTTTAATAGTTTAAGAGTATATGGACATTGCATAATTATAACTTTTAGTCTAGGACGCTACCAACTTGACCACCGAAGCATTGGGAAGGAATTGCAATATTAAGGTACATAAATAACGTACACATTCAACTGTCAGTTAATGTTCTTCAACATTTCCCTTCTTTTATAACTCTATTTCAGTATACATATCGTGGAAACATCATAGAAAATATTCCCCTCCTTTATAATTCTCATAAATAACTATCACGTGAAAACACGCCATGTCTGATGTATTAAATATATCGATGCAATGGTGCTGCAGTCTGTTGTCGGTTATTGGAACTATATTGGCGAAGTACTGCCATCTGTTACTGGAACTGATTGCAGATATTGGGGACAACAGTTAGCAGGTTTTTCTCCGGGTACTCCGGTTTTCCCTGTCAAAATTTCATTCCAGCAACACTCTCCACTATCATTTCATTCCATCTGTCATTCATTTAATCATTGCCCCAGAGGAGTGCGTCAGGCCTCGGCAGCCGGCACAGTTCATATCCTCGCCGCTAGTTGGGGGCTTCATTCATTCCATTCCTGACCCGGTCGGAGACTGGAGGCAGGCTGTGGATTTTCAGTTAGCTCTTTCGATCACATGCTGTAATGCAATGGTAAAACGGAAATAAAATGTATTGATGTGGAATGTAGAAATATGTATCTATAACTTAAAGCAAACAGCATGAAATCGCTGGCGGATTGTAGATAGAATGCATAAGCTAATTGTTGTATATGGGCGAATAACATTATGTGCAAGTTAATTTCATGAAATTAAATACTAATAATTGTTGAATTAAAGAAAACAATAGTGACAGCACATTAAAATAGGGCTATTTTCGCTATCGTTTTACCCTCCAGGGTTGGCTTTTCCTTCGGACTAAGCGAGAGATCGCACCTCTACCGCCTCTGAAGGCAGTGTCCTGGAGCTTGAGACTCTGAGTCAGGGATACAACTGGGATGTGTGACCAGCACTACGTCCAGGCGGCCTCACCTGCAAAGCGAACAGGGGGCATGATGAAGGGATGGGAAGAGTGGGACGGTTAGGCAAGGAAGTGGGAAGGAGGCGACCGTGGCCTTACAGTGGGAACCATCCCGGCATTTGCCCGAAGATGAAGTGGGAAACCACAGAAAACCACTTCCAGGATGGCTGAGATGGGATTCGAACCCCCTCTACTCATTTGGGCCACCCGAGGCAGAGTAGACCCCGTTCCAGTCCTCATACCTCTTTTCAAATTTCGTGGCAGAGCCGGGAATCGAACCCAGGACCTCCGGGGCGGCATGAAAATCGGTCCAGTGGGGAGTTGTTGGCGATTTACAAAAGAAAACGCCTTGTGTTTTAAATATATAGATGGCAAAGGAGAATCCGATACTTTACGCGAATTATAAAATTAAAATATGTTTCGACAATGTAATAGCAATCGTAAGAAGGATGAAAACGGAAATTAAAAAAACATATCCGAAGTGGGATTCGAACCCACTCGACCATGCAAAATACAATCTACTGATCTGGAGCTATAGCCGCGCGGCCATCCAGACAACTGTCTTTTTGATGCAATATCAAGGTACCTAACCACCATACACACTCAACCTGCAGTTTAACTCCCTCAATACTTTGCTTATTTTATAATTCTATTTCAATGTATATTCTAAGAACATAATTAACAATATTGGAGACCCTGTTTAATTCTCATAAACAAAGATCTCAGTTAGACGCGGCGGGAAGCAAGCGCCATTTCCCTCGTTGAAAAGAGTCTTTGTGCGCAAGCGCGGGAGCGGCAAATATTAATGTTTTCTTTAATAATTTGTAAATATACCCTAACATATTTTCCTTTTAAAGACACTCTGCTCGACAATGTAATATCAATCGTAAGAAGGAAGAAAACGGAAATAAAAAAATATGTCCAAGGTGGGATTCGAACCACCTCGACCATGCGTAATTCGAATAATACTGGACTGGAACTCTAGCCGCGTGGCCATCCAGACAACTGTTCGTGTTAACAATATCAAGGTACATAACCACCATACACACTCATCCTGCAGTTTAACTCCCTCAATACTTCGCTAATTTTATAATTCTATTTCAATGTATATTCTAAATACATAATTAACAATATTGGAGACCCTATTTAATTCTCATAAACAAAGATCTCAGTTAGACGCGGCGGGAACCAAGCGCCATTTTCCTCGTTGAAAAGAGTCTTTGTGCGCAAGCGCGGGAGCGGCAAATATTAATGTTTTCTTTAATAATTTAAAAATATACCCTAACATATATTTTTCTTTTAAAGACACTCTGCAAATCTACATGCCAAGAGCTCTCGTTAGAATGCATTACGAAGTAAATCGGTTCTGTCATTCTCTCAATCTCGCGGTAACAAAAATCACCTTAGTGTTTTAAATATATAGATGACAAATTGTCGTTAGCTGGTTCTAGAAATATGCCTCACAACTGCAATGTACTCCACTAATCTGCTGATGTTGCGTTCACCTCAACGATCATTAAATTTGGGATCGGCATTTATTTTATTTCAAAACGTATATGGCCTCATTGTCGAGTGCTTCCAACTGCCTCTCTCGAGTGCCTCTTTCGATTGCCCCACGTATGGGCCGGCCATTTAAATCTACTATCTATATGCGCCCGAATTCACCAATCAGTACCTATATCCGCTGCACTGTAAAGGATTGCCGACATGTAGCTACCCAGCACACAAACTTACCATTGTCTGCTAAGTAAAAATTGGGAATTCCAGGAACACACAGGGTAGATTTATAAAAGAAAATAGTACTACCAGCGTAGGTACAAATTTCTACTAGCATTTACATTTAAGCAAATCGAGAAACTCCAATCTCGAGGGGTGATAAGGTCTGTCTATAGTGAGCGCCTGTATCTTACCTAGCAGTACTATTTTCGGCGATGACAAAATGAAAACGATGTCAGCTAAGATGAAAATTGGCTAATTCGCTAAAGAGCGCCAGCCGTTTATTGTACTAAGAAAATACACACATATCCTGGCTGCATATCTACCATTAGTGTCTACTTGACACTGCAAGAAATAAAAACTCAAAATAAACTAAAAAAAAACGTGGCACTAATACAACATGTGCTGAAAATAAAGATTGGAGAATTCGGTACTCCACTGAAATATGAGAAAATTATGAAACGGCGTGATTTCAAACATTACCCTATATTTTACATTGCGTTTCATATTTGAACCGTAGTTCCACATCTAAATATACTTACTTACTTACTTACTTACTCCTTGGCGCTACAACCCGGGGTGGGTTTTGGCCTCTTGGACAACTGCTCTCCATGTTGTTCTATCCATCGCCTTGCTCCTCCATCCTCTCACTCCCATTGCGACGAGGTCTGCAGTCACAGCATCCAACCATCTCTTCTTAGGACGTCCCTTCCTCCTCCTGGAGAATAGCCTCCCTTTCAACATTCTCTTGGGCATCTGGCTCTCCGGCATCCTCCCTGTATGTCCCAACCATTGGATTCTCTGTGCCTTTATAAACTTTACGATATCTTGTTTTCCAATCAATTCGTTTAGTTCATGGTTATATCGTATTCTCCATCCATCTTCCTCTCTAACAGGGCCATATATTCTTCGCAGTATTTTCCTTTCAAAACACTTCACAGTATTCTCATCATCCATAGTTAATGTCCAAGCTTCAGAGCCATAGGTCACTACTGGTCTTATCATTGTCTTATATATCTTCATTTTGGTTGTTCGTGATATAAGTTGATTCCTGAGCATCTTGATGTTTGCATAGTATGCTCTGTTTCCAGCCTGTAATCGATCTTTAATACAGTTTGTCATATCACACTGGTTGTTAATAAGTACCCCTAGATACATAAATTGTGTCACACCCTAAAATGTCTTATCGCCTATTTTAATATCATTCGGGGCTTTTCTTGTGTTAGATGTGGACGTTACCATGCTCTTAGTTTTACTCTCATTCACTAATAACCCAATATTTGTAGCCTCTTTCTCTAATTCTAAATATACTCTTTTCAGTGTACGCTTCTCTCTTGCTATGATCACTACATCATCTGCATAAGCACAGATCTGACTTGATTTGTTAAAAATAGTGTCTCCCTGGTCCAATTTACTGATTGCTTTATGTAGTGCAAGGTTAAAGTGTACTGCAGACAGTCTATCTCCTTGATTTACACCCATATTAATTGTAAAAGGTTTACTCAGCTTATTTCCATTTTTCACTCGTGCCAATGTGGTATCTAGTGTCATCCTTATCAGCCGGATTATCTTTCCAGGTATCCTCATTTCTCCTAGTAATTCATATAGTCTTTCTCTACATACACTATCGAAAGCTTTTTTAAAATCTATAAAGGGCATGTGGAGGTCAATATCATGTTCATAAAACTTTTCCATCATCTGCCTAATTACAAAGATTTGATCCGTTGTACTCTGGTTGGGTCTAAAACCACACTGATATTCACTCAGAATTTCTTCTGAAAATATCTTCATTCTTTCTTTCAGGATACCTGATAGGATCTTGTAAATAACATTCAATAGAGTAATTCCTCTGTAATTCTCACATGCTAGTTTATCTCCTTTCTTAAATATAGGACATATTATTCCTCCCCTCCATCCATCTGGCATGTTCTCTTCTTCCCATATTCTTTCCAATAGTTTATGTATTCTATCTTACAATGCCGCTCCTCCATATTTTATCATTTCTGCTACTATAATGTCTTCCCCTGGTGATTTGTTGTTTTTCATTTTCTTCATTACATTTGCCACTTCAAATCTTGTAGGACTCATAATACTTGCATTCTCATTCTCTGATTCTGTAGGACTCGTAATACTTGCAATCTCATTCTCTGATTCTGATCTAATTACATCTTGTCTCTCGTTTTGTTGCATATGTTGTTCAATTTCTGGCTCTACACTTTCACTTAGAAGTTCCTTAAAGTGTTCAGACCATCTATCTAACACTTTGTTCTCATCATTCAGTATCATCCCTTGTCTATCCTTGCATCTTCTTTCCCTAGGTTTGAAACCTTTCCCCATTTTACCAATTGCCGCATAGAATTTTCTTACTTCACTTCCTTGGTTTAATTCTTCTATTTCTATAAATTGTTTCTTTATGTGTTCCTTTTTCTTTCTTCTACATACTTTGTTGGCATTCAACCTCAGTTGCCTATAATGTTCACAGTTGTTTTTTGTTTCTCTCAAGATCATCTTTTCTCTTCTCTTCTATTGTTTCCCTACACTCTTGATCAAACCATTCATTCCGGGTTTGCTGCCTCTTTCCGATTATTTCTTCTGCAGCCAATTTAACTACTTCCTCTATTTTCTTACACTCTTCATTGAGATCATCTCTCTCTTTTTCTTCTTCTAATTTCTTTTGTATTTCTCTCTGATATTCCTCCTTAATTCTTTCATCTCCTAGTCTTTCAACGTTTATACTGTTCCTCCAGGTTTCAGTTCCTATTTTCGTTTTAGCCAGCTTTTCTCTAAGTACTGCTTTGACTAGATAGTGATCTGAATCACAATTTGGTCCTCTACAACTCCGCACATCTATAATTGACGAAGAGTATACTGGATGTATATGAACTCGTGTTAAGAAGTAGAGATTTGTTCTGCATTTCTGGGCATCGCGTAGATGTTCAACTGCGCCGTCCATGTTGTGGAATTCTGGATTCAACTCTTCATTTCAGTAGTTTCTACTTCCCTATAATGTGCACCTTTGCACGTAGTCATAATCAGTTTAATGATTACACCTGTACAACTTCCCCGTTGCCAATTCACGAACTGCATTCTGCATAATTCCCAAGTATGAGCTGAATTGTGGGAATAATAAAGCTCTTCTGCTGAAGTGAATCGTTTGCATCTATCTGCGTGCAATGTATAATAGCTTCGTATTGAAATACCGAAGTATCAAGCTGTGTTTCAAAATCACTGGTCTATATGCTGTGCTGGTCTGAGTTAGAATGTCCCTTGCTCCGCAAGTCACAGCCTTCTGACTTCACACTCGTCCTCTCCGCTTTCGTGATGCGTGGCACTGTTCTAGAAACTACTTGTTTCTACACTCGCGGTCTTGTCTCGTCTCGATATGAATTTGGAAAGAACTGCTCGTCCTTGCCCTTCGAGTACGGCAAGTTCCTCGCTTTTCCTCCCCTCTCGCGGTGTGACGTAGCTCCATAAACTTCTCCTCACTCAGTGTGTCATCAACCTTGATCACTTCTCCCCCTGCACGACGTTTCTCTCACTTCTCGTGGTGTGACGCACTCTTACAATGTATGCCTCCCTACATTCAGATAATAAATACCCAACCATATTTAAATAGTTCCTTCTTGCCTTCCGTAATTGTTTAATTATTAATGATGCATAGTATTACACTCTATTTCAACTTATGTTTTCCATATCTCACAAATTTCGAGGAATAAAAGATTTTAATTCGTTCTTTTAGTTTTCCTGGGTCCCGGTTCATATCCCGTCTGGATCTTTAGTATTGGCCTTAAATAAATTCGGGCGCAGTACGAAATGAGCTTCGGAAACGGTCATTTGAAGCTTGGTGCAAACGTCCTCATAAAGGTAAAGGAGTGGAAGTTTATGAACAACATTCTAAGAACAAAAAGATGGTATATTGGCTTTCACGGCCGGTGAATTAAAACTCAGCAATTCTTCTAGGTTTGTGCCGTGTCTTGTGTGGGGTTTCGCCTAGGACACCAAGCTGGCTCATAGGCGGGCTCTTGGTGTCCCCGCCCGGACCCCCACAGGAGTAACGAACTGCGCGCTACCTCCCTTTATATAGAGTGCAACTGCACTACTTGACTAAGAGAACTAAAAGCTCAAGTAGCCTGAACGTCCCTATGAAGGCTTCCAAAAAGATGGTATATTGGACACCAAGAGCCCGCTATGCCGACAACCAGGATGTGACCAACCAGAGATGCTAGCTCATGTCCTGGGTCAATGTTCTAAAGGGGAACTATTACGAAATTCCTGCCATCACAGAGTTCAATCATCAATTGCCACTTCCCTGAGGAAATTGAAATTGGAAGTTTATGAGGAACTGCACAGCATTTCGGAATATGGTAGTCACCGTAGAGCCATTGACAGGAAGAACGGAAGAGGGTTGGTCCTAGATCTCGCGATACGAATGGAAGTGGACATTCCGCAAGCCATACTAGTCAACAAGGAGAAAGAAGTTGTTAACCGACCTTGCATACCCCACTTGAGTGAGAGATATAACTTACCTAAAAATGCATGGAAAGTGAATGGCCTCCTATTCGGAGATCGGGTAACATCCTTCAAGTTCGTCGTGGATATCCCCAAAAAGCTTGGCATCATCGAGGATGATCTAGAAAAGGTCTGCTTTGGAATACTGAGAGCATCAATCCACATGCTGCATAATCATTTATATGGTGTACCATAATGTAGGCATATACTGTATGTACTATAGAGCTCTTATGTATTCTGGATCTTTATGGTCTCCCGGAATGTCGGGTGAATATCCTTGTGGAAATATATATCGCACCCCTGGAAGAAAACTGCCACAAGTCATAATTGTCGATTTTGAGTTATACTATATATGACTTGGAATAGTTTACTGTGTCCTTTTCCGGTCCCAAGACTGCCACAAGACTAAATTTATATTTGCCTATTATTTGACATTGTAAGGCAGTATATAAAATGCCGCTCTTTATGTTGTGGCAGTATTAACATGAGCAGTTGCATTGTTAGTAAGTCACATGTGTTATTATTGTTCCATGAGAAATAGTGTCACAAGTCAAAATGTGGCTGTTAATGAAGAAATGGAAGATTTTAGATCGACTTTCACACAACCAAGCTACGCCATGATCTGTTTTCTCTAGCCTCAAAGAGTGAATCCCTCCAAATTTAAACAAGGATGATCGAAATTAGTATCACTATCAGAGTTCTTCTCGACGCTATTTTTGAATTGAAGAAAAGGGATCTCCTGTTCCGACTCTGCCAAGAAATTGTATACTTTCTCTCTTCAGGCATTATTTCCACACGTCGTAACCATCTAAGCCTTCAATCCTCAAGATAATAGCTTCTATCATAGTGATAATAATGGTCTGGATTCAAAGTCAGGAAATATGGATGTCATAACTGTTAGAAATTAGTAAGTTAATGTCTGTTTTGAACATCTTATAGGGACAATGGCTGAGAATATTGTCGATGCAGATTGTGACAATATTGTGGGTGATCCAATATTCCCAATGCTATTACCATGTTATTAATTAAAGCCATAACATAACCAACGCCACCAAAATAAATGTTATTAAGGAATGTAACATGGTCATAGCGTTTCGTGACTTTGAAGAAGAGAAGGAGAACCAAATTAGTCTCTGAACATCGGCTAGTTTGATTCCTTCTCAATACCTTTCCTACTACCAAGGACTAATAAATTTCTCTATTGGAGAAACAATAGAAACAATAGAGTGCAACCTGTAGAAAATGTGAAAGAAGGTGTAGTAAATTAATCTAATTGGACCATGGTTTGAATTAAAAGATCTGGAAAATGGCACGCAAGTAGTTAATGCAATGTACCTTTCTTTTAAGTAGTAATTTCGTTAACACTCAGTAGTGTAGGTTAGGATATCCATCAGGAACCCACAAAAGGAATTTGTAAGAATGCAACTTCATATTTCTAAAAGCAGTTAGTTGTAAACATGCTCTCACATCAATAAAAATATTCACAGATGACATTGTATTTTTAAGCCAATTCTTTCTGTAACTTACATAATAATTTCTTATAAAACATGCTTTATGGCCTAGTGAAAGAGTGCCACAACTACAGTACAGTATGTAACAGACCGTAAAACTTGCATTAGATCATGGCGAAAGAGTGCCACAACTCAATAAATATGCATAATAGGCAACGTCTTTCTAATTTAGCTTTATCTGGGTATGCTTGAAGTAAAATCCGATAAATGATGGGCAATTCTACCAAATATTGAAATAATAGCAATTCATTTAAATTAATTACAGCAATTTAAAACAGTGAAGCTCATTATCTCAGAACTGTGTTTTTTGACTTGTGTCAGTCTTCTTGCAGGGGTGCGATATATATATGCGAGTTCTCAGTTGAGATCTATAATATTCTGCAAGAAAGAAATTAGTGTAGCCATGAAACTTTCTATACATTGTTGTAGGTATGCATGTGTGTGGGTAGTGGGTCGGTATGCAAGAAAATGGATAGACTCCATACCTGGGATACTCTAATAATCTTATACTCTTGGGTTAGAAGAGTTCAAGAGTTGACCATGAAAAGTCGACATGGAAGATGATAGAGGGGAGCCCTGCCTGTTTGCACGTAGATTTATTGTTTAAAAACTCTAGGATAAGGTAATTAGGAAAAAAAATACATACATGAGAATGATAGATGACAAATTCCAACGAGTATATGTTAGAAGCTATAAACTTAGGATATAGGGATACCATGTCTTGGGGTTTAAAGTGTACACACAAAGGAGAGAGTAGATTAGATTTGATTAACGCTCTATTAGTTCCAACGTTCGCAACAAGGTGCCGGTCTCAGTGGTATCTAGTAGCCATGTTCGTGGCTATGTATCAATGACAGTAGCATTTGATAGCAAAAGTAGGAACTATTTGAATGGGTGATTGTAAAAAGGGACCTAAGTCGCTTATTAATATTCTTCTTCTAAGTATTATTATTATTATTATTAATATTATTATTATTATCAGTATTAATATTTAGTTTCGGTCGTCTACGGACCACGAGCCAATTTCAATGCTTTGTTCATTACTGTTCCTGCTTCTTCCTCCAGTATCCCTTCATCATCTCACTATGTCTCCTCTTCCTTTCGTCGGACCACCTTTAACACTTTTTACCTAAAAGTATCTCTCTGTGATGTATCTTCTTATCTGATATTGTTTCTTTCCAAATCATTTTGACAACCTGTACCGAGGTTTTTGTTGACTTCCTGCTCCACAGGAATGTGAAGATCTGCGTGGTTAACCTACTGTCATCAATTTTGTACAAATGTCCAAAAAAGTACCAATCTCCTCTTCCGTAATGTTTCTGATATGTTTTCTATTTTATTATATATATATATTACTTCTTAATTTCCAAAATTCTGCAGTTTTTAAAAGTCCGAGTATTTTGCGTATAATTCTTCTTTCTACTACTTCTAATTTATCCAATTTGTAGTTCAGTGCGACACATTCACTCGCATGCAGTCATTCTGGCTTCACTACAGTGTTGTAGTTCTGTATTTTAAGATCTTTAGACAAATACTTTTTGCTGTAAGTAATCCTAGTTATGCCATACGTTTTTTTTTTCATCGTCGTATTCTTTCTTCTACAGCAGATTTTTCCAAACAATTTTCTTGAATAATTTTCCCCAAATATTTGAACTTCCTCACCCTTTTTATTTGGCCGATTTCTGTTACTAGGATTTCTGGAGCATTTTTTAAAATGTTTGTCATAAGCTTGTTTTCTTCTACAGAGATTCTTAAACCACTTATTATTATATCTAATATCCAATACAGGGGAACCCTAATCCACCGAAGTATATTCGGGTTGTAGTCGCCCCCGTGGTGTTGGGGTAGCGCGCCTGCCTCTCACCCGGAGGCCCCAGGTTCGAGTCCCGGCTCCATCAGGGATTTTAGAAACTGATATGAGAGCTGGAACGGGTTGCACTCAGCCTCACGAGGACAATTGAGTAGCTGTCTGACAGTGAGGCAGCGCCCTGGTCACGAAACCAAGATCAACGGCCGAGGGGACCCGATGCGCTGACCACGCGTGACCTCAATATCTGCAGGCCAAATGGCTGGGCAGCGGTCGCTTGGTAGGCCTAGGCTTTTAATGGACTGTAATGCCAGGGGTTCTATTTATATATTTTTATTATATTCGGGTTGTAGATTAAGTCATTACAGGTTACATATTACATAAGGCAATTTACAAAGAAAATTTTAAGTAAATGTGATGTGTTAGAAACTGACTGTAACAACAAGATTTTTGAAAATTGGGGGAGAGAGGTAATGTTAGTTCATTATTGCAGTAATTGAAATGGTGTTTAATATTATATCCTTCTCTTTCGAAGGTCGGGCAGTCAAGTAGGAGGTGACTTATGTTTTGAGATGATCCACAGATGCAAGAGTAATCGACTTCTAATTTAATTTTGAAACGTTAGAAGTAAAATTGACATTTCCCATGGCCGAATTGTGAAAGCTCAAAACTTGGTGTCAGCATTTTATGTGAGTCAGTCGAAACCCTTGGGGAAGAATACATTCCTGGTAACTGCGCCCTTTGAAGAGAAAGTCCATAGGTTATTCCACCGATCGAAGGTTAATTGCTTTATCCGTCTTCTCACATAACATACTGGATATTTATCATATGACACCAGCAAGTTAGACATGGCAGCAATTTTTGCTAGCTAGTCTGCTCTTTCATATACAACGGTTCCAATATGTCCTCGAGTCCAAGATAAGCAAATATGCATAGTTTGCTGATCCAAAGATCTTATGACTATAATTATTGGTTTTACATTATATTTATCATTTATAGATTTTAACGCTGCCTGTGAATCGCTGAGTGTCTGAGCTCTCTGATTTGTTTCTGTACATTTGATTGCCCATAATTCCGTCTGAAATTCCGAGCAATGAGAAGAGAGTTTATACTGCGCTGATGAGATTTCTACGTCATTCTCATAAACTACAAATGCACATCCCACCTTGTCATCTCCAGGCGAGCTCGGTATACGGGATCCATCAGTATAAATTATGAAGTCGTGTGTATATGTGCAATCATCCCAAAAGAGTTTCTGGTAGAGGCTAGGATGATCAGTTTCCAAAAAATGACAGTTGTTCTCCATGACTGCATTAAGAGAGGGTATAGTTGAAGGTCGATTTTTCTTAAGTAGTGCCAGCTCAGCTTTCCCAATTGCAGTTAAAAGGAGTGGTTCAATTCTGGTGATAATAAGAGTGGCATCAGTGGAAGTTGTACGGTAAGCACGTGAAATTCCAAGTACCAATTCACTTTGGATTTGAAGCAATTTGCCCTTAGCCCATTTCCTTTCAAGCCTGGAACGAAAGGAAGAAACACAATGTAAAATGAGAGGCACAGAAGCAGTGTGATAAGTTATTCGAAGCAGTTCAGAGTCCAGCCCCCAGAACGGCCTACAAGCAACAGGAGCTTGCTTGAAGGAGCTTGCTAGATTTAAATTGGAATTTATTTAGATGAGCACTAAACGTTAAGTTGTCTATCCAGCGTAATTTCCAGAAATGAAAGGTGATCTTCTAGTGCTAATTTATGTTCTTCCGTTATAGTTTTTGGTTTATTCAGCTTTTTCTGTCTTGTAAGGGACATCGCTTTGGTTTTGTGAGGATTGAACTTCAGTTTACCCCATTCAAGCGGTGTTTCCAAAGTTGCATATGAACAAGTCTTCAGTTCTTTAATTTCGTCGACAACGATTAAAAGAAGTGCGTCATCAGCTTAGGTAATAACTTTACAGCCTTCCAGAAGAGGAAGCTGCAGAAGACCGTCATTTAAGATATTCCAGCGTCCTGGGCTGCAAGCTGATCACTGCGAACATCCTTTGGTAACATACTTAGTCAAGACGACAGTCCTAATTGTGAGCTTTACGCTCCGTTTGCAGAAGTAAGATTGTAGTAATGTGTATAAATTTTAGGGACAGTGTTTTCCTTCAGCACGGACAATTTTTGGCCACCAAGCATTATCAAGCGCTCCTGTACTATCTAATCGGATTAAAACAGCAACTTTCCTTGAGCAAATAACGCCTTGAATCCAGTCTTCTACGTCGAGAACAGCATCTTCAGTAGACGTCTGGGGCGTAAATCTATACTGGTTGTTACTAAGACATTCGTTGTGATACATAACACAGTCGATAGTTAATTTATCCAGAATCTTCCCCAATACATTTAGAAGACTTGTTGGCCTTAAGGACGTGGCAGTGAGGTCAGAACCGAGTATATCCTTAGGGATTATATTGATGGTCGCAAGCTTCCCTGAAGCCGCGTATGGACAGTTCTGGGAAAAACACACCAAAAAACATGTTTTGTCCTCTGAATTTTGCACCAAAAACTAGAGTTGTTTTGAGGATGTAGTTAACTGGGATTGGAACGTAGGGCATACTGCTCTATGACCGTTGCAATGTTTCTCAAAGAGAAAATCTTTTTTATAATATGATTACTTGGGTACCTTATAACAATCAAGTCGTAATTTCTTACTTCTGTGCCACAATATATCCCTGCTCTTTGTTGTTTTGCCGAACAAAATATATTGTTACTTTCACAAACCAAAACACTATACTCTACGACACTAATGACTGAGATCCCTTCTTACAATCAAATCTAATAACATATGGTGTGGTACTGTACCCGTTCGTCCTGGGGATGCGATGACCCATCTGCTATTACATCGCATTCCTGGATTTCCAGGACAGAGCGGAGTTAAATAAACATGAAGTCAAATAAGGAATGTGTCGGAAATTCAGTTGAAATATCACAAAAGCAGAGGGTAACACGAGATAAAGTATCTCCAGGGTCGTTACGGGTTTAAATTTAATTTTTTTTAAATGCAAATATAAATGGACGCCATCAACTGAATCCCTAGCAAACCACATCCTTCCTAGTTAAGCCTTAATTAAGACAAGGAAAGAAAATAGGAAAATCACATCATCATCAGATCACAACTAAGATAAAAACAAATTTATTCAACTTTGATAGTCAGACAGACATATTAAACACTCTTCCTACCTGAGAGCATGGTCGAATGCCATCGTTAAATTGTCATTGTCCAGAAAATCGAACCATCTCTATTCTACTCAAAGTGTATTTAATCCACATAAAATAGGAAAAATGTCTAAAGTTCTCTTGGGTTCTCAGGATCACCGTAACACTATGTCTTTGCGTCACTGACATTCGTGATAACTGAGACCTAACTTCTCTTTAAATTAACATCATGAATGTGGATGTAAAAATATTATTAATCTGTCTAAACACATATATTCTAATCTCATATTTAAATATCAGATAATTTATGGCTTGCATGGCATTATTCAAATGCTGAATATGTTAATAAATTGCTCCTAAACATCGAATAATTAATTTACACTATTTACACTGTCATTAATAATTGCTTGTTTGTGAATCACAGAAAATCCACTACTCATTGGTTATAATCATCATCATCATCAAAATTAATTATTTCTCACATTAGTTCTCATCTCAAAATTCAATATATTCAAGTCAGAATAATTAATTCATTATTATCAAATCATTTAAATGAATATTACAATCATCAATTCTTTATGCTCTCTAATTATTCACACACTCTCCTTTCATCATCTCCTTCAGATTAAATCATCTTGAATCATCAATATAAATTGTTTAATTCATCAACTCAAGTTGCAATTCTTCAAATCATATCTCAATTAAATTTATTTAAATTCATTTAAATATATTAATCATCAGCTTCTTTAATTAATTATCACCTTCTAATTCAGTTATTCATCACCTATTTAATCATCTATTAATTTATCTAAATCAGCGTATTTATTCAATCTTTAATTCATCCATTTATTTAATTCATTGATTTATTCCAAAATTTAATTTATCAATTTATTTAAATTTTATTCATCTGGTTATTTAGATTTTTATTATTTCGTCTAGTCATTCTGATTTTTATTTCATTAGGTCAGATCATTAATATGCTTAAATTTCAGATTATTATTTCATTAATTATTATTATCAGAAAATCTTGTATTATCAACATTATTTATTTGTTTAATTTCCTAACAAATTGTTTAATATGGGTTATAGAACGTTGTCTTACAGTTTTATCACTTCCAAGTTATATCTCGTATTCAATTATCATGCCAAAAATATTATTGCCTTCACAAATTCACGTTGGATCTCACTATCCACAACTTCATTATATATTCTCACTTTATCAAATATCACATTTGAATACCACAATTATTCCACAAAACTCCATAAATATTCAGCGCACGGCATGAATCTCAAAATTATGCTAGACTGGGTTCGACAACCTCATGTCTGCTTCAAAATACATTAGCAATATTGCAACTTCCACTTGGAAACTTCCACAAAATGCCTATCACAAACTTCACTTAATCACGTTGCATGATCTACAAATTATATAACTGGCTTCAAATTATCAACGCACACAATCTCCAATAAATGTAATTAATCTGATCACATCTAGACAACTTCTTAAACAATTAGGAAAATATTACCTTAGTAATCGAAATCCGAATCAAGATCTGCTTTCAAATAGCATAAATTCTCTTAAAATTCTCATAATTCACTTCACAGAAAAACACTAATGTGCTATAATCTCTCACATCAAAATATGCAATATTGATCTACCTTAAAATAAATCTGACCATTAATGATTCATCTTACAAGATTCAATTACTTTAAATCCTTCTCAAAGGTATCAAACTCAATCATAAAAATTATCAAAAGCATCAGCTGTATCAGCTGTTAACTGAAAGTACTCTCAAAAGAGTATAGCAACAAAATATTGGATTGGCAAACAAGAATTACAAATGTAACCCTGCTGACATTTATTTCTAATTTATTTAACAAAATTCGACTGATATGTGACTAGTAGTTTCTTGTTTGATCCTCTTACAATCTCAAGTACACTCGGATGATAAAAATGAGTTCCTCAATGGCGAGTAAGATGAGTATCCACCACACAATCGTATAAATACGAAAGGCCTCGCCCCGTTGACTATCATGATAATGCCCTGAACGATGGGTAAAGATGTGTACCACCACGCAATCGTATAAATACGAAAGGCCCCATATCGTTGTCTAATGAGTGAATGTACCAGATTGGAATCAACAAGTCTCTAGTTGTCACATAAAAGCGATATTCATTCACTTGAGTGAATAACATCTTAACATCTCCAAACAATCCAATGGAAAAAATCCCTACTGTTGAATAATACACACTCGCTAGTATGTAATGAACTGACGAAGTGATTTAAATAATCCAATTGCAGATCACGAGTTCGAAATACTCGTCACAAAGAAAACTATCCAAGAAAACTATCCTTACTGGAAAATGTCTAAAAGACCAAACATCTGCTTAATAAAGCCAACCAATGGTGAGAATCTCGCATAATGGTGCCTGCCATATCATGTGGTAACGCCATATTCTAGCAAATTGGAGCAAATAATGTCTAAGCCATGTCTAAATAATCGTAGAACTCCTACTAGAAAAACATATACAAGTATGCCCAGTGTTCATGGAAATTCATATCAGAAAGTCATAACTCTTACAGTATCTTCTCATATCAGCTGTTAATATATTTCAAAGATCGTCGATTATCCTCGTGTGTAATAAATTTCTCGAAAGATCGACGTGAATATCGTTTCACCCACGCGATAACGATCGCCTTCATATCCCAAGTGAATCAGCTGTTAGACCTCCTCTTCTTCAGGAACCGAATCCATCGCTCCGTGGTGCCATCGCGTCTCTGTCTTCGTTTACTCCGACATGATGAACTGCATGTTATCCGTAGCGGATACTGTCCAAATTCTTACGTAAATGTTCATAAAAGCAGCGTACCCCATATTCTTCTTCTATGTTACGCCACTGCCCCATACAATGTTCGGTTCGCTTGTTAAAAGTTCAATCTCCACAGCGGTTAAGTCTCACTTGCAGAAAATAAATTTTATTTATGAGAGTGTATAAGTTTTTGAAACACCCTGTAGCTGTGTTCGTACTCGATATTCTATAATAATTCATGAAAAGGAATTGTATTAATGCACGTGCCTATGTTCATAAGTGCATATGCTTGTAACATTTCGTTTGCTTAAAAGCGTTAATGCTAGCTTGACCCCATGGTCGCTCTACATGTTCCGTTATGAAATGCATGGTCGTAATGTCATTTGAATATCTAAGTTCATAATTTCAGTATATTATAACTATCTGCCTGCACAATTCGATTACTGAATACAAGTCCCAACTCAATGTTGTAACTGAATGTTGAAATGAAGTTCAGCTTCTTTAATATTGCATGCGTATAAAAGTCGGAAACAGCACGCTCTGATCTACTGCACTGTTCCAGAATGATCTACGCATAAAGCCAGCCTCGCCATGCCGCTTCGCTGTGCTGTTCTGCGTTACAAAATGCAGCTCGAAATAAAGTTCTCAGTCTCGTATTACAATGCTGTTCTGATCCCGGCTCTTCTCCTGCTTACACGGCCCGTACAGCTTGCCTCGTAACCGGTCCTCGCGCCGTTTACCGTGCGTTGCTCGCCTTGGCTCACTGACCTACTTCCGCTCTCCGCTTGATTAAGTAATACTGTTCGTTTTCACGCCACGCAACAAGTGCTGTGCACCGCTCAACTTTGCCGTACGCTCTGCGCATGTGTACTACTCAGCCCTGCTGACTGAACTCGACTGATGTGTCTGGACTGCGTTAAGCAGCTCCTACCTGGCGCTGTCACGTGATGCTCCCCCACCTTCTGTGGTCATGCGAAGTATAATCTCGACCACTATCATCTCGGCTATTAATTTATACAATAACTTAAGGGATTATCTGTCTTTCTTCAAGTTATTATCACATATATATTGCTTGACATTTCCTCTTTTCTGAGATGATTAAATATCATGTTCCATTTAGATCTTAATAAAACTTTAATATTCCTCCCATAATTCCATCTGCTTGACTGGCAGTGCCTTCTTGATCCTTGGCCTTCTACGTCATTTCCTAACATTCCTCTCGACTCGATCTGAGCGCTATCTTTACAATTCTTCCCATAAATCTCAACTACGGCTCAATGTCAGCTGGCGTAGCCGATAGCCTCAACTAGGTATCGGGTACAGTACATCATGAGAGAAGGCCGTCATTAGGATCGTTTTGACACTCAAATGTGTATCTACCTTCTGCCAATTCGTATCTGCCACTAACTCAAAACGACCAATTTGGTGACTCAGGTCCCTCTTAACAATCACCCATTCATTTGGAGTAGATCGTCTGCAGTCCGTACCTGAATTAAAGATAACACACACTTATACAGTCATCAAAATTAATACCGGTTGTCAGACAGTGTCTACACACCCAAAGTATACGGGGCCACATGACTGCGTTGTCGCAGCCTCTAAACTGAGGAACCAACCAATCAAAATTGTTTCAATCCCGCGTGGCTTTAAACGGCAATGGGAATGCTTATATCAAGGTTTTAGTATACGTTAAATAGCCTACACCTGTTAAGGGTAAGAGAAGCAGAGGTAAGCCTGGGAGTAGATGCATGGAGACAGAGTTATAGATCTTAAAGTGAGATGTTGGGGTTGAGATGTGATGAATGTTTATGTGAGGGTGTGGATTTCACGGCACGATGCCTTTCTCTGACACCAACCTCATCAGAGTAATCCATGAGGGATAAATGAATGAATGTTACAAACTCGGCAGAGGAGGAAGGAAGCAGCCGTGGCCTACGATAATGGACCCTCTCAGCGTTTGCCTGGAGGGATTGTAGTGAACCACAGAAAGCGACTTCTAAGATAGCTGAAGTGTAAGGAGAATATTATTGAATTTGTTTAAATGTTGGTGGATTTTTTTGATTTGGTTAAATTTGATGGGTTTTAGTGAATTTGGGTAAGTTTGATGATTATTAGTGAAATTCTGGTAATTAAATGTGAATTTGAAGATAGTTTAGGCAATTCTTCGGTAAATAAATAGGATTTGTGTAAACCTGGATAATCTTCGGAGAAATGTGTGTAAGTGAGGAAATTTAGAAATCGACCGCTCAATAACCCTGATGTAGGGAAGAAACACAAGAAAATAGAATGCCCATAGGAGATACTATATTTGAGCAGTTAGAACATTTTAAATACTTAGGCCGTGCATTCGATCATGTTGGTTGTGTTGGGGGGATATAAAGAATCGAGGTGTTTGAAAGTTAATGAAGTGAGTTCTCAAATGGGATCAACGGTATTGTTTAAGAAAAAAATTACAGTAGGGACGAACTCTTTCTACATCGTTTAGTATTGAAGTAAGTGAGTGGCAGATTTAGGACATATGATACAAAATCTAGAGGTAACTTATATGAGGGTAGCACTAATGATTGCTGAGATGAATAGGTGGAGACAATGGCAGGTGGTGTATGCATTCTCGTAATGTGTAGTTAAAGGTTAAATTAGAAATGGACACGTTAGATAAAGCTGTTCGTGTGAGCCGACTTATATGGTGGGTTCTGTGATGAGAATGGCAGGAGGCGAGATTATCTCAGAGGTTAATGAATTTGGCTGCAGTGGGCAAGAGTAACAGAGGGCGACCTAGGAGGCGATCGATGAAATCAGAGTTTAACGATCTCAAAGTAAGAGGTTAAGAAGAACAGGAGGCCTCAGTACTAATTGATAATAGGGGATCATGGAGAAAACTCTCTGTCTTTCTATGACGTTATCAGCTGCCTCGCTTACTGATCTCGATACAAGCATCCACCTGTCGGTACTGTTCCATGGGCTTGTGGAACCCAGAAATTTGGGTAATTCGGTGTTGATTTCGTTTATTTGTGTGGACATTTTGGGATTCGAGTGAATTCTGGTAACATATGGAGGAAGATCTGAGGTATCTAGGTTTATTTAGTGGTAGACCACTTCCGGGGTGGGTGAGGTCGGAATTTAACACGCCTCTTCTCAGTTTTGCCTCACGAGGCTGAGTGGATCCTGTTCTCTTTTGGCCGAGAAGGGAATCGAACCAGAGTATTCGCGGTGAAAGTCATATTTGTATTTTTAACATTGAATGGAGATGGCATGTTTTGATAAGTACGGGTTTGAAACGGTGTTGTATTCCCGATGAAATGACATCTGTCACGGTCTGGAAACTGGTTGACTAGTTCGTTTTACAGTGGACATGAAACAACTCGATCATTTAGCTATGTGTCCTTGAGAGCGAGTAATTCATGTTGGGGGTTTGTTTCATCTCAGTTATCAGCCCCGTGTATTTGTGTGTGCGAAATTCATGGGGGGCGATTTTGACATTTCGGTCATCGGCACCGTGTGGTTAGAAACTTTGGGCAGCTCTATCATCAAAAACGTGTCGTTGGATGTGGGTGGACTTGAGAAATATAGGTCATTACCCTCCGTCTGGGTGGTAATTTTAAAAAAATGTGGTAAATCTGGGGGATGATGAATTTTTGTCAAATCGAAAAATTTAAGGGAAATCGATAGTTTTGAGGATTTTTGAAGACGTTTAGGTGAATACTGGGGTAAATTTGGAGATACTGTGTAAATTTAGGTAGGTATTGGTGAATTTTGTTAGGTTTGGAGAATTTTCGAGAATTCTCGTTGGAATGATATGAATTCCCGTGCTGTGAAAGAGCCTTTTGCCTTGCCAAAGCAAATGTCCGAAGAAGAACTTGTGCACTTAAAAACGCATGGTGGACATCCTAAGCTAATGAACTGGAATATTCAGCGGACAAAGATTCGCGACAGTTCTTCCAAGCAACAAAAGCAGTTAATGGTCCCACCACTTTCGGTAGAAATTCCCTTTGGTCCAGTGACAAAAGTACACTACTAAAATATCAATATTCCGTCATGAATAGGTGGAAAGAGCATTTTGAAGACCTCTTGAATCAGGATTCCATTATTGATGAACATGTGTATGACAGAATAGAAGAAGCACCCATCTGGGAAGAACTCCGCTCCTTGCAAACACTAGAAGAGGTTCAGTGTGTTGTTAATCAAGCAAAGCGAAAAAAATCCACAGGTTCAGATGGTATACCAGCAGAACTTTCAAAGAAGGAGATGAGGAACTCATAAGCCAAAAACATGATTTTGTTATTGATATTATTTGGAGAACTGAAAAAATACCTGCATATCATTACTATAATGCCTCGGAAAGCTTATTGCTCATATTTTGGCTCAATTCTATCTTTGGCGGAGAAAATACTTGCAGACAGCCAATGTGGTTTTAGGTCTTCTAGAGGAACCACATATATGATATTCACAGCTCGACAGCTTCAAGAGAAATGTAGAGAACAAAATAGACAACTTTATGTTGCCTTCATCGACCTCACTAAGGCATTTGACTCGGTAAACCGTGAAGCTTTATGGAAAACTTTAGCACTGTATGGTATTCCACCAACATTTATTAGGCTACCATCTTAAAACTGCTCTAAACTAATATGACGGCAACTGTCATTGGTAACGACTCTGTTGGAGAGCTATTCCATATTTAATACTGGCGTTACACAAGGATGTCTGATTCCCCCTACATTGTTTTCTCTGTTCTTTGCCCCTGTCATTTAGCTAGTCATTGACGATCTTCCTTTAGGTATACAAATAACTTACAGGTTGGATTGAAAGCACTTTAATTTAAGCCGTCTAAAGTCAAGGACTCGAACATCTTCTGATGCATTGGTTGAGTTACAGTACGTTGATGATGCTGCAGGAGTAGCTCAATCGGAGGAACAACTCTTGAAACTCTTGAATGCTTTGTCTTCGGCATACTAAAAGATTGGTCTCAAAGTTTACGCCAGTAAAACTCAGGCCCTCTACCAACCAGCCCAGGAGAAGGATTAGGAAAAAGAAACATTACTGTCAACATTGATGGAGTGAGGCTTCAAGAAGTTAACACCTTCCCTTATCTTGACAGCACCCTGTCATCAAGTGCTAATATTGATTCCGAAATTCAACACAAGATGAACCGTGCTGGGGCATCCTTTGCAAGTCTAAGGTCTAAGTTTTGACAACCATGAAGTCAATGCTGCAACGAAGATCCTTGTGTACAATTCAGTTGTAGTTCTCACCTTAACTTATGGATCTGAATCTTGGCTATGCTATAGACGACACCTCAAACAGCTGGAGCAATATCACCAGCGATGATTGAGGAGAATTCCTCATGTGACAAGGCAATACAGACGTACAAACACCAGCATTCTCGAAGAAGCACAAACTACTAGTATTGAAGCCATGATTATAAAATGTCAGCAGAGATGGACAGGACACGTAATCTGCATGCCCAATAATCACATTCCCAAAGTGGGGTCTTGCTCTGAATTAACAGAGGATAAACACTCTGTGGGAGGTCAGCGGAAGCGATTCAAAGATGTACTGAAAGCTAATATGCAAATGTGTCTCATTGATATTCATAACATGGAGACCTTAGCCCTTGTTCACTCTTCCTGTCTTTGGCATACAAAAATATTGGTCTCAAAGTTATCACCAGTAAAACCCGAGCCCTCTACCAACCAGCCATGGTGAAGGATTAGGAGGCTACATGAGGCTCAAAAATTCACCTGGGGGACTAGTTCCGAGCATCGACCTACGCACTTAATTTCGGTGTTTAAATCTATGTCTATGTTCATCATGGTGCAATATATTTTGAATTTAACCGCCGACAGTAGAGGATAAGAGGCAGCGCAGAAAGGACAGAGTGCTCATTAAAAGAAATGGAAGGAACATTGATGCCCCACCTGGGACCAACTGTCATCACTGCGGCACATAATGTGCCTTCCACATTGGGCCTTATAGTCACCTCCGAACTCACCGATGAAGAGACATTCCTACAGACCAACCTACTCGATACGAGTGTTTGCTATGATGATGAGCTCATCAATAATTGAAAAATCGATAATCAATAATAATAAAAACATAAAATAAAAATAATCGATATATTAATTGGAAGAGAAGAGAAACTGATCAAACTTGATAACAGAGATGGCCCTAGCGCCAGTAGGTGGAAGCAATGGTGGACTTTTGTGTAAAATCACATTAAATTTGGGAAAAACCTGTTGCGAAGTTTAGCGAATTCTCTGGATGATGGTAAGGGGAGTGGGGGCGGAAGGGGATTTGGTGGCACCTACCATAAGGTTTGAAAAATCCGTCAACTTGGAAGAGCCTCAATTGCGCGTGTTCTCTAAAAAATTCTTATATTCCCTGGAGTTATGGATACTTATAACTTTAAGGTGGAATAGGCTTGAATTAAAGATAGAAGGGATGGAACCCTTTCGTTTGAGCCGTACACGACTTTCCCCGCGTACATATTCGGGAGTACGCAAGGCGAAATAAAATGCTTTTCAGTGGGTCAACAGTATTGTACCGATATGTAATCAGTGTTATTTCCAGAAGCAAATTACATGAGGCTAAAAAATTAACCTGACGGACTAGTTCCGAGCATCGACATACGCACCTAATTTCGGCGTTTAAATCTATGTCTACGAATGCAGAAAATTCTTATATACTTACTGTGCTATGTAATTTCTGATATTGTAATGAAAGAGGGTGATTTACTCGTACTAACATTAGAAATTATTTTCAGAAACGACCACAATTCGGAGATCACATTAAGAAGAGATAGATTCGTTGCCTCACTCAATCAAATTGTTAACAAAAAGTCGTCAACCTATAGCGGTACGATGCTATACATATGCATAATTTGCAAAGCAAACTTTGCTAAGAAGGAGGATTTGAAGTTACACATGAAGATTCATAGAAGTCCTGAGCCACATTCCTGCGGAACATGTGGAGCAATATTCACTGAGAAAAGTTCCCTGCTGAGTCATATGAAGATTCATAGTGGTCTCAAGCCACATTCCTGTGGTGCATGCGAAGCAAACTTCTCGAAGATTAGTTATCTGAAAAAACATATGATGATCCATAGTGGTCTCAAGCCACATTCCTGCGGTACATGCGGAGCAAACTTCTCGCAGAAAGGTGACCTGAAGAAGCATATGAATATCCATAGTGGTCTCAAGCCACATTCCTGTGGTATATGCAGAGCAAGCTTCTCGCAACTTGGTTATCTGAAGAAACACATGATGATACATAGTGGTCTTAAGACACATTCCTGTCTAACATGCGGAGCAAACTTTATGCGGAAAGGAGACCTGACAGCGCACGTGATGCTCCATAGTGGTCTCAAGCCATATTCGTGTGGTACATGTGGACGAAACTTTACTCGGAAAATGCATCTGAAGACACACATGTTGGTTCATAGTGGTCTCAAGCCACATTCCTGTGGTACATGCGGAGCAAACTTCTCGCAGACTGGTTCTCTGAAGAATCACATGATGATCCATAGTCGTGTTAAAAGACAATCCTGTGGTACATGCGGAGCAAACTTTATGCGGAAAGGAGATCTGACAACACACATGATGATCCATAGTGGTCTCAAGCCATATTCGTGTGGTACATGTGGACGAAACTTTACTCGGAAAAAGACCCTAGAGAGCCATATGATGATCCACACTCGCCCAAGTCATATTCGTTTGATTCACGTGCAGCAAACTTTACTCAAAAAAGTGAACTAAAAACACGCATGTTGATTCATAGTGGCCTCAAGCCATATTGCTGTGGTACATGTGGATAAAACTTTTCGCGGAAAGGTTAGCTGAAGAAACACGAGATGATCCATACCCTCAAGCCACATTCCTGCGGTACATGCGGAGCAAACTTTTCGCTGAATGGTGATCTGAAGAGGCATATGTTTATCCATAGCGGTCTCATGCCTCATTCCTGTGGTACATGCGGAGCAAACTTTTCACGGAAAGGTAACTCGTAGACCCACAGGATGATCCATAGTGGTCGCAAGCCACATTCCTGTGGTACTTGCGGAGCAAGCATCTCACGGAAAAAGAAACTGTAGGCCCACTTGATGAACCATACTGGTACAAGAGGAGCAACCTTTTAACAGGAAGGTGGCATGACAATGCTCATGATGTTCCATAGTGTTCACAAGCCATATTCGTGTGGTACATGTGGACGAAACTTTATTCGGAAAAAGCCCCTGTCGACACACATGATGATCCACACTCTTCCAAGTCATATTCCTGTGATACATGTGGAGCAAACCTTACTAAAAAAAGTGAACTAAAAACACACATGTTGATCCATAGTGGCCTCAAGCTACATTGCTGTGGTCATGTAGAAAAAACTTTTCGCGGAACAGTTAGCTGAAGAAACACGAGATGATCCATACCCTCAAGCCACATTGCTGCGGTACATGCGGAGCAAACTTTACTCGAATAAGCGAACTACACACACATGTTGATCCCTCAAGCCACACTCTTGTAGTACATGTGGACGAAATTTTACTCAGAAAATGCTCCTGAAGACTCTAACGATGATCCATGCTCGTCTCAAGTAATATTCCTGTAATACATGTGGAGCAACCTTTACTCCGAAATGTGAACTAAGAACAAACATAAATATCCATAGTGGTTTAGAGCCACATTTGTGTGGTACATGCGGAAAAAACTACACCCGGAGTAGTTACCTGAAGACACATTATGATCCATAGTGGTCTAACCATAAATTCATGTACTATATACGGTGCAAACTTTACTTCGGAATGAAGTTTGAGGAGACATATCTTGGTCCATTGTGGTCTAATGCCTTACTCCTTTGCTACATGCAGAGCAAATTGTTCTCAGAGAGGCCATTTGGACGGACACTTTAAGATCCATAGTGGTCTCATGCCACATTCCTGTAGTTAATGTGGATAGAACTTGATTGACAATGGATATTTAAGTGACACATGTTGATCCATAGAGGTCAAAAGTCACGAAATTTCATGCGGTGTAATCATTAAAAGGAAGGGTAATATGAAAACCCATATATTGTTCCATAGTGTTCTCGAGCCACATTCCTGTTGTACATGTACCCTGAGAAGACACACATGATGGATTATTGAAGTCTTATTCCACATTTCTGTGGAACATGCGGAGCTAAATTTACTCAGAAAGGATATTCGAAGATGCATGTGATGATTGATAATGGTTAAGTACATGCGGAGCGAACTTTACTAGGAAAGGTATCTCTAAGCCACACATGATGTTCAATAGTGATCTAGTGTCTCATTCCTAAAGTACATATTGTATCCATCTCACAAGGATATGCTCAATCACGTCCTGGCTAGCTGTGTGGTGCGAGGCATGTTACGTCCAACCCACTCAGTGATTTCACATTGGATATGATAGCACTTTTTTATAGGATCTACAAGACTAGATTGGAAACAAACATGTTTCAAAAGACATGAGTTTATTGTATAAAACTCCCAGAAAATATTACACATAATTTACAAACACTTACATTTTGGAAAAATCGAAAATTCAAAACATTAGATACATAATAAATTCATATATTCTTATATTATCGCGTTACCTTGCTTAGGTATCCTTTATCATTGAATATTTATCTTTATTTCTTTCCACAACATTTTATTTACTTAGACATAAAGCATGCCTATCACTTTATGTTATTTTTATCTAAGGCTTCTGCAGATATTTAACTGTGTTATTAACATCCCTTCTGGGCTTCATTCATATTTTATTTACATTAAATCTATTTATCCAAGTTCTGTTACTTTTATCGATAAGCCTTAGTCCTCCTAACCAATCAACACTTTTAAAAACAAATATCTGCCCATCCTTGAATTCACGTCCCATCACAATCATTTCCATGCAGTAGGGTGGTTTATAAGGGGTGTATCACATGCTATCACTTTACATTTTGCAGTTACCTTTTAAACTCAAATTTGAGTTAACCCGTTTTATATCTTACATGCATCTTAAGGTAGGAATCGAATATTTGATGATCAACTTATTTCTGACTTTTTATGGTTAAATATTATCCGATTTTCACAAACTTAATGCGGGGATGATTTTTAAAAACCCACTAATTCAATTATTTAATTCACAATTACTTATTTAAAAATTTGCATGTTCCAATACACGCTTTAATATCCATTCAGCAAACCTTACCTTTTGTATACAAAACTCCATTGTATTCATCCCTCGCGTTTAGGAACGGACGGTCGGTCGCTCGCCCTTCCTCGTTTAACGTGATTTATTATCTTCTTCGCGCTCCATTCACTGACTTTAAACTTTCTACTGTTTCACTCCCTTTAAGACAAAACGTATGATGATCCAAGCTACCACATTACTTCATTAACAGTATCCCTCACTGACTCATATTTATTTCATTTTCCGTGTGACCCTGCTAGAGTTCGAGATCATAACTCAGTACCTTTCATTTCACATACTTTATACTTAGCAATTGCCCTGTGGGACTTAGATTGCAACACAATAAGGCCCTTGGCTCGAATCCCTATTCGACCAGGCGCAAACAATATTTGGTCGGTTAACATAGCGTCGTTGGTACAGTACAGGCCATGTGAATCTAGGCTCAGAGACACTCGGTGGCCCTCCTGTCGAAATCACATATCGTAGAAGCACTGGTACTCTCCATATTAATACTTGGCAATTGCCCTGCGGGACTTAGATTGCAACACAATAATGCATTTGGCTCGAATCCCTGTTCGACCAGGCGCAAACAATATCGACGACTTCCGACAATTATACCTTTTATCTCCAAACTTATGCACGTCACAGGATATATTCACTTCATTTGCTAGCATTTACTTTATTTATTCTTTATAGGCCTTATTTCAGCACACAACTTTTATATACCTTGGATCGTCATCGTATCTATAACAACTTACTTTACCGTAGCTCAATAGCTTATAACTTCATATATCATTTCTTTGGTGTTCGATTACCACCTGTTATTACTTTTATTACTTGCTGAATAGCGTTATTTTATTATCATATTAAGGTATCCCAATGATCCTTCAATTATTTTTATTATCTCACGTATTTCAATTATTTTACTTACTTAATCATTCAACTCGAGTTTATTATTATCATCATTTTTATCAACATTCATTAATTAATTATTAATTCGCGGACTGCAATTTGTTTACCGTAACATTAACATCTCGGAGTATAAAACTCATCATTTCTCATTTTGGATCATAAAACTCAATATTTATTATTATTATTATTATTATTCAACGGTGCTTGTTTCATTTACGTTACTTTCATTTATTTGGCATGCATTTTATTCGCCATTTCCGTTATTACATTCGATTCCTCCTTTTAGATCATTAATTCATTGTTATTTAACCATTTTTACGGGTTTCAACATTATTATTACTGTCATTTTTGCACTTTTATCATTATTTTAACATTGCTGCAAACCGTCTTGGCGGTTGCCTTATAACCTCTTAATATCATTTGATTACTCATTGTGCATATATTTTTATACATAAAATCACTGAAATAGCATATCATACATTCACTTTAATATTATAAACATTTTTGACTCACCCACATTTCAGCTCATGACGTGATTTCTGGATGATTTCGCCCACATAATTTCTTCAGAAAATCATCTTCATATCATAATATACCTTTTCTAACACTTGGTCATCATATCGACACACGACAATACATTGATACATTTTCTTAATTTCACTTTTAACACATGTTAAAATAAATAAATAAATAAAAATTCACTTATTTCACTATTTCACTATTTACAATCGAATACGGACCAATTCTCAGCGTACAAAATTCTTGAAAACAGCCTAGATGGTTTCTCCCTGTACAGCTTTGAACGTGTGATTCTCCTATTCCTCCCTTCGGTAAGTCTCTCTCTTCCTATAATTCCCGAGGTCGTAATTGTCTCTTTCTTGAACCTCCATCTAGATAGCTTTTCTCTCTAATTAATGCTATATCTGTCCTACAATTGCGCTTTACTTTTCCTCTATCATAGCCTATAGCAATTTATAGCTCCCTTCCTACTGTAATCTTCCCTGAAGATTGTATAAAAATGTTCTTCAATTTAGCTGCCTTTTTCTGCGCGCTATAACTTCTCTCTCTACATTCTATGTTAGGAGTTCTTACCTCCTATACTGACCTCCTATTTTTCCCACTTCGTTCTTAATTGTTCAAAAAATGCTATCGCGTCTTCTGCTTTCACTTTGCCTGAGCGCGGCTTGGTTTCGAACCAACGCTACTTGCTAACTTCGTTTGATTATTTACTGTTGATCGCACTTGATATGTATTTGTCTCTTGTGAGACTCGAACTATAGTGTCTCTGAATGTAGTTCTTACGATTTTCTCGCTGACTTGCGCATTTCGTTCCCGAGGCTAGACCTAACTCGTTCGTACTTATTAATTTTTAAGTAACATGCCTATACAAAGGCTGTTAAAAATTAGCTAACTGCGAATCGCACTTGAACTGTGGTCTTTTGAAGATTCTTCTACAACTTGCCTCGAACAAAGTCTATCTCTCGACTGATAAACTGTCATTATAATGTGACTGTACTTTATATCTGGTAGACTGAATCTGATGCGATGTGCACCTCTGCACAGCTCCTCTCGACTGGTGAAACTTCTGTCGACTGAATACTGAATGATACTGGATGAAACTCCTCTTAAACTGAATGAATCTGAATGATAGTAAAAAAAAAGTCAACCCCTGGCACTATCCAGCCCATGACGGGCTAAGGCCGACCAAGCGACCGCTGCCCAGCCATTTGGCCTGCAGATATTGGGGTGACGCGTGATCAGCGCGTCGGGTCCCCTCGGCCATTAATCCTGGCATTCGTGATCGGGGCGCTGTCTCACTGTCAGGCAGCTACCCACTTGTCCTCACGAGGCTGAGTGCACCCCGTTCCAACCCTCACGGCAGTCTTAAAATCCCTGATGGAGCCGGGGATCGAACCCGGGGCCTCCGGGTGAGAGGCAGGTGCGCTACCCCAACACCACGGGGCTGGCTGAATCTGAATGATACTGAATGAAACTTCTCTCAAACTGAATACTTCTTCCCTCGACTACTCCCTGTTTGTTCGTTTCTGTCTAGAAACTAGTTCCCTTCAAATTTGGAAGCTGAATTTCTGATTCCCTGGTCTAATCTTCTTCAAAATTTATTCTTAAGTGTGTTTTATAAATATATTTTGATTGCCGGCTGGCGGAATGAAAATCTTTCGCTAGTTTATCTTTAATTAATTAAATTATTTAATATCCATTTTGCGGGGCTAGCCTCTAGTCCCCTTCTGGTCCGTGGATAGCCTTCCGCTGAATTATGATGACGTATCTCTTAGCTTGCAGTATCTCAAGTGCCTTATTCGGGCCTGCCAACTCACTGATTTTTCTTGTCCCTGTATTTTTCCTCACTCTAGGTTTAATAATTCTGGTGGGTTTATTTGGTTAAGTTTCATGTGGTAAAGCCCCTTTCTCTTTGCGTGTGAAAACTTCTGAATTACAAATTCCTGGGTTAAGTCTTATAAGAGCCTCTCATGAAATAGTTTGGTGAAGTTGCTTATTCATAGGAATTTCGAGTAGTATTTATTGCCTCTTGACTTTGACTCTCCCTAACGTTTTTATAGCTCTGCTAATGGCTTTTTCCTTTTAACCTGTCAAACTAATGGAGTTTATGTGCCTGAGCTTGACCATCTCCATCCCTTTGTAGTGTTCCTGTGGTCATTCTACAGTGGGCTTACTCTCGTCTTTTCTTGCAATCTTTATAAAGTTTTAAAATCTCCCAATAACTGGTCAGGAGTTCGATCTTGTGCCGATCCCAGATGGGCACAATATGAAGCAAAATGTGCTGAGAATGGTATTTTGAAGAATCATGATCTATAGTATCCTAATGCCGTATTGATGTTGACCGTGCGGAGTGAAGTTTACTCAGAAAATTAATTTGAAAACAACATTATGTCAAGCCATATTCATGTGGTGCAGGTGGGGTAATCTTTACTCAGAAAGGTCCACTGAAGAGACACTTATTGATCCATAGTGGTGCAAAGTTACTTTCTTTTCGTTTATAAAGGGTATTTTTGTTTCGGAATGATTCATTGAAGAGCCCCTTTCTAAGTTGTACATGTAGTATGAATTTTAGAAAATAAATTTTTGATTAACACAAGACGATCCATCTTGGCTAATCACTGTACAGATGTCCCTCATACGCACACGCACCAAAATAAGTTTTGCATATTGCTGGCCAAGTGTCGTAGTGTCTCAAACCCATTAGTCGTTCTTACAACCCAGAGTGTATGGCAGGCACATGTCACAGGGAGATTATCCGGGCACCTGTAGTGAAAGGCTATGTTGAAAACATTTGCCACTTTTTCACTTACATTGACGAAAACGCTCGCCGGCACATTGCTAATGCGTATCTTCAGGAAACTGATATTCAGAGAATCGAATGGCTATCCTATGCTCCTGATCTCAATATTGTGTAGAGCAGGCGTGGACACTGATTAAAAACTGAGTCCCTTCCCACTGTGCTCCATGGCAATATGCAGAACTTTTTAATGTGCGTAATTCATATTGGTCTAGTGCCAAATTCAAGTGTTATATGCGCAGCTACATTTAAACAAGAATCATCTTTTGAGAGTCTCATGTGACTTAGTTGCCAGAAGGCATATTAAGTATGACTTGCGGAGCAGTTTTCACTTAAGAAGGGTGTTTGAAGACTCATGGCTCATACTGGCATAAAATTATATATTGTTCTACCCTGGGCTTCCCACAGGGTAGTGCCACCCCCTATCGGATCCTTTCACCACCCTTCACCCCATTTCACGCCACAACCACAGAGAAATCAACAACAGCAAACATCCAGCCATGGCAAAAGCACTCAACTTGACAAACCAACCACACACACATGTGGTTATCCTTACAACATCCTTACAACATAAGTCCAAACAGGTAGCTGCCTACTATCTAGCACATGTATTCGCTGACCAAATTATACAAACATTGACGATTCCCTTAAATACTCCCCACACCAGGAACTGGGTGCTCTTTCGTTTACCAGACTTTGAGGTGCTGCCTGACGTCCAACCGTTCTACCGTCCAGTGAGTGTAGTAATAAAAAAGGTTCTCCCTAGTGAATCCTTTCCATCCAAACCTAACTCCTGTATTCATCACATTCATTCTTTGCACAGTTTCAAACTCACGGTAATTAAATCATTTATATTCTTTTAAACCGCCTTCTTGTATTTCTAACCTCCCCTTGTTCGAACTCCGGTTCTCAGCCAGCGAGCTCTAATCCGCTGCACCACGACGGTCGCCTTAGCTATGTGTCAGTTAACCTTGTAAACACGCCAGCAGTAGCCTACTCGCCGCTGCTTGCTCCATTCATTACAGAGCAAGCACGCACTTCCTTACACCCGAGTTATTGTCCTGCAGACCACCCCAACTCGAGCTACCTACTCCCAAGGACAATACAATATTCATATAGTAAGGAGCAAAATTTACTGAGTAAGGAGCTTTGACCTGTTAATTCATATTGGAAAAATCAATATGCATGAGGTACTTCCAGTCATGAGCACGAGGTAAGATTCCGAGGCACACATTTTAATTGATAAGTACCAGAATTTCTATTTATTTACTGTAGAGCATGCGATCAAAGATTTTTTATAGGCTATGGAAACAATATATATGTTCACATACGGAGCAAAAAGCAGAACCATATTCAGGTAGTTTATTTGAGCAAAGCTTGTAGGAAAACACATTTCAAATACGAATAATTTGTAATTGTGATTCACTTATAGAGGGTGAATCATAATTCCTATTACAAACTTCTGGGGGTTGTAGAGGGGACTATGTAGATTACTTTTGGTTAGGAACCCATGTGCGGACATGTATCGTTTCGATGCCAAATCAGTTCGACACGATTGCACATCTCCCACTTCACTAGAGAGACGTATGCACTACAGGAGATGTTCCTCGAGGTGATCCTGCTGTTCCTTACACATTGTGTACCTGCACAACATGATGGCATACACACGACCCACTACACCTGTTTTGTGTTCAATAATGTGCGCTCCAGACAGAACGCGTGCAACAAGATCTTCTTCCGAATCGACAGGAGTCTCATATGCATGGTTTTTCATGGGGCCCCACAGGAGAAAGTCGAGGGAAATTTAATCTGGCGATCGTGGTGGCCACGAAATTGGACCACCTCGACCTATCAAGCTTTACCCAAATGTTTGTTCGAAATATTCGCTGCCTGCACGTGCAAAGTGCGTTATTGTGCCGTCATGTTGGTCCCACATTTGCTGACGTAGTGCCAATGGCAAATTTTCACAGAACTCTACCAGTACCTATTCCAGGAAGATCAAGTATATGGGACCCGTTAGGCGGTATGGAAGAAGGTACGGCCAAATCAGATGACAATCAAGGATACCAGTCCATTTATTGATGCCGAACCGTTGCTATATCCACGTGGCTGTGTGGCATGCGGATTTTCTTCAGCGCAAATGTGACTGTTTTGAGAGTTATAAACAGCTTTCCTGGGTAATTGAGCTTCACTGGTGAAAATAACGCGACGCGGAAAGTGGGGTTAGTTAATATACTGGTGTAGAAAGCAAGCAAGGAAGTTGGCACGTGGCGAGAAATCTGCCGGGCCCATTGCTTGAACTTTTTGTGTGTTGAAAGGGTGCAGTTGCTGGTCACTTAAAAGACGCCAGACGCTCGATTGGGACCCATTCACGGCATTGGGAATGTTTTACGTACTCGTCGACGTGTCCTCTCCTACGCGATGAAGGACATCCTCCCCAAAGTTGATAGTGTGACGCAGTGGCGTGTGGTGGGATTTTACTTAGGGTAAGCAATGGTTTTCTTCGCAAAATCATTGAAGACCCAGTTGTAGAAGTATCGGATATTTTGAACTTAATCTATCTCAATTGAAATCAATGATAAATGTTATACATTTAGTTAAAATAGCGAATATAAGCTTTCACTTTCGTGTTAATAGGCCTACTCAATTGAGGAGTTGGACGATTTCCTAAAAAAAAAAAAAAAAATTTTTCTCAAATTTACCGCACATCACACGCTGGCATCTCTAGGCCCAAATCCCGGTGCCATATTTTTACAGATTTCTCACACCTACTAGTGTAAACAATACCAAAAGAGGGCATAACGCTATTGTGCTGCTTCAAGCGACTCCGCAAGGAACTCGCAGTAGGTATCCACGGCCGACTGAGAGGTATCACAGAACAACGAAGTGTGAATGGGTTCATTAAAACAATACAGGACACAGAGACTGGAATATCACTATAACCAAAGTAAATAATTATTGTACCCATCATTATTTTACTTGGGTAAGCAATGCTTACCTTACATCCATAGAATACACGCGCCTGGTGTGACGTGTCTGTGGAGCACCACAATCAGCCCTCCTTGGTTGGAATGTACTAATTTCTAACAGTCTTTGTTATAGTCTCACAAAAATGGTATGTGATGGGGTGGGGCGATGTGGAAAATGTTCATGATACGTGTGTTGTGCAGCTCAACCATTACGTCCTGCTTCGCCATACAATAGTAACATCTCGAAGTACTCTTCAAAAGTGTATGCCGCCATCCTGTACTGTAGAATGACTGGATCACAACTGCTGTCAAAGCGAACTCACTGTCACTACCGTTTGTTAACGAACAGACTACACGATTTCATTGGACATTGGTTTTGTTCTGTACTGCGTCCTGACTGGATTACAACTGCTGTCAATGCGGACTCACTGTCACTACGGTTTTTAAACAGAAGATATACGTACTGTGTGACATCAGGAAACTGCAGAGCTTGCCCTCAGCCAATGTAATTTGCATTAGCCGTAAAGCAGGCTATGTAAAATAAAAGTGAGCTTCAAACCGATTTTGTATCGAATCGATAAATGTCGCGACACGGGTTCATCTTCAAACTGTGATCTACTTAGTCCTCTGTACAACCCCCAGAAGTTAGGAATTATGAGTCACCCTGTATAAGGCGAGAATGGTTTGTTAGAAAGCGGTATAGTAATGAACCACATTGTAATTCAAAGTGTTCGATTCATTAATAATGTATATTTGTGGATTTATATATTCTTTCTTACTGAGAAGAGGCTACATTTAGGTTAAATGTTATGGAGCAGAATTTTCGTGTAAGATATGTCCGATGAGAATCATGTTTATCCTTAATGTTTAACTTAAAAGATTCTCTTTAAAGTTTGTAAAAATATACCAATTTAATCCACAGCACGCTAATGCCATATTTCTTGTTGAGGGGACCCGCTAGGGTCTATATCTATAATGTTAAATATACTGTTTTAGGTACATTTTTCTCGGACAGGGTTCATACTAACGACTTCATTTTTTCTCCTGCATTATTTATACCATCTTGCACCTTTTTAACATAGAGGTTTATTCATTAGAGTTATTAATCCATTTTTAGCCTATTTTCAATTTTGAAAAAATAGGCTTATGAGATCACCTTTTGTCCGTGTGTGTACGTGTGTGTGTGTGTGTGAGGTGTGTGTGTGTCCCCCTAATAACTTTTAAACGGCTTGAGCGATTTCAATGAAACTCGGTAAGTTCATAGCACTATTTCCGGCGACCCCGACCGATCCCTTCAAATTGTGTTACGTATCATCAATCCAACATGGCGGCTGTGCGAAATATTTCACCAGCATTCAATATCTCCGAAACTATTCCCTATATCACCGTGGAATTTTTCACGGTGATAAAGGACGCAACTAGCAGTTCACCTATGTGACTTTTGAAAAACTGGTTACTACAAAACCAACATGGCGGCCACGCGAATTCGCGACTTTTAAATAGACGTTTCTCGCGATCTAACCAACCAAACGCAATAAAGCTTGGTACAGTATATGTTTATACACATTGTAATGCATCGACATCTAACTTCGATCAATTGTTTACATAACCACAAGATGGCGGATGTGCGAAATATTTCACCGGCATTCTATATCTCTGAAACTATTAGCAGTATCAGCCTGAAATTTTGTACGGAGATAAAGGGCACTACTGGAAGTTCATCTATAAGACTTTTAAAAACCGCTTAACTACAAAACTAACATGGTGGCCAAGCGAATTTGACAATTTTAATAGACCTTTCTCGCAATTTAATGATCCAAACGCAATGAAATATGGTACAGGAAATGTTTATACACATTGTAATACCCTGGTATCTAATTTAGTTCAATTGTTTACATAACCTCAAGATGGCGGCTGTGCGAATTTTAAAATTAAGTTTTTATTTCTTGTGTCGTAATCATGCGATCGAAGTGAAAGTTTGAATAATGAACCTACGCAATAAATTTCCTTTAATGGTATATGACTCTATGGCCTACACATTTAACAATCCAACATGGCGACCATCCGAAATATTTAGACGGCTCTGAATATCTACGAATCTATTATATCAATCAAACTGTTTTTTTTTTTGTTCATAGGGGCTATGAACATAAGTTCACCTATAGGACTTTAAATAACCTGGTGATCACAAATGCAACATGGCGGCGACGCGAAGTATAAATATTCACATGGACGTTTGTCGCAATTTAACCATCCTAGTGCAGAGAAACTTGGTAGAGTAAATCCTTATGAAAATGAAAATCCACAGCCTGCTTCCAGTCTTCGACCGGGTCAGGAATGGAATGAATGAAGCCCCCAACTAGCGGCGAGGATATGGAATGTGCCGGCTGCCGAGGCCTGACGCACTCCTCTGGGGCAATGATTAAATGAATGACAGGTGAAATGAAATGATAGTGGAGAGTGTTGCTGGAATGAAATTTTGACAGGGAAAACCGGAGTACCCGGAGAAAAACCTGTCTGCCTCCGTTTTGTCCAGCACAGATCTCACATGGAGTGACCGGGATTTGAACCACGGACCCAGCGGTGAGAGGCCGGCGTGCTGCCGCCTAAGCCACGGAGGCTTCAGAGTAAATCCTTATACGAATGTTAATCCACTGCCATCTAATTTATTTCAATTGTTTCCATAACCACAAGATGGCAGCTGTGCGAAATTTTAAAATATCCTTGTTATTTCTTGTGTCCTAATCATGCGATTGAAGTTTGAATGCTACACGTACACAATAATCTTCACGTAACAGTACGTAACTCGAGGACCTACATATATAACATCCAACATGGTGACCATCCGAAATATTTAGTCAGATCTCAATACCTACGAACCTATTACAGCAATCAAACTGGAATTTTGGATGTTGATAGTGGCAGTTAACATAAGTAGGATATGAAAATAGGCTGTATAGTTCTTCACGGAACTACTTGTTTTATTAAGTGCAACATTGTTTGGAAAAATCGCTGACTTATTAGCCCCTTGTTTCTGTATTAAACGCATCTCTCCAAAACCGTTGTGTTCAAGTATGTACCGTATATTATTAGTTTATGTAACATCTGAAAGTTTCAAGATTGTATACTGAATAGTTTTTGAGAACATATTCCTTTTGTTCAGAAAAAAGTGAACGTGCAGAAACAAGCCTTCAAAGTTTTTCAATGTAATCCTGCCCCATATGTTGGAACATCTAGGTTGTCTTCTATCTCACCCTCTCGTCTTCTTCTCACAGCTCTCTTAGTTTGTCTTTACAGTTCTTTTCAGTCCTTTTCTGCACATTCAACCTTCCCTTTCCGTCCAAAATCGATTTTCAAATAAAATGGATGGGATAGAATTCTTATTGAAAATCTGCTGATTTAAGGAATTTTTGGAAATTGTGGTAAATTAAGGGGTTGAGGGTGATGGGGGATAGGGAAACGGGTGGGAGTATAACTGTAAGATGAGATGCCATTTTGAAAGACTCCCTCTTACCCTTGAGAAGGTTTACCATCTTTTAGCCTATTTTCAATTTTGAAAAAATAGGCTTATGAGATCACCTTTTGTCCGTGTGTCTGTGTGTGCGTGTGTGTGTGTGTGAGGTGTGTGAGTGTGTGTCCCCCTAATAAATTCTAAACGGCTGGAGAGATTTCAATTAAACTCGGTAAGTTCATAGCACTATTCCGGGTGACCCCGACCGTGCCCTTCAAATTTTGTTACGACTCACCACTCCAACATGGCGGCTGTGCCAATTTTTTCACCAATATTCAATATCTCCGAAACTATTACCGATATCACCCTGGAATATTTTACGGTGATAAAGGGAAGTACTAGAAGTTCACCTATGTAACTTTTGAAAAACTGGTAACTACAAAACCAACATGGCGGCCAAGCGAAGCCGCAACATTAAAATAGACGTTTCTCGTGATTTAACCAACCAAACGAAATAAAACTTGGTACAGTATATGTTTATGCACATTGTTATGCACCCACATCTAACTTCGTTCAATTGTTTACATAACCACAAGATGGCGGCTGAGCGAAATATTTCACCGGCATTCTATATCTCTGAAACTATTAGCGGTATCACCCTGAAATATTGTACGGAGATAAAGGGCACTACTAGAAGTTCATCAATAAGACTTTCAAAAACCGGCTAACTTTAAAAAGAACATGGCGGCCAAGCAAATTTGAAAATTTTAAATATACCTTCCTCGCGATTTAATGTTCCAATCGCAATGAAATTTGGTACAGGAAATGTTTATACACATTGTAATGCAATGGTATCTAATTCAGTTCAATTGTTTATATAACCTCAAGATGGCGGCTGTGCGAATTTTAAAATTAAGTTTTTATTTCTTGTGTCGTAATCATGCGATCGAAGTGAAAGTTTGAATAATGAACCTACGCAATAATTTTCTTTAATGGTACATAACTCTATGGCGTATACATTTAACAATCCAACATGGCAACCATCCGAAATATTTAGATGGCTCTGAATATCTACGAATCTATTATAGAAATCAAACTGATTTTTTTATGTTCATAGGGGCTATGAACTTAAGGTCACCTATAGGACTTTAAATAACCTGGTGATCACAAATCCAACATGGCGGTGACGCGATATATAAATATTCACATGGACGTTTCTCGCAATTTAACCATCCGAGTGCAGTGAAACTTGGCACAGTAAATCCTTATATGAATGTCGAACCACATGCATCTAATTTATTTCAATTGTTTCCATAACCACAAGATGGCAGCTGTGCCAAATTTTAAAATCTGTTTGCTACTTTTTGCGTTCTAATCATGCGATTAAAGTTTGAACGCTACACTTACACAATAATCTTCATGTAACAGTACATAACTCTAGGACCTACATATTTAAAATCCATCATGGCGACCATCCGAAATATTTAGTCGGTTCTCAATATCTACGAATCTATTACAGCAATCAAACTGGAATTTTGTATGTTGATAGTGGCAGTTAACATAAGTAGGATATATGAAAATAGGCTGTATAGTTCTTCACGGAACTACTTGTTTAATATTAAAATACTCAAATTTAAAATTTGTAGTTGGACCCTTTGGCAAAAGTTAAAAACGTAACATCTCCTGGAGGTAAGGGCGTGACCCCCTTTAATTTGAGCCCTCGTGCGACTCTACGATTATTAGTTCGAGAGATATAAATAATCAATAATGTTGAACGGCTATCCTGAATCGAACAAATGAAGATACCTTCCCCTCTATCTCAGGGCACCCCCTCCGCTGTTGTGATGGCTACCTATCTCATAATGTACCACGGAAATGAGGGCGTTACACGCTTTAATTTGAATCCGTGCGCGGCCTTCTACAATTATTGATTCGCGAGAATGTTTTATAATGTAGTTAGGCCCTTTGGAATAATCTGAAGAAAATGACTGAAATTTATCTTCAGACATTGATAGTTTTCTAGCTGTTGAACAAGTAAGGGTATAACCATTGGGCGGGATTGGGAGGAGGAAATCACGGGAACGTGTATTGTTGTCAACAACGAGATCTCCCTGCAGATAATGTTTCCGCACCCACGCAGTGAGGACTTGGAAATGCAATTTAAAGCACTTATAATTAAGACATGACCATGAATGATATCTCAAAGTAAAGAAGGAATTCTGTAGATTTATTTGGAATGAGAAATAAAAATCAATTTTAGCCAAATTTCACCCTACCGGGTCCCCTTAATCATTTTATCAGTAAGCTGGGCAAACATATTCTCGCCGGTTGGCCAAAACAACTCACTTCTGCACTCCATTTAGAAAGGAATTCAAACAACGAATTCTGGGACTACCGACCGTGTACCAAAATTCAAGCTAGCCAAGCAAGTTGCAAAACGTTTTTCAGTAAGATAATCTAGAGCAGCAGTTCCCAAACTTTTTCGGTCACGGAACCCTTCAGAAATCATGTTTTTTTCCGCGGAACCCTAACTCTATCCCTGATTTTTACTGAGCATTGTGAACCCATAACGTTCTTCCTGTTTTCATCTCTTCATATTGCCTGGGTGTTTTGTATAGCCTAACGCTAACGTTGTAGGTTTGGAAACAAAGAGAAAACATTTTGAATGTATATACAAGCCTTTATTTTGGTACAAAAATATAAACAATTATTTTAGAACAATAAAAAATGGATTTCCATCTAATTTCTAATGTTATGAATGAAATTGTTTCATTTTCGTTCTTAAAATAGTTTTCAAATCTGGCTTTATGTCCGACAGCTGAACACGTAAATCCGGGGCAGCATTCAACTTACTCCTAAATTTTTAAGCATAAGCAGAAAAGCCTGCTTCGCATTGATAGGTGGACACGAAGGGAAGCAGAGCTCGGATAGTCTTCTCGGCTACTGACGGGTATACGTCCATCAGTCCTACCCAAAAGTCATTCAGCGGCACTAATTCAAATATCGTTTTAAAATCGGAGGTATATTGAATTTCAATAGGATCTTCATAGTCAGGCACGGGCATGTGAGGTTTATTTCGGTTGGCAAATGGATTTTTCACCCACTCAATGCCCTTTATTATGCTGGTATCTGGAAGTACTCCGTCATAGTTTTCGAAAGAATAATTAAATGCTCACAAATGTTTTTGTGCACATCAGCTTTGATTTCTATCTCATTTTCACTCAGAAATTGTGCCAGGAGAGAAAAACATTCAAAGTTTTTCTCATTTACGCATTCGATCCAAAAGTTAAGTTTGGTTTTGAATGATGTTATTTTGTCTCTGAATGTGAACGTGTTTATATCTTTACGCTGAAAAGATGTAGTAACTTCATTCAGTTCCCTGAATACGTCAGCGAGGTAAGCACATCGCATGAGCCACTTCTCTTTGCGTAAAAATTCAGCATGTTTGCTAGGCGCGGGAAAGTTTTCTTCCCCTCCGAAGAAAACCAGAAGCTGGTTGCGCAGCTCAAAAAGCCTGGCAAGGACTTTGCCTCTTGAAAGCCATCTAATTTCTGTGTGTCTTAAAAGCGATTGATGTTGACTCCCAATTCCTTCACAAGCTTTTGCAAAAAGTCTACACTGGAGTGGGCAAGACTTTACATAATTGACAATGTTTACAGCCTCATTAAGAACGTCCTTTAATTCTGGTGGAATGTTCTTCGCCACAAGGGCATGCCGATGCAAGATGCAATGGCTACTGGTACAATTAGGTGCTATATTTTTTATTCTTGATACCGTCCCTTTCAATTTTCCCACCATCGATTCCCCATCGCTTCATACGTTAACACACTTTTCCCAATCAAGATCATGTTTACGCTCATGAATCATGTATGATTTAAAAAAATTCTTTCCCGGTTGCATTTTTCTCAGAAGGTGCCCATAGAAACAAATCTTCTTCCATTAATTCTTTGAATGGGTACCTCAAGAAAACAAGCAATATCGCAAGTCCGGCGACATCTGTATTCTCATCCAGTTGCATTGAATACTCTTTACAATTCTTCAGTCTCTGAATTAATTTGTCTTCGATATAGTCGGCGATTTTATGTATACGGTCGGACACAGTGTTGTTAGAACATTGGATCTCTGAAACGTTTTTCACCGCTTCCACTCCAAGCATACAGCCGACTATTTCTTTAACACATGGTTTGATGAGATCCTCTGCAATTGTATGTGCTTTCCCAGTACGGGCAATCCTGCAACTTAAGAGAAACGATGCTTCAGTTGCGTTCTTATCAGTCTTTGCCAATTTCTCTAAGCAAGCCAGAGCGTCATCGTGAACTTCCTTGTGGGTTAAAAAAAACTGACGTCCTTTCCCTTTAGGTGCAGGTGGTTTGCTTCTAGGTGTCCTTCAAGCTTAGCGGGAGACAATGAACTGTTAAGGAGAATTTGGTTGCATATGACGCATTGCCCGTCCGGATGCTCTGCATTTCCAATATGAATAAATCCAAATGATAGAGAGACTAAGATTCATTGTATTTCCTTTTTTCGAAGATTTTCAACCTCCTCGTTTGATCCTGACACTAGTTAATGTGTTCGCTTTTTGACCATCAGTGGGATGTTCCATCGCAGTTGTGCCCGAAAATGAATAAAATAAGAAAGGTCAAACTTCAGGCTGACTCAATTTGTGAACAAAAAAATATGATTCTAATATCCTTGTAGTTTTACTCACCAAACTGCAATGAAGAGCATAGTCTTGATCTTGATTCTCATCAGGTCCAGATGACAGTGTCTCAGTACTATTTTTTGGCACCTGAAAGCGAACCCGTCTTGAGCCAGTTAACCATGGCGTTAGTAGCTTCCAGAAATAGTGGGAAAACAATTGTAAGTGCATACATAAGTAGATTATATATGTATCTGATTAATGAAGCGGTTATATCGTCATATCGAAATGTTATTTACATCAAAAAATGTAGTTTAAATTCAGTGGACCTTTCAAAATAACGTTTTTGATGTTTGACAACACTAATATAATGTTAAAAAGATTTCCAATGGTTTTCTCTAAAGGAATGTACTCAACCGAAGTGTGTATCTTGTTCCGCCTTTTCAATTTGATAGCTCAAAGTCAAATTTGTCCAGTTAACTTTACAAGAAAGAAAATAGGTATAAACAAGAAGTTCCGTGAAGAACTATACAGCCTACTTTTCATGCCAATGATTATTCTACAGAATATGAACCTATCTAGAATAATGACGAAATTAAGTTGCTAATATCGAAATTTCCAATTAGTTCGAAATACTGTATAGGCCTACTTGGCATAATGAATCCTAATAGAGCACTACAGTTGGCAGCCCTGATGACTGAATATATTCTTAGTTCCATCTCTTAAGGTACAAAATACAAAATTTGGTTGAAGTCCAATGAATAGCATGGACGTTACATGCAGTTAAACATTGGATCTAACAGCGCGCGTAAAATTATGTTGGCAACAATGTCATGCATGTATTGGTCAGAAATAATCTGAAATAATATGATCTATTGTTGTGCCAATTTTGAATGAAATCCATTACTTATTATAGAAGTTACATGCATTTTAAAATTGGACCTATCAGCAGGCTTAGAATCATGTTGGCAGCACTGACGTATATTAGTTACTCCAAATTCATCTAGAATGCCAGGTTCTATACGTGTGCAAAGTTTAGGACTATTGGCTTGCATACTTTCTGATATATTGATATTAGGGTAACAAAAATAGGGACAGCACATATTAACAGTTGGCAGCCCTGGTTGCTCCTTAGAATACTCATAGTCATATCTGTTATGGTACACATACCACATACGAAATTTGGTTGAAATCCAAATGATAGTATGGAAGTTACATGTATTTAAAGTTGGACCTGTCTGCGGGCTTAGAATCATGTTCGTAGCACTGACGTATATATGTTACTCCAAATTAATATCGAATGTCAGGTACTATACGTGTGCATAGTTAAAAGCTGTCGGCTTGCATACTTTCTGATATATTGGTATTTGAATAAAATAAATTAGGAGCATTTATTAACAGTTGGCAGCCCTGGTAGGTCTTAAGAATACGCTCAGTCATATCTGGTTATGTACACATACAACATACGAAATTTGGTTGAATTCCAATTGATAGTGTAGAAGTTATATGCATTTAAAAATTGGAACTATCAGGAGGCTTATAATCATTTTGGCAACACTGCCATGTTTGGCCTCCTGGAAATTAAACTGAAATATTATGATCTGTACGTGTGCCAATTTTGAAATAGCTCCCATTCATACTGTCCAAGATATCCAACATGGAGCTCAAATTTCAATTGCGATTTTTTAGCAGTTGGTAGCACTGACATCATTTTCAAATATGGCCGTGAGATATTCAGGTATAGATCTTTACTCCAACCAAATTTTGTTTCGATTGCTGCAGCCGTTTAGGAGTTGATAGGGGGGGACACACACACAGCCAGACAGACAGAAGGACAGACAGACAGACACACATTCGCCCGATCTCATAAGTCTACTTTTTCCTCATTTTTGCAAAATGTGAAAAGTAGGCTAAAAATAAATGTGGAATCAATGTGTATAGTCGACTAAATATGAATCTCTCATGTTTAGGTTGAAAACAACCCACCTTGCCACACAACTAAGCCTCAGCCATGTTCTGACTAAACCCACTTTACCCCACTACTAAGCCTCAGTCATGTAATTTTTTTGATATTTTTCGAACCCATGATCGACTTTTGACAAATGAGGTGTTGTAGGACTCAGGCTAACGTTCTCTTTCCTATGGGCCACTCGTTATATTTTTCAATTTTTTTTAGAATATTTTTGTTTTGGAAAGTAGGCGATATATTGAAAACCAAACATGACAGAACGTTATACAATAGCTTATACGTATGGCCTCTATGTCCTTTATCGTTAGAACAAAAGCTTTTTTTGTTTTTGAAAAAAAGTTCAATTTTGGAATTTTTATAGTTTGGAAACTAGAAATTCCACAAAAAAGTTTGGTGGACATAAATTCATGGTCCTTACGCCGTCTACCCACAAAATAAATTTCAAGTCTCTAGGACTGAAAATAAACAGTAGGGGGGACTGCGGGTGTCCTAGATGATAGCCTACTTTCCTGGTGACGTCACAAGTTGGGGGCCATGACGTCACACGAGATGGCGGCCATGACGTCACACAATATGGCGGCCATGACGTCACAAGATGGCGGCCATAGCTTAACTAACCTAACCTACGAGGTGTGTTAAAAAAGTTCCAAAATGTTGACCCATAGCCTACTTTACTGGTGACGTCACAACGAGGGGTGATCGAAAATTTCCAAAATGTTAACGCATAGCCTACTTTCCTGGTGACGTCACAACGAGGGGTAATCAAAAGTTCTAAAATGTTAACCCATAGCCTACTTTCCTGGTGACGTCACAACGAGGGGTGATCAAAAATTTCAAATTGTTGACCCATAGCCTACTTTCCTGGTGACGCCACAACGAGGTCTGATCAGAAAGTTCCAAAATGTTGATCCATAGCCTACTTTCCTGTTGACGTCACAGGATGGCGGCTTACCAAAATGGCGGCTATCCAAAATGGCGGCTAACCAAAATGGCTGCCATGGCAACTAACCTAGCCTAACCTAACCTACGAGGTGTGTGCGAAAAGTTCCAAAATGTTAACCCATAGCTTACTTTCCTGGTGAAGTCACAACGAGGGGTGATCAAAACACTCCAATATGTTAACCCATAACCTACTTTCCTGGTGATGTCACATAGTAACGCGCCATACATTCAGGGGCAAAGCATGGTCGGATTTTGACGAATGAGGTGTCGTTGAATTCGGGATGACACCCCCTTTCCAAATTCTAAAATGTTGACTCATAGCCTACTTTCCTGTTGATGTCACATACTAATCTGCCGTACATTCAGGGGTAAAGCCGATATCTCCCGAACGCATGGTCGGATTTTGACGAATGAGGTGTCGTTGAACTCGGGTTGACACTCCCTTTCTAATGGTCAACCTATTTCCACCCCAAAATAAAACCTTCCCCTACTAGGGGGTGACATTGTAATTGTTTAGAATTCTCGCTTTTCAAGTGCGACATGTGGGAGTTTGAATGCTAGTAGGAAAATTAAACGTTGTTCCACATATGACAAATGTGAATTCCATGATCAGATGAAGTGCGTTTATATAAGACAAACAGAAGTTGGTTATATGTTGGCTGAAACGAGTAAAGAAAACATACTTCCTGGGGTGGAGACTAGCAGGATGAGAATGTTACTGAGCTGATTGCAATACGCTGACCTGACCTGACTTGACAACAGTGCAATGGAAAACAATCTGACAACCATGGTTGGGGTAGTGAAATGCATGTAAACACGAGTGAAACAACATGTAAGCTAACAAGTCACATCTTCATTGACTTGTACGGGACAATATGCAAGTAGATGCGTCACATGACCTCACGCTGGTGTTGGCCTTGAACGTTAGCTGTACACGTGCACGATGATAGAATGCTCAAGATTGTAAATCGCTGAGTTAGTAAAAAGTTCATGCGCGTGTAGGAATGTTGTAACCTGCAGTATAAGCTGGGTAAGAGGGGTTGCGTGGGGGTTTGGGAGGAAAGAGAGAGAGCGAGCTAGAGAAAGAAAAGAGAGATGTGTTGCTCATAACACTTTACTCTTAGTCACAAGTCTCTAACCATTTGGAACTTGTATGTGGAGCTGAAGAGAGTACACACACAGGGATATAGGTTGAGCACGACATGAGTGAATAAATAAATAAAAGGGACATGAGTCCACACAACATGTAATTTATTAATCCATGAATTAAAGGCTGAGCTAAATCCTAGCCATTTTACATAGAGTTTATTTCCTTTTTGTTTCAACACTTTTTCCACGAGGTAATATTTTAAAAACACTGTCTTGCAAAGTTCTTGGAGCCTTTTATAGGTTGATGGTTGAGATCCTCGAGTAAATAGGTGACTGGGATGTCCAGGTTGACTTGACGAATTCGAAATAGTTCAGTCCCCCAATTTGGTGTTCAGCCCTTATCAAAGGCAGACTTAAATTTGCTCACACGAACATGGTATCCGATGTTGAGGAGGTGACGTTTAGGGTCTGCTGTTTTTATGGGGTTAAACAGTTTATCCAGTCGCGGAATTTTTTTAGTCACAAGTCGTGGCTTGGTTCCAATGGTTTTGTGTTTGGTGTCATTGTAACGTGACACTAGCTCAGGTAGCTTATCCAACCAGCGGTAAGAGCCTTGAGCGGTAAATGCTTTCCACATCTGAGTTTTCAATGTTCGGTTAAACCGCTCGACCACACTGGATTTGAGATTGCTATACGTGGTGTAATGGTGAATATTCAAAGATTTGAGAAAACTAGAGAAATCCTTGTTGAAAAATTATTTTCCCTGGTCTGTTTGCAACTACAGGGGTTGTCGTTTGGATTGTTGAATAATATGTTGAAAGGCCTTGGTGACTAGTGGGCCAGACTTGCGAGGCACCGGTTCAACAAAGGCCATTTTGGAATACGTATCAATGACCGTCACATATAGCGTACACCATGGTTAACGCTAGCATAGGGAATAATTTCCACTAAATCGGCTTGCCAAAGTTCATCCACACCTCGTGAAATCTCCTTGTGTCTCTGATAGTGACGCCTAGCTGGGCGATGCAACTCGTGAACAATGCCCATTTTAATAGGAGAGTGCTTAAACAATAATTTTGGCATTTCAAAGTTCTTCTTCAATTTTTTGAATATCTTAATCGTGACCGGTATGGCCAGCTTGACGTGAAGCATGCAACAGCTGTAGCCGCTGGAAGAGCTTATGGGGATTGTGCCAGTAGTAACATCAACCAGGGGTTTTAATGTTTTAAATGTCACTCCTGAAGCAGACACTTTACGACGAACACTTGGACTGGCTGGAAACATTTTTGCAATGATGGTTTTATATTTTTGAGATATATTGACATTCACTTGTTGAGTGGGATCATACTGTCTTTTGTGGGCTTGGGTATCCAATAAAATGGATTTATATTTAGCAAGGTCTTGTGGTGTATAATCATGCGAAGAGTAGGTACGAGAGAATAGCAGCTTTAACAGTCCTGGAGTTAATTAATAGTTGATCTTTCTAATGACGGCACTAGTACGAGCTAATTTAATCGATGAATCACCAATTTTAAAACCATCATTCTCATAGCGAACACCATATGTGGTATCTGTATTTCCAATAAATAGATCTGTAAGATAGAGTTCGAGAGTTGATCCATAATATTTTATTAAAATGTTTTTGAGTTGAGCTTTATGTTGAGTTGTGACCAAGAGTTGTGAAAACGGATACGATCTGGAAGGGCAAGGTGTTTCGACCATGGCCAAGGATTTATTTTTTCTTAAAAACTCTGCAAGGGGTGAGGATTTGTTCTGAGGCGTAAACATTTTATTATTATCATCCTCATCCTCAACCTCACTAGCACTACTTAAATGTTCCTGTTCCTCTACCTCTTCCACAGGATTCTCGTGTGGCATCTGCGTAGCTTGTGAAACAGTGGGTAGCGATTCAGATGGCTTCAAAGAGGGTTTAAACATACCTTTAACCGGAGGTGCTAAATGTTGTTGAATAAACAAAGCATGATCCGCACGGGATCGTTTCAATTGACGAAACTTTTGGCGAATAGTCTTTTGCTTTAATAATACGATTTTTCAATTGACTCTCTGTTAATGCCATGGCGTCTTGACAAATGACATGAGAGAGAATGAGACAGTCCCTTAAATAGTAATAAAATGATCAAATCCTAAGCGATACCGTCATTGGTTGAGTTCACTTTGATTATCAATCACCAAACAGGCATGGCATTGGGTGTTCCAGCACGTGGCACACAATTCGGTAAACATTTGAAAGGTCATATCAGGATTCACATGTTCATTATAATGTGACGACTATTCCGCTCATCCTGGCGAAATAAAACAATGACATTGGCATTGTCACGAATAAGTTGTTTACACATTTTAGAATATGTTTGTCTAAGATAGGAGCAATCGATATGTTTGTGACGACCCTTGCTGAAATAGCTTTGAATAATGGCTTGACGTGCAGTGGATACATCATCGAAAATCATGAGTGAATACGTCTTTACCTCATCCGGGACAATAACATTTTCTTGCATAGAAAAATGTAAAATAACCCATATTCTCACATTGTAATACAGACATGACTTGATTCAGGTACACGTAGAGGGGTTGGTAGAGAGATTTTGCAAGAATATAAATTCTTTGAAAACGCAGACCATTGAGCGCTGTGATAAGCGTGAGCAAAAGATTGGTCTTTCCAAATCGTGAAGGTCCCACAATGATGCAGCGAATTGAAAACGGAAACAGTGAACCGTGACGTTGTTCACGTGATGTGGGATAGAGATGGGAAACCATATCCCCCACGGGGAATGACTCTTGCTGCTTAATAATCTTCATGTCAACTAAGGCTTAGAGAGGTGAGCAGGCTGTCTATATACATGGAACCATGTCTTGTCATAGAAACAGTAGACCCTTACTACAGGTCGACAATGGATGTCTTTGGACGTGCCTTAAATACCAAAGCTAGGTCTGTGCTCATACATGATTTATTTATTTATTTATTTATTTATTTATCGTATGGCTTTTAGTGCCGGGAGTGTCCGAGGACATGTTCGGCTCGCCTGAGTTTGTAGCTGCTTCCAGCGGACACCCTAAAGGGTGAGCTAAATGTTCCGTTCAATTTCAAGTAGTTCCAACTTTCGCCACCAGATATCAATGATACCTAGTGGTGAACGTTGTAACTTTGATAGAGCGTTCTGACGAAATCTAACCTAACAATTTTGCTTTGCACAAGTTTAGTCTGTGAAAGGATCTTTTACATGCCATAAATCTATGACATGGGACCGCCGGCTTTACTTCCCCTCCGAAGGAAGGCATACTGAAGGATTCTTAACGCTCTTAAAAATCCGACGACTTTGGCCGGGTTTGAACCCGCTATCTTGGGCACAGCTGTTCAGCATGCTACCGACTACGCCTCCGAAGCCGATGATCCTAAACAAGAAACAGATCCTGCTAATAAACACAATGTGGATAGGTCCGTGGTGCCACGCACTAAACAGGGAGATTATGAATTTACAGGAAACGATTGACTCATGTGAATCATCCTCAAGTGTCTACGGATGTCACAACAAAAAGTATGTGGATAACAAGGTGCACGAGTTATATTACAAAGTACCTCTGCTTACGGTGAATGGCTATACGGCTAATCATCACCTCATTATTCACGTGGCAGACCCACAAGAAGAGGATGTCTGCTCCAAACGTTATGAGACTTGTCAAATGAAAAGACTTTATAAATCAGTTCCAACTGTATTTTTAGTGTACCTAACAAATGGAAAACCTGTGAAAGACAGGAATCATTTACCACTAGTCCATGACCAGCACCTGACGTTTGTGCTTTCTTCGGGTTAAAAACACTTTCGATTACACTATAATGGAACTATTCATATGAATCAATTCATGCATGAAGAAAACCATTTACATGTAGACATAAACGGTCATAGGATGTTGGTCCATAAACATCAAACGTCAAATGTAGGTGATGAATTATCATTTCATCTCATGCTCACATGGGATGAAAAGCAAGCAGGAAAAAGCATAAACGATTTCCCACTTTATGTGGAACTTGAATATACTGCCATGAAAAAAGAGTAACACGTTAGTTGTGACTTAAAATTTCTTGTGAAAGGTTGTTGATCATCATCATGGTGAAACGAAGATATGTGGTGAAAAAGACAAAAAAAAATACATTTTCCTTGCCAAAGCATGAGATTAAGGCATTATTGGACAAGCCCTTGCGAATGAAAAAATAAAAAATAATGTGTTGACCATAAGGAAAGCCCTTCAAGCAGCACAGAGACATGTTATTCCAAAACGTCAGCGAGAGGTTTCAAAACAAGGTCGAGTGATCCTTGTCCCCAAACGAGCAGGATTTTTACCTGCTTTATTCGCTGGTCTGCCTGCTCTGGGTTCACTTTTGGGCGGTGCCAGTACGGTGGCTAATACCATTAAAGCAGCACAGCAGGGTAAGCAAGAATTGAAAGAAAGTCAGCGATAACATGAAACGATGGAAGCCATTGCTATGGGTGCTAGGAACACCAATTTAAAGCCAGTGTTTTATCAACAAGGATGAGGGATTTTTCCATCTCCAAATAATTTTTTAAATCCTCAACCATAGTAAGACATGCCCTAAGCCATGAAGATGTTAAAAGCTATGCAAAACAACTAAAGCTTTCTCATTTTCGAGGTGTGTTTATACGGAATCAATTACCACGACGACCTTGGAAACATGAATGTGCAGTTTTAAATCTAGTTGAGAGTACAGGACCAGGAACGCATTATGCAGCCTAAGTGAAAGAGGGATCCATGGTATGGTACTTTGACAGTTTTGGAAATCTACCCCGCCCATGGAACTAGTCACCTATTATGGAAACAGGACCAAGATATATTATAATGTGAAACGTGAGCAAACGTTTAACAGCCAACAGTGTGGACGTTTGTGTTGAATGTTTTTATATAAGACACAGCATAAGCAAAAATGTGAACAGTATGTCGACAGAAAGTAAGACGTTTACACTGCAAGGACGTGGACCTGAAGTCAACCTAGACTTTCACCTGCCTATTGAATTGAGTGAAAGACCTTATGGTTTGGGACTTGTTTCTCTTGAAACGTACAATAGAATATACAACATATGTAAAGATGTAAACAACAAGTTTTACTATAATGATTCTGTGCTCACCCTGAACCCTGGAGGATATACAATAGATGATATATATGAGCACATTTATGTAATGTTAATCAACGAATATGGTTTAAAGTCATTTCTTGATGGGACACACAAGTTTGAACTTACAGGAAATAACAACACTCATCGCTGTAGTATTTTCTCGGCGTTTAAAATTGACTTTGAATCACAACCCGATTCCATTGGCCCTTTACTAGGATTAAACCACAAGTGTTGGAGCCCAACAAAAAGCATGATTCAGACTATGAAGTGAAATTGATTGATGATCATCACGTGTCGGTGACGTGTAACATTATTAGCCACGTGTATACCAATCAAGAACCATCGCATTCGCTTTATGACTTTATTGTTACATCGCCCAATGGCTATACTATTCGTGAAAACCCTCCAGTAGTACTCTTTCATTGTGTGGCTGTTAATCCTATTAGTAATATAACGTTAAGACTGGTCAACAGAATTCAACAACTCATTCAACTAGATTCTACCACACCAGTGACTTACAAGTTGGTGCTAATGCCGCTGTGAAGCTGGTGTGTAAAGTATCAACACCGCCTAGGAATGGTGTTAGTTGTTTGCCAGGTGAATACACGTTCGCACCTAAAGACAAGCAGATTTTACTGCTTCTGGGTTACCACATCACCATGATGAATTCAATCCTAGAAGTGGTGAACAACATTGAAGAGCCACCAGGGGTGGTAAGAATTGACCCTCATCCATATCAAGCGCAAACACCTGGACTCAATAACAATGATGAAATTCAATTTGTTATCAACAACCAAGATATTACACCCTACCGCATGAAAGTGTTATTCAGATTGTAGGTCGACTCACAAAAGCCGATGGCTCTACACCAACAACATCCAAGTTAGCCAACCATGCTTTTGCCCTTCTGTTTCTGAGGTGCGCTATGTGATTAACGATATTGTTGTGGATAGCACTAGAAATGTGGGTATTTCAAGTGTCATGAAACTGTACCCCTCTTATAGTGAGAAGAAGGTAAAGCACTTTGGATGTTAGCTTGGTCCCCTGACTCGACCAATGACCGGATGGTACACACCGATGGCACCTTTACTGGTTTTTTACCTCTTAAACTCATTTTAGGCTTTGCCAAAGATCACCAGCGTATTGTGCTTAACGCAAGGCAAGTGCTTTATCTGGTTAGCGACAGCAGTGATAATAATGCACTCAAGGGAGCTCAAGATGCACCCATAGATTCAAAAATTCAACTACAACGAATACTATGGAAAGTACCCCACGTGACCCTTGCCGATGGCAAAAAACTTGACATGCTTAAGATTGTGGAATGGGATATGCCGTTACCCATGGAATTTAGAAGCTAGGCGCTCCATGAGTATCCCCTATTACCCACCTCCAACACACATAGTTGGTATGTGAAAACAGCACGCTATACAGAAAGACCTCTCTACATAATCAGTGGGTTTCAAGCCAATCGCAAGTATCAACAAACCAAAGATGCTACACAATTTGATCATCTGCAATTGAGAAATGCACGTCTTTTCCTCAACGGAGCTATTTTTCCCTATGAAGAACTAGATTTGGATTTTTCAAAAAATAAGTTTGGCCCCTTGTATGACTTGTTTCTTAAATTTAGATGGTCGTATTATCAAAAGGAAAACTGTCCCATGTTGTCACCCCAACCCTTTAAGTCTTTGAACGTTCCTATTTGGAAGATTCTGTCAAGCAATCCAATATCGACATTCGACTAGATTTTGAAACGCATGACAATGTTCCAGCCGCCTACTGTTTGATCATTCATCACAAACAAGTCAACTACTATCCACTGTCGAACCAAGTGACGAGTGTATAAATAACAGGCCAACCCATGTCAAGCCGCTCAGTCATGTCTTGCTTTAAAGCCTCAACAGGTGTTACACCCATGACTTTAAAATCTGAGGAGCAACGTTTCAAGACCCTTGCAACTTAGCCTGTGCCTTTCATAAACCCTCAAGACGTGGCAGCCGCTTGTTTCTATTATTTAAAATCAAGAGATGAAGTGAAATGTGTGTTTTGTTCCATCACCATAGACCAATGGGAAGAAAGTGATGAACCTATGCAAGAACATCAGCGCTGGTCACCAGCCTGTCCGTACCTGTGTGGAATAGAGGCGGGTAATATTTCCTGTCATTCAAGCTCGCCCTCACTAGTACCTCTAAGTGATGAAAGAACAAGTTATGATACGTGTGGACCTTATGGTGTCAACGGTGCTTCGATGACCAGCTCACAGTCAAAATCACCCAGTTTAGAGACATTGGGACATCATCGGTGTTATGGACGGTATAAACACAAAAGACTGTATTGTTGTATGAGTTGGTATCGTCCCTGTCCCAAAATGAAAAAAGCATGTAAAACTTTTTATACCAATCAAATGATGTAATAAAAAGAAGGTTGCTGTTGTTATTATTTCTCATGTCCCCTTTCATACCCTAACCTCAATTTGTTTACTTGAATGGGAATGTAAGTCAATGTCATAAGTACACCATAGTCGCGGATAGTTAGTTAGTGGCCAGTTAGACTTGGTTCAGACAAGCATCAACATGTTGAGTACACTGATTTTGGATTGCCAAGGGTTTAACATTGGAGATAACAAATTTATATTTAAAGAGGTTGCCATTATTGATTGTTCTACCTTTTGGATATCACAAGCTATCTATTTAGTGTTTAAACCATCCTATGCTTTTGGTTTGTTGTGTGAGAAAGATGGTAAACAAACTAAATGGATTGAAAATCATTTGCAATTAGACTGGAATCAAGGACCCATTTCATATAAGCACCTGGACATGGTGATGAAAGCCCATTTGACATCTGTCCATGTGGTATTTGTGAAAGGTAATGAAAAACGACTTTGGTTACAACCATTTTTAACACCTTTCTGGCAATGTATTGATCTCATGGCCTGGGGATGTCCCTCGACTCAAAGACTCATGGACCGCTGTCCCTGTGGCAACATTACCCATAAACCTTGACCCTAGTATGGCATCTTTTTCATTGGTTAACCACGAATGAGTGCTGGGAGTTGTTGAATAAAATTAAAACTCAAGGTTCACCCGTGGATGACATCAGTGAGATTTCTACAAGTAACGTGTAAACATCAACGTAATACCATGGAGAGGGGAGATGCTACTGATAAAGCGATTGGGAAATTCTTTGTATGCAAAAAGAAACTAGACAGTTTTACCAAAGAGGAATTATTGGCGCTCCCCAAGTCGTTCATTTATTATGTGGCAGCCAATGCTGTGAAAAAAATCTGGCAACATGTACCAAAATCATGGACTCAAGACTCTGTGAATTGCAACCATATATGGATTACGATCACCATAAGCAAGTGGCCATGGCAAAAATACCCTCTATGCGACAGTGGGCTACTTGCCAGCTGGTTAAACTCTATCACGGTCATAAAAGTCCGTGTAAAGACTTTGTTTCCTCATTCCACAGGCGTGATGGCGAGAAAAAGCAGCAACAAGAACAACAAACTTCGTCCACAGAGAAGGATGAAGTTCAAACCTTTTCACCATCCATGGAAAAGGATATATCAAACTTGTACTGGCAATGGCCTCATTAACAAAGTCATTCAATACTTGCCTTTCGAAATCAATCTTCCTGGTTATCGTTTTTGTGGACCTGGAACTCGCCTTGAAGAGTGTTTGCAGCGTGGTGATGTATCCATTAATCATTTGGATCAAGCTTGCAAAGAACATGACCTTTCTTATCGCCATAGTCATCCTGGTTTAAGGCATGTGGCGAACAAAGTGTTTTTGAATAAGGCAATTCAACGTTTGGCATCCTGTGATGCCTCAGTGGGAGAGAGGTTGGAAACCTTGATTGTGATGTGTGTTATGGAAGGAAAGTTATTGATGTGTGGTCATAAACACTGAAAAAAGAATGGGGAATTGATATTTCTTTGTATTCTATTTTTGTAAAGTGCAATTGGCTATTAAATAAAAACAAGGTTTCCCAAGGCATGATTTTTTTTTTCATAAAAAAAATGGTGATGGGTATTTGCTGATGTTTTCATTTTCACATTTTACACACATTTGTTATTTGTCATTTTCCAATTTTCACTATTTAAAAATGTTAGTTTAAAGTTTTTCAATTTCATGATATGGAAACATGGATTTTCTATTTCGTTGTTAACACATTTGTCAATTTCCACTTTACATTTTCATAAACCACTGAAAAAATAAGTCACCAACCTAGACCATCAACATATACCCCTAACATAAGCCACCCCCATAAGCCACCAACATAGGCCACCCCCATAAGCCGTCAACATAAGCCACCCACATAAGCAACCCACATAAACCACTTGCATAAGCCACTCACATAAGCCACCTACATAAGCCACAAACATAAGCCCCTTCAGTAAGCAACCAACATAAGACACCCACATAAGCCACCCACATAAGCCGCCTGCATAAGCCACTCACATAAGCCTCCTACATAAGCCACAACCATAAGCCATTTACATAAGCAACCAACATAAGCCACCAACATAAGCCACCAACGTAAGCCATCAACATAAGCCACCAACATAAGCCATCAACCTAAATCACCCACCTAAGACATTATCCTAAGTCATTAACATAACCCATCAACATATGCCATCAACATAACCATCAACATAAGCCACCACTATAAGCCACCACCATAAGCCACCACCATAAGCCACCAACATAAACCATCAACATAAGCCACCCACATAAGCCACCCACATCATCCTGCATAAAACGTCAACACAACATCATTCTTTCACCACAAGTGTTTAGAACATTGTCATAGGCGGATCGATTATACAAGTCAGTGGATACTATGGAATATACTATAACCAATAAAGGTAAACCACGCGCCCTGTATCATGGCTACTCTTATAACTATAAGCGAGAAAGTGTAAATGGCATCAAATTTTGGTCATGCTCAAAACAAAGAACAACACAATGTCTAGGTCATCTAAAAAGTCAACATGGTAAGGTTTCAAGTGTGGTACTCATCAATATGGTATACGAAATGAAACACCGTTAGTGTTAACAAAACATGATCAAAAGGACATGAAAAAGCAAGCGCAATAAAAACATAGTGTTACTCAACATAGTGACTTCTTTGTGAAAAAACATTTATCCTCTCCTCAAAAAGTTGTGTTTAAACGCTCTTCCAAGCCATCTGTAAAGCGAACAACGCTATCAAAATCCACGCAAACTCTACAAGAGGTGTCCATGGAAAAACATCAAAACAGAGTACATAGTCACAGTGATCATAGTTATAATAATGAAGATTATGATGATGATCATGATGATGATGATGATATAAAAGAAGAGGATCAAGTGTTTACACCTATAAAACCATTGCGGCTTCACCAGTTTTTAACCGCCTCCATCCATGCCCCCCGTGGAAAACTCATTTACCGCAAGTATTGGGTTTAAAAAACTAGACGTATAACCACCTAGGGTAAAGAAAAAAATGTTGTAAGTAGGTAACGATTGTAATACGTAATTCAATTAAATAAAAATATGGTGTGTATGAGTATGCTCTGTTTCTTCTTACTTGTTATCCCCACACTTCTATCATCGTGCACGTGTACAGCTAACGTTCAAGGCCAACACCTGCGTGAGGTCATGTGGCACATTTACTTGCATATTGTCCCATACAATTCAAACGAGATGTGACTTGTTAGCTTACATGTTGTTTCACACGTGTTCGCATCCATTTCACTACCCAAACCTTGGATGCCAGATTGTTTTCATTGCCCTGTTGTCAAGTCAGGTCAGGTCTGCGCATTGCAATAAGCTCAATAACATTCTCATCCTGCTAGTCTCCACCCCAGCAAGTTTGTTTTCTCTACTCACTTCAACCAACATATAACACTGTTCTGTTTGTCATATATAAACCCGCTTCATCTGATCATGGAATTCACATTTGTCACAATGTGGAACAACGTTTATTTTCTAACTAGCATTCAAACGCCCACATGTCGCACTTGAAAAGCGAGATTTTCTAAACATTTAAAATGTCACCCCCTAGTAGGGGTAGGTTTTATTTTGGGGTGGAAATACTTTGGCCATTGGAAAGCGGGTGTCAACCCGAGTTCAACGACACCTCATTCGTCAAAATCCGACTATGCGTCGCGTTCGGGAGATATCGGCTTTGCCCCTGAATGTATGTCAGGTTAGTATGTGATATCACCTGGAAAGTAGGCTATGAGTCAACATTTTGGAATTATGGAAAGGGGGTGTCAGCCCTAGTTCAACGACACCTCATTCGTCAAAATCCGACCATGCCTTCGGCAGATAACGGCTATGCCCCTGAATGTATGGCGGGTTAGTATGTGACGTCACCAGGAAAGTAGGTTATGGGTCCAATATTTTGGAAATTTGTATCACCCCTCGTTGTGCCGTCACCAGGAAAGTAAGCTATGGGTTAACATTTTGGAACTTTACGATCACACCTCGTAGGTTAGGTTAGGTTAGGTAAGGTTAGGCTAGGATAGTTAAGCCACGGCAGCCATTTTGGTTAGCTGCCATTTTGGTTAGCGGCCATTTTGGTTAGCCGCCATCTTGTGACGTCACCAGGAAAGTAGGCTATCGATCAACATTTTGGAACTCTTTGATCACACCTTATTGTGACGTCACCAGGAAAGTAGGCTATGGGTCAACATTTTGAAACTTTTTGATCACCCCTCAATGTGACGTCACCAGGAAAGTAGGCTATGGGACAACATTTTAGAAATTTGATTACCCCTCGTGGTGACGTCACCAGGAAAGTAGGCTATGGGTTAACCTTTTGGTACTTTTCGATCATCCCTCGTTGTGACGTCACCAGTAAAGTAGGCTATTGGTCAACATTTTGGAACTTTTTAACACCCCTGGTAGGCTAGGTTGGGTTTGGTTAGGTAAGTTAGGCTATGGCCGCCATCTTGTGACGCCATGGCCGCCATCTTGTGTGGCGTCATGGCCACCATCTTGTTTGACGTTATGGCCGCTATCTTGTGACGTCACCAGGATTGTAGGCCATCATCTAGGACCCCCACAGCCCCCCTACAGGTTTTTTAGTCCTGGAGACTTGAAATTTATTTTGTTGGTAGAGGGGGTAAAGACGATGAATTTATGTCAAACAAACATTTTTGTGGAATTCCTAGTTTCCAAACCATAAAAATTCCAAAATTGGACTTTTTTTTCAAAAATTCAAAAAAATATATAAACTTTTGTTGTAACGATAAAGGACATAGAGGCCATACTTTTAAGCCATTGCACAACGGTCTATCATGTTTGGTTTTCAAAATATCGCCTACTTTCCAAAACAAAAAATCTAAAAAAAAAATGAAAAATATGACGAGTGGTCCATAGGAAAGAGAACGTTCGCCTGAGTCCTAAAACACCTCATTTGTCAAAATTCGATCATGGGTTCGAGAAATATCAAAAAATATTACATGACTGAGGCTTAGTAGTGGGGTAAAGTGGGTTCTAGACAAACCCAGAACATGGCTGAGGCTTAGTAGTGTGGCAAGGTGGGTTCTAGACTGGGCCAGAAGCACCATTACTCCCCTACTTACGACGATAATGGATATGTGGATAGACACATGTCACACCTTAGTTTATAAGAAATATTACTAGATAGAATAAAATGCAGACATTCAGTAATAAACTCCCTCTCAATACGTAGAAGAAAGATAATAATCACCAGGGTAAAAACAGCGCCAACATGAACAGAAGTTACCAGTGATTTCTGATTCCAGAATAATACTAAGCTGACCATTCCTGTATTCCCTCACATGAGGACGTAACTACAGGATGCAGACGAGGTGACTGTGGACCAAGAAAGAAAAGGCAACGACCATGGGAACGAAAATTACAATACAAAGCATAGAGTACAGGCCGGACGTTTGTTTTAGACGAGTGAAAAATCACAATGGAAGCCTGGAGGCGAGTTATTACAGTACCTGTGTTGTCATCAGCTGCCCCAAGTGGCCCGATGATTGACAAAGCTGTTTCACACTACTCCTGAAGTACAGTCATTGGCAAATATAATGACGTTCTGTTCGTAACAACGTAACGTGTACTTCCGCTAAACACAACACTTCGACGTGGACTGTACTGAATGCTCAAGTCTGGAATTCCATTACATCAGATCGGTGCTGACAAGTGTGAAGCGATAGGGTGAGAGAGTGAGTGTGTGTAGTCTCACCCGCAGGCTTCAAGGTCAAGGGAAATCGTCTAAAACAAGCGTCCGGCCTGTAGCGTGTAAAGTCGTATAGGCAGATTAACCGTACGGTATCTTTTCCAAACACTCAAAAATCATTTTTCCTTTCTCAAATAACGAAGCGTAGAAGCTACCTCACCTATAACCTCAAATGCCAACTTTGTCTCTCCTCAATTAATGAACCGTAAAATAATCACTTTCTTAAGTGAACTTTTAAACTTCATAGGTAAATCTGCATGGTAAATGCCCCCCCCCCCCCTCCACGGCCGCACATGGAATGACGGAACTTTACGCAGTTTACGAAGTCCGTGGACGTGTCCTGCAAGGGTAGCACACCCTACATTTTCTATAGATATTTAGGTATATATATTTTCATCCCCACGTTGTAGGGAGAGAAAAGCTATCAGGGCACCCTAGCCGTGACACCTGGCCTAGTGAAGCACTACACTACAGTACACTACGCTACGCAGGTCACGAGCTTGCACCCTCGAGGCGGTACCTGACCTGACGAAGCTCTACGCAGGTCACGCACTAGTCCAAAAAAGGTGGTCACACCTTAAATTTCCTATACGCCATTCTTTACATCTTCTAATTTCTCTTTCTTCACCAGACGTTTTAATTTTATATTTAACCTTAAATGAACATTAATTTTTTATTCTAATCTTTAATTGTCTCTATAATCAACCAACAAATTAAAAAAAGATGTTTGAAAACTAAACATACAAGCAATGCATGAAGCAAAATGCAAAACAATGTCAAGTGACTGTATACCATCAAATTAACCACCACTTGCCACACTACCAACCCCTAGTACGGCACACTTACCCACCCTACTACGTGGAAACATAAAAAAGAAGAACAGAAGAGAAGAAGGGAAGAAGAGAACAAAAGAAGAACGAACTAAAACTACAAGTCTAATCCAGTTATTGAGGGTAATAACTAAATCCAAGGGAAGCCTTGTTATATCCCCAACCATTCCATAAGGGTTGTGGCTACAAATATACCTAATCAATTAACAGTATAAATTGGAGCTGCAGAACATAGCCATACGGATGTAGCAAGCCAACACCGTCCTACATTTGTTAGTACGGTAAGCGCAAGCTGGCTGTATTAGGTTTAGTTACACAAACCCACTGTCACACCACTAAATACCGCTCACCAGTTGACTCAGTTAGAGAGACTACAAATAAATGATACTCCTACCCGATCGGTCTCTCTGAACCCTTATTCTGTGGAGGAGGACGTTAAGTGTCAGTGCTACGTAAAGACCGGTAGGGCGTTGCCCTGACCGTGGTCCTAACGCCGCCGCCTCATGGACAACGGGACGTGGTAGGGTGAGTGTGTCTGCTTCATTCCTTTCCCCCTATTTTAGTCCTCCCCCTACCTTTATTGTGTGTGTTTGAGCCTTCAGTCTTTTGACTGGTTTGATGCAGCTCTCCATGCCTCCCTGTCCTGAGCTAATCGTTTCATCTCTACATAGCTATCACACCCTACATCCGAGGCTATCTGTTTAACATATTCTAACCTTGGTCTACCCCTACAGTTCTTGTCCTCGACCCTTCCTTCCATAACTAAGCTTGCTATTCCTGGGTGTCTTAGTATGTGTCCTACCAACCTATCTCTTCTCTTCATTAGCAGTCGCCAGAAACATCTCTCCTCTCCCACTCGTCTTAATACCTCTTTGTTTGTAACCCTATCTACACATCTGATCTTCATCATTCTCCTGTAACACCACATTTCAAATGCTTCAATTCTCCTCTTTTCTGCTACACCAATAGTCCAAGTTTCACTTCCATAGAGCGCCACGCTCCAAACAAAGGCTTTCAAAAATGACTTCCTAATACCTAAATCTATATTCGATGTCAGCAGATTCCTTTTTTTTGTAGAAATGCTTTCTTTGACTGAGCCAACCTACTTTTTATATCCTCTTTGCTTCGTCCATCACTGGTTATTCTGCTTCCTAAGTAACAGAAGTCTCCTACTTCCTTCAGCTTTTCACCTGCCAATTTGATCTCCATAGAGGTTTCTGATTTATTTCGGCTGCATTCCAGTATGTTTGTTTTACATTTATTAATTTTCATCATGAATTCTTTCCGTAAGATGGAGTCCATACCATTCAAAAACTCATTCAAATCCTCAGGCTTGTCGGCCAATATGACGATGTCATCAGCAAATCTCAGAGTTGAAATTATTTCTCCTTGAATCTTCACTCCCACTTTAAATTGTTCTCTAATTTCCTTCATTGCTTGTTCAATGTAAAGATTGAAAAGTATGGGTGATAAGTTGCAGCCTTGCCTTACACCTTTCTGAATACCAGCTTCTCTCTCATGTCCTTCAACTCGAATGACTGCTGTCTGGTTTCTGTATAGATTGTATATCACCCTCCTACCCCTGTACTTTATTCCCATCGATTTCAAAATGTCAAACAATTTAGTCCAATCAACGTTATCAAAAGCCTTTTCTAAGTCTACAAAAGCCATGAACGTTCTCATATCTTTCCTTATTCTTCCTTCCAAAATCAGCCTAAGACTTAGTACAGCTTCCCTTGTTCCTACATTTCTCCTAAAACCAAACTGGTCTTCACCCAACTCCGTTTCTATCTGGCTTTCATTCCTCTTGTAAATTATTCTAGACAGGATCTTTGAAGCATGAGTAATCAAGCTGATTGTACGGTAATCTTCACATCTGTCAGCTCCCACTTTCTTTGGTATAGGGATGATTACATTCTTCTTGAAATCAGGGGGTACCTCACCTGTCTCATAAATCCTACACACCAAGTGAAATAACCTGATCAGACCTTCATCTCCTATGCAGCGTAGCAACTCATTCGGTATATCATCTATGCCTGGTGCTTTGTTCCTGCTTAAGTCTTCCAAAGCTCTATCAAATTCTGATCTCAATATTAAATCTCCTTTCGTATCCTCATCAATTTCCTCCTCCCTTTCCATTACATGATTCTCAATCTCCTTTCCCTGATACAAACTCTCTATGTAAGCTTTCGATCTCTCAACCTTTTCTTCCCTATCTGTTAGAGGCTTTCCATTTGTGTCCTTAATATTACAGCACTTAGTCTTCTTTTCCCCAAAAGTATTCTTAATCCTTCGATAAGCTGTGTCTACTTTTCCTAATTTCAGACAATTTTCTATACCTGCACATTTCTCTTTCAACCATTCTTCTTTCGCTTCCTTGCACTTCTTGTTAACCTCATTTCTCAGACGTCTGTATTCTGCTTTCCCCTTTTCATCTCTTACATTCTTGTATTTCCGCCTTTCATCCATCAATTCTAGTATATCCTGAGTGATCCACGGTTTTCTACCTATTCTTTCTTTCCTACCAATGTTTTCTTCTGCGGATTTTGTTATTTCATTCTTCTTTATTAGTACGAATAAACCCCTAGTTCACGGTCCAGGGATCTTTTTCATTTCACGTAGTTAAGAGACCTTTCCCCTTAGCCTGTAGTTAAGTTAAGATCCGTCTTGCATGCTGATTGAGCGATAGTGTGAAGACTGCATTAAGGCACGCCTGCTTCTGCACTAGCCGGAGCTTAGCGTGCTAAGGCCCCTAAAGTAAGCAAGGTGGGTAAGCCCCCTGCAACCCCTCTTCACCCCCTTTACAATAACTCCTCAGTAGACATCGCCGCAGTTCTACCTAACACACCCCAGGATTAAGCATCTTAGTAAATCTCCGTAAATGCTAAATATGCCGACCGGGTTGAGTCTTTCTAAAACTGCGCAGCTCAGTCCTCGATTTCATTACCCAACAATATACACTAGCATTACCCGTGGCGGCTTCGCCCGCAAAAATTGTAGTTGTAAAGAGTACACTTAGCAACGTCTCAATCATGAATGCTATGTTTGATTTTTCGTTTAATTTTGAATAAAAGTGATAACAATTTGATAAAGACCGTGAGCAATCAGACAATAAAGTACAATATAGCACATCAATGGCACACATATATATATATATATATATATATATCAAAATCTCCCCAACGTCACGTCGCATCGCAAGTATAAAATTCGACTCAAAATCACAACACGGTTCCCGACGACAAACGTTAATAGGAAATGAGTGAGATACAGTATATTTAACACACTAACTAAACATAAAATCCATTTACCTAAATACCTATGAAAAAGTACGCATCATAAAATTACACAATTAAAAAACCTCTACGCCCAAATTTTCCCCTTTACACCTCATAATATATACCACATCAAAAAACTCTTAGACACGTGTCTGCTTATTAGGTAGATTTCATTAGAAAGCTAACTATTGCAATGGGTCCCATGTTTCGACTTCCGGAAAATTTCGACATATCTTCGCGTTTCACATCCCCCAGACCCCAAAACCACCGTCAGTTCAAAAGTTTATATATAATTTATGTATATATATATCAGTTTCTTGTGGACACGATAACTGCCGTAATTTTACACCAATCACTTTGAATTTTTTACCGAATATGTATACCTATAAAATCTCGGTCGAGTTCGTTACTGGGCTAAATCGGTCGAAGAGGGTGTAAATGGGGGGCTTTTTTTTCGCAAAAGTGAAATATTGCTATAACTCTCTTAATATGTGAAATATCGAATCCGTTCAACGTTCATACTTTGTGTCGGATAAAGCACAAAAATGTATGTTTGAAGAGTTTTTTATAGCACCACCCATTGACCAAAGGGGTGGGAAAAAGTGGGTTTTTCTGGAAACATTAATCATATCTCTCTTAATAGGCACAATATCAAAACCGTACAAAATGGACAATATTCCCCTAATAATTACCTAAAACTTTAGTCTGAAAGAATTTTTGATATGACCCACCATTACGCCAAGGGATGAGAAAAATGATTTCGGAATTATAAGAAAATGCCAAGAGCTATCAGAGGTTGCCATGGCAACACTACTAAATTGATGAGGGATGAGCCATCAGACGTTGCCATGACAACGCACTTGCACGAGATCAGATTCAGTATTTCCATCTGACTAAGCCGGCCCCGTGGTGTTGGGGTAGCGCGCCTGCCTCTCACCCGGAGGCCCCGGGTTCGATCCCCGGCTCGGTCATGGATTTTAAAACTGACGTGAGGGTTGGAACGGGATGCACTCAGCCTCGTGAGGACAATTGAGTAGCTGTCTGACAGTGAGACAGAACCCCGATCACGAATACCATGATTAACGGCCGAGGGGACCCGACGCACTGATCACGCGTCACCCCAGTATCAGCAGGCCAAATGGCTGGGCAGTAGTCGCTTGGTCGGCCTTAGCCCGTCATGGGCTGGATGGTGCCAGGGGTTGACTTTGACATCTGACTAAGTGGGAAGCGGCTTCGGTGACGTAACTGGTAGCATGCAGAATGTCTATGCCCAAGGTCGCGGTTTCAAAGCTGGCCGAAGTCGTCGGATTATCTAAGAGCGCTAAAATCCCTCAGTATGCTTGCCTTTGGAGGGGAAGTTCCAACGTTCGTTACGAGTTCCTGTTTGGGGTGGCATCTAGTAGCCAAGTTCACAGCTAGGTGTCATTTGACGGTAGTACCTGGTAGCAATATTAGGAACTACTGCTTGAAATTGAACGTCTGCAGTCCTTACCTGAATTACAGACTAATACAGCCATTACAATTCACACCGTTTATCAGACAGATTCTACACTCACCCAAAGTACACGGGGTTAGATGACCGCGTTGTCGCAGCCCCTAAATTGAGGAACCAACCAGAGGTAGATTTCATTAGAAAGCCAACTATTGCAATGGGTACCATGTTTCGACTTCCGGAAAATTTCGACATATCTTCGCGTTTCACATCCCCCAGCCCCCAAAGCCACCGTCAGTTCAAAAGTTTATATATAATTTATGTATATATATATATATATCAGTTTCTTGTGGACACGATAACTGCCGTAACTTTGCACCAATCACTTTTTACCGAATATGTATACCTATAAAATCTCGGTCGAGTTCGTTACTGGGCTAAATCGGTAGAAGGGGTAGAAAATGGGGGGCTTTTTTCGAAATAGTGAAATATTGCTATAACTCTCTTAATATGTGAAATATCGAATCCGTTCAACGTTCATACTATGTGTCGGATAAAGCCCAAAAATTTATGTTTGAAGAGTTTTTTTTATAGCACCAACCATTGACCAAAGGGGTGGGAGAAAGTGGGTTTTTCGGGAAACATTAATCATATCTCTCTTAATAGGCACAATATCAAAACCGTACGAAATGGACAATATTCCCCTAATAATTACCTAAAACGTTTGACTGAATTTTTTTTTTGATATGACCCACCATTATGCCAAGGGATGAGAAAAATGATTTCGGAATTATAAGAAAATGCCAAGAGCTATCAGTGGTTGCCATGGCAACACTACTAAATTTATGAGTGATGAGCCATCAGACGTTGCCAAGATAACGCACTTGCAAGAGATCATATTCAGAATTCCATCTGACTAAGTGTGAAGCGGCCTCGGTGACGTAACTGGTAGCAAGCATGCTGAATGTCTATGCCCAAGGTCGCGAGTTCAAAGCCGGCCGAAGTCGTCGGATTTTCTAAGAGCGCTAAAAATCCCTCAGTATGCTTTCCTTTGGAGGAGAAGTTCCAACGTTCATTGCGAGTTGCTGGTTGGGGTGGCATCTAGTAGCCAAGTTCACAACTAGGTGTCGTTGACGGTAGTACCTGGTAGCAACATTAGGAACTACTGCTTGAAATTGACCGTCTGCAGTTCTTACCTGAATTAAGACTACTACAGCCATTACAATTCACACCGTTTATCAGACAGATTCTACACTCACCCAAAGTACACGGGGTTAGATGACCACGTTGTCGCAGCCCCTAAACTGAGGAACCAACCAGAGGTAGATTTCATTAGAAAGCTAACTATTGCAATGGGTACCATGTTTCGACTTCCGGAAAATTTCGACATATCTTCGCGTTTCACATCCCCCAGACACCAAAACCACCGTCAGTTCAAAAGTTTATATATAATTTATGTATGTATATGTGTATATATATGTATATTTGTTTCTTGTGGACACGATAACTGCCGTAATTTTTCACCAATCACTTCGAATTTTTTACCGAATATGTATACCTATAAAATCTCAGTCGAGTTCGTTACTGGACTAAACCGGTCGAAGGGGGTGAAAATGGGGGGCTTTTTTTTCGAAAAAGTGAAATATTGCTATAACTCTCTTAATATGTGAAATATCGAATCCGTTCAACGTTCATACTATGTGTCGGATAAAGCCCAAAAATTTATGTTTGAAGAGTTTTTCTTATAGCACCAACCATTGACCAAAGGGGTGGGGAAAAGTGGGTTCTTCGGGAAACATTAATCATATCTCTCTTAATAGGCACAAGATCAAAACCGTACAAAATGGACAATAATCCCTTAATAATCACCTAAAATTTTGTCTGAAAGAATTTTTGATATGACCCACCATTATGCCAAGGGATGAGAAAAATGATTTCGGAATTATAAGAAAATGCCAAGAGCTATCAGTGGTTGCCATGGCAACACTACTAAATTGATGAGGGATGAGCAATCAGACGTTGCCAAGATAACACACTTGCACGAGATCATATTCAGAATTCCATCTGACTAAGTGTGAAGCGGCCTCGGTGACGTAACTGGTAGCAAGGATGCTGAATGTCTATGCCCAAGGTCGCGAGTTCAAAGCCGGCCGAAGTCGTCGGATTTTCTAAGAGCGCTAAAAATCCCTCAGTATGCTTTCCTTTGGAGGAGAAGTTCCAACGTTCGTTGCGAGTTGCTGGTTGGGGTGGCATCTAGTAGCCAAGTTCACAACTAGGTGTCGTTGACGGTAGTACCTGGTAGCAACATTAGGAACTACTGCTTGAAATTGACCGTCTGCAGTTCTTACCTGAATTAAGACTACTACAGCCATTACAATTCACACCGTTTATCAGACAGATTCTACACTCACCCAAAGTACACGGGGTTAGATGACCACGTTGTCGCAGCCCCTAAACTGAGGAACCAACCAGAGGTAGATTTCATTAGAAAGCTAACTATTGCAATGGGTACCATGTTTCGACTTCCGGAAAATTTCGACATATCTTCGCGTTTCACATCCCCCAGACACCAAAACCACCGTCAGTTCAAAAGTTTATATATAATTTATGTATGTATATGTGTATATATATGTATATTTGTTTCTTGTGGACACGATAACTGCCGTAATTTTGCACCAATCACTTCGAATTTTTTACCGAATATGTATACCTATAAAATCTCAGTCGAGTTCGTTACTGGACTAAACCGGTCGAAGGGGGTGAAAATGGGGGGCTTTTTTTTTCGAAAAAGTGAAATATTGCTATAACTCTCTTAATATGTGAAATATCGAATCCGTTCAACGTTCATACTATGTGTCGGATAAAGCCCAAAAATTTATGTTTGAAGAGTTTTTTTTATAGCACCAACCATTGACCAAAGGGGTGGGAAAAAGTGGGTTCTTCGGGAAACATTAATCATATCTCTCTTAATAGGCACAAGATCAAAACCGTACAAAATGGACAATAATCCCCTAATAATCACCTAAAATTTTGTCTGAAAGAATTTTTGATATGACCCACCATTATGCCAAGGGATGAGAAAAATGATTTCGGAATTATAAGAAAATGCCAAGAGCTATCAGTGATTGCCATGGCAACACTACTAAATTGATGAGGGATGAGCCATCAGACGTTGCCAAGATAACGCACTTGCACGAGATCATATTCAGAATTCCATCTGACTAAGTGTGAAGCGGCCTCGGTGACGTAACTGGTAGCAAGCATGCTGAATGTCTATGCCCAAGGTCGCGAGTTCAAAGCCGGCCGAAGTCGTCGGATTTTCTAAGAGCGGTAAAAATCCCTCAGTATGCTTTCCTTTGGAGGGGAAGTTCCAACGTTCGTTGCGAGTTGCTGGTTGCGGTGGCATCTAGTAGCCAAGTTCACAGCTAGGTGTCGTTGACGGTAGTACCTGGTAGCAACATTAGGAACTACTGCTTGAAATTGACCGTCTGCAGTCCTTACCTGAAGTACAGACTAATACAGCCATCCCTAAGTACACGGGGTTACATGACCGCGTTGTCGCAGCCCCTAAACTGAGGAACCAACCAAAATCTCTGCGGGAGATATAATTTTTCGTGAAGAAGTAACAGACCGTTACATAGTTACACATCAGTGTCGAAACCTTGCATAAGGACAGTGTGACCACAAGTATAAAAATGGACCCCAAATGACAAGAAGGTTACCGTTCCCATAAGAGTAGTGGTTTTGTGGGGGTTCCGCACCCTCCACCTCCACACCCTCCACACAAGATGGCGGCAGCCCGATAACTCTCGAACCCGTGGTCGGATTTTGACGAATGAGGTGTCGTTGAACTCGGGCTAACACCCCTTTTCCAATGGACAACATATTTCAACCCCAAAAGTAATACCTACCCCTACTAGGGGGTGAAATTGTAATTTTTTAGAGAATCTCTCTTTCCAATTGCAACATGTGAGAGTTTGAATGCCGATATGGATTTAAACGTTGTTCTACATAAAGTGCATGTGTTCGGTGAATAGCCACTATGAATTAACATGCTTGTTTTTTGTTTTTTACGCATGCCCACTCATGGCTTTTGTAAGAGGGTGGGGGAGCGGATCCCTATGGATGGGTTATTGTTGACGGGTCATTGTTGGCGGGGTCATGGCTGACGGGTCCTTATGGACGAGTCCTTGTGGACAAGTCCTTGTTGACAGGTCCTTGTGGACGAGTCCTTGTGGACAGGTCATTGTAGACAGGTCATTGTGGACAGGTCCTTGTGGACAAGTCCTTGTGGACGAGTCCTTGTCCCTTTGGACTGATCCCTTTGGACGGGTACCTTTGGCCTGGTTCCTACGGACTAGCCCATGAATTTATTTAAATTATGTCAAAGGGCCTAACTACATTTATGTGTGTGTTGAATTGACGTTGTTCACTAATCCCCCACTACTATAATGGGATAACGATATGAAAGGAAAGTGACGAAATACATGTGAACATACAAGGGATCTAACTTGGTGGATGGGTGTGTTCTAACGAGTCATTTGTAGTTGAAAGAGAATAATACATGTTCTAAAGATGTTAAGCTGAGGAGATGGCACGTGCAGTAAGACGTCTTGTTACTTCCTGTGTCATATTACAGACATGACAGAGAGCGCGCAGATCTGTTGCTATGACTAACACTGCAGTAATTTGAAACCGCGAGTGTTCATTAAGACAATGGATGATGATCATGCAAAGTTAGCAGATATTGGATATTACACAGGTGTTCCTTCCGGTGTCATGTTGCTGACATACCAGAGAGCGCACACTGCTGTTGCTATGACTGACGCTGCAGTAATTTGAAACCCCATATGTTGATTAAGACAATGGGTGATGATCATACAAAGTCAGCAGTCATTGAATAACACACAGGTGTTCCTAGTGTACTTTGGACTCTCAGCTGTATTGGGAAAGGAATTGCAATGATCTGCAAAAAACTGCTGACACGAGCGATGAGGGTTTATATAAGAGGGGTGTCATATATCTCCCTACTGTCAGTCTTTATTACTCGCTTTGAGTGAACAGTGCTCTATTACTGCTCAAGAGTTGTAAAAAAAGCCGTTTTGGTAGAAAATCATTAAATTGTTTTGCAAGGTAAGTACTTATTATTAATGGATTGTAGTCTTTTATTACTAATTGATGTTGAAGTTATTGATTGGAATGTATTTATTGATTGATTGATTGATTGATTGATTGATTTGTTTGCAGATAATTGGGTACCTGTAGGTTACCAGATTCCTACAATCTGTTCATTCAGTGACAGCAGTTGATCAATTATAAAAAGGTAAGTGCCCCTCTAATAACTTTTAAACAGTTAGAGTGATATTTTCCAATGTTCACCACTACATGTCAGTGAAAATGGTATATTTGGCAGTCAAAAGTTGGAACTACTTGACCATGGTGTGTAAAGCTAATTTTGTAGGTTAGATTTTGATTACCGCTCTATTAAGTCTGAATGTTCATTGCTAGGTGTCAGTGTCAGAGGGAATATTTAAAGACTTAACCTCAGTTCACCTAACATAACCTAACTTTACCTAACTTAACCTTATCATGTGACATGTTTTACAAGTTTAAACTTGTTTTAAGACTGGCTATGACGTCACACTTAGCTCACTTAACTGACGATTGCTGGTTTCTATCACGTGACATGTTCTACAAGTTTAGACTTGTTTTAAGACTGGCTATAACGTCACACTTAGCTCACTTAACTAGCGATCGCTGGTTTCTATCACGTGACATGTTCTACAAGTTTAGACTTGTTTTAAGACTGGCTATGACGTCACACTTAGCTCACTTAACTGGCGACCGCTGGTTTCTACCACTCTATCAAGTTCTAATATTCACTGCTAGGCGTCAGTGACAGTGGTATATAGTAACCCCCAGTTAGAACTACAAAAAGTTAGACTTGCTAGGAGTTCACAGATGATTGATTTAAATACCCTGCTATAACCATTGACTGGAATATAATTAAACTATTTATATTGTACTTTTTGTTTTTATCTTTTATTAACATTGATGATTTCTTTCTTTTATAGGTAATTTCGAAAGTGATCATAATGTTCAAGTGTGGTGACTGTAAGAAACAGTTCTCAAGACCTGACAACCTTCAACGTCATGCAAGTACAAAACATAATCAGAAAATGTTTGTGTGCAGTCATTGTGCTACAACATTTAACAGACAAGATAGTCTTACACGACATGTAAATTTAATGCATGTCAGTTCAGCACCATTTTCGTGTTCAGTTTGCGAACTTGGTTTTTCTGCTGTAAAGCGATATCAATTCCACATGGTTGAAGTGCATGGAGAACAACAAGAATTGAAATCTGTAAAACCATCAACTAGCACGGAACCTTTAAATGAATGTGATGCTCAAAAGCGTAAACGTTCTCAAGATTGTGAAAATAGTTGTGCAACAAAAAGAAAAAAGAATGGTGAAACTTCAATAACACATTGTGATGTATGTAATATTGATATACCTTCTTCAATCATTCATGGACATTCACGCAGTATTCAACATAAAAATAACGCTTGCCATGATAGAAATTCTGGAAATATTCAACAAATTGGTAGTGCATTTAAAAGTCGAATTGCTAGTTATAGACTTTATAGTAAAGAAAAAACTCAAAGTATTGAATCATTTAAAAAAAAATGTTCAACCTACTGTGTTTGGCTTAGTAGAAAATGTTTTATTAGAGCATCAAACAATTAAAATGAATTTTGAACTTTTTGGCCTCTATGTAAAAACTGGGAGCGAAGGTGAAATTACGGATATCAAATCCTTTAATACAAAAAACATAATTGTTAGCGAATCAACTAATATTAGTGATATATATCAAAATATTTCAAGTGCTATCATTGTGAAGAGTGAAGAGTTCCAGGAAAGGGAGTCAGGCTGGGCGTTGGTTGAAGTACTTTATTTAGAAACCAACCTGAATAAATACAACCCCCTTCGAGCATCATCATATATTGATTTACCAGGATGGATCAAACGTAAGAATGCTTGTGTAAACGTTATGAATAATGATGACGCATGCTTTGCATGGGCTGTAACCTCAGCTCTCCATCCAGCAGTGATGCATGAGAATAGAACATCATCATATCCTCACTATTCTTCAGTGTTAGATTTAAAAGAAATAGAATTTCCTATGGCGATAAAAGACATTCAACGTTTTGAAGAGCTGAACAATGTAAGTATTAATGTTTATGGTATTGAAAATAAGAGAATAGTTGGTCCTCTATATTATACTCAGGAAAAAAAGGATGCTCATGTAAATTTACTATACATAACTGAAAGTGAAAATGCCCACTATTGTTGGATAAAACATTTAAGTAGACTTGTTGGTAGTCAAGTATCAAAACATAAATCTAAGAAGTGGTTTTGTGATGGTTGTTTGCTACATTTCCAGAAAGAGGACCAACTAACTCAACATCAAAAATGGGGGTGTAATCATGTGTGTACGGTATTACCGACTCCTAAAAATAACATTCTAAAATTTAAGGATTATGAGAAACAGCTTCGAGTACCATTTGTTATATATGCTGACTTCGAGGCTTTGCTAAAACCATTTAATACATGTTCATCGAATCCAGCCCAAACATTCACCAACACTATTCACATTCATGAACCTTTTAGCTTTGCATATTATATTAAATGTAGTTATGATGACTCTTTAAATAAGTTTGAGCTTTATAGAGGACCTGATGCACCTAAAGTTTTAATGGAAAGGCTTGAGAAAGATGCCGTCCGTATATCCTCTATTTTAAATACGATCATTCCAATGGAGCAACTAACTTCATTAGAGCAAATGAATTTTGAAACTGAAACTAATTGTTTTATATGTGGTGAATGTTTATATACAGACAGGGTTCGCGATCATGACCATTTAACAGGAAAATATCGTGGTGCGGCTCACCAAGAATGTAATTTAAATTATAGAGTAAGTAAATTCATTCCGGTCATTCTACACAATGGTAGCAAATACGATAACCACTTTATCGTTAAAGAATTTGGAGCTTCAGATGTGAAAATTGATGTTATTGCAAATAATAAGGAACAATACATATCGTTCACAAAATACATCAAAACTAGCAATAAAAAGACCATTAAACTGAGATTTTTAGATTCATTCCGCTTTATGTCGAGTAGTCTTGATAAGCTGGCTAGTAATTTAAAATCAGACCAGTTTCATGAAATTCAACGTGTCTTTCCTAAATAAGATGATTTTAATTTGATTCGTCAAAAGGGTATATTCCCTTATGAATATATTAACTGTGTGGAACGTCTTGAGGAGTGTTGTTTACCACCGAAAAATGCATTTTACAGTTCCTTAAACACAAGTCATATCAGTGATCAGGAATATTTACATGCACAACGTGTATGGGCACAGTTCCACATTCAAACTATAGGAGAATTTTCAGACATATATTTGAAGACAGATGTGTTGTTATTAGCAGATGTTTTTGAAAATTTTCGGAATGTTTGTATGAAAACTTATGACCTTGATCCTTGTCAGTATTTCACAGCTCCTGGGTTAAGTTTCAGTTCAATGTTGAAAAAAACGAAAGTAAATTTAGAATTAATGACTGATATAGACATGATCAATTTTATAAAATCATCAATTCGAGGTGGATTAAGTCAATGTAGTGGACGGTACTCTAAAGCGAATAATAAATACATGCCTAGCTACAACCCTTGTAAAGAGTCAAAGTATATTGTCTACCTCGATGCAAATAACCAATATGGTTGGGCTATGAGTCAATATCTACCACTGAAAGGTTTTCGCTGGCTGACACAACCTGAAATTGATGTCTTACATGTTGACACTCTTAATGATAACGATGATAAAGGATATATTTTAGAGGTAAATCTTGAGTACCCTAAAGAGTTACATGATGATCATAATGATTTACCATTTTGTCCTGAGAATATGAAATCTCCATACATCACATCACGAACAAAAATGTTAATTGCTAATGTAAATGATAAATGTAAATATGTAATACATTATCAAAACTTGAAACAGTGTCTACAGCATGGATTGAAATTAACCAAAATTCATCGCGTATTGCAATTTCATCAGTCAGCATGGCTCAAACCGTATATTGATCTAAACAATAATTTAAGAACACAGTCAACAAACGCGTTTGAAAAAGATTTTTATAAACTCATGAATAATAGTGTTTTTGGAAAGACTATGGAGAATGTTGATAAACGAGTTGATGTAAAGCTGATAACAAAGTGGGAGAATGATGGTAAAAGGTATGGTGCGAGCAACTTAATAAGCAAGCCTAACTTTCATAGTTGTTAAATTATTCATGAGGATTTAGTTGTAATACAAATGAATCGTCTTAAAGTAACTTACAACAAACCCATATATGTGGGTTACACCATTCTAGAATTATCAAAAACACTTATGTATGAATTTCACTATGATTATGTAAAGAAAAACTATCTTGATAATGCTAAATTACTCTACACAGACACAGATTCTTTTATTTATGAGTTTAAAACTGATGATTTTTACGAGGATATCAAAACTGAGCTAAATAGGTTTGATACAAGTGACTACCCCAAGGATAATATTTACCATTTACCTCTAGTAAACAAAAAGGTTCTTGGGAAATTTAAGGATGAATGTGCTGGTGTTATTATAGACACCTTTGTAGGCACAAAATCTAAATCATACAGCTATATGACAATTGATGATGTAGTAGTAAAAAACTTAAAAGGAGTGAAAAAGAATGTTGTTAGTAAAGAGTTAGATATAAGTGATTATAAAAACTGTATAGTTAGTAACCCACCTGTATTATATACGAAAATGTGTGTATTAAGAAGTAAAAATCATCAGCTACGTACCAATTTGTTGAACAAAGTTGCTTTAAGTAATGAAGACAACAAACGATTCATTATACCCAACACATTTAATACTCTTGCTTGGGGAAGCAGTCGTATTGACGACTATTACTTTTTCTTAAGTCTAATGATCACTATATTGTAATATTTGTAGTGTGTTTTATATTGTAATATTTTTTGTAAAACTGTGAGTAGAATGTATAATGTTAGGCTACAGTAGTTTAGTAAAAATAAGATGAGTAATACATTTTAGTGTAAAATGTTTGCTTTTGTATATTACGAAAAAGATTTTTAAAAATTTACTGAATGTGTGAACTAAACAAGGGGAATGTAAAAAATGTAAAGTGGAAATTGTAAATATCCATGTGTGAAAAAGTGAAATGGCTATCACCATTTTAAAATTAAAAAGACATTGTAATCTGGTAAACCTTGTTTTTTATTTCACAACAACAACAAAATTGTACAGAATGTGTAAACTAAACAAGGGAATGTAAAAATGAAAAGTGGAAATTGTAAATATTCATGTGTGAAAAAATGAAGTGGCTAACACCATTTTTAAAAAATAAAAAAGATATAGTGATTTAGTGAACCTTATTTATATTTCACAAAAAAATGTATAGAATGTGTGAACTAAACAAGGGGAATGTAAAAAATGTAAAGTGGAAATTGTAAATATTCATGTGTGAAAAAAAATGAAAATGAAGAAATGACTATCACCATTTTTAGAATTAAAAGACATTGTGATCTGGTAAACAATATCCTGTCTGGACCACGGCCTACAAGCCCGAAAAACTTGTATTTAATTATAAACCTTGTTTTTATTTCACAACAACAAAAATGTACAGAATGTTTAAACTAAACAAGGGGAATGTAAAAAAATGTAAAGTGGAAATTGTAAATATTCATGTGCGAAAAAAATGAAATGGCTATCACCATTTTTTTAAATAAAAGACATTGTGATCTTGTAAACCTTGTTTTTATTTCACAACAAATAGAGCTTTACAAAAATAGAATACAAAGAAATACCAATTCCTCAATCCTTTTCAATGTCCAAGTCCACTCATTATTAACTTTCCTTTTATAACACTAATCACAATGACGACTACCAACCTCTCTCCCACTGAGACATCACAGAATGTCAAAAGTTGTTTAGCTTTTCAACGATACTTTATCCGCTACACGTCTTAATTCAGATTGACTGTGGTGATAAGAAAGGTGCATGCTTGATCGAAAGGATTAATAGGTATATCACTATGCTGCAAAGGTTCTTCAAAACAAGTTCCAGGACTATACAAATAATAACCAGGTAGGTAGATTTCGAAAGTCAAGTATTGAATTACTTTGTTAATGACGCCATTGCCAGTACAGGTCTGGCATATCCTTTTCCATCGATGGTAAAAAGGTTTGATCTTCCTCCTCCTCCTCTGTGGATGATGTTTGTTGTTGTTGCTTTTTTTCTTCATTACTCCCGTGGTATGAGGAAACAAAGTCTTTACACTGACTTTTATGACCATGATACAGTTTGACTAGCTGACAAGTAGCACACTGTCGCATAGAGGGTATTTTTGCCATAGCCACTTGCTTATGGTGATCATAATCCGTACATGGTTGCAATTCACTTAACACAGGGTCTTGAGTCCATGATTTTGGTACATGTTGACAGATTTCTTTCACTGCATTTGCTGCGACATAATAAATGAATGATTTTGGAAGAGCCAATAATTCTTCTTTAGTAAAACTGTCTAGTTTCTTTTTACACACAAAGAACTTTCCAATCGCTTTATCTGTAGCATCCCCTTTCTCCATGGTATCACGTTGATGTTTACACGTCGCTTGTAGAAATCTCACTGGTGTCATCCACAGGTAAACCTTTAGTTTTAATTTTATTTAACAACTCCCAGCAGGCATTGGTTGATAGCCAATGAAACAATTGCCACACCTGTGCCAAGGCTTTATGGGTAATATTGTCACAGGGGCAGCGATCCATGAGTGTTTGCAGCGATGGACAGCCCATGTCCATTAAATCGATACATTGACAGTAAGACGCTAAAAATGGTTCTAGCCATTGACGTTTTTCACTACCTTTCACAAATATTACATGGGCAGAAGACAAGTGGGCTTTCATGACCATGTCCAGGTGCTTATATGAAATGGTTCCTTGCTTCCAGTCTAGTTGCATATGAGTTTCAATCCACTGGGTTTGTTTACGGTCTTTATCACACAACAAATCAAACGCATAAGGTGGTTTAAACACCAAATGAGTAGCTTGTGATATCCAAAAAGTGGAACAATCGATGATGGCCACTTCTTTAAATATAAATTTGTTATCTCCAATTTTAAACCCTTGACAGTCGACAATCAGTGTACGCAACATGTTCACTCTTGTCTGGATCAAGTCCAACTGACCACAGACTGACAATTGTTCAGTAAGGTGTACCCATGTCATTTACTTACATTCCATTCTAGTAAAAGAAAAGAAAAACATCGAGTAGTCACTATAGAGGTTAGGATATGACAGGGGGCATAAGAAATAATAATATAACAACAACAACCAATTTTTTTATTTCATTATTTTATTAGCATAACAAGTTTTACATTCTTTTTTCATTCTAGGATAGAGGCGGTACCATCTCATACAACAAAAAAGTATTTTGTGTTTATAGTGTCCATAACACCGATGATATCCCAATGTCTCTAAACTGGATGTTTTTAACTGTGAGCTGCTCACTGAAGCACTACCGGCACCATGAAGTCCACACGTATCATAACTTTTTTCATCACTCAGAGGCATGAGTGAGGGGTAACTTGAATGACAGGGTATATTACCCACCTCCATTCTGCACAGGTAGGGGCAGGCAGGTGACCAGCGCTGATGTTCCTGCATGGGTTCATCGCTCTCTTGCCATTGGTCTAAGATGATGGGACAAAACACACATTTCACTTCATCTCTTCTTTTTAAATAGTAGAATCCAGCGGCTGCTAAGGCTTGAGGGTTTATAAAAGGCACCGGCCACGTCGCAAAGGTCTTGAAACTTTGTTCCTCAGATTTTAAATTCATGGATGTAACTTCTCTTGAGGATTGAAAGCAAGACATGACTGAGTGGTTTGATGTGTGTTGACCTGCTATTTATACACTTGTCACTTGGTTGGACAGTGGATAATAGTTGACTTGTTTGTGATGAATAATCAAACAGTAGGCCGTGGTATTGGCTGGAACATTGTCATGCGTTTCAAAATCTAGTCGAATGTCAATATTGGATGGTTTGACAGACTCTTCCAATTAGGAACAGTCAAAGAAAATCAGTGGCGCCCTTGTCTTAAAAGCTTGGGGTGACAACATTGGACAATTCTCTTTTTGATAATACGACCATCTAAATTTAGAAAACAAGTCGTACAGGGGGCCAAACTTATTTTTTGAAAAATCTAAATCCAACCCTTCATAGGGAAACACAGCACCGTTGAGGAAAAGACGTGCATTTCTCAATTGCAGGTGATCAAATTGCGTGACATCTTTGGTTTGTTGATACTTGCGATTCGTTTGAAAACCCACAATCATGTAGAGAGGTCTCTCTGTATAGCGGGCTGTTTTTATAGACCAACTGTGTGTGTTGGTGGTGGGCAATAACGGGTACTCATGGAGTGCCCAGCTTCTAAATTCCACGGGTAGAGGTATATCTCTCTTTACCATTTTGAGTATGTCCAGTTTTTTGCTATCGTTAAGGGTCACATGAGGCACTTTCCATAGCAAGCGTTGTAGTTGAAATTTTGAATCAATGGGGGCATTGTCGACTCCCTCGAGTGCATTATTATCACTCCTGTCTCTCACCAGATAAAGCACTTGCCTTGCGTTGACCACAATGCGCTGGTGATCTTCAGCAAAGCCTAAAATCAGTTTATGAGGTAAATATCCAGTGAAGGTGCCATCGGTGTGTACCATCCAGTCATTGGTCGAGTCAGGGCACCAACCCGCCATGCAAAGTATTTTAGCTTCTTCCTCACTATAAGAGGGATATAGTTTCATGACACTGGAAATACCCACATTTCGAGTGCTATCCACCACGATATCGTTAATGACATAACGTACTTCAGAAAACAGGAAGGCGAAAGCATGGTTGGCTAACTTGGATGTAGTGGGTGTAGAACCATCGGCTTTGGTGAGCCGACCTTCAATCTGAATAACACTTTCATGTGGTAGAGTGTAAATATCTTGGTTGTTGATAACAAATTGAATTTCATCATTGTTATTGAGTCCAGGTGTTTGAGCTTGATAAGAATGCAAATCAATTCTTACCACTCCTGGTTGCTCCTCGATGTGGTTCGCTACCTCTAGAATAGAATTCATCGCGGGGGTTAATGTGGTAACCCAAATGCTGTAAAATCTGCTTGTTCTGAGATGTTAACGTGTATTCACGTGGTAAACAACTAACACCATTCCTAGACGGTGCTGTTGCTTTATATACAAACTTCATAGTGGTTTTAGCACCAACTTGTAAGTCACTGGTGTGGTAGAATCTAGATCAATGAGTTGTTGCTCTCTATTGATCAGTCTTAATGTTATATTACTAATACCATCGACAGCCACTGAAAAAGCACCACTGGAGGGTTTTCACGAATAATATAGCCATTGGGCGATGTTACAATAAAGTCATAAAGCGAATGCGACGGTTCTTGATTGGTGTACACTTGACTAATAATATTACACGTCACCGACACATGATGGTCCTCAATGAATTTCACTTCATGGTCTGATTCATGTTTTTTGTTGGGCTCTAACACACGTGGTTTAAATCCTAGTAATGGACCAATGTAATCGGGGTGAGTTTTAAAGGCAATTTTGAATGTAGAAAAAATACTGCAGCGATGAGTGTTAGTATTTCCTACAAGTTCAAACTTGCGCGTTCCATCGAGAAATGACTTTAAACCATATTCATTGATCAATACCACATAAATGTGTTCATAAATGTAATCTATCGTGTATCCACCAGAGTTCAGGGTGAGCACAGAATCATCATAGTAAAACTTGTTGTTCACATTTTCACGTATGTTGTATATTCGATTGTACGTTTCAAGAGAAACAAGTCCTAAACCATAAGGTTTTTCACTCAATTCGATAGGTGGGTAAAAGTCTAGACTCACTTCAGGTCCACGTCCATGCAGTGTAAACGTCTTACTTTCCACGGACATACTGTTGACGTTTTTGCTTATGTTGCGTCTTATATACAAAAATTAAACACAAACGTCCACACTGTTGGCTGTTAAACGTTTGCTCACGTTTCACATTATAATATATCTTGATCCTGTTTCCAAAATAGGCCACTAGTTCCATGGGCGGGGGCAAATTCCCAAAACTGTCAAAGTACCATACAGTAGATCCCTCTTTGACATAAGCTACATAATGTGTTCCAGGTCCTCGGTGATCATCCAAATTGACAACAGCACATTCATGTTTCCCGGGTTGTGAGGGTAATTGGTTTCGCATAAACACACCTCGAAAATGAGAAAGCTTCAGTTGTTTAGCATAGCTTTCCACTTGCTGATGCGTCAGGGCATGTCTTGCTATGGCTGAGGTTAAAGATGTTTTTTTTTAATTTCTAAAAGGTGAAATTCCAAATCCTTGTTGATAAAAAGCTGGCTTCAAATTGACATTTCTAGCCCCCATAGCAATGGCCTCCATTGTTTCATTGTGTCGCTGACTTTCATTGAGTTGTTGCTTGCCCTGTTGCACGGCTTTAATGGTTTTTGCCACTGCACTGGCGCCGCCTAAAAGTGAACCTAGAGCAGCCAGACCAGCGAATAATGCAGGTAAAAATCCCGCTCGTTTGGGGACGGGGATCACTCGCCCTTGTTTTGAACCCTGTCGCTGACGCTTTGGAATAACATGTCTCTGTGCTACTCGAAGAGCTTTCCTTATGGTCAACACATTATTTTTTCTTTTTTTCTTTCGCAAGGGCTTGTCCACGAATGTCATAAGCCCAGGCTTTGCCAAGGACAGGCTCATATTTTTTGTCTTTCTCACTACATATCTTTGTTTCACCATGATGATGATGACCAACAACCTTTCACAAGAAAGTTTAACTCACAACTAACATTAGATTGTTATTTCATGGCTGTATATTCCAATTCTACATAAAGTGGGAAATCATTTATGGTTTTTCCAGCTTGCTTTTCATTCCATGTCAACAGGAGATGAAAGGATAATTCGTCTCCTGCATTGACCATTTCATGGTTATGAACCAATATCCTATGACCATTCATCTCTATTTGTAAATGGTTCTCATCAGGTATGGCATATTTGATGTGAATGGTTCCATTATAGTGTAGTCGATAGTGGCTTAAACCTGAAGCAAGCACATAGGTCAAGTGCTGGTCATGAACTAGCGGTATATGGTTTCTCTCATTCACAGGTTTTACATTTGTCAGATGTACTAAAAATACAGATGGGATAAATTTATAAAGCCTTTTCATTTCATAGGTCACGTATCGCTTGGTACAGACATCATCATCTTCTTGTGGGTCTTCCACGTGAATAATGCGGTGATGATTAGCGCTATAGCCATCCACCGTAAGCTGAGGCACTTTATCATAAAACTCATACACCTTGTTATCCACATACTTTTTTGTAGTAACGCCTGTAGACACTTGAGGATGTTTTACATGAGTTAACCGCTTTCCTTTAAAGTCATAATCTCCTTGTTTTGTGCGTGGCACTACTGACCTATCCACATAGTGTTTATTAGCAGGATCTGTTTCTTGTTTAGGATCATGTATGGGAACAGACCTAGCTTTGACCATCAACGCACGTCCAAAGACATCCATCGTCAACCTGTAGTACGAGTCTACTGTTTCTATGACAAGGGTCGCTGCGATGTATATAGACAGCCTGCTAGCCTCTCTAAGCCTTAGTTGAAATGAAGCTAATTAAGCAGCAAGAGTCATTCCCCGTGAGGGACATGGTTTCCCATCTCTGCCCCACATCACGTGAACAACGTCATGGTTCACTGTTTCCATCTTCCATTCGCTGCATCATTGTGGGACCTTCCGGCTGTGGAAAGACCAATCTTTTGCTGACACTTATTACAGCGCCCAATGGTCTGTGTTTTCAAAATATTTATATTTTCGCAAAATCTCTCTACCAACCCCTCTACATGTTTCTGGATCAAGTCATGTCTGGATTAAAAAATGAGAATATGGGGTATTTTACATTTTCCACGCAAGAAAATGTTATTTCACCGGATGAGGTAAAGCCTGATTCACTCATGATTTTCGATGATGTATCCACTGAACGACAAGGTATCATTCAAAGCTATTTCAGCATGGGTCGACACAAACATATTGATTGCTTCTATCTTGGACAAACGTATTCTAAAATGTCCAAACAGTTGATTCGTGACAATGCCAATGTCATTGTTTTATTTCGCCAGGACGAGAGGAACAGTCGTTACATTTATAATGAACATGTGAATCCGGATATGACCTTTCAAATGTTTACAGAATTGTGTGGCAAGTGCTGGAACACACAACGTCATGCCTGTTTAGTGATTGACAAACAAAGTGAACTCAACCAAGGGCGGTATCGCTTAGGGTTTGATCATTTTATTGCTATTTAAGGCACTGCATCATCCCCTCTCAAGTCATTTGTCGCGACATCATGGCATTAGCAGAGAGTCAATTGAAAAAGCATATTATTAGAGCAAAAAATACTATTCGCCAAAAGTTTCGTCAATTGAAACGATCGCGTGCGGATCATGCTTTGTTTATTCAACAACATTTAGCACCTCCGCTAAAAGCTATGTTGAAACCCTCTTTCAAGCCATCTGAAACGCTACTTACCGTTTCACAAGCCAGTCAGACGCACCACGAGGACTCTGAGGAAGAGAAAGAGGAAGATGAAGAGGAACAGGAAGATTTAACTAGTGTTAGCGAAGTTGAGGATAATGAGGAACAAGTGTTTACGCCTCAAAAAAAGGCATCACCCCTTGCAGAGTTTTTAAGAAAAAGGAAATCCTTGGCCATGGTCGAAACCCCTTGCCCTTCCAGATCGTCTCCATTTTCACAACTCTTGGCCACTCCTCAACATAAAGCTCAACTGAAAAACATTTTAATAAAATACTATGGATCAACACTGGAACCCTATTTCACCAATCTATTTGTTGGAAACACAGATACCACATATGGCGTTCGCTATGAGAATGATAGTTTTAAAATTGGTGATTCATCGATTAAATTTAGTCGTACTAAAGCTGTCATTAAAAAGATCAACTATAAATTAACACCAGGACTGTTAAAGCTACTATTCTCTCGGACTCCCTCATCTCAAGAATATACGTCAGAAGACCTTAGTAAATATAAATCCATTTTATTGGATACCCATGCTCACAAAAGACAGTATGATCCCACTCAACAAGTGAATGCTAATATATCCCAAAAATATAAAACCATCATTGCAAAAATGTTCCCCACTAGTCAAAGTGGTCGTCGTAAAGTGTCCGCTTCAGGAGTGACATTTAAACCATTAAAACCACTTGTGGATGTTACCTACTGGCACAATCCAAATAAACTCGTCCAGCGACTACAGCTGTTGCATGCTTCACGTCAAGCCGGCCATACTGGTCACGATTGGGAAATTCAAGAAATTGAGGAAGAACTTCGAAATGCCAAAATTATTGTTTAAGCCCTCACCCATTAAAATGGGTATTGCTCATGAGTTGCATCGTCCAGCTAGACGTCACTATCAGCGACTCAAGGTGATTTCAACGGGTGTGGATGAACTTTGGCAAGCAGACTTGGTTGAAATGATTCCCTATGCTAGCGTTAACGATGGTGTACGCTATATGTTGACGGTCATTGATGTTTATTCCAAAATGGCGTTTGTTGAACCTGTGCGTCGAAAGTCTAGTCCACTAGTTACCAAAGCCTTTCAACATATTATTCAACACTCCAAACGTCAACCTCAGCTGCTACAAACCGACCAGGGAAAATAATTTTTCAACAAGGATTTCTCCAGTTTTCTCAAATCTAAGGATATTCACCATTACACCACGTACAGCAATCTCAAAGCCAGCGTGGTCGAGCGGTTCAACCGAACATTGAAAACCCATATGTGGAAAGCATTTACCGCTCAGGGCACTTATCGCTGGTTGGACTTGTTACCTGAGCTAGTGTCACGTTGCAACGACACCAAACACAGAACCATTGGGACCAAGCCACGACTTGTAACTAAAAATATTCTACAACTGGATAAACTGTTCAACCCCATAAAAACAGCAGACCCTAAACGTCATCGCCTTAACATTGGGGACCATGTTCGTGTGAGCAAATTCAAGTCCGTCTTCGACAAGGGCTACACACCAAATTGGGGGACTGAACTATTTCGAATTCGTCAAGTCAACCTGAACAGTCCAGTCACCTATTTACTCGAGGACCCCATACCATCAACCCATAAAAGGCAGGTTTTATCTTCAAGAACTTCAAAAGACAGCGTTTCCTAAACATTACCTTGTGGAAAAAGTGTTGAAACAAAAAGGAAATAAACTATATGTAAAATGGTTGGGATTTAGCTCAGCCTTTAATTCTTGGATTAATAAATTACATGTTGTGTGAACCTGTGTGTCTTGTATTTATTTATTTACTCATGTTGTACTTAACCTACAGTCCTATGTACAGTCCTCAGCTATACATGTAATATGAGCAATACATATTTCTTTCTCTCTTCACCTGTGTTCTCTCTTACACTAACCCCCCCTTTACCTCCCACCACTGTCAAAACAGGTTGTGACTTGTTAGCTCTTATCGTGCGCGTGTACAGGTGAACACCTGTGTGTTAGATCATATAACACACATGAACTCACATTTTCTCACGTATGAAGCAAAACAGGATGTGACTTGTTTCACAAGGAGGACGGTAATAAGGTCATTTCACACGTGTTCACATGTATTTCGTCACTTTCCTTTCATATCGTTATCCCATTATAGTAGTGGGGGATTAGTGAACAACGTCAATTCAACACACTCATAAATGTAGTTAGGCCCTTTGACATAATTTAAATAAATTCATGGGCTAGTCCGTAGGAACCAGGCCAAAGGGACCCGTCCAAAGGGATCCGTCCAAAGGGACAAGGACTCGTCCACAAGGACTTGTCCACAAGGACCTGTCCACAATGACCTGTCCACAATGACCTGTCCACAAGGACTCGTCCACAAGGACCTGTCAACAAGGACTTGTCCACAAGGACTCGTCCACAAGGACCCGTCAGCCATGACCCCGCCAACAATGACCCGTCAACAATACCCCATCCATAGGGATATGCTCCCCCACCCTCTTACAAAAGCCATGAGTGGGCATGCGTAAAAAACAAAAAACAAGCATGTTAATTCATAGTGGCTATTCACCGAACACATGCACTTTATGTAGAACAACGTTTAAATCCATATCGGCATTCAAACTCTCACATGTTGCAATTGGAAAGAGAGATTCTCTAAAAAATTACAATTTCACCCCCTAGTAGGGGTAGGTATTACTTTTGGGGTTGAAATATGTTGTCCATTGGAAAGGGGGTGTTAGCCCGAGTTCAACGACACCTCATTCGTCAAAATCCGACCACGGGTTCGAGAGTTATCGGGCTGCCGCCATCTTGTGTGGAGGGTGTGGAGGTGGAGGGTGCGGAACCCCCACAAAACCACTACTCATAAGACAATAAAAAGTTTAAAATAAGCATAAAATGACGAAAAACAAAGTTAATTAAGCTCCAATTATAAAATACCTTCTCGCAATAAATTAGGTCTGATCCTTCTACGAAAACCTGCATATTCTGCCTATTTTCGACTATCCCCAAGTTTGTCCGGTGAAATCTACCTCCGCCTTCCGGCGTGCCGAGAGGACTTTATTTTTTAAAATCATTAGTTAATATGCAGAGTATCACATCCCCAAATAAAACCACTCGTGAGAAATTTTTATTCAATGAAATGCACGTTTATCCCCTTAGAACCCCTTTTGAACCCGAATATCCAAAAATCCCTCCTTAGTGGACGTTTTCGACATACAACAAACATATTTCCAAAATGTCATGTTTCTAGATGCAATAGGTATGGCTGGGAGATGATGAGTGAGTCATTCAGGATATTTTCTTTCATTTATTTTTCAGAATTTCACCCCTCCCCATGAACCCCTTAAATTGCATTTATAAAAAAACGATCGAACACCTATTTACTTATTTTTAAAGCTATTTTTTCCACTGAATTCCAAACTTCTCGCCTATGTCTTTTAAGAGGTACACGCTCCATTAAGAATCCTTCAACCCCCAATTTTCATCCCTTTCACCTCATATTATACCCAACATCGAAAAACCCTTCTCCACACATGTCCCCTTATTTAAATGATTAGTATATATGCCGAGTACCAAATCACCAAATTACAAAACTCGTGAGAAATTGTTATTCAATGAAATGCAGGTTTAACCCCCTTCACACCCCTTTAGAATATGAATATCCAAAAATCCATCCTTTGAGGACGTTTCTGAAATACGACGAACATATCCCCAAAATTTCATGTTTCTAACTGCAATAGGTTTGGCTGGGAGATAATGGGTGAATATCCTAAATCCTTCCTTAGTGGACGTTCCCCCCCCCCCCAGAATTTCAACCCTCCCCATGGGCCCCTTTAATTGAATTTATGAAAAAACGGTCGAACAACTATTTACTTACCGGTACTTTGAAGCTGAATTTTTCCGCTGAATTTCAAACTTCTCGCCTATGTCGTTTAAGAGACACACGCCCCGTTAAGAATCCTTCAACCCCCAATCTTCACCACTATCACCTCATAATATACTGTACAGCACATCGAAAAACCCTTAGACACATTTCGGCGTATATTTAAAGATTAGTTTATATGCCGAGTATCACATCCCCCAATGAAACCAATCGGGAGATATTGTCATTCAATGAAATGCAGGTATACCCGTTTAAAACTACTTTAGAACCTAAATATCCAAAAATCCTTCCTTAGTGGGCGTTTTCGACTTACAAGGAACATATAACCAAATTTCATGTTTCTAACTTTAATAAATTTGGCTGGGCGATGAGTCAGTGGGTCAGTCAGGACAGTTTGTTTTATATAATAGATTGTATATATTTAAAACACTAAGTTGATTTTTGTAACATCGAGATTGAGGAAACGTCTTAACCGATTGACTTCGTAATGCATTCTAACGAGAGCTGTTGGCATGTAAGTAGTGGTTTTGTGAGAGTTCTAATGCCACCGCCACCGCTCCACCGCTGGAATACTAAAATGACAATATATCGCGAACCAATCAGGCTAGAGACTTATACGAGGTGTCATTGAACTCGGGCTGACACTCCCTTTCCAATGGACAACATATTTCAACCCCAAAATAAAACCTCCTCTACTAGGGGGTGAAATTATAATTTTTTAGAGAATCTCTCCTTCCAACTGCAACATGTGAGAGTTTGAATGTCAATATGGAATGAAACGTTGTTCTACACAAGAGACATGTTTTCGGTGGAAAGCCACTCTGAATTAACATGCTTGTTTTTCCGTTTTTTACACACATGTCCACTCATGGCTTTTGTAAGAGGGCGGGCTTTTTAAAGATGGTGGCTGTAGTGTAACCTAACCTAACCCAACCCACGAGGGGTGATCAAAACGTTTTCCAAGTGGTGCTTGTCGATAGGCAAACTGATAAACAAAGAGGGTCTTGTCAGGCCTTGAGGCGAGAGCCCCTGTTATTGTTGACGAGCCCCTGTGGTCGGGTCCCTGTGAACGGGTCATTGTTGACGGGTCCTTGTTGACGGGTCCTTGTTGATGAGTCCCTGTGGACGGGTCTTTGTTGACGGGTCATTGTTGACGATTCCTTGTTGACAGGTCTTTGTGGTTGGGTTATTAATGACAGGTCATTGTTGACGGGTCCTTGTTGACGGGTCCTTGTTGACGAGTCCCTGTGGACGGGTCATTGTTGACGAGTCCTTGTGGACAGGTCCTTGTGGACGAGTCCTTGTGGATGAGCCCCTTTGGACTGATCCCTATGGACTAGCCCATGAATTTATTTAAATTATGTCAAAGTGCCTAACTACATTTGCGTGTACAGCAATGTGTTGAACTGACGTTGTTCACCAACCCCCACTAGTATAATGTGATAACGATATGAAAGTAAAGTGACGAAATACATGTGAACATACAAGGGATCTAACTTGGTGGATGGATGTGTTCCAACGAGTCATTTGTAGTTGAAAGAGAATAATACATGTTCTTAAGATGTTAAAACTGAGGAGATGGTATGTGCAGTAAGACGTCTTGTTATATTTCCTGTGTCATATTACAGACATGGCAGAGAGCGCACAGATCTGTTGCTATTACTAACGCTGCAGTAATTTGAAACTGCAAGTGTTCATTAAGACAATGGGTGATGATCATGCAAAGTTAGCAGTTATTGGATATTACACAGGTGTTCCTTCCAGTGTCATGTTGCTGACATGGCAGAGAGCGCACACTGCTGTTGCTATGACTGACGCTGCAGTAATTTGAAACCTCAGGTGTTGATCAAGACAATGGGTGATGATTATGCAAAGTCAGCAGTCATTGGATACCACACAGGTGTTCCTAGTGTGCTTTGGACTCTCAGCTGTATTGGGAAAGGAATTGCAATGATCTGCAAAAAACTGCTGACACGAGCGATGAGAGTTTATATAAGAGGGTGTCATATATCTCCCTACTGTCAGTCTTTATTACTCGCTTTGAGTGAACAGTGCTCTATGACTGCTCAAGAGTTGTAAAAAAAAGCCGTTTTAGTAGAAAATCATTAAATTATTTGCAAGGTAAGTACTTATTATTAATGGATTGTAGTCTTTTATTACTAATTGATGTTGAAGTTATTGATTGGAATGTATTTATTTATTGATTGATTGATTAATTTGTTTACAGATAATTGGGTACCTGAAGATTACCAGATTCCTACAATCTGTTCATTCAGTGGCAGCAGTTGATCAATTATAAAAAGGTAAGTGCCCCTCTAATAACTTTTAAACAGCTAGAGTATTATTTTCCAACGTTCACCACTACATGTCAGTGAAAATGGTATATTTAGCAGTCAAAAGTTGGAACTACTTGACCATGATGTGTAAAGCTAAATTTGTAGGTTAGATTTTGATTACCACTCTATTAAGTTCGAATGTTCATTGCTAGGTGTCAGTGACAGAGGGAATATTTAAAGTCTTAACCTCAGTTCACTTAACTTTACCTAACTTAACCTTGTCATGTGACATGTTTTACAAGTTTAAACTTGTTTTAAGACTGACTATGACGTCACACTTAGGTCACATAACTGGCGATCGCTGGTTTCCAATATGTGACATGTTCTACAAGTTTAGACTTGTTTTAAGACTGGCTATGACGTCACACTTAGCTCACTTAACTGACGATCACTAGTTTCTATCACGTGACATGTTCTACAAGTTAAGACTTGCTTTAAGACTAGCTATAACGTCACACTTAGCTCACTTAACTGGTGACCGCTGGTTTCTACCACTCTATCAAGTTCCAATGTTCACCGCTAGGTGTCAGTGACAGTTAGAACTACATGAAGTTAGACTTGCTAGGAGTTCACAGATGATCGATTTAAATACCCTGCTATAACCATTGACTGGTATGTAATTAAACTATTTATATTGTACTTTTGTTTATCATTTATTAACATTTATGATTTCTTTCTTTTATAGGTAATTTCGAAAGTGATCATCAGATTCAAGTGTGGTGACTGTAAGAAACAGTTCTCAAGACCCGACAGCCTTCAACGTCATGCAAGCACAAAACATAATCAGAAAATGTTTGTATGCAGTCATTGTGCTACAACATTTAACAGACAGGATAGTCTTGGACGGCATGTAAATCTAAAGCATGTCAGTACTGCACCATTTTCGTGTTCAGTTTGTGAACTTGGTTTTTCTGCTGTAAAGCGATATCAATTCCACATGGTTGAAGTGCATGGAGAACAACAGGAATTGAAATCTGTAAAACCATCAACTAGCACGGAACCTTTAAATGATTGTGATGCTCAAAAGCGTAAACGTTCTCAAGATTGTGAAAATAGTCATGCAACAAAAAGAAAGAAGAATGGTGAACCTTCGATAACCCATTGTGATGTATGTAATATTGATATACCTTTATCAATCATTCATGGACATTTACGCAGTATTAATCATAAAAACAACGCTTGCCATGAAAAAAATTCTGGAAATATTCAACAAATTGGTAGTGCATTTAAAAGTCGAATTGCTAGTTACAGACTTTATAGTGAAGAAAAAACTCAAAGTATTGAAACAATTTTACAGAATGTTCAACCTACTGTGTTTGGCTTAGTAGAAAATGTTTTAGTAGAGCATAATACAATTAAAATGAATTTTGAACTTTTTGGACTCTATGTAAAAACTGGGAGTGACGGTGAAATTATGGATATCAAATCCTTTAAGACAAAAAACATAATTGTTAGCGAATCAACTAATATTAGTGATATGTATCTAAATATTTCAAGTGCTATCATTGTAAAGAGTGAAGAGTTCCAGGAAAGGGAGTCAGGCTGGGCGTTGGTTGAAGTACTTTATTTAGAAACCAACATGAATAAATATAACCCCCTTCGAGCATCATCATACATTGATTTGCCAGGATGGATTAAACGAAAGAGAGCTGTTGTGAATGTTTTGAATAGTGATCATGCATGTTTTGCGTGGGCTGTAACCTCAGCTCTCCATCCAGCAGTGAGGGACACGATGAGAACATCATCATATCCTCACTATTCTTCAGTGTTAGATTTAAAAGAAATAGAATTTCCTATGGCGATAAAAGACATTCAACGTTTTGAAGAGCTGAATAATGTAAGTATTAATGTTTATGAAATTGAAAATAAGAGTATAGTTGGTCCTCTATATTATACTCAGGAAAAAAAGAATGCTCATGTAAATTTACTATACATAACCGAAGGTGAAAATGCTCACTATTGTTGGATAAAACATTTAAGTAGACTTGTCAGTAGTCAGGTTTCAAAACACAATGGTAAAAAGTGGTTGTGTGATGGCTGTATGCTATATTTCCAGAAAGAGGATCAACTATCACAACATCAAGAATGGGGATGTAATCATGTTCGTACGGTATTACCGACTCCTTAAAATAACATTCTAAAATTTAAGGATTATGAGAAACAGCTTCGAGTACCATTTGTTATATATGCTGACTTCGAGGCTTTGCTAAAACCATTTAATACATGTTCATCGAATCCAGCCCAACCTTTTACCAACACTACTCACATTCATGAACCTTTTAGCTTTGCATATTATATTAAATGTAGTTATGATGACTCTTTAAATAAGTTTGAGCTCTATAGAGGACCTGATGCACCTAAAATTTTTATGGAAAGGCTTGAGAAAGATGCCATCCGTATATCCTCTATTTTAAATACGATCATTCCAATGAAACCACTAACTTTATTAGAGCAAATGAATTTTGAAACTGAAACTAATTGATTTATATGTGGTGAATGTTTATATACAGACAGGGTTCGCGATCATGACCATTTAACAGGACAATATCGTGGTGCTGCTCACCAAGAATGTAATTTAAATTATAGAGTAAGTAAATTCATTCCGGTCATTCTACATAACGGTAGCAAATACGATAACCACTTTATCGTTAAAGAATTTGGAGCTTCAGATGTGAAAATTGATGTGATTGCAAATAATAAGGAACAATACATATCGTTCACAAAATACATCAAAACGGACAAAAAGAAAACCATTAAACTGCGATTTTTAGATTCATTCCGCTTTATGCCGAGTAGTCTTGATAAGCTGGCTAGTAATTTAAAATCAGATCAGTTTCATGAAATTCAACGTGTCTTTCCTAAAGAAGATGATTTTAATTTGATTTGTCAAAAGGGTATATTCCCTTACGAATATATTAACTGTGTGGAACGTCTTGAGGAGTGTTCTTTACCACCGAAAGATGCATTTTACAGTTCCTTAAACACAAGTCATATCAGTGATCAGGAATATTTACATGCACAACGTGTGTGGGCACAATTTAACATTCAAACTTTAGGAGAATTTTCAGACATATATTTGAAGACAGATGTGTTGTTATTAGCAGATATTTTTGAAAATTTTCGGAATGTTTGTATGAAAACTTATGACCTTGACCCTTGTCAGTATTTCATAGCTCCTGGGTTAAGTTTCAGTTCAATGTTAAAAAAAACGAATGTAAATTTAGAATTAATGACTGATATAGACATGATCAATTTTATAAAATCATCAATTCGAGGTGGATTAAGTCAATGTAGTGGACGGTACTCTAAAGCGAATAATAAATACATGCCTAGCTACAACCCTTGTGAAGAGTCAAAGTATATTGTCTACCTCGATGCAAATAACCAATATGGTTGGGCTATGAGTCAATATCTACCACTGAAAGATTTTCGCTGGCTGACACAACCTGAAATTGATGTCTTACATGTTGACACTCTTAATGATAACGATGATAAAGGATATATATTAGAGGTAAATCTTGAGTACCCTAAAGAGTTACATGATGATCATAATGATTTACCATTTTGTCCTGAGAATATGAAATCTCCATACATCACATCACGAACAAAAATGTTAATTGCTAATGTAAATGAATGAATGAAAATCCACAGCCTGCTTCCAGTCTCCGACCGGGTCAGGAATGGAATGAATGAAGCCCCCATCTAGCGGCGAGGATATGAACTGTGCCGGCTGCCGAGGCCTGACGCACTCCTCTGGGGCAATGATTAAATGAATGACAGATGAAATGAAATGATAGTGGAGAGTGTTGCTGGAATGAAATTGTGACAGGGAAAACCAGAGTACCCGGAGAAAAACCTGTCTGCCTCCGTTTTGTCCAGCACAGATCTCACATGGAGTGACCGGGATTTGAACCACGGACCCAGCGGTGAGAGGCCGGCGTGCTGCCGCCTAAGCCACGGAGGCTTACGCTAATGTAAATAATAAATGTAAATATGTAATACATTATCGAAACTTGAAACAGTGTCTACAGCATGCATTGAAATTAACCAAAATTCATCGCGTATTGCAATTTCAACAGTCAGCATGGTTCAAACCGTATATTGATCTAAACAATAATTTAAGAACACAGTCAACAAACGCGTTTGAAAAAGATTTTTATAAACTCATGAATAATAGTGTTTTTGGAAAGACTATGGAGAATGTTGATAAACGAGTTGATGTAAAGCTGATAACAAAGTGGGAGAATGATGGTAAAAGGTATGGTGCGAGCAACTTAATAAGCAAGCCTAACTTTCATAGCTGTTCAATTATTCATGAGGATTTAGTTGTAATACAAATGAATCGTCTTAAAGTAACTTACAACAAACCCAAATATGTGGGTTACACCATTCTAGAATTATCAAAAACACTTATGTATGAATTTCACTATGATTATGTAAAGAAAAACTGTCTTGATAATGCTAAATTACTCTACACAGATACAGATTCTTTTATTTATGAGTTTAAAACTGATGAGTTTTATGAGGATATCAGAACTGAGCTAAATAGGTTTGATACAAGTGACTATCCCGAGGATAATATTTACCATTTACCTCTAGTAAACAAAAAGGTTCTTGGGAAATTTAAGGATGAATGTGCTGGTGTTATTATAGATACCTTTGTAGGCACAAAATCTAAATCATACAGCTATATAACAATTGATGATGTAGTAGTAAAAAAATTAAAAGGAGTGAAAAAGAATGTTGTTAGTAAAGAGTTAGATATAAGTGATTATAAAAACTGTATAGTTAGTAACCCACCTGTATTATATAAGAAAATGAGTGTATTTAGAAGTAAAAATCATCAGCTACATACCAATTTGCTGAACAAAGTTGCTTTAAGTAGTGAAGACAACAAACGATTCATTATACCCAACACATTTGATACTTTTGCTTGGGGAAACAGTCGCATTGACGACTATTACTTTACTTAAGTCTAATGATCACTAAATTGTAATATTTGTAGTGTGTTTTATATTGTAATATTTTTTTGTGAAAAACTGTAAGTAGAATGTATAATGTTAGTCTACTGTAGTTTAGTAAAAATAAGATAAGTAATACATTTTAGTGTAAAATATTTGCTTTTGTATACTACGAAAAAGATTTTTAAAAAATTTACAGAATGTGTGAACTAAACAAGGGAAATGTAAAAATGTAAAGTGGAAAATTGTAAATATCCATGTGTGAAAAAGTGAAATAGTTATCACCATTTTAAAATTAAAAGACATTGTGATCTGGTAAACCTTGTTTTTATTTCACAACAACAAAAATGTACAGAATGTGTAAACTAAACAAGAAGAATGTAAAAAAATGAAAAGTGGAAATTGTAAATATTCGTGTGTGAAAAAATGAAAATAAAGAAATGGCTATCACCATTTTAAAATTAAAAGACATTGTGATCTTGTAAACCTTGTTTTTATTTCACAACATATATGGCTTTACAAAATATATATATACACCGCGGACAGGCCAACAAGGACCACGCAAATATCACTTCTTTATAGGTCTAGTTTCCTTCTTTCTCTTCCAGAAGTCTTTCATCCTTACAAAATAGAATACAAAGAAATACCATTTCCTCAATCCTTTTCAATGTTCATGTCCACTCATCATTAACTTCCCTTTTATAGCAGTAATCACAAAGAGGGCTGCCAACCTCTCCCCCACTGAGCCATTATAGGATGTCAAACGTTGCTTAGCTTTTCAACGATACATTATCCACCACACGTATTAAAGCATAATGACTATGACGATAAGAAAGGTCGTGTTCTTTACATGCTTAATCCAAAGAAATAATAGGTATTTACTTAACACAGGGTCTTGAGTCAATGAGTTTGGTACATGTTGCAAGATTTCTTTCACGGCATTTACTGTCACAAAATAAATGAAAACTTGGAGAGCACCAATAATTCATCTTTGGTAAGACTATCCAGGATCTTGAGTCCATGATTTTGGTATAAGTTGACAGATTTCTTTCACGGCATTGACTGTCACATAATAAATGAACAACTTGGAGAGCACCAATAATTCTTCTTTTGTAAAACTATCTGCATATCGATGACAGATAACTTTTAGTTCCACCCTTAAAACAACAACACTACCTCTTGCATAATCTGCGATGTTGATGGCTCTTGAGACGTGAAAGATGGATTAAACATAACTTTTACATCAACAGGAGTTAGACTTTGCTCAGTTAACAATGCACTGTCATGAGCCACAGTATTTTTTTTTTCTTGGACTTGCTTTTTTCTTTTCTTTATAAGTGTTTGAAACGGTGTATTAAAAGAGAATGATAAACATCCAAAGGGTAAATAGAGTAACAAATAAAGAGAAATGATACTTCCATATCAATTGTCAAGCATGAACTAATCTCTAGCAAAGTTCACTCAATACTATAAATAATAGTTTAAAGTGGGTGCAAAAGTGGGTGCAAAAGTGGGTGCATAAGTGGGTGCAAATGTGGGTGCATAAGTGGGTGAAAAAGTGGGTGCATAAGTGAATGCAATAGTGGGTGCAAAGGTAGGTACAAAAGTGGGTGCATAAGTGGGTGTAAATATGGGTATATAAGTGGGTGAAAAAGTGGGTGCATAAGTGAATGCAATAGTGGGTGCAAAGGTAGGTACAAAAGTGGGTGAAAAAATGCCCCCCCCCCCTTTTTGAATCTCGCTAACGCCCCCTTTTTAATCTATTTTTTGAAATTTTGACAAAGGGTCTAATGGGACGGGTCCTTTTCGAAGGGAGTCACTTTTTTACGGGTCCCGGAGGACGGGTCCTTCTTGACGGGTCCCTGTGACGGGTCCCCTTTGACATAATTTGGATAAAATGCAAGGGCCAGTCCATAGGGATCAGTCCAAAGGACCCGCCCACAGGGACCCGTCAACAAGGACCCGTCCTCCGGGACCCGTAAAAAAATGACTCCCTTCGAAAAGGACCCGTCCCATTAGACCCTTTGTCAAAATTTCAAAAAATAGATTAGAAAGGGGGCGTTAGCGAGATTCAAAAAGGGGGGGCATTTTTTCACCCACTTTTGAACCTACCTTTGCACCCACTATTGCATTCACTTATGCACCAACTTTTTCACCCACTTATGCACCCACATTTACACCCACGTATGCACCCACTTTTGTACCTACCTTTGCACCCACTATTGCATTCACTTATGCACCCACTTTTTCACCCACTTATGCACCCACATTTGCACCCACTTATGCACCCACTTTAAACTATTATTTATAGTATTGAGTGAACTTTGCTAGAGATTAGTTCATGCTTGACAATTGATATGGAAGTATCATTTTCATTTCTCTTTATTTGTTACTCTATTTACCCTTTGGATGTTTATCATTCTCTTTTAATACACCGTTTCAAACACTTATAAAGAAAAGAAAAAAACAAGTCCAAGAAAAAAAATACTGTGGCTCATGACAGTGCATTGTTTACTGAGCAAAGTCTAACTCCTGTTGATGTAAAAGTTATGTTTAATCCATCTTTCACGTCTCAAGAGCCATCAACATCGCAGATTATGCAAGAGGTAGTGTTGTTGTTTTAAGGGTGGAACTAAAAGTTATCTGTCATCGATATGCAGATAGTTTTACCAAAGAAGAATTTTTGGTGCTCTCCAAGTTGTTCATTTATTATGTGACAGTCAATGCCGTGAAAGAAATCTGTCAACTTATACCAAAATCATGGACTCAAGATCCTGGATAGTCTTACCAAAGATGAATTATTGGTGCTCTCCAAGTTTTCATTTATTTTGTGACAGTCAATGCCGTGAAAGAAATCTTGCAACATGTACCAAACTCATTGGCTCAAGACCCTGTGTTAAGTAAATACCTATTATTTCTTTGGATTAAGCATGTAAAGAACACGACCTTTCTTATCGTCATAGTCATTATGCTTTAATACGTGTGGTGGATAAAGTATCGTTGAAAAGCTAAGCAACGTTTGACATCCTATAATGGCTCAGTGGGGGAGAGGTAGGCAGCCCTCTTTGTGATTACTGCTATAAAAGGGAAGTTAATGATGAGTGGACATGAACATTGAAAAGGATTGAAGAAATGGTATTTCTTTGTATTCTATTTTGTAAAGCCATATATGTTGTGAAATAAAAACAAGGTTTACAAGATCACAATGTCTTTTAATTTTAAAATGGTGATAGCCATTTCTTTATTTTCATTTTTTCACACATGAATATTTACAATTTCCACTTTTCATTTTTTACATTCTTCTTGTTTAGTTTACACATTCTGTACATTTTTGTTGTTGTGAAATAAAAACAAGGTTTACCAGATCACAATGTCTTTTAATTTTAAAATGGTGATAACTATTTCACTTTTTCACACATGGATATTTACAATTTTCCACTTTACATTTTTACATTTCCCTTGTTTAGATCACACATTCTGTACATTTTTAAAAATCTTTTTTGTAATATACAAAAGCAAACATTTTACACTAAAATGTATTACTTATCTTATTTTTACTAAACTACAGTAGACTAACATTATACATTCTACTTACAGTTTTTTACAAAAAAATATTACAATATAAGACACACTACAAATATTACAATATAGTGATCATTAGACTTAAGTAAAGTAATAGTTGTCAATGCGACTGTTTCCCCAAGCAAAAGTATCAAATGTGTTGGGTATAATGAATCGTTTGTCGTCTTCATTACTTAAAGCAACTTTATTCAGCAAATTGGTATGTAGCTGATGATTTTTACTTCTAAATACACTCATTTTCTTATATAATACAGGTGGGTTACTAACTATACAGTTTTTATAATCACTTATATCTAACTCTTTACTAACAACATTCTTTTTCACTAATTTTAATTTTTTTACTACTACATCATCAATTGTTATATAGCTGTATGATTTAGATTTTGTGCCTACAAAGGTATCTATAATAACACCAGCACATTCATCCTTAAATTTCCCAAGAACCTTTTTGTTTACTAGAGGTAAATGGTAAATATTATCCTCGGGATAGTCACTTGTATCAAACCTATTTAGCTCAGTTCTGATATCCTCATAAAAATCATCAGTTTTAAACTCATAAATAAAAGAATCTGTGTCTGTGTAGAGTAATTTAGCATTATCAAGACAGTTTTTCTTTACATAATCATAGTGAAATTCATACATAAGTGTTTTTGATAATTCCAGAATGGTGTAACCCACATATATGGGTTTGTTGTAAGTTACTTTAAGACGATTCATTTGTATTACAACTGACTCCTCATGAATAATTGAACAGCTATGAAAGTTAGGCTTGCTTATTAAGTTGCTCGCACCATACCTTTTACCATCATTCTCCCACTTTGTTATCAGCTTTACATCAACTCGTTTATCAACATTCTCCATAGTCTTTCCAAAAACACTATTATTCATGAGTTTATAAAAATCTTTTTCAAACGCGTTTGTTGACTGTGTTCTTAAATTATTGTTTAGATCAATATACGGTTTGAACCATGCTGACTGTTGAAATTGCAATACGCGATGAATTTTGGTTAATTTCAATGCATGCTGTAGACACTCTTTCAAGTTTCGATAATGTATTACATATTTACATTTATTATTTACATTAGCAATTAACATTTTTGTTCGTGATGTGATGTATGGAGATTTCATATTCTCAGGACAAAATGGTAAATCATTATGATCATCATGTAACTCTTTATGGAACTCAAGATTTACCTCTAAAATATATCCTTTATCATCGTTATCATTAAGAGTGTCAACATGTAAGACATCAATTTCAGGTTGTGTCAGCCAGCGAAAATCTTTCAGTGGTAGATATTGACTCATAGCCCAACCATATTGGTTATTTGCATCGAGGTAGACAATATACTTTGACTCTTCACAAGGGTTGTAGCTAGGCATGTATTTATTATTCGCTTTAGAGTACCGTCCACTACATTGACTTAATCCACCTCGAATTGATGATTTTATAAAATTGATCATGTCTATATCAGTCATTAATTCTAAATTTACTTTCGTTTTTTTCAACATTGAACTGAAACTTAACCCAGGAGCTGTGAAATACCGACAAGGATCTAGGTCATAAGTTTTCATACAAACATTCCGAAAATTTTCAAAAATATCTGCTAATAACAACACATCTGTCTTCAAATATATGTCTGAAAATTCTCCTAAAGTTTGAATGTTAAACTGTGCCCACACACGTTGTGCATGTAAATATTCCTGATCACTGATATGACTTGTGTTTAAGGAACTGTAAAATGCATCTTTCGGTGGTAAAGAACACTCCTCAAGACGTTCCACACAGTTAATATATTCGTAAGGGAATATACCCTTTTGACAAATCAAATTAAAATCATCTTCTTTAGGAAAGACACGTTGAATTTCATGAAACTGATCTGATTTTAAATTACTAGCCAGCTTATCAAGACTACTCGGCATAAAGCGGAATGAATCTAAAATCGCAGTTTAATGGTTTTCTTATTGTCAGTTTTGATGTATTTTGTGAACGATATGTATTGTTCCTTATTATTTGCAATCACATCAATTTTCACATCTGAAGCTCCAAATACTTTAACGATAAAGTGGTTATCGTATTTGCTACCGTTATGTAGAATGACCGGAATGAATTTATTTACTCTATAATTTAAATTACATTCTTGGTGAGCAGCACCACGATATTGTCCTGTTAAATGGTCATGATCGCGAACCCTGTCTGTATATAAACATTCACCACATATAAATCAATTAGTTTCAGTTTCAAAATTCATTTGCTCTAATAAAGTTAGTGCTTCCATTGGAATGATCGTATTTAAAATAGAGGATATACGGATGGCATCTTTCTCAAGCCTTTCCATAAAAACTTTAGGTGCATTAGGTCCTCTATAGAGCTCAAACTTATTTAAAGAGTCATCATAACTACATTTAATATAATATGCAAAGCTAAAAGGTTCATGAATGTGAGTAGTGTTGGTAAAAGGTTGGGCTGGATTCGATGAACATGTATTAAATGGTTTTGGCAAAGCCTCGAAGTCAGCATATATAACAAATGGTACTCGAAGCTGTTTCTCATAATCCTTAAATTTAGAATGTTATTTTTAGGAGTTGGTAATACCGTACGAACATGATTACATCCCCATTCTTGATGTTGTGATAGTTGATCCTCTTTCTGGAAATATAGCAAACAGCCATCACACAACCACTTTTTACCATTGTGTTTTGAAACCTGACTACTGACAAGTCTACTTAAATGTTTTATCCAACAATAGTGAGCATTTTCACCTTCGGTTATGTATAGTAAATTTACATGAGCATTCTTTTTTTCCTGAGTATAATATAGAGGACCAACTATACTCTTATTTTCAATTTCATAAACATTAATACTTACATTGTTCAGCTCTTCAAAACGTTGAATGTCTTTTATCGCCATAGGAAATTCTATTTCTTTTAAATCTAACACTGAAGAATAGTGAGGATATGATGATGTTCTCATCGTGTCCCTCACTGCTGGATGGAGAGCTGAGGTTACAGCCCACGCAAAACATGCTTGATCACTATTCAAATCATTCACAACAGCTCTCTTTCGTTTAATCCATCCTGGCAAATCAATGTATGATGATGCTCGAAGGGGGTTATATTTATTCATGTTGGTTTCTAAATAAAGTACTTCAACCAACGCCCAGCCTGACTCCCTTTCCTGGAACTCTTCACTCTTTACAATGATAGCACTTGAAATATTTAGATACATATCACTAATATTAGTTGATTCGCTAACAATTATGTTTTTTGTCTTAAAGGATTTGATATCCATAATTTCACCGTCACTCCCAGTTTTTACATAGAGTCTAAAAAGTTCAAAATTCATTTTAATTGTATTATGCTCTACTAAAACATTTTCTACTAAGCCAAACACAGTAGGTTGAACATTCTGTAAAAATGTTTCAATACTTTGAGTTTTTTCTTCACTATAAAGTCTGTAACTAGCAATTCGACTTTTAAATGCACTACCAATTTGTTGAATATTTCCAGAATTTTTTTCATGGCAAGCGTTGTTTTTATGATTAATACTGCGTAAATGTCCATGAATGATTGATAAAGGTATATCAATATTACATACATCACAATGGGTTATCGAAGGTTCACCATTCTTCTTTCTTTTTGTTGCATGACTATTTTCACAATCTTGAGAACGTTTACGCTTTTGAGCATCACAATCATTTAAAGGTTCCGTGCTAGTTGATGGTTTTACAGATGTCAATTCCTGTTGTTCTCCATGCACTTCAACCATGTGGAATTGATATCGCTTTACAGCAGAAAAACCAAGTTCACAAACTGAACACGAAAATGGTGCAGTACTGACATGCTTTAGATTTACATGCCGTCCAAGACTATCCTGTCTGTTAAATGTTGTAGCACAATGACTGCATACAAACATTTTCTGATTATGTTTTGTACTTGCATGACGTTGAAGGATGTCGGGTCTTGAGAACTGTTTCTTACAGTCACCACACTTGAACATGATGATCACTTTCGAAATTACCTATAAAAGAAAGAAATCATAAATGTTAATAAATGATAAACAAAAGTACAATATAAATAGTTAAATTACATACCAGTCAATGGTTAAAGCAGGGTATTTAAATCGATCATCTGTGAACTCCTAGCAAGTCTAACTTCATGTAGTTCTAACTGTCACTGACACCTAGCGGTGAACATTGGAACTTGATAGAGTGGTAGAAACCAGCGGTCACCAGTTAAGTGAGCTAAGTGTGACGTTATAGCTAGTCTTAAAGCAAGTCTTAACTTGTAGAACATGTCACGTGATAGAAACTAGTGATCGTCAGTTAAGTGAGCTAAGTGTGACGTCATAGCCAGTCTTAAAACAAGTCTAAACTTGTAGAACATGTCACATATTGGAAACCAGCGATCGCCAGTTATGTGACCTAAGTGTGACGTCATAGTCAGTCTTAAAACAAGTTTAAACTTGTAAAACATGTCACATGACAAGGTTAAGTTAGGTAAAGTTAAGTGAACTGAGGTTAAGACTTTAAATATTCCCTCTGTCACTGACACCTAGCAATGAACATTCGAACTTAATAGAGTGGTAATCAAAATCTAACCTACAAATTTAGCTTTACACATCATGGTCAAGTAGTTCCAACTTTTGACTGCTAAATATACCATTTTCACTGACATGTAGTGGTGAACGTTGGAAAATAATACTCTAGCTGTTTAAAAGTTATTAGAGGGGCACATACCTTTTTATAATTGATCAACTGCTGCCACTGAATGAACAGATTGTAGGAATCTGGTAACCTTCAGGTACCCAATTATCTGTAAACAAATTAATCAATCAATCAATAAATAAATACATTCCAATCAATAACTTCAACATCAATTAGTAATAAAAGACTACAATCCATTAATAATAAGTACTTACCTTGCAAATAATTTAATGATTTTCTACTAAAACGGCTTTTTTTACAACTCTTGAGCAGTAATAGAGCACTGTTCACTCAAAGCGAGTAATAAAGACTGACAGTAGGGAGATATATGACCCCCTCTTATATAAACTCTCATCGCTCGTGTCAGCAGTTTTTTGCAGATCATTGCAATTCCTTTCCCAATACAGCTGAGAGTCCAAAGCACACTAGGAACACCTGTGTGGTATCCAATGACTGCTGACTTTGCATAATCATCACCCATTGTCTTGATCAACACCTGAGGTTTCAAATTACTGCAGCGGCAGTCATAGCAACAGCAGTGTGCGCTCTCTGCCATGTCAGCAACATGACACCGGAAGGAACACCTGTGTAATATCCAATAACTGCTAACTTTGCATGATCATCACCCATTGTCTTAATGAACACTGTTGTTGTTTGAGTCTTCAGTCTTTTGACTGGTTTGATGCAGCTCTCCACGCCTCCCTGTCCTGAGCTAATCGTTTCATCTCTACATAGCTACCACACCCTACATCCGAGGCAATCTGTTTTACATATTCTAACCTTGGTCTACCCCTACAGTTCTTGTCCTCGACCCTTCCTTCCATAACTAAGCTTGCTATTCCTGGGTGTCTTAGTATGTGTCCTACCAACCTATCTCTTCTCTTCATTAGCAGTCGCCAGAAACATCTCTCCTCTCCCACTCGTCTTAATACCTCTTTGTTTGTAACCCTATCGACCCATCTGATCTTCATCATTCTCCTGTAACACCACATTTCAAATGCTTCAATTCTCCTCTTTTCTGCTGCACCAATAGTCCAAGTTTCACTTCCATAGAGCGCCACGCTCCAGACAAACGCTTTCAAAAATGACTTCCTAATACCTAAATCTATATTCGATGTCAGCAGATTCCTTTTTTGTAGAAATGCTTTCCTTGCCTGAGCCAACCTAATTTTTATATCCTCTTTGCTTCGTCCATCACTGGTTATTCTGCTTCCTAAGTAACAGATATCTCCTACTTCCTTCAGCTTTTCACCTGCCAATTTGATCTCCATAGAGGTTTCTGATTTATTTCGGCTGCATTCCAGTATTTTTGTTTTACATTTATTAATTTTCATCATGAATTCTTTCCGTAAGACGGAGTCCATACCATTCAAAAACTCATTCAAATCCTCAGGCTTGTTGGCCAAGATGACGATGTCATCAGCAAATCTCAGAGTTGAAATTATTTCTCCTTGAATCTTCACTCCCACTTTAAATTTTTCTCTAATTTCCTTCATTGCTTGTTCAATGTAAAGATTGAAAAGTATGGGTGATAAGTTGCAGCGCGCTCTCTGCCATGTCTGTAATATGACACAGGAAATATAACAAGACGTCTTACTGCACATACCATCTCCTCAGTTTTAACATCTTAAGTACATGTATTATTCTCTTTCAACTACAAATGACTCGTTGGAACACATCCATCCACCAAGTTAGATCCCTTGTATGTTCACATGTATTTCGTCACTTTACTTTCATATCGTTATCACATTATACTAGTGGGGGTTGGTGAACAACGTCAGTTCAACACATTGCTTTACACGCAAATGTAGTTAGGCCCTTTGACATAATTTAAATAAATTCATGGGCTAGTCCATAGGGATCAGTCCAAAGGGGCTCATCCACAAGGACTCGTCCACAAGGACCTGCCCACAAGGACTCGTCAACAATGACCCGTCCTCAGGGACTCGTCAACAAGGACCCGTCAACAAGGACCCGTCAACAATGACCTGTCATTAATAACCCGTCCACAAAGACCTGTCAACAAGGAATCGTCAACAATGACCCGTCAACAAGGACCCGTCCACAGGGACTCATCAACAAGGACCCGTCAACAAGGACCCGTCAACAATGACCTGTCATCAATGACCCGTTCACAGGGACCCGACCCCAGGGGCTCGTCAACAATTACAGGGGCTCTCGCCTCAAGGCCTGTCAAGACCCTCTTTGTTTATCAGTTTTCCTATCGACAAGCACCACTTGGAAAACGTTTTGATCACCCCTCGTGGGTTGGGTTAGGTTAGGTTACACTACAGCCACCATCTTTAAAAAGCCCGCCCTCTTACAAAAGCCATGAGTGGACGTGTGTGTAAAAAACGGAAAAACAAGCATGTTAATTCATAGTGGCTTTCCACCGAAAACATGTCTCTTGTGTAGAACAACGTTTCATTCCATATTGACATTCAAGCTCTCACATGTTGCAGTTGGAAAGAGAGATTCTCTAAAAAATTATAATTTCACCCCCTAGTAGGGGAGGTTTTATTTTGGGGTTGAAATATGTTGTCCATTGGAAAGGGGGTGTCAGCCTGAGTTCAATGACACCTCGTACAAGTCTCTAGCCTGATTGGTTCGCGATATATTGTCATTTTAGTATTCCAGCGGTGGAGCGGTGGCGGTGGCATTAGAACTCTCACAAAACCACTACTCATGTAGATTTGCAGAATATCTTTAAAAGGAAGATATATGTTGGGTATATTTTTAAATGATTAAAAAAATGTAATATTTGTGGCGACTGCGCGTGCGCACTTTGGCGTTCTTTCACGAGAGAAATGGCGGATAAAATACCCACCGCATCATAGTGTGATTTTTGTTTATGCGAATTAGAAAGAGGGCAAATATCGCATTATGATGTTCTGACGATATATACTGGAATAGATACATAAAGAAAGGGATATATTGAAGAGCTTCAATAGCCATTTGAGTGCGTTTGATGTTTAGATAACTTAATATTGCAATCGAGGTCCGTTGTCTGGTTGGCACAGGGGTAACATTGAGGACTCCGGAATGAATTCTTGCATAGTCCAAGGAGTTCGAGTCACACCCCAGACATGTATTTTTATTTCCCAATATTATTTCTGGCTATGGGTAATATATTGTCTTAACATATTTTAATTTTATTATTTCCGTAGAGTAAGGAATTCTCCACGATTTACGTTGTCATCTATATATTTCAACACAAGGCGTTTTATTTTTTAAATCTCCACCAACTCACCAAAACGCCGTTTTAATATCTACAATCAGTTCCGGTAACTTACAACAGATGGCAGTACCTCGCCCATATAGTTCCAGTAACTGACAACAGATGGCAGCAGCATTGCATCGATATATTTAAAACACAAGACATGGCGCGTTTTCACGTGATAGTTATTTATGAGAATTATAAAGGTGGGGAAGAGCCTCCGTGGCTTAGGCGGCAGCACGCCGGCCTCTCACCGCTGGGTCCGTGGTTCAAAACCCAGTCACTCCATGTGAGATTTGTACTGGACAAAGCGGAGGCAGGCAGGTTTTTCTGCGGGTACTCCGGTAATCCCTGTCACAATTTCATTCCAGCAACACTCTTCCCTATCATAACATTTCATCTGTCATTCATTTAATCATTGCCCTAGGGGAGTGCGACAGGCTTCGGCAGCCGGCACAGTTCATATCCTCGCCGCTAGATGGGGGCTTCATTCATTCCATTCCCTGACCTGATCGGTTGACTGGAAGCAGGCTGTGGATTTTCATTTTCATAAAGGTGGGGAATATTTTCTATGATGTTTCTACGATATGTACACTGGAATAGAGTTATAAAAGAAGGGAAATGTTGAAGATCGTTTAACTGACAGTTGAATGTGTATGTTGTTTATGTACCTTAATATTGCAATTTCTTCCCAATGCTTCGGTGGTCACGTTGGTAGCGTCCTAGACTAAAAGTTATAATTATGCACCGTCGATATACTCATAAATTATTAAAGAAAAAAGTAGTTTACCAGGCACTCGCGTGTGTCCACAATTGCTTTCACCTTCTGAAACACTTGGCAAACATAATTCGTTTGAAGGACTCCGACATCGTGGTCACTCAGCCCCGTGTACTTTGGTGTATATGTGTAAACTTTTCTCTGATAACCTGTGTTATTGTGATGGCTGCATTAATGTGAGTATTTGTAATTAAGGTGGGGCATAGCAAGGAGACGGTCGAGGCCTTAAGTTAGGAACCATCCCGGTATTTGCCTTGAGTGGAAGTAGGAAACCACGGAAAACCACATCCAAGGTTTTTGGGGTGGGAATGGAACCTTCCTCTTCTTAGTTATACCTCAAAAGACTGAGTGTGTCCCGTTTTGCCCTCAGACCAGATTAAATTTCTTGGCAGAGCAGGGAATGTAACCCGGGATCCAGGGCGATAGCCAAGAATGGGTGGGCTTCCATGTGTTAATACGATTTTTGACATGCACGAGACAGAGAATTCAAAAACTGCCTCCATTAAGGTGACTGCCGAAGTAAGTATTGAGTATAGGCCTATGCTCATTCCAATATTTGGCGAAGTGAATCTATGTTCCCCTGCAAAATGTACTGCCATAACCTATAACAGGTGATGGAAATTGCTGATTTAGAGCAGTTTAGAACTGTTTATATCAAAATGAAGAACGTCATTCTGAGCTGCGTTTTCAGGCTATTGTAAAAAAAATAGCTGGCAGGAACAATTATAAGGATTTTATTATAAGCGATCAGTCTCGTCGCATTCTCCTCAGCAACGAACTTGAGTATGAAAGTCTCTGGACGGTGAATATACTGGTCATGTAGAACCTTCATTGTATAATACAATTGTTTAATGATTATTTGCTTAGATTAATGAGTCTAACTACGCTGTTGATTTCAGCAAAGGAAGTATTATTTGCCATTTAATATTTAGCGGCTCCGTAGATGCAGGACACCTATAGTGTTATCGAATAATACGACGCAACTTTTAAAATCCAATATAAATAGACCATTTCAGAAACAATTCCAGATATTGTGCAGTACAGTGTAAGGTCTTTGGCGATCAAATGTAAACATTGTTCTACATTGCATTTCTCTTGCGTAAAATCTACGCGTGGTTACTTTGGCCTTTACTGTTGTGATGGTAAAATTGATCTGCTGGAATATAAAATATTTGGCAGGCTGCAACAATGTAATGATATTAATTTAAAAGTCATTGAACTTATATCCAGTAGTTCACACACTTACATCAGCGTTAACAGATTAGATACTGAAGATGAAAGCCAGCTACTTCATTTCCCTACTATAGAATTCTTCAATTCCTTGGAATTAAGTGCTTCGCCTCCACATACTTCGAACGTTTGAGCCATATTTATGCTCCTTAGAAATCTGTTCGTTTCCCAAGGAGTCCTATATGGAAACATATTAATTGTAAGAAATTGTAAGAAATTGCTTGGATTCGGATATAATAGGTGCAGTAATATTAAGCAGAGAGCTCAAATCCTACGACTTGATTTATCACCTTCCGATAAAACACTTACATGTACAGTACATTTCCTTTTAATAGGCAACAATTTCCTATTCGCTCAGCATGCTTCATAACAATCAATAAAGCTCAAGGAGAAACTCTAGAACGTATTGCGCTATTTACCTCATCACGTTTTCAGTCATGACCAGCATTATGTTTCAATGTTTAGAGTGCTATCTTTTGACGCCCTTAAAGTTACAATAGTGCCAAAAAGTAATCGTACGAAGAATGTAACTTATACAAGAAGCTTCTTCAGTAAAAGTTTTTGCCATTGTCCGTCATGTTTTGACGGGTTTCAACTAGTATTATATTATCATACTAATATATAAAAATGAGATGGTGTGTGTCTGTCTGTCGTCCTGTCTGTTACTCAATCACGCAAGAATCACTGGTCCGATTGAAATGAAATTTTGCACGGATGTAGCTGATCTACCACGTTTATACATAGGATACTTTTGATTTCGATACTTTGCACTATTTAAAAATGGCGACCATTTTAGAGACATCACTACTCCCTTTGGTTTCAAGATTTCATATATCCTTTCCAAATAAAAAGATAACGCTAAGAAATAGCAAACTTTTGATGGCACATACGAGCTTTAAAATTTAATTTCTTATCCGAAAGGTTCTTATCACTTTTCGTGTATCTCCCACGGTTAGCGAGTATTAAACACGGTCAACGCCGAGCGGTGCATTATATATATCTCTCTCTCTATATATATAAAAATGAAAGTTTATCAGTTTCTTCTGAATTTCTACGTAAATTTGAGTTATTTACGCGATTCAGACTGTTTTAAGCTGGATGCGCGCGAAAATAAACTTTTTGTCTGTCTGTTTGTTTTTAGCTTGTTTGTTTGTTTGCCTGTGGACAACTTTGTTCCCTTATAACTCGAGAAAGGCTGGGTGTATCAGTGTAAAATTTGGTACACATATCCATCAGAGGCACGACACTAATCATTGATGTAACTCTTCACCGTACCTCTCATAGAAGGAGGCCTTCCCCCTTAAAATACATGTTGAAATAGGCGTAGAAGGACGAGACAAAGCTCATTTTCAGACACTCAATGTGAGAGACAAAACTCGGGGGCCCTGAAGGGTCCTCCAAAACCACATATTAAGGCCCTAAAACCATCCGTTTTTGAGATATTCCCAGAAAACGAATTTCATTTAATTAACTAATGAATGAATCTAAGCCGGTAACCATGGCAACAGAATCTCAGAGGTCCATCTATTACTGTAAGACGCAATTCTATTAATTACATTAGAGTGAAGGTTTGCAAACGGCTAGAAGGTTTTCAAGGAACCAAATTAAGCTGTAAAATTCATCAACACGTATAATACGCTTAAGGGGGTCAAGGGGTCCTCCAGAATTTTTTCACGCGATTTACACCTGCGGGTGTTGTACGGCAGGTCTATTATATTCATATCCCTATATTATATTATTATTATTATTAGAAGTAGTAGTAGTAGTAGTAGTAGTAGTAGTAGTAGTAGTAGTAGTAGTAGTAGTATATTGTGGCGTACAACGACGAGACAAAGCCCCTTGGTGCCAGAAACAAAACTTGAGGGCCTTAAAGTGCCCTCGAAAACTACATTATAAGGCTCTAAAACCAACAGTTTCTGAGAGATTCCCAGAAAACTAATTTAATTTAACAAACTAATGAAGGAATGCAAGTCGGTAACCTTGACAACATTATCTCAAGGGGTGACATATAACTTTCCATCTATTTCTGTAAGAAGCAGTGTCACTCCATTTATTACATTTCTGTGAAAGTTTACAAATGGCTATAAGGTTATCACGGAACCTACTTAGACTGTTTGATTCATCAATGCAAATACGGGGGTCAAGGGGTAACCAAGAAATTTTTCACGAAATTTTCACGTGCGACATATAGTACAGAAGGTCTATTATATCTCCAAACAGCAACATTATTTTCAAAAATTCCTGAATTGAATCAGCATTTTTGCTGCTTTTTGGAATTTGGGCCATTTGTGGCTAAAGAACCTGAATTTTCATGCACCACAAGCCTTTATAATTTATGAAGGGGGTCTTCCTGTGTATGGGGACCTAACACAACGTAGAGGGTCAGTTTTTATGTGATGTGTATTGTATTTCGTCTACAAGGCTTTCAATTCTATTTAACGTCAGGAAGTACACGTTACGTGAATTTAGTTTGAGAGCATATTTTAACTAATCTTTTTTTTTGTCGACATACGGGTTCATCGTAAGGATGATTTTGTTTTATACTGTGTGGTTGATATGCCCGTATTTGGATATCTGGGTGATATGTTGTAGACAATAGAATTGTCTTTTTGTTTTATGTGTATCCTTATGTACGCCTATAACTCGTGTTCGGATGCTTGGTGCATCGTAAAATTAGGTATGGTATCCATGCGAGTCAATACACCAATCATTTATAAAACTCTTCACCGTACTTTTCATAGAGTAGAAGAGTGGATATAGGGAAAAACTTCTGAAAATACATGCTAAAATAGGCGAAATATAAGAATTATCCTAGAAGGACGACCAAGGCATATGTTGCGCTTCTCAATGTGAGACACAAAATTCGGGAGTCTATAAAGGGTCTCCGAAAACCACATTTTAAGGTCCTTAAATTAACAGTGTGTGGGATATTCCCAGAAAACTTACTTCGTTCAGATAAACTTATGAAGGAATGACAAACCGCTAATCATTGCAACAGTAGCTCAATTGATAAAGTCTGGTGTTAACACCGGACACCGTTCGAAGAACGGGTACTTCTGCTAGTATTATCTATTTATATATTTGATCTATGTCTTTGTCTTCCATCCCAGCTGTATCTAGTTACCTTATGGCTTTCTCTCATCTTAAACCAGGTATTTTGGATTTGAAGCCTATTTCGAAAGCACATGCTTGTTGTTTAATAGAGTAATATCACGTGGAAGTTCCTCATCTAGTTCTTCGTCACTGTCACCACTTAGGCCAAAGGAAACACAAGAAATACCCCTATCACAGAAAGTAGCTATGGAAAGGGGGATTTTTAGGGGTTGAAGTAGATACTGGAAGTACATTGTCTTCATAAAACCACGAAAGGTCTACACTAAATACCAGTAGGCTGCTGGTAGTTCACATGTTGTAATTCAAGTAAACTTAGTTCCTCAGTTTAGAAGTAAATTCCCTGTGAAATGTACTGCCTCATCTCCAATTAAATTCAAGTATGCAATTCCACCTCCAATTGAAACAGACACTTTCTGGCTGTGAGAGTAGGGACTCTGATCTCAAAGTTGCAGATGGTGACACTGACGAAGAACTAGATGAGGAACTTTCACGTGAAACTACACCATTAAACAACATTTTACTAACACTAAAACATTTAGGCTAGCTGAACCATTCTCAATTCTCGCATATGATATATGAGTTTCAGCCAGTTTTGCTAGTCAGATAGTTTGTAAAAAATTTCGCATTATTAGCACTGTGTCTTAAGGAGTTAATATTTTGGCCTGAATGGTATAAAATTGAAACACTTTGGCCTTGCCTTTCAGAGAAAGATACAGCAATGTCCAGTCTATTATTGACTGTCTAGAAATAGAAGTTGAGATACTTGGTCAGAAGATAAGTATTGCAATACTATTTAGTACCGTTACATTATATCTTTTACATCATTTCTGAAGGTTATAGTGATCGTGTAACTGATTCCTTCTCGTTTGAAAGATGTGAGTTTCTCAAAAATTATGGCTTACAGGGGTTTAAACATGTGGAACCACTTCTGATACAAAATAGATGCACGCTGGTTCGACCACCTAGTGTAGGTAGTGGAGCCAAAATATCAAATGAAGACGTAATGCAGACCACGGGAATTGCCAACTTAAGAATTCAAATACGGTACCGTAGAACGTTTAATTAGAAGACTAAGAAAATTCAATACGTTGAAACCTCATGCATAATACCTGTAATTGATGAAGTTATGGCCATTTCCTATTAATTTCAATTTTGTATTAACTAGGTACTTAAATAAGTGTTTAAATGTTCAATTACGTGTGAAAACAATTGAATAAATACTGGAAAGTGGTGAGTGGAAAATGGTGAGTGACATGTGGCAGCAGCTGTTGGTACTGCTGTATTTTACAGTTGGAATCATTTTACTTTAAGTGGGGAACTACACCCTTAACCTCGAAAAATCTGGCATATTACAGTAATACCCCGTTTAGACGTCCCGGTCGCGATCGCGATCAGGCGCCGATCCAGATTAAGTTGGGACGTCTAAACGCAACAGGATAACATTATCGCGATCAACTTTCCCTCCAACAAGATCAGCCCGATCCCGTTCCCACAACGAGATAATCGAGTTCGCGGCCATTGCGATCGTCGGTATGTTCTATCCTCCTGCTGTGTGAGTGAAGTAGGCAGTGGAAATGATGGCCATTTTGTATTATATTGGGTTTTGAAAGCGAGATGTACGTAATGTTGGCCATGATGGTTGTATTTATGTTGGTTGATATCAGATATATGAAGATAGATTGAGAGAAACGAAATGATGGATGGAGACAAACATACCAGTGTTTAAACGCCGAAAAAAAATATTAGCGTTGGGGAAAGTCGATGAAGACGATTAATAAAGACATAAATTTTTTGTCATAGACATAGAAGGGATTCCGATAGGGCCAAATAACTCTGGACGAACAAGAAGTATTTATCCAATAAATAGCCTAGACCTAATTATAAATATTTCGAAATATTTTTATTTCCACTCCAAGGGTAGGCCTCGCCTACACGTCTCCTCAGGATTTGTGTATATTTAGGAATATGTATTAGCAGATTGAATTATGTATAAAGAATAACTGAAATACTTCAAAACTGGAGGAAACAAACTACTGTAAATTTCTGCTATAACACTTGGAATTTAAAAGTTGGCAGACCTTAGCGATGCCATGCTGTTTTACTCGATTATCCTGCTGTTTCATGATGGGACGTCTAAACACGTACCAATGACAAATGCCGTTGATCGCGATTGGACATTATCCAGATCAGAGATAATCGGGATCGCGACCGAGACGTCTAAATGGGGTATTACAGAATAATATACATTTTTGGCTCTAGTCATTCACTATGTTACACCATATATGTCATCATCATCCTCTACGGCTTATCCCAATGAATTGGGGTCACCGGAGCCAACCCGGCTCATTTTGGTTTTGGCCGGGGATTTAAGACCGGATGCCCTTCCTGACGCCACGTGATTTTTCAGGTGAAAATTTCACCCAGCTGTCACCGGGATTCGATCCCCGGCCGTCCGGGTGAAAGACGAGCAGCTATGCCACTACGCCATCACGCTCCCCTTACACCATATATGTCCATATAAATTATATTTTTGTAGCCTAATTTAGATTCATGGTATGTAAAAGAACCTACCACTGCAATTGGAAATGTGTAGCAAAATTTTAGGTTATATTTGGCAGGTTACGAAACGCTCTATTAAGTTCCGACGTTCGCCGCCAGGTGGCAGTGACAGTGGCGTCTCTTAGCTACAGTTGGAACTACAGTACTTGAAATATAACTTTCATTCATCTTGATCCATATCATCTCTCATTAACTTCTCTCGTGAGATTTGCATCAGGAAGGGCATCAGTCCATAGAAACTACCAGCCACGTGGAATTTCATTGCATCTCATCGCCAACCCTGTTGGAAAACGGGATTAATGAGGGTAATACATAGGTATAAATGTTGTTGTTGGTTATATTAGGGATTGCGACATCGCAGTCATACAAGCCCATGTGTGTTTGTGTGGAATTTGTGTGATAACCTGTTTTATTGTGATGGCTGTACTGGTGTGTGTTTTTGTAAATTGGGGATAGAATTGGGAAGGAGGCGGCTGTGGCCCTAAGTTAAGAAACAACCCATCATTTGCTGGAGTAGAAGTGGGGAAACCACGGAAAACCACTTTCAGGATGGCTGAGCTAGGAATCGAACCCACCTCTTCTCAGTTTTGCTTCACAAGGCCGAGTATAGCTTGTTCCAGCTTTCAGACCAGAATTAAATTTCTTGGCAGAGACGTGAATTGAACCCGGGCCTCTGTGTAACCGAGAAGAATACTAGTCACTTGCCACGAGGCTCAATACAAAGTCTATTAATGATTTATCGTGGCGGAAGCCATTTTTCAGTGTTGCCTTAGTAAACGAAATTTAAATGCTTTTCATTTAGTCAACATGCTTGCACCCAATTGTTATGAGTGTTTTTTCCTAAACCTGAAAATATTGTGTGATGTATTTCATAATTGTACATTAAAACTTGCTCAAAGCGGAAACTTGTCCAATGTGAATGTTATTTACGTTGTATAAAGCGGAATCTGTTCAACGCAGAAACGTAAAGAAATTATGAATATAATGTTCAAACCTTATTGTTTAAATTATATGAAATACTAATGGGGACTTAATCATTTTATTACGCCTTATGTCAATAAATTGAATTAATATACTGGACATTAATTGATTATACTTCTAGTTTCGCCCACATTATGGCACTCCACAGTAATTATTATCTAAAAGTAACTATCATAATCGCAAGCAAAGTTTGAATAAAATATCTGACAATGCTCGCAATTTTAAGTCATTAAGTTCATATCACTATGCATTAATGCTAACCAAGCATTTAGATTACAAACATCTTTGATTGTGAATCACTCAGTCTGTAATTGTGAAATTAAAACAAAACTTAGTAAGAAAGAAGTATCATAAAGAGGCCGATACCGAAATGGGTGCAGCGCGCTAGGTATAGATAGGGCAAGGAATGTTTTCAATAATGAACAACGCAAATATGACCATTTTCAAGACCTGCATTAAACGTTATAGTAGTTTCCTTATTTCCAATCATTACTTGTTGTTGCTTCATTTGAGGGGCTTGGACATCGCAGTCATTTAGCCCTGTGTTCTTGGGCGTGTGTGTGTATATTTGTCTGACAACCTGTGGTAGTGTGATGGCTGTATTAATGAGTTTAATTAAAGTGAGGATTTTGAGGGAGTTGGCCGTTGCCTTAAATAAGGGACCTTCCAGGAATTCTCCTGGAGTGGAAGTGGGAAACCACGGATAACCACTTCCAGGATGGCTGAGGTGGTAATCGTACCCACCTCTTCTCAGAATTGCCTCACGTGACTGAGTGGAACACGGAGCTCAGGGATGACAATCATGAATACTAGCCTCTGTACCACAAGCCACCTAAAACTAAGTTTTGCAGTTGTTATTGGTAAATTTTAATCATGTATTTATGAGTGTTAATTTGTCTGATAACCTGTCTTCGTGTGGTGTCTGTAGTAGCTTGCCTAGGAGTATTTATTATGGTCTGGAAAGCATCGATCAGATGCGAGACTTGAAGTATTTTACAATTCCGGCATTTGCTTAGACGGAGAGTGGGAAAAATCCAGCAATCACCACACCCAGGATGGTCGCTGTCAGTGCCAGAATTCAAAACTTGAATCTCTCAAATTGCATTCCATATGTTAAGAAACGATGATAATAGTTATAATAATAATATATATCTACCTTTTATTATTCCCATTTTAACGCGGTCGGGGATGGGACGCAATGATTTTTTTCTTCCTTGTGGAGGCTGATTTAACGGCCAGTTGCCCTGGACTGTGCCGGCTGCCGAGGCCTGACGCACTCCTCTGGGGCAATGATTAAATGGATGACAGAAGAAATGATATGATAAGGGAGAGTGTTGCTGGAATGAAATTTTGACAGGGAAAACCGGAGTACCCGGAGAAAAACCTTTCTGCCTCCGTTTTGTCCAGCACAGATCTCACATGGAGTGACCGGGATTTGAAACACGGACCTAGCGGTGAGAGGCCGGCGTGCTGCCGCCTAAGCCACGGAGGCTCGAGAGGAGTTAATAAGAGATGAAATGAGTGAAGCAGAATGAAACTATGCAAGGCATTGGAAGGAAGCAGCCGTAAAGTTGATAATGGGAAACCACGGAGAACGGATCGAGCCCACGTCTCTCAAAGTCCTCAATAATCGGGGCCCCAGCGATACCGGTAATAATAGTAATAATAATATCTCAGCCACAGGCTGCCCAATACACTTCCGGTTTCGCTGCATCGAAATTGGAGAGTAGATCGCCTAGCTCAAATGAATTACAACAGGTAGCGTCGACTTACGATAATAATAATAACTCGCAGATACTATACTGTCGTGACTGAGATTCTCCCAGGTATTGAACCCAGGACTGGAGTTCAGTACGAATCTCATTTAAAATTATTTGGTAATAGATGTATATAAGGAAGTTATGCTTATTAGTCTCAGGGGAATGAGCCAAAAGCGCATGGCAGGAAGTTTACACAGACTTTAGTATTATTGACTGATTCATGAATCCAGCCTATTGTGCACTATGCACTATTTGAACAAATGAAACAGAATAACAAGCGGGTTCCATTAGTTGGACTTGCAGTCATGTGAATGTTAGTATATGAAGCCACCACTAGCTTGGTTGGCAGCACTTATTGGGTGATCGAATTGGAAATAACCACCGGCACTCAGGAAAGGGAGGGATGGACTCTGGTCATCTCTAGTTGGATATAATGACATTCAAGATGGCGCACGGGAGCTCTTAGCCTCCAGCCATCACCTTGAACGTGTGTTAGAGTTCAGTCCCGTGGGGACATGTCAGACTTCGTGTAGATGTAAGACTTAGTAGAGCTGAATCAAGCTGCGTAAACTTCTGTCAGTATATTAAAAGTAACTGTAAATAGTGTACATACAACGACTGCTATACTCAATTAAAACAGCAGTAATTTACGGTGAAGTAACATCTTTCATTCCGGCGAGTTCCGGGACCACCCAACAATCCAAACTCCCTATCTAGTAACCACTCGGCTAGTATATAACAACAGAAGCGCTGACGACCTGTGAGACCATCTCACAGGACAGGTAAGGTCTCGACAATTAAAAAAAAGGAGGATAAATCTTTACGGTCACTTTCTCAGAATGAACTGTAACAGATTGACCAAACAAATGTTTGATTTCTTCCGTAATCGCAAAACAAAACCCACATGGTTTAAATAAATGAAAAAGACCCAGTAGGTTAATTAAAAATTACAGAAAATTCACTACTCAATCGAAAAGCTAAAATAATTACTAAGGATAAAAATATATGGTTCCAGAACAAATCCTCAATAAAATCCAAACCCTATCATCTCGGGAGCAGGCAGGAGAAGATCAGAAAGAATTAAGAGATACTGGGCACAAAGGAAAGAACAACACCCAGAGAGATGATTAATCCAACGTACCGCAAACAGGGTGAAACGAAAGTATAGGCTAATAACAATAGTCTCTACATATTATTTCCCATTTTACAGGACCGGAGACAAGATGAGGAGAAACCTTTTAAGAGAGCTGACGGTGGCATTTGAACCATTGCCACTGCACGTTAACGCGCGTAACCGTTCAGTTCAATTATGACAATAATATTTCTAATAGTATTTTGAACAGTCTGAATGGAAGAAAGTAATTTGTATTTTTAATTGTATTTTAATCCACTATAAGTTAGTGGTCTATATATTAACCACCTATTATAAGGACAATGTATATTGTCAATGATGCTGATTGTTGAATCTTTCAGCCATTTATCAACAAACTTTCTTTTGGAAGTGTTAATATTAGCCTAATGAAAACCGAACATTATCTCTCTATCTCCTTGACTTAAAGTACAAAAAAAAATATTTAGGCCCAATAATAAATAGATAAAAATATGGTAGTCCTAATAAAATTATAGTTAAAAATAAATAAGCGTATAAAATTATAATTATATCACTTTTATATTCTAAATGTTAATGAAAACGAAAATTAATAATAATTAATATTATGGTAAAAAAAGGGGGATGAAGTAACTCACGTCCGCAGCATACCTTAAGCTGTACGTGTCCCCTGGGTGGTGCTAAGCGAGTAACAATTTTGGCAAAAACGTTCCAGAATATAGAAACATGAGCAAAGAAATAAAACTGCTCTTTTTAGAGCAAAACAACACAATGTAAGAATACTGCATTGGAATGCGTGTTTTCTATCAGCAAAGAAACTTTTGGAAGTAAAGAAAATCATGATAGACAGAGATATAGACATCCTTCTAATCAATGAAGCCAACACTACACCTGATAACATACAATACTAGCTGTACCCGACATGCGTTGCAATGCCAATCAAAGAAAGTGTTGGCGTTCTAACTTTGTTTGTTGAAGTGCTTCTGGATTCCCAATATTTTTTTCTTTTTCCGTTAACCACCTCTAAACTATTGTAAAATTGATGTATTATCTAAAAAAACATGGGAGCGTGCTCAACAACTGGGTAGTTTATTGGCTGAGGAATAACCCACCCACCAAGGGAAGATGATTAAGAGAAGGAAGTAGATTTGGGATTGGAAAAGAAGGATAGAAAAATAGGAGGAGAGTCCCACAAAAGTTATTAATTTAACTTTCAATACATTTAGAGGCAGTTGCCACCGCAAATCCGTTCTCGGATACCTAAAGTGGATACGAGCTTGGTCGAAGCTAACGGGAACCGCAGCTAAGACTTGGGCGGTTTGCAAGAGAGAGGCTTTAGTATATTTCCTCCCAAGCATGTATAAAAGTACTATGGGGAAGGGTGATGGTCTGGCAAGGCTGAGAGCAAACGATTTATGGTATGTCTTCTCAAAGAAATTAGTTTTTGTGAAATGATTCGAAGAATGCCAATAATTCAAATCAAGTTCGGAATTTCCAATTTTCGAAATTATAGAGTTTCTAGAAAAAGAGACCCAGTGCTTCCAGGAAGGATAGTGACGAAAAATTATAACTTGGAAAGTAATCTTTGTAAGTGAACCAATGGTTGCCTTTGGAAATGGCTAAGCCTTTACTCAGCGAAAGGCCGGCTAAAAGCTTAGACAAAAAAGAAACACTTATCTTTAGGAAAATTGACCATAAGTTTTCGGAGAAAATCTCCACAAGCAGGTAGCTGGCTTAGCGAGCTTTACTTGCCTTCCTGGCCAATTAGAATTAGCTATTAAAGCTAACAGAAGCTTTGAAAAGGTTGCCACTAAGAGTTCTTGCTCAAATGCAACAAGTGGTAAAATCCCTATCAATAGATTAAAGGGCATCGAGTAGGGAGAGCCAAGGAGGACAGGACTTTGTTTAACCTTTGTATTAGAAAAATGAAAAAGAGAAAAAGAACGCTTAATTTATTTAACAATTCAGGAGAAATTAATATTTTTAACAAATAAATATTTTCCAATCTTATTAACAATTTGAGGTCGCAGACCTCCGACAACATTCAGAAATTGCTCCAGGCAAATAACAATTCTTAAGGTTTTAAACCTGGTATTAAAATCTTTTTAAGATTTGAAAAAGGACTAAATGAAATGATTAAAGTTTAAACATTTACAAGAGTACAAGGAGTGTACTATAAGAAATTTCTGAAAGAATATTCTAGAGAGAATAACAACTTTCAAGCTAACTATAAGGAAAACATAAAGCATAAAAATAGAAGTTCCTACAACTTCTAATATTTAAACAGGATTACTTTATGAGAATTATACAAAGGAGGGCAGGTCACTTACTGTGAAACCTAAGTAAGTAATCAAAAGGAAGGTTCTAGACTTCCTATGTTTAATTAGGAATCACGAGCCAAATGGGGCAGTTTCCATTTCGTGAGACCTAAAAATAACTCACTAAAGAGTTGAAAATATTGGTTTTCCTGATAATAGAGAAAAAACAATGTAAACTTAAACCGTGTATAAAACACGTAATTATACAGCAATTACTTAATGATAAACAAGAAAAATGGAAGGGCACTTCGCAGAGTGACACCTTATTGAAACTGACCTATATTGAAAAATTTATTACGGATTGTTAGTAGGAGGTTTAGGAAAGAGAAATAGGGGATTGAGGAAAAATGTTCATGGCCTTATTTAAATATAAACGGACGATCGCGACGCGGTAGAAAGTTGAACAAGCACTGATTTTCACTATAGTTCGTTGAAACTTATGAAAAGTTCACTATAGAAACACGAAAGTTTTTGGCAGAGAAAGTTATTTCAATTTGAACAAAATGACTGGTTGCACTAAATGAACGAAAGTCTATTGCTTGAGAAAATGGTGGATTACAGTTAAATGCGCCATAGAACATTCCAGCGGTTCCAGCGGTGGAAGAAAGTTAGCTATTAAGCTTTTAATTCAGAAACGAAATTCTTCAATTTTAAATAGCATTCTCACAAGTGAGTGAAGATTTCAAAACGGCAGGACTTGTAGATGAAATACAGAATCTAGAAGGTTCCAGAACGACCTTAGTAGAAAAAATGGGGTTGAGAAAATCCAACGGAGGAACTAACTTGTTGAGTTATAGACAGCGGGTATTAGATAATATCCCACGTAGTGAGAGGATTTCTCATTTGAATAGCCTAAGAAAAGCTCTTTTTTAATAAGGTTGGCTTATACAACCAAAGGCTCAACATGGCAAATCCCACGAAGAATGATTTTTGCCCCAAAATAAGCAATCGCACACTGTCTATAAAACATCTTTAAAAGCACGTGAAAGTTAAAACCATGAAGATGAGGTTAAAACTTTAAGATGGTACTTATCTTGATTTCATGTAGAAGATGAAGTTCCCTTTGACGATAACTACCTTGCCAACATGGCGTAGAAGAGAGTTTGCCTCTTGGGTTGAGGAGACTAGCTCGAGAGGAGCTTTGACTGACCGAGTCAACTGCCGATTGCGAAGTGAGACCTGCTCAACGGAGCACGGAGGGACCAAGGAAGGGGAAAAGAGTGGGGGGTAGGAGACAAAAGGAGAACATATAAGCATTGCCAAATTTAAAACAAAAAAATGATCTCTTGCTGAGCCGGTCTTCAAAGAGTTGATAACAGATGATATTAGCGCAGCATGGTGAGTAAAGAGGTAGACGTAGTCCTCTTGCTCAAGGAGATAATAGCTGGTGATGGCAGTAAAATCTGGTAGCCAGATGGAGAAGGAATTCCTCTTGCACCAGGAAGAATTGAGGAGCTTCAGATATTCGCTGCTATATGACGCTAGGTGGGTCATAGAATATATATCTGGAACAGACTCATACAAAATATAAGCAACCGGAACCCCTAAGAGAAAACAGAAGATCACTGTTGGTGTTTGACAAAGAGGAAGGAAAGAACATGCAAAAGCATTGAAAATTATAATCTCAGGTACCGTGTATTCCATGAATGCACCATACTGGGAGGGGCAGACACCAACAGCGAACAAGAAAAACAAGTACACATTTAAAGGTAATAAGCAATTGCGGAGAAGTAGTCTTGTGATCTGACCATTAGTGGTCAAGACTCTGACTACCCTGACTCACCCATCTTTTCCAGGGTAACACTCGGTCACTCTACCCGAGATCCAGACTAAGGGGGGAAAAACTTCCCTAACTAAGACCAAGTCTCCCACTTTAATGTCGGGACTGGAAAGAAACCACTTCTGCCTCCGTTGCAAGGAAGTTAAATATTCCAAGTTCCACCTCTTCCAAAAGGAATTGCGGAGGGCTTCAAGTTTACGCCAAACAATAGGTAAATCAGAATCCCTGAAAGAATTAGGAAGGGGAGGATGGGCAGAGAGAGAAGTGCGTGTAAGACAGTGACCAGGTGTGAGTGGAAGGAGGTCATCAGGGTCATTAGAAAGCGGAGTTAAATAAGGAGAATTAACGACATCTTCCATCACAAAATAACTAGAAGCTGAGGGAAATAAAGCACTAGTAAAGATTGCGATACAATGCAAAAGGAGAATTAACAAGTTTAAACAAGCGTATAGAAACAAGTACATCTATTCAGGACAAGAATATACCAAATAAACAAAGAAACTATGCGAGTAGAAAGCAAGAACGCCATAGGTAACAACCTAGTAGCCATAAGCAATGACCTTAAGTCATAATAAGTATCAAAGGGGTTGATCAGAAAAATACTTAAGTCAGCGAGAAACGTGACATAACAAGTATGAATGCAAAAACACATCGAATGTAACGACGAGAAAAAGTAAGTTTGTTCATCAATGAACAATAAGATTTCAAAATATGTGAGCATAGTGCAATACATAAGCGCGTGAGAAATACGCAACGAAGTTTTGAAACAAGGATCGAAGCAGTTGGAGAATACGAGCATGAGTAAGTGGAAGACACAGGCAAGCGCGGCCTTGACACACATAGTACAACGAGATAAGGCATATAAATAGCTGAAAGAGTCCTTAACTGGAACAAGTTTATTTTGGGAAGTAGGTGAACGGCTTCTGTACTTGCAGTAGCGACTCGCCAGACAATGGTTGGCAATCAGCCAAAGTTGAGATAAGAGAAACTTGCTTTGAACTGTGTGAAGCGTACAGGAAATAAACAGTGACTTGACCTTCCTCAGGCTTGTATACAAACAAGTTTGAAAAACAAGCAGTTCAAAGTACACAAACAACATTAGTTGAATCAGCTGTAACTTAAAGCAGATATTCAGGTTGAACGGCATACAGTCAATCGTAACTTGGACGTGAACAAACAATTTAAAGACGTATGAAACAGCGTAGGAAATCAATTTCGCATAATTGAGAGGATCACGGAATCCGACAATTTTCGACAGGAAAAAGCTTGATTCTTCCGAAATAGGAAGAGAAGCCGGGACATTGAGAAGGAAGTTATGCATAAGAATAGTTATTCTTGATGTTAGGGAATTCAGATTTTCAAGCGGTATCAAAAGCGGCTTCCAATTGTGAGGAAGGGGGGAGGAGCCGACCGTGGCCATCCTTCTAAATAACGAAAGAAGTGAAACATGGCTTACAGCAAAGTGATGGTGACTGATAGCCTTGGTTTTACACAAGGGGAAGATAGTTTTCGAGAAAGAGTTTAAGCAATTAACTGCTATAAAAAATGACATAAGAAGGTAGACGAAATAACACAAGGCAAGGCGAACTTGAATTGCCATTTTGTGCGGGAAGAAGGAAAAACCATTTAAACAACTTACAGAGGTAGCGCAGTTGTTCACGATAAGACATCGTTTCGACAAGTGGTTTTCAAAAATATTGAGATCTGAAACATGAGCGTTCTCTTTTTCAGAAATGGGATTTATGTCAGCTGTAACGAAATGACATTGCGCTATGGTTTGAACACTGGTATGTTTGATTTCACCAGTAATAACCCAACCAAAATCGGTGTCTCTGGCGACCACGGTTGAAGATAACTTGCGTGTTTGTTTGCGAAGGCACTTCCAAAAAACATTGGCACTGAAAAGTACATCAATGGGACCTTGAGCATTAAACTGAGGATCAGCTAACCTTAAGTGCGAGGGAATGTTTAATCCGGAGGTATTAATACAGCTGCTAGGAGTGTCTTTACCAAGACTGGTAAGAATGAGACAGTTTATATTAAGATTGGTGTTTCTTTGACGAACGTCTCTGATTTTCAATTTTGAAGACTGCAAAACTTGAGTTTTCAAATTGTCAATGCCAGATACATTGATGGGAGTATGCGATGACGAAAGACCTAGTTTTTTAATCAACGATTGCGAAACAAAGTTATGAGTTGAAGCGGAATCGAGAAGACCACGGGTTCTAAACCAATTTCCAAATTTATCTTGGATTTCGAATTGTACAGTGGTCAAAAGGGTTTGCGCACTGTAAGAAGTTTCGGCATTAGAAATGCAGGAAGAAGCATTAGTTTGTTCGGAGCTGCTCTGCATGGAGCTTGAAGAGGTAGGTACTGATGACCTCGATTTATCGTGAACGTGCAATAAAGAATGATGCGGTTTTTTGCAATGAAAACAGAGATTGGATGACGTGCAGTTTGAAGAAGAATGCTTAGGTGACAAGCAATTGAAACAATGTTTGCTATTGAAGACAAACTTCCTTCGATCTTCGACAGACAATTCTTTAAAGGATTTGCACAAATACAATGTGTGAAGCTTTTTACTGAGCGTGCATTTTAACGATTTGTTGAGCGGCCTGATTTGTTCTCTTGCATGATTGAAAGAAGAACGGGGTTGCTTGTTCTCGACAGATGGGGGCTGATGTCCCTTTGAAGAAGCAAGTTTTTTTTCAAAAATTTGACACTGATGATTCGTTTCGACCTTTTCGCACTGAAATGCGAGTGCTGTAAGTACTTGGCATCGGCTGTTAAGAAACGAGATTAAGTGTTCCAAGGAAAATTCTTCCTTGCGAGCGAGTTCAATTTCCCAAGCCTTTAAAGTTGAAAAATCGAATCTTGATGTAGCCAGATGAATGAGTATGGTGTCCCATGTTTGGACAGGCTGCTTAAGTTGGTATAATGCTCTGACATTCAACTGTATAGAGTCCAACAGGTTTCTTAAAGAGGTGACGTCATTAGGATTGACGGCTGGCAGGCTGAAGAGGCAGCGTATGTGGTGAGCTACACTCAAACGTAAATTGCCATATCTCTCTTTAAGGAGATTAAAGGCGATGTGGTAGTTCTCTGCGCTTAAAGGCAGTGACTCCACTAAGGCTAAGGCCTCAGATTCCAAAGACGTACGGAGGAAATAAAATTTATGTATGTCAGGGATCTCGGTATTTTCATGAATTAGGGAGCAGTAAAGTTCGTAAAAAGAATACCATTCACCTTCCTTGCCTGAGAAGTGCGGTAGGTTTATCTTACGAAGTAACGGTTTCGGTTTGTTCTCGTGAACTGAAGCGGGTGCGAACTGGGCCGGATTGATGACCTTAGTGTCCGGTTCTGAGATATTGCGGATCAGTTGGTGGGCCTTTGCAATCCCTTCAAAGTACAAGGGTTCGACCTCGTCCCGATCCGATTGAAGTTCTGGGCAAGCGGATTCAATCTCGGTTTGAATTTGATCATAATAATCATATGACCGTTCATACAACTTAAGGCGATGTGTCAAGATGTCTAAATCACACTCGGCGGGATTTAATTTGATGATGAAATTTCTGAATCTGGTGAGTTGCCCTTTATAGGAAGAACGTCTGGCAATGAGAGTTTCATCTTTTTCAGTAGGGGCCATGACAAAGAGAATAAATTGAAATACAACTCACGAAACTGTAGAACCTTGGAGATGCTGTCAAGTTTGCAGCAGCGAATGGGTAGAAAGAACAGGACACACCAAAGGAGACAGGAGCGGCCTCTTTCCCGTTCACAGGCTTTGCATGACGTAGATATAGCTGAAAGATCCAAAGCAGATATTAATAATTTGCAAAGTATTGTCAAATGACACTTGACAAACAATGGAAATAGCAAATGGACTCTCCCGGGTTTCGGCACCAAATTTTGGGTAGTTTATTGGCTGAGGAATAACCCACCCACCAAGGGAAGATGATTAAGAGAAGGAAGTAGATTTGGGATTGGAAAAGAAGGATAGAAAAATAGGAGGAGAGTCCCACAAAAGTTATTAATTTAACTTTCAATACATTTAGAGGCAGTTGCCACCGCAAATCCGTTCTCGGATACCTAAAGTGGATACGAGCTTGGTCGAAGCTAACGGGAACCGCAGCTAAGACTTGGGCGGTTTGCAAGAGAGAGGCTTTAGTATATTTCCTCCCAAGCATGTATAAAAGTACTATGGGGAAGGGTGATGGTCTGGCAAGGCTGAGAGCAAACGATTTATGGTATGTCTTCTCAAAGAAATTAGTTTTTGTGAAATGATTCGAAGAATGCCAATAATTCAAATCAAGTTCGGAATTTCCAATTTTCGAAATTATAGAGTTTCTAGAAAAAGAGACCCAGTGCTTCCAGGAAGGATAGTGACGAAAAATTATAACTTGGAAAGTAATCTTTGTAAGTGAACCAATGGTTGCCTTTGGACATGGCTAAGCCTTTACTCAGCGAAAGGCCGGCTAAAAGCTTAGACAAAAAAGAAACACTTATCTTTAGGAAAATTGACCAAAGTTTTCGGAGAAAATCTCCACAAGCAGGTAGCTGGCTTAGCGAGCTTTACTTGCCTTACTGGCCAATTAGAATTAGCTATTAAAGCTAACAGAAGCTTTGAAAAGGTTGCCACTGAGAGTTCTTGCTCAAATGCAACAAGTGGTAAAATCCCTATCAATAGATTAAAGGGCATCGAGTAGGGAGAGCCAAGGAGGACAGGACTTTGTTTAACCTTTGTATTAGAAAAATGAAAAAGAGAAAAAGAACGCTTAATTTATTTAACAATTCAGGAGAAATTAATATTTTTAACAAATAAATATTTTCCAATCTTATTAACAATTTGAGGTCGCAGACCTCCGACAACATTCAGAAATTGCTCCAGGCAAATAACAATTCTTAAGGTTTTAAACCTGGTATTAAAATCTTTTTAAGATTTGAAAAAGGACTAAATGAAATGATTAAAGTTTAAACATTTACAAGAGTACAAGGAGTGTACTATAAGAAATTTCTGAAAGAATATTCTAGAGAGAATAACAACTTTCAAGCTAACTATAAGGAAAACATAAAGCATAAAAATAGAAGTTCCTACAACTTCTTATATTTAAACAGGATTACTTTATGAGAATTATACAAAGGAGGGCAGGTCACTTACTGTGAAACCTAAGTAAGTAATCAAAAGGAAGGTTCTAGACTTCCTATGTTTAATTAGGAATCACGAGCCAAATGGGGCAGTTTCCATTTCGTGAGACCTAAAAATAACTCACTAAAGAGTTGAAAATATTGGTTTTCCTGATAATAGAGAAAAAACAATGTAAACTTAAACCGTGTATAAAACACGTAATTATACAGCAATTACTTAATGATAAACAAGAAAAATGAAAGGGCACTTCGCAGAGTGACACCTTATTGAAACAGACCTATATTGAAAAATTTATTACGGATTGTTAGTAGGAGGTTTAGGAAAGAGAAATAGGGGATTGAGGAAAAATGTTCATGGCCTTATTTAAATATAAACGGACGATCGCGACGCGGTAGAAAGTTGAACAAGCACTGATTTTCACTATAGTTCGTTGAAACTTATGAAAAGTTCACTATAGAAACACGAAAGTTTTTGGCAGAGAAAGTTATTTCAATTTGAACAAAATGACTGGTTGCACTAAATGAACGAAAGTCTATTGCTTGAGAAAATGGTGGATTACAGTTAAATGCGCCATAGAACATTCCAGCGGTTCCAGCGGTGGAAGAAAGTTAGCTATTAAGCTTTTAATTCAGAAACGAAATGCTTCAATTTTAAATAGCATTCTCACAAGTGAGTGAAGATTTCAAAACCGCAGGACTTGTAGATGAAATACAGAATCTAGAAGGTTCCAGAACGACCTTAGTAGAAAAAATGGGGTTGAGAAAATCCAACGGAGGAACTAACTTGTTGAGTTATAGACAGCGGGTATTAGATAATATCCCACGTAGTGAGAGGATTTCTCATTTGAATAGCCTAAGAAAAGCTCTTTTTTAATAAGGTTGGCTTATACAACCAAAGGCTCAACATGGCAAATCCCACGAAGAATGATTTTTGCCCCAAAATAAGCAATCGCACACTGTCTATAAAACATCTTTAAAAGCACGTGAAAGTTAAAACCATGAAGATGAGGTTAAAACTTTAAGATGGTACTTATCTTGATTTCATGTAGAAGATGAAGTTCCCTTTGACGATAACTACCTTGCCAACATGGCGTAGAAGAGAGTTTGCCTCTTGGGTTGAGGAGACTAGCTCGAGAGGAGCTTTGACTGACCGAGTCAACTGCCGATTGCGAAGTGAGACCTGCTCAACGGAGCACGGAGGGACCAAGGAAGGGGAAAAGAGTGGGGGGTAGGAGACAAAAGGAGAACATATAAGCATTGCCAAATTTAAAACAAAAAAATGATCTCTTGCTGAGCCGGTCTTCAAAGAGTTGATAACAGATGATATTAGCGCAGCATGGTGAGTAAAGAGGTAGACGTAGTCCTCTTGCTCAAGGAGATAATAGCTGGTGATGGCAGTAAAATCTGGTAGCCAGATGGAGAAGGAATTCCTCTTGCACCAGGAAGAATTGAGGAGCTTCAGATATTCGCTGCTATATGACGCTAGGTGGGTCATAGAATATATATCTGGAACAGACTCATACAAAATATAAGCAACCGGAACCCCTAAGAGAAAACAGAAGATCACTGTTGGTGTTTGACAAAGAGGAAGGAAAGAACATGCAAAAGCATTGAAAATTATAATCTCAGGTACCGTGTATTCCATGAATGCACCAACAACCCAACAAAGTTTCATCGCAATGAAATGAATGGTATATGAACGCATACGGGACTTTGTTGAAACGATTCGAGCGCCGTCACCCATTTGTTGAATATACCCGTACGCTACCTGTTGTAAAATGGATTTACTAAGTCGAAAACCTTCCCTGGCATGTACCCAACAACTCATGAACGTTTGATTGCAATCGGATGAATGGCATATGAACGCATACGGGATACTGTTTAAACGATTCGCGCGCCGCCACTCATATGTTGAATTTACTTGTGCGCCATCCATTGAAAAACGGATTTACTAATTCATACACCTTCGCAGGACTGTACTCAACTCCCCAAAGTTTTATCATAATCGGATGAATGGTATATGAACGCATACGGGACTTGGTTGAAACGAATGACGCACTGTCGCTCATTATTGAATCTACTCATGCGCTACCAGTTGTAAAATGGATTTACTAAATCAGAAATCTTTGCGGGAGTGGAAGCAGCATTTCTTCAAATTTCATTGCGATCGCATGAATGGTATATGAACGCATACAAATTTTTTTGAACGATAAGCGCGCCGTTACACATTTGTTGAAACTACTCATGCGCTACCTATTGAAAAAGGATTTACTAAGTGTACAACAATTCAACCAAAGTTTTATAGCAATCGGATGAATAGTATATGAACGCATACGGGACTTTGTATAAGCGATACGCGTGACGTAGCCCATTTGTTGAATCTACTTGTGCGATGCCTATTGTAAAGTGGATGTACTAAGCCAGAAACCTTCCCTGAAGTGTACACAACATCTAACCCAAGTTTCATCGCTATTGGACGAATGGTATATGAACGCATACGGGACTTTTTTGAAGCACTTCGCGCGTCGCCGCTCATTTGTTTAATCTACTTGTGCGATACCTATTGTAAAGTGGATTTACTAACCCAGAAACATTCGCTGTAATGTACAAAACATTTCACCCAAGTTTCATCACTATCAGACGAATGGTATATGAACGCATATGGGACTTTGTTGAAACGCTTGGCGCGTTGTCACCCATTGGTGAATCTACCCGTGCGCTACCTATTATAACATGGATTTACTAAGCCAGAAACCTTGCATGTAGTGTACACAACCTATCACCCAAGTTTCGTCGCTATTGGACGAATGGTATGTGAACCCATACAGGACTTTGTTGAAACGCTTCGCCCGTCGTCGCTCATTTGTTGAATCTACTCGTGCGCAACCTATTTTTAAGTGGATTTACTAAGCCAGAAACCTTCCTTGAAGAGTACACAACATCTCACCCAAGTTTCATTGCTATCAGACGAATAGTATATGAACCCATACGGGACTTTGTTGAAACGCTTCGTGCTTCGTCACTCATTTGATGAATCTACTCGTGCGCTACCTATTATAACATGGATTTACTAAGCCAGAAACCTGGCCTGTAGTGTACACAATCTCTCACCCAAGTTTCATCGCTATCGGACGAATTGTATGTGAACGCATACAGGACCTTTCGGATAGGAAATTAAATTTTGAAGCTCGTATGTGCCATCAAAAGTTTTCTATTTCTTAGCGTTCTCTTTTTATTTGATATGGAATTATGAAATTTTGAGACCAAAGGGTGTAGTGACGTCACTAAAATGGTCGCCATATTTTAATAGTGCAAGATATCGAAATTCAAAGTATCCTATATGTAAACATGGTAAATTAGCTACATCCATGCAAAATTTCATTTAAATCGGACCAGTGGTTCTTGCGTTATTGAGTAACAGACAGACAGAAAGACAGACACACACCATCTCATTTTTATATATTAGTATGACTAGCAGAAGTACCCGTCCTTCGAACGGTGTTACATATTAACACCAGACATTATCAATTGAGCTACTGTTGAAATGGTTAGCGGTTTGTCATTTCTTTATAAGTTTATCAGAACGTGTATCTCCAACGGTTAGCGAGTAAAACCCACATATGTGACGTTACTACACCCTTTGGTTTCAAAATTTCATAGTTCCATTTCAAATAAAAAGAGAACGCTAAGAAATAGCAAACTTTTGATGCATACACGAGATTTAACATTTAATTTTCTATCCAAAAGGTCTGTATCACTTCTCGTGTATCTCCAACGGTTAGCGAATAAAACCTAAATTTGTGCAATAAAACACGGTCAACACCGAGCGGTGGAGTATATCTCTACGTACATAAAAAGTAAAGTTTGTAAGTTTTTTTCGCAATTTCTACGGAAATTTGAGTTATTTACGCGTTTCAGACTGTTTTATTATGGATGCGCGCGAAAATAATTTTTTGGTCTGTCTGTAGGTTTGTTTGTTTGTCTGTGGACAACTTTGTTCCCTTATAACGCGAGAACGACTGGGTGTATCAACGTAAAATTTGGCACAGATATCCATCCGAGGCACGACACTAATCATTGATGTAACCCTTCTCCGTACTTCTCATATAAGAGGGCCTACCCCCTTAAAATACATGCTGAAATAGGAGGAGGACGAGACAAAGATCATTTTCAGCCCCTCAATGTGAGAGGCAAAAATCGGGGGCCCCAAAGGGTCCCCGAAATCCACATTTTAAGGCCCTAAAACCAACCATTTTTGAGATATTCCCAGAAAACTAATTTCATTTAATAAACTAATGAACGAATACAAGCCGGAAACCATGGCAACAGATTCTCAGAGGTCCATCTATTGCTGTAAGACGCAATGCAATTCCATTAATTACATTGGTGTGAAAGTTTGCAAACGGCTAGAAGATTATCACGGAACCAAATTGAGCTGTAAAATTCATCAATACGTATAATGCGCTTAAGGGGGTCAAGGGGTACACTTGAATTTTTTCACGCGATTTACACCTGCTGGTGTGGTACGGCAGGTCTATTATATTCCTATCCCTATATTATGTTATTATTAGTATTATATTATGGCGTACAACGAGGAGACAAAGCCCCTCGGTGCCAGAGACAAAACTTGGGGGCCTCGAAAACTACATTATAAGGCTCTAAAACCAACAGTATCTGAAATATTCCCAGAAAACTAATTTAATTTAATATAACAAACTAATGAAGGAATGGAAATCGGTAACCATGACAACATTATCTCAAGTGGTGGCATCCAACTTTCCATCTATTTCTGTAAGAAGCAATATCACTCCATTTATACCTTGCCACGGTGGGTGAGTGGATAGCGTGTCGGTCTACTAACCCCAAGATTGCAGGTTCACTCCTGGCCGTGGTACAGGCCCGACGTTTGTTTTAGACGAGTGAAAAATCTTAATGGAAGCCTGGAGTCGAGTTACTACAGTACCTGTGTTGTTATCAGCTGCCCCAAGCGTTCCGATGATTGATAATGCTGTTTCACACTATTGCTGAAGTATAGTCACTGGCAAATATAATGACGTTCTGTTCGTAACTACGTAACGTGTACTTCCGTGTCACACAATACTTCAACGTTGACTGTACTGTCTGCTCAAGTCTGGAATGCCATTACATCAGATCCGTGGTGACAAATGGGAAGTGATAGGGTGAGAGAGTGACTGTGTACAGGCTCACCCTCAGGCTCAAAGTTCAAGGGCAATCGTCTAAAACAAACGTCCGGCCTGTACGTGATTTTTGAAAGGCGGCAAAAATACGACTCGCATTTCATACGATGATGGCATGTCAAAGAACCCATTTGAATTCAGTAGGCTGTGTTCATAATGGCAAAATTAACCTCAGGAGTTTCCACCAACACAAAGTTCCTCATTTCTCTACTAGAAAGCGCTATAGTGTTCAAGGAGCTTAGATATCTACCCTCCTGACTTTCATAGTGATTCAAGGAACAACGAAATTTCGACATGCAAGCTACCCTCTGGGTGTCAAATTACGAAGCTTGCACCCGGCATCCCAGGCCATACGATATTATTATTAGGCTACTCCATTTATTACATTTCTGTGAAAGTTTTCAAATGGCTATAAGGTTATCACGGAGCCAATGTAGACTGTATAATTCGTAAATGTAATTAAGGGGGTCAAGGGGTAACCTAGAATTTTTTCATGCAATTTCACGTGCGACATATAGTACAGAAAGTCTATTATATCTACAAACAGAAACATTATTTTCAAAAATTCCTGAATTGAATCAGCATTTTTTTCGGCTTTTAGGAATTTGGGCCATTTGAGGTTAAAGAACCTGAATTTTCTTGCCCCACAAGCCTTTATAATTTATGAAAGAGTTCTTCCTGTGTATGGGGACCTAACACAACGTAGAGGGCCATTTTTTATGTGAGGTGTATTGCGTTTCGTCTACAAGGCTTTCAAATCTATTTCACGTCAGGAAGAACACGTTAGGTGAATTTAGTTTGAGAGCACATTTTAACTAATCTTTTTTTTTTTTTTGTCGACGTACGGGTTCATCGTAAGGCTGATTTTGTTTGATACGTATGGTAGATATACCCATATTTGGATATCTGGGTGATATGTTGTAGACAATAGAATTGTCTGTCTGTCTTTCTATGTATCTTTATGTACGCCTATAAATCGTCTTCGGATGCTTGGTGCATCGTAAAATTAGGTATGGTAAACATGAGTCAATACACCAATCCTTTATAAAACTCCTTACCGTACTTTTCATGCAGTAGAAGGGTGGATATAGGGAAAAACTTCTCAAAATACATGCTAAAATAGGCGAAATATAAAAATTATCCTAGAAGGACGATCAAAGCTTATGTTGCTTCTCATTGTGAGATACAAAATTCGCGAGTCTATAAGGGGTCTCCGAAAACCATATTTTAAGACCCTTAAATTATCAGAGTGTGTGATATTCCCAGAAAACTAACTTCGTTCTGATAATAATAATAATAATAATAATAATAATAATAATAATAATAATATCGTATGGCCTCGGGTGCCTGGTGCAAGCTTTATCAGGCGACAAAAATCACGACACTCATGTCATACGTTGTTGGCATGTTAAAGAACCCATTTGAATTCAGTAGGCCGTGTTCAATGGCAAAATTAATCTCGGGATTTTCCGCCAACACAAAGTTCCTCCATTCTCTACTTGAAAGCGCTGTAGTGTCAAGGAGTTTAGATATCTAACCTCCTTGACTTTCATAGCGTTCAAAGGAACGACGAAATTCGACATGCAAGCTACCCTCTGGGTGTCAATTAACAAAGGACTTTGTTGAAACAATTCGCCCGTCGTCGCTCATTTGCTCATTTGTTGAATCAACTCGTGCGCTACCTATTGTAAAAAGGATTTACTAAGTGAGAAACCTTTCCTGGTGTGTGCACAACAATTCAACCAAAGTTTCATAGCAATCGGATGAGTGGTATGTGAACGCATACGGGATTTTTTTAAGCGATACGCGCGTCGTTGCTCATTTGTTGAATCTACTCGTGCGCTACCTATTATAACATGGATTTAGTAAGCTAAAAACCTTGCCTGTAGTGTACACAACCTCTCACCCTAGTTTCATCGCTATCGGACGAATGGTATGTGACCGCATACAGGACTTTGTTGAAACGCTTCACCCGTCATCGCTCATTTGTTGAATCTATTTATGTGCTACCTATTATTAAGTGGATATACTGTGACCGTTTGACCGAAGTCCCACGTGCACACGAGTATGATTTCAACATCCGCCGAGCCTAAGACTCGAAAATCAAACTCGGGGTCAAACTGAGTATAGCAAAAGAAATTTTTAAATCAAAAATCAGCCGGACGGATATCGAAATTCACACTCCATAAAGGATGGAAGGCAGTGCAAATAATTTGTGAATAACACCAATTTCTTAAAATGCCTCAGTTTAATTTAACTGTCTGCTGGTCCTATTAGAATACAATGATCCCCCAGGGAGAAATCTAAAATTCCAGACCTGAAAAATAAAGACATCCTACGCTCCCCCTTGGGTTCCTTGTCTACATACAAATTTTAGAACGCATCTAATAAAGTATTTCCAGCCTCTAACCTAAAGTAAATTCACTATTTTCAAAATATTAACTTGATGTCTGAGAAAATCATTAATCCATCTCAGCATCTGCTTCAATTAATTATTTAAACTGTACAATTATCACTGATGTGCAGGAAAATATCAGTCCATACTGACACCATGATTTTAATATTTACAAAAATATCACATGAATCAAATTTTCCAGAATTGATTCAACCTCTGCGGGGAATTTCACACGTCTTAAACTTATTTCAGGGAAGTCACATTCCCAAAACGGTGTGAAATCAAAATCATAAACCCCATGACGGCGTTTATCAAATTTAAACTTTGACTGAACTTCCGACATTTTTCCACAATGTCGCCATAAATTAATTTTATTCACCTTCTTCCCCTTCGGCTTTTCCCAATTAAATGGAGTCGCCGGAGCCAACCAGGCTCATTTTGGTTTTGGCTGGGGATTTGAGGCCGGATGCCCTTCCTGACGCCACGTGATTTTCCAGGTGAAAATTCCATCCCGCTGTCACCGGGATTCGAACCCCGGCCGTCCGGGTGAAAGGCGAGAAGCTAAGCCACTGCGCCATCACGCTCCCCACAACAATACACCTCACTTGACCTTGTCTACTGATAAGTTTATAAAATCTTAGGTCAATGACCTTGCTGTTTTGGGTATTTTGTGTAAATTCGTTGATCATGGAAAAGGGTTGGCCATCCTGAGTCTTGTGACACCTCACTTGTCCTTCTCTGATTATTAGTTGATACAATCTTAGGTTAATGACCTTGCTGTTTTTTTTTTGGTAAATTCATTGGTCATGGGGAGGGGTTGGCCATTTTAAGTCCTATGACACCTCACTCGACCCTCTGTGATTATTAGTTAGCGAGATATTAACGAAAGTGCAGTTAGACCCTTTTGACAAAAAATGAATATTACATTCAAAAACAGGGCGTCACCACAAGTCCAACGACCCCTCATACAAGTTCCTAGCTTTCTTAGTTCATAAGATATTAAAAAGCCGATGACCTATTAGTTTTTGGATCTTTGGTTAATTTGTAAAAAAAACGTATCTATAAATCATTATTCAAAAAGCCCGCCCTCTTACAAAAACCCCAATTGCGCATTCGTAAAGCAAAATACAAAAATGATAAATCATAGCGGCATTCAGTTGTATGCATGCACTTTATGTGGAACGAGTTTAATTTCATATTGGCATACAAACTCCCACATGTTGCACATGGAAAGCGACTTTTACCTAAAAATTATTATTTCACCCACTAGTAGGGGTAGATTTTATTTTTGAGTGGAAATAAGTTATCCATAGGAAAGGGGTTGTCTGCCGGAGTAATTTGACTACTCGTACATGTCTCTAGCCTTATTCCCACCACTGCCAAAACAGGTTGTGACTTGTTAGCTCTTATCGTACACGTGCACATGTGAACACCTGTGTGTTAGATCATATTACAAATGAACTCGCATTTTCTCACGTATGAATCAAAACAGGATGTGACTTGTTTCACAAGGAGAATGCTAATAATGACATCTCACACGTGTTCACATGTATTTCATCACTTTCCTTTCATATCGTTATTACATTATAGTAGTGGGGGATTTGTGAACAACGTCAATTCAACACACACAAATGTAGTTAGGCCCTTTGACATAATTTAAATAAATTCATGGGCTAGTCCGTAGGAACCAGGCCAAAGGGACCCGTCCAAAAGGGATCAGTCCAAAGGGACAAGGACTCGTCCACAAGGACTCGACCACAAGGACCTGTCAACAAGGACCTGTCCACAAGGATCTGTCAATAAGGACTTGTCCACAAGGACCTGTCCACAAGGACTTGTCCACAAGGACTCGTCCACAATGACCCGGCAACAATGACCCCGCCAACAATAACCCATCCACAGGGATCCGCTCCCCCACCCTCTTACAAAAGCCATGAGTGGGCATGCGTAAAAACAAAAACAAGCATGTTAATTCATAGTGGCAATTGACCGAACATATGCACTTTATGTGGAACAACGTTTCATTCCATATCGGCATTCAAACTCTGACATGTTGCAATTGGTAACAGAGATTCTCTAAAAAAATCAATTTCACCCCTTAGTAGGGTAGGTTTTATTTTTGGGGTTGAAATATGTTGTCCACTGGAAAGGGTGTGTCAGCCCGAGTTCAATGACACCTCATTTGTCAAAATCCGACCTCGGGTTCGGGAGTTATCGGGCTGCCGCCATCTTGTGTGGAGGGTGTGGAGGTGGAGGGATCTGAACTCTCACAAAACCACTACTAATTTAAATCCTCTGATTTAATCGCTTCGATTTAACTACTTTGATAATATTCATATAATTCAATTTATTTATGTTAATCCTTTCTATTTAATTCATTGTAAAAAAAAATATTATTTAGAATAATCCACACTGGTATTTTATGAAGATAAATGGATAAACAAATTCAACCAGCTATCAGCTTAAAATTTTTAATACATCATCCAATCTCTAGACAAAATGCCTCTCATGCTGTCAATACGTTAAATAGGACACGGTAAGGTCTCCAGCAAATCTAGGACGAGACATGAACGTATTCATATATGAACGACTACACCATGTGGGCGACTATACAACAGTCTAGGAATGTAGAATTTCACAGACGATCGGCCACAAACTTCCCATATGAGCGACTATATTGTCCTCGTTTTTAATCATATTTGAGCATGGAGCAATTATTTGACCCTCAAAACTCACCTTTATAAACATCCATTATTAATTCATATTTTATTTTCACTTAGCATTTGACCATTATAATCTTATTTTTATAATGACCCCTCAGCTACGCAGGCTGGGTTCAATGGCTTCTAAGCAACCAACACATGGGATCATGCTCTCCCTCACAAATTTTAATATCTCGGCCTTTCGAATAGGTGTAATAAACTTTTAATGTGTGCCTCAACACACTCCTGTTAAACTGTCGCATAATTCCAATACATAGTTCCTCATTTTATACAAAATTCGTATATGAATGACCTTCCGCTCCCAATATCAAAGATCACGCTTTCGGCATGTCCCTCCATTCAAAATCAACTCCCCTATTGTCAACTACGATCCATTATTCCTCGAATTATTAACCGCTATTATTACCAAGAATTATTATTATTATTATTATTGGAAAATGTTCCAAACAATATAATCATTTACATATTATTATTATCATTATGGCTTGACTATCAGTCATACAGCCTTCCGATATCATATCTCAACTTCATTTACAACAAAAAAATATTTTACATTTATTTTAAATTCAAATAAAAAAAATATAAATTCACAGAAAATTTCGAACTATTATTCCCAAAGAATAATATTTAAACGTAATGTGGCTATCCACATTCCTCATCTATCAACATATTCAAAAGAGAAACTACTAACAAAGTCGAGAAAATATTATAAACTAATTAATTTAATTATAAACCATTTAATTTTGAACAAATCCAAATATTATTTCAAAGTTCCCTAACATAAGGTTTAGGCGTGGAATGGTGTAAAATATCTTCCACACAATAGTCTACTGCTATATCGAAGCTTATCAGGTTGACATCCCAAACGCACTAGATTTCCATCAAAGAGATCCATTCGAAATAAGTTGGCTGATAAATCTTCAAATGTACTATAAAATCTTGAAATAAATATCCAGAAGTAGAAACCTACTTAGCATTCAGTATAGTCGAAATTGAGAATGCAATACACTAGCTACTTAATAATAAAGTTGGCTTACATCGTGAAGATCTTGTATGAAGAGTCCGACGCAGATTCCATGTAGGCCGGCTGGCACACGTTCTTTCCAGTGAACAGATGTTCCGAGTCCCAACTCGCCTATACTCCATTATTCCGGAAGATGTTCCCAAAAATCCCATGACATCTCACCTCCAGCTCTTTTAATACTTCATGGTGACGGTCCGATCTACCATTTTCAAACCACTATGATGCATGTCTGGCAACATAATGTTATAAATATTCGAGTCCCAAGCTAACACTTGCAGCTTTGTGCCAAAGAAAACTTCCTAACTCGACTGGTTCACTTCCCGTTCTAGAATATCAACATCGGGTCCGAAATCATTTTTCAACCATAACTGTTTTTTCGATCCTCGCGTACTGAATTTGCTTATGGCCTTGATGTTTGAATCGATACACTGATAATCTTCAGAGTGGTTTACGTAGCATGCTAGTACCATTTCTAGTTTCTAGGCTAGATTCCCTAGATGAGTAAGGAATTCCCCAAAACTTTGCACACACCAAAGCAATGGCTTGCCCATCTAGCCTATTTATGATATATGGATTTTAAGGCCCACATCATATACGTTGATTGCCTTCCAACTCTTTTTAGACTGGTATCTTCAAACACAAGATCTGCCAAGCACGTATACCTTGAGCGCGCGGTGTTAGTAGTCATACAGTCCAGCCTCACCGCCTCACCTGTTGCGTGCAGCCACTCCGATGCGAAACATAAACCTTGTGCCTTGGATTCTTCATCTCCAATATCTTCTGATCCAAACGACGGATTCTCTTGATCTCTTAGGTATTTTTCCCAGTAATGAGTACTGCACGTTCCCCCGATGTTTTGGTGGTTCAACCTCTTCACATAGAAACTCGTAAATATACCATATGAGATCACTCATATCGAAGCTCTCTCCATCTAGTGCAATCTTGATGAAACGAAATACCTCAGCTCCGCGCGTTTTTCAAACAGGTGGTTCCTCTAAGAAAAACAATCAGTGGCCCTCATCTAAATGGTCACAATACTAAGCCAGAAACCTTTCCTCAAGTGTACAGAAGATATTACCCAAGTTTCATCGTAATGGGATGTATGGTATATGAACGCATGTGGGACTTTCTTGAGACAAACGCACGCCATTTTGTTGAAGCTACCTGCGCGCCATCTATTCTAACTTGGATTTAATACGCCTATAACTTTTCCGGGACTGTGCGCATCAACTCACCAAAATTTGATCGCAATCGGATGAATTGTGTATGAACGCATCGCCATTACGCATTTGTTTAAAGTACTCGCACGCTATATATTGTGAAATGGGTTAACTATGTCTATGAACATCCCGAAAGTGTGTACAACATCTCACCAAAATTTGATCGCAATCAGATGAATGGTTTATGAACGCATAAAAGACGAACAGACAGACATTCCTTTTTATATATATATAAAATTTAAACATCCAAGGGTATACCATCTACACTCTCTTTAAAACAAGACAAATAGCAAACGGAATATTTGCAGCAGTGAAGAACGACATCATGTCAAAATTTAGAATTGTAAAAGAAATGGACCCAACAGATACATCAGAAATTATCGAATTATCCATATGGATCAACAACAAGAAAATAACAATATTCTGTGTTTACAGTCCTCCAAGCAATAAAAATCTGAATCTTCACCTTTTTGAAATCAAAACAGCTACTATTTTTATAGGAGACATCAATGCAGCTTCTCCAGTCTGGGGCTACAACTGCACAAATTCAGCTGGTAAAACAATAGAAGACCTTATAGAGAGTAGCTCTCTTGAGCTATTATATAGTAACAAAGACACAGCAACATTCATTCACCACTCTGGTTCCACAACTAAACCAGATCTCATATTAGTCTCAACAGATCTTACAAACCACAGTCATCGATCAGTCCTCGAAGATCCAGGCAGTGGACATAGAATGTCCCTTCTTACTATTACATCATACAGTGAATCTGCTCAAAGTGCAGACCAGAAGATTTGGTGGAACTTTAAAAAGTCAGACTGGGAAAATTTCGGAAACAAACTTGAAACTAAAATGTCGGAAATTGATCTTGATGCACCTCCTAACATCATCCTGAATAAATTTACAACAGCCATAAAAGACATAGCCAAACTGTGCATACCCAGAGGTGCCCAATCAAAATATAAACCTTTCAGGTCAGATGAATTAAACTATCTTAAGTCCTCCAGAGACAAAGCAAGAAGAACAGCTGAACTTACTCAGGATCAAAATGATGTACGGAAATGGCGACAAACAACAGCAAAATTAAAACAAGCAATAACAATATCAAAAAGAGGATCTTGGAACACATTTTTAACAACAGTTGACTATAGGACAGACAGCAATAAAGCTCACAAACTTACCAATTCTCTAAACAACAAACACGTAGTAACTCCTTTGAATCCTATTATGATAAATGATAAGGAAATTAGAGACTGTCATAAAATATCAAACCTCTTCTGTAAACATTTCACTTCAATTAGACTCAAAACAGAAAAAGAAAGAAGACAAGACTCTCAGAAAAATAGTCAAAAAATTCATGAATAACAATGCAGACGATATCTTTAACAATGAATTTTCAATGGAAGAGTTAATGTTAGCAATAAAGAACACACACGTCAGAAAACAACCAGGACCTGATGAGATATTCCCAGAATTAATAAACAATCTAGGTCCATCTGCTCTACACATACGGTACTGCTACACATATTCAACAAATTTTGGACATCAAATGATAACCTACCTAAAGACTGGACTAAAGCAACCATCATTCCAATCTTAAAACCAGGCGAGCCAAAAAAACAAGTCCCCTCGTACCGACCTATAGCACTTACCTCCATTCTGGTAAAAATTCTAGAAAGGATGATTACAAACAGACTCAATTGGTACTTGGAAACAAAATCTCTTCTATCAGAAGAACAAGCAGGGTTTAGACAAAACAGGTCCTCCTCCCACCAAATAATGAGATTTACACAAGCTGTTCAAGAAACCTTTAACAAAAGGGAAAGTGTTCTTGCAGTTTTCATCGATTTTAAGGGAGCCTATGATACTGTATGGTGAAACATGCTGCTAAAGAAACTTATCAACTTCAAAGTAAATGGATGTATGTTAAACTGGTTTTCAAGATTCCTTTCACAAAGAATTATCAATGTTCGTTACAACAACAAAACTTCAGGTTGCAAGCAATCAAAACTAGGCCTCCCACAAGGAGCTGTATCAAACAGAACTTTATTCAATGTATACATCAACGATCTTCCAAAAACAATAAAGGAAGTAGGTAATGTGTATATCAGCATGTTTGCAGACGATGTAATCATTTGGACCGCAGCACGTAACAGCCAAATCAGCAAATGCTTCTTGAACACAGAATGAACCAGGCACTTATAAAACTCAAAAACTGGACTGAAAACAATAATATGGAAATCATTACTACCAAAACAGTATACCAGTTTTTCTCCCTGAGACACCACAATCCAACTTTCAGTCTCACATTTAGTAACCAAGACCTTCCAAAAAGTGAAAGTACAAAGTACCTAGGTATCATCATGGACAAGAAGCTGAACTGGACCAAACACATACAACATGTGGAGGATAAGGTAAGCAAACGGATGAAATTACTGAAGAGACTAGCAGGAGCTACTTGGGGGAGCAATCAAGACACACTCAACAAAACCTATCATAAAATATGGCAGTGAAGTACTCTCTACAGCACCCCAGTCAAACATTGATCGCCTCGAGAGGTGTCAGAATAATGCCCTACGAATCATAACAGGTGCAATAAAAACCACACCTATAACCGCCTTGCAATTATATACCCACAACTTACCAATAGAAGAAGAGATGAAACATCAAACAGCCAATGCATATCTCAGTATACAAAGACTACCTCAAATGACATGGATCAAAAAACCAGTTTTTAGCCCCAATCTTAAAACACAAAAAGATCCCTTAAGTCTCGCCAAAGAATATATCAATAAGAGCAATCTGCAAATAAAACGTGAACCACTCTGTATGCCAGTCAACCCCATTGAATATATACAAGTGGCTACAGATCTTACTTTGCTAGTAGAGGTCTGCAAGAAAGACTCTTCACCACAAGATCTAAAACGATTGGCCCTCTGTACAATAGAAGAAAGATATCCCTCTAATCAATGGCTAAAAATATTTACAGGTGGCTCACAAGACAAAGAAAATAGAACTGGAGCAGGAATACATTCATCTCTCTTCTCACTCTACTTCCCAGTAGGCCAAAACAAAACAAACTTTGATGCTGAGATAAGAGCAATTTCACATGCACTCCATCAGTTATTAGGCAGAAACATTGATTATCAAAAATGTGTCATCATTACAGATTCAAAAGCAGCCATCCAAGCAATCTCGTCAAATTATAAGCCCCAAAATAAAGAACTGAAAGTTATTTTTGTATGATAAAAACCCTTCAAAGACTCCGCAAACAGATCTCATATCAGTGGATCTCTTCTCATGTTGGAATAGAAGGTAATGAAGAGGCAGACAGATTAGCAAAAAAAGCTACCACACTACAACAACCTGTCAGTCAGACTGATTTTATGTCAGCAAAAAGGATCTTGAAAAATACTATAAAAACAGGTATGAAGAAATGGCAAAGAAAACAGCAGGAACCAAATTATGGAAGGACATTGATGCTAAATGGGATCAATATAAATTAACACCAAGAAGAGAAACTGTAGCCTTCTTCAGACTTAACAATGGCCATGACTGCCTTGCAGCTCATCTGAAACGTATCAACATCCTGAGATCTGAAGAATGCACACTAGGTCACGAATCTGGAAGTAAAATGGATAAGGGGCACCTGCTACATTGCAACAAACTTGATGTGACTGCTAGAACTTCTGGAAACCTCACACAACTCTATTGGAACGCAAGAAAGCTGATGGATTGGAATCCGGGCTAGCCATAGGAAACAACAACAACATTATGGTAAAACAATAAAAATTAAATTAAAATAAATACAAACAAAAGATATCAGTAATACCAACTCTGTGAAGTCTAAATTAGTGTGTGTACTTGTAATTGAGGTAGGATTAAGGCAGGAAGCGGCCGTGGCCTACGGTTGGGTACTACGCCAGCATTAGCATTGAGTAGGAGTGGGAAACGTCAGATGGCTGAGCTCTGCCTCACTATCCCTCGGCTCCAAATTCAATGTCTTGTGGCAGAGCCGGGAATCGAACCCGGGCCTTCGTGGTCAATCCAAAAGTTAGCCAATACTCAACGAGGCGGTGAGGTAACTTCCTAGTTTGATGATCAATTTACCACCACAGTACCCATTTTTCTGGGTACCGGTACCGTATGGCTGGGCATCTTATATTCTATGTTCCAAATCGCTGTTCCTTAAGGGGAATTACAGAAAAGGTCTAGGTAATTGGGGCATAAGGGTTTAAGTGGCATTTTCCGGGAAAGAAGATGCCATTTAAGGGATAAAGTTTTAATGTGGTATTCAAGCGGCATTGCGGGGGAAGTAAGTTGGAATAAAAATCAACAGTTCACGGCATAATCATAGCTGTTTAATGAGCATTAATGGAGTAAAATGCACTAAGTGGTTTTAACCGACTTGGCTACAGAATCACTTGCCACGTGGGCTAAAATAGCCCACATGCGATGGCTTCTCAATAAATGAAACTGTATAACGAAGGAATTATAATTCTCTCATTTCTCCCAAATTACTGTAGATGAAAGCTCACTGGGGAAGAGGGGGGGCAGGTTAAACTGAGTGACACAGCTTGTCAAAGACCATCCAGGCTGCCAACACGACAACCAATATCGTCAGACAGTGGCAAGGAGGGAGTGTGTGTTGGATAGTTTTACGATTGAGATGAATGTAGATTTACTTTAGGCAATAATAATAATAATAATAATAATAATAATAATAATAAGGGACTTCTACAGAACGTTTGCAGGACACATCAGAGGGTACACACCACCAAACCTTTGCTTCAGAAAATGTGATGGAAAATTAGCACTAACGAATAAGGAGAATTGCAAGGTGATGGCACAATACTTCTCTGATCTTCTCAACTGTCCAGAACCAATAGAGAGATTCTCAGAGGAAGAACCTACAGTCAAGAACGCAGACTCATTACCTCCGACACAAGAGGAAGTTCACAGGCACATCATCAAACTTAAGAACAACAGGACATCTGGTGAAGACGGCATAGTGGCCGAACTACTGAAAAACCTAGGGCCACACTCACTCAGGGAACTCACACAGATTATCACTGACATCTGGACATCAGAAAAGCTACCAGATGAGTGGAAATGTGCATTGATCCACCCGTTACACAAAAAAGGCGACCGCTCTGACGTAAACAATTACAGGGGCATTTCACTATTACAAGTTACGTTCAAGATCCTCTCAGCGTGCCTACTCCAAAGGGCTCGGGACCAGCTGGAACACAAGATTGGCGAGTACCAGGCGGGATTTCGTCCTGGTCGCTCCTGCGCGGAACAAATCTTCAACCTAAAAAGTATATTGAAAATCAAAGCCCTCAGGAATACTCCAGTTATATGTACCTTCGTTGACTTCAAGAAGGCATATGACTCCATTGACCGTCAGTCATTGTTCAACATCTTGCACGAGCAAGGTTTGGATAGCAAGACCTTGCGATTGATCAAACAGACACTGACAGACACGACATCAAAAGTGAAATTCATGGGGGAAATCTCAGAACCATTTCAGATCAATACAGGTGTTCGCCAAGGTGACGGGCTATCTCCGCTTCTCTTCAACCTAGTGCTGAACAAAGTTATCAAGGAATGGGAGAAAGAGCTGAGACTTCAAGGTTACTGGAGGCCAGTGCGACTAGGACGACCAAAGGACGAACTGGAGGTTGGATGTCTAGCCTTCGCGGATGATCTGGCTCTACTCTCAGATAACGAAACCACATCAATCAGACAGATAGAAGTACTCCAAGAGTGCGCCGAAAAAGTAGGACTACAGATCTCGTTCCAAAAGACAGAGTTTTTCTGTACGAAATTCGACATACAGAATTTAAACACGAAATATGGCAAGATCAATAGAGTCGCCCACTTTAAATACCTAGGTGAAGTGCTTGAACCGACGGGAAAAGAGAAAATCGCGCAGAACACTAGGTTAATGAAAATGAAGAGAGCCTTATACAAGACACAGAGTGTCTACAACAAAAAATGTCTGTCCACATTCACTAAACTTCGTCATTACAACACGGTTATTAAACCTGAGGTGCTTTATGCTAGTGAGATGTTGACGTTACACACTAAGGGCGACTTGGAAAAAATCCTCACAGAGGAAAGAAAAATAATAAGGAAAATAATTGGGCCAAAGCACACAGATGAAGGATACAGGCTTCACTCCAGAGACACCACAGAGAAATTGTCCAACCTCGCAGCAGACATCAGAAAGAGGCGACTAAAATTTTATGGCCACATCAGCAGACTCCCATAAACTAGACTCACCAACAAAATTCTTAGATACATACAGCGGCTCAAGATTACTACACCCTGGATGATGCAAGTCAAAATTGATCTAGTAAAAGCACAAGTCGACCCAGAAGACGTCATAGACAAAAGCGTATTTAGACACAAAGTATACAAGTGGGAAGTGTTGTCAGAGAGAGCTGCACCTACAGCCCAAAGACCAAAGTGGACCGAAGAAAGGAAGAGGGCCTTTAGTGCACGAATGAAAGAGTACTGGAAAGACAGGAAGAACAAAAAGTCATGATTGCTTCGCGTGGTCTAATAGGCCTGTAACGTGTAAAATAAAATAAATAATAATAATAATAATAATAATATCGTATGGCTCGGATGCCGGGTGCAAACTTTGTTCTTTGACACCCAGAGGGTAGCTTGCATGTCGAATTTCGTTGTTCCTTGAAGCACTATGAGAGTCAAGGAGGTTAGATATCTAAGCTCCTTGACTACTATAGGGGTTTCTAGTAGAGAAATGAGGAACTTCGTGTTTGGCGCAATCTCCCGAGATTAATTTTTCCATTTTGAGAACGGCCTACAGACATCGTATGACATGCGTGTCGTCAATTTTGCAGCCTTTGAAAAATCACTTACCACGGCCAGGAGCGAATCTGCCTGCTTGGGGTTAGTAGACCGACAAGATAACCACTCACCCACCGTGGCAAGCTTACTACAGATTATTGATGGAATATTTAGGCTACGGTATTTGTATCATTAAGTTTTGTAATTTGTCACCGGGGCATAAGAATATAAATAGTGCTTACGGTACCGTATATCTGATTAGTGTTAGAAATCGTACTTCACAAATTTTACCGATTTTCTAACACCGTTCCTAGACTCTTTATGATGAATTCGGCTGAAGTTGCCAGCAATATTGTCACCGAGTAAGGGTCTTCCATGTATATGGCGGCAAAAAATTAAGATTTGAGGTCCATTTAGGGATATCTGAGGTAGGCTACTCTTCACAGACGTGACTAGATTAGATAATGGAGATGATTCTTTCAACCGAGTTCTGCTTGGACATGTAGGCTACAATATTTAATTGTCGAGGATACACAAGATTAAATGTATTATTAGAAACGTCTTTATGACGACAGTTATACAAGTTACCCAGCGATAGTAGTTATAAGTTGGTAAACATAAATACATTTTTCAATCGATTCCATTCTTGTAGGTGCAATGAGGGAGATATGTTGTGTTTGGTTTGAAGTGGGTTTCTTGTAACCTGAGGCCGAACTAATGTCTTGTATTTTCTGAAACTCATTGTATCCAGTTAATGCCAATTTGTTAGTATTCACGATGTAACTTAAGTTATCTTTCATATTGATTGGTTTGTAATGTACTTTAGTGGAATTTATTTCGCCTGACTCATCATAATGTGCTGAGGTTAAGAATAAGAATAATTTAAGAATAAGGAATCCAATTAGGCTATAGGACGCTTCATTTCAGTGGCTGCTAACAGTAATTCCTCTTTCAATTTCAATGATAGACATTCATATTTTACTCGATATTATACTCTAGGCCTAACTTATATCTGATAAACTCGAGCGTCATGGTCGAATAAGTTTTTCCGTTGACCTCTCCTTCTCAATGTGCATCAGGTGGGTTATATTCATATTACTAGTAGCCTTACTTGAATACCTTACCGTACTGAAATTACCTCGTTTGGTGTGTTATAACACAGCTAAGATGATACACGGAAATAACGTCTAAACCATTAAAGATACCGGTATTCTATTTTCATTATTCGTAAATAATACCCAGGGGCTTGGAAAATAATGTGCTACTTATTCTCATGGGGTGAGTAATAACCGAGATATTGATACTAACACCCTAATCTCAAAAGGAATGGCACAAATTCATACAGGTAGCCTATAAGTTGAACTGCGTACAAGCTAAAATATGTAAGTATTTTCATAATTGGACAGTACTTTTTGAGATATTAATAAGAACAAAATGCGCTGTTGTGCATGCCACATCCGACAGCGTGCAGTCGTGCAAGGACATATTGGTTCCTGGGTGTGATTCCACCCACATAACGGTTACCAGGCATGTAAGCATATCGTACATATGTGATGGGTTTGCAAAGTGTGTATGACAGGCGAATGCATGACTGGACAGGAAGGGTGGATGTTTTTAAAAGAAATAAAACAATTACTTCGACTTCAAAGGAACAAAACGAACCTATAATTAATTGTCTCTGGTTTGAGTGTACAGTACCTACTACTGTATGACTCGAGAAATAAACGTAACCCAGGACACCTGAAGAGCTCCTTCTAGAAAAGCAAATGAATAATGTCGAAGGTAGACTTATTAAAAATGATCCCAAAGGCCCGGGAACATAACATCTCGTCGGTGTTATTGGTATGAACCCAGGAACCTGCTTGCGCGTCAATATGTCCTTGCCCGACTGCACGCTGTCTGATGCAGCTTACACACCAGCGCATGCTGTTCTTATTTATAGGCTACCTCAAAAATTAGCTGTTCAATTTTGAAAATACTAACATATTTGCACTTGTAAGCAGTTGAACAAGCTGTATGAATTTTTGCTCTTCCATTTGAAAATGTTGATTTAGTGTCAATATCATGGTTATTGCTCTACACATGAGCGTAAGTAGCACATTATTTTGCAAGTTCCTGGGTATGATATACGAATATGAAAACAGAGTACCGATATCTTGAATGGCTTAGATGTTATTTCCGTGTAACATCTTAGGTCAATAACCCTGTATATGATAATGATTTGGCGTACTGGAATAAGTACGACCTCTGATAATTCTACAGCGCACTTTGTGTGTTCTAGTTTGCTGAATATTATGGACCAACAACCATTCATTAAGAGTGAGCCAGAATGGCTGCCTCAAACTGATGAACTACCTAATATTGTAAGTTGTATTTATTATGTTTATTATGTAACATAACAATCTTAGTGATGTGCGTAACAAGCAAGGTTTATTGACTTAATACCTGCTACCAATTAGTAGGCTGACCAGAATGTCTTAATATTTCAGTGTTACACGTAGCTTAGTACAGTTATTCTGTCTGTGTGTTTAACGTTGGCTCATACTTGTATAATACTTTCCAGGAATCAATTGACTTGTTACCCTCTTATAATCTGCTGGATGATTCTGGTGATATATATGAAGATAAAAGTGGAGTAGTGAAATTTGAACAACAAGTACAGGTGATTATAGGTTTTATATTTCCTCTCTTATAAATGGGTCTTATTTTTGCAGTCAGTAGTTGCTGATGTTATTGTGTTCATAATGCGGGTTCACTCTGTTGCCCCCGAGTTGTCTCTGGGCCCCATTGTAGGTGAAGTCTACACCGTATGCCGTGTTTACAGTAGCTAATTTATTGGTAATGCAGGTTCACTGATCATCATCATCATCATCGTTGACCACCTCCAGTTTCCCGGGTGTGGTTCACTCTTTTGGCATATTTGTCGGAGGATAAAACACTGATTTAGTGATAACCTTTTACATCAAAACTTCAACATTTTAAACCTCAAGCAGTAAAAAAATAATAATGTTTAACTCTTTCACATCTAATGTGTATTTTTATAAAAATCAAACGAGGGAGAGCTACCCATGCCTGTCAATATAATATTGGACGTCCTTCCACCTTGAGCCTCCCTCTCCAGTTAGCTATGGCTGTCAATATATTGATGATCCATAGCCTCCACTCCTAGCTATGACTGTCAGTATGGTGTTGACTTATCCTTCATCTTCGTGATAGCCTCTATTGTTGCATAAATATTTAATGGTGAGGAGTTCTTGCAGTTTGTAGGAACGTTGAACGAAGGAGAAACAGTGTTTTTTTTTTACTGGCACCATGTCACCGTCGAAAACCCCAGAGATGGTCTATGGCGGTGTTTCTCGGCCTTTTATGGGACCACTGTCGTCAAGTTCATTCTCAATAGTTCTTAAGCCTCTGTCTATGAAGATATTGTTATTCACTTCTCCGTTTATTAGCACATTGCGTAATCATCTTGATAACGAGAAGGGCTCATGTATTATTCATTACAAGTGAATTTATATAACATGAGATTTCAAGTAGCTGCCACTGTACTTACAAATAAGCCCCTATTTCTTATTCGTTCCCGATAAATTACACCCATTTTAGGTTTCCATGAGATCAAAATTGGTTTTAAATTGCCAACGCTTGGTACAAGACTTGTAACACAAAATTTATCAACGTTTCTTGTCCTTATTAACGTTACATGGTAACTATAAGTAACTGCATCTAAGCCGCGAATTCCCATCACATACACACACTCAATTCTAGTGACAATATATACTATGCCCACGTTTTGCGAGCGTATACTAACTGAAATGCTTTTTGATAAAAAACTGCACATTAACTGTTAGTTTTTTTTGCCATGTAGCCATGGACGAAAGAAAACTATGAATGCAGGGTTGAATAACCTTCAGTATGTTACTTTATTCCCCCATTCTTTCAGTGCAAGTTTATAAGCCATCTGTAAGATACAATACCACCTACGGAAAGGAACATATAAAATGTGAAGCAAGTCATTTCTTTGCAGGACGATACAGACCATCACACATATATTAAGATTGAGGAACCCTCTATTCCGGAGAACGTTCCATGTACCAAAACAGCAGTATCATTTTCAGATCTGAAGGAGGTAAGTATCTTCATGCGTCTTTACAAGACATCTCCTTATCACCTCATAGCATTTAGGGATTAAGAGTTGTATTCTCACAATTACGTTGATGACAAACGGAAGTGTTTGGCTGTTAATACCTACTCCAATGTCATCCTCAGCCTTTATCTCCTTTGCAAACAGTGTGCTCCCGTACTCTAGCAGACACACAATGCTTGTAGTTACTAGCATGCTCTACAATTGACTCCCCATAGAGGCATTTCATTGACCAATCTAACTTCTTTCCATCATTAAAATATTAAATTGCAGCGAATTGTGAAGAAATGGCTTGTATCATATTGTGAAGGTTGATTGATTTATGCCTTTATTCTCAGAAGATATGCTCGTATGGGCAGTCTAGTTGCTTATTACTCAACTAGCAGGTACCCGTGGCTTCGCTCACGATTAAGACAATGGGGACGATGCATTATTGCTGATAATTGGTCTATTCTTTTACAGCAATCGTGGCTACATGTGGGTCCATTCTAATTCTGAAAAGTCTGATACATACAGTAAATTGACATGAGCAGAAAAGTGGGAATTTTATAGTGTTGTAAAAGTCTGCAGGGTACGATGTTTCATTACGGTATGTGAACACATTTTAGAATTACGTTTTTGGTTTTGCCATCTTGGGCTGAGACATAACGATTTTGTTGTCCGGTTACTCGCGAGCACGCCACATACAGTTGCCCATGGGAAAAAATGGTTTTGTCTAAAAGTACACCTGCTGCTGTTAAGTGTGTGTTTTTGCGCTTTTTTAATAGAAATTGCGAATATTGTTTGAAGAGGGAACTGCAGTCTTGCACACTGGAATGGCAAATCTATCGGAATATGGGGAATTAAAAGTATTTTTCCTTAAGCTATTCTGGGTGTAATTTTGCCACACTTATTGATGATTTGAACGTCAACATGTCGCTATTAATAGACCTAGAGTAAAATACCTCTCACCTTGGCCACTGATGTACATTATGCAGTCTCTTCCAGTGTTACATCCCAGGGATTGAAATTCTCCAACAACCCTTTTGCCTCACATGCCTCTCTAAGTTAGTAAAATTCCTGATTGTTGTAGTTTAAGTCTTCAGTTTTTTGACTGGTTTGATGCAGCCCTCCATGCCTCCGAGCTAATCGTTTCATCTCTACATTGCTACCACACCCTACATCCGAGGCAATCTCTTTAACCCTGGTCTACCCTTTCAGTTCTTGTCCTCGACCCTCCCATCCATAACTAAGCTTGCTATTCCTGGGTGCCTTAATATGTGTCGTACCAACCTATCTCTTCTCTTCATTAGCAGTCGCCAGAAACATCTCTCCTCTCCCACTCGTCTTAATAGCTCTTCATTTGTTACCCTATCTACCCATCTGATCTTCATCATAATCCTGTAACACCATATTTCAAACGCTTCAATTTTCCTCTTTTCTGCTGATCCATTAGTCAATGTTTCACTTCCTTATAGTATCACGCTCCAGAAAAAACTTTCAAAAATGACTTCCTAATACCTAAATGTGTATTCGATGTCAACAGATTCCTTTTCTGTAGAAATGCTTTCCTTTCTTGAGCCAACCTGCTTTTTTATCCTCTTTGCTTCGTCCATCACTGGTTATTTTGCTTCCTAAGTAACAGAAGTCTCCTACTTCCCGTAGCGTTTCACCTGCCAATTTGATGTCCATAGAGATTTCAGATTTATTTCGGCTGCATTCCAATAATTTTGTTTTACATTTATTGATTTTCATCATGAATTCTTTCCTCAAGACGGAGTGCATATCATTCAAAAACTCGTTCAAATCCTCTGGCGTATCGGCCAAGATGACGATGTCATCAGCAAATCTCAAAGATGAAATTATTTCTCCTTGAATCTTCGCTCTCACTTTAAATTTTTCTCCAATTTCCTGATTATTGTGTTTTTAGAGATCTTTGAAATGCGTTGTCCCTGCACATGGTGTAGACGCATTGTCAAAGGAAAACATTCCATGTTACGAACATGGGCCGCATAACCTGTACCGAAAGCCTATTCTGAACAGCAGTTCCTTGAACTCAGATTTGCCAACATTTTATTGTATCTTTCCATGTGGTTTATCTCTGTACCTCAACATACAGAAGAGTGCTTTAAAAATCATGTCTTGTGTAAATTTTGGAATAGGTAGCGAGTGTGGTTTTTGCGGAGTGGATACTCGCTCGTAGAAATTCTTTTCGGTAAAATAGACTGGTTCACAATTTGTGAGTTCACATTGAGGTACGTCACGGTCTTAAGTGTTACGGAAACGGCAATAGCCGCCACAGAGCTTCGTTGCTACTAAAATAACGACCAGGCTGATATTTGTACTTAACTATACGGAATTTGTGAGCCCAGTGTTTATGAAATTGAACGTAGCTATATCGCTACCATTATTTAGTAGCCGCTACAGTAGTGTTTAAAAATTAAAAGTGGTATTAGAAGGCGCTTTCCCTAATTTTTAATCTTGGCACTACAGACCATGAAGGGCCTAGGCCTATCAAGCGACCGCTTCCCAGCCATTTGGCCTGCAGATATTGTGGTGATGCGTGGTCAGTGCATCGTGTCCCCTCGGCCGTTAATCTTGTTCTTCGTGACCGGGCCGCTGCCTCTCTTTCAGACAGCTACTGAACTGTCCTCGCGAAGCTGAGTGCACTCCGTTGCAGCCCTCACGCCAGTGTCTAAAATCTCTGACAGAGCCATGAATCGAACCCGGGGCCTCCGGATGAGAGGCAGGCGCGCTACCCTGTTCGTGTAGTGTTTATATATATCTTGAAGAAGATAATAAATGGAATGGCATTGCCTCCTACAGGGATATATTACAAATCGGATGTCGTACCTTGAGGTTCAGTTGCCATGGAAACGGACATGCCATTAGTTCATCAGTTTATCAGAGTGAAGGTCGTTTTCTGCGAATATCTTTGAAACTGTTGGTTTTAGGGCCTTAAAATGTGGTATTCGGTGTCCCCTTGGGACGTACCGAGTATTGTTACTTGCGTCGAGGGGTGTAAAATGAGCTTTGTCCGGTCTTTATATGACAACTTCGATATTTTGTCTCGGTTGTGTATTTTTGGTGACTTTTCAGTTATGTTGCCCGTTCCACGGGAACAATGATTTATTTCCGGATGAAAGGCAGCCTATATGTTATCCCAGGGTATGAGCTGTCTCCATTTCAAATTTCATCCAAATCCTTCCAGCCGTTTTAGTGTCAAGAGATAACAAACTAACACACACACAGACACACAAACAAATTTTCACAATTATAATATGTATAGGAATATAGGGATGTTATGTGTACGTGTTGGCCTGATATGGTCTATTGAAGAGCATTCCAAACTTTTTCCCATGGCGACACCCTATTAGCAGACATGATGCCCATTTAATTATTTTAATTATAATCATAGACTATTTTAAGAAAGGAGATTCATTTTAAAGAAATAAAAAATCATAGTCTATATATATATATATGATATTCCAAGTATAATAGGCTATATTAAAGACCTTTCTCATAGATGCAAAACTTGCACTTTGATGTTCCAATTCAATGACTACTATGGGCTTGGCGATCATTACAAATCTGCTTTATATCAGGTCGGATGCAGGACAAATTCACTCGCATTTCCTCATCTATCATTCTCAAACTTCCACGTTTAACTGTTTTTGAATTAGACATAACAGGAAACGCATTTTCACGGGAATATGTCGTTGAAAACTGCAACTAAACAATGAGGGCTCTTTTACTCGGGCGAGGAAGATCTTGTTGAATAGAAACCCAGAAGCTGTCTAATTCTGAATCTTGGTTCTTAAGTCTGGTTGTTCTTAAGCTCCGCCCGTTCCTTTTCTTCGATAAGTTGAAGAGCTGGAGGGTGCAACAGGAATTATTTTCCATTCGTATTGTTTTACATTTAGTGTTGGAAAATATCCAACTAGCCTCTATTTTAGTTGCATTAAATGATTTTGAACCAGTGGTTGCATTTTGCACTAATTGGACATTTAAATATCAAAGGAAACTCTCAAAATTAATCTCTTTTATTTTTCTCAACCATACACTGACTTTTACACTTAAGGTGGCAATTTTGTCTGTAGTGGTAATGAGATTTTCACTCTTATCAACATCTCGATCACGCGGCTAATAGGCCCAATGGGGGGAAGTAATTTTAATATTTTCTCACAGGTTCTTTATTCATTTCCTATCCTGAATTTATAAGTACGACGAATCTTACGACTCCCTTGACGGTAGCCTGAGACACCCTTTGGATAGCACTGGTATGTTGTATTGACACCTGCCCCTCTCTTATGGTCTTACGGCTAAAATAATTAAAAACAAGATGTTCAGTAAAGAACATATAGCCTACTTTCTCCTAAATGCATGGGTATTGTTATAACTCTTTGTCCTATTCAAGGAGTATAATTGAATGTTGGTTGTAGTAGCTTGTTGAAAACAACGTGCTATAGGGATATTAAAGATGAATATGAGGTGTCCTTTGCTAGTGCTACCTCTGTAAAAAATCATTCAATTCGGTTTCACCGTGTTTGAATTGATATGGGGAATGGATTTGCACACATACATGACAGCTATTTGCAAACTATTGGGCTGATGACCTTGTAGTCAGTCATAAGATGCTTTCCACAAAAAGGCATGTTGCAAAATCTGGTAGAGATCAAATTATTAGAATGGTCGTATTTTGATTTAAGCTTTTAACATTTGGGTGGCCGCCATTCTGTTTCCGTCAAAATGGCGGCGATATAAAACATGACACTGAGGTGCCCTTTGCTAGTGCTACCTCTGTGCCAAATTTCGTTCAATTCGGTTTCACCGTGTTTGAACTGATAGGGGGAATCGATTTGCACACATACTGGCCACCATCTGCAAACTATTGGGCTGATGATCTTTAAGTTTGGTCAGAATATGCTTCCCACATAAAGATATGTTGTTGCAAAATTTGGTAGAGACTAGATTATTAGGTTGGTCGTAATTACATTTTAGCTTTTAGCATTTGGGTGGCCGCGATTACGTTTCCGACAAGATGGCGGTGACATAAAACATGACATGGAGGTGCCTTTTGCTAGTGCTACCTCTGTATCAAATTTCGTTCCATTCGGTTTCACCGTGTTCGAATTGATAGGGGGAAACAATTTTCACACAAAGATGGCCGCCATCCGCAAACTATAAGGCTAATGATCTATTAATTTAGTCAAAGTATGCTTCCTCCATAAAGGTATGTTGTTGCAAAATTTGGTAAAGATCGGATGATTAGGTTAGTCGTAATTTGATTTTAGCTTTGAACATTTGTGTGGCCGCCATTACGTTTCTGTCAAGATGGCGGCGATATAAAACATGACACTGAGTTGCCCTTTGCTAGTGCTACCTCTGTACCAAATTTCGTTCCATTCGGTTTCACCGTGTTTAAATTAATAGGGGGAATCGATTTTGACACAAAGATGGCCGCCATCCGCAATCTATTAGGCTAATGACCTATTAGTTTGGTCAAAGGATGCTCCCTCCATAAAGGTATGTTGGCGCAAAATTTGGTAGAGATCGGATGATTATGTTAGTCGTAATATGATTTAAGCTTTGAACATTTGTGTGGCCGCCATTACGTTTCTGTCAAGATGGCGGCGATATAAAACATGACACTGAGTTGCCCTTTGCTAGTGCTACCTCTGTACCAAATTTCGTTCCATTCGGTTTCACCGTGTTTGAATTAATAGGGGGAATCGGTTTTGACACAAAGATGGCCGCCATCCGTAAACTATTAGGCTAATGACCTATTAATTTGGTCAAAGTATGCTTCCTCCATACAGGTATGTTGTTGCAAAATTTGGTAGAGATCGGATGATTTGGTTAGTCGTAATTTGATTTAAGCTTTGAATATTTGTATGGCCGCCATTACGTTTCCGTCAAGATGGCGGCGATACAAAACATGACACTGAGGTGTCCTTTGCTAGTGCTACCTTTGTACCAAATTTCGTTCAATTCGCGTTCACCGTGTTTGAATTGATAGGGGGGGACAGACATTCAGAGTACACACACTCACACACACACACACACAGACTCACACACACACATACACACACACAGACAGACACACTCTTTTTTCGTCCTGTGTTGATCTCATAAGTCTACTTTCATTTGTTGCAAAAATCGAATGTAGGCTAATAAATGTTCATTTGACCTCAATCCTTTTAGGCTAATTCTTCCATTACGGCACTGATCTTTTTTATTTTCCATATGCAATAAGTCTACCTTGGTCTCTAAAAGTGTATTATAAGTTTCAGAACTGGGGATTATAACCACTTATCTGTATAATTTTGATCTCTAGCTCTAGGATGTGAAGGACTGTAGAAAGTAATTCAGCGAATTTATCTTCACTTCTGCTAAGCATTTCTGTACAATTACATGGGTTGTCATATGTGTAAATGTATAAGGTGATAACTCTGAAATAAATTATTCCATCTTATCTCCAGGATGTAAAAGAAGAAAATCAGAATGAAGAAGCAGATAAAAGTGGAAATCACTCAAATGAGTAAGTGTTAAACATATAAACAACACGTTCTTTCGTTAACATTATATTTAACCGCTTTGAAGGAATGTTTAGGCTTTTCCTTTTTTAGCCTACTTTCGATTTTTGCAAAAAATGAAAGTAGACTTATGAGATCAACACAGGGCGAAAAAAAAGTGTGTCTGTGTGTGTGTGTATGTGTGTGTGTGAGTCTGTGTGTGTGTCTGTGTGTGTGTGTGTCTGTGTGTGTGTGAGTGTGTGTACTCTGAATGTCTGTCCCCCCCTATCAACTCGAACACGGTGAATGCGAATTGAACGAAATTTGGTACAAAGGTAGCACTAGCAAAGGACACCTCAGTGTCATGTTTTATATCGCCGTCATCTTTACTAAAACTGAATGGCGGCCACTCAAACGTTCAAAACGTAAAATAAAATAACGACTAACCAAATCATCCGATCTCTACCAAATTTGGTAACAACATACCTTCGTATAGGATGCGTCTTGTGACCAAACTACAAGGTCGTCCGCCATACCATTTCAGGATGGCGGCCGTGCAAATAATGCAAACTTTATAATCCATATCATGGGACCCACCAGTTCCGATTATCGAGCCGAGAATCGTTTTAACTGTTCTAAAGGAAGAGGCACGTTCGAAATTAAAAGTTTATTTTGTAATACTATAGTGCAGACGTGATTTTAAAAAGCTGAACTGATTCAGTAATAAGACAAGATGGCAGCGGATATCTTGTGCCTGACTTATATTTCACTAATTTGAGTATTGCATGCAATATAGCGTACTGATAAAAATAAATAAACTTTGTATGAAATGCTTTATATATAAATAATATACTCCAGTGATGAAATCGTTTAGTATAAATCATTATTTGCTAACAAGTTCTATGTAAGTCATTTTAAATATAACGATATTCGTTGACACAATTAGCTCAGTGGTAGAGCATTAGTCTATCGCTCAAATGCCTATGGTTCAAACCCGATCAGAGCTAGGTTTTTTGCTTGAAATGTTATATGTTTATTGTTTTGTAATGACTCAGATGTTTTAAAATTAAGCGTTATATTGTGCACATTATGGTGTAAAATATATATTTAATTAAAACATAATTCGCCAGCAGATTTACTCGAGACATTTAGCTGCCAAAAAGGTAACTTCCAGATTTTATTGAAAAGTTTCTTCTTCTGGCCGCTAGAATGCACTCGCTCTGTTAGGATTATATTGTTCGATATTTCACCACTAGATGTCCCGACTAGTCTACGTGGGGCTCCATTGATTACTATACCATTATCATTCTATGCGCATCGAATTTGAAGAATGACAAGATGATACTACGATACATTTTAACTTTTTATTTTAAAGGGTTTGTAACAGCCTATTTTGCGTTACTTGAAAATGTTATTAAGCGTTATATTGTGCACATTATGGTGTAAAATATATATTTAATTAAAACATAATTCGCCAGCAGATTTACTCGAGACATCTAGCTGCCAAAAAGGGAACTTCCAGATTTTATTGAAAAGTTTCTTCTTCTGGCCGCTAGAATGCACTCGCTCTGTTAGGATTATATTATCGAAAATATCCACATAGTTTGTATGCACACGTCTCTGTAGGGTCATGGAAAGATTTGTTAATTCAATTAGGGTTGTGAAAGCCATGCACAACCAGACGTGTAAAGACATGCCTCAACTCAAAGTTGGATGTTGCCCACGGCAGGTCGTAATAATAATAATAATAATAATAATAATAATGTTATTTGTTTTACATCCCTTTTAACTACTGCTGCTTTTAGAGACACCGGGGTGCCGGAATTTTGGCCCGAAGGGGATCTTTAACGTGCCAGTAAATGTACTGACACGGCTCCCTCGCATTTGTGCACCCTCAAATGCCAGCTGACTGCGCCAGGATACGAACCTGCAACCTAGGGCCCAGCAAGCGAGAACGTTACCGCTGAGCCACGCAGCCAGTCCGGTCGATTATGTCTCCAGATCCATAACATTCTTGATATACTTCTTATCTTTCTTTCTTCAATGATGGTAGCAGTTTTTATCTAGGTTGTGGCGTTTGGTAGAGGTAAATCGTTTCTAAGGTCTTCAACAAAGAATAGTTCTATTATACTCTTTGATAATAACAACGAGTTATAACTATACTCATACATTTAGGAGAAAGTAGGCTATATGTTCTTTACTGAACATCTTGTTTAAATACACCATTACTTCAACTTCGCAGAGCTCAACTCTGTTGACTTCCTTCGGTCAGTTTCTGTTCTTTTCAAGATTATTTATGGATTGAATTACTATTTAATATGTATTTATAACTCTTTATTGATGATCGATTTATCGATTATAGATCAACTACAAAATCATCGACTCGAGGTTTCCGAAATTAGTGGATATCACCCAAATGCGTAATCGGAGATTATCATGTGAGGGCTCAAACAAGAGGTCTCCATCCCTCTATCTATAGGACATACCATTTCCAATACCAATATATTTTTAAATGATGGACTCTTCCAAGGTTATGTGAGGTTCGGAGTGGTTTCCACTGAGTCAAGTAACATGACACCTAGCTGCCCACGACAGGATAGCCCGAGCGGTCGATCCAACATGATTGATTAATTTTATATTTTATTTATTTAATTTATATTTATTTAGTATTTGATTTTTATTATTTAATTTTTATTTATTGAATATTCACTATAATTATTGATTTAAGACCACTACGGAGCGCTTACGACTAGTTCTTATTCTATGCTCACTTCTGCTCCCAATATCTCTTGAGCCCTTCTGATAATTTCTCCTTTCTCTCCTGCGAAAGGGTCTTCCGACATTTAGGGACTCTATGGGGTGGTGTCGAAGACTCTATCATAGCACAAAATTTTGAACGATCTTCTGCATCAAGTCAGCAATTCCAGCCGAATCCAAGTCCTTTAGTACTTTATTAATTTATTATTTAATATATATTTATTATGTAATATTTATTTATTATGTAATATTTATTTATTATTTAATATTTGATTTATTTATTTCTTCTTCTTGACGTTTCGGCCAGCTATGGACCACCTTAATTCAACTGCTATCTTCCTCGTGCTTTAACATTCGCCCAGTAACGCCTCGTGTGTTCTCGGTGCTCCTGTTTCCTGGTTTCAGTTCATTTCTTGCCTATAGTTAGTGTAGACTTTTTCTGGAAACTCAGGTGTTCTTTTAGTTTCATCTTAAGGGGCGTACGCATCTCAATATCGTTGTATATAATTCCCACTTCTTTTAGATCCTTTCCTACCTCTCCGAGCCACGCTCCTTTGTTTTATTTACCCCAAAAGTAAGTAAAGATTTTGTTTTACAATCACATTGGGCTCAGTGTTGTTAAATGACTATAGAGTACAATCCTCCTCTTTCTCATCATGTCAGTGATTTTGGTAACATGTGTGTAGAGTTCATGGTTCTTCCTCCGTCTTAATTACCGTTTTGCTCGACCGGGCCCACGATTTTCCGTAAGATCTTCCTTTCTTTGGTTTCAAGTTTCTCCATAAGACCTTTTCTGTGCATCATAAGGCACTCTGCTGCATATAAGACTTCCGGTCAGATGACTGTGAAGTAATGTTGAAGCTAGGCATTTAGGGATAATGATTTCTTGTTTTAGATTCCCTTGGTTAACTGGTATGCAGTTTCCAATTTTGTCATTCGTGATGTGAAAGCCTCCTTCTCAGAGATTCACCTAGGTATTTGACATTTCCTATCCGCTTGATCTTTCCCCTTGCAATGGCTTGTTCTCTTGGTGCCAGCCTTATATTACTTATAAACTTGTTTTCTCGAAGGAGATATTGAGGCCTGCCTTTGCTGCTTGTTTCTGGAGTTCACTGATTTGTTCAATGTCTGAACTCATGGAATGAGAAAATAATGCGAAATCATCCGCGAACGCTAGACAATCAATTATTATATTCATGTTTTTGAATTCCGGTATCACCCCATTTTCAAGTCCTTTGTTGCTCAATTCTCTCCGCCACTCACGGATAACTTGGTCAAGCACACTATCGAAGAGCAAAGTTCCATCACCCTTACCCCGGTCCTGATCTCAAAGACGTCGGAAATTTCTCTTTGGAATTTTACCTTGGACGTAGTGTTGGTTACGGTCTCCTGGATGATTGCCCTTGTCTTGTTGTCCAATCCTAGTTCTTTAAGATTTCAAATAGAGTGAATCGATCAACAGAGTTATATGCTTTCGCGAAATCATCGAAGATCGCAACAAATTCTTTTTTTCTAAGCTTGAGATATGAAAGGACCGATTTAAGATTCAAAATCTGTTCAGCACAGGACCGTCCTTTCCTAAAACCTCCTTTGTATTCTCCCAGTTATGGAACCCAGTTGTTGTTCTATTCTAGCCATGAGAGCATTGGAAAGGATCTTGTCGGTTATTTTGAGAAGCTAGATACCAAGGTAGTTGTTTACATCCATTATGTCACCTTTCTTATGAAGAGCGTGTATAAGGGCTGAGGTCCAGCCCCAAGGAAGTTTCTCTGTTTCCCAAATATCGCCTAGTATTTTAGTTAACTCGTCAACTGCCTTGTCTCCAGCATATTTCCATAGTTGAGATGTTATCAAGTCTTTACCCGATGTGTTATTGTTTATAAATGACTGTATGATCTGTTTGATTTCAACTTTTGTCGGTGGAAGTGAATCTGCGTGAACGTGTGCATTTTCTTCAAAATGAAATGTGGATTCTGGGGCTTCTCAGTTGAGGAGGGTTGCTAAGCATTTAGCCAGAATTTGGCAGTTGTCATTGCCATTGTGAACAATTTTTCCGTCGGGATCTTTGAAGTGTAGGTTTGGTGTAGTGTATTTATTGAGATTCTGTCTCTCACCCGGGTTTGATTCCCGGCTCCTTCAGGGATTTTAGTAACTGACGTGATGGCTAGAACGGGGTGCACTCAGCCTCATAAGGATAATAATAATAACTAATAAAAATAGTCAATTGAGCCTTTCCATGACTACGCAAAAGAGAGGGAGCGGCAGACCTCAAACAACATGGATGACGAATGTCCAGAAGGTCATGAGAGTATTTGGCTTATCTGCTGATGATGCTTTACAAAAAATCAGTGGCGCCTCAGGATTTAGAAAACTGACCCCACGTAACGGGAAAAGGCGAGGAGGAAGAAGAATTTGCGGCTATCTTGGATCGACCGATCCGGCTATCCTGTCGTGGGCAGCTAGGTTGCATATTACATGGCTTTGTGGAAACTGCTCCGAACCACACCTACCCTTGAAAACGTCCATCATTCCAAAAAAGTATGTAAATTTAAAGTGTGTCCTATGGATAGAGGGGATGGAAACCTTTTGTTTGAGCCTTCACACGACTTTCTCCGATTATCGTTTGGGTGATATCAAGTATTTTCGGAAAATGCAGGTCACAGACCTTGTAATTACTATGGTCCTGAAAGACGCGTCCAATTGTATCACCTCCATGCTGTCGACCAAATAGGATTAGTAAGAAATGTTATTTAGCAACATGGAATGTAAGAACACTCACTGATGACCCCGCAAATGAGAGACATGAAAGGAGAACAGATATTGTGGGTAGAGAGTTACGGGTATATGATATCGACGTAGCAGCACCCGTCTTGCTGAGGAAGGTCAGTTGAAAGAGCAAGGGGCGGGGTACAGCTTCTTTTTGAAGGGTCAACTTTCAGATGAGCGCAGAATACATGGCGTTGGCTTTGCCACTAAGAAAAAGCTTCTCAAAGATTTGTCAGAGCTTCCAACTGGTTATAATGAACGCCTCATGACACTAGGACTTCCGCTAAATAACAACCAGCATGCCACAGTGATCAGTGCATCCGCTGATGACATTAAAGATAATTCTATTGCGATCTGGATAACGTCCTATCAAACATCAACCGTGAAAACAAACTCATTCTGCTCGGTGAATTCAACGCTAGAGTGATTGAGGACTACAATCTTTGGAATGGTATAATTGGCAAGGAGGAAGTTGGGAGTGAAAATTCCAATGGTATTAGACTGCTCTGAAAATGTGCTGAACATGAATTGGTAATCACCAATACTGTCTTCCGCCAAAATAATTGCTTCAAAACGACATGGCATCATCCTAGATTTAAGCACTGGTATCTCATTGACTATGTCATTGTACACTAGAAAATATTACGAGATGAGCTTATCACCGAAGCAATGACAGGAGCCGATGTCTGTCGTACAGATCACCGTCTTATCAGATAGTTATGCGTATAAAATTATCCATTCAAATGAGGAAACAAAAGAAGACCTGTAGGCATAATTTTGATATTGAGAAGTTTGGTAACTCAGAGCATATCTCCCAATATAGAGAGCTGCTTATCGAGATACTGGCAACGGAATATCATCCAAGTGTAACACAATACTGGGAGAATCTGAAGGCCACTATTCTAAGTGCTTGCAGGTAAACGCTGAGATATAAGACCAGGACACATTAGGACTGGTGAGATGAAAAAGATGAGGAAATTGAAGCATTGTCCTCTGAAAAGAGGAGAGCAAGGCTAGCTTGGAGAAAAGATATGAATTCCCTTGCTAAAAAAGAAGCCTTTTGCCTTGCCAAAGGAAATGTCCAAAAGAAGAACTCGTGCACTTAAAAGTGAATGGTGGATATCCAAAGTTAAAGAGCTGCAATATTCAGCGGACAAAGATCCGCGACAGTTCTTCCAAGCAAAAAAACAGTTTATGGTCCCACCACTTTCGGTAGAAACTCACTTTGGACCAGTGACAATACTACACTTCTAAAATATCAATATCCCATCATTAATTGGCGGAAAGAACATTATGAAGACCTCTTGAATCAGGATTCAATTATTCAGGTTGAGATGGTATACCAGCAGAAGCCCGCAAAGAAGGAGTTGAGGAACTCTTAAGCCTCATACATGATTTTATTATTAACATTTGAGAACTGAAAAAAATACCTGCTGAGCTCATAGAGAGTCTGATAGTTACCACATTTAAGAACGGTGATCGGACAGACAGCAAAAACTATCGTGATACATCATTACTATCATGCCTCGGAAAGCTTATTGCTCGTATTTGGCTACTCGCATTCTATCTTTGGCGGAGAAATTACTTCCAGAGAGCCAATGTGGTTTCAGGTCCTCTAGACGAAACACATATGTAATATTCACAGTTCGGCAGCTTCATGAGAAATGTAGAGAACAAAATAGACCTCTTTATATTGCGTTTATCGACCTCACTAAGGCAGTTGACTCTGTAATCCGTGAAGCTTTATGGAACATTTTAGCTCTGTATGGTTTTCCACCAACATTTATTACCATATTAAGACTGCTCTACACTGATATGACGGCTACTGTTATTGTTAACGACTCTATTGGAGAGCCATTCCATATCAATACTGACGTTAAACAAGGCTGTGTAATTTCCCCTACATTGTTTTCTTTGTTCGTTGCCGCTGTCACGCAGCTAGTCAATAGACGATCTTCCTTTAGGTTTACAAATAACTTACAGGATGGATTGAAAGCTCTTTAATTTGAGCCGTCAAAAGGTATGGAAAAATGTTGGGGAAGAAACAAAGGGGACGACCATAACAATCATATCTCACGAACATTGTCAAGGAAATGGAATGTGACTCTCATGCCAATATGAAGAGAACTGCTGAAGACCGTAATAAATGGCTGCAACGACAAGGCTTTTAGCCTTTAGAAGCTGATGATGATGATGAAAGGCATGGACTCGAACGTCTTCTGATGCATTGGTTGAGTTGTAGTACGCAGATGATACTGCAGTTGTAACTCAATCAGAATAAGAACTCATGAAAATATTGGATGCCTCACTTCGGCGTACAAAAAGATTGGCCTCAAATTTAACACCAGTAAAACCCAGGCCCTCTAACAACCAGCCCTGGAGAAGGACAAGGAAATGGACACATTAATGTCACCATCGATGGAGTAAGACTTCAAGAAGTTAACACCTTCCCTTATCTTGGCAGCACCCTGTCATCAAGTCCTAATATAGATTCTGAAATTCAACACAGGATTAACCGTCCTGTGGCATCCTTTGCAAGTCTAAAGTCTAGAGTTTTGACAACCATCATGGCCATGCTGCAACGAAGATCCTTGTGTTCCCACCTTACTGTATGGACCTGAATCTTGGGTATGCTATGGACGACACCTAAAACAGCTAGATCAATATCACAAGCGATGCTTGAGGAGAATTCTTCATGTGACAATGAAAAACAGACATACAAACACCAACATTCTCTAAGAAGCACAGACTGCTACAATTGAAGTCATGATTATTAAACGGCAGCTGAGGGGGAAAGAATACGTAATCCTCATGCCGAATAATCGCATTCCCAAAGTGGTGTTTTGCTCTGAATTAACAGAGGGTAAACGCTGTGTGGGAGGCCAGCGGAAGCGATTCAAAGACGTACTCCATGCTAATATGCAAATGTGTCAAATTGATATTAATAACTAGGAAACCTTAGCCCGTGATCGCTGTTCCTGGAGATCACTTGTTCATAATGGTGCAATATATTTTGAGGGAAACCACTGACGAACAGTAGAGGATAGGAGGCAGCGCCGAAAGGACAGAGTGCTCATTAGAAGAAGTGGATGGAACCTGGAACCACCTGCAATCTCTGCGACAAATCGTCTGCCTCCTCATTGGGCAGACCTCCGAACTCACCGATGAAGAGACATTCCGGTTTGGAAGGCCAACCTACTCGATACGAGTGTTTGCTCTCATGATGATGAGCTCATGAATAAGTGATAAATAATAATAATAAAAACATAAATATTAAATAACTGAAATCGATAAATAAGTTGGAAGAGAAGAGACACTGACGATACGAGGTCTACAGAGATGGGCCTAGCGCAAGTAAGTGAAAGAAATGGTGGACTTTTGACTTGTGTAAACTCTCATTATATTTGCAAAAATCTGTTGAGAATTTTAGGGAATTCTGGGGATGGTGGTAAGGGAAGGGAAGGGAGTGTGGAGGCATCCTCCATAAAGTTTAAAAAAACCACCATCTTGGATGATCCTGAAGTGCACATGCTCTTCAAAAAATTCTATTTTCCCCCGGACGTGTAGATACTTTGAATTTTAGGGTGGAATAGGCTTGTCTTATAGATACAGGGGATGGAGCCCTTTCGTTTGAACTCGCACACGATTTTCTCCGCTTACTCGTTCGGGAGTACGCACGGCCTTGTCCCTGGATGGCTTGTTGCCTATTCAAATACCCCTGGGATAAGATCCCTCTTGCCCCTCAACTCTCGTACTTTAAGTATAGAGCACTCAAATTTTACTTATCCTCTTAATCGAGACGATTAAAGATCATGTTGGTTGGCACAAGCACTTCTTTCTTGGTGTAAAATGATAATCACGTTCATCCGAAAGAACTATAAATCCAAGAACTCCGACACACAGTTTAAACAGTATTTTCTGTATTATATACATCGACTGCACGAACACCATTTGATTGGACAGTAGAAACGAGCTCACTTACTAGTATTGAACGAAAACATGCAAATTGCTGAAAATACCCTACTTTAGTTTTCACTAGTTTAATCCCTTGAACGCAAAGTTATTAATCCGCTTCCCTTGATCCTGTAACATACTGAAATTAAATTCTCTTCAGTTGGTCAACAATATTGTACGGAAATGGTAAACAGTGTTATTCCCTGAAGCAAATTACATGAGGCTATAAACTTCCCCTGGCTTACCAGTTCCGAGCGTCAACATACGCATTTCATTTCGGCGTTTAAATCTGTGTCTACGAATATAGTAGATTATTGTACACTTATCCGGCATTGTGCTATGTAAGTTTTGATATTGTAATGGAAGTGGGTATTTTACTCGTACTAACATTATAACTTTTTCACAGAAACGACCACAATTCGGAGATTACTTTAACAAGAGATAGATACGTTGCTTCACTCAATCAAAATGTACACAAAATAAACACGTTAACTTTTAGCGGTATAATGCCAAACATGTGCATATATTGCAAAGCAAAATTTGCAAAAGAAAAGTATTTGAAGGTTCACATGAATCATTATGGTCTCAAGCCGCATTCCTGTGGTAGATGTAAAGCATACTTCAGTAAAAAAAGTGCCCTGAAGGTGCACGAGATGTCCATAGTGGTCTTCAGCCATATTCCTGTACCATATGCGGAGCAAACTTTACCCAGAAAGGGGATCTGAAGAGAGACGCCATGATCCATACAGGTCTCAAGCGAAATTCCTGTAGTACATGTGGAGCAAAGTTTTCTCTGAAAGGTAACTTGTTGATGCACGAGATGACCCATACTGGTCTCACGCCTCATTCCTGTGGTGTATGCGGAGAAAAGTTTATTATGAGAAGTGCCCTGAAGACGCACGAGATGATCCATAGTGGTCTCAAGCCACATTCTTGTTGTACATGTGGAGCAAACTTTACGCGGAAAGGTGACTCGAACAAACACGTGGAGATCCATAGTGGTCTCCAGCGACATTCCTGTGGTACATGTGGAGCAACCTTGACGCGGAAAGATAACTTGAAGACACACATGGTGATCCATAGTGGTCTCGGGCCACATTCCTCTGGTGCATGTGGATCAAAGCTTACTATGTAAAGTGACCTGAAGACGGATTAGGTGATCCATAGTGGTCTCAAGCCATTTTCATGTGGTACATGTGGAGCAAATTCTAGACAGAAAGGTCACCTAAAGAGACACGAAATGGTCCATAGTGGTCTCAAGCCACATTCCCGTGTTACATCTGGAGCTACCTTTACTAGGAAAGGCGATATGAAGACACACGCATGATATTCCATAGTCGTCTCATGTCTAATTCCTGTCGTACATGTGGTGCAAACTTTGATGAGAAAGGAAAGTCGAAAAGACATGTTGATCGATAGTGGTCTAATGCAACATTCCTGAAGTACAAGTACAGTAAACTTTACTTGGACGGGTTATTTGATGGAAACGATTTGTTCCACCAGCAGTCTCGAGCTACATTTGCTTTTGTATATGTGAAGCAAACATTACTCGGACCAAGTACCCTGAACACACAGGGTGATCCATAGAAGTCTAATGCCACATTTATGTGTAAAATGCGGAGCAAAACTTTCTCAGAAAGGCTATTTGAAGACCATAACATGGTGATTCATAGTGGTCTTTTACCAAATTCGTGAAGTTACGCAGAGCTAGGTTTACCAGGAAAGGTAATACTAAGCCACACATGTTGTTCCACAGCGGTTTATTGTCTCACTTCTAAAGTACATGGGAAGGAATATGTGCTGATAAATGCATTTTAAAGAAGCAATCATTTGTAGCCCAATCCCGTATGTTGTCCGTGCGGAGCATAGTTTACTCAGAATATTAATTTGAAAACATACATTATGTCTAGCGATATTCCTGTGGTAAATGTGGACGAGCCTTTACTCAGAAAGGTCAACTGAAGACACACATATTGATCCATAGTGGTCTAATGATACATATATGAAGTGCATTTCTCTCTTGGAATGATTCTTGTACACGTAGAATCAATTTTGGAAATGACTATTTGTTAAACACATGCCTGGAGGTTTCTCTACGAAAGAAGGATTAAAGATACACACAATGATCCATCATGGCTTATAACCGTTCACATGTCCCGCATGCGCACACACATCGAAATAAATTTTGCATATTACTGACCAAGTGTCGTATAGGTCTCTAACCCATTAGTCGCTCTTATATCCCAGGGCGTATGACAGGCACACGTCAGAGGGATATTATCCGGGCACCTCTAGTGAAAGGCTAAGCCGAAAATGTTGGCCAAAATTTCACATTCGTGGACGAAAATTTTCGCCTGTCCTGCGTTTCCCAGAAAGGAATGGCCTGCCTATGCTCCCGATGATAATTGTATAGAGCATGGGTAGGCACTGGTTAAGAAATAAGTTCCTCCGTACTGTGCTCTATGGCAATGTGCAGAACGTTTTTGATGTGCGTCATTTATATCGGTCTAGCGCCAAACTCAAGTGTAATATGCGCAGCTATATTTACACAAGAATAATCTTTTACGAGTTGCATGTGACTTAGTCGACATATTGTGCCCATTTAGCATGAAATATGCAAATCACAGTAAGCCAGCAATGCTCAATTCGGGATTTTCGGGGTTATGGTATGTTCTCCCACTCTGTGACTTAAACATTTTGGATTAAATAAAGGATACACTTCCAAAATAAAAACAAAATCAACTCCTACTATAAAACATTTAATTCCACAATTATATGGCGCTACAACAAATTAAACAAATAAAATATTGACCCATTCTAACTTGTTCAAAGTAGACAAGGAATACAATATAAAAACAAATGTTAACTCATAAATAAATGGTTTCTCATAAACCAACAAATATATCTCTATTTTCACTTCCATATAGTGTCCTTTTTAAAATTCCATACAATTCAGAGCTCCAATAGGCTCTATACTTTCCAATATAAACTGTGTTATCACTTTACTGCACATCACTTCCTATTATATGAGTATTTTATAATTAAAACAATATATAATTCTTATTAAAGTACTTTTACTACTTTGCTTAAACTTTGGGATTTCACAATGTTCTCAGTTACCATCTCTCTCAAATCAACAATTCACTACAGTGATCGGGAAAACATTTGCGCACTCCCGAGTTTCTGAAGACTACTTGAACTAGTCCAAAAATTAAGATCACTCCCGAAATCTAATTGTCTTCACTGAACTCGTGAATCATTACATCATAATTATAACATTATATTAGGGATTTATATTATCTGTCTTAAAAGACCATTATCTCATAAGAAAGCAACGATCTGAACTTGCAAGCGGTAATCCTCAATCTACAAGAACCTCGGTTCGAAGACCGGGTCGTTAAGCAAACTCTAAACAAGCTAGCGTACTATAACTTAAAAACAGACGGATCCCAGACTGACCGCAACATCAATGACAAGGGGTCTAGCCTGGACACTTAGCGTGAGTTATTGTAGGGTGGGAGACTTCACGGCCATCGCCCCCACGGGACGAGCTACTCCTAGTTTCAACACAGCTGTTTCTTAAATGCAGTTCTTTGAACAGGCCTGGCTTCTCATTCACTTACTTTACAACATTATTATTTTCATTAGACCATTCTCATAGCCTTGGCATTTATTAATTATGAAGTATCCTCATTGGTGGGTAAGAGTAATTCACATACAACAACGAATATTTAGGGACTTCAACAACTAGACGAGTCTGGGTTCGACTCTCTCAACTGCCTCCGGAACCAATCCCATACTGGAGGACTTATATAAATGCGACTTAGGGCGGCCTCGGCCTAATAACCTGCGCTCATAATACAATAAATTCGCACCCTATTATAACACAACAACACACATGGCCTCGTGATCCACATCACTATATAGAGGACTTACTATAGCTCAATTACCACAACCAACTGCCCCTCATAATTAAATTTACCAAGTATATTTAGGTTCAACGCCTTCCTAGCGTGACAAATTTACTTCAATGCGATACATTACGCTTATCCTTTATTTCCAAATTGCCTTCAAAGAACTGATAAATTCAAAATCACATTTGATCTATATCTCAATTTTATATTAATCCTCTCCCGTACAATAATCGCAATGACAAAATAACGGTTTTTTGTTTTTTCCATATATATATCCCCTGTGGATCATTTCAGTAAAACAGTTTTGATGCACCGCCATTTGTACAGGCTCAGCGACATTTTTAAATCTCCTCTGCGTAAAAATAAGATGGAAGGCAAATCATAGAGAGTAGGCTATACTTTTAAAACTAGAAATCCTAGAAAGTCGTAGGTTAACTCAAACGAAAGATCTCCATGCTCTTTATCTCTACAACAAAACATTGTATTTTTCACATTTTTTCCACAAAAGTTTCATTGGGTGAGCTAAACTGGTTAATATAGCATGCGATTTTATAAAAATGCTTTTATCTCCAAACAACGATTTTAGGTAATCAAAATGCTCCATGTGCATGAGGTATTCACCAATTTTAATTAAAAAAATCACTGGATATTCAGAAATACATGTGTTGCAAGATAACATTGCAATATCTCCAGCCACTTTGTAAATTACAGACCAAAAAAATAATAAACTATGAAAAATTATCAAAACTCATAAAACATGATGGCACATAAAGAAAAATTTAATCTGAAAGCATACATGTATCACTTTCCTGAAATGTCTCAATGTTATAATATTTAGAATAATTTTATGTATATGTAATGAAAATATCAAGCGTTTTATACAATTGCTAATGCGCATGGAGCATTTTGATCACACGGTATATTTTAATAATATACTTAGTAAAAAATCAATTACATTTCATCCAATTGGTTTCAAATATGGTATGTAACTTAGTGTTACTATTCTAAATATGCAGTTTAAATTTCTACTCATTCTGATAAGAAATGTGGAAGATGAAAAACTCAGCCCTAGTGTCCCTTGTTATACAAAAACATCCCTATTTCTCATTCTCAGGTGGATTGCACGCAAACATTTCCCAACACATGACATAATGAAATGGTTACTCACATGATAAGACGGTTCTCGACCGTATTTTCCAACGATGTTTCATGTCGCCCACTTGAATGTGTTTAAGCCATCTTCCCTAATTCCATTTCATACACTGACATTTCTTGACACACATATAACTTATATACCTTATACACTGGTAACATTTTGAATACGATTCCGTATTCTTTTATAATACACAAATGAATTCACTGAAAAATTATTACACTAACACAAATTTCCTATATTTACAATACACTGCTTTTATCACTAAGGCTTTGATTTTAGCCTTTACACACGTGATTTCTCTCTTCCCCGTCTCCAAGGGTGAAACTAGTTTATGTCGGCTCCCTATCTGACCAGAATATGAAAGTCTCGAACACTCTACCCCTCCCTGGAATGGTACTTCTTCAAATCCGGTTTCCTGACGATCGGCTATTATTATTATTAGCTCGAAATTGTTTCTTTCTAGACACTATTAGTGTGTTTAGCGAAAGTTTGTCTTGTTCACGGTCTCCCAAATACTCTATCGGTGACCTACTATTTTCTAGCATCTAATGCTCCTCCTTCAATACGTAACTTAGTGCTTTTATAGTTCGTTTGTTTCCTTGAAACAACGTCTCGAATTAAATTCTCACTTCTGATTATTCTGTTGTCTAATTCCTATCTTTTCAGAATACTATGCGGCCCTTATTTTGTCCGACCCTGATCGGGTTCTTTAACATTGATAGAATGTTTGTTCTGCCCTTATGGTACTTCAAAACGTTACGATACTTTCGGTCGTTTAAATGAACTGTTATTTGAAGACCTGTCGCCTGTTCTTTAAGTTCGCAGCCTACTTTGACTGTGATACTGAACTTTTCACTATAAGACTGATACTGGCGGAACTAAATCCTGTATTAGGATTTTCCTAAGTCTTCACACGGCGATACTTTGATGATACTTCTCGGCCACTCCCTTCGGGTGCACGCTGGTGATACAGAGTATCACGACCTCTCGAGGTCTAGTAAGTACTGCATGATTTGCCTGGCACGGCCAGAACTTTTATACAAATCGGCGACAAAAAGATAAATTCTACGTCTTTTTCATAACCAACTTTTGAAGCAATGGTCGCACACTTTTAAAAATTATATCTCTGGAAAGCTTGTTTTCTAAACGTAAACTGACTTCTTTGCACAAGAAAATCGATCGTGCAATTCTGAGATATTAAATAAAATTTGGTCATCAGATATGTGGGTGTTACAGTTGATTTTTAATCCCCACCTCCTCGGGTCTCGGGGAACTTTTAATGACGTATGGCCACGTTTGCTCATCTTTCCTCGGCAATTATTAAAACCTTTTTCTCCACACAAAAATCTCTATACCGAAATGATTCACAATGATGTATTTCTTTAATTAATTATATGCTCGCAAGTGCTTTAAATCTAATTATTCTTCTTCTTGCACAACTGCGAGGTTGCCATTTTCCTGCAACGTAAGATTAATTTCCGAAACATGCTCTCAGTCACTCGCGTGGAGAGTTCCACTCGTTCTATTAATATTCGTGACCGGCTCCTTATCTGTGCGTCATGCATGATATCATTTCCTGGCCACCTGGACCCTAATTCTTACACAACGTTATGCCAGTCCTCCTGCATAAAATCTTTCTATGTTCCACTGAAGACTGTATATTTCCTTCCTTCTTTCACCATAATACATGGATTCGACCCCTTGAACCAATGGTACATGGGTTCAATATGGCATATTTCAGTAGTGCATATCGAGCAGTTTTCACTTAAAAGGATGTTTTAAGACTCTGTAGCTCTTACTGCCAAAATGCTTTATTCATATACAAGCAAAATTTACTGATAAAAGCGTTTTGAAAAATGACGCGTTATTTCATATTGAACCCTTTATCCTCTGTTGGATAAATGATTCTATGTTTTATTTCTTCAATTAATAAATATTTCTACAAGCATCATGAAAATAGCCAGACGGAGATGAGGAAATTTCAAGCATTGCTGGAGACAGTGGGGACATACCTGAAGATGTTTGACAAAAGGCTAAATACTTAGGATTGTGGAATGAATGACCATAGCTATGATTCAGAAGGACAGGTGGTGGCTGCCTCAAAATAGAAGCGACGCGCAGTGAGACACGGCTCTGGTATGTTCATTGTAATATTCGCGCCTAGAAGAAATATGATGCAGTAACATGAGTGGCTGATGTACATGCTAAACACTCCTACTAGCCAAGGTCTGGATAAAAACCGCCAAGATACAGAAAAGGTGGGAACCAATGAGAGAAAAATGCTTATTTAGCGCGGCAGGTCTAGCGTGGGCACGCTCGGCTAGCATTCACGCGGGAGATCGCCTAGACAAAATCTCTACGATCGATTCTAGGATTAATGGGCATATTCTTGACCTGCGCTATTTTTCGAGTTCAGTGATATATATTTCATTCCTGTATCACTATTATTTTGTGAAATTTTTATCTAGTTTCCCCCTCTATCCACACCTAGGGATGGTTCATTTATAAGTGGTGTGAAGTGCCAAGACATTGCTTATTACTTGTTTCGTCTGAGGACGGGAGGGCTTATTACGTTTGTTCGTTTGAGGACAGAGCTTATTACTTTGATGTGTCAGTGGACGCAGACAGTTATACTTTGCGTGTCATGAAGGACACAGAAACTATTATTAGAAGTGTTAAATTCAGTGTTAGATAGTCATAGTACTATATTTGTAGGGGCAGTATCTTCGATAATTCGCCAACAAACTGTTTTGGGGAAAGAAGTACCCGAACGGCGAATTTAGTAGTCAGACATCAAGTGTATAATAATTTAATTTTTGAATCAGCACGAGAGATGACATCATTGACCATGGAGGAAGCCTGGAAATATCAAGACTCCGTCAAGATGGTTGAAATGAGATAAGAAGAATCCGGTTGGGAGATGGCTCCGGATGTTCTTTGACGGGTGGCTGGCTGAGGATGAGTACATGAATAATATTTATTATTATCATCTGATAAATTAACTTATGGTGTATGGGACATAGTTTGTTTTGTAAATAATTTGCTTGTGTGATTAACGTAGTCTATTTAGTTTTGGTCTGACACACCTTTTGCATAGAAACAGCTCGCATATATGTTATTAGTAGAAGGTTCTTTTCTTGTTTGTTGTTTTAACTAACGTAGCTATGTGAACGACCGTGTTTGCATACGCTACGCAATGCGGTTAAAAACGTCTCTCGGAGATATGTTGTGTTTCAGAAGTAGGACTGAAGTAATATAATTATACAGTAGATTGGAGGGAAATTGATTTCTTTGGTGTTATTATTGATCAGATTCAGTGAGATTATTGCCTTTGTAGCAATGTGATTTGTGACGAAGAGCAGTCAGCTCTATCGTAGGTTGTAATATTTTTCAAAATCAATTGTTGGTGAGCATCTATTCAGTCGGTCTGTGTAAAAAAAAGTATTGTCATTCCCAGATGTGTGTATGTGAGTGTGTGTATTTTGTGTTATTACAAGCGGGAATTTCAGCGTAGACTGATTTCTGGCAGCTTGATAACGAATCCAGATTGTGACCTCGCGAGGGCAATTCTGGATATTTTGATTAATGTCTGACCATAGTGGTTGAGTTTGTTGCTGTTGATCCCTTGAGATAACGGCGCAGCTGGTCAGTTATATTTATACACACTAGAGTGGGACAATGACAGGTGATTGAGGAAGAGGGGAGATGTTTCGCAAGACGGATTGAAGGTTGCCGGCCAGGTCATTAGTAGAGAGTGCTTGTGTGGCTCATTAATAACTAGAAATACAGAATTAAGAACTGATCAATGATAAATATTGTTTTAATAAATGGGAGTTGCCTACGAATCACGATAATCTCCGAAGCGTTAGCTTAACATGCAGTTTTGTTCGTATAAAGTAATGTCAGCCAGTCAGGCTTTTGTTGTTGTTGGTTTATTCCATGTTTATATTCCATTCAGTGACCCGTGAGTCACATGCTATGCTGTATTTCCTTGTTTGTGTAGAACAGTTTGGCCAGTCTTGGCAGCTCAAAGTCAAGTGCGTCTTCGCGCTAATGAGGGTCCCGAGAGAGATACCTGTAAATATTAGATTTAGTGCGTGTGTCAGCATTACGTTTTAAGGGTTTTTATTAATGTCATGTTCCATATCCGTAAACGTTGATTTACGAGATGATTGTTCGTGAGCATCGTGGCTGTTAACCCGGTGTAAACGAACAGTCATCCAAAGTACTCATTCCTCGTAGTTAGTCATTACGCGCACATAAAACCCAAATTGCAAAGTAGTGGAACCAGGATCCACATTTTAAATACAGGGGAGATCCGTCTGACTCCTCAGATTTATAGATATTCTTGTCATGGCAAATTCAGGGAGGATTGTTTTATATTTTATTGTTGTTTATTTCTTTTTATGCACTATTAGTCATTAAATCATGTTATTATTTTACATCTTGCCACCTTTCTTTCTAATTTATAGTTTTTATCCTATGACCCTTACCTCAGTAGAGCATGTTGTTTGGCGAACGTAAACATCACATAGGAACTGAGCGCGACCCCTTGATTAAGATTTCTTACATTAAACACTGCTTTTCTGTAGGGTTCAATATATAGGAAAGCTATATTTATGAGGTACTTCCAGTCATGAGTACGAAGAGAGATTCCGATTCACATATTTGATTTGATAGGCACCAGAAGTCCAATTTATGAACTGTAGAGCATGCGATCTGAGAATTTTACCCAAATGACATGTTTGAGTTCATAGGCTAGAGTACAGAACCAATATCTCTGTTGTACATACGGAGCATAAAGCAGAAACATATTCTAGTAGTTTATTTCTGCAAAGCTTGTTGGGAAATACATTTTAAATACAAATAATTTGTAATTGCGACTCAAACAAATTCACTCAATCAGAATTCGTGTTACAAACTCCTTGGGGTTGTAGAGGGGACTAAGCATACGGTGCGTTCAAAAAGTAACGAGCCGGAGGCTGGAATGCGCAAACCGGTGACGACATCGGCTAATCGTGGCGTGTATAACGAGGTGTGGTTCCGACCAGAGCGTGTAAGGTCACTGCCCGTCGCTAGAGGGCACGCGTATACGTCACGTGACGATATAAAGTGAGCAGCAGCATGCATCAATCGTCCAACGCTGTCAGTCGCATTGCAAACAGTGACATGGAGGCGTCAAACGAAGAGCAGAGAGGTGTTGTTCGGTTTCGGACAGCGGAAGGAGTAGGGGGAACGGACATTCATCGCTGAATGTCACAAGTGTACGGCGAACACTGAATGTCCCATGCAAGGGTCAAGCCGTGGCACAAGCGCTTCAGGGAAGGACAGGAGTCGTTAGCCGATGATGCCCGGTCTGGAACACCCCCCCCCCCTGCCTTCCGATGACAACGTCCAGCTGGTTTATGCACTCATTACCCAGGACCGTCGAATGACAGTGAACGCCATAGCCGCCGTGGTCGGATTGAGCGTCGGAAGTATTCACACCATCATGAAGGAACGACTGCACTTGCGCAAAGTGTGTGCCCTATATGTGCCCCACAGTCTTCAACCACACCAGGAAGCATGTAGAATGGCCCACTGTCTTGGTCATCTGCAGCGCTTTGCGAGGAAAGGGAATAGGTTCCTTGCACGAGTGATGGCTGGAGATGAGTCATGGTGTCATCACTTCGAACCAGAATCCAAATGACAAAGCCTCCAGTGGAAGCATCCAGGGTCACTACCATCCAAAAAAAGGTAAGGCCATCCACGCGAGTGAAGGAAAGGTAATGCTGACGTTCTTCTTTGACCAAGATGGACCCTTCTGATACACTTCATGCCGCACGGGACAACAGTGAATGCCCAGCGTTACTCGCAAACCTTGACCACCCTTCGCCAAGCGATCAAGACAAAACGACCAGGCAATCTCACCCGTGGGGTCATTCTGCTCCACGACAATGCACGACCTCATACGGCCAATACAGTCGCGGCACTCCTGCAGAAATTCAAATGAGAGGTTCTCGGCCACCCTCCATAAAGTCCAGACCTCTCTCCCTGTGATTACGCCATGTTTGGTCCCCTGAATAGGGCCCTGCGGGGCCAACGATTCACCTCGGACGCGACGTCCAGCTGTACGTGCGGAACGGGTTCACATTCGCAGCCCAGGGAATTTTATGAGACAGCCATTCACCGCCTCGTGCCACAGAGGGACAAGTGCCTCAACAGTCAGGGCCAATATTTCTAACATACAGGTACTGGTTTCTGTAATTATGCCTCCGGCTCGTTACTTTTTGAACGCACCTTATAGATAACATTTTGACTGGGAACCCATGTTGAGACATGTATCGTTTCGATACCAAATCAGTTTTACTTGATTGCAAATCTCCCACTTCACTAGAGACACGTATGCACTACAAGAGTTGTTCCACTTAGTTGTGTGTGTTCAATAATGTGCGCTTCCGCCAGAACGCGTGGAACAAGATCTTCCGAATCGAAATGAGTCTCATAAACATGTGCCCCACAGGAGAAGGTCGAGAGGAGTTAATTCAGGCGATCGTGGTGGCCACGAAACGGGACCACCTCTACCTATCAATCTATCCCCGAATTTTTGTTCGAAATGTTCGCGGACTGCAAGTTCAAAGTGCGCTGGTGTGGCATAATGTTGATACTACATTTGCTGACGTAGTGCCAATGGCAAATCTTCACAGAACACTAGCGCTTAGAGACAGACCAGCAGCGCTAACGAAGCGACCCGAATACTCACGACTGCAACCGGTCATCCATCCCCCTCGAGACAGACCAGGGGGGAAGTCAGCTGTTCCTCGTCGAGATAGACCAGCGCAGCGGGGCAATAAGAACATACCCGAAACTTCACAACCTAAACCGATCATTAGGGCTAGGATTTTATGTAAGTACATATTCTTTCCCTTTGCTTTTACATAACTAGAAATGATAAATGTCCATGAGTTACAATTTTAGCTATCATATAATTACATTATATTGTTCCATATCTGATCATTATGTCATTTGTTTAACATATTTATAATTTTTGATGCAAAATTACATATACTGTATTTTCATTTTACATATTTGATAAAAATGACATTTTTAAATCATAATTTTACTTTATATATTTAAAATTACATTTTCTGTCTCTTACTTTAATGAAAGTATTTTTTCGCAAGTGAACTACATTTCTACACAGTATGTATTACAATATTTGTTCACTAGAAACTCAGATAAATGAAACGGATTTTCCAAGCAATTCATAAGCTGTTGAGAAAGGGCCAGGGAAGAATATCAAGAAATATATTAGTGAAGATTGGGAATGGGAATTTACGTTGCACCCTGCTGGAGACTCAGCGGCTTGAATTTAGTTTATTTCAGTTGTCCAGTGAGTGCCTGAGACTCTACTTTACAACCTGTCAATTAGAAAGGCTGCGATATTTCCTCCCACCCCGGAAACAAAACGTGCTCCTCACAATATTTATTCTCGAGTTCATATTTATTTTCTCAGACATAATGAGTTTTTTTAAATGTTTGCTATAATATGGGCAAGCTTAATTATTTAATTATTGTACAACACTTTTGTTGTATTATATTTTTAAGGGGAGGAATAGCAGCGTTATCTGCCCCGCGCCACACTTTATTTTCTGAGAAAATATTAGGAATAACATGAGGAATCTTTGTTGAGTAATATCAGGTGTAATATATCATTTATATAAAAATTTAATTAATATTACATATTTTAAATATAATATAAGGCCTACATATTTCACATACTGTTATTACATATATAAGTACATATTTTGCATGCTCAGGCACTTACTCGACAACTAAAATAAAATAAACTCAAGTCTAGCCGCTTAGTCTCCGGCAGGGTGTGACGTGACTTCGCATCCCCTTATCTCCACTAATATAGTTCATGATATTCTTCCCTGGCCCTTTCTCAACAGCGTATGAATTGCTTGGAATATCCATTTCATGTACCTAAGTTTCTAGTGAAGAAATATTGTCATACAGACTGTTAAGAATTACCGTATATTTCACTTGCGAATAAATACTTTTTACAGTAAGAGACAGAATTTGTAATTTTAAATAAAGAAAGAAAAAGTAAGTTTAAAAATATCAAATACGTAAATTAAAAACACAGAATATGTAATTTGACATTAATGAATAAACATATGTAAAACAAATGTCATCATTACGATGAGATTTGCAACAATAAAATGTAAATTCACGATAGCTAACGTTCTAATTCATGGACATTTATCAATTTTAGTTATGTATAAGCAAAGGGAAAGAATATGTATAAACTTAAAAATCCTAGACCTAGTGATCGGTGACTGTCATACCAACTGTTTAGAATTACCGTATATTTTACTTGCGAAAAACTTTTTTTACAGCAAGAGACAGAATATGTAATTTTAAATAAATAAAGTACAAGTATGTTTAAAATTATCATTTTGATCAAATATGTAAAATAAGAACACAGAATATGTAATTTTACATCAGAAAATAAAATATGTAAAACAAATGTCAGTATGATCAGAAATGTAACAAATAAATATAATGTCACGATAGCTAACGTTCTACTTCATGGACATTTATCTTTTAAGCCTATTTTCATTTTATGAAAAAATGGTTTACGAGATCACATTTTGTCAGTGTATGTGTGTATGTGCGTACGTGTGTCTGACTGTGTGTGTGTCTCTCTCTCTCTCTCTGTGTGGGTGCCCCCCCCCCCTAATAACATTTAAACGGATGGGGCCATTTCAATGAAACTCGGTAAGGTCATAGCACCATTTTGGCCGACCCCGACTGTGGCCTTCAAATTTTATTGCGTCTCACCAATCCATCACGGCAGCTGTGCGAAATATTTCGCCAGCATTCAATATCTCCGAAAATATTTCTGATATCCCCCTGAAATTGTGTACGGTGATAAAGGGCACTACTACAAGTTCACCTATGAGACTTTCAAATACCTGGTAGCTACAAAGCCAACATGGCGGCCAGGTGAAGTTCAGGCTTTTAAATAGACTTTTCTCGCGATTTAACCATCTGAGCATAGTGAAATATGGTACATTAAATCTTTATACACATTGTAATGCACTGGCATCTAATTTAGTTCAGGTGTTTACATAACCTCAAGATGGTGGCTGTGCAAAATGTTAAAATTGAGTCTTTTTTTCTCGTGTCGTAATCATGCGATGATAGTGTAAGTTTGAATAATGAACCTACGCAATAGTTTTCTTTAATGGTACATAACTCTATTACCTATACATATAACAATCCAACATGGCGACCATCCGAAATGTTTAGACGGTTCCCAATATGTATTAATCTATGATAACAATCAAACTGAAATTTTGTATGTTGATAGAGGCTATGAACATAAGTTCACTTATGGGACTTTAAATAACCTGATGAGCACAAATCCAACATGGCGGCGACGCGATATAGATATACATATATATATATATATATATATATTGAAATAGACGTTTCTGGCAATTTATCCATCCGAGTGCGGTGAAACGTCGAACGGTAAATGCTTATACAAATGTTAATCCACTGGCATCCAATTTATTTCAATTGTATTCATAACCACAAGGTGGCTGCTGTGCAAAATTTTAAAATCTCGTTTTTACTTCTTGTGACCTAATCATGCGATAGAAATTTGAATACTACACCTACACAATAATATTCATGTAATAGTACATAACTCTAAGACCTACATATATAAAATCCAACATGGCGGCCATCCGAAATATTTATCGGTTCTCAATATCTACGAATCTATTACAATCAAACTGAAATTTTGTATGTTGATAGTGGCAATTAACATAAGTAGGATATATGAAAATAGACTTTAGTTCTTCACGGAACTACTTGTTTAGTTATGTATTAGCAAAGGGAAATGATATGTTTTTACATAAAAATCCTAGGCCTAGTGATCGGACTAGGTTGTGAAGTTTCGGGTACGTTCTTATTGCTCCTCTGTGCTGGTCTGTCTCAACGAGGAACAGCTGACTGTCTCGAGGGGGATGGATGATCGGTTGCGGTCTTGAGTATTCGGGTCGCTTCGTTACCCCCGCTGGTCTGTCTCCAAGCGCTAGTCACAGAACTCGACCAGTACCTCTTGCTGGAAGATCAAGTACCTGGGACCCGTTATGCGGTACGGAAGAAGATACGGCCCAATCAGATGACCATCAAGGATATCAGTGCATTTATTGTGGCCGCCGAACCGTTGCTGAAATCCAGGTGCCTGTGTGGCATGCGGATTTTCTTCAGCCCAAATGTGACTGTTTCGACAGTTAGAAACAGCTTCCCTGGTTGGTTGAGCTTCATCGGTGAAAAGAACGTGAGGCGGAAAGTGGAGTGAGTTAATACGCTGCAGAAACCAAGCACAGAAGTTGGCACGAGGTGCAAAATCTGCCGGGCTCATTGCTTGAACTTTCTGCGGGTTGAAAGGGTGCAGTTGCTGGTCGCGAAAAACACGCCTGACGTTCGATTGGGCCCATTAACGGCATCGGCAACGTTTTGCGTACTCGTCGGCGGGTCCTTTTCTACGCGATGAAGGACGTCCACTTCAAAGTTACAATGTGACGCGTTTGTGGAGCACCAGAATCAGCCCTCCTCGGTTTGAATGAACCAGTTCTGGCAGCCTTTGTTGTAGTCGCACAAAAATGGTATGAGATGGGGAGGGGCGATGTGGAGAACGTTCATGTTGCATGCGTTGTGCAGCTCGAATTTTACGTCCAGCTTCGCCATGCATTAGTAACACCTCGGTGTACTTTTCAAAAGTGTATGCCACCATCCTGTATTGCCAATGACTGGATCACAACTGCTGTCACTACCGTTTGTTAACGAACAAACGACACGATTTCATTGGAATGCGGTCTTGTGCTGTATTGTGCCCTGAAAGGATCACAACTGCTGTCAAAGCAGACTCACTGTCACTACGGTTTCTAAACAGAAGATATACGTACTGTATGACATCAGGAAACTGCATAGGTTGCCCTCAGCCAATGTACGTAATTCGCATTCTGTGATGCCGGCTCTGTAGTATGAAAGTGATCTTCAAACCGATTTGTTATCGAAACGATAAATGTCCGGACAAGGGTTCCCTTCAAACAGTGATCTACTTAGTCCCGTCTACAACCCCCAGAAGTTTGTAATAGGAATTATGAATCACCCAGTATAAGACGAGAAAATGTTGTTCGAAAGCGGGATATTAATGAAACACATGGTAATTCAAAGTGGGTATGTAAGACCATTGTTCGATTCATTCATAATGTATATTTGTTGAGCTATATATTAATACTTACTGGGAAGAGGCTACATTTGAGTTATATGTGATTTTGTTCATCCTTAATGTTTAACTACTAAATTCAAAAGTTTGTAAAACTATATGTCCAATTTAACACACAGCCGGCAAATGCCATATTTCTTGTTAAACATTTAACCAGTAAGCTGGGGAAAAATATTCTCACCTGTTGGCCAGAACAACTCGCTGGCTTTATTGTAGTGCAGAAATCACTAAAACAAAAGGGTTGGGTAAAATGAAGACTCATTTTTAATACATTTTGTCCGGTAGCCTTATGCATGTAAGATATTTGAATCGGCATAGGAGTAAGTTTTAAGATTCATAACCCGTAGTAGCCATCAGTCATGTCCAATTTAGGAATAAGCAAATATTCTTTTTATTTTAGTTGTGAAATAACGTTAGTTAATTAACTGATATGTATATCGTAATTGAGGGAGACAGTTCATGTATTAAATCTCAGCAATTATTCTAGGTTTGTGCCGTGTCGTGTGTGGGGTTTCGCCTAGGAGACCAAGCTGTCTCATCAGCGGACCCGCCCAGACCACTACTGGAGTAGCGAGCTGCGCGCTACCTCCCTTTATATTTAGCGCTCCTGTTCCTCTTTACTGCGAGAACTAAAAGCCCAAGCAGCCATAACCTCTCTATAAAGACTTCCACAAAGATGGTATATTGGCTTTCACGGCCAATGAATTGAATCTCAGCAATTCTTCTAGGTTTGTGTCCTGTCTTGTGTGGGGTTTCGCCTAGGACACCAAGCTGGCTCATCAGCGGGCTCTTAGTGTCCCCGCCCGGACCTCCACTGGAGTTGCGATCTGCGCGCTACCTCTCTTTATCTAAAGCGCTCCTGCGCCTCTTTACTGCGAGGACTATAAGCCCAAGCAGCCATAACCTCCCTACGAAGGCTTCCAAAAGATGGTATATTGGCTTTCACGGCCAGGGAGTTAAATCTCAGCAATTATTCTAGGAATGTCAAATTCAAATTCCGTAAATGTTATCGTTAGAGGAGTAGGTACATCAATCAATCAATCAATATATTTTCTTTGAATTTTATAGTGAGGGGTCTGGTTCACATCCATATGATATGCTCTGTGAATGTCTTAGGGAGAGGGGATTGTAAACAACAAACTGATATGTTCTGAAATTGTTATATCGGGAGGGGTTTTGTGCACGTTCTGGCAATGTAATTTTTAGACGGGTTTCATATGATTTGGGAATGTTTTAGGGTTAAAGGTTTTACACATCCACGTTATATATTTTGGGTATGCACGTACGCATATTTTTAGCCTAATTTTCACATTTTGCAAAAATGATGAAAAAGTATACTTATGAGATCGATAGGGGCAAATGTGTGTCCGTCCGTCTGTCTGTGTGTTCCCCCCTATCTACTCCTCAGTAGCTGCAGCTATCGAATTCAAATTTGGTATGAGTAAAAATATTTGAAAATGACGTTGGCGCTACCTACTGATCAAAAACCACAATTGAAATTTGGGCCGTATGTTTGATATCTCAGAAGATATGCATGCGAATTATTCCATAATTGGCACACGCATAGATAATATAATTCCAGATTAATTTCCAGGAGCCCATGTAGGACAGTGTTGCCAACATGATTATAGGCATGTTGATAGGTCCAATTTTTTTATGCATGTAACTTATGTAGTATCAATTCGATTTCAACCAAATATCGTATGTGCCATGTGTACTATAACAGATATGATCATTCGATTTCTAAAGAGCCACCAGAGCTGCCAACTATTAATATGCGTACATTTTATTTTTTTATCCTAGTACCAATTATCAGGATGTATGCAATCCAACGGCTCTAAACTTTGCAGATGTATAGTACCTGACATTCTAGATTAATTTTGAGTAACTAATATACGTCAGTGCTGCTAACATGATTCTAAGCCAGTTGATATGTCCAAGTTTTAAACACGTATAACGTCTATGCTAACAAATAGATAATTACGTAAAAATATACTTTTATTTTGCCAGACCGATGTGAATAATTAAATGTCCTAAATCAGAGCAACCTAAATATATTCTCACATTTATTGAGCATAAATACAACATGGAAGTTTACATGGGAAGGCAACCCCTTTGAACCTTACTCTGATGTGAACAAGCCTGCAGAGGTTGTCAAAGGGCTAGCACATCCTATTGAGAATACTGGAGGGAACTACACTGTGGGTAATTATTTGTCATCGATTTCTCTTGCTTGTAGATTTGTTGAAGATGGATTGACAGTATTGGGAGCTGTTTGAAGAAAATAACGCTGAGATTGCCTTATAGTCTCCTGCATTAGCATAAGAAATGTTCAAAACGCTAGAGAGATAGAATAGGCCAAATAATGCAGTTATTTATTCACAGTGAATCGAGCGTCCCCTTCTCGTGCGTAATTTTCACGCAAATTTGTCATTTGTATGTTAGTGCAGTCCACAATTTCTTGAATAGTTTTCGGAGGAAAAATCAATCTCCACGCCTCACTGCGGGAGGTCACAATTTTTGCCTCATCTTTTAATCCAGGAAGGCGTCGAACAAGGTTGTTTGTCCATCATCCCCTGAGTACTGTGCACCAGGAGTATCCAGTTCATTGCCAGATACATCCGAAGCACTGAATCACTAAATTCTATCCCCTTCGACTTCACTAGCACTGCCAACTTCTAACAAAGGATCATCTGCCTCACAATTTGTTCTTAATTCTTGCTCCACCTCGTCCTACTATACCATAACCTGTTACTCTAGTTTATTAGCCATTTATAAATTCACTAGAGAACAAACTATACAACGAAGAGTAACACAAAAATAATTACCGTTTATGGTCGCGGGTGAGGGAAAGTCTCACTTCTCTGCTAGTGCGTAAAATAATAGTAACGGTGCGAATGTTTCAAGTGTTAACTTGCTAATGTTGCGAAAGGTGTCTCGTTATTCCCCTTACTAGGAATACCGAGGAGGGTAGGTGAATCCACGTGCGGGCTGCGAATTTACATGCAAGACATTTCCAAAGTGAGATAATTCCTCTCCCCGCGACCACTTCCGGATACAATCCAGTGCAGTGGATTCCAACCGGTGTGCCGCGGCACCCTTGGGTGCCGCGTGATTGGCTAAGGGATGTCGCGAGGTATTGAAATAAACCCCCCAAAGATTACCCTATACTTAAGCCTAAAGTCTTGTAATGTCTTGAAATTAAATAAGTCAAATTAATTACTCTCATGCACGGCAGATGGTGATAGTGGCCGATTCAGTTATGCGAGTAGCCGGCAGAAGGCATGACAGCCAAACCCTGCGGAACACTCCCTAGACTACTCGCTCCCTCACGAACGGTCCCGAGGCTTCAACAGATCAATATATAAAAGTGTACGCGTTCTTACGCCACTTTAAGTTGGCTTCTTCACGTTGATTGGCAGTGCTTTTCTATGGTCAAGTTCATTGTTAAACGAAAATGCCAGGAATTTGAAGTCCATGGAACGTATTTTAGCCTACTTTCGATTTTTGCAAAAAATGAAAGTAGACTTATGAGATATACACAGGGCCAAAAATTGTGTGTCTGTCTGTGTGTGTGTCTGTGTGTGAGTGTGAGTACTCTGAATGTCCGTCCACCCCTATCAATTCGAACACGGTGAAACCGAATTGAACGAAATTTGGCACAGAGGTAGAACTAGCGAAGGGCACCTCAGTGTCATGTTTAATATCGGCGCCATCTCGACGGAAACGTAATGGTGGCCACCCAAATGTTCAAAGCTTAAATCAAATTACGACTAACCTAATCATTCGATCTCTACCAAATTTTGCAACAACATATATTTATAAGGCGAATGTCTTCTGACTAAGCTACAAGGTCACCAGCCCAATAGTTTACAGATGGCGGCCATGTATGTATGCAAATCGATTCTCCCTATCAATTCAAACATGGTGACATCGAATTGGACGAAATTTGGTACAGAGGTAGCACTAGCAAAGGACACCTCATTGTCATGATTTATATCACCGCCATCTTGACGAAAACGTAATGGCGGCCACCCAAATGTTGAAAGCTTAAATCAAATTACGACCAACGTAATCACTTGATCTCTACCAAATTTTGCAACATTATACCTTTATGAATCAAGAAACTTTTGACCAAATTACAAGGTCATCAGCCCAATACTTTGTGGATGGCGGCCATGTTTGTGTGCAAATCGATTCCCCCTATCTATTCAAACACGGTGAAACCGAATTGAACCAAATTTGGTACAGAGGTAGCACTAGCAAAGGGAAATCCAGTGTTATGTTTTATATCGCCGCCGTCTTGACGAAAATGTAATGGTGGCCACCCAAATGTTAAAAGCTTGAATAAAATTACGACCAATCTAATCATCTGATCTCCACCAAATTTGGCAACATAAGATCTTTATGTACAAAGAATATTTTGACCAAACTTCAAGGTCATCAGCCCAATAATTTGCGGATGGTGGCCATGTATGTGTGCAAGTAGATTCCCCCTATCCTTTCAAACACGGTGAAACCGAATTGATCGAAATTTAGTACAGAGGTAGCACTAGCAAAGGGCACCTCAATGTCATGTCTTATATCGCCACCATCTTGACGGAACCTTAATGGTGGCCACCCAAATGTAAAAATATTATATCACATTACGACCAACCTAATGATATGATCTCTACCATATTTTGCAAGAACATACCTTTATGTGAGAAGCATTCTTTGACCAAGCTACAAGGTCGTCGGTCCAATAGTTTGCATATGACGGCCATGTATGTGTGCAAATCGATTCCCCCTATCAATTCAAACACTGTAAAACCTAATTGAACGAAATTTGGTACAGAGGTAGCACTAGCAAAGGGCACCTCAGTGTCATGTTTCATATCGCCGCCATTTTGACGGAAACGGAATGGCGGCCACCCAAATTTTAAAAGCTTAAATCAAATTACTACCAACCTAATTATTTGATCTCTACCAAATTTTGCAGCAACATACCTTTTTGTGGGAAGCATATTTTGACTGAACTACAAGGTCATCATCCCAATAGTTTGCAGATAGCGGCCACGTATGTGTGCAAATCGATTCCCCATATCAATTCAAACGCGGTGAAACCGAATTGAATGTTTTTTTTACAGAGGTAGCACTAGCAAAGGGCACCTCATATTCATGTTTAATATCCGTATAGCACGTTGTATTTCAACAAGCTACCCAACCAACATTCAAGTATAGGACAAAGAGTTATAACAATACCCATGCATTTAGGAGAAGGTGTTCTATGCTCTTTACTGAACATCTTGTTTTCTCACTAAAATGGCCTTTAAAGCCTATGTTACATTTATTTTTTCGTCTCATCTTTCCTGCTCCGGCAAACCTGGTGTGCAGTCATGTTCTACATAGGTTTTCATCACCAAAACATGAAAATACACTTTCATTTGAAGTTAACACCTACAAAAATAAACAAACAAAACGTTGAAGATCGCTCGGCGAGATGAGTCTAGTGCACTCGAGTATGATTATATAGAAACAACGACATCTTTAAGGCTGAAAATAAAATATTACATTTGTTGGCAGAAGAATTAACAATTGAATTTACAAGATATTTTGTGCTGTTGCCACATTGAACACCCTGAACTGGAGATCAAATTGATCTTGGAACTAGCGAATAGCTTTATACAACATGGACGACAAATGAACTTGGTTCAGATTTTGAACTCCAGTCAATCTGATCCCCATTCAAACGATGTTTATACAATCGGCCCTAGATTGAATGTAAACATGACGTCTCCAACTTCGCTCACGTGACTGGATATTTTAGAATGGTTAGTGGACAGTTATAGTGACAATGATGATCCAACAACTAACTTGGAAATATATTTCATATACCGTAACATAAATAGGAAATATATTTTGTGTTATATTGTTTTACATTGTTCACATCCTACCGTTATTCATAGTGCAGACATTAATTTGGAGTGGAGCAGGAAGCATATGCTAAGGGTAATGGAGTTCAAAAGGTTAAGTAAGCACATTGAACACATTGGATATATCTCACGAATCACCGGAGAATCCTTGTTGATAATCTGTCTGTGGGATCAATTGTAATATATTACAAATACAAGTGCTAAGGGAGAGTGAGAAAATTGTTCGCACTTCAGAAATAATTGGTGTTGTGATAATTTAATAGTAGTTAACACACAGGTAGTTATGAATAACGGAGCCTCTGTAACTCTACATCCGAAGTGCAGAATAAAATTTAATGCAAAAATAAATTTCGTGGAATATAAATCAAAATCTAGCAAATATGTAGGGTAATTATGCGCAGGTGTTGGGAAATTGTGCGCATGGGATGAATGTTGCAAAGCCTTAATAAAACAATGTGAATTGGCTGAAACTTGCATTGTGTATTCATATGTTCGAATGTTTTTACAATAACATAAACATGCAAAGATAATAAAATTCTGCAGTTAAGTTCAAATTTTCAAACAGTTAATTTCTTGATCAAACAAACATCACCCATATAATCATCATCATCACCATCATCAAATTTCAGCTCCATTCGCCCGGGTGATGTTAACGAGCCCCCGCCACCTTTTCCTGTCCATGAATTGTTGGTCTTCATGAGTCCGTCTCCAGTCGAGCCTTTTGTCTTAAAGATCATCCTTGATTTGGTCTAACCATTTCTTCTTTGGTCTTCGTACTTGTCTTTTCCCTAGGATAATCTTGTTGAAATAAGCTTTTGGTGTCCTCTCATCTCCCATTCTTTGTAGATGCCCATACCATCCTAATCGCGGCTTCTGCAAATATTTTGTAGCATTGATATCTATGCCAGCCTATGACCTGTTTGTTTCATTTCTTACTTAGTCTCTACTTGTTATTTGATGCATTGTTCTAATAAACTTCATTTCGGATGCCTGGATCCTACTTTCTTCTCTTCTGGACAGGGTGCATGTGTCTACTCCGTAACCCAGAATTGGGATGTAGTATGTCTTAAACAGTGTAAGTTTACACTTCCTGGGCACTTTATTATCCCACAGTAGTGTTCTAACTTGTGCATAGAAGGTGGCTGCATTACTAGTTCTATATGTTACTTCACGGTTGCTGTTGTTATCCTTACTCAGTGTGCTACCAAGATATTTAAATTCATCAACAATTTATAGAGGCTGATTATTGAAGTATACTGTTGCGTTAGACAGTCCTGTTGTCATCAATACTGTCTTACTTTGATTATTTTCAACCCATATTCCTTAAATTGCTTGTCCCATGCATCTACTTTTTCTTGTACCTCTCTGGCACTCTCTCCCCAAATTATGACGTCATCTGCAAATACACGGGCATTTGTTTCATTACCAATTTCTTATTTTATTCTCTTCAGGATTATGTCTCCACTGTGATGAGGAGCAATGGTGACAGTGAACTTCCTTGTTAGACTCCTTGTTTTGTTGTGAACCATCTGCTTTCCCAATTACCTATTCTTACACATACCCTTGCGTTTTTATACAGCATGTTGATCTTGTTAATCAAGCCTTTCTAAACATTCCCAATTTTTTGATCTTGCAATGCTATCATAAGCTTCCTCTATATTTAAAAATACCATTACTAACACTTTCCCTTTTTCAATATTTTTCTTAATAAGCATTCTTGCAGCAAAAATCAAGTTAATAGTTCTCTTTCCTGGTCTAACGCCATGTTGATCTTCTTCTAAAGCTTTTTCTAAGTGCCTGGCTAGTCTTTTCACAATTATTTTTTCCAAGATCTTTAGATCACAGGATAACAAAGTAATTCCACGATAGTTCTCGCACATTTTCCATTGTCCTCTTTTAAACAAGGGCACTATTACCCCTTTAGACCAGTCATCAGGTATCTGATTTTCTTTCCATATAGCATGTATTACTCTGTACAACCAATGTATCCCATTAATTCCTGCTTTTTTTATCATGTCTGAACTTATTTCATCAAACCCTGTGGATTTCCCTTTGATTATAGCTTTTAAAGCGTCTTCCTCATCAGACCAGGTTTGGGGTGGTTCTTGGTGATTTCATCATTGGCCCCTAAATTGACTTTTGTGTCCCCAGTGTCAATATTAGATGCATCATTCAATAGTTGATCAAATTACTGCCCCATTAGCTTCCTGATTTCATTTATGCTTCTCATCCCTTCTCCATTATTTCCTTCCAAAGCTGTAACTGGTTCCTGATGCCTTTTTTTTTTGTTTTTCACTGTTCTATATTGAACCCATGTACCATTGGCTCAGAAGGGGTCGAATCCATGTATTTTGAGAAAGGAATGAAAGAAACATACAGTTTCTAATGTAACATAGAGAGATTTCAAGCAAGGATTCTAGCCTAACGTTGCGCAAGCCGCTGGACCAGGTGTTCAGGAGATGAGATCATGCCTCTTGACATTGAGAAGGAGCCAGTCATGGATATTAATAGAACGAGTGGAAAGTTTTCACTGTAAGACAGAGAAGCGTGACTCGGAAATCCATCTTAGCTTGCATTAAAATGGCAACAGCGCCGCTGTGCCAGTAGAAGAATAATTAAATTTAACCCATTTGCAGGAATAAAAATAAGTAAATAATTACTGTACTGTGAATCATTTCGGATTAGAGATTTTTGTGTAAAGAAAAACCTTGTATTAATTGCACAGGAAATAAATGCAAATGCAGCATACGTCATTGGGGATTCACTGATACCAGAGGAGTGGGGAATTTAAAAATGAACAGCAACACCCACGCAGCTGAAGACTACAAATTAATTAATATCTCAGAATTGCACGATCGATTCTTATGCGCAATGAGATCATTTGACGTTTGGAAGACGAGCTTTCTGGAGATATAATTTTTATAATTGTACGACAATTAGTTCAAAAGTTGGTCACGAAAAGGACTAGGATTTTATCTTTTTGTGATTAAAGAGTATAAAACTCCTGGCCTCACCAAGCCAATCATGCAGTCATTTCGACAGTCCGAGAGGGGGCGTCACGCTGTATCAGTACATGCCGTATTCCGACAGTCCGTGAGGGGGCGTCACGCTGAAACACCGAAGACAGTATACAAGCTTTCCTTGAGGGGAAAAACGCTGTATCACATCGCATAGCTAATATCCGACAGCCACGGGCGTCGCAGTATCAATAACTTACGTGATCCGTAGGGAGTTGCAAAGAAGTGAAATTACAGTATCGTCGTGTTGAAAATTAGGAAAATCCTAGTTACAGGATTTAGGTCCGACAGTATAAAATTAACAGTGAAAAGTTCATAAAATACAGTCAAAGCAGGCTGCGAACTTAGGACTCAGGGCGATAGGTCTTTAAGTAAATGACCAAAAGTATCATAACGTACGGAAGTACCGTAACAGCGAGATAAACATTTTATCAAATTTAAAGAACCCGAGCAGGGAAAGACAGAATAAGGTTCGCAAAATATTCTAGAAGATTAGAAGTTCGAGAACCGAATAAGCGAAGAAGAGAAGGAAACGATAGACATTGTTTTCAAGAAAGCAGATGAACTATTTCAAAAGCACTAAGACTCGAGAAGTATTAGTTGCTATAGAAATCCATAGGTCACCAATAGATTATCAAGGGGACCGTGAACAGAACAGACTTTCGCTAAGATCAGTAAATAGGATCTAAAAAGGGAGCCGTTTTAGTCAGAGAAATAGCAGAACGTCAGGAACGAGATTCGAAGAAGTGCTATTGCAGGGAGGAAGTCGATGATTCGAGACTTTCATATTCGGAGAGGATAGGAAGCCGACATTACTAAATTTCACCCTTGGAGACCGGAGGTCAAGAGGTCACGTGTGATAGGCTTAAATAGCGGCCTAGTGATCAAAATTTGTGAAGTGTAAATATATCAAGATTTTGTGTTAAAAGTAATATATTCTCAGTGTTTTTATTGTGTGTTCTAAATGGATACACCAGTGTATTTAAAATGTTATCAGTGTTAAATGTATACGTGTTAAATATGTGTCAAGATATGTCTGTACATGCAATGAATTTGTACAAGATGGAGTAATTTAAAAAAAGTGGGGGAAAATGAAGCATCGCACGAGAAGGAAGGTCAGGAAATGACCTAAAACATGTGAGTAAAGATTTTCATTATGTTTTGGTGTCGGGGAAATGATTGTGTACAAATCCACCAGAGTTTTGAGTAAAAGGGATGTTTCTAAATAACTAATAACGGAATAAGAACGCGGTCTGAACAAAAATAGAATTTTGAGAAATTATAAATAATTATGTGAAAGAATAAATCCTGTAGAGGAAATGTATGAATAAAATGTCTGTGTATTTGACGAATGTTATAAAAGCAAGCGTATTAATAATAATAATAATAATAAAGGAAATCTAAATAAAGATTAAATTGAATGATATGAAAATACGAGCGTTGGAGCCTTAATAAAAGTATAAGACATGAGGTTAATGCATGTTCTTAAAAATAGAGCGATTATTGTCAAAGGAAAAGATTAATATAAAAATTGAGATATGTATCAATTGTTAATATGGAATTTATCAGTTCTTTGGAAGACGCTAGGCCGTAAATAATGTATAGCGCAATTGAGCGCAATTAAATAAAATGTCACGCTAGGAACGCGTAGATTTAAATGTACTTGGTAAATTACTTATGAAAGGTAGTTGATTACGGGGAATTGAGATATGTTGTAAGTCCTCCACTAGTGACATAGATCATGAGGCCATGTGTGTGTTATTATGTAAAAGGGAGCAAATGTATGGTATTATTGAGCGTAGGTCATGTAGGCCACGGCCGACCCTAAATCGCATTTTGTACAAGTCCTCCAATATGGGAATGGTTCCCGAGGCATGTTAAGAGATTCGAACCTAGAATCTTCTTGTTATTGAAGCCCCTAATTATTCGTCGTAAAATGTGTATTACTCTTCCCAATCAATGAGGACCTTTCATAATTAATAGATGCCAAGGTTACGAAAGTGGTTTATGAGCCCAATAATATTTGTTGAAAGTAAAAGGAGAAGTAAATGCCTGGTCCCTCCATAGAACTGAAAAGAAAAGAAGATTTGTTTTAAAAGTATTGAGGAGAGCTCCAACCGCAGACTAGGCGGGAAGTTACCCCCTCCCAGTCATAAATCTCGCTCAAGTATACGGTCTGACCCTAATAGCAGGAGGGTTGGTGTAGACCGTCTGTAAGAAGAAATAATACACCGTGAGTGTTTAAAAGTTGTTAATGACCCGGGAATTGAACCGAGGTCCTTGTAGATGAAATTATCGCTTGCCAGTTCAGATCGTAGTTTTCTTATGTGATAATGGTCTTATAAGACAAATAAAATAAATAACAATCCCTATTGTAATGTTGTATGGAAATAGGATTCCACGAGTTAAATGAAGATAACTAGGTTCCGGGAGTAATCATAGTTTTTGACTGTGTCAAGTAATCTTTATGACTCTGGAGTACACAAGTATTTTCCCGATCACTATGGTGAATTTGTAAAACTTGAGAGAGGTGGTAAATGCTGAGAACATGTGAAGTGCCCAAATATTTAAGTAAAGAATTAACATGTACTTTAAATGTAATTAGATATTTTGTTTTGATGATAAGAAAATATAAAAATAATTATTGAGGTGTACAAAAGAATGACACCGTTATTAATAGAAATCATCGAGCCAAAGGAGCTCGTAGTTATATGGAACTTTAAGATAGATACTTTATGGAAGTAAAAATAATTATGAATTGTTGGTTTTAAAGGAAACCATGTGTTTTAATATAATATTTGTTTAATTATTATGTTATTCCTTGTTCACTTTGAACAAGTAGAAATATATTGGTCAGTAGTTTATTTGTTTTATTGTTTGTAGAGCCATAATTTTGATTAATTAAATGTTTTGAAATAGGAGTTGATTTTGTTGTTATTTTTGCAAGTGTATCCTCTAATTAATCCAAAATGTGTAAGTCACAGAGTGGGAGAACATACTACAACCCCGAAAATCCCGAATTGAGCAAAGGCTGGCATACTGTGATTTGCATATTTCTTGCTGAAAGGGCACAATATAGTAGCCTAATTTCTTATTATCTTGTGTATCTACCTACAGTTTCTTCGCAAATTAATCCCAAATCTTATCTTTCTCTTCATCAATTATGCGTTTAACTCTTAATTAGTGCTCTCGATATTCTTCAGCAAGTGATCTAATTTATCCTGATTTCTGTCATTCTTTTGTGTCTCCACTTCCAATTTTTTCTTTATTTTGGATTGGATTTAATTGGATTATTGTCTTGGCTTCCTTATTCGACCAGGCAGTCTCGTTATATCAAACCTTGCTATTTGTTTCGCCACATAGAATAATTTTCTAGTTTCTTCAACTAAGACACTTCGAAAATTTTGCCAATCTTCCTCTGCACTTTTGGGATCAATTTATGGAACTTTCTCTAAAATTTTTCTTTGATAATCCTCACGTTTATCATATTTCTCCAGCTCACAGACCTTAATCTTTCTTTTCCATCTCAGAATTAATCAGTTTAACATAACTTACACTAACTAGAGCGAGCATATGGTCACTGTCAAGACTTGCACTGGGAACGACATTGTCACCCACAACTTGCTTTCCTGCTTAACCCGCTGTTATTACAAGGTCTATCATTGATCTCTGTCTTCCATCCCAGCTGTGTCTAGTTACTTTATGGCTTTCTATCTTCTTAAACTAGGTATTTGGAATTTGAAGACTATTTCGACTGCACATATCAAGCAGGTAATCTAATGATTCGATCGCTAATATATTTAATATCTGTAACAGCGTCTACACATATTTTTTCTTTAGGGTTATTATCGTGTTGAAAGCCATTCTTCAGTGCTGTCTTAGTAATCGAAATGAATGCTTTTCAGTTGGTCAACGTGATTTTACCAAATTAGAATGGTTGTTTCCCTAAGCAAAAAAAATTTACACGATATTAATAAGGAACTGTATTTAGAAATAGACTACACTCATACAGAATAAACCTGTTCTGGTTCGCTCCTTTCTAATTTGCTCCTTCAAGTCCATAAATCTTTGGGCATTCTTTTGCCGACTTAAATGCCCTTATCACAACGTTAAAAATGCTGTTGTCTTTAAAAGTATATTTTTTCTTGACGTTTTGCATATTAGAGTAGAATATCTTCATTTATCATAATTAAAGGTGGCAGACCTATTTAAACTTGTTCCTTCAGTTTGTCTCAATGCTAATGCAGGATTTCTCGTCAAGAACCCATACAACCATTCTTTGCCTAGTAGACCTTTTAACTTTATGTCCTGCGTACCATTTCCCCATTCTGCTCTTAAAACGTAACTCACCGAATCCCGTTATACTAATCTATTACATTAAAAATTAATACATGCTAAAATATAGTAAATACTGCCTTTTAAGGCTATATTTACTTTTAAACAATTGAATCACAACTGTAGGCTTACCTTCTTATTTTCTGGCTTCAAGCTGCTTCAAGTAACACGACGTGATGGAAAGTGATCTCTTTGATTTGAAAAGGCCTAAAAATGGATCTTTAAGCATGCAGGCTCTTCATTATTTATAGACCTACACCGATTGGTGAAATATTGGTATTCCAAATCAACCATTTAAAGCTTCAATACGGAACTACTATTTGTCATAAGCACCTGCAAGCTGATCACCGTCACCCTCTATTTCCATTCATTTTATTCTGATCTTATAACCTAAAGTATATGATGCACCATATTAGGTTTATTAACGTATCTTATTACTGTGTTACGTTTTATTTTGTTCTTTCAATATGTTTTTTTAGCTGATGAAGGGGTTGAAATTAAATTAATCTTCGAAACATGTACTAGAAACAAGTTAAATACGTAATGTTCTTTATAGTATTGATTCAGACGGGTGTACAATTTTTATTAAGAACTATTCTGGCATATCAATACGGAACCACCATGAGTCATTTAAATAATGTAATATATGATTTGTGTTAGGAATATATCCCCATACCAAACGCAAAACTACTGTGAACATGGGCTCGTCCAGTAGCGCGCGTCCTGCTGTGCGCTGTTGCCGCAATGAGACAAGCGAGAGAACACACGGCTCTCCGCTCGCAGTATAAGCACGTACTACTCCCTGAACACAATGTACTCCAAATCTAAATACACGTACGAGATGGAGGGCCTACTAATCCTACGGATATCCGTGTTTACAACGAAGTCCGCACATTCTTCCAATTCCGGTATGAGGCAGATATATTACATATAAGAAGTCACACAAAAGTTATTCGAGCACGTGTCCACCTACTGGTGTAGCGACTAGCATTCTTAGCTTGTCACCCCCGAGGTCCGGTTACGATTCCAAACCCTGCCAGGAAATGTTAATCTGGTCTGAGGGCTGGTTCAGGGTTCACTCAGCCTCGTGTGGCAAAATTGAGAAGAGGTGAGAGTTCGATTCTCACCTCAACCATCCTGGAAGTAGTTTCCCATTTCTACTCCAGGTAAATGTGGAGATGATTCTTAACTTAAGGCCACGGCCACCCCATCCCAATCCTCCTCTGAATTGCAAATACACATACTCTTATACAGACACCACAATTACACATGTTGTCGGAAAAATAGGTGTTATCACGTACTTCTGTATTCGAAAGTGTCGTTAAAACGTCATACAGACTGAAAATTATATTTCTTGCCTGGCTGTGTAAAACTGTTCGACGGCCACTCACCTTGCTAAGGGACATTGTTATGAGTTCATAACAGCTCACAGCATTTCTTATAGCTCCACTACTGAATTGATACTGCAATACTGTCTTTGTCAAACCTTATGTTTCAACACCTAATCTTTCAGATTCTATATTATCCCTTCAGTTCAAGGGCAGATGTTATCTCCCGAACGGCTAGTCATGGCGTAACGGGGTTTCGACAGTCAGCTTTAATATTTTATGTTCTGTTGCACAGGATCATCAAAATAATAGAATATTAAATGATTTTCATGCGCGGAGAGAAACAAAATCATATGGCACAGCGAGCCGAGAGCATTTAGTCATCGAGTGAACGCCACGCTATTCTATTGGCTGGCGACAGTGGCGTAGCTGGGGGGGGGGGGGGGTTTGCTCGGGGTTAGAACACCCCCCCCCCCCTCCCATTGGAAAATCGGCATTTTGTGATTTCCTGTGTCTGTTTCACCACTGCGCCGCTACTTGGTGATGTACTGTTGTCGCCTTTCAGCCCGGGTCCCCATTGGAGGCAACACGTCCTCATGACAAGGTATAACCGCAGTCTACCTACAGATCGCGAAGCTTGGCTCATATGTTTCTACCGCGCGACAATAATGCTCTCACGCAGCCAGCACACATGTGCCGACTGCGCTGTGTTGGTGTATGTCAATGTTGCTGAATTTGTTGGCATTGTGTAACCGTTATATCTTTAATTTAACATGTGTTTTACAAGAGGAGATGTGCAGTTCAAGAAACAGATCAAATATTAGGAGCAATATTTCAGTGTTGCTAAGTAACCTATATGATCGCTTTTCAGTCGGTCAACACGAGTGGACGGTACCCAATTAGATTGCGCGGGGAGTGACAATTTACTTCCTAGTGCCTGAAATAAAAATATATGAATCGTTTATACACTTAATAGAACACTTATCACATAAAGGGGGGTGGCGGGTTGTATGAGAAACGTTTGATTAAGAGTAAAACTAATTATTGAATTATGAATTACACAATTACACAGAGAAGTTAATTGTTGCTCCTCGCCCCATCTAATTGGGTGTATCCGTGATGACCGACTGAGAAGTAATTCTATTATTGTAGACTGTTCAAATAACAACAACAAAAAACACCCGAGCTTCCAAAGGACCCTAAAGGTTAAGATTTGACCTATGGGTTTTAGGCTAGTATTATAAAGCTTTTCAAGGGGAGCGTGATGGGTGCAGTGGCTTAGCTATTTGTCAATCACCCGAACGGCCGGAGTTCCAATCCCGGTGACGGCGGGATGGAATTAGCACCTGAAAAATTACGTGGCGTCAGGAAGGGCTTCCGGCCTTTAATCCCCGGCCAAAACCTAAATGAGCCTGGTTGGCTCCGGCGACTCCAATTAATTGGGATAAACTGTAGAAAGTATTATAAAGCATTTCAATCAAACAACGGAACTACGTCAGCGGGTTAAAAATCAATAATAACTAGTTGAAACCCGTCAAAACATGACGGCCAATGGGAAAATATTTTCTGAGGAATTTTCTTATATAAATACGATTACTTTTAGGCACTGTTGAAACTTTAAGGGCGTCAAAAGATTGCACTCTCGGCGTTGGAACATACTGCTGGCCATGACTGAAAACGTGATGAGGTAAATATTGAGACCTATACAAACCAGAGTTTCCTCTTGAGTATTGATTGCGATAAAGTATGCCATGCGAATTGGAAGATGTTGCCTCTTAAAAGAAAATGGTAGTGTTTTTTCGGATGGTGTTAAATCAAGTCGAAGGATTAGTCCTCTCTGCCTAATTTTAACTGCACTTATTATTTCCAAATCCAAGCAATATGGTTGCATTTAGGATCCCTTGTGAAGCGTTCAGATTTCTTAAGGAGCGTAACTATGAGTCAAGTGTTTGGACTATGTGGAGGCATATCATTTAATTCCAAGAAATTCAGGAACTATGCAGGAAACTGAAATAAACGTATAGGTCTCAATTTTCCTCATCAAGTTTTCAGTCATGGCCAGCAGTAGGTTGCAATGTCGATAGTGCAATCTTTCATCTTCTGTATTTAATCTGTTAATGCTCGTGTATTTTTTGAACTAAGTTACTGCATAGAAGGTCAATGACTCATAAGTTGATTTCATTACATTGTTCATTTTTTTGCTGTAAAAATCCCTCAGTATGCCTTACTTCGGAGGGTAAGTGAATCCGGCGGTCGTAGGCCATATATTTATGACAAAATGCCTTAGATTTATGACATGAAAAAGAATCTTCCACTAACTACAGTACATTTGTGTGAAGCCAAAATGTGTAGGTTAGATTTTGATAACGCTATATTAGTTCCAAAGTTCGTCGCCAGGTGATGGCTGCGATGACATCTAGTATCCAAGTCCGCAGCTAGGTGTCGTGGACGGTAGCATTTGGTTGCAAAAGTAGGAACTACTGTACTTGAAAATTTGATCATCTGCAGTCCTTACCTGAATCACAGATAACACACACTAATACAGTCATCACATTATTTACACCGGTTATCAGACAGATTCTACGCATACACCCAAAGTACACGGGGCTACATGACCACATTTTCGCAACCCCTAAACTAAGAAACCAACCATTCGTGTAAGAATGCGAACTTTCGAGAAATGTATTATATCCTTCGCAGAAGTAAATGTTTGAGGCACGGTATCGTCATGCGTTGCACGTTTGGCTGGTAATTCAGTAACACTTGATTTTCATCATCCATAGAGAAGTTGTTGCCGTTAACATGTAGCGTAAAATCAGAAAATTCCATTTCACCTGGTTTCAATCGCGTGTTTTTATGTAAGTGGCGTATTTTGAGAAGGGCCAGAGAGAAGAGTATATAATATAATAGGGTATAACTGTTTGGCGAGAAGTGTGCGACAGACCTGAACTCTCCATGAAGAATAACTTTCCCACAAAAAGGAATAATGTCGTTACGTATCTCTTAGAAGTATATTCACACACATGAATGAATGAATGTTTGCCATTGGGGCTCCACCCCAAACTATGAGTCGAGCTAATCGAATATCGTCAGCTGGATTTTGAATGTTAAATGTAGGGGTTTTGCAAGAATTCACTTGATTTGCAGATCTGACTCGATTAGCTTCTGGAGAATCTAATATATACAACTGGTCGCAAGAACAGTCGCTTATAATTTTGGAATATGACGAAGAAATGCGATGATGTGCAAATCCATACATTTTAAAACGATATGGGCCGTATGCATGTGGCACAGTAACATTGGTACCGGTACCAAATGAAACGAAGTGCATGGCATTGTTGTACTGCCGATTATTATCTCTGAAATTCCTGGAGATATCATCTCCAGTGAAAAATTGTTGCAGCCTGTCGAATATTTTATATTTAGTCAGATCAATTTTACCATTACAACAGCAAAGGTCAAAGTAACCAAGCGTAGATTACTCGCAAGAGAAATACAGTGCAGAACAATGTTTACTTTTGTTCGTTAAGGACCCTACACTGTATAGCATATAATATGGAATTGCTTCTGAAATTGCATATTTATATTGGATTTTAAAAGTGGCTCCGTATTTTCCTCCGATTTCCCATTTTATTGCGGCTAATGTTCTTTTTCGTCAAATGGGTTTATTTATAGCAGCATTTCTCCCCAAATTAACGTCATATTCAATAACACTATAGTAGCCTGCATCAAATAAGCCGCCAAATATTAAATGGCAAATAATACTTCTATTGAAAATATCCACAGCATGGTTAGATTCATTGTTAGGTACTCTAATCAAATAATCAATAAACAATAATATTCACTGATACAATGACGTTCAGAGACTTTCATTTTCGAGTTGGTTGCTGATGAGTATGCGATGAGACTAATCGCCAAAAATAAAATCCTTATAATTATTCCTGTCTGCAACAATTTTTGCAATTTGCTTATAATTATCCCTGTCTGCAACAATTTTTGCAATTTGCTTACAAACGCAGCTCAGGATGAAGTTCTTCGTTTTATAATAAACAGCACTAAACTGTTCTAAATAAGCAATTTTCTTCACCTGTTGTAGGTACAATCCTTTGCATTTCCATGACAGTAAATTATGTAAGGGAGCAAAGAATCATTTCGCCAACTACTGGAATGAACATAGATTCCCTTCGCCAGTCACCGTAATGGAGGGAGTTTTAGAATTATATGTTCAGTGCATGTCAAAAAACATATTAACACAGTGAAGCCCACACTTAAGACTACATTCTGAACTATCACCCAGGATTACGGGTTCAATCCCTGCTCTTCCAAGAAATTTATTTCTGGTCTGAGGGCTGGAACGGGGCGCACTCTTGTGGCAAAATTAAGAATAGCAAGGTTCGGTTCCCATCTCAGTAATCTTGGATGTGGTTTTCCGTGGTTTCCCATTTCCACTCCATGCAAATACCGGGATAGTTCTCGGTCGTCAACTTCCCATTCCCCACCTTAATTACAAATGCACACATCAATATAGCCATCACAATAACACAGGTTATCAGAGAACATTTTACACACACACACCAAATTAGACTTGGCTGAGTAACCACGATGTCCGAGTCCATTAAATGAATTATGTTCGCCAATTATCTCATGGCGGAAGCGATTGTGGCCATTTTAATTTAATAATTTAAAAGTATATGGCAACGCAAATCGTGGGGAATTCCAAACTTAACGTGAATAATAAAAGTAAAATATGTTTAGACAATGCAACACCAAGAGCAAGAAAGAATAATTGGGAAATAAAAATTCGTGTCTGAGGTGGACTTCGAACTCTCTCGATAATGCATAATGAAATTTGCAGACTCTAACTCTGGCCCTGAGCCACCTAGGCAGTGTGAATAGCGTGCAATATTACGATACTTAAACAACGTACACACTCAACTGACTGTTTAAGTTATTCAACACCTCCCTTATTTTATAATTCTATTTCAATGTGTATTGTGGAAACATCATAAACAATATACGTGACCCTTTTCAATTCTCATAAACAAAGATCTCAGTAAGAAGCGGTGGGATGTGCCATTTCGCTCGTGTAAAAAAAGGCCATTGTGCGCAAGCGCGGGAGCTACTAATATTATATTTTTATTTATTAAGGAGAATTCGTTACATTAGGGGAATTTTAATAGTTAAGTATGATTTGACTACGTAATACCAATAGCAATAAATAAGATTACGAAAATAATAAAAACTGTCGGAGGTGGTAATCAAACCTCCTCCATTTCACGATGCATAAATTTCAAGTTCGCATCGCTGCCATTGAGCCACCAAACCACTGGAAAAATGGCGCAATATTATGTTACGTATACAATATACTCACTCAACAGTCAGTGTAAGTTCTTCTACATTTCCCGTCTATTATAATTCCATTCTAGTATATATCTTGGATACATCATAATCAATATTCCCCTTCATTATAATTCTTATAAATAACTATTACATTAAAACGCGGTGGACATCCGCCATGTCTGTCATTAACCAAGGTGATTCTGCGCATGCGCTTGAGCCAATAATTTTGCAGTTTTGTTTATAAATTAGAAAATATATGGTAACATATATGTTTATTTTAAACACACTCTGAAAATGTACAGGCCAAGGGCTTTTGTCAGAGTGCATTACGAAGTCAATCGGTTCAGCCGTTCTGTCAATCTCGCCGTTACAAAATCAGCTTACTGTTTTAAATATATAGATGTTATTGGTTTAGGTCCCTTTTAACTACTGTGGCTTTCAGATACGCCAGGGTGCCGGAATTTTGCCCTGACGGGGATCTTTAACGTGCCAGTAACTCTATAGACATGGTTCTCTCGCATTTACGCTCCCTTAAATGCCAGCTGACTGGGCCAGGATTAGATTCTGCAACTTAGGGAAGAACAGGCGAGAACGTTACCGCTGATCCACGCAGACAGTCGGTTATAAATCAGAAGCATGTCTCGGTAGGAGATCTATGCATGGCTTCGGTAGCGTAGTCGGTTGCATGCTGAACTGTGATGCTCATGATCGCGGGTTCAAACCCAGTCGAAGTTGTTGGGGCCATGTCGTAGATTTATGGCATGTAAAAGAACCTACAACTACAATTGGTAGTATGAAGCCAAAATTTGTGGGCTATTGGGTTAGAAACACTCTATTAAGATCCAACGTTCGCCGCTGGATGTCAGTGACACGGCATCTGGTAACTAATGTTGGATCTACTTGACATTGAAATTGGGGAACCTACCAGCGTTCATTTGAAATGCCCTGCTATGGCAATTGCTGCAATTCAAATATGAATATCTATGCATTTTGAAAATTAAGACATAAGTAAACGTAAATGGTCATCTCAAACACGTGCCGATATTTTAATTTTCAGATGTAGAAAATTGGTTTTTAATACTCAGAGAGCTTATCTAATGAATAAATATGCGGATTATTTTGTACAATAATTTAGACTTATTCTCGAATTATTTTGAAGCAAGCCAATTTATGTCGTCAGGATAATGCTCAAAAAATTAGATGTGGTACACGGTTTGTTAATTCTCTTATGAAATGCCTGGTCTCCCACATGGTTGCTGTGAAGGTACGGTACACAATTGCTATTGCCGAAATTATTTGTAAAATTGACATTGTATTATTTTGTCAAATTCAAGAATGATAGGTTTCAAACCCCCAGAAGAAATACGAAGTTCCTACAATTTATTGAGCCATTGAGGACCTTAAGATCTTTTTATACTTTTCGTTTCACAAATCATACTGGTATTTTTTACTAATTAACTGTAATGTTACTCAATATTACGGAATAACTAGCTTTTGATATGTTTAAGAATTTGATATTAAAACTATACCCATACTAGCAACCCACCCCGGCTTCAGCCTGTATCTTAAAGGGTTTACCCAGCGTAAGCTTAAGAGGCGCTCGGACGGTAGGTCCCAGACGCAATTCAGAAAAGCCGAGTTGAACAGTGAAACTCCCAACACATATAGTCTACTCTTCTCTGAAGTCTTAACTCGACAGTTGATGCTGGCCGAAGCTGGGCTGATAGGCTCACTCGCTATGTTGTAAACTCGCTTCGAAGCTAGTAATTTAAATTTCCACTGAATGGAGATTGTTGGAAGAAATGAAAACGTAAAATCGCTTATAGTGGGCGATTTATTAAAGATAAAGTAATGCTGTCACGGACTTTTTTGCACAATTTTTCATGCTGAACAATTCTTATACTCATAGTTTATGGGCCTAGATATTTTTAATGGTTTACCCAGCGTAAGCTTAAAAGGTGCACGGACGGGAGTTTATCCGTCGACTCGATTCACTGAAATTGTTGCTGCTCAGCTTCCGTTGGTCATAAATGAATGTTTTCCTGTAGAAACCTTCCTCGAGGAATCCTTCACAGAATGGTGAAAACCGCATCAAAATCCACTCAGTGGATTTCGAGATTATCCGTTACATCCAAGATGATGATGATGATAATTGTTGTTTTAAGGGGCCTAACATCTAGGTTATCGGCCCCAAATTACATCCAAGAATCGGGGACTTTGTTTTATACTCTGTAGAGATGCCCGCGGCTATCATTGAAACAAATACATGAATTTATAACTAGTATGGGCCAATAATTCTACGTAAGACTCATTAAATACGTCATACAACTTTACCTAACGATACTTGTAGAGGACAGAACTAATAAAAACAGAGCATTTTTTCCCCTATGAATTGAAAGTGTATAGTATATGAACATTGTGGCTTTTCTATTCTGTAGTAGTTCGTGATTTAACATGGCATGTTTACAATGGAAATAATCACTCAGGTGAGCTAGAATTCATGGAACACCTACAAAAGTGAAATAATCTGTACAGCGATTAAATTGCTCAAGGCAGCTTGCAGGCTGCCACGAGTGCTAGTGTCGCTACACCTACCCAGGGGATTTTAGTATTTGAATGGTTCATTCGGGTTCCGTATTGATGCAACAATTAGTATTAATATTTTGCAAAAGTTCCGCCTAACCAATACCTTTATTGTATTATTATAAATGATCACTTAGTGGTCATTGGTACATGTTTCGGTGTCTAATTGTTTTGGCCCCTTCATAAGCCTATATAGATAAAAATCAAGGCAAACAGGTGGTCGGATAGCTAAACACTCATAAATCATTCCCTTCAAAAAACACTATTATGGTGCACCATAATGAAAGGTGAAAGATGTTTATCCAAAGAAACATAAGGAAACAAAATACATAAAGAAAGAAAGAAATAAGAAAAGAAAGTAATAAAGAAATAGTTGAAATTTGGAAAAAACTAAAAATATAGTGTGAACACATTCTAAAATGTCACCCTTTCTTGTTGATCACAGAAATTGTAGTCCAAATCTTCTGAAATACAGTATGTGGACAATGACACATTTGAAATAAACCATACGCTATACCGTGGCTTGCAGATGTCAACGAAAATACAATAGCTCAGCTTTGTGGGAGTTCCAACTTACTGCGGTCTGTAGATGCTAAACGAGACATAATCTGCTCCGTGGCAGCATTCCAGATTATACTAATATTCCAAAAACAATCCACCAGTGATACATTTCATGGGTCACAATACTCACCATAGATGAGCCCCAAAAAACCATGAAGCTACAGTGCCGAAACATCTTCTTGCCAGAATGCTTTGGAATAATTAATGAAGGATCAGGCCTCCAGTTTGAGATTAAACCATTAAGAAAGAATGGAATATGGCACCTATAAGTCTATATCTGTGATGATATTTAGCAATATGTCAACTTACTTTAGGTTAAACGATAAGTTTATAATAATACAATAAAGGTATTGATTAGGCGGAACTTTTGCAAAATATTAATACTACCAAGAGGATGATATTTCGTAACGCAGCGAGCTTCGCGCGTTTGTATTTTAGACTCTGGTAATTCAACTCCGTCCTCCCAGGGTTGCCAATCTAACTTTTCGCCCCCGAAATATAGCTTATTTCAAACTCAGGTTAGCGCCAAATAATTTTGAATCCCACATAGCCGGACAATATTAACATTCTTTTCTTTCCTTGGCGGGAGAGAATTCATATGTAAATTAATTCAGTTTTTTATTAAATACTAGCAGAAGTACCCGTTCTTCGAACGGTGTTCGGTGTTAACACCAGACATTATAATAATAATTATAATGTTATTGGTGTTACGTCCCTTTTAAGTACTGTTGCGTTTAGAGACGCACCAGACATTATCAATTGAGCTACTGTTGCATTGGTTAGCGGCTTGTAATTCCTTCATAAATTTTTCAAAACGAAGATAGTTTTCTGGGAATATCACACACACTGTTAATTTAAGGGCCTTATATTGTGGTTTTCGGAGTCCCTTTATAGACTCGCAAATTTTGTGTCACACATTGAGAAGTGCAACATATGCTTTGGTCGTCCTTCTAGGATAATTTTTATATTTCGCCTATTTTATCATGTATTTTGAGAAGTTTTTCCCGATATCCACCCTTCTACTGTATGAAATGTACGGTGAAGAGTTTTATAAATGATTGGTGTATTGACTCATGTTTACCATACCTAATTTTACGATGCACCAAGCATCCGAACATGAGTTATAGGCATACATAAGGATACACAGAAAGACAGACAGACAGACAATACTATTGTCTACAACATATCACCCAGAAATCCAAATATGGGTATATCTACCACACAGTATCAAAGAAAATCATCCTTACGATGAACACGTATGTCGACAAAAAAAAAGATTAGTTAAAATGTGCTCTCAAACTAAATTCACCTAACGTGTACTTCCTGACATGAAATAGAATTGAAAGCCTTGTAGATGAAACTCAATACACGTCACATAAAAACAGACCCTCTAACGTTGTGTTGGGTCCCCATACACAGGAAGACCTCTATCATAAATTATAAAAGCTTGTGGTGCATGAAAATTCAGGTTCTTTAGTCTCAAATGGCTCAAATTCCTAAAAGCCGCAAAAAATGCTGATTCAATTCAGGAATTTTTGAAAATAATGTTCTTGTTTGGAGATATAATAGACCTTCTGTACTATATGTCGCAGTGAAAATTGCATGAAAAAATCCTAGGTTACCCCTTGACCCCCTTAATTGCATTGATGAACTATACAGTCTACGTTGGTTCCGTGATAACCTTATATTTGCAAACTTTCACAGAAATGTAATTAATGTAATAAATGTAATAAATTGCTTCTTACTGAAATAGATGGAAAGTTGTATGCCACCCCTTGAGATAATGTTCTCATGGTTACCGATTTGCATTCCTTCATTAGTTTGTAAAATGAAATTTAATTAGTTTTCTGGGAATGTTTCAGAAACTGTTGGTTTTAGAGCCTTATAATGTAGTTTTCGAGGACCCTCGAGTTTTATTTCTGGCACCGAGGGGCTTTGTCTCGTCGTTGTTCGCCATAATATAATATTAATAATAATAATAATATAATATAGGGATAGGAATATAATAGACCTGCCATACCACACCCGCAGATGTAAATCGCGTGAAAAAATTCTAGACTACCCCTTGACCCCCTTAAGCGCATTTTACGTATTGATGAAATTTACAGCTTAATTTGGTTCCATAATAACCATCTAACCGTTTGCAAACTTTCACACTAATATAATTAATGCAATTGTATTGCGTCTTACAGCAATAGATGGACCTCTGAGAATCTGTTGCCATGGTTATCGGCTTGCATTCGTTCATTAGTTTATTAAATTAAATTAGTTTTCTGGGAATATCTCAAAAACGGTTGGACGTGGGACCTTAAAATATGCTTTTAGGGCCCCCAAGTTTTGTCTCTCACATTGAGGGGCTGAAAATGAGCTTTGTCTCGTCCTTCTACTCCTATTTCAGCATGTATTTTAAGGGGGTAGGCCCTCTTTTATGAGATGTACGGAGAAGGGTTACATCAATGATCAGTGTCGTGCCTCTGATGGATATCTATACCAAATTTTACGTTGATACACCCAGACGTTCTCGAGTTATAAGGGAACAAAGTTGTCCACGGACAATCAAACAAACAGACAGACAGACCAAAACATTATTTTCGCGCGCATCTATCATAAAACAGTCTGAGACGTGTAAATAACTCAAATTTCCCTAGAAATTCAGAAAAAAAAATTCTTTTTTATATATAGAGAGATATACTGCACCGCTCGGTGTTGACCGTGTTTTATTGCACAAATTTAGGTTTTACTCGCTAACCGTCGGAGATACACGAAAAGTGATAAGAACCTTTTGGATATAAAATTAAATGCTAAGGCCCGTGTATACCATCAAAAGTTTGCTATTTCTTAGCGTTCTCTTTTTATTTGAAATGGAAATATGAAATTTTGAAACCAAAGGGTGTAGTGACGTCACAAAAGTAGGTTTTACTCACTAACCGTTGGAGATACACGATAAGTGGTAAGGACCTTTCGGATAGGAAATTAAATTTCAAAGCTCGTTGTGCCATCAAAAGGTTGCTATATCTTAGCGTTCTCTTTTTATTTGAAATGGAAATATGAAAATAGTCGCCATTTTTCAATAGTGCAAAATATCGTAATCAAAAGTATCTTATATGTAAACCTGGTAAATCAGCTACATCCATGCAAAATTTAATTTAAATCGGACCAGTGGTTCTTGCGTTATTGAGTAACAGACAGACAGACAGAAAGACACACACCATCTCATTTTTAGCCTACTTTCGATTTTTGCAAAAAATGAAAGTAGACTTATGAGATCAACACAGGGCGAAAAAAGTGTGTCTGTCTGTGTGTGTGTATGTGTGTGTGTGAGTCTGTGTGTGTGTGTGTATGTGTGTGTGTGAGTCTCTGTGTGTGTGTGTGTGTGTCTGTGTGTGTGTGAGTGTGTGTACTCTGAATGTCTGTCCCCCCCTATCAATTCGAACACGGTGAATGCGAATTGAACGGAATTTGGTACAAAGGTAGCACTAGCAAAGAACACCTCAGTGTCATGTTTTATATCGCAGCCATCTTTACTAAAACTGAATGGCGGCCACTCAAACGTTCAAAACGTAAAATCAAATAACGACTAACCAAATCATCCGATCTCTACCAAATTTGGTAACAACATACCTTCGTATAGGATGCGTCTTGTGACCAAACTACAAGGTCGTCCGCCATACCATTTCAGGATGGCGGCCGTGCGAATTATGCAAACTTTATAATCCATATCATGGGACCCACCAGTTCCGATTATCGAGCCGAGAATCGTTTTAACTGTTCTAAAGGAAGAGGCACGTTCGAAATTAAAAGTTTATTTTGTAATACTATAGTGCAGACGTGATTTTAAAAAGCTGAACTGATTCAGTAATAAGACAAGATGGCAGCGGATATCTTGTGCCTGACTTATATTTCACTAATTTGAGTATTGCATGCAATATAGCGTACTGATACAAAATAAATAAACTTTGTATGAAATGCTTTATATATAAATAATATACTCCAGTGATGAAATCGTTTAGTATAAATCATTATTTGCTAACAAGTTCTATGTAAGGCATTTTAAATAGAACGATATTCGTTGACACAATTAGCTCAGTGGTAGAGCGTTAGCCTATCGCTCAAATGCCTATGGTTCAAACCCTATCAGATCTAGGTTTTTTGCTTGAAATGTTATATGTTTATTGTTTTGTAATGACTCAGATGTTTTAAAATTAAGCGTTATATTGTGCACATTATGGTGTAAAATATATATTTAATTAAAACATAATTCGCCAGAAGATTTACTCGAGACATCTAGCTGCCAAAAAGGTAACTTCCAGATTTTATTGAAAAGTTTCTTCTTCTGACCGCTAGAATGCACTCGCTCTGTTAGGATTATATTGTTCGATATTTCACCACTAGATTTCACGACCAGTCTACGTGGGGATCCATTGATTACTATACCATTATCATTCTATGCGCATCGAATTTGAAGAATGACAAGATGATACTACGATACATTTTAACTTTTTATTTTAAAGGGTTTGTAACAGCCTATTTTGCGTTACTTGAAAATGTTATTAAGCGTTATATTGTGCACATTATGGTGTAAAATATACATTTAATTAAAACATAATTCGCCAGCAGATTTACTCGAGACATCTAGCTGCCAAAAAGGTAACTTCCAGATTTTATTGAAAAGTTTCTTCTTCAGGCCGCTAGAATGCACTCGCTCTGTTAGGATTATATTATCGAAAATATCCACATAGTTTGTATACACACGTCTCTGTAGGGTCATTGAAAGTTTTGTTAATTCAATTAGGGTTGTGAAAGCCATGCACAACCAGACGTGTAAAGACATGCCTCAACTCAAAGTTGGATGTTGCCCACGGCAGGTCGTAATAATAATAATAATGTTATTGGTTTTACATCCCTTTTAACTACTGCTGCTTTTAGAGACACCGGGATGCCGGAATTTTGGCCCGAAGGGGATCTTTAACGTGCCAGTAAATGTACTAACACGGCTCCCTCGCATTTGTGCACCCTCAAATGCCAGCTGACTGCGCCAGGATACGAACCTGCAACCTAGGGCCCAGCAAGCGAGAACGTTACCGCTGAGCCACGCCGCCAGTCCGGTCGATTATGTCTCCAGATCCATAACATTCTTGATATACTTCTTATCTTTCTTTCTTCAATGATGGTAGCAGTTTTTATCTAGGTTGTGGCGTTTGGTAGAGGTAAATCGTTTCTAAGGTCTTCAACAAAGAATAGTTCTATTATACTCGTTGATAAAAACAACGAATTATAACTATACTCATACATTTAGGAGAAAGTAGGCTATATGTTCTTTACTGAACATCTTGTTATATATTAGTATGATGATGATGAAAATATGAAATTTTTAAACCAAAGGGTGTAGTGACGTCACAAATGTAGGTTTTACTCGCTAACCGTTGGAGATACACGAAAAGTGATAAGGACATTTCGGATAGAAAATTAAATTTTAAAGCTCGTAGTGCCATCAAAAGATTGCTATATTTTAGCGTTCTCCTTTTATTTGAAATGGAAATATGAAAATAGTCGCCATTTTTCAATAGTGCAAAATATCGTAATCAAAAGTATCCTATATGTAAACCTGGTAAATCAGCTACATCCATGCAAAATTTAATTTAAATCGGACCAGTGGTTCTTGCGTTATTGAGCAACAGACAGACAGACAGAAAGACACACACCATCTCATTTTTATATATTAGTATGATAGCGCGTTTAATAAGAACTTAAGACATTCTATGGGTACATTAACAATAATTTTGGGATCGTTATTAACGTCTTGAGCATGAGATTACCGTCATCCGAGTTGCTTAATATTATGTAAATGTATGTCCAGCAAATCCCCGAATTACGGTTATCTCCCAGTTACGAATGAGTGAAATTTGTTGCATGTGTAGTATAAGCAAATAAACCTTTTTCCGGCTGTTAGGTAAGAAGGACCTTGGTAGGTGACAAACATCATCGAAAATTATATGTTAGGCTTTAAGGGCTAATTGCAACATAAAGCAGAGGATCTTTTTGAAAAAAAATGAATAAACATAAAAATGAATATTGAATAACTTATAAATCAACATGATACATCGTGAGAGGACATGCCCAATTTTGCTGAGACTTCTGTAAATGTTCCTCTTGTTGAGAGATACGCAGTCATCATATTGGTGGAACAGATAGATTTGAGATTGCTTTGTTCCTGTCAGGGGAACAGGAATGTTCTAGATTTAGCCTACCATTGAGGTGACACATTTTAGTCAAATATTACAATTTTTTATTTTAAAAGAAATTATTATTTTGGTCTTTTGTGCATATTGTAGCCTATTACTCGGAAACTTCGGGATCAAAATACATGAACCATTCCTTGGGTATTGATATCTCATTGATAAATAGAAATACTTGTAGAGTTGTTAATAATTCATTGGAGGGTCTTGATACATCTCGGTCATCAGCCCCGTGTAGTTGGGAGTGTGTTGAAGCTGTCTGGCAGCCTGTATTGCTGTGATGATTGTAGTTGTGTGTGTATATGTATCTGGGACAGGGATGAAGTAGATGCTTCGGGACCTGAAGTAGGGCACTATCCTGGCAATTTCCTGTAGGAAGTGTGGCTAAACCAGAGGAAAATCCACATTTAGGATAACCGCTGTCAGCACCGGAATTCAAACCTGCGATATCCGTACTTACCGCAGCTGCCCTCGTGACCATGGTGCACGTTTGACGAGCGCGGCTACACTGCGGGACGAAATGTTCGTAGAACATTGGTGAATCCTCGCTACGCTACTGGCTGGCGAGGACAAGCGAGCGAATCTGGCTCCTCCCACATGTTCACAGTAATGTTGTTCTTACAGATTATCTTACACCATGCCTAGGCTATTTATCATCAGCAGAGCGTGGTTTGTTTTGTTTTCAGGGGCGGCCCCAGGGCGGTGCGAACGGTACGATCGCATCACGCGCTGTCATATGAGAGGGCGCAGAAAAGGCAACGACAGATTTTCTGCGCAAAAAATAAAACCATAACACCTTAACACTACTGTATTGAACCCTACCAGCAAAAATTAATTCCTTCAGTGTGCTGGACTGTGCGCATTCAATGTTATACACACACTGTATAGCGTGAAATTCACACTTAACGCTCTAGAAAATATTAACGAGTTGAAACCAATATCTATAGTTCTGTCCATCACCGTGCCTCTTTCACGACCACCGGTCGTTGCCTGGTCAGTCGTTCTCAAATTGTGCATGTGGGTTGTGATTTGTGTCTGTGTGTCAAGTTACGAGTGAAATTGAAACGTTATTGTTAGACGTTACAACTATTAAATCAGGTGGGCCTATTCTGTGAGTATACTGATTGTTTTTATGTAATGTAAGATATTAGTAACATGATGTTAGAAACAGCCTGGTGGAAGCGCGGCTGACATCCCTTTTATTACTATTACTGGAGCTTTTAGTCGGCCTATTATTTTAAAATTTTATAATATGACTGAAGTGTTCCTAGGAATATATCTTAATTCGAATAATATTATTGGAACATTATACAGTGAGGGCCCTCCCTATAGAACGGAGCCTCACAGAGGTCGTGCCACGGACAGGTCGCAATGACTCACCGCTAGATTTATAGCATGTACCGATTACAACAGCGGGGTGGGAAGCCCTGAAGGCTGTCATAGCATTTATTACATACGCAGCTGGCAAGATACCTTATTTTTGATGATTAAGACTTGCTGTGAAGGACTGTAGCCTACCTCGTATCCCGTGAACATGGTTAGGTATAGAAAAAAATCGTCGGCATTTCCTAGTGGAAACTTATCTTCTCAAGAAAAAGTCTTGCAGTAAATGTGTTCGTAAGTTCCAGCGCCAAGCGATTTTTACTTGTGGGGGAACCTTAAAAAAAAGATATACAGAAACAGTCAACTTAGGCCCTACTACGGAGGCTCTCAGCAACGAAATAACTGCACTGAATCGAAATCAGTGAGGATTTCATAATAACCTTCCAAGTGACGGAACGAGAGCCTTCCTGAGATCAGTTTGATTTTCGTAGAGGCTGGTTAGTATAGTATAGTGATACAAATCAATCAATGTATTCTTTTCCTTGCAGATTACTTGGTCACAACCCTGACAGTTTTAGTTACGGTCCTGACGAAGGATGGCAAAAAGATCGTTCTTGGCGTAAGCTGTATAGTAAGATGCCAGTTCATGAAATGCAGTGGTGGATCCAGGCCATGCGATATAAGGTGGGGCCCACAACAATAGGAAATAAAAAATATCAAATCAATTGGAAAATAGTTTGGTAATAATAAAATAAAGAATAGTTACAACATTTTGAATACACTACAGTACATTTTTTAATAATATGAAAGATACCTTTAAGTCCTCTTGTAGAAGATTATATAAACTATGAAATATTAAAATATTACTTGGCGACTTTTTTCCCGTCTGAAGTCTTCTATTATTTCACTGAAATCTAAACTTGCTAAATAGTCACGGGAGGTCATAACTGCACTTAAAAAGGAATGAGTTATAAATTAGTTTGAAAAGTATAATTGAAAAAAATTAAAATCCACAGCCTGCTTCCAGTCTCCGACCGGGGCAGGAATGGAATGAATGAAGCCCCCATCTAGCGGCGAGGATATGGACTGTGCCGGCAGTCAAGGCCTGTCGCACTCCTCTGGGGCAATGATTAAATGAATGTCAGATGAAATGAAATGATAGAGGAGAGCGTCGCTGGAATGAAATTTTGACAAGGAAAATCGGAGTACCCGGAGAAAAACCTGTCTGCCTCCGTTTTGTCCAGTACAGATCTCACATGGAGTGACCGGGATTTGAACCATGGACCCAGTGGTGAGAGGCCGGCGTGCTGCCGCCTATGCCACGGAGGCTTCTGAAAAGTATAATTAATTAATTAAATTTTAAAATATCCATGGCGCGGGGCCCTAGGCGGTCGACCTCCCCTAGACCCGCCCCTGATGAATTGAGTGCCAGTCACGAACTACGCTATATTGATGTTGATTCATTTGAGAGGCGTGTACTTCGTGGTCATCATGTGTGGAATTTTGTGTGATAACCTGTGTTCAAAATTGTGGCAAAGCATCAGATGCTTTTCTGAGAAAGGCATTGTTTTTCCAGAATAGGTAGTACCGTAGTGGATAGTAATAATAATTAAACGTATTTCAATGGGTGCCCGAGCAAAACATTGCATAGGGGCCCTTAAATCCTTTCGGCGGCCTTGCCCACATGATATGAGCGTTGTCTGCGACATAGCAGTTGAAATAAACCTTTTCAAAAACATTTTTCTATTTAACTTACGGTTACGGTAGGGTATTGAATATTATCCACACTACTACTAACTTATACGAATCATTCGGAGGTGTGAGTTACAAATAATGTAAAGAATGTACACCGTGTTTAGTCTCTATGTACAATTTAGTCGCCACAGGGGTGGGGGCGTCGTAATGAGATCTCGCACCACTTGAAACCTTGCTAGAGGCGCCCCTGAATGTTTAACGGGCACGCTGCCAGAAATGGTGTCTTCCATGTAACCCGCGGCAAAATATTAAGATCTGAGGTATTTCAGTCCCATGTATGGACATTTGAAGTTCGCATGACAGACGCGACTTAATGTAATATTGAATAAATGTAATCGTCACGAAATGGTGTCTTCCATGTAACCCGCGGCAAAATATTAAGATCTGAGGTATTTCAGTCCCATGTAGGGACATTTGAAGTTCGCATGACAGACGCGACTTAATTTAATATTGAAGATCGTTCTTACAACCTGAGTTCTGCTTGGAGGTGTTCGTGCCCTTTGTAGATTAATTTACAATATTTACAATATTTGATTATGTCGGATACAAGCCTCCGTGGCTTAGGTGGCAGCACGCCGGCCTCTCACCGCTGGGTCAGTGGTTCTAATCCCGGTCACTCCATGTGAGATCTGTGCTGGATAAAACGGAGGCAGACAGGTTTTTCTCCGGGTACTCCGGTTTTCCCTGTCAAAATTTCATTCCAGCAACACTCTTCACTATCATTTCATTTCATCTGCCATTCATTTCATCATTGCCCCAGAGGATTGCGTCAGGCCTCGGCAGCCGGCACGGTTCATATCCTCGCCGCTAGATGGGGGCTTCATTCATTCCATCCCTGACCCGGTCGGAGACTGGAAGCAGGCTGTGGATTTTCGATTATGTCGGATACACAGGTTTAAACGTGTAACTAGAAACTTCTTTATGACGAAAATAATTACGCAAGTTACCCGTTGATAGTATTTATAAGTTGGTACCGTAATATATCATCCAGGCCCACCGATTCAATGTTGGTTCGATGATTGAGTTTAAGTTGTGTTTGGTGTGAAGTGGGTATCCTGTAACACGAGAAGAAAGTATTATCTTCTATTTTCTGTAAGTTATTGTATGCAGTTACTGCGATTTTCTTACTCGGGGTGCAACTTGAGTTTATTTTCGCGTTGATATGTTTGTAATGTAATTTAGCGGAATTGGATTCCACCTGCCCCATCATATTGTTCCCAGGTTTGTGTGTAGCCTACTTAGGAGTAAAGAAACCAATTATAGCTCGCTTCATTTCAGGGGCTGGCACCAGGAATTCCTTTCTTAATATTGGAATGAAGGGCATTCATATTTTACTCGAAATTATACCCTAACTTCCATCTCACCAAGTCGAGCGCCATGGTCGATTGAGTTTTACCGTTAACCTCTTCTTCTCACTGTGCATTACGGTACTTCTCTTTACCAGTAGCCTTACTGTACTTGAATTCTGAAATTACCTCATTTGATGTGTTATATATGATAATGATTTGGCGTACTGGTCGAAGTACGGCCTCTTGAGCGCACTTTGTGTGTTCTAGTTTGCTGAACATTATGGAGCAACAACCATTTATTAAGAGTGAGCCAGAGGAATCCCCTAATATTGTATGTTGTATTTATTAAGTACCGGTAGGCTATATCGCGTAACATATAAATCTTAGTGATGTGCATAACAAGCAAGGTTTAGTGACTTAATGCCTGCTCCCAAATACGGTAGTAGGTAACCAGGATATAATATTTTATTGTTACACGTAACTTAGTGCAGTTATTCTGTATGTATATTTAACGTTGCCTCATACTTGTGTAATACTTTCTAGGAATCAATTGATCAGTTCTCTTATAATACGCTGGAAGAGTTTGGTGAAATGTATGAAGATAAGAGCTGGGCAGTCAAATCAGAACATCAAAATCAGGTGATCATAAGTTTAAATTTCCTCTCTCATAAATTTTTCTTATGTTAGCAGCGGACAGTTGCTGATGTTATTGTGTTAAAAACGCGGGTTCACTCTGCTGGCTCCCAGGGCCTTATTTTAAGTGAAGTCTACACTACTTGCTGTGTTAGCATTTGGTCATTTATTGGTAATGCAGGTATACTCTGTGGTAGCCTACCGTACATTTGTCGGAGGATGGAATACTGCCTTAATGATAACCTTATACATGAAAACCGTACACTTCAAACCTCAAGCAGTTAAAAGGGATCTTTAACTGATTCACTTTAAGATGTATTTTATAAAACCTAAACAAGAGAAATTCATAAGATTTCAGAATACCTTGTAAATTGTCCGACGAGTTTAAGACGAAACATACATTTCTGTACGTTGAGGTAGAGGGTCCAGGGGATTCTTAGGTGTGAAAATAATACTCCCTCTGAAAACCTCGATTATACGCGAGACATATGTGTTGTAGGGCGCGTCGTATTTCAATTGTATATCTGCATTATGAGATCAGAAGTGTCGGATCACTCACATAAGGCTTGGGGCGACCTGTGAATATTATGTTGGTCCTGCTTCCACCTTGAAGCCTCCCTCTGCAGGTAGCCATGCCTGTCAAAATATTGATGATCCATCCTTGATGACTGCCTCCACTGAATGCTATGACTGTCAGCATGGCATTCACTTTCCCTTAATCTTCACGATACCCTCCAATGTTGCTCACATATTTGATGGTGAGGGGTTCTTGGTTCTAGGTCGTTGAATGAAGGTGAAAGAGAGGTGTGTGTTTATTTGGACTGTTACAAAGTCACCGTGGAGACCTCCCCAGCGATGATCTATGGCAGTGTTTCTCAGCATTTTATTAGACCACGATTGACAATTTTGTCCAGATAGGCTCTTAAGGTGTTGTCTATGAAAATATTCTTATTTCTTATTTAGTTCTATATTTATTAACACATTGCGTAATTATCTAGATAACGGCAATGCCTCATGTATTATTTATTATAAGTGAATATATATGAAAAGAGATTTCAACTAGCTCAGCAGTGGCATAGCCAAGGGGGGGGGGGGGGGGGTTACTGTGGGTTAGAACTCCCCCCCATTGTAAAATTGGCATGGTTGTGATTTGTGTTTGTTTCACCACGTGTACTTGGTGACGTACAGTTGTCACCTTTCGGCCCGGCTCCTCATTTGAGGCTAGACACGTCTTCATGACAACGTATAACCACAGTTTATCTACACAGTTGCGAATCTCGGCTCATATTTTTCTACCGCCGCGCGACAATAATGCTCTCACGCAGCCAGCAATCATTACTGTGCCGACTGCGCTGTGTTGGTGAAAGTTATTGTTGCTGGATTTACTGTATGTTAGCGTTAAGTAACAGTTATTTCTTTAATCATGTGTTTTACAAGAGTCGATGTGCCGTGCAACAATCAGATCGAATATTAAAAGCCGTATATCAGTGTTGCTAAGTAACCTATATGATCCCTTTTCAGTCGGTCAACACGAGTGTGCGGTACCCAATTAGATTAGGCGTGGAGTGGCAGTTTATCTCCTAGTGCCTGAAATAAAAATACATGAATTGTTTATACACTTAATGAAACACTTCTCACATAGAGGGGGAGGGGGGTGGAGTTTATATGAGAAGTGTTTCATTAAGTGTATAAAACATTATTGTATTATGAATTACACAGCAGGGAAATTAATTGTTACACCTCGCCCGATCGAATTGGGTGTATTCGTGTTGACCGACTGGGAAGTTATTCTGTTAATGTATTTTGTTCAAATATCAAGACGTCACCCGAGTTTCCAAAGGACCCTAGGTGGTAAGACTTGAGCTATGGATTTTAGGCTAGTATTATAAAGCTTTTCAAACAAACCACGGAACTAGTTCTTTAAGCTAACTGGTTATAAATCAATAATAATATCATTGGTTTATATATCTTTTGAACTGCGGCTTTTAAAGACGCCGGGGTGCCAGAAATTTGCCCCGAAGGGGATCTCTAACGTGCCGGTAAATTTACAGACACGGTTCCCTTGCATTTACGCGCCCTCAAGTGCCAGCTGACTGCGCCAGGATAAGATCCTGCATCCTTGGGGACAGCAGGCGAGAGCGTCACCGCTGAGGCACGCAGCCATTCGGTTATAAATCAGACGCATGTCTTGGTAGGATATCTATGCACGGCTTCCGTGGCGGAGTCGGTAGCATGCTGAACTATTACGCCCATGATCGCTGGTTCAAACCCGGCCGAAGTCGTCGGATTTTTAAGAGTGTTAAAATCCTTCAGTATGCCTTCCTTTGGAGGAGAAGTTAAGTCGGCGGGCCCTTGTCATAGATTTAAGGCATGTGAAAGAACCTACCACGACAATGGTAGTGTGTAGCCAAAATCTGTAGGCTATTTGGTTAGTAACGCTCTATCAAGTTCCAACGTTCGCCGCTGGGTGTCAGTGACAGTAGCGTCTGGTAGCCAAAGTTGGATCTACTTGAAATTGAAATTGGGGAGCTTATGGGTGTTTAGTTGAAATGGCTGCAATTCAAATATACAGTACATAATATCAATGCATTTTGAAAATTAAGACATAAGTAAACTTAAATGATGTCATCTCAAGCACGTGCCGATATTTTAATTTTCATATCTAAAAAATGGGTTTCAAATAGTCAGGGAGTTCATTTAATGAATAAATATGTAACTATTTTGTTCAATAATGCAAACTTATTCTCGAATCATTTTGAAGTAAGCTAAATTTATGTCGTCAGGATAATGCTCACAAACCTATATGTGGTACACAGTTTTTAATTCTCTTATGACATACCTGGTCTCCCACATGACTGCTGTGAAGGTACGGTACACAATATTGTTATTGCTGAAATTATTTGTAAAATTGACATTGTATTATAGGCTATTGTCAAATTCAGGAATGAAAGGTTTCAGAATCACAGAAAAAATACGAAGTACTTACAATTGAGCCATTTAAGACCTTACGATCTTTTTATACTTTTCATTCACAAATCATACCGGTATATTTCGAATTAATTATAATGTTACTCAATTTTACGGAAGTACTAGCTTTTGATATGGTTAAGAATTTGATATACCATAGCTATTTACGATTATACCCATACTAGTAACCCACCCCGGCTTCGACCGGTATCTTTAACGGTTTGCCCAGCGTAAGCTTGACAGGCGTACGGACGCAATTCAGAAAAGCGGAGGTGAACAGCGAACCTCCAAACACATATATTCTTCTCTGAAGTCTTAACTCGACACGACTCGAAAGTTGATGATGGCCGAAGCTGGGGCGATAGACTCGCTCGCTACCTCGTTAACTCCCTCCGAAGCTAGTATTTTATATTTCCACTGAATGGAGATTGTTGGAAGAAATGAAAACATAAAATCATTTATAGTGGGTGACGTATTAAAGATAGAGATATGCTGTTGCGTACCTTTTTGTAGAACTTGTTGTGCTGATCAATTCTTACACTCATAGTAGGCTTATATAGATATATTTATCTGTTTATCTAGCGTAAGCTTAAATGGCGCATGGACGGCAGATTATTCTTCGATTCAATTCACTGAAATCGTTACTGCTCGGCTTCCTCTGGTCACAAATGAATGTTTTTCTACAGAAACCTTCCTCGAGAAATCCTTTACAGAATGGTGAAAACCGAATCAAAATCCATCCAGTAGTTCTCGAGATTACTCGTTACATCCAAGAATTGGGGACTCTGTTTTATACTACATTATGTCGAGATGCCCGCGACTATTATTGAAACAAATAGGCCTACATGAATTTATAACTAGTGTTGGCTATTAATTCTACGTAAGACTCATTAAATACGTCATACAACTGTACCTAGTAGGGATACTTGTAGAGGACTGAACTAATAAAAACAGAGCATATTTTAATGCTTCTATGAGCTAAAAGTGTACAGTATATCAACATAGTGATTTAACATGACTTATGTTTACAGTGGAAATAATCACTCAGGTCAGTTAAATTTCTTTAAACCCCTACAAAAGTGAAATCATCAGTTCCGCGATTAACGCACTCAAGGCAGTTGCCACTTTGCTGACCACCGCGAGCACTAGTGTCGCTCCATCTACCAAGAGGATGCAAATTCGTAACGCAGCGAGCTTCGTGACTGTGTATTTTAGATTGTGGTAATACAACTCTGTCTTTCCAGGTTTGCCAATCTAACTTTTCCCCCGTGATATATAGCTTATTTCTAAGTGACGCTAGCGCCAAATAACTTTAACTCCCACCTAGCGGGACAATATTAGCTTTCTTTTCTTTCCTTAGCGGGAGAGAAGTTATATGTAAATTAATCCAGTTTTAATTAAAAACAATGCGTTTTAATAAGGACTTAGAAGATTATATTGGTTCATTAACACTATTTGTGAGATTGTTATAAACTTCTTGAACATGAGATCGCCGTCAGCCGAGTTGCTTCATATAACGTTAATACAGTATACTGTATGTCCAACAATTCCCCGAATTACGGTTATCTCCCAGTTACGAATGTGTGAAATTTGTCGCATGTATAGTGAAAGCAACTAAACCTTTTTCCGGCTGCATGTAGCATTTGTAAGGTTAGTAGGTGACAAAAATCTTCGAAAATGATATTTTAGGCGCTCAGGGCTCATTGCAATATAAATCACAGGATCTTGTTAAAAAAACTGTATAATCATAAAAATGAGTAGCCTAACTGTATAACTCTTAAATCAACTTTTCCACTTTTGCTGAGACTTCTGTAAATGTTTCCTCTTGTTGAGAGATACGCAGTCTTCATGTTGGTAGCTCAGATAGATTAGAGTTCATTTTGTTCCTGCCAGGGGAACAGAAATGTTCTACATTTACAATTTTAGTCAAAAATTAACTTCATTTTTTATAGAACTGTCTTTTTTGTTGTTTTTTGTGCATATTGTATTACAGTACTCAAAAACTTCTGGACCAAATTACATGAACCTTTTCTCGTGTAATAATATCTCATTGAGAAATGGAAATACTTGTAGAGTTATTGTTAATAATTCTTTTGTGGGGCTTGAGACATCTTGGTCATCAACCCCGTATAGTTGGGTATGTGTTGAAGTTGTCTGGCAACCTATATTTCTGCGATGACTGTAGTAATGTGTGTATCTGGGACAGGGGTGGGGTAGACTCTCCGGGACTTGAAGTAAGGCACTATCCCGGCAATTTCATGTAGGGAGTGTGGAAAACCCGGGGAAAAACAACACTCGGGATAACCACTGTCAGCACCGGGATTCGAACCTATTTGGCTTCGATTAACTAGAACCCCGCCTCCACCCCCCCCCCCCCATTATTCGATCCTGGCTACGCTACTGGGTAGCTGCCACAGTTTTTACAAATAAACCCCTATTTGTTTATCGTTCCCGTTGAATTACTCCGTACGTTATGTACCCTTGAGTTAAAAATTGTTTTAAATTTTCATCGCTTGCTGCGAGATTTCTTAATACTAAATTTATCAATGTTGCTTGTCCTTATTAACGTTATATGGTAACTCTAATTAACTGCATCTACGTCTCAAAGTCGCAACCCACACACTCAATGCTAGTGACAATATGCTAGGCCCACGTTGTGCAAGTGTATACTAACTGAATTGGTTTTTGATATAAACTGCACAATAACTGTGAGGGTTTTTGCCATGTAGCCATGGACGATTCAAAACTTTGACTGCGAGGTTGAATTATCATCAGTATGTTCGTATTATTCCTTGAATCCTTCAGTTAAAGTTTACAATCCAGATGTAAGATATAATTCCTCCTACGGAAGGGAACATGTATGTGAAACAAGTTATTTCTTTGCAGGACGATTCAGACCATCACACGGATATAAAGATTGAGGAATCTTCTATTCCGGAGATCGTCCCGTGCATCACCAGAGCAGTATTATCTTCAGATCTGAAAGAGGTAAGTAACTTCATGCCTATTTTCAAGACATCTTTTTATCACCACATAGCATTTAGGGATTAAGAGCTGTATTCTCACAATTATGTTGATGACAATTAAAAGCGTTTGGCTGTTAGTACCTGCTCTCATCTCCTTTGCAAGCAGTGTGCTCCCATGCACTAGCAGACATATAATGCTTGTAGTTACTTGCATGCTCTGCAATAGACTCCCCATAGAGGCATTTTATTGACTCAATCTAACTTCTTTTTGAACATTAAAATGTTAAATTGTCGTGAATTTTGAGGAAATGCTGTGTATAATATTCTGAAGGTTGATTGAATTATGCCTTCATTGTCGAAAGTTCTGCTTGTATGGGCAGTCTAGTAGCTTGTTACTCAATGATATGTGCACGTGTTAGACCGTAGGACCTGTTATGGTCTATTGTATTGTATTGTTATTGTTTCAAGGGGCGGAACAGCGGGGTTATCTACCCCCTCTTATGATCTTATGGCTAAAAGAAACTAAAATGAATGTTCATTTGTCCTCAATCCTTAAAGCGATTACTTCCATTATGACACTGATCATAGCATTTTCATTCGCTCTATGATTAACTTGGTCTCTAAAAATGTATTATAAGTTTCAGAACTGGGGATAATAACCACCCATCTGTATAATTTTGATCTCTAGCACTAGGATGTGATGGATAGTAGAAAGTCATTCCGCAAATACTTCGTCACTTCGGCTGAGTAGTGCTGTAAAATTACATCGGTTGTCATTTATGTAAAAGTATTAGGTGATAACACTGAAATAAATTATTCCTTCTTATCCCCAGGATATAAAGGAAGAAAATAGGAATGAAGAAGGTGATGAGAGAGGAATTCGAGTAAATGAGTAAGTGCTAAACATAGAAACCACATGTTCTATCTATTACCATATATTCACTCCCTTTGTAGGAATGTTTAGGCTTTTTCTTTCTTTAAAGCGGGTGCTAAACTTTCAGCTTCAAAATTGAATCTCACGAATTTCCACACTATTCATTAATTAAACGTTATTAATTTATTATTATTCAGGCCAAACTATAAAAATAATTAAACGAAAATATGATAATTAATTCGAACTTAACATTACCATAATGTATGTTGGTATTAAATTAAATCCTATTTCGCGAATCGTCTTGCCCTTTCTTTTCGTAGACATAGTTTAAACATTAATCATCCACCGTTTAAAAAAAATAACTTTACATAGTACAACATTATTTCACTTTACGAAATGACACTATATGACTTTCGCTATTATTGGTATATATTATAAAGGGGATGAGGGTGGAATGTGCCGTCTCACTGACTCTCCTGTGGCTAACTGAACTGATTACCATTTTGATCATTCAGTAAGTGGTTAGTTAAGTAAAATTACATTACCACCACGGGGGAGGAATTTCTGAACAAATCCCTATATATGAAAAATCACATAACGGTAAAACTTTGAGGTGTGAACAATACAACTTCAGTCGATCACGGCCCCACAAAACATGTATACCAGATCAATCCATCAACCATTGGCATCCACTTAGAAACAAAGTCACTACAACTAAGCTATTAATTACTGACAAAGTGAATTGTAGGAGTACGTCATTTCTTTAAGAAAATAATTAATGACGTATCGTGACGCCCATCTATCACGCAATTAAACACAACAATTGTCAATAGAGTCCCAGAAATTATTTTGGAAATAATGTGTACATAGTGAAATCTAATTGGATTGCAAATGCAGGTCTAGAATTTTTAAATCTTACTTCGGTGATAAAAGTGAAAATTCGGAATAAATTGGGCCAGTTAAAATTTGAAATGCTTGAGGGGAGGCTTGCAGTGGTATGCCGAGAGTTGGATAAATGTGTGCTCTGTAGAGTGGTTCTTAAAGGAATACCACCTTCTGTATATTATAACAGACCACAATATATGTACTATGTGCCAGGTAAATCAATCATCTCTACATAATCGGAGTGGCCCTAAATAGTGCTCTCCATTCATCCGAAAGGTTATCAATAGTGAAGTATGATAACACATACAGTATATATTCCGACTGGGCTATAGTATAGTGAATTAATTTGAGTCACATGAATGAACAAACACATCGCTAGTTACTTGGTGTACAGTTGCCCGTGCTCGTAAGTAGAGAAGTCATGTCCCAGGGGGTAACTGAATAGTCAACCCGCAATACATCCAAGAGCACGGCCGTGTGTACTCCTGGAGAAAGACGTGTGCGTGCTCTAACGAAACGGCTCCATTGCCTCTTTCTATAGGACAAGTCATTTACCCCTAAGATAAAAACGTTATTCTACTGTGCGTGCGCCTTAAGGCTCATTTTAGTTGGCAGGCTTTTCAAACGTTATGGTAGATCCCCCCATGCCCACTTATTTTCCCCTACAACCCCACCGCCATAAATCCCCTAAATTCCAAACATATTTCTCCTCATTTATTATTATTATTTCTTTATTAACTATTAATCGATTATTGGTCACCTACAAGGTTACCGACACGAGATTTCCGAAAATAGTGGATATCAGCTGAATGATAATCGGAGAAAGTCGTGTGAGGGCTCAAACGAAAGGTCTCCATCCTCTTTCCATAGGACACGTCATTTACAAATTCAATATTTTTTTAATGATGGGCGTTTGCAAGGCTAGGTGAGGGTCGGAGCGGTTTCCACAAAGTCATGTAACATGACACCTACCTGCCCACGATAGGTTAGCCCGAGCGATTGATCCAACATGGCCGCCGATTGATTGATTTATTGTATATTTTTTTTATTTATTTATGTTCGACGATGTTGAAATGTAAATGATCATTATAATTTGCTACAGCCGCCTATGGACTACAAATACACAGGTTTCCTCCTTTACGGTGTTTCTTCCTTCTCATTTAGCTTTCAGCCTCTGGCTTCTTCTCAATCGTTCTTTGGAGGGATTCTTCACACCTGCAATTTTGGTTCTGGAAATGTAAATATTATATGTCAGAAAACAGTACTATAATGAAAGTCCTTAAAATACTAGTTTTCATTATGATACATTTTCTCTCCACCAATCAGAGCTCAAGATTTTCATTATGAAATAGTTGTGTGACCTCTTTGGTAAGATTCGCTTCGCTCATGCACTGGAAGTCCAACATGTTGGACATGAATTACATGATATGAATGTTGACAGTGTAAAGGATATCCGAACCCAAAGGTTTTCATCCATTAACTGGGGAATATGGGAAACTAAATAACTCTATACCTTAATATGTGAACGCTTGTGTTGATATAACCATGTCATAGACGCAGCAAACATGACATTAGAACCACGGAAATCACTAACCCAGCTTATTTCTTATGCGAAACTTTTCCGCCAGATGTGATGACTGTCCAATGTGGGACTCCATTGATTTGCCTTCCGTTGACATTCTACACACATCGAATTTGACGAATAACTAGTTGATAATACGATGCATTTTAATTATTACGCTTTTGTTTCAGCCTACTGTGTGTAATTTGACCAAAATAACAATATAATCCACCATCTATTGGTATTAGTTCAGGAAAAACGATGCTTCAAAGCTTTGTAATTTGTAATAGGGTAGAGAGCAAATAATTAGCTCACTCAATTCCCAGCAAATGCACTTACGTCAACTGACAGAATTTCGATAGATATTTATGAATATTTATATATGTTAGACCATATAATAACATTTTTTTTTTAGCGTATGGCTCTTAGTGCCGGGAGTGTCCGAGGACATGTTCGGCTCGCCAGTTTTTGTAGCTGCTTCGAGACGGACACCCAATGGGTGAGCTACAAGTACCGTTGGGGAGGAAATTTGGAAGGGAGGGTCGAGGAGTTGGAAGGTAGCGGCTGTGGCCTATAGTTAGGGACCAACCCCGGCATTTGCCTGGAAGGAAGATGGGAAACCACAGAAGACCATCTTCAAGGTTGCCGGCGGGGTGATTCGAACCTCCTCGCCTCCCGGATGTGAGCGACTGCCAACAGTCATGCCGCAACGACCTCGGCTAACTCACCCGGTAATAACATTATAATTATCGTCTAACAAAATCAGTCATATGCAACTCGCTTATTCTGGTAATTAAGACACTCGTATGGAAATTATAAAACTCGCTTCGCTTGTATTTTAAACATAGCCTGCTCGTGTCTTAATTATTGCCATTATAGGCTCGTTGCATAATGTACTATTTTGTATTTTATTTTTTTAGTATTTAATTTTTAGCCTATTTTCATTTTATGAAAAAAAAAGGCTTATGTGGTCACCTTTTGCCCGTGTGTCTGTGGGTGTTATTCGTGTGTATGTCCCCCCTAATAACTTCTAAACGGCTGGAGCGATTTCAATGAAACTCGGTAAGATCATAGAATCATTCTGGTCGTCCACGACCGTGACCTTTAAATTTTATTTTGACTCACTAATCCAACATGGCGGCTCTGCAAAATATTTCACCAGCATTCTGTATCTCAGAAACTATTACAGGTATCACCCTGAAATTTTATACGGTGATAAAGGGCACTACTAGAAGTTCACCTATGAGAATTTCAAAAACCTGGTATATACAAAACCAACATGGCTGCCAAGCGAAGTTGAGACTTTTAAGTAGACTTTTCTCCCAATTTGACCATCCAAACGTAATGAAACTTGGTACAGCAAATGTTTATACACATTGTAATGCACTGGCGTCTAATTTAGTTCAATTGTTTACATAACCTCAAAATGGAGGTTGTGCGAAATATTTCACTGACATTCTATATCTCGGAAACTATTACAGATATCACCGTGAAATTTCGTACGGTGATAAAGGGCACTGTTACAAGTTTATCTATGTAACTTTCAAAGACCTGTAAAGTGCAAAACGAACATGGCGGCCAAGCGAAGTTGAAATATTTTAATAGACCTTTCTCGTGATTTAACCATCTGAGCGCAGTGAAATGTGGTACAGTAAATGATTATACATATTGTAATGCACTGGCATCTAATTTAGTTCAATTGTTTACATAACCTCAAGATGGAGGCTGTGCGAAATTTTAAAATTAAGTTAATTTGTGTCGTAATCATGCGATCAAAGTGAAAGTTTGAATAATGAAGGTACGAAATAATTTTCTCTTAATGGTACATAACTCTATGGCCTATACATATAACAATCCAAAATGGCGCGCATCCGAAATATTTTGACGGTTCTTAATATCTACGAATCTCTTACAGCAATCAAACTGATATTTTAGGTAGATTTCATTAGAAAGCTAACTATTGCAATGGGTCCCATGTTTCGACTTCCGGAAAATTTCGACATATCTTCGCGTTTCACATCCCCCAGACCCCAAAACCACCGTCAGTTCAAAAGTTTATATATAATTTATGTATATATATATATATATATGTATATATATATGTATATCAGTTTCTTGTGGACACGATAACTGCCGTAATTTTGCACCAATTACTTCGAATTTTTTACCGAAGATGTATACCTATAAAATCTCGGTCGAGTTCGTTACTGGGCTAAATCGGTCGAAGGGGGTGAAAATGGAGGGCTTTTTTCGAAAAAGTGAAATTTCGCTATAACTATCTTAATACGTGCAATATCGAATCCATTCAAAGTTCATAATATGTGTCGGATAAGTGCCAAAAATTTATGTCAAATAAGATTTTTGATAGCACCAACCATTGACCAAAGGGGTGGAAAAAAGTGGGTTTTTCGGGAAACATTAATCATATCTCTCTTAATAGGCACAATATCAAAACCGTACAAAATGGACAATATTCCCCTAATAATTACCTAAAACTTTTGTCTGAAAGAATTTTTGATATGACCCACCATTACGCCAAGGGACGAGAAAAATGATTTCGGAATTATAAGAAAATGCCAAGAGCTATCAGTGGTTGCCATGGCAACACTACTAAATTGATGAGGCATGGACCATCAGACGTTGCCATGACAACGCACTTGCACGAGATCAGATTCAGTATTTCCATCTGATTAAGTGGTTGGTTGGTTGGTTCTTAAGTTTAGGGGCTGCGACAACGCGGTCATGTAGCCCCGTGTACTTTGGGTGTGTGTAGAATCTGTCTGATAACCGGTGTTAATTGTGATGACTGTATTAGTGTGTGTTATCTGTTTGTTAATTTAAGTACTGCAACTAACAATTTTTCAGATAGTTCCTACTTTTGCCGCCAAGCGCCACTGTCAACGACTACGAGGCCAAGTTCAGAACTGAGCTACTAGACGCCGCCGCAGTCGGCTCTTGGCAACGAACATAGAAACCTAAGAGCGTTGTATACATTCTTAACCTATCCAATTTAGCTTCACACAGGTGCAATTAGTGGAAGGATCTTTAACATGCCATAAATCTATGACATGGGACCGCCGGCTTTACTTCCCCTCCGAAGGAAGGCATACTGAGGGATATTTAACGCTCTTAAAAAATCCGACGGCTTCGGCCGGGTTTGAACCCGGTATCTTGGGCATAGAAGCTCAGCATGTTACCGACTACGCCACCAAAGCCGCCTGATAAAGTGGGAAGCGGCTTCGGTGACGTAACTGGTAGCATGCTGAATGTCTATGCCCAATGTCGCGGTTTCAAAGCCGGCCGAAGTCGTCGGATTTTCTAAGAGCACTAGAATCCCTCAGTATGTTTTCCTTTGGAGGGGAAGTTCCAACGTTCGTTGCGAGTTGATGGTTGGGGTGGCATCTAGTAGCCAAGTTCACAGCTAGGTGTCGTTGACGGTTGTACCTGGTAGCAACATTAGGAACTACTGCTTGAAATTGACCGTCTGCAGTACTTACATGAATTAAGACTAATACAGCCATTACAATTCACACCGTGTATCAGACAGATTCTACACTCACCCAAAGTACACGGGGTTAGATGACCGCGTTGTCGCAGCCCCTAAACTGAGGAACCAACCAGAGGTAGATTTCGTTAGAAAGCTAACTATTGCAATGGGTACCATGTTTCGACTTCCGGAAAATTTCGACATATCTTCGCGTTTCACATCCCCAGGCCCCAAAACCACCGTCAGTTCAAAAGTTATATATAATTTATATATGTATATGTATATCAGTTTATTGTGGACACGATAACTGCCGTAATTTTGTACCAATCACTTTGAATTTTTTACCGAATACGTATACCTATAAAATCTCGGTCGAGTTCGTTACTGGGCTAAATCGGTCGTTGGGGGGTGAAAATGGGGGGCTTTTTTTTCGAAAAAGTGAAATATTGCTATAACTCTCTTAATATGTGAAATATCGAATCCGTTCAACATTCATACTATGTGTCGGATAAAGCCCAAAAATGTATGTTTGAAGAGTTTTTTTTATAGCACCAACCATTGACCAAAGGGGTGGGAAAAAGTGGGTTTTTCGGGAAACATTAATCATATCTCTCTTAATAGGCACAATATCAAAACCGTACAAAATGGACAATATTCCCATAATAATTACCTACAACTTTTGTCTGAAAGAATTTTTGATATAACCCACCATTATGCCAAGGGATGAGAAAAATAATTTCGGAATTATAAGAAAATGCCAAGACCTATCAGTGGTTGCCATGGCAACACTACTAAATTGATGAGGGATGAGCCATCAGACGTTGCCAAGATAACGCACTTGCACGAGATCAGATTCAGATTTCCATCTAAGTGTGAAGCGGCTTCGGTGACGTAACTGGTAGCATGCTGAATGTTTATGCCCAAGGTCGCGAGTTCAAAGCCGGCCGAAGTCGTCGGATTTTCTAAGAGCGCCAAAAATCCCTCAGTATGCTTTCCTTTGGAGGGGAAGTTCCAACGTTCGTTGCGAGTTGCTGGTTGCGGTGGCATCTAGTAGCCAAGTTCACAGCTAGGTGTCGTTGACGGTAGTACCTGGTAGCAACATTAGTAACTACTGCTTGAAATTGACCGTCTGCAGTCCTTACCTGAATTACAGACTAATACAGCCATCCCAAAGTACACGGGGTTACATGACCGCGTTGTCGCAGCCCCTAAACTGAGGAACCAACCAAAATCTCTGCGGTAGATATAATTTTGCGTGAAGAAGTAACAGACCGTTACATAGTTGCACATCAGTGTCGAAACCTAGCATAAGGACAGTGTGACCACAAGTATAAAAATGGACCCCAAATGACAAGAAGGTTACCGTTCCCATAAGACAATAAAATGTTTAAAATAAGCATAAAATGACGAAAAACAAAGTTAATTAAGCTCCAATTATAAAATACCTTCTCGCATTAAATGAGGTCTGATCCTTCTACGGAAATCTGCATATTCTGCCTATTTTCGCCTATCCCCAAGTTTGTCCGGTGAAATCTACCTCCGCCTTCCGGCGTGCCGAGAGGACTTTTTTATGTTCATAGAGGCTATGATCATAAGTTCACCTATAGGACTTTCAGTAACCTGGTGAGCACAAATCCAACATGGCGGCGACGCGAATTACAAATATTTAAATGGACGTTTCTTGCGATGTAACCATCCGAGTGCAGTGAAACTTTGCACGTTAAATGCTTATACAAATGTTATTCCACTGGCATCTAATGTATTTCAATTGTTTTATAACCACATGATGGCAGCTGTGCGAAATTTTAAAATCTCGTTTTTACTTCTTGTGTCCTAATCATGCGATTGAAGTTTGAATACCACACGTACCCAATAATCTTCATGTAATAGTACATAAATAAAAATCCAACCTGGCGACCATCTGAAATATTTAGACGGTTATCAATATCTACGAATCAATCACAACATTCAAACTGAAATTTTGTATGTTGATACAGGCAATTAACATGAGTAGGATATATGAAAATAGGCTGTATAGTTCTTCACGGAACTACTTGTTATTTATTTAATACTTAATATTTTTGATTATCGATTTTTTAAATTTTGTTTTGGTCTTCTATGGACCACGTTATTTCAACTGCCATCTCCCTCGTTCGTACACATTGGACCAGTTTTCACGCAGTTCTCTTCAGTGAGCTTCTTTTCGTTCTTCCGTCGAATTCTTGCCGGTTTTCTATACGGGTTTTGGCTGAAAACTCTGTATTTTCCCAGGTTTCTTCTTCAAAGAGTCACGTTCCAAGATGTCCTCATGTGATGTCCCCAGTAGGTCTTTGTCCACCTCTGTAAACCAGATCTCATTGGTCTTCTTTCCCACAAAGTAGGCACGGATTCGATTGGACAATCTTTCGGAGCTCATTCGTGTTCGATTATTTTTTATTTCTTATTTCAATATATTTATTATTTAATATTTATTAGGCTGCCTATTATTTTATTTGTTTATTTATTTATAATTATTATTTTGTATTTATTTCATATTTATTATCGATTATTATTATTAAACGCGCAGGTTCGCTTCATCATGACGGCTATGCGGGTAGCAGCATGTGTGGTTTGCTCAAGGTCACGCCGTCGTTTCAAGAAGAATAGACCAGTCGAGTGTAAACATGCCGGACTGTTGCATGTGGCGGGTTTCCCGTTACCTTTTCAAACGAGACCACACCTGTTGCGTTAGGTCACATGACTGTGGTCGTCCATGTAACGTGGACAAATGAAATATTTATTTATTATTATTGTTTAATTTTTATTTATTTGTTAGTTATTTATTTATAAATATAGGGGCCGATGACCTCGTAGTTCCGCCTCTTCTATGCCTAAATAACTAACTAACTAGGTATGTATTTAATATTATCTATTGACTATCGATTATTTATTTATTTAATATTTTAAATTTATTATTATTTATTTCCTATTTAATAGTTTTTGATTATTATTATTTTTATTCTAATACATCGAGTTGAGCCTCCATGGACTGCGTGATAACAACCAACTTCACTTTACTGTCTAGGTTTTGTTCTTGTACCGGCTTTGACTTCCTGCCAGCATCTTCTGATCCCAGCGACAAGTGTCTGTTTATGTTCTTCGGACTAAGATCCTCTCCGTCTTCCGGAAGTTGATACTATTTTAAAACCTTGGTAGTTGTTCACTAATCTACTAAATTTGTTCCTGTCAGGAATTTCTTGGTCTGGAATACCAATTTGCCTGAGAATTTTTTCGCATTCCTCGAACCATCTTGGCCTTGTTGCCTTAGACTTACCGGTAATGAAACTCCATATTCTTTTCGTTAATCGATCATCAGTCATCCTCAAGACGTGACCATAAAATAGTAGCCTTCTCTTCTTAATTGATGCTGTGATACGGTCTATTTGGTTGTACAAGTCCACATTGGCTCTCATTCGCCACTGTCCACTGTTTCTTAATATCCTGCGCCCTCCTTTTTTCCAGTTGGTCAGCTTGACCATGAGTATTCATGGTCAAGGTTTTGGACGCATATAATTCCTCAGGTTTTACAATTGTGGTATGGTGTCGGAACTTGGCCCCTATAGATATTCTTAGTCATTTGGTATGCCTGGTCTAACTTCCTTGTCGTGATATTAATTGCTTCCTCTTCTAATCCATTCTGCTGGCTGACATCACCGAGATATCTGAAATTTGTGACTCGACCGATTTTTCCAAGATTATTGATCATCCATTCAAGTCCATCGCAGATGTTTGTCCTATATTTTGTCCTCTGAATAGAAATCTGTAATCCTACCTTTTCAGCAATTTCTGACCGCCTATTGATTTTGTTGACTAGTGAATGTATGTCGTTAGCAAAAATGGCCAGGTCATCCGCAAAGGCCAGACAGTCAACGTATACCTCTTTGTGCTTAGGACCAAGGCTTAACCGATCTTCTTTTGTTTTTTCTTGGTTTTACAACTTCCTCCATTCTCGAATGAATTTTTCCAAAACACAGTTGAAGAAGAGCGGGGTTAGTCCGTTGCCCTGTCTTATGCCTGTTTTGGTTGTAAAAGGATCTGATTTCTCTCCCATGAATTTGACTTTCCACTCCAACCTCTTCCAAAGTATTCATTAATGACTCCCAGTCGATTAAGTCATACGCTTTCTGAAAGTCAACAAACATGATCACGTAACTATGTTCTCCTGTCATCTTGTGCCTGATGATGTTCTTCAGGTTAATGATCTGTTCCTGGCACGAACGACCCTTTCTGAAGCCAGCCTGGTATTCCCCGATCTGTTGATCAAGATGCGCTTCTATTCTGTTCTGAACTGCTTTGGAGAGAATCTTATATGGAACAGATACTAATGAGATGCCCCTATAGTTGTTGACATTTTTATCACCTTTTTTGTGTAGAGGTTGGATTAGTACTGACAGCCATTGAATTGGTAAAATCTCAGGTCTACATATCTCTTCAGGAACTTGACTAATACATCTAGGGTTTTATCTATCGCCAGCTTCAGAAGTTCCGCCACTATTGAATCTTCACGCGCGATCTTATTGTTCTTTCAACTGTTGATAATCTCTTTGATCTCCTCTTTCAAGGTGTGGATGAGTTGGGTAGTTTATGGATATGATCGCACACAGGGTATTGTTCTTGTGGTTCATCACAATTAAGTCGTTTTTCAAAGTAACGAAACATGATCATACAGTTTTCTATGTTGGTCAGGGCCAGCTTTCAATTTTCATCTCCAAAACAGAGACTGGGGGCTTGATACCCTCTTAAATTAGACTTGAACGTTTGATTGAAGTCTCTGGCATTGTTTTTCACGAAATCTTGATCAATCTCTTCTAACTGCTGTTTCTCATATAATCGCTTGGCCCTTCGGAAACTTCTGGCTTCTTCTTTTCAAGCTTCACGGAACACATAGTAATCTTCAGGTGTTCAGGTCGAGTTCCACTTTTTCCAGGCATATGTACTTTGGGTCAGCACTTCATCACAAACCTCATTCCACCATCTATGCATTCTCTTCTTAGCTGTCAGGATTGTAGTATTAGCTGCTTGTTGGATCTTAGAGGCAATGCCCGCCCAATTATGAGATTCAAATGTCAGTTGCTGGTGGTATTGTTCTTATACATTTTGATCGATTTTCAACCTTTTCAAGTTCATATTTTCGAATCCTATTGCCCGGTTTCTGGGTCTTATTGAGAGAAATTAAATTTATTTAGAACTCAGAGAGGTAATGATCTGAATCAAACTGGGCACCTCTCTGCACGTTAACATTCATTACTTCCGTAATCGCTCTCCTACAGATTGCTATATGATCGATCTGTTTCTCTCCACACACATTCCCTGGTGAACGCCAAGTTATTTGTTTGGTTTGTGTTTGTAGAACGTTGACTTTATCTGAAGATTGAAGATGCTACACAGATTGACAAGTCTTATATCATTTCTGTTATTCATCCTGTGAGCAGGATAGTTTCCAATTGTTGATCTGAATTGCGGTTTTATTCCCAGCTGAGCATTTTAGTCACCTAGTAAGATCTTGATGTTCTTTGTTGGTATTTTCTCCAACTGTTCTTCAAGGAGGTCCCAAAACTGTTCAACTATCTCAGGATTACGTCTGTTGTCCTCATTAATCAGTGCATGCGCATTGATCAGCGTGTATCCTTTGTTACCACAGCAGACTTATATTGGATAATCTCTCAGAAGGGCTAAATAATTCCACTATTGAATTGACAACCGTCTTACGAACACATTCCATGATGCTTGGTTGTTCAAACCATTGTGGGTCAGAAAGCTCCTTCCCAGTAATAGAGCCGAGGTTGTAAGCCCCGGAGCTCAATAACAGGCCGCTCCTCTGCAGACAGACGCCTTTAGCAGCCGCTTAACTAAAGAACAGACGGTGCTAAATAAAGACAGTTCCTTCTGCTTTATCCACCGGTGAGACTCGAAGCCTTCTTCCGCTTTCAATACCGATGACAATCTTCACCGTAACACTGGTGGTGGGCACTTACGAGGTATTACCAGCCAGGACAGCTGGAGCAAGTTTCTTTACAGAGGTGTTACTCCTCTAATTCTCACCACATTGTCCTCGCTTGTGACAGGCATTGCCTGGTTTCCCATATGATGGACCCACGTTGGCGGGTTTTATTATTGTTTTTTTTATCTAAGGGCAGTACAACAATAGACAGGATAACCGAGTGGTCGATCCCAACTTTTGCAACACCAGTCACGGTAGCAGCGTGCACTCGCGACCCATCCAAGATGGCAGTCCCACCAACACCATACAACTGCCCCCTTCTCTGACGCCATATCCCCTTATCCCCACCACCACCACCTTCAGAATTCCCTCAAATTACGAACAGATTTTTCCAAACTTTACCAGATTTTCCACAAAGACCAGCATTGCTGATACTTACTTATGGCAGGCCCCTCTCTGTCGACCTCCCTTGCTCATATCTTATTCTCCTCCAACCCAGTTGCCATTCGAGTGTCCTGTGATCTACTAAAATCATCAAATATTAACCAGATTACCTAAAATATCCAAAATACAATACAATTTAATAAGAGTAATGAAATTAATCATATAGCTCCAAAATTCTTTCAATTATACCAAGATTCTCCGAAAATAATAAGAGTCCCCAAAATTCTCCAAATTTTATCAAAATGTTCTAAAATACGTAGGAATTCCTGATAACACCCGAATTTCTACGATTTACTCCAAACGTCCGAACAAATATACCAAGATTCCCAAAAAACCTTCCCAATATACTAAGATTCCCCAGATTCATCAGATTACCCAAAATCAACCCAAAATTCCTCAAATCCTACAATTCCAAAGCACACCAGACATCCTCGTAAGAAACGGTTATACTTTATGTTCAAATACATAATTGCAACTACCTTCCAATGGGGGTAAGGAATGGATGGTTAGGGTGCCCGCGCGAGCATCAGTTGACACAAGGGCACAAAGAGCCCACTGATGAGCGTATCTTGGTGTTCCTAGGCGAAACCCCACACAAGACACGGCATAAACCAAGACACATTGCTAAGTATTAATTCCTTGGCCATAAGAGGCGATATAGAATCATTTTGGGAGTCTTTATAGGGGGGTGAAAGACTGCTTGAGCATTAAGCTCTCGCAGTTAGGGGTTTGTGTACAGTTAGCTACTCCTGTGGGGGTCAAAGCAAGGTCACCAAGTGCCCGCTGATGAGCCTATCTTGGTGTTCCTAGGCGAAACCCCACACAAGTATTAATTCCTTGGCCATAAGAGGCAATATACAATCTTCTTGGGAGCCTTTATAAAGGGGGGGGGGGGGTGAAAGACTGATTGAGCATTAAGCTCTCGCAGTAAGGAGTTTGTGTACAGTTAGCTACTCCTGTGGGGGGTCAAAGCAAGGTCACCAAGTGCCCGCTGATGAGCCTATCTTGGTGTTCCTAGTCGGTACTCCACATAATACACGGCGTAAACCTAGAAGCATGGATGAATTTTATATTAAAGCAGTTTGAACATTTTGATAACATGGGCCGTGCATTCTCATATGGTGGTTGTGTTAGGGGATATAAAGAGTCGACGTATATAAAAGTCAACGCAATGAGTTCTCAGTTGGGATCAACAGTATCGTTCAAGAAATATGGTAGTGTAGCGACGAACTCTTTCTACGTCGGTTAGTTTTTGGAGCGCCCTTGCTGTATGGAAGTGAGTGATGGGCAGTTTAAGGATTACCGATACAAAAACTAGAGTTAACTGATGTGAAGGTAGCACTTATGATTGCTGGGACGATTAGGTGGTAACAATGGCAAGAGGTGTATGCATTCTCGTAATGTGTAGTTAAAGGCTTAGTTAGAAATGGACACGTTGGAAATAGCTTTCCGTGTGAGCCAAGTTAGATGGTGGGTTCCTCTGGTGAGAATGGAAGGAGGAGAGATTACCTAGGAGGTTAATGATTTCGGCTGTAGAGGGTAAGAGAAGGAGAGGTTGTCCTAGGAGGCGAAGGATGAAATCAGAGTTTAACGGTCTCAAAATGAGAGGTTTAGAAGCAGAGAAAGCCTCAGTACTAACTGTTAATAGGGGATCATGGATACAACTCTCTGTCGTTCTATGACGTAATCAATTGTCTCGCTTCCTGATCTCGATACACGCATCCACTTGTCGGTACATATCCATGGGCTTGTGAAACTCCGTGTGGGGTTCTTTACACTAGTATAGGGGAATTTGTGGGGATTTGGTTCATTCCGAGGTGATTTAGGTAATTCCTGTGGAAATTTTGGTATTTGAGTGAATTAAGGAACAATTTGGAGGGAAATCTGAGGTATTTAGGTGTCGTGTTAGATAATCTGTGTTATTATCGTGTCTGTAGTAATGTGTGTATTTAACAATTAAGGATAGGGAAGGACGCAGTGATGGCCTTCAGTTAGGAACCATCCCAGCATTTGCCTGGTGTAGAAGTGGTGCACCTTTTCCAGGAAGGGTGAGGTCGGAATCGAACCCGCCTCTTCTGAGTTGTGCTTCACGAGGCTGAGTGGATCCTGTTCCAGCCTTGGCAGAGGAGGGAATCGAACCAGGGTATTCGCGATGAAAACTGTATCTATATTCTTAACATTGAATGGAGATTGCTTGTTACCACAAGTATGTGATAGAAGCGGCATTTTATACCCGCTGACATGGCATCTGTCATGACCTGGGAGACTGTTTGACTAGTTCGCTCAAGAGTGGACTTGAAGCAACTCGATCGTTTAGCTCTGTGTACTTGAGTACGCGTAATTCATGTTGGGGGATTATTTCATCTCGGTCGTCAACCCCGTGTATTTGCGTGTGCGTAATTGATGTTGAGCGATTGCGACAACTTGGTCATCGATACCTTGTGGTTACATTTGAGAGGACTAGAGACATCATGGTTATTACGCACCGTCTGTTGGGTAATTTGAAAAATTTTAGTTAAATTCTGGGGGTAAATATGAAGGGATTGATGAACTTTTGTCAATTTGAAAAATTATTGAAAAATCTGTGCATTTAGGGACTTTAAGAGATATTTATGTGAATTCTGGGGTAAATTTGGAGATTCTGTGTTTATTTAGGTAGGCATTGGTGAAGTTGTTTATGTTAGGAAAATTTTAGAGAATTCTTCTTGAAATTCAGAAACATGACTGGTGTGGAGTAACGGGTTACCGTCCGTTAACTAGCCTGCACCGATAACAAAACATCTGGCCTGGAACCCATGGGTGTGGTCACACACTGCTCTTAGAACACCTCCTGATGAATTTTATGAGTTCAGTCAGTTACTGTAATGGCAATTTTCATATCGATCGCAATACACCCTAGGCACGGGATAATTCCTTGCTGTCATTGTCGGAAGAGAGAACAAGAGTTGAACCAAGAAGGTGGACGTGAAAAATGACAGCGAGGAGCCTAGCCCCAAGTAAGGGAAACCTATACCATACCCGGCTCGGGACACCTTGGTCGCTAACCGACATTCCACTCGTTGAAGACTCCATGCTGTGGGAATTTTAGAAACATTTAGGGGAAATCTTGTGTCAGAATTTAGATATTAACAGCACGGGTACGCCGTCGGGTCAGCCCGGTGTCTTAACATCATCCGTCTGCCCTTGGGGAAAAACATGATATTACCAGCTTGTGTGGACAGATACCAACTCGCGTCTATGCCGACCGTCCGCTCCTTGGCCACATTGCAAGGTAGTTAAAAGTATGTGTTTAAACGTATAGTTTAACCCGTTTATTACAAGAACGTCTGGTGTGTGTGCTCTGGAATTGTAGGATTTGAGGATTCTTTTGTGAATTCTAGGTAATCTGATGAATTTGGGGAATCTTAGTATATTGGAGGGACTTTTGGGAATCTTGATATATTTGTAAGGAATTCTGGGGAACCTGCTGAATTAGAAATAACCCAATTCGGGGAAATTTGGGAGGATTTTTTAATGTATTTTACGAAATTTTGGGGAATCTTAGTTTATTTGGGGGATGTTTAGGAAATGTGGTCATTTTATGCGTTTTATAGAATTTTGTGGAATTTTGGTGATTTTAGGATATCTGGTGAATGGGGTAATCTTAGTATATTGGGAAGTATTTTTGGGATTCTTGATATATTTGTAAGGAATTCTGGGGAATCTGCTGAATTAGGAGTTGCCTAAGTCGGGGAAATTTGGGAGACTTGAGGCTTTTTAATGTCTTTTAGGAAATTTGGGGAATCTTAATATATTTGGGGGTTGTTTGGGAAGTATTGTCACTTTGATGCGTTTTATAGAATTTTGGGGAATTTTGGTGATAGAAAGAAAATCTGGTGAATATATGATGATTTTGGCAAGTTACATGACACTCGAATGGCATCTGGGTTAGAAGAGAATAAGAAATTAGCAGGGGAGTTCGGCAGGGAGGGGCCAGGCTAAAGTACTTGTAACCAATGTTCTCTGTGGAAAATCAGGTAAATTTTGGTAAAATCTGTTTGGTATTTTAGGGAATTCTGGAGGTGGTGGTGGTGAGGATTGGGGGATTGGGTGTGAGGGAAGGGGTCAGGGGTGTGGTGTAGATGGGACCGTCATCTTGGATGGGTCAGGAGTGCATCGAGGGATCGGTTGTTTGGTCATCCTGTCTAGTGTTGTAATACCCATAAATAAATAAATGCCTAAATAATAACAATAATAATCAATCCATATTAATTATATAATTTCTGTATCGGAATGCTAGCAGCTCTGCCGATGTGTAGCAGGAATGTCTGCACCATTTTGCATTCAAGATGGCGTTCATCAGGGATCGGCTTTATCTCCACCTCTGTTCATCCTCTGTTTCGACACTAACAGCACAGAAGTGTTAACACTGCACTCATGGACTCTACCTTTTGATGATGTTATAGGCACCTGTGAATCGCGCGAAGATTTGCAACATCTAGTCCAACGTTGGTAAGACTCCTTGTCCCCTATGAGTTCGTATACCATTCATCCGATTGCGATGAAACTAGGGTGAATTCTTGTGTGCACTACGGAGAAGCTGTCTAGCTTCAAAATATTTATGTAACAGGAAAGGATGAGGGACTTAACAGGAACCCTTAAATCCCACAGTAACCCAATTGCACAATCAGTATACTTATCACACCGCAATGCCAGGTGTGAAAATAGCTTTCTGATTCATCGCGAGGTGACATTAGGAGACTGTCAGCAGCCCGCCGTGTTATTTGGCATCGTTGCCTATTCCAAACCAGTTCACGCCATGGTTTTGGCAAGGGATTCTTTAATATTATCTTCCTGTCTTTGATTAGTATTGCAAGGCATGCCGGGTACAGCTAGTTGAAAAAAATATTAAATAAATAAAAATTAGTAATAGATAGTAAATTAAAAGATAATAATTAAGCCATATTGAATATTTATAAAATAGATAAATAAGTTGGAAGAGAAAAGAGATTGACCAAGGAAGGTCAACAAAGATTAGCCTAGCGCAAGTAGAACCAATGGTGGAATTTTATGTTAAATCTAATTAAATTTGGAAAAACCTGTTTATAATTTTAAGGAATTCTAGGGTTGTGGGTGGTGGCGGATGGGGTAGAGGCTAGGGAAGGAGGGGTGAAGGCATCTACCATAACTTTTGAAAAGTCGTGATCTTGAAAGAGCCTCAAGTGCACTAAATTACATTATTTTCCCCGGGGATGTGGGGGATGGAGCCCTCTCGTTTGAGCCCACACATGAATATCTCCGACTGCTCGTTTGATAGTTCGCATGGCTCTCCCACTGTATGTATTGCAGGTTGCCCGTTCAGCTGCCCTAAGATATCCACTTAATCGAGACGATAAAAGATCATTTTCACTGTTAAGAAGTATCAGCCGGAATTGATGGTTATTACCTCTTCTCCACGCACAAGCGGTTTTTTCTTGCTATAGAGAGATTAAAACGTTCATCCGGAAGAATTATAAATTCAAAATCTCCGACATACAGTATAAAACAGTATTTGTCTCTATAATATATATTGGCTGCACGAGTACCACTTCATTCAAGAATAGAAACGTGCTCAGTTTCTAGAATGTAAGGAAAACATGCATGGCAATGCAAGTGCTGAAAATGCATTAGGTAAATTTTGACTGGTTAGATCTCTCGACCACGAAGGTATTAGCACGTTTTGCTTGATCATCTAACATAGCCAAATAAACTTCTTTTCAGTTGGTCAACACGATTGTACCTAAATTGTAATGTGTGTTATTCCCTGAAGCAAATTAAATGAGGCTAAAGAATTCTCTTGAATGACTAGTTCCAATCATCATCAGGCGCATCACATTTTGGCTTTTAAATCTGTGTCTACGAATACAGAAGGCTATTGTATAATTATCTGAAATTGTGCTATGTGATTTTGATATTATAATGTTAGTGGCTATTTTATTTCGCAGAAACGACTACAATTCGGAGAACTCTTTAACAAGAGATGCAAACTCAGCCTCACTCAAACAAACTGGTACAAAAATAAGAATGTCCACGCATAGCGGTCTTAAGGCATACGGATACGCATGCATAACTTGCGGAGCAAAATTTACTCAGAAAAGTAGTTTGGAGTGTCACATGGTGATCCATAGTGGTAATAGGCCTCATTCCTGCGGTACATGTGCAGCTACCTTTACTCTGAAAAGCACTTTGAATAAACACATGTTGACCCATAGTGATCTTAGGCCTCATTCCTGCGGTACATGTGGAGCCACCTTTAACCGGAAAGATTATCTGAAAACACACTTGTTAATCCATAGTGGTCTACGGACATATTCATGCAAAACATGCACAGCAAAATTTACCCATAAGAGCACTTTGAATAAACACATGTTGACCCATACTGGTCTTAGACCTTACTCCTGTGATACGTGTGGAGCAAATTTTAGTCAGAAAAGTACTTTGCAGACACACATGCTGATCCATAGTGGTATAGGGCCTCATTCCTGCAGTACATGTGGATTCACCTTTAAAATGAAAAGTCATTTGAAGAGACACATGTTGATTCATAGTGGTCTATAGCCTCATTCCTGCGGTATATGTGGAGCCAACTTTACTCAGAAAAGTCATTTAAAGAGACACATGTTGATCCATAGTGGTCTATAGCTTCATTCCTGCGGTACATGTGAAGCCACCTTTACTCTGAAAGTTCATTTGACACTCGCGGTGCAAAATTTAGTGATTAAAGGAATTTGACAAAACTCTAAAGCCATATTCCTGTGGTACTTGAGGAGACAATTTTACTCTTAAAAGTCATAAGATGAGACACAGGCTGATCCATAGTGGTCTTACGTCTTATTTCTCTGCTACATGCGGCGCAAAATTTACTGAGAAAAATAGTTTGAAGGTACAAATGTTAATCTATCGTGGTCTAAAGACACATTCATGCAGTACTTCCAGAGCAATATTCACTGTTAAAAGCACTAAGAACAAACACGTGTTGATGCATAGTGGAATAAAGCCTCATTCCTGTGGTACATGTGAAGTGAACTTTGCTCTGAAAAGTAATTTGTGTATTCCCATGTTGATCTATAGTGCTCTAAAGCCATATTCCTGTGGTACATGTGGAGCTCACTTAAAAAAAAAAAGGAACTTGAAGACTCACAATTTGTTCCATAGTTGTTCTAGGCCTCATTCTCGTGGTACATATTGTGTCAAATATCCTCATAAAGTTTATTTGACGAGTTACATGTTGATCCATAGTGCTCTAATGCCACATTCCTGTGCTACGTGCGATGCTCAGTTTACTGACGATGTTACATTCAAGAGGTATCTGACGATCCATAGTGGTCTATAGCCATAATTATGTATTTAATGCGGAGCAAACGTCACTTTGAACATATATTTGAAGAGACTCAAGCTTGCTTTCTTCTAGTGGAGAATTCACTAAATGTAGTTGCATATATATAATAGGCTCATTCTTTAATACATTTTGGCTGGTACTTTATTTATGTAATATATTTGAGTCGGCATAGGAGTAAGTTTCGAGATTCATAATCAATTCTGGCCGTCAGTCATATTCATTTCAGGAGTAAGCAAATTTACTTTGTGTTTCAGTTGTGGAAATATTGTATATAAAGTAATTACTGTTATTTCTGCACAAAAAGGGAGACAATTCATGTATTTCTCCTAAGTATATGTTTCTTCCTAGTGACCAGTTTTCGTTGCAAGATAAGGTTTCAAAGACAACCTGAGCATCTTTAGTTTCTGGAAGGCAGTTTATATCATATTTTTAGCATGCTATTCTTTAAACGGTTTCAAGTGAAGAGACAGAGCGGAATTTGCACACACCTGAATTAAATATTCTGGGTACTTTACTGGGAGAGGGGAATTGCGTAATTCCATAGGTGAAATCCGTGCAGGTTATAGTTAGAGGGTTAGGTACTGTACCCGTTCGTCCGAGGCATGCGATGACCCATCTGCTATTACATCGCATACCTGGCATCCCAGGACAGGTAGAGTTGAAGTAAACACAAAATAAATTAAGGAATGTGTCAGAAATTCAGTTGAAATATCACAAAAGCAGAGGGTAACACGAGATAAAATATCTCCGGGTCTTTACGGGCTTTAAGTTAATCAGAATATCAAATAAAAAGGGCGCCATCTACTGAATACCTAGCAAGCACATCCTTCCTGGTTAAGCCTTAAGTATGACAAAGGAATGGATTGGGAAAACACATCATCATGAGATCACAACCTAAAATAAAATAAAGTTTATTTAAACTTGAGTGGTCCGACAGAAACAAAATAAATTCCTGCCTAGGAGTATGGTAATGTATAACAGTTAGGATGTTAATGTTCTCTCAAATCATACCATCTCCGTACTACTTCAAAAGAAAATATTCACGTGCAAAAAATAAAAATAGTTCTCTTGTGCTCTCAGGGTCACCGTAGCACTATGTCTTTACGTCACTGACATTTTGTAAGCCCTGAGACCTATCTTTGTTTCACATAACATCAGGTACGTGAATGTCAATTATATATTAAACTTTCTATCACACAACAAATTTTATACCAACACTAACTATTATTCAATCATTCATAAATGGCTGGAATGTCACTGTTCCAAACGTCGTAATCCTAATAAGCACTCTTAAGATTAATAATAAATTTGTACACGTTATTTACACCACTTCTAACAACTACTAGGTTGTGAATCACAATTCTGTTCTAATTATCTGTCATCATGATCATCATCCATAGAAAAAATTATTAACTGGTCCTCACATCGGCTATCGTTCAATTATCTGTTCTATTCAGATCAGAATCATTAATTTCCTTATCATCAGATCATTCAAACAATTATTATATTCATCATCTCATTAAATCATGTGCAAATCATCTCATTCAATTTGATTTAATTTCAACATCTAATTTAATTTATTTCAATCCATTCATTTAAATTATTTTATAGTCATCCGCTTATTTAAATTTACTATAATCATCGTATTTAAATTTTAATACAGTTCTCAGCTTATTTAAATTTATTTAAACTTATCAAATGTATTATAGTTATCGGCTTATTTAAATTTATTTTTATTTTGTTTTAATTATCAGCTCTTTTAATTAATTATCATTTTATTCATCTATTCATCAATTTATTTAATTAATTATTATTAATATTTATTATCCGGTCAGATCACCAATATGTTTAAACTTCAGATAATAATTTCATAAATTATTACTATAATAATAATAATAATAATAATAATAATTATTATTATTATTATTATTATTGATACGTGCAAGGGCACGTCTCTACCATTTCAAACATGTATTTAATCAGGGACGCTGTTCATGAAGTTTTGAATCGTCCGCTTGGTCGCTCAGTACCATCTGTCACCACAAGATGGTAGCTGCAGTCGGACTTTGCAAAGATACAAATAGTTCCTGTTTCTCCCCAATAGGTGGTGTGGGCTTCGCCTTATTAAACTCGTTATACGCATGACTTAATTGAAAGACAATCATATTCTTCGTCGTAAAACAAAAGCCGGTGTAATCATGATACCGCCAATTTATTAGCTTATTTATGACATTGTTGTTTTGATGTGTCACTTCGTGATTGGACAATATTTATTTACATGAAGACAGTTCGATAAATGACGAGCGATTCTCCGCCATTTTTGTGGAATCCATTGGCTGTCTCGGAGAGATTCAAGAAGGACTTGGTCGTAAACGGTGTCACCGCTGATGGGGGGGGGGGGGGCGGTTGCCTCCCCCATCCTCTACCAAATATGCATATATTCAAGAAAAGGAAACGCCTGTGCTCCTAAGGATTTAGTTTCGTCTTTTCGCCGTGAAGATGAACTGTGGTGTATTTAGTTTGACTGGCTAAAAGAAGAGAAGCTTCATGGGTGATCGAAAACGGCGCGTGTGCTCTCGTGGCCATTTTGAGGCAGTTCATATTTTTTTTTTCTTACATTATTTAAAATGTGTTAATTATTTTATTGTTATTGTGTCTCCACGGAGAAGGATGTAAGGTACGTTTTTTTTTAATTTAATTTATTTAATTATTTTATTTTGGGAGCTCCAAGTTTGGCCGTGTACGAATGTTGATCTTCTGTTGTGTTCTCGCTTGTAGGCCAAAAATTTCTTTTTCGTTTTAATAACGTTTCCTTATATATATTAAGTTTCTTATTTATTTTTTGTTTACCTTCTGGAGACACATTTATTAATTTATTTCACGTTTAAATTATTATTTATATTCCTTTGTCAATCTTGGGATTGGCATTGTAATTTATTCATGATCCGGTGCATTTCTCGATTATAATAGCGTTTAGACCTAATTATTTTCCGCCGTCATTTTCTTTACGCTAATGTTTAAATTTAATCTTATTAATTGTTTGCCGTAATTTTGATCTGGCATGTTTTTGGTGTGGCCATATCTTTTGTTTACCGTGATGCATTGTGGTCTCGTTGTCAGTCCGTTTGGCGCGGGTATCAAAACCAGACGTGTTCTGTAATTTGTTGTCAATCCTTTCTTTTTTTGGCGTGGCCTGAACTCCTGCATGTCGGATCGTGATTACATTTCCGTGCAAATCATCAAGCCCGTTCTCAATATGTTATGCATGTAATATTTATTATAACCCTTGGGCTGTTAAATTTTATTTTATTTTAAATTAAGTTTTTTTTCTTCTTGGCTTTGCAAGCAAGCATGTTAGGCGCTATCTGGCCTTCTTGTAAAATATTGGTGGTTGATGCATGTTCTTTCTCTGGTGAAGTTCTTATTTAAATTTTCAATATTATACCTTTTATTCTTAATTATATATTTTTAAATCTTTGGTTGTGGCATTATTTCACCGACGGCAGTTCCGTTGGTTTTTGTGGGATGTTTGTACGATAGCCTGTGTGTGTTGTCCCCTTATCCATCTTCCTTCCACTCCTTTGGAGCTCTTCTGTTGGGACATGTCATCTGGAGGTGATGTTGCTGCGGAAGTGACCCGGACCCCTGAATACAGGTAAGTTGGCCCATCCACGTTTCCCGTACTCGTCCCATTCTGGTAAGCAAAGCGTTGGTTATCGAGAAGCCGACGTGCTGCTGGCCAGTGCCGTCCAATGCTAGGGGGGTAGCATTTTGGTAGCAGATCCTGCTCATGTTCACTTCCGTAACTACCCCCTCCCCAGTACCCACAGGCTGTTTTATGGACCCCTCTAATACTGATGGGTCAGTTGTTTTTGGGATTTTGTCAGGAAAGTGCACTTAATGTTATGTTTTGCTAATCCTTATCGTTTATTGTGTTTCATGTTGCCTCTGGATATCCATGTGGTATGCTGGATGTGAGGTGTCCTGTTTTTAAGCGAGGTGTTTCCTGCTGTAGTTTTATCCTGTTTGTGTGCAGCATCCCCACTGATGATGAAGCCCGGTGAGTGTCTGACATGTGTTCTTGGCATGGGAAATGGGATTTCTTAATGCTCTAATAGCCTATATGCTGCGTGTGAAGGAATCCTGGAGCCCCGTCGGAAGCTGGTAGCCTGATGTTTTGTGCCTATTTTTGTGATTTAGCTCTCTGTTCTCGAGCCAAGCAGGTGGTGACGTGTGCAGTTCTGGACAGCATGGTGCATGATTTGGTGTAGTAGGGTGGCTGTGTTTGAGTGTCAGCCTAATCTTTGGTGATGGTAATTGCTGGTTATGGTACTGTTGTGAAAGTGTAAACTGTCCTTGTAATTCCTGAAATTTTGTTTCTTTCTATATTGGTTGTCTGCATTCTGTGTTTTCCAAAATGGCCGACAACAATAGTCTTTTCAATTTAATTGACTTAAGCGATAACCTTGTGAATTTGGAGAGTTCTTCTGGGGTTGAACGTGAATCACCTCTCTTTACTAGGTCTGAGGTTTTGGGATCCATTACCAGTAGTAGTTTGCCTGCCCCTCTGTTGCCTGGCGCTGGCTCGTCCATACCACTTAATCCTGCATACGGTCATTCTTCTCATGTTAGGTCACGTAGTGATTTCCTGGGTCCTGCCGACCCATTGCATCCCAGTTCTTTCACTAGTAATATTAATGTTTTGTCGCCTGTAGAGGGTGTGCGAGCGGGCTACCCTGGTAACAAGGTCTCTATTCCTAATGCTACGTTCTCACCTACCGTTAATTATGGGTCGATTCCTCATCCTATTTCTGGTTTCTTAACTAAGTTAAAGCATTTCAACCTTGATGACGTTACCCAAGTGGTACAATTTTTAAAACAAGTGGTCGAGTTGGGTAACCATGCCTCGATTTTTGGGATGTCGGAAGTTCAGATTTTCCAACTCTTGTATCCTGTTGCATCCGGTATGCTGCGCGATAAGTGGTTGAAGCTATCCACCTCCGCATGTCCTTAGCCATGTTTATTAGGGAAGTGTTGTGGTTTTTTGTCCCTGCGAGCGCCCTAAGTGCTCTCGAGCATAGGTTCCTTTATCGTGTCCAAAGGCTGGACGAGTCCCTTAACGACTATGTCAGCGACATTAAGGTGTATGCCCTGGTTTTTGCATCCCCTTTAACCGAGCGACAGTTGGTGTCATCAATTGTGAATGGGTTTTCGCCTCAATATAGGTCATACATGACTATGTGTACCAGGCCTTCGTCATTCGTCGAGCTGAAACAGGTCGTTATAGAGGCTATGGCTGTGAAGCATGCAGATTCCCTTCGTGTAGCTAATGTTCCTCCTCCTTCCTTGATGTCTTGTCCTCCTCCTTCCTTGATGTCTCGTCCCCCTCCTAAGTTTATGTTTCATCCTCGACCCAACATTAAGTGCCACTCGTGCGGTGGAGTGGGACATGTCAAGAAGGTGTGTCCGAGTAACCAGGCTGTGTATCGCCAATGACGGAACGTTGAGGAGACCAATTCGGGTGTTACTTCCAAGGATATTTCTGTGTGTAAGAATTTGGGAAAACCCTGTGAAGTTTCTGGTCGCCCTACCAATGATAGCTTGATAACTCTATGAAAGCTAATTCATCATGTGCTAATTCTGCTTATGTCGCTGGCCTACCTAACCTGTCGGTGAGCAATGGCGTGGTAAGTCAGCCTAATTCTAAACGTTGTGTGAATCCTGTGGTGCGGGTGTCCTCGTCACCTGCTTGTAATCGTGTTAGAGTGAGTAATGATTTTGGAATTTCTCCTGTGGCTAAAGGAATATCCCCGTTTATTGAAATTTGTGTTAATGACGAGCCCGTTTCTGCGTTGCTTGATTCTGGTAGTGTCGCATCCTTTATAAGCGAGGACTGGTTTTTATCTATGAAGAGTGTTTGCAAATTTCCTGAGTTAGAGCCTAACAATGAATCTTTTATTTCGGCAAATTGTTCAAACTTAAGTATTTTGGGTAGTATGACAGTCAAAATTCATATTCTAAATTTTTCTTGGAAATTTAAATTTTTGGTTGCCAGAAATCTTTCTTGTGCTGTGGTCATTGGAGCTAATTTCATGTCACACGTTGGTATGCTTCTTGATTTTGGTGCTCGCAACTTATGGTTTAAGTTTAATCCACAGAGTAAATTATCTTTTAACCCGGTTTTATCTTCTCCTGCTGTCAATTCTGTTACTGAGCCTATGACTATTGAGGATCTCGATCTGGAAAATTTAACGAGTCTTCAAAGGGAGGCCATTAAAAGGTTATGTCAGGAGTATGGCGATGTATTTACTGACAAGCTGGGTGTAACCCATTTGATGGAGTACAAGATTGAGCTAACCGATTCTGTGCCGGTGCGTTCCAGCCCGTATCGCCTTGCCCCGCCCAAGATGGCTGAACTTCGTAAGATTATCGATAAGATGTTAGAAGAAGGTGTAATCCAACCCTCTATCTCTGCCTACTCATCCCCTGTATTTCTTGTGCCAAAATCTAACGGTGGTTTTCGGCCGGTGGTCGACTATAGGGCTCTTAATCAAAAAGTTGTTTTGCAGTCCATTCCTTTGCCCGACCTTCACACATGTTTTAGTTGGTTTCGCAACGCGAAGGTGTTCACGATCCTCGATTTAAATTCTTCCTACTTCCAAATTCCCCTCTCTCCTGAATCCAGGCATGTTACTGCTTTTTCCACTGACTGGAACCTGTTTGAATATGCCCGTGTCCCGTTTGGCCTATCCACCGGAGCCGCTGTGTTGAGCAGACTTCTGGACAAGGTATTTTCAGAAATTAAATTCAAGTTTGTGTACCACTACCTTGACGATGTGGTGATCTATTCCGAGTCCTTCGAGGAACACGTTGATCATCTGAAAATTGTACTTGATCGGTTGCGTGACGCTGGACTTACCGTCAAATTGTCCAAGGTTTCCTTTGCCAAGCCCAAAATTTCCTTCTTGGGTCATATTGTTTCTGAATCTGGTATCTCAGTGGACCAATCTCGTACGCAGGCCATCAGAGATTTTAAACCACCCAAGAACGCCAAGGGTGTTGCTCGTTACATTGGAATGGTCAACTTCTTCCGTAAGTTTATCAGTAACTTTGCCGACCGGGCTGCTCCTCTAAATCAATTACGCAAAAAGGCTGTGAAGTTTGAGTGGGGTCCCTCTCAGCAAGCAGCCTTCAAAGATCTTAAGCTTGCGCTCTCTAACGCCCCTGTGTTAGCCATTCCGGATTTTGGGAAGCAGTTCATTGTGCAGACTGATGCGTCTGGACGTGGTGTTGGTTGTGTCCTTCTGCAGGAATCTGATCTGGGTCGGCAACCCATTGCATACGCTTCTCGTACCTTAACGGACGCAGAGAGGAAGTATTCTATTTACGAACTTGAGGGTTTAGCTGTGTTGTTCGCTCTAGAAAAATTCCGTATGTATCTTGAGCACACTAAGTTTCTCCTTGAGACCGATAACCAAGCCTTGAGCTGGGTCTTAGGGAAACCCCGCAAAACTGGTAGAATTGCTAGGTGGGCAACTAGGATTCTGTCGTTCCAGTTCACTGTCCAACATATTCGTGGGTCCGAAAATGCGGTAGCTGATTCTTTAAGCCGCATGTACGAGGAAACAGCTGAAGAAGATGTTCAGGAATGTGAACCTGTAAACCTTGTATCTGCTGTAAACTGTGTCAATGCCGTTCTTAGCAATTCCCCTGTGCTGTTTGAGGATGTAAGACGATTCCAGAAAGAAGACCCCTCCTTGTCTAGCCTTATTGACCGAATCAATTCTGGTGAAGTGATCAAGCCCTACTCTCTGAAGGACGGTGTGTTGTGTTGTTCGTCTCGTCATGACCGCCTACCTAAAATTGTGCTCCCGTCAATCCTCATTCCGGAAATCTTTCGTTACTATCATGAATCTCCTGTTGGTGGTCACCTAGGAGTATTCAAGACCCGAGCTAAAATCAGACAGTTTTTCATTTGGCAAGGTATGGATGGCGACATCAGGAGGCTCATTAGGAATTGTGCTGCATGCAGTATTAGCAAACCTCCGGTTTCTACTAAAGTTGGCCTGTTGTCATCTGAACCTGCATCTAGACCCATGGAGAGGCTTTTTATCGACCATGTTGGACCGTTCCCTCGCTCTGGTCGGGGAAACCAATTTGCGCTTGTTTGCACTGACGGTTTCTCCCGGTTTAGTTGGATTTTCCCCACCAGACAGGCTACGACCAGTTCCGTCATAAAGTGTCTTAATTCCATCTTCTCGTCTTTTGGGCCGTGTCAGTATCTGGTGTCAGATAATGCCAAGTGCTTTGTATCTCATCAGTTCCGTCAATTCTTGTTTGATTATGCTATTTCGCACGTAACCACCACTCCCTATTTTCCTAACCCGTCTCTTGCTGAGCGAGTCAATCGTAATCTCCGTTCTGCTCTGATTGCTTTCCACCACGACGACCATTCCAAGTGGGATTCTAATTTGCATTGGCTCAATTTCGCTTTCAACACCGCCGTGCATGAGAGCACGCAAGCTACCCCTTTTTCGCTAATGTTTTCCTTTACGGCTAATTCTCCGTTGTCCAACCTGTGGAACCTGCACGATCTCCTTCCTGACAGTTTCACCCCCGAGGATATGAGGGCGAAATTCGACAAGGCTAGAGAGAATATTAAGGTATCCCATGACCAACTTGCCAGGCGACACAATGCCTGTCGCAAGCCAGCTGATTTGGAAATTGGTGATGTTGTGTACGTCCGCAATTTCGAGCCCAAGGGCGTCAGTAATCTTGTCTCAAGCAAGTTAACCCCTCGTTTTAAGGGCCCATGCTATGTAGAGGCATTCTTGACTCCTGTTACTCTTCTTGTTCGAAACCCTAAGGCCAACAAAGTTTCTAGAGTGCATCTATCACACATTAAACGAGGTGGAGACGTTTCTAATGAGGAAATGCTACCATAAATTTTGTAAAACAAATTTTGTATAATGTAGAGTATCCCTAACCTTCATTGAAGCCTTCAAGCTTCTGTTCCTTGTGGAATTTTGAATTTAATTGGATTTGAACACTCTGGTGGGATACAAAATGTAAATGTTGGGAAGTTCCCATTGTAATGGCAAATTGTAAAAGTGTACCTAATTTTGATGTTTCATAGGAGATGCTAACATGTAAGTTGGGCTTGGTGGGAGACCTAACTCATGGTAACCTTGTATTCCTGTTCCGTTTGGGAATTGTAGTGGTCATTCCTCTACCGTAGTCCCTTCGAAATGTATAGTCGTCTAACTCATGTAATCTTGTAATGTACTTCGAATCTGTAAAAATGTAAACTTGTTAATGAAACCTTGTAAGCACGGATCTAGGGCTTGGTCAAAAATTTTCTTCATTTAAATTCAAACTTGTTTCTCTTTGTAAAATGTAGTAAGAAATTGTAAATTCTATAAACCTTTTTTTGAAACTAGATTAACTTCTATTTTTGTAAATGGCTGCCCACGCGTCGAATCATATCCTGCACATTGCTTCATCCTACTTCGTCTAAAACGACCTACATTGGACTTGTTGAAAATTTTCCTAACGTGTCTCGGACTCTGAAAGCACTGCTGGTGCTGGTGTACTGCGTTTCTGAAGGTTTTTGGACACAGTGGAGCTGTTAACTAAGTGGTTTGCGAGGTGATCAATTATCCCTTCACTGATAATCTGACCCTGCATTCTTCCTAACCAAAACGATGCGGTTTCATCCATCAATTGGAGTTAACTGGTGAACATTATCTTCGGGAAGCATCTCTGGTGAATCGACAAGTTAAGGAGTACGGTCTATGCCTTGGCATATTCGTGAACGGTGTTCACGCTTAAGGGAGGGAGACTGATACGTGCAAGAGCACGTCTCTACCATTTCAAACATGTATTTAATCAGGGACGCTGTTCATGAAGTTTTGAATCGTCCGCTTGGTCGCTCAGTACCATCTGTCACCACAAGATGGTAGCTGCAGTCGGACTTTGCAAAGATACAAATAGTTCCTGTTTCTCCCCAATAGGTGGTGTGGGCTTCGCCTTATTAAACTCGTTATACGCATGACTTAATTGAAAGACAATCATATTCTTCGTCGTAAAACAAAAGCCGGTGTAATCATGATACCGCCAATTTATGAGCTTATTTATGACATTGTTGTTTTGATGTGTCACTTCGTGATTGGACAATATTTATTTACATGAAGACAGTTCGATAAATGACGAGCGATTCTCCGCCATTTTTGTGGAATCCATTGGCTGTCTCGGAGAGATTCAAGAAGGACTTGGTCGTAAACGGTGTCACCGCTGATGGGGGGGGGGGCGGTTGCCTCCCCCATCCTCTACCAAATATGCATATATTCAAGAAAAGGAAACGCCTGTGCTCCTAAGGATTTAGTTTCGTCTTTTCGCCGTGAAGATGAACTGTGGTGTATTTAGTTTGACTGGCTAAAAGAAGAGAAGCTTCATGGGTGATCGAAAACGGCGCGTGTGCTCTCGTGGCCATTTTGAGGCAGTTCATATATTTTTTTTCTTACATTATTTAAAATGTGTTAATTATTTTATTGTTATTGTGTCTCCACGGAGAAGGATGTAAGGTACGTTTTTTTTAAATTTAATTTATTTAATTATTTTATTTTGGGAGCTCCAAGTTTGGCCGTGTACGAATGTTGATCTTCTGTTGTGTTCTCGCTTGTAGGCCAAAAATTTCTTTTTCGTTTTAATAACGTTTCCTTATATATATTAAGTTTCTTATTTATTTTTTGTTTACCTTCTGGAGACACATTTATTAATTTATTTCACGTTTAAATTATTATTTATATTCCTTTGTCAATCTTGGGATTGGCATTGTAATTTATTCATGATCCGGTGCATTTCTCGATTATAATAGCGTTTAGACCTAATTATTTTCCGCCGTCATTTTCTTTACGCTAATGTTTAAATTTAATCTTATTAATTGTTTGCCGTAATTTTGATCTGGCATGTTTTTGGTGTGGCCATATCTTTTGTTTACCGTGATGCATTGTGGTCTCGTTGTCAGTCCGTTTGGCGCGGGTATCAAAACCAGACGTGTTCTGTAATTTGTTGTCAATCCTTTCTTTTTTTGGCGTGGCCTGAACTCCTGCATGTCGGATCGTGATTACATTTCCGTGCAAATCATCAAGCCCGTTCTCAATATGTTATGCATGTAATATTTATTATAACCCTTGGGCTGTTAAATTTTATTTTATTTTAAATTAAGTTTTTTTTCTTCTTGGCTTTGCAAGCAAGCATGTTAGGCGCTATCTGGCCTTCTTGTAAAATATTGGTGGTTGATGCATGTTCTTTCTCTGGTGAAGTTCTTATTTAAATTTTCAATATTATACCTTTTATTCTTAATTATATATTTTTAAATCTTTGGTTGTGGCATTATTTCACCGACGGCAGTTCCGTTGGTTTTTGTGGGAAGTTTGTACGATAGCCTGTGTGTGTTGTCCCCTTATCCATCTTCCTTCCACTCCTTTGGAGCTCTTCTGTTGGGACATGTCATCTGGAGGTGATGTTTCTGCGGAAGTGACCCGGACCCCTGAATACAGGTAAGTTGGCCCATCCACGTTTCCCGTACTCGTCCCATTCTGGTAAGCAAAGCGTTGGTTATCGAGAAGCCGACGTGCTGCTGGCCAGTGCCGTCCAATGCTAAGGGGGTAGCAATTATTATTATTATTAGAGAATCTTGGATTATAAAACTTCCAGAAAATATTTAAGATTGGTTACCGAACGTTGCCCAAAAAACCACCAGTTCCAGGCTATATCCTTAATACTCTCAATTGACATGCCAAAAATTCGTTGTCTTCACTAAATCACAATGGATCTTATCATCCAAAACTTTATCACTTAAATTCACTTCATCAAATCTCGCATGTGAACACCATTATTATTTCACATTATACCACAATTATTCTGCACAGAGCATGAACTTCAAATATATACTAGACTGGGTTCGATGACCTCATATCTGCATCAATAACTCACATTGGCCATATTATAAACCTCTCTTTGGCAACTTCTCAAACTTGGCCGAAAATATACCTCAACTCATCATACAGAATGAATGATCCACAAATGAGCCACTGGTTTCAGACGGTTGACGAAAATCACCTACAAGAATTGTAGTCATTAATATCATGTCCAGACAACTTCTTAAACAATAAGAAAAATTACCAAAGTAATCGTAATACAATCCAAGATTTATTTTAATCCAGAGTATCAAAACTCTCTTTAGATCCTCAAAATTTACTTCAAAAAGAACACCAACGTGTTATATTAACTCATATTCATAATATCTGTTCATCATCTGCCTGTAATAAATTCGTAATAAGAAAGAACTCGTCTTAAAAGACTCAATTACTTAAAATCCTTTTCAAAGGTATAAACTCACTCACAAAATAGTATCAAATATGAAATAACTGTACTCTCAAAAGAGTAATGCAACAAACTATTGGATTGGAAATACAGGAATTACAAAGTGTAACTCTGCTGACATTTATTTCTAAATTATTTAACAAAGATCAAATAATATTTGACTGGTAAATTATTGTTTAATTCTCTTACTATCACAATTGCACTGGGATGATAATATGCTATTCCTAAGCGACGGGTAAGGCGTTCAACACCAGACAGCTACTGAAGTAACAGGCCCCACTAAGATGATAAATTCCTATTTTGACAGGTCAGGCGATCAATACCACACAGCTACTTAAAGTAACAGGCCCCGTCTTCGTAGACTAATGAGTGAGTGCACATGATTGGAATCAACAATATTCTACTTGTCACATGAAAGCGATACTGATTCGCTAGAGCGAATTAAATTCCACATCTCAAAAACAATCTAATAAAGAACAAGACGTTCCGTGACGAACTAAAGAGCCTACTTTTCTTAAAATTTAAGATTCATGCCAATGATTAATCTTCATGGACCTATCTAGAATAATGACGAAATGAATTTGGTAATATCGAAATTTCTAATTATTTTGAAATATACCTGGCATGATGTAGCCTGATTGAGCACTACAGTTGGCAGCCCTGGTGACTGAATATATTCTTAGTTCTATCTCTTAAGGTACAGAATACAATATTTGGTTGAAGTCCAATGGATAGCATGGACGTTACATGCAGTTAGACATTGGACCTATCAGCGCATGTAAAATCATATTGGCAACAATGTCGTGCATGTGTTGGTCAGAAATAATTTGACATATTATGATGTATAGTTGTGCCAATTATGGATGAAATCCATTTGTTTGTATAGAAGTTACTGGAATTTTAAAATTGGACCTATCACCAGGCTTAGAATCATGTTGGTAGCACTGACATACATAAGTGCTCCAAATTAATCTAGAATGTCAGGAACTATACGTGCGCAATGTTTAGAGCTGTTGGCTTGCATACTTTCTGATATATAGATGTTGGGGTAAAATATATAAACACCATTTATTAACAGTTGGTAGCCCTGATTGCTCTAAAGAATATGCACAATCATATCTGTTATGGTACACTTAGCACATACGAAATTTGGTTGAAATCCAATTGTTAGTATAGAAGACACATGTAATTAAAAATTGGTCGTTTCAGCAGGCTTAGAATCATGTTGGTAGCATTGACATACATTATTTGCTCCAAATTAATCTAGAATGTCGGGCACTATACGTGTGCAAAGTTTAAAGCTGTGGGGTAGCATACTTTCTGATATATTGGTATTTGGATAAAAAATAGAGAGAGCATTTATTGACAGTTGGCAGTCCTGATGGCTCTTAAGAATACGCTAAGTCATATCTCTTTGTGTACACATAGCACATACGAAATTTGGTTAAAATCCAATTGATAGTGTAGGAGTTATATGCATTTAAAATTTGGACCTATCAGTAGGCTTAGAATCATTTCGGCAACACTGTCATGCATGGCCTCCTGAAAATTAAACTGAAGTATTATTATCTATATGTGTACCAATTTTGGAATAGTTCACATGTATACATTCCAAGATATCCGACATGGAGCTCAAATTCCAATTGCGATTTTTTAGCAGTTGGTAGCACTGACATCATTTTCAAGTATGGCATTGAGATGTCCCGGTATAGGTCTTTACTCATACCAAATTTGGTTTCGATATCTGCAGCCGTTTAGGAGTTGATAGGGGGGGACAGACAGACAGGCATACATTTTCCCGGATCGATCTCATAAGTCTACTTTTCCCTCATTTTTGCAAAATGTGAAAAGTAGGCTAAAAATCCCTGCTGATAAATCTCACATACTCGCTAGTATGCAATAAGCTGACATAAATCTCAACTATCCGACTGCAGGTCTCGAGTTTCGAAATACTCGATAAAAATCACCATGGTCAAGAATACTATCACTTCAAGAAAAAAATAAAGAACACAATTCTGCCTAATAAAATCAATAAATAGCGAAATAGTCGGATAAATGTGTCTGCCATCTCATATGTAACACCATATTTTAGCAAACTCCTCAAGATGACGTAAGAAAATAATCAAGCCATGTCATAAAAAAAATTCCTAAAGATATACAAGTGTGCCCAGTTTCATGTTAGAAAATCATATCAGTAAAGTCATAGCTCTCACAATACCTTCATATTCCAGATGTTTCATTGGATTTATTCCGAGACCGGCGATAATCCAATTGTACGCAACAGATTTCTCGAAAGATCGGCGAAATCGTCGTATTTGCCACTGGAAATGCATTTGGCCCCGTCCAAACGCACATCATGATGTAGTCACTCTTCTCGATAGTAATCGAATCCGTCACTATGCGCTGCCATCACGTCTCTTCATGCGCCTAGCCCCACATGGTAGAATGAAGGATATCCATCTCGAATATTGTCCAATAATCCCCACAAAGTTCAGTTCGAATGGGCACCCCATTCTATTCTCGGATGTGTTACGCCATTCGCTAACAATGTTCTTATCCACTGTGGCTGAATTGCATTAATGGAAAAAATATTTCAGAATGTAAACATGTTTTCTAGACACCCTGTATCTGTGTTCGACGTGGTAATTATTTCCGTAATTGTTCATGAACTAAAGTCATTTAATGAACACCTCACTACTGTATAATGTGCATGAAATCCATTGTCCCATTTTGCATAACGCAGCAATGTGTAAGCTGCCCCATGGTCGCTTAAAATATGCGATGCTGAAACACATCATTTTTGTACGCCGTAATATCGGTGAAATAACTTCAAAGTCCATTTGGTTATCAGTTGTGAGTGTATGAACTGTAAATGCAATAAGTATCTGGACTGCTGAAAGTCTAAGTCCAAATATCATGAACGTGAAAATGTCGACTGCAATGTTCCACAACGTGACCACAAACTGTCACAAAATGTCGCCCAATGCATGAAATTTCCTGCTTCACCATCTGTGTGTAACACGAAGTTAATCACTAGCCTCATTTTGCCCATGTTGTATGCGACTATTCGTTGTGAATACTGCTGCAATAATGTTCGTTATCCCAATGAAATGCTGCGTATTTCTGCTGTAGATTATGAGCTGGCAAATGCGTTGCTATTTGAAACACATGCTAACGCAACACCACTGTTCAAAACTATGCTGCTCCCTATCACCCTGCTCACAGCCATCGCGATACAATCTCCGGTCAGCATGCTCGACTCTGCCGTGCTCCCAAAGTTACACAATGCTAACTTTACGAAGTGAACCTGCCAGACAGGTGATAATTACTGCACTGCACTGTATTGTATACTGTAATACTATCGACTTGCTGCTAGATCAGAATGTAATAGACTCTAGAGCAGAATGTAGTAGACTGATTCCTCGTTTCACTGTGCTGCGACAACTCTCCTCGCTAAACACGTGACTCGCCACCCCTCAGCAGGTGTGAGGGTAGCCCCTACCTTTGTTCTCTGACGTCAGATATTTAGCCTCGGCCCATATCTTCAGTTATGAAGCCATATTATTCAAATAAGGAGTTATCCACCTTTTCCAATGTTAATATCATTAATATTCAATATAATTTCTTTCTCTTCTGAGGTTAAATAATACGTCATTTCCAATTAATCTCCATAAATATCCAGTACTTCTCCCGTGATTCCGTGCGTTTGAGGGGTGGTGACTTCTTCTCTTATAGTCTTCTACGTCGTCTTCCCTCATCGTCACTGGCTCAATCTCAGAGCATTCTTTTCTTCCAAGTAACAAAACTCAACTACAGCTGGCGTAGCCGATAGCCTCGATTAAATATCGGGTACGGTTCTATACCCGTTTCCCAGACTTCACGTCGCACAGTGGTCTTTTTAGGGTATCTGGCCACGCAAAATACCTTTGCATATAGAAATGGTCTATAAACCTTAAAATAACTGTCCAAAATTATGTAAAACAATTTTCTTATTCTCATTTATAAGAATTTAAGTTTGATTGTCGCCCCGGAGGTCCAGGTTCGATTCACGGCTCTGCCAAGAAATTTTAATTCTGGTGTGAGGACTGGTATGGGGTAAACTAAGCCTCCTGAGGCAAAACTGAGAAGAGGAGGGTTCGATTCCCACCTCAACCATCCTGGAATTGGTCCCGGAGGTCCGGGTTCGATTCCCGGTTCTGCAAAAAAATTTAGTTCCGGTGTGATGGCTGGTGCGGGGTAAACTAAGCATCCTGAGGCAAAACTGGGAAGAGGAGGGTTGGATTCCCACCCCAACCATCCTGGAAGTGGATTTCCCCACTTCTACTCCAAGTGAATTCTGAGATGGTTCCTAACTTAGGGCCACGGCCGCCGTCTTCCCAATCCTATCTCAAATGAACAAATAGTAATACAGTCATCACAATAACACAGATTATCATAAAAATTACACAGACACACCCAAATGCTTGGGACTATACGACAACGATGTTGCAGCCCATAAAATAAGCAACAACAACAAGAATTGAGGTTAAACTTCTCTTATTAGCCTAAGAATAATAATAAAAATAATATTATTTTTCAACTGGATTAGGATTTTCCTCAACGCCGCTAAACTGGAAGAAAATTCTGCATTATTTTCAATAAGTTCAGTGGTGTCTCTCCCTCCTTCTAAGCGTATATTCACTTGACCGGCTAACGCTAGCTCCTCCCTGCTGAGTTTTTGTATTAAAGGTCGCAATTTCCTTCATTTCGAAAATTCACTATACTCCACGAATGATTGGGAAGGACGACCCACATTACCTGTATTCCCTCTCCATGTTCCCTTCCAGGCTATTCTTATTTCGTAACAAACTTTCTTAAGATCCTGCGATTGGCAACCCACGTTTTTCTTAACTGCGGGGAAAATGAATAATATTTTTTTCTAATATTATTTTAACAGACTGTCCAAGGGATTTGAGATCGCTGTTTTCTATTAGATAGGTTCAAATCCTTTTGCTTTTCCACCTGCATGGCACCAAGCGTCGGAAAGATCGTTCCGAGAAAATCCTCCCGACAACATTGAAAGGAGAGCAAAAGCCGAAGTTGCAAAAAGTTGCAAATAATTTTTACACAGAAAACTTAATAGGGTATAAGCTATAGGCTAAAGGAAAGAAATTCACCAATGGTTGAAAATTGTGAATTTCCTGGTCTGAAAACCCATAAAAGAAGAATTATTTTATTACATATATTCACTATTTTCAAACGTTTATCACATAAACACAGCGATTTATATAAGATTTTGCAAATTTTATAAAAAAAGATCATATCATAGTCTGTCATATCCACTGGCAAACGATGAAGATAGCTGAACTAACAAGTATTTACAAGCACAAGATTCAAACACAAATAATCAGGCTTGCTTCCAGCTGTGGATGCGATAAGAAACGCCCTAATTCATCGGTCTTTCACATTCCAGGGGGGAAACAATTATGATATATAAGTACAGTTCTGAGGTCCTCTGATGTTGCTGATTCTAAAATGTCATACAACGTGAAGAAACAAGACATTTATATTTTACGTTTTGAGCGCCCAGATCGTGCAAGAGGACCACTGTGCGTCGGCCCGGAAATCAAACGTGATGTCCAAGAAATGGTACATGGCCGTTACAAAAAAATATAGGAGTCCCTGAAATATATATATCCGGAAAAACTACCAAAAACAACTGAGAACACGGGCAGGTAAGAGATCTAATGTCTCGGGTCGTTTAACGGGATAGGTGAGAAAGGTTGCCTCAGATATATATATATATCAAATAAAATATGATAGCATCATTCAATTATGAAATGGAACAAGCTGCAGGAATAATTTCAGATAACTAAGATAAAATAGTCTCTCTTTATTTAAGAGCAGACGAACACAAATAAATATACCCTCCTTAAATCGAATTGGTTCAATCTTATGGTGGGATCATAGATCCAAGAGTCCTAAACTACCAATTTGACCTTCCTATTTAACTTGGGGTAATGTGATGTGAAATAAAGTTCCAGTGCTCGTCGGATTAGCTGAATTATCAATAAAATAAAATAGTTGCACTTCACTGTCACAGATTCAGCTTGGAATAAATAGAAATAAGATGTAAATTATATCTTCACATTCCCCTCGAAAATCTAACTTATCACACATTTAAACTAACACATTTAAGGAAAAAGTTAAATTAATTACGAGAATGCTATCTAACAAGGGTAAATCGTGATTTAAATTTTAATAGCAATAAAAATAGAATTAATTAGCAAATACTATTAACATTGAGCATTCGACATTGGTGTGGAAAACTGTTCAAGTAATGTCCAATAACTTACATGTAGTAATTATTGTTCATTAATAATTATTCCTGTCTCCAATTATATTACATCAATCTGCTATTTGTTGTTAAATTCCACAATTCAGTTCCAATGAATTATAATCCATAAATTATTATAATATCTTCCATATATTATTATTATGTGGATGATGCATTGATTAATTACTATGGCATAATTCATTCATTAATTGCTTATAGATCACTTCACTTAATTGTTTTCCTTTCGAAGAGAAGATCGAATAAAGAAGATTCTTAGGTATCATTAATCTCTCTATAAGCTCTTATATCATTATCCATTATTTTATAGCCATTAATATATACACACATCAAAAAAAGTTTTGCATCACCTCGGTTCCAAGAGTTCCGGAACCTTTAAATACAAAGGGAATAGAGATCAACACAAACAACATTTCAGCTCGTTTTATTGCTCATGAGACCCACACATTGCATGTTGTACCATCATACAGCTAGACTTTCAGCATTTGTGGTCCAGATTGCAGTACACACCACTACCTCTAATACCCAGTAGCACGTCCTCTTGCATTGATGCATGCCTGTATTCGTCGTGGCATACTATCCACAAGTTCATCATGACACTGTTGGTCCAAATTGTCCCACTCCTCAACGACAATTCGGCGTAAATCTCTCAGAGTGGTTGGTGGGTCAAGACGTCCATAAACAGCCCTTTTCAACATATCCCAGGCATGTTCGATAGGGTTCATGTCTGGCGAACATGCTGGCCACTGTAGTCGAGCGATGTCGTTATCTTGAAGGAACGCATTCACAAGATGTGCACGATGAGGTCGAGAATTGTCGTCCATGAAGACAAATGCCTCTCCAATATTCTGCCGATATGGTTGCACTATGGGTCGGAGGATGTCATTCAGGTATCGTAAAGCCGTTTCGGAGCCTTCCATGACCACCAGTGGCGTACGTCGGCCCCACATAATGCCACCCCAAAACATCAGGGAACCACCACCTTGCTGCACTCGATGGACAGTGTGTCTAAGACGTTCGGCCTGACCAGGGTGCCTCCAAACACGTCTCCGACGATTGTCTGGTTGAAGTCATATGCGACACTCATCGGTGAAGAGAACGTGATGCCAATTCCGTGGGGTCCAGTCAGCATGTTGTTGGGCCCATCTGTACCGCGCTGCATGGTGTCGGGGTTGCAAAGCTGGACCTCGCCATGGACGTCGGGAGTGAAGTTGCGCATCATGCAGCCTATTGCGCACAGTTTGAGTTGAAACACGACGTCCTGTGGCTGAACGAAACGCATTATTCAACATGGTGGCATTGCTGTCAGGGTTCCTCCGAGCGGCAATCCGTAAGTAGCGGTCATCCACTACAGTAGTAGCCATTGGGCGGCCTGAGCGAGGCCTGTCATCGACAGTTCCTGTATCTCTGTACCTCCCCCATGTCCGAACAACATCGCTTTGGTTCACTCTGAGACGCCTGGAAACTTCCCTTGTTGAGAGCCCTTCTTGACACAAAGTAACAATGCGGACGCGATCGAACTGCAGTATTGACCTTCTAGGCATAGTAGAACTACAGACAACATGAGCAGCGTACCTTCGTCCTGGTGGAATGACTGGAACTGATCGGCTGTCGTACCCCCTCCGTCTAATAGGCCCCGCTCATGCATGGTTGTTTACATCTTTGAGCAGTTTTAGTGACATCTATGAACAGTCAAAGGGACTGTATCTTGGATACAATATACACAGTCAACGTCTATATGCCGGAGATCTGGGAACCGAGGTGATGCACAACTTTTTTTGATGTGTGTATTATTATTGCTACCACCTGCAAAGACAGAACACCGCCGCTTGGCCAGCAGCACGTCGGTAACTCGATAACCAACGCTTTGCTTCACCACTGCGACACCTGAAATGCGCGGGGCCCAACTTACCTTTGTTTGAGAGGTCCGGGTCACCTCCGCTTCAACATCACCTCCAGATGACGAGTCCCAACAGAAGAGCTCCAAAGGAGTGGAAGGAAGATGGAGAAGGGGACAACACACACAGGCTATCGTACAGACACCCCCCAAAAACCAACGGAACTGCCGTCGATGAAATAATGCCACCACAAAAGATTAAAAATTTATAAATAAAAGGTTTAATATTAAAATTTTAAGGAGCACCTTCACCAGAAACAGAACATGCTTGCTTGCAAACAAAGGACAAGAAAAGACTTAAATTAAAATTAAAATGTTAAACAGCCCAAAGGTTAAAATAAAAATTACATGCATAACACAATGAGAAAGGGCTTGATAATTTGCAAGGGAATGCAATAGCGATCCGGCATGCGTAGATCCATGTTAAAATATAAGGGAGCACCTTCACCAGAAACAGAAATAAAAGTTAAATTAACGAAATTAAATTGAATCAGAAAACAAATCATTAATATGCATGATGGAGATAAACACAGGAACAATTACGAAAAACACAATGTTAAATCGACAAGGTTAAATAAAAAAACATCTTAAGTTAACACAACACGTTTGAGTTTCGCGGTGGACCTCAAGAGACTGACTTTGAGACCATAATGCATCTCTTCATAACATGGCCACAAAACACAAGGAAATCGCATGCCTGATCGAAATTACGGCAAACAATTAATAAAATAAATTTTAACATCAGCGTAAGGAAATGAACGGCGGAAAACAATTAAGTCTAAATACTATTACAATAGTGAAAGGCACGAATCATGAATAAATTAATTTGAATACTATATCAATCATAAGATTGGCAAAAGAAAATAAATAATAATTTAAACGTAAAATAAACTAGAAATGTGCCTCCATAAGGTACGAAGAAAAGAGAACAAAATTAAAATAAGTCAGGAAACGTAATTAAAACAGCAATAAAATTAGGCCTATAAAACAAATGAGGAACAGAATTAAAATATTACTACAAGATGATATCGGAGCTACATAACAATAATATAAAAAAAAATTAACTGATAACGTACCTTATTTCCTTCTCAGTGGAGACACACTAATAATAAAATAATTAACACATAATTTTTAAATTCTGTATGGCACTACATGTGCTTCAAAACTGGCTAACCCGGCACATGCGTCGTTTAGGTCACAATCACAGGTCTGTATCGACATGCGACCACATTTCACACGTCCACTTCACGGCGAAACGACGAAATTCACAGCCTGAAGAGAACAGGCAATTCCTTTTTCTCTTGAATACATATATTTCGTAGAGAATGGGGGCCAAAGCCCCCATTAGCGGAGACACCTTTCACGACCAGTCGGCTAGATGTGTTTACTTCACGATGGCTAATGGACTCCACCAAAATGGCGGAAAATTTTGGCGTCTCAAATGCAGAACTGCCTTCATGTAAAATTTATTCTCCAATCAGAGATTGACACATCAAACAACAATGTCATAAATAAGTACATAATTTGGCGGTATCAAGAATACACTGGCATTTGTTTCATGACGAAGAATGTAATTGCCTTTCAATTATGTCATGCGTATAAAGAGTTTTATAAGGCGCAGCACACACCATCTAGCGGAGCTGCAGGAACTACTTGAAGTCTTTCAAAAGTCCGACAGCAGCTACCATCTCGTGGTCACAGGCGGAACTGAGCGACGAAGCGGACATTTCAAAATGTCAAGAATTGCATCAGGGGAAATTACCAGTTTGAAACGTTGGGACGGGCACTTGCACGTAACAATTATTATTCATCGCAATCATTAAACATGCATATCGCAATTATAATCTCAGGATTGTGTTCACAGACACCTCCTAGAATTCTTCTAATCACAAAAATCAATTGTGAAATACATCTTTTCACAATCGACAAATATGAAGTATTTCTATCATAATTATTGAATGAGCCAACTGACTCGCATTCAAATGTTGCAACTATAGGACCACTTACGTAAGAATTGTTCACAACATAAATCATATTACATGCATTCATATATAAATAGGCTGCTGCGTAAAAATATCATAAGATAACTAGCTTGATATAACAAAAATCAATCGAATCAACAATTCAGAATCTTTCAATACTCAGATAATTAGTGGGAAATCAATAAATTATTATCTGCAATAATTCTTCAAATTGTTGACATAAATTGCCATACAAATGTGATTATTATCGTTGATAATCAACCATCAATTAATAAATATGAATGTCACCTTTACTTAAATAAATTAGATATTATTATAGTTCACCGAATTATTAACTTTATCAACCATCGCTGTCAAAGATCGGGAAATGTCGCTGACAATCGCATTCAGAAGATCGTGCGAAAATATTCTTAAATCGAAAGAATTGTTATTATAAAAAAAATACATTACATTAATTTAATTTATCAATGAATCAAATAATTATTAAGTTATTATCTCTATAAGGAAAATTTGTGAAATACTATTAGCAATGACTAACTCCTAAAGTAGCTTTTTATGTTTGAAAATCAGGAGAAAATATTACAGTCATCAGGAAATTATATCAATCATGTTTCATGGTGTTGATTGTCATGGTGTATTATGGATGTATGATTTCACTGCCCTTGCAAATTGTGTGAAGACCACTGATGACTAAAGATGTCTTGAACTTGTCAGACCGCCGTTTAATGAAATTGGAAAACCCCAATATCATCGTGCTGACTATAAGTTGGTGTGTCTGCTGATCTCGGTGTTCATCAAATCTTATAAGTTTCCCCACAAATTGTCTAAGCTGACATCATCTTGATTGTGTAAAAGATATCATAAGTTCCCACGATGAAAAGTTTATTGTGTATAAAGAGCATTCTGGATAATTCAGGTTCCCCAAATACAATTTGACTGTTCGCCACTGCTTTCCGAATGTCGCACATTTTAAGAGTCTCGAAATTCAGTTATATATTAATAGTGTTCTACTCCTCAATGTTTATTTGAAGGATAATATTGTGAATATTGCAGTAATAACTTCTTAATGTGTCAAACCTAGGACTTCACCTAGTATGAGTGAGTTTGTATGTATTGGTTTGTTGTGTTCATTACAGTTTCATCACGTAGCTGTAATTGTTCCTCGTGTTGTGTTATAGTGTAAGGAATTGTTCTACTCACATACATCTCCGATTCACTCACACGAATATCACTGAATTTATCGCTAGTTTCAAACACTAGAATAGGAACATCGGTCCGCTGCATAGTACAGTTGACCAGCTATCCCCTCCTGTTATCATGTGGTGTAGTCAGGGGGTGAATAGGGCCTCCCTCTCCTCTGAAGTTTTACGACGTAACACAAATGGCAGTATAACACAGGAGATATTTAATTAATATTCGGCAATACGTTATAGTATTCATCCATTAGTTGATTGGTATCTTCTATTATACATATTCGGCCAATGCATGAAGGTAAAGCTGAAATTAATGATGCGTTGAATAAAGAGTATATTTCATATGTTAGAAAAATCAGCATCTCCTTGCCGTGTCCAGCCCGGCTGTTGCTAGGTTATAAGACTCGTTCTCTAGTTGATAATGCACTTGTCCAGTCACGAGCCTATGATCGCGCTGTCTCTGACGTATAAATGAGCGTAACTCAATAGATACATTTTCTTTGAATTTTATTGCGTGGGATTTGGTACACATCCAAACGATATGTTGTGTGAATGTTTTAAGGAGTGGGGTTTTTAAACAACAAACTGAAAATTCCGGAATTTTTAGAGAGCAGTTTTGTTCACATCCAATAGATATGTTCTGGCAATGTTAATTGTGGAACGGCTTTTGCGTTCATCCATATGATATGATTTGGAATGTTTTTGGGTTAAAGTCTTCACACATCCACTTACCAAGCTTTGTGTGTGCCCATACGCATACTTCTTGTTCTCTGAAATAATTTAGTGCTTATGATAGCATATTCTGTGAAGAGTGTAGTGTTGATATTGACTGACTATGTCTTCATATAATAAGTCACATCTATCTAAGAAATTCATCCAGCATTAAGGATATGACTCATTCTGAAATTGAAGAGTAGCTAACTAACACATTACAGCACATTCAGCTTGTAATGCAAGCACATCAGTGAGCTGTTTTATGCAATTAGCTGCAATTGTAATACACTAGTGTCCAAGAGTTAAGCATAATATTATACAAGGCTATACCGCCTGATAGGAACGTTAGACAGATTGCTGAACAAACAGAAGCTGAATCACACACCATTAATGAAATACATCGTGTCCTAACAACCAGTGTCAGAAAGGTTCAGATAGCTAAGGTACATCTTTGACAACAACTAACAAAACAAGGGAATGTCTTACACAACAAAATATACTTTTAATAGGGTGTATGGTTACCCCTAAAGACCACACATGCTTCGCAACGACGTGGCATGCTGTCTACCAGATGGTCCAAGAGCTCATTTGGCAATCTATCCCATTCCTGTGAAAGGGCAATGCGAAGGTCTTGGAGAGTCCTTGGTGGAGGCTGACGGGATGCAATTCGCCTCCCCAATGTTATGTTCTATAGGATTGAGATCATCAGACCTCGCTGGCCAGTCCACGCAATGAATGTCTTCCCCAGCCAGAAATTCATCTACCAGAGCAGTGCAGTACGGATGGTCGTTATTGTCCATTAAGGTTAAGTCTTGACCAACCCCAATCTCTGAAGAGTCGAACATGTATCTCCGACCGTTCACAGTGCTTTATGACCACCCATGATGATGATGATGTGCAGGTCTGAACGGCCATTCAACATGATGCCGCCCCACACCATGACACCACCACCAATATACTGGTTCCGTTTCACCATGTTCCTGTGGTTGTATCGGCAACGCGGTTCTCTCCAGATTAATGTGCGACAGTTGTCGTTCTGCAAACTGAAGCGGGATTAATCTGTGCCTCCAATCATTAATGGTCCTGTTTTGACGTTTACTGCTCCACAGTAAACGGGCCTGTCTCTGTGCTGCTGTGAGCGGAACACACACCGCTGGACGTCTGGCAAACAGCCCTGCTGTTCTGAGCATCCGGTGCACAGTTTGCCAGGAAACGGCAACCTTTGAGATCTTTGCAGGTGCACTCCGATTTCGTCGGACAGTTAAGGCCAGATGTCAGTCATGCTGTGGGGTGGTTACTCCTGGTCGACCTGGTAATGGCCTACGACTAACATCTCCTGTGTCTCTAAATCGTCTCCAAAGCCTGTAAATGACACTTTGTGGCATGTTCAAGGATACGGCGACTTTGGTCTGTGTCTGGATTGTTTCCATGTGGCCCAGTATTCTACCCAGCAAAACGGGGTCCAAATGGCGTCGTTGTGCCAGTATGTTGTCACGTTCACCATGAGGCTACACTCCGCACATTATAACAGGGCAAACACGACTGAGGGAATATGACGCACAGGCACTGGCTGTGTTTACCTTGAGTTTACGCCGCTAGTCAACGCAGAGAATTCTCCTTTCCTGTACGGAGCGAACACGTAGGGTTAGTAAGTGCATATTTCATGCAATTTGCGGTATATTTCCTGTTGCCCTGGTTATTCGTAACTTATGCTTTACTTTTGGGCACCGAGTGTACTAATAGACAGTCTAAGACCTATTTTACTAAAAATATTGCTCTTAGTGGCAGTAATTAACGCTGGCATTAAGAAATCTTGAGGGTTTTTGGTATTGAGAAATGCGATTAAGGGAGAATTGGAGATAAAGGCTAAAGGTCCGGAGGGGACACGACAAATTAATTTCTTTACAACGAAAATTGAAGCTTTTACCACCTGCATGACATGCAAGGTGAGAACATCTACCCAATTATGCCATTGCCCCGTCGGCCAATCACCGACTCTTTGGAAAATCCCAGGATAGGTGTGGCGGAGGGGCATAAATATGGCATGCGACTGCGTTTTTTGCGATGATCGAATGTCTACGGTAACACGTTCAACAAGAGTTAGACTCGATTATGTTCTAAGATAAAGGAATAACGGCATTTGTTTTCTTTACGACTGAAAAAGGAAATATTTACATTTGGTGGCAGAAAATATAACAATTTAATCATAGGATAAATGACAAAGAAGTGGATATGAAATGATAACGGATGAAATAAAAGAAGATACATATGAAAATTCAATAAACGGACATATCTTGATTGATTGCAAACATTGTGCAATTCAGTAGAACAAAGCATTTTTGAAAATTAATTAATATGATTATTTCCTGGGAAACAAGTCTTTAAATCAGCACGCAAACATAGTGTTTTAAACTCTGACCCTAATCATTATATGGCGAGGGTATCTGAAATACGAGAGAGCTACCAACTAAGGGATGATAGCCTAATAACAGTCCAGGAGTAACATCACTAAGGGGAGCCATCCCCTCACAGTCTGGTTGGGTACGTAGGAGCCCTAATCTGAATGATATTAGCTAAAGACACCCCAAAGTCAAATTCTCTAAGAGGAACCCACTGCTGTCTGCATGGGGATCTATTAGCTCTAGACTGGTATTGACTTAATGACGCTCCATGTGTGTCACTGCCTCTAAGAGGAACCATCTGTTCACAGTCTGGGTAGGTACCAAGTTTCTCTAGTCCCCCTGATATCATCTCAATAACAATCCAGTGTAAAAAAAAACTCTTAATAAGAACCATATTCTCACAATTTGGTAGGTACCTTGGAGCTCTAAACTGAAGGTTGTTAGCTTGAAGAGACCTCAGGTGTGTCAGTACTTCTACGAGGAACTATCCGACCTCAGTCTGGGTTGGTATCTAGGTGCTCTAAACTGAGAGATTTTAGCTTAGTGACACAGCCGGCGTGTCAACATCATTAGGATGAACAGCTACTGACTGTCTTGATGGGTAACAAGGAGCTCTATTCTGAATTATATTAGCTTTAACACACTCCAGTGTGTCAATATCTCTATGATTAATCATCAATACCCTTAAAGAACCATCTTCTGTCAGTTCTAAAATGAATTATATGTGCTTAGTGACGCTCCGAATGTATCAGTACACCTAACGGGAAGTATCTGGTTACAGTCTGGGTGGTTTCCTAGGTGCTCTGAGTTTCTATTTCAACTGGTGGTTTACCCTAGGAAATCAAACCAATTAATTTTTGTATAAAGTATTGTGTATATTTTGTAGCTGATATGTTAAAACAACCAAATACACAATTCCCATCCGACAAAGTGGTTGATTATTTTTGATAAACAATATATCCAAGTTTCCGAGAAATTGCGAGTGTAGATCCGGTGTTACTCATGATGCTCAAGGGCAATGGGGGTCTCCGAGTCCATTAGTAGAAGTTCGTATTCTGACAAGTCTGTTCTTTATGTTATACGAATAGCTTAGCGTATGGAAAGAAAAGTGTAGGATCTTCAAGAGTTATCGTGGATCGCCACGCAGATGACGCTGGTAACGCCTGTACCTTAAGGTCGTGTCGCCGAGTCCCGCAATCAACAGAGGCATGAACTACTGGTTCTATCTACGTAAGAAACCGATGCATACAACTCACGTTGAAAGGTGATTTTTGCAACTGGACACTTTGCAGTATTTTCTAGATGATTTTGCTGACTTGGACGTAGCCATATCTCTCCGATTCTCCTTTGTGCGGAAGTACAATCGACATTTCAAGCAGGGGAATACAAGTTTAGTTAACATAACACATGATCTCACGAGTTCAGTTTAATAGATTCTAAACTATCTAAATACTCCAATATTACTTCCCCTCATGAACTACTGTATTATCACACGATAGTTTTTCCTGTACAATATTCGCCACTCAAAACAACACGTTCCTGATATATACTGCACCCGATCACGCATTTTCGATACGTAAATCGATGGCCCATTGGGATCGATTGTTGGTAAGCCACGTCGGAACAGCGCCGACCTAATCTGGAAGTTATGTTACTTCTTTGGAGTATTATGATTTGATTTGGCTGCAAGGGCGGCTGGTGATATTGTTGCAGCGTTGCACAACTCCCAATAATTTTACAACTAATTCGTCGTTTTTTTTCCTTTAATGTTTTAGTTTTATAGATCTAATGCACTCAAAAATGTGTTTAAATCATCGATAATTTGTTATTATTTATCGTAATGCTTCACACTGTACCTATAAAAGCTGCCGCCTTCAAATCAAACCCCAGGGGGTTGGCTCTCTTGTTGCGACTCCCAAGTAGACAGCGCGGCCGGCAGGGACGAGGCCAAGCTTGTACATGCTTGCTGGCCAGCATGGGAAGTAGGGAGTTGCAGACGAGCTGCCAGCCCCCTGGCAATACTCAGTTCCAAATGGCACCGTTAGATTGCACCACTCATTGGAAATTACAACACCCTCGATTTCTCTTACCCCGCGAAGGGTAGTTTATTTAGTTAGTTAGTTACTGTTGTTTTAAGGGGCGGAACTACGAGGTCATCCGCCCCTGAAGGGTAGTTTCTTTCCCACACCACTAGGGAATGCTACACCACCCGCAACAGTACAAATTTCATAGGGAGACATTAGTTGCTTCACACTCAATTATTTTTAGATGTTTTCTCATCATAACTTCATTTAATATTTTTGTCAATTGTTCTGTGAAGCGAGCCTAAGAACGCCACCATGCTATAAGTACAGTAGATAAGTGGCTGAACTATTTTGCGACGTATTGTTGGTGTACTGTAGCGGTTTATGTTTGCTTTTACCACTCTTGTTCTTGCGGGATTTGGGTTGCGATTAGTTCTGTATTTAGTTGATTGAGTATTTTGGTTCCAGGCAGATACATAACCGTGCATTATTATTATTATTGTTTGGTTGATTCACTACTATGCATTCACTACGAAATTTCAGGCTAGAAAAATTCAGCGTTTTGTTAGTTTGCCTTTCGCGCCGCTTTCCGATATAGCACCCAGATGTATCATCTGTGCATCTTGTAAGTTAGTATTTTATTTAAACGGAATGTTTAGTTTGAAACATTAATTGTATTGTGGAGTGTAAGTGAAAATTAATAGAGCAAGTAATTTACTAGTTAGACAGCTTTCCCAGCTCCCTGATGACGATAAACTCACAGTAAAAACACTCGGTTGACCATTACCAGATAAGTATTGTCCAAAATATAAGTATAGGCTACGAGGGCGTTTAAAGGAGATATTTAAGGCAATAATAATTGGTTATGTGAATGCGACATTAAAACAGCTTTATTCTGTTTTCCATGTTTGTTGGTGGAGAATCCGCGTGGAACAAAATAGGAGTTACGGAAATTAATCCCTAAAATAAAGAAACACGAATCTTCAGCTGAGTGGCTATGGTGCCGTAGTTGGTAGCATGCTGAGCCTGTATGTCCAAGATCGCAGGTTCAAACCCGGCCGAAGTCGTCGGATTTTTAAGAGCGTTAAAAATCCCTCAGTATGCATTCCTTCGGAGGGGAAGTAAAGCCGGCGGACCTATGTCATAGATTTATGGCATGTTAAAGAATCTTCCACTAATTACACCTGTGTGAAGCTAAATTATAGGTTAAAATTTGAACAACGCTCTTAGGTTCCAACGTTCGTCGCCAGGAGCCGACTGCGGTGGCGTGTAGTAACCAAGTTCTGAACTAGTAGTCGTTTACGGTGGCCTTTGGCGCCAAAAGTAGGAACTGCTTGAAATTCAATGTCTGCAGTTCTCACTTGAATTAAAAACAGATGACACTCACTAATACAGCCATCACAATTAACATCGGTTATCAGACAGATTCTCCACACACCCAAAGTACACGGGGCTACATGACCGCGTTGTCGCAGCTCCTAAACTGAGGAACCAACCAACCAATCTTCAGCTGTTTGAAATTGATACTTTTTGGAACTGTTAACGAAGCTGCACATTTGGACAGTGTCTATAGAAGGTAAATTGCGGAATATAACGAAGAAGTTAGGCACAATAGGTATGTGTTAAATATTGTAATAAACTGTATTCGTTTCTGTGGCTCTTTCGAACTGGCCTTGCGTGATCATGATGAAAGTGTAACATCAACAAATCCAGGTGTTTTGAGAGAACTAATTAATTTTAGCGTTGAGTTGGATGCTGTGTTAAAGGTCATTTTGGTAAGGGCAAGTGTTTTCAAAGGAACGTCCAAAACAATTCAAAATTAAATTTTACAGATTATGTTGGTGGTTTGCCAAGAAGAAGTATCAAAGCAAATAAAGGAATCGGAAATTTTAGCCATTATAGCAGATGAAACTAGTGATATTTCAAACATATTTCAGATGGCTGTTGTGTACCGATAAGTTACGTAGTAAGAGGCAAACAAAACATGATGCACACACATTAGCAGCGTGTTTACTGGATTAATTAAAGAAGCAGAAATTGAATGAAACTCCGCAAAAATGAATTGCGCAGACGTATGACAGAGCGCACTTCATGGCTGGTTCCTCTGATGGGGTTCAAGCTATAGTAAAAAAATATATCCTATCCTTATGCAGAATATGTGCCCGTCTTTGTTAGTAATATCATTTTTCGTAACGTACAAACTTTTCGGTTGCCATGTTTTTATGTTGAGAATGTTTATTATCCTGGAGATAGAGACCCAACCTTAGACAACCTGCTGTGTTTTAAATTCTTCCAATTAACTCAGGCATAGGGCGTAAATACATACATATGATTTTTTATGAATTCTTATAGGAAGAAGCCCAAAAGAGCCATTAAAATTTGTCTATTTGTCGAACGTACAGTTAGTTTGGAAAACCCATGTATTTCAGTTTTTATAGAAATGTAGTTTATCTAACGTTAATTGATTTTTGTTACATGTGTAAACTTCCCATATAAAATTGCGACATCAGAAATGTTGGTGCAACACCCAGCTTTACATACCACCGGCCGCCACTGTTTGGCTGGCAATTTATGGATTTCTAATTTATGACATTAAAGAAGTCATTTGGAATTATGTGGCATTATTATTATACATTTTGTGGATTTTTTATGTTCATAAAATTATATATAACCTCGCAGATAAGCGAACTGGATAATTAATTGCGCACCTGACTTCAGTCGTGATGGCTTGAGATTCCTCCGTCTAACACGACACATAGTCATTTGTAAAGTCTCGTGTTTTTCATTGTGCTAAATTGAAAACGTGGTTGATAAGAAATTATACCTCTATTTAAGCAGAAGTTCATTGAATGTGTTTATTCCTGTCAACTGTACTACAGCGAAATGTGATCTCTCGCTATTGAACGAACTGTATTGCATTATTTGCAAGATTTATTGTATCACGCCTCGTGATAGAACTCAGGACGTTCTGCGACTACATGGCCACACGTGAATATTGGAAGGTGGTTAAGTGGAGAACCTCTTTCCTGTAGAGGGCGCGTCCACAGTTTGTGGATAGGGTGGCACTACAGCACTAGTAGTGTTGGTTCAAATAACCTCCAGTAGAACCCGTGGACCAACAGATAGCCCAATTCTTGAGGGCTTCAAAATGCTGGGACATCTTCTCTCCAGGGGTTATAAATATGGAGTGCCCAGTTCGGGGTTATGAGTGAAGACCACAACGGTGCCTATAGTAGAGATGGAGTCCTTCGGTACAGTGTATTTGGCGGAAGTGGCAGCGCAGTGCTCGGGAGATTGAGTAAAGTATCGCTCTAACTTCAGCGACAGATACCAATCGTAGCGTCTGACCAAGAGCGGGCGGCTACAAACAGCGTCTGTACCCCATGTGAGGGGCGGCTGATTTACTTCTACCTGGCCGTAGGTATAAAAGGCTCGGCGTCATCAAGGGCATGAGGCCGTAAAACTATGCCAAAACCAATATGACAGCGAATGCTAGAGCGTTTAGCTCAAAAATATGGTGAGTTACGAAGAATAGATTTACTGAATGCAAGAACGATGACTGGGGAAGGAAGGTCGTTAGCGGATCTTATGGAATGGAGAAAGTTGGAAATATTGTGTGTGCAGGAGACTAGATGGCAGGGAAATAGGATTAGAGAGTTGGGTAGTAGCTACACAGTAAGCTATATACAGTGGAGCGGACAAGGATGGGAGGAATGGAGTGGAGTAGGGGAGTGAGGCGGTTTCTAATCCCCCCCACCACCTCTCCCTCTGACGTCACATACTAACCCGCAATACATTCAGGGGCAAAGTCGATATCTCCCGAAGCCATGGTCCGATTTTGACAAATGAGGTGTCGTTGGACTCGGGTTGACGCCCTCTTTCCAATGGACCATTCATTTCAACCCCTAAATAAAACCTACCCCTACTAGGGGGTGAAATTGTAATTTTTAGTGAAAGTCTCTTTTCAAATACGACATGTATAAGGTGCGCTGCTAAAATGAACTTAAATGTTGTTGCTCATATCGCGCATGCGTTTTTCTGGCTGCCGCTATGGATGAACATTTTTGTTTTTGTTTTGTACGCATGCGCACTTGGGATTTTTGTAAGAGGGCGAGCTCTTTGAAAAAAAATGATTGATAAGAAGAGGTTTTGGTGGTGAGGAGAGAACCAGATAGTCGCCTACTTTCCTACGACGTTTGCCGATATCTCTCGAACGCAAGGTCGGATTTGGACGTGTGACGTGTCAAATCGCTTGTCTCAAAGCCCTATATATGTTATTAATAGGTTAAAGTTTTGAGAATGAGGGAAACAGGCGTTTTGGGGTAAAATTATGATTTTAGACTTTTTCTGATATTTCACGAATGCCTGGTCGGATTTGGTCCTATGACGTGTCAAATGGCTTGTCTCGAAACCCTCTTTATTTTGGTAATAGGTTAAAGTTTTTGAGAATGAGGGAAACAGAATTTTTTGTTGTAAAACCGTGATTTTAGACTTTTTGTTATATCTCACAAACCAATAACGCCAGAGACGTATACGAGGGGTCGTAGGACTCGGGGTGACGCCCCTCCCCTATCTCCCTTTCGAATATAGTATTTATGTTTAAAAAAATGCGAAAGAGCCTAACGACACTTATGTTGAAAACATTTCAGTTTTTAAAACTTTTCTTAAATTTGTCTAAAATGTTCATGACGAGTGGTTGTAGATAGAAAGAGACGATACCACTGGACACGTGTTTCAACGAAGCTATTACTGGCCACGGTGGTGATATACCAATACAGTATTCGCTATTTCGATGAGACGGCGGGTCGAGGGTTCGTTTTCTGATTTTTCCTATGATGGAATTCCTAATTCCTAAACCCCCTGAAGGGGGTCTTTAACGTGTAAACGATTATGAGTGACATGACAAATGATAATTCCTTGATTCGATGAAGTTGGCTTTAGATAGAACAAACAGAACTTGGTTATATGTTGCTTGAAGTGAGTATAGAAAACAAACTTGCTGGGGCAGACTGACAGGATGTGAATGTTATTTGATCTTATTGGAATGCATTGACTTGACAGGGCAATGAAAAAAAGAACAGAGATGCTGAGGACACTTGAAGGTCAAACGATATGGCAACCATGGTGGGAGGGGGAAGCTAGGATGATGTCGCCGATCATGTTCAATGGATGAATTTATATTTTGCGAAGCATTGTTCGGAGAGGGTCATGGGACGACTTGTTTTAAGGGTATTTATTTTTTCGATGTTTCCTATGGTGGACTCATTGATTGAAATAATCCAAAACTGCTAGGGCATGGCCTTGAGATTTTATAAACCGATAATGGGATTTTGACATACAAGATCCACTCAGAACTTGACATGATGTCATTCTTTTTATGGCTTATGAATTTCCCCAAAAAAGACCCAAAACAACAAGATCATGGACTTTTGCTTTTCTTAATATATTGCAAACCCATAATGTAAGATGTTTACTGTGAGTGACGAAATCTAGCTAGGTAACGAAAGAATTATTGTAGGATATATGTATGGTGACTGACACGTCTTTGACCATTGGAACTTGTTTTCAGATCTGACTGTAGTACATAGGGAGTATAGGTTGTAGGCATGGATTGACAAACGGTGCACACAAAATTCAATTTATCGATTCAAGAATTAAGAGTAGACTATCATTAATTAATTGGTTAAAGAGTGTAGCTAAAAATAAAAAAATGGTGACTACATTAAACTAAACTGAACCAAGTCGAATCAAACCCAACCGAACCAAACCAAGCCTAAAGCAAACCAAACCTAATCAAGAACAAGCCAAGGGCTTAAGTGTAAAACTTGTGGGGGAATGCAGTCATTGGCAATGTCCAAAGGAAGGGATAACGCTCTACCTCTAGAGGGTAAGGTAAAGCTAGCGCATGGTGCTAATGCATATTCCCAAGTACATGAACCACACACACACACAACTATCCTATGCTGTTTTTATGAGTTAACTGTTAAAACTTACTCAGTGGTTACTGAGCAAGATGGTCGCTACACACAACAAGCTTTAAATACTTGAGGCTAATAATCTATACACACACACACACGCTTGTTCTAAACTAAACTGTCTTGCTGGCAGTGCTCACACAGTAGGCAAATGACAGAAATGCTTGGCTAACAGAAATACAATCATTTTCGTTTGTCTAATGTTACCAGCTAACCATTACATGCTATAGTGGTGAGCACATGTGCCTCTTGCACTGGAGATCGTAACTCGATTTCTAGCTCTAAGGCCTAGAATGAATCAAACTAAGAAAGAAGGGTATGGTGACGCAGTGGTTAAACTGTTAGCCTTTCACTAAGGTAGACTAGGGTTTGATTTTAGGTTAATATACATGTCATAAACAAACAAACAAACAAACAAACAAAAAAAGCAGAGATAATGTTTAAAACTGATTACACTTGTCTCTTTTCAAATTATTACTTAGATTGCAAATACAAAGGTGGACTGGGTTTGATATTCAGTTAATGCTGCCTATCGCATACTAGCCTGTAAGAAAGCCAAACAAGCAAAAGGCGTAGGTAGAGCAGTGGTAAAATCGCTATGTGTAGAGAACTACCTAACGGTTTTATGAACTGGCAATGGTATGTCGCATAAACAGTGCAGGATACAATCCAGCAACCATAATTTGTATCTTGTGGAGCAGAGAAAACATATATATAGAGAAAGATATAGAAAGCTAGTGTATGTATGGGTAGCATTGATAATTTGACCAGAGAAAATACGATGAGGTAGGGTGGGGAGAGGGAGAATTAACACTTATATATGAATGAATGGTAAATAGTATTTTAGTTTTTTTTCCCCAATAGTTTTGTTTTTTAAATGCAGTGGTAGATAGTCGTTATTTTGTAAAACATTCTTACTTGCAGTAGTAATAAGACTCTATGGTTTCGCTAACACATAGATAGACTGTATTATTGCCATGGTCAAGCACTCACATTAAGATCATTTACAAAATCATAAAATGAAAAATAAAAAATCTTGTTTTGGAAATATCGTTTTTCAACATACACAAAATAAATATATAAAAAATTTGTAAACAGCAAAATGGAAAATCCATGGTCAAGCACTCACATTAAGATCATTTACAAAATCATAAAATGAAAAATAAAAATCTTGTTTTGGAAATATCGATTTTTTTCAACATACACAAAATAAATATATAAAAAATTTGTAAACAGCAAAATGGAAAATCCATGTTTCCATATAGACAAAATTTAAAAACCTTAAACGGACATTTAAGAAAATATATATAAATGGGAAATTGACAAATGTGTAAATATGAAAATGGAAAAATCCATGTTTCCATATCATGAAATTGAAAAACATCAAACTGTCATTTTAAAAAATGCAAATGGAAAATTGACAAATTGCAATGTGTGAAATGTGAAATTGAACAAATGGCTATCATTATTTAAAAAAAAAAGAACATATTGCTCTATGGTTGAGGTGTGAATCAAACCCTTTCTACTTATTTGGACCACCCGAGACTGAGTAGACTAGTTTAAGTTGTCATACCACTTTTAAAAGTTTGTGTTAAATCTAGGAATTGAACCCAAGAGCTTGTAGGGGAGATCAAAGGTTATAATATGTTAAACAGATAGCCTTGAATGAAGGGTGTGGTAGCTATATAGAGATGAGACGTTTCGCTCGGGGCAGGGAGGCATGGAGATCTGCATCAAACCAGTCAAAGGACTAAAGACTCAAACAACAACATGTACGTTCACCAAAATAATGTTGTGTAACGGTAAATGTTAGTCAACGAACAGTAATGCATTACTAAAACCCATGACACGATACCTAAGAGCTTTTCTAAAATGATTTTAAAATGCCTTTAACCCTATATTGAACACCCAGTTCACAAAACTCATAACTGCAATGTTATGGTAAAACAAAACAAAATCTATATTTCAAAACAAACAAGTGGTTTAGTCAATGTATACTGGAAAAAGTTTTGTAAACACTCAAGTCCTCAAGACCAATTGAATTAGTAACTGTCAGGTTGGCCGAGTGGTTAAGGTGTTTGACTTAAGATCAAATTTCTGTATAAGGAAGCAAGGGTTCGAATCCCTTACCTGACATAACTATTGCCTTAACATGGCTTGGCCACACTGTATTATTATGATACTCAGTACACAAACCATAGATATAGTGTATTTTTTAAGGCCACTCTCTTTCTGAACATAGTCAGAGACTGTTGATGGTTAACAATTGTATTAATAGTGGGACATGGGGATAGCAATTAAGAAAAAACAGCCAATACCCATACAATATTTTTATTCATTTTAGTTTTTTTTACAATAGTTACACACTGATTACAACTTTTTATCTCTTTACCATTGTTTGATATAGATTTTAAACACAACGCTTGTTGTAGATCCTTTTACAACTTTCTCTAGGTACTCTTGTTCTTAAAAACTGGGGAAGCCGCAATGGTTTTATAGACATTAAACCCTCATTCTCTTCTTTTTCATCATTATCATCATCATTATTATAAATATTATCTTTATAATTATTATAGTCATTGTCACCATCATTATCATCATCATCATCATCCTCAACATCACTAGAACTATCCAATTCCATTTTTTCCTTTTCAAAAGGGATCTCTTGAAGAGTCTGTGTTGCTTTTGATAGTGTTACGGGTTTATTGAACGTTGACAACTGTCCTAACATGACTTTTTGAGGAGATAAATGTTTTTTCATAAGGAAGTCACTATGTTGAGTAACACTATGTTTTTGTCGGACTTGCTTTTTCTTGTTCTTTTGATCATGTTTTGTTAACACTAACGGTGTTTCATTTGGTATACCACATTGATGAGTACCCACACTTAAGACCTCACCATGTTTACTTTTTAGATGACCTAGACATTTTGTTGTTCTTTGTTTTGAGCACTGCCAAAATATGATGCCATTCGCATTTTCTCGCTTATAGTTATAAGAGTACCCATGATACAGGGCACGTGGTTTACCTTTATTGGTTATAGTATATTCCATAGTAGTCACTGACTTGTATAGTCGATCCGCCTACTACAAAGGTCTGAACACTTGTGGTGAAAGAATGATGTTGTGTTGACGTTTTATGCAGGATAATGTTGGTGGCATATGTGGGTGGCTTATGTTGATGACATGTGTTGTTGGCTGATTTTGGTGGCTTATGTTGATGGTTTATGGTGGTGGCTTATGTTGATGGCTTATGTTGGTGGCTTATGTTGATGACATATGTTGGTGACTTATGTTGATAGCTTATGTTGGTGGCTAATGTTGATGACATATGTTGTTGGCTTATGGTGGTGGCTTATGTTGATGGTATATGTTGCTGGCCTATGTTGATGGTTTATGTTAATGGCTTAGGTTAATATCTTAGGTTGATGGCATAAGTTGATGGCTTATGTTGGTGGCTTATGGTGGTGGCTTATGCTGGTGGCTTATGCTAGTGGCTTATGGTGGTGGTTTATGGTGGTGGCTTATGTTGATGACATATGTTGGTGGCTTAAGTTGGTGGCTTATGTTGGTGGCTTATGGTGGTGGCTTATGGTGGTGGGTTATGGTGGTGGATTATGGTGGCTTATAGTGGTGGCTTATGGTGGTGGTTTATGGTGGTGGCTTATGTTGATGACATATGTTGGTGGCTTATGGTGGCTTATGGTGGTGATTTATAGTGGTGGCCTATGTTGGTGGCTTATTTTTGGTGGTTTACGTTAATACCTTATTTGTAATGGCTTATTTGACAAGTTATTGTTGTCAATGTATTTAGAGGATTTTTCTCTTGGTTTTGGAAAGTATCTCAACTCTTTTTTATGGTAGCATAATGCTTACCGCCATGTTTGTAAGCAACAACAACACACTAAAATTCCAAGAATCCAAAGTACTCTAAGGTTAATGATTGTCTCTCAACTCCATTCAACGTCTAGTCAAAAAACATTATATATTTTTCACATTTTACAAAAAAGGTAAATTGGGAAAGTAAGCTATATGTTTAAACTAAAAATCATATCAAATCATATGCTAACTCCAACACCTACGTCTACCCCAATCTCAGTCAAAAAAATATAATATTCTTCAAATTTTTCCAAAACAGTATTTGGAAAGTAGGCCATATTTTGAAAACTAATCATCCTATAAAGTCATATATATATATACTGAAACCAATGGCTTTTATATCCTTAATCTTAAGAACAAAATATGGAATTTTTGACATTTTTTCCAAAAATGTTCATTTTAAAACGGGGCTATATTTTGGAAACTAGGAATTTTACAAGAAAGTTTGTTTAACGTAAATGGCAGGTATTTACCCCCACTACCCGCAAACCAAGTCCCAGGTCTCTGGGGAAAAATCCAAAAAAAGTTCAATTTGGAAAGTAGGCAATATTTTGAAAACTAATCATCCTAAAAAGTCATATATAGACTCAAACCAATGGCTTTTATGTCCTTAATTGGTAGAACAAAACTTAACATTTTTTCAGTTTTTCCAAAAAAGTCCAATTTTCAAAAATTGTCTATATTTTGGGAACTAAGAATTTTACAAAAAAGTTTGTTTAACGAAAATGAAAGGTCTTTACCCCCCTCTACCCAAAACATAAATTTCAGGTCCCTAGGACAAAAACTGTGCAGTATATATATATATATATTTTTTTTTTGGGAGGGGGTCTATATTCACTTTACCTCCCCACTTCACAAGATGGCGGCCATAGCTTAACTTAACCTAGCCTAACCTAACCTGACCTACGAGGTGTGATCAAAAAGTTCCAAAAATGTGGCTGCAACTTAACCAAACCTAGCCTAGCCTAACCTAACCTCCCTGTTGACTAGCCCCCTTTGGACGGGTCCTTTTTGAAGGGAGTCATTTTTTTTACGTGTCCCGGAGGACGGGTCCTTGTTGACGGGTCCCTGTGGCGGGTCCTTTGGACTGATCCCTATGGACTGGCCTTGCATTTTATCCAAATTATGTCAAAGGGGACACGCCACTGGGACCCGTCAACAAGGACCCGTCCTCCGGGACACGTAAAAAAAATGACTCCCTTCAAAAAGGACCCGTCCAAAGGGGGCTAGTCAACAGGGAGGTTAGGTTAGGCTAGGCTAGGTTTGGTTAAGTTGCAGCCACATTTTTGGAACTTTTTGATCACACCTCGTAGGTCAGGTTAGGTTAGGCTAGGTTAAGTTAAGCTATGGCCGCCATCTTGTGAAGTGGGGAGGTAAAGTGAATATAGACCCCCTCCCAAAAAAAAAATATATATATATATACTGCACAGTTTTTGTCCTAGGGACCTGAAATTTATGTTTTGGGTAGAGGGGGGTAAAGACCTTTCATTTTCGTTAAACAAACTTTTTTGTAAAATTCTTAGTTCCCAAAATATAGACAATTTTTGAAAATTGGACTTTTTTGGAAAAACTGAAAAAATGTTAAGTTTTGTTCTACCAATTAAGGACATAAAAGCCATTGGTTTGAGTCTATATATGACTTTTTAGGATGATTAGTTTTCAAAATATTGCCTACTTTCCAAATTGAACTTTTTTTGGATTTTTCCCCAGAGACCTGGGACTTGGTTTGCGGGTAGTGGGGGTAAATACCTGCCATTTACGTTAAACAAACTTTCTTGTAAAATTCCTAGTTTCCAAAATATAGCCCCGTTTTAAAATGAACATTTTTGGAAAAAATGTCAAAAATTCCATATTTTGTTCTTAAGATTAAGGATATAAAAGCCATTGGTTTCAGTATATATATATATATGACTTTATAGGATGATTAGTTTTCAAAATATGGCCTACTTTCCAAATACTGTTTTGGAAAAATTTGAAGAATATTATATTTTTTTGACTGAGATTGGGGTAGACGTAGGTGTTGGAGTTAGCATATGATTTGATATGATTTTTAGTTTAAACATATAGCTTACTTTCCCAATTTACCTTTTTTGTAAAATGTGAAAAATATATAATGTTTTTTGACTAGACGTTGAATGGAGTTGAGAGACAATCATTAACCTTAGAGTACTTTGGATTCTTGGAATTTTAGTGTGTTGTTGTTGCTTACAAACATGGCGGTAAGCATTATGCTACCATAAAAAAGAGTTGAGATACTTTCCAAAACCAAGAGAAAAATCCTCTAAATACATTGACAACAATAACTTGTCAAATAAGCCATTACAAATAAGGTATTAACGTAAACCACCAAAAATAAGCCACCAACATAGGCCACCACTATAAATCACCACCATAAGCCACCATAAGCCACCAACATATGTCATCAACATAAGCCACCACCATAAACCACCACCATAAGCCACCACTATAAGCCACCATAATCCACCACCATAACCCACCACCATAAGCCACCACCATAAGCCACCAACATAAGCCACCAACTTAAGCCACCAACATATGTCATCAACATAAGCCACCACCATAAACCACCACCATAAGCCACTAGCATAAGCCACCAGCATAAGCCACCACCATAAGCCACCAACATAAGCCATCAACTTATGCCATCAACCTAAGATATTAACCTAAGCCATTAACATAAACCATCAACATAGGCCAGCAACATATACCATCAACATAAGCCACCACCATAAGCCAACAACATATGTCATCAACATTAGCCACCAACATAAGCTATCAACATAAGTCACCAACATATGTCATCAACATAAGCCACCAACATAAGCCATCAACATAAGCCACCACCATAAACCATCAACATAAGCCACCAAAATCAGCCAACAACACATGTCATCAACATAAGCCACCCACATATGCCACCAACATTATCCTGCATAAAACGTCAACACAACATCATTCTTTCACCACAAGTGTTCAGACCTTTGTAGTAGGCGGATCGACTATACAAGTCAGTGACTACTATGGAATATACTATAACCAATAAAGGTAAACCACGTGCCCTGTATCATGGGTACTCTTATAACTATAAGCGAGAAAATGCGAATGGCATCATATTTTGGCAGTGCTCAAAACAAAGAACAACAAAATGTCTAGGTCATCTAAAAAGTAAACATGGTGAGGTCTTAAGTGTGGGTACTCATCAATGTGGTATACCAAATGAAACACCGTTAGTGTTAACAAAACATGATCAAAAGAACAAGAAAAAGCAAGTCCGACAAAAACATAGTGTTACTCAACATAGTGACTTCCTTATGAAAAAACATTTATCTCCTCAAAAAGTCATGTTAGGACAGTTGTCAACGTTCAATAAACCCGTAACACTATCAAAAGCAACACAGACTCTTCAAGAGATCCCTTTTGAAAAGGAAAAAATGGAATTGGATAGTTCTAGTGATGTTGAGGATGATGATGATGATGATAATGATGGTGACAATGACTATAATAATTATAAAGATAATATTTATAATAATGATGATGATAATGATGAAAAAGGAGAGAATGAGGGTTTAATGTCTATAAAACCATTGCGGCTTCCCCAGTTTTTAAGAACAAGAGTACCTAGAGAAAGTTGTAAAAGGATCTACAACAAGCGTTGTGTTTAAAATCTATATCAAACAATGGTAAAGAGATAAAAAGTTGTATTCAGTGTGTAACTATTGTAAAAAAAACTAAAATGAATAAAAATATTGTATGGGTATTGGCTGTTTTTTCTTAATTGCTATCCCCATGTCCCACTATTAATACAATTGTTAACCATCAACAGTCTCTGACTATGTTCAGAAAGAGAGTGGCCTTAAACAATACACTATATCTATGGTTTGTGTACTGAGTATCATAATAATACAGTGTGGCCAAGCCATGTTAAGGCAATAGTTATGTCAGGTAAGGGATTCGAACCCTTGCTTCCTTATACAGAAATTTGATCTTAAGTCAAACACCTTAACCACTCGGCCAACCTGACAGTTACTAATTTAATTGGTCTTGAGGACTTGAGTGTTTACAAAACTTTTTCCAGTATACATTGACTAAACCACTTGTTTGTTTTGAAATATAGATTTTGTTTTGTTTTACCATAACATTGCAGTTATGAGTTTTGTGAACTGGGTGTTCAATATAGGGTTAAAGGCATTTTAAAATCATTTTAGAAAAGCTCTTAGGTATCGTGTCATGGGTTTTAGTAATGCATTACTGTTCGTTGACTAACATTTACCGTTACACAACATTATTTTGGTGAACGTACATGTTGTTGTTTGAGTCTTTAGTCCTTTGACTGGTTTGATGCAGATCTCCATGCCTCCCTGCCCCGAGCGAAACGTCTCATCTCTATATAGCTACCACACCCTTCATTCAAGGCTATCTGTTTAACATATTATAACCTTTGATCTCCCCTACAAGCTCTTGGGTTCAATTCCTAGATTTAACACAAACTTTTAAAAGTGGTATGACAACTTAAACTAGTCTACTCAGTCTCGGGTGGTCCAAATAAGTAGAAAGGGTTTGATTCACACCTCAACCATAGAGCAACATGTTCTTTTTTTTTTTAAATAATGATAGCCATTTGTTCAATTTCACATTTCACACATTGCAATTTGTCAATTTTCCATTTGCATTTTTTAAAATGACAGTTTGATGTTTTTCAATTTCATGATATGGAAACATGGATTTTTCCATTTTCATATTTACACATTTGTCAATTTCCCATTTATATATATTTTCTTAAATGTCCGTTTAAGGTTTTTAAATTTTGTCTATATGGAAACATGGATTTTCCATTTTGCTGTTTACAAATTTTTTATATATTTATTTTGTGTATGTTGAAAAAAATCGATATTTCCAAAACAAGATTTTTATTTTTCATTTTATGATTTTGTAAATGATCTTAATGTGAGTGCTTGACCATGGATTTTCCATTTTGCTGTTTACAAATTTTTTATATATTTATTTTGTGTATGTTGAAAAACGATATTTCCAAAACAAGATTTTTTATTTTTCATTTTATGATTTTGTAAATGATCTTAATGTGAGTGCTTGACCATGGCAATAATACAGTCTATCTATGTGTTAGCGAAACCATAGAGTCTTATTACTACTGCAAGTAAGAATGTTTTACAAAATAACGACTATCTACCACTGCATTTAAAAAACAAAACTATTGGGGAAAAAAAACTAAAATACTATTTACCATTCATTCATATATAAGTGTTAATTCTCCCTCTCCCCACCCTACCTCATCGTATTTTCTCTGGTCAAATTATCAATGCTACCCATACATACACTAGCTTTCTATATCTTTCTCTATATATATGTTTTCTCTGCTCCACAAGATACAAATTATGGTTGCTGGATTGTATCCTGCACTGTTTATGCGACATACCATTGCCAGTTCATAAAACCGTTAGGTAGTTCTCTACACATAGCGATTTTACCACTGCTCTACCTACGCCTTTTGCTTGTTTGGCTTTCTTACAGGCTAGTATGCGATAGGCAGCATTAACTGAATATCAAACCCAGTCCACCTTTGTATTTGCAATCTAAGTAATAATTTGAAAAGAGACAAGTGTAATCAGTTTTAAACATTATCTCTGCTTTTTTTGTTTGTTTGTTTGTTTGTTTGTTTGTTTATGACATGTATATTAACCTAAAATCAAACCCTAGTCTACCTTAGTGAAAGGCTAACAGTTTAACCACTGCGTCACCATACCCTTCTTTCTTAGTTTGATTCATTCTAGGCCTTAGAGCTAGAAATCGAGTTACGATCTCCAGTGCAAGAGGCACATGTGCTCACCACTATAGCATGTAATGGTTAGCTGGTAACATTAGACAAACGAAAATGATTGTATTTCTGTTAGCCAAGCATTTCTGTCATTTGCCTACTGTGTGAGCACTGCCAGCAAGACAGTTTAGTTTAGAACAAGCGTGTGTGTGTGTATATAGATTATTAGCCTCAAGTATTTAAAGCTTGTTGTGTGTAGCGACCATCTTGCTCAGTAACCACTGAGTAAGTTTTAACAGTTAACTCATAAAAACAGCATAGGATAGTTGTGTGTGTGTGTGGTTCATGTACTTGGGAATATGCATTAGCACCATGCGCTAGCTTTACCTTACCCTCTAGAGGTAGAGCGTTATCCCTTCCTTTGGACATTGCCAATGACTGCATTCCCCCACAAGTTTTACACTTAAGCCCTTGGCTTGTTCTTGATTAGGTTTGGTTTGCTTTAGGCTTGGTTTGGTTCGGTTGGGTTTGATTCGACTTGGTTCAGTTTAGTTTAATGTAGTCACCATTTTTTTATTTTTAGCTACACTCTTTAACCAATTAATTAATGATAGTCTACTCTTAATTCTTGAATCGATAAATTGAATTTTGTGTGCACCGTTTGTCAATCCATGCCTACAACCTATACTCCCTATGTACTACAGTCAGATCTGAAAACAAGTTCCAATGGTCAAAGACGTGTCAGTCACCATACATATATCCTACAATAATTCTTTCGTTACCTAGCTAGATTTCGTCACTCACAGTAAACATCTTACATTATGGGTTTGCAATATATTAAGAAAAGCAAAAGTCCATGATCTTGTTGTTTTGGGTCTTTTTTGGGGAAATTCATAAGCCATAAAAAGAATGACATCATGTCAAGTTCTGAGTGGATCTTGTATGTCAAAATCCCATTATCGGTTTATAAAATCTCAAGGCCATGCCCTAGCAGTTTTGGATTATTTCAATCAATGAGTCCACCATAGGAAACATCGAAAAAATAAATACCCTTAAAACAAGTCGTCCCATGACCCTCTCCGAACAATGCTTCGCAAAATATAAATTCATCCATTGAACATGATCGGCGACATCATCCTAGCTTCCCCCTCCCACCATGGTTGCCATATCGTTTGACCTTCAAGTGTCCTCAGCATCTCTGTGCTTTTTTTCATTGCCCTGTCAAGTCAATGCATTCCAATAAGATCAAATAACATTCACATCCTGTCAGTCTGCCCCAGCAAGTTTGTTTTCTATACTCACTTCAAGCAACATATAACCAAGTTCTGTTTGTTCTATCTAAAGCCAACTTCATCGAATCAAGGAATTATCATTTGTCATGTCACTCATAATCGTTTACACGTTAAAGACCCCCTTCAGGGGGTTTAGGAATTAGGAATTCCATGATAGGAAAAATCAGAAAACGAACCCTCGACCCGCCGTCTCATCGAAATAGCGAATACTGTATTGGTATATCACCACCGTGGCCAGTAATAGCTTCGTTGAAACACGTGTCCAGTGGTATCGTCTCTTTCTATCTACAACCACTCGTCATGAACATTTTAGACAAATTTAAGAAAAGTTTTAAAAACTGAAATGTTTTCAACATAAGTGTCGTTAGGCTCTTTCGCATTTTTTTAAACATAAATACTATATTCGAAAGGGAGATAGGGGAGGGGCGTCACCCCGAGTCCTACGACCCCTCGTATACGTCTCTGGCGTTATTGGTTTGTGAGATATAACAAAAAGTCTAAAATCACGGTTTTACAACAAAAAATTCTGTTTCCCTCATTCTCAAAAACTTTAACCTATTACCAAAATAAAGAGGGTTTCGAGACAAGCCATTTGACACGTCATAGGACCAAATCCGACCAGGCATTCGTGAAATATCAGAAAAAGTCTAAAATCATAATTTTACCCCAAAACGCCTGTTTCCCTCATTCTCAAAACTTTAACCTATTAATAACATATATAGGGCTTTGAGACAAGCGATTTGACACGTCACACGTCCAAATCCGACCTTGCGTTCGAGAGATATCGGCAAACGTCGTAGGAAAGTAGGCGACTATCTGGTTCTCTCCTCACCACCAAAACCTCTTCTTATCAATCATTTTTTTTCAAAGAGCTCGCCCTCTTACAAAAATCCCAAGTGCGCATGCGTACAAAACAAAAACAAAAATGTTCATCCATAGCGGCAGCCAGAAAAACGCATGCGCGATATGAGCAACAACATTTAAGTTCATTTTAGCAGCGCACCTTATACATGTCGTATTTGAAAAGAGACTTTCACTAAAAATTACAATTTCACCCCCTAGTAGGGGTAGGTTTTATTTAGGGGTTGAAATGAATGGTCCATTGGAAAGAGGGCGTCAACCCGAGTCCAACGACACCTCATTTGTCAAAATCGGACCATGGCTTCGGGAGATATCGACTTTGCCCCTGAATGTATTGCGGGTTAGTATGTGACGTCAGAGGGAGAGGTGGTGGGGGGGATTAGAAACCGCCTCACTCCCCTACTGAGTGGGAATAATACTCTCCCGAGACATAAAAGAGACCATAGTTCATGTTTAGAGTAGCAGTGACAGGATAAAGAGCATCAAACTGTTCCTTGATGGAGTAGGTAAACATTGTGTGGGTTTATGCTCTGCGTGTGGGTTGCGATGTTGAAGAAAAAGAATTCTTCTGGGAAGATATGGACCGTGAGCTTGGAGATATAACAGCGAATGAAAGATCAATAGTGGGTGGTGACTTAAATGAACATGTCGGAAGGAGTCGAGATACAATCGAAGGAGTAGATGGAGGCTGGGGAGTAGGAGTGAGGAATGTTGAAGGACATAGAATCGTGGATTGTGCGATGGCATATGATTTGGCGATTGTTAATAGTCTATTGTTCGAGAAAAACACAGTTCAATATATATGACGTACAAAAGTGGGGCCAGAGAAACCCTGATTGACTTGTGAGTAGATGAGAGGTAGGAATCCTAACGAGTGTCATGACCACCACGCGAGTCCAACCCGATATCCCGCGAACCAAAAATCGGATAAGGACAAGTGAGGTGTTTAATTTCTCGCGATAAAGTCCCCTTTTCTATGGACTACACGTAATATTTTTTAAATGTTTTTGAAAAAAAAAAGCAATTAGGAAAGAAGGCTATATTTTCAAAAATATTCATCGCAGAACGTAGAGCAATGACTTAAACAAAAGGTCTCTAAGCCCTTTATCGTTAGAACAAATCATTAGATTTTTTAGATTTTTCCAAAAAATTTCAATTTGGAAAGTAGGCTATATTTTCAGAAATATGAATTTTAGAAAGTTGTATGTTTGACTTAAATGAAAGTTCTTTATCCCCTTCACCCCCTAAAACAAGTCCCATGTCCATAGCGCAAAAAAGGTAGTAGAGGGATGACAGGGGTTTAAAGTAGTTACACTAGGCGCTCGGCTACGCTGACCCCCTCACGTATGTAAGATTTCCGATATCTCGCGAACCAATCATCGGAGAGGGTCATTCGACGACTCGTTTGTATAGGCTTTATTCTTATCTTTACCGTGAGCCACTATTTTGTGGTGTTTTTTTTTACCAAAGCAACATAACTTTTAAGTCATCGATGTTTTATTTCATATTTTGCGAACCAATTATCGTAGATGGGCATGAGGGGTATCATTTTGATTGGGCTGGACCCCATTTTCCATGGACTATTGATTTATCCAAATAACCCAAAACTACAAGGTCATTGACTTTTGTTTCCCCCGATGTCTCGCAAACCCATAATCAGAGAAACCTATGTGACAGCTTGTTTTACTTGGAGCAAAGCCCCTTTTCCACGGACTATTGATTTATCCAAATAACCCAAAACTACAAGGTCATTGACTTTTGTTTCCCCCGATGTCTTGCAAACCCATAATCGGAGAGACCTATGTGACAGCTTGTTTTACTTGGAGCAAAGCACCTATTCCATGGACTATTGATTTATCCAAATAACCCAAAACTACAAGGTCATTGCCTTTTGTTTCCCCCGATGTCTCGCAAACCCATAATCAGAGAAACCTATGTGACAGATTGTTTTACTTGGAGCAAAGCCCCTTTTCCACGGACTATTGATTTATCCAAAAAACCCAAAACTACATGATCATTGACTTTTGTTTCCCCCGATGTTGCAAACCCATAATCGGAGAAACCTATGTGGCAGCTTGTTTTACTTGGAGCAAAGCCCCTATCCCATGGACTATTGATTTACCCAAATAACCCTACACTACAAGGTCATCGTTTTCTGTTTCCCCTATATTTCGTGAACCCGTAATGTTAGAAAAACTACTTATTGCTCATTTTTAACAGTGAATTGTTGTCTTTACCGCAAATGAATTATTTTTACAAATTTGTCGAAAGACATGATTATCGGATTATTATTGAGTAATGATTGGCGGATTGATTGACTGAATGATTGATTGATTGATTGATTGGTTGCGATGCAGCAATAGTTTCCCTAGGCGGGACGAATGGCGAGAGGAATAGTTTTCATGGAACAGATTAAGGATAAAACACAACTTTCAATTGTGAAATGAATGTAAGATATTTATATATTTCGCTCGGTAGCCAGCGACAGACAAGCTCTGTGTATAGCATCATCTCAGACTAACCTTGCTGGCCAGCCTCTGCATCACAAGGCGATAATTTTAATCTAAGGAATTCACTGAGGCTTGTGAGATCTGTCTGGTATGACGCATTATCACGCAAGCTAGCAAGTATAATCCTGTATTGTTTGTAGGTGAGAAAATGCAAGTTTATTTGAAACATGAGATGATGCAGGTGTTCGCATTGGACTTAAGACTTACACGTGCATGATAACAGACTTGCGAAGTGTGGGAAACGGTTGATAAGACATGTGACGTGACATATAAAGAGAGGTCCGAAACATTTCCTCTCTCACTTATGTAATTACTTGGCAAGACGCAACTGCTCTGTTTGAACACTTGTTCTTGTTTAACAGTTTTTTTACGTGTTGGCAGAAAACACTTGAAATAGTTGCGAGGTAAGAATTTATTAATGGTTTCATGACTGTTTTAACGCCTGTACCGCAAGGTCGTGTCGCCGAGTCCCGCAATCAACAGAGGCATGAACTACTGGTTCTATGTACGTAAGAAACCGAAGCATACAACTCACGTTGATAGATGATTTCAGCAACTGGACACTTTGGAGTATTTTCTAGATGATTTTGCTGACATGGACGTAGCCATCTTTCTCCGTATCTCCTTTGTGCGGAAGTAGAATCGACATTTTAAGCAGTGGAATACAAGTTTTAGTAACATAAACAACACATGATCTCACAAGTTCTGTGCAATATATCCTAAACTATCTAAACGTCCCAGAAATACATCCGCCCATAAACTATTACCACACGATTATTTTTTCCTGTCCAACATTTTCCTCTCGAAACAACACGTTTCTGTTATATACAGTACGTCAGATGTGTTGTTGATTCATGTAGGGGCTTTCAAACATCGTGGTCATGTAGCCTCGTAAACTTGGGTGTGTATGGAATGTGTCTGATAATCTGTGTTATTGTAACCGACAGCGGTAGCTACGTTCACTAAAACGCAGTGCTAGGCCATGCGGACAAGCTCTCTGTGTACTCAATAGATGTGCGTTCGATCCCCACCGTCGGCCGTCCTTGAAATGGTTTTCCCTAGTTTCCCATTTTCAACTCCAGGCAAATGCTGGAACGGTATCTTCTGACAGGCCAATTTCTTGTCCAATTTAATTCTTCTTTATTAATTTCATCCCTCACACTTCTCATCCAGAGGTTGGCGTCAGGATGGGCATCGGGTCGTAAAAACCATCCACCACGTAAAATGTAATCGCATCTCTTCCCCGACCCTTTTGAAAATGGGAGTAATAAGGGGTAGGCATACATACAACCTGTGTCATTCTGATGCTGTATTAGTGTGTGTAGTCGTAATTCAGATGAGGATTAGGAACGAGGTGGTCGTGGCCTAATTTAAGAACCGTCTCGCTATTAACCTGGAGTAGAAGTGAAAAACCACGGACACCACTTCAAGGATGGCTGAGTTGGAAATCGAACCTGATTTTTCTTAGTTTTGCCTCACGAGTATGAGTTTACCCCGTTCCAGCCCTCAGATCGGAATTAGATTTCTTGTCAGAGCCGGCAATAGTACCCCGGCCTTCGCGGTTAGATAATATCCGCTTTGTGTACAACCGTAATCATTAGGAACTGTTAGCGAAGCAGCTACACTATGAGTTGCTATTCCGTGGAGGAAAGGCGGGCTTAATTAATTCTGCGTCACTTTTAAAATATTTCGCACGATATATCCAGCTAAATGATACACAAAACATTCTTTCTCTACCAGATTTACAGCCGAGTACAAAACACGTGTACATATTGCGCATGCTGAAACACGCTATGTCGAGGAACAATAGGTATGTAGCAATGTAGACGATAAGACATACACTACTCACTCATGAACCCTTCAATGTAAACTGCCGAACAGTGACAACAGCGACCAAAAAAATAAAATCGAATAACTTGACGCAAATGTAACGCACACTAGTAGTGGTTTCGTGAGGGTTCTTTACCCTCTACCTCCACACATCCACACAGGATGACGGCCATAGGGGATCGTTTTGCACACATAACTTAATTGTTTGGATGAATATTTATTGAAATTTGATATTGATATTACTCGAGGAGATTGAGTAGCAACTGATAACGAAGATTTAAATGAGAATTGATATTTTTTATGGATGAAAGAGCATTGCCGAATGATTCTAAGGAAAGAGAGGTGTTGTAAATATTGTAGATAGACCTTATAGAAATATGAGAAAGGAAATATAAATGGATAGAAAATAGAAATGGGAATCAAGGAGTAAACATTGTATAGATTAAAATAAGTAATGTGATTTTAGGTGAAGGATAGTAATAATATTTTGAATTTGATGGATAGGAGAAATATGGCCGGAAATTTCGGTTTATTAATATTATTATGATTTTGAGAAGAGCATCCGTGGCTTAGGCGGTAGCACGCCGGCCTCTCACCACTGGATCCGTGGTTAAAATCCCGGTCACTCCATGTGAGATATGTGCTGGACAAAACGGAGGCAGACAGGCTATTCTTCGAGTACTCCGGTTTTCCCTGTCACAAATTTCATTCCAGCAACACTCTCCACTGTCATTTCATTCCATCTGTCATTCATTTAATCATTGCCCCAGGGGTGTGCGACAGGCTTCGGCAGCCGACACAGATCATATCCTCGCCACTAGATGGGTGCTTCATTCATTCCATTCCCTGACCCGGTCGGTCGACTGGAAGCCGGCCGTGGAATTTCATTTTGATGATTTTGAGAAAGGGGACGGAGTAGTCTCGAGGGAGGAATCTATATTTGAGAAAATTCCTTAAATACAAGGATGATTTAGGAAGGTCACTGATCGAAAGGTAATTTAGTTAATTCATTTTTAAAGTTAAGATATGTGTTTTATTTTATTATTATTATTATTATTATTATTATTATTATATAATTAGTTATTAAAGTTTTTATTGGGAGATTTTTAATTATTAATTTTTAATATGATTATAGCAATAAATTTAGCAAGTACTTTAAGTTTGCCTTCCCATTTATAGAAATTTCCGACTTATTATTTCAATAATGTAGTTACGAGTGTACTATTGGAGTAGTTATAGGCGCCCAATCCCATTTTATCATACCCGTCACACCTCGAAATTTCAATAATCTCACTCTCCGAGATAGTTTGTTATGATTCCAAGTAGCTATCTCGTATACATTCGTTATTTTAATAATAATTGTTACGATGTCAAACCAGCCAGCGAGGATCTGTTGATTTTTCTCGCTGGGGATCAATGACCTCTGCGACCCTTGCCATCTGCCGATATTTGTTTGTATTCTGTATGTAAATTCGGGTACACTGCGACCCATGATGCTTTGTGTTTGTTGCTGATTAATAAGCATTTTCAATTGAGCGCTTGTGAGTTCAATGTGTGTATTGGTTATTTCGTTTGCTTTTATATATAAGATGAGTGTGTTAGATAACACCTTAGTGACTGTGGGTGCAGGGAACGATAGCTCGAGAAAGATAGGAGTTAATCCTAGAAAACAAGAAGAGAAAGCTGTTATCATTCGCTCAAGGGCTACAGCTCATTCATTCATTCAATCTCTGCCCACAAGGTTCAATGACGATTTAATGCAAATATTTCACATTCAATGGCCGTTTCTATGTAAGAAGACAATTAATATCTGTTCATAATTAAGAAGCAGAAGCCTTATTTCACTAAAGCCAGCCAATATAAAGAGGTCTAGGCCTTCTGATAGCAGGCAACGGCCAAACTCTTGGTCGCTTGAGTACACGTTGATTTAGGAAAACGGCAAAATCCTTAGGGTTTGCAAAAATATCCTTATAGGTGGCATGCTAGTAAAACCTACAAGATTTCGAAACATTGTTGTTCCTATCAGCAAAGGTGACTGTATCACCGAAAAATGTGAAGGAGATCGAAAGTTCTTGAATATGAACTAAGAAAGAAACAGCTTGTCAAGTTATTCATCGAGAATTCCCGGAGCAAGGATGCACATAATTCCAGGCAATAATCAAAGATTATTTACCTCAATTCTAATTTAAACAAAACAAATGTGTGGAAAATGTACAAAGATACTTGAGTAGAATTTGTCAACAAACTGTCCATGTCTCGAAAATATTTTCAATACTTCAATATTGGATTTAGCTCCCCATCTTAAGGTGTTTGTATTTACCACTGTAAAACGAAGACAACAACCGATGCATTAAAAAGACTAAATACATGGCCAGTAAACAACGACAGCTTTCTAGATTCAATGTTTTATAAATATATATAATGTTAACATAGGACATGAATCTGCAACAATGTGCTTCGATGTACAGAAAATTCAGCCCCTTCCAAAATACTACCCTGGCAAATGAGGTTGTATTGTTTAATAGGCATAATCTAACCTTTTGTATATGTACGAATGATCAAGCCGGAAATGGCTTAGTTGAAGTTTCGTCTGCTCTGTTACAGCATCTTGTAGGCCTGCAACTACATGAAAATATTGCAAGTATTAGACATTTTTTCATGGATGTTGTTCGCTTTTGCGAATTATTTTGTAAGTTTTTGTTTCGCATTCGGTTTGAAACATTTGTTCATTTTATCTGCCCCATTATTCTACTTCGCCCGTAATTGCAGTGAGAACGCGGTCTTATATATTTATTTTCTTTATATACAACTTTTGTATCAGTTGTATTTATGTGTTCAATTACTCTTGTTGCAATTACTTACCTTTTTGGAAGTATGTTATAGTGCACGTCTCTCTCTCTCTCAATATCACGATTGTACTAAGCTGAGCTGTCACGTTACCCTGGCTTCGAGCACTGTGCTATGCGCCGATTGGCTGCTGGCTTCTCCCTCCAGCTTTGGTATCGCCGCTTTCCTATGACGTCATACCAACCATAAAACAGCTGGTCTTTGGGCCTTCTGTGTCGACTCTTCTCCACTGGTTACCACCGCTCTCTAAGTAACTGCTGGGGTTATTGCCCTCTTGGGATACCTCTTGTGCCCGGAGGCTCTTCTCCGCCGTCAACATCTCTATTCTGGACCTGCCTGCCTGGACAGTCCAAACTCATCGGCCTTCACTTGGGCAAAATCTTCATCACGGATGTACTCTGCAAGTCTTGGTTATAAAGACATAACTTCATCAGCCGAGGGAGTTACTACCAAGAGACTCCTCTTTGCTGGTCTCTTTTTTATAAGGAGAATCTACCATCATCAACTCTGGTTCCGAACCCGGAACCCTGGAGTATGCCTGAATGGCCTCGCACAAGCCCCGTTCGGGCGAACTAAACTACCTCCAGCTACTGATGTCCTCAAGTAGCCGGCCTACCTTTGGAAGATGTTTAAAGGGAGTCGATACTTCCTGTATCACACATCAGAAAAAGTGGTAACCCTTCTAGGCCAAACACTCTACCCGGATTCTTTCCGTAATAAGAGTACTTAGCTTTAATTCTACTCTGTGGTGGATTTAAATTATTATTGTAGGTTATTTTATTATGCTCTTTTTATTCAGTAATTTTGAATGTAATCCTTTACAGGGAGTTACAGCTTGCATGCAATTTACGTTTCCTGGAGAAACGAGTAATTTTCAATTGTTATTGTTTCTTATTGGCAATTTTAAGGCAATTTCTTTGAAAGTATTCCTTTCTTGCACCATATTTGCTTTGAGATAAATAAATATAAGTAAAAGCTAGGCTTTAACATTTTTGGTCTCTTCCCTCACTTTTCTTTGTTATTTACCCCTTGTGTCTGAAACCTCATTCTATCGAAATTCCCTGTGATGTACCACATCCCTTACGGTACACATTTCCAGGTGTGGCGCCCAGAACACATTTTGTTTTGCGTACGCTTATACATTTTTTTATAGAAAATAAATTCTAAAGTGAACACGATTCACATAAAGTTTGCCGTACGAGGCCAAAGTTTTTGACCAGCTGATCGGGTGTTTTTTTCAGGTTGATTAGCTACTAAGGAAGCAACCAACTATTATTCATGAAGCTGATTACATTGATGTTCATAAATCAGTGGGAGTCGTTAAACTGCTTGGGAAAGACTGAAAACTGCATTAAACCAAAGGTCTTTCTTTTAAAGAACAAGGCTGCTGCTGGCGTCTTGGTGGTAATTCAGATTGCCAAATAATTCTAATACGAAAGCTGTATATCATCCCAAAGATTAAAAAATATTCTGATGAAAGCTAGCCTTGTTGAAATTTATCTATGAGTGGGAGACGGGACCAAAACGTTACCGACATCAATCTTAGTGACAATTTTGGACCGTATTTGTGGCCTTGTATGGCCAACACAAAACAACAGACTTCTCATACATCCCAGATGGTAGATGCACAAACTATTTGAACATAAAAATCGTCAACTCAGAATGAAATAAGCCAATTAAGACGAATCTTGTCAAGAAGTGAGTATTGTATAAGAGCTCATAATTGCGTTGATCAAGAGATTATCACATTGAACTTACCGTACAGCGGCTATTTTGAAATTTCAAAGGAATTAATAACATTCGATATCCTAGAGCTACAATAATGATTTATAGTACTGTAATAAAGTAGAAAATAAAATTTTACAAGATGTTCAGTAAAGAACATATAGCCTACCTTATCCTAAATGCATGGATATAGTTATAACTCATAGTCCCTTTCAAGTATTATTGAATGTTGGTGGTAGTAGCTTGTTGAAATACAACTGCTATATTATACGTTGATTGAATGAATCCTCACCTGAACTATAAATACATACGCTAATACAACCATCACAATAACACAGGTTATCAGACAAACTTCAACACTCACCCAAGAACATGGGGCTTAATGACCATGATGTTCAAGCCTCTCAAATGAAACAACAACAGATTCCTTCCTCGTTTAAAAGTACATACACACTAGTACAGACATCACAAAGAAAACTTCTAAGCACACCCAGGTAGACGGGGCTATGTGACCATGGTGCCACTAACCCCCTAAAGAATCAACAACAACAGACTGTATCGCGGATCAAGGACGACAAATTTTAATCGCTGTAGTCGAGTGTTGAAATAACTGGTGTTATAAGTATGTATAATATTTTCGATTGCAAATACACACTATAGATGCTTAACATTATAACTTGTAAGTAGTTATAAATCTTGTTCTTCTTTATTAGGAATATTCTACTATACAGTAGTTTTCCTTCAACCCAAAAATACTCCTCCACAAATTTTGGTCTTCAGCATCTTCCTCGGTTAAGCCTCTGGTAGCCATGCTTCTCTTTACACTATCCATTCATTGTTCTCTTGGTTTACCCCGTTTACGTTTGCCTTTAGCTTGCCAATGTAACATTACATTTGGAATTCTACTATTCTGCATCCTTTTCACATGTCAAAACCATTGTAATCTTCTTTCTGTATCCACTTCTAGCATTTTTTTTTTCACGGCATAATTTCTCTGATTTTCGTATTTCTAGTTTTATCCAATCTTGAATTTCTTGCCACCCTCCTCCAATAATTCATCTCTGGTACTAATAATTTGTTTGCTTGCTGTCTGTTTAACGTCCAAGTTTCTGCTCCATACAACAAAATATATATTTTGGAGTATATTTCCCAACTCTGTGAATCCTGAACTAGTGTGTGTATTCGTAATTGATTTAGGATTAGGGCAGGAAGCGGCTGTGGCCTTCAGTTGTGCACTACCCCGGTATTAGCATTGAGTAGGAGTGGGAAACCACGGATAGTGGAGTTCTGCCTCACGATCCCTCAGACCAGAATTTAATGTATTGTGGCTGAGCCGGGAATCGAGTCCGGGTCTTCGCGGTGACAGCCTAAAAACTAGCCACTGCGCTACGAGGTAGCCAGGTAACTTTCTATTTTGATGATCAATTTACTGGTACCGTATCTATTTTCTATTTTTCCGGGTACTGGTATGGCTGGGCATCTTGTATATCCCACCATACAAATCGCTTGCCCCTAAGGGGAAAATAAGGAAAAGGGCTAGGTTTTATGGAACTGAGGGTTTAAGAGGGAGTTTCTGGGAAAAGAGATGCCAGTTATGGGATAAAGTTTAAAACGGCACTATGGGGAAAGTAAGGTGCAGTTAAAATCAACAGGTCACGGCATATTGAGAATAAATGGCTCAAGACGCACTGAGTAGGTTTATCCAAGTTAACTGTATCACTTGCCACGTGGGATAAAATACATGCGTCGGTATGAAATAACACTTTAAAAGGAATTAATTATTATCCTGCTGTTTCGCCAAAATTAGATGAAAACTCTCTAATAAAGAGGGACAAGGTAAAACTGAGTGTAACAGCTAGTCAAAGACCATCCAATCTCCCAATACGGTACTAATATCGTCAGGCAATGGCAAGGGGGAAAGTGTGTATTGGATAGTTTTATGATTGTGATAAAAGGCTTACTTTAGGTTATTGATGTTATATGTATTTACTTGAAGAAGTCCTGTAAATAATTGTATATATAATTGTGAGATGTATTTATAATGTATCCTTGTTTTGCCATACGATATAAATATATAAGTAACTTGAATAAGTTTTGTAATATGTCACTAGGGCATAAAAATATATTATTAATAATCTGATTTGTGTTTGAAATACATCCATATGCCAAACGTAATACAACTGTGAACATGGGTTCGTCCAGTTGCGCGCGTCCTGCTGTGCGCGGTTGCCGCATTGAGATAAGCGAGGGAAGACATGGCTCTCCGCTCGCAGTATACACACGAACTGCCCCCTGAACACAAGGCGCTCCGACTCTAAATGCATGTACGAGATGGAGGGACTACTAATCCTACGGATATCCATGTTTACAACGAAGTCCGCACATTCTTCCAATTGCGGTAGGAGTACATTTAAGATGCCACACAAAAGTTATTCGAGCACGTTTCGACCTCCTTGTGTTGCGAATAGCATTCATAGCTTGTCACCCCCGAGGTCCGGTTTCGATTCCCAACTCTGCCAGGAAATTTTATTCTGGTCTGATGGCTGGATGAGGGTTCACTCAGCCTCGTGAGGCAAAATTGAGAAGAGTTGAGAGTTGGATTCTCACCTCAATCATCCTGGAAGTAGTTTCCTATTTCTACTCCAAGTAAATGTAGAGACGATTCTTAACTTAAGGCCACGGCCACCCCATCCCAATCCTCCCCTGAATTACAAATACACACATTCTTATACAGACACCACAATTACACATGTTGTCGGAGAAATTGGTGTTATCACGTACTTCTGTATTCGAAAGTATCTTAAAAAGTCATCCAGACTGAATATTATATTTCTTGCCTGGCTGTGTAAAACTGTTCGACGGCCACTCACCTTGCTAAGGGACATTGTTATGAGTTAATAACTTCAGCTCACAGCATTTCTTAAAGCTCCACTACTGAATTGATACTGCAATACTGTCTTTGTCAAACCTTAATGTTTCAAAACCTTATCTTTCAGATTCTACATTATCCCTTCAGTTCAAGGGCAGATGTTATCTCCCGAACGGCTGGTCATGGCGTAACGGGGCTTGGACAGTCAGCTCTATAATTTTAAGCTCTGTTGCACAGGATCATCAAAATAATTGAATAATTAAATGATTTTCATGCACGGAGAGAAAAATAATCATACGGCACAGCGAGCCAAGAGCATTTAGTTATCGAGGGAACGCCACGCTATTCTATTGGCTGGTGACAGTGGCGTAGTTGGAGGGGGTTGCTGGAGGTTAGACCCTCCCATTGGAAAATCGGCAGGATGTGATTTCCTGTGTCTGTTTCACCACTGCGCCGCTACTTGGTGATGTAATGTTGACGCCTTTCAGCCCGGGTCCCCATTGGAGGCTACACGCGTCCTCGTGACAAGGTATAACCGCAGTCTACCTACACATTGCGAGGCTTGGCTCATATATTTCTATCGTGCGACAATAATGCTCTCACGCAGCCAGCAAACATGTTCCGACTGCGCTGTGATGGCGTATTATTATTATTGCCTTTATTGGTGGCGCAGTTAGGGGTCTTGGCCCTCTCTTACACTCAACCATATTGATACAATACAATAAACATATTACGGCGACAAAATTAAACAATAATAATTGATGGTATATTGGCTTTTACGGCCGGTGAATTAAAACTCAGCAATTCTTCTAGGTTTGTGCCGTGTCTTGTGTGGGGTTTCGCCTAGGACACCAAGCTGGCTCATCGGTGGGCTCTTGGTGTCTCCTCCCGGAACCCCACGCTACCTCCCTTTATATAGAGTGAAGTGCTATGGCTATGGCCATTGCAGTTGCACTCTATATTTTAGTGTTGCTAAGTAACCTATATGATCGCGTTTCAGTCGGTCAACACGAGTGTACGGTACCCAATTAGATTGGGAGGGGAGTAACAATTTATCTCCTAGTGCCTGAAATAATAACACATGAATCGTTCATACACTTAATAGATCACTTATCACATAAAGGGGGTGGGGGGTTGTATGAGAAACGTTTTATTAAGTGTAAAAATAAATATTGTATTATGAATTACACAATTACTCAAGGAAGTTGCTCCTCGCCCAATCTAATTGGGTGTATTCGTGATGACCGGCTGAGAAGTCATTCTATTAATGTAGACTGTTCAAATAACAAGAAGACACCCGGGCTTCCAAAGGACCCTAAAAGGTAAGATTTGAGCCATGGATTTTAGGCTAGTATTATAAAGCTTTTCAAGGGGAGCGTGATGGCGCAGTGGCTTGGCTTTTTGTCAATCAGCCGAACGGCCGGAGTTCCAATCCCCGTGACAGCGGGGTGGAATTCTCACGTGAAAAATTACGGGGCGTCAGGAAGGGCTTCCCTGGCCAAAACCAAAATGAGCCTGATTGGCTCCTGCGAACCCAATTAATTGCGATAAGCAGTAGAAAGTATTATAAAGCATTTCAATCAAACAACGGAACTACGTCAACTGGTTAAAAATCAATAGACCTAGTAATGTTATTGGTTTAGGTCCATTTTAACTACTGTGGCTTTTAGATACGCCGGGAAGCCGGAATTTTGCCCCCCAGGGGGATCTTTAACGTGCCAGTAACTCTACAGACATGGCTCCCTCGCATTTACGCTCCCTTAAATGCCAACTGACTGCGCCAGGATTAGATCCTGCAACTTAGGACACAGCAGGCGAGAACGTTACCGCTGATCCACGCAGACAGTCGGTTATAAATCAGAAGCATGTCCCGGTAGGATATCTCTGCATGGCTTTGGTGGCGTAGGCTAGTCGGTAGCATGCTGAATTGCTATGCTCAAGATCGCGGGTTGAAACCCAGTCGAAGTCGTCGGGCCCATGTCGTAGATTTATGGCATGTCAAAGAACCTACAACTACAATTGGTAGTGTAAAGCTAAAATGTGTAGGCCATTGTGTTAGAAACGCTCTATCAAGTTCCAACGTTCGCCGCTGGGAATCAGTGACAGTGGCGTCTGGTAGCTAAAGTTGGAACTAGTTGATATTTAAATTGGGTAACCCACGGGCGTTCATTTGAAATGCCCTTCTATGGCCATTGGCTGCAATTCAAATGTAAATATCAATGCATTTTGAAAATTAAGACTTAAGTAAACGTAAATGATATCAGCTCAAACACGAGCCAATATTTTAGTTTTCAGATCTAGAAAATGGCTGTTTAATAGTCAGAGAGCTAATTTAATGAATAAAGATGTGGACTGTTTTGTACAATAATATAAACTTAATGTCGAAGCAAGCCAATTTATTTCATCAGGATAATGCTCACAAACTTAGATGTAGTACACTGTTTGTTAATTTTCTTATGAAATACCTGGTCTGCCACATGACTGCTGTGAAGGTACGCTTCACAATTGTTATTGCCGAAATTATTTGTAAAATTGTTATTGTGTTGTTTTGTCAAATTCAGGAATGAACGGTTTCAAATCCACAGAAAATATACGAAGTACCTACAATTGAGCTATTTGAGACATTAAAATCATTTTATACTTTTCGTTTCACAAATCACACTGGTATTTTTACTAATTAACTGTAATGTTACTCAATTTTACGGAATAACTAGCTTTTGATAAGGTTAATAACTTGATATTTTAGCTTCGCCCGGTATCTTAAAGGGTTTGCCCAGCGTATGCTTAAAAGCCGCATGGACGGCAGGTCCCAGACGCTATTGAATAAGCCGAGGTGAACAGCGAAACTCCAAACACATATAGTCTACACTTCTCTAAATTCTTAACTCGTCACGACTCGACAGTTGATCCTGACCAACGCAGGGGTGATAGGCTCTCTCGCTCCGAAGCTAGTAATTAAAATTTCCACCGAATGGAGATTGTTGGAAGAAATGAAAACGGAAATTCACTTATAGTGGGCGACGTATTAAAGATAGATATATGCTGTCGTGGTCTTTTTTGTAGAACTTTTCATGCTGACCAATTCTTACACTCATAGTATAAAGATATTTTAATGCTTTACCCAGCGTAAGCTTAAAAGGTGCACGGACGCCAGGTTTTTTTTTCGACTCGATTCACTGAAATCGTGCTTTGCTTCCTTTGATCATAAATGAAGGTTTTCCTACAGAAATCTCCCTCGAGAAATCCTTTACTGAATGGTGAAAACCGTATCAAAATCAATTCAGTGGATTTCAGAATTACCCGTTACATCCAAGAATCGGGGACTTTATTGTATACTCTGTACGGATGCCCGCGACTATCATTGAAACAAATACAGGAATTTATAACTAGTAAGGGCTATTAATTCCTCGTAAGGCTCATTAAATACGTCACACACCGAGGGATACTCGTAGAGGACTGAACTAATAAATACAGAGCATTTTTAGCCTACTTTCGACTTTTGCAAAAAATGAAAGTAGACTTATGAGATCAACTCAGGGCGAAAAAAAGTGTGTATGTGTGTGTGAGAGAGAGAGAGAGAGTGAGATAGAGAGTCTGTGTGTGTGTGTGTGTGTGTGTGAGTGTGTGTACTCTGACTGTCTGTCCCCCCTATCAATTCGAACACGGTGAAACCGAATTGAACGAAATTTAGTACAGAGGTAGCACTAGCAAAGGACACCTCAGTGTCATGTTTTATATCGCCGCCATCTTGACGAAAACGTAATGGCGGCCACCCAAATATTCAAAGCTTAAATCACATTACGACTAACCTAATCATCCGATCTCTACCAAATTTTGCAACAACATACCTACATGTCGGGAGAATCCTTTGACCAAACTGCAAGGTCATCACCGCAATAGTTTGCGGTTGACAGCGATGTTTGTGCGCAAAGCGATTCCCCCTATTAATTCAAACATGGTGAAACCGATCGGAACGAAATTTGGTACAGAGGTAGCACTAGCAAAGGGCACCTCAGTCTCATGTTTTATATCGGCGCCGTCTTGACGAAAACGTAATGGCGGCCACCCAAATGGGCAAAGCTTAAATAAAATTACGACCAACATAATCATCTGATCTCTACCGATTTTTGCAAAAATATACCTTCATGTATGTAGAATCGTTTGACCAAACTATAAGGTCATCTGCCCAATAGTTTTCGGATGACGGCCATGTTTGTGTTTAATCGATTCCCCCTATTAATTGAAACACGGTGAAACAGAATGGAACGAAATTCGGTACAGAGGTAGCACTAGCAAAGGGCAACTCAGTGTCGTACATTTTATCGCCGCCATCTTTATGATAACTGAATAGCGGCCACTCAAACGTTCAAAACATAAAATCAAATTACGGCTAAACTAATCATCCGATCTCTACCAAATTTCGTAACAACATACCTTTATATAGGACGCGTCTTTAAACCAAACTAAAATGTCATCAGCCGTGCCATTTTAGGATGGCGGCCGTGTGATTTATGCATTTATTATAATCAATAGCTTAAGACCCACCAATTCCGATTATCGAGCCTAGGGTGGTTTAAGCTATCCTGAAGGTCGTGATCCGTTATTTATTATAATTTAATATTATAATATTACACTGTATGAGTGGCTTAAAAGAGCTGAGCCGTCTCTGACATACGACAAGATGGCAGCTGTCCTCATGTGCCTGTCCCATATTTCAGTAGTTTTAGTATGTTGTATGCGATATACCCTACGGATACAAAAATATAAACTTTGTATGAAATGATTTATAATGAAGATGTACAGCAGTGAAAAAATCGTTTATTTCAAGACATTATTTGCTAACACAATGTATCTAATATCTCTGTTAAGAACACTCTCGTATAAAGGACATGGTTAGCTCTGGGCTAGCGTGTTTAGTCTCTCACGTGGTTGACTCGGGATCGAATACTACTGCAGTTAACATTTTTTTCTTGAATTCTTTTACAAATGATGTACACGAGCTCTTGATACAGATACTGAATAAAATGCCATTTAGCTCGAAGGAGAGGCTAATGTATACTCTCGTTTGTTAATAAAATCACATCCCCAGCATCGCACATAAACAGAAGACATTAGGAAAAGGAGAATAGAAGGACTAGATACACGTTGTCAACAACCATAGTCTTCTCAATGCCTCTGTACGGTGCTGTCCTCTTGTGGGTTACGTGGGTAATATCGTTCCAAACATACCGCTGTGTATACCTGGTCTCCTGAAGTATGGCAATTTTGTAATAACGGTAGTTCAACTATTAGCCACGATCGCGCTCCGATTACCTTTAAACACTGCCAACTGGATGGCCTCCCTCCTGGCTACTTTATACTGCCTAATCATTGAACAATCAGAGGCGTAGAAGATAAATATTAATTCACTGTTAGGTCGCAGCAACAACCTACTGTGATCGGCGCGGATTTTTAAATGGAAGATACCCAAAACGAAGGATTCTTAAGTTTTGAGGCCTAATATCGAGATTAACGGACGTGAATGCATTACAATAAATTAGTTGTTTTGTTATTCAATCATCATAAAGTATATAATATTGATTTTGACACTTACTGGCTAATTATCAATATAAAAGAAAACAAACAATGCATGGTGGTAGAGGTGATTGTTTTAGGGACGAGGACTATGAGTTATAAATATAGCCATACATTTAGGAGAAAGTAGGCTATATGTTCTTTGCTGAACATCTTGTTTTATGTTCCTATGAATTAAAAGAGTAGAGTATATCAAAATTGTGACTTGTCTATTCTACTGTATAGTGGTTAGTGATTTAAAATGACTTATGTTTACAATGGAAATAATCACTCAGGTGAGGTAAAATTTATAAAACACCTGCTAAAGTAAAATCAGCTTGCTGGCCACCTCGAGCGCTAGTGTCGCTTCACCTACCAAGAGGATGCAATTTCGTAACGCAGCGGGCTTCGTGGCTCTGTATTTTAGTCTGTAGTAATACAACTCCGTCCTCCCAGGGTTGCCAATGTAGCTTTTCCCCCGCGAAATATAGCGTACTTTAAACTGAGGCTAGCGCCAAATAATTTTGAATCCCATATAGTGGGACAATACCAGCTTTTTTCCTTTTCTTGGTGGGAGAGAAGTTACAGCCTATGTAGATTAATCCAGTTTTTATTCAAAATAACGCGTTTTAATAAGGACTTAGAAAATTCAATGGGTACATTGACACTAATTTTGGGAACGTTATTAACTCCTTGAGCATGAGAGAACCGTCCACCGTGTTGCTTCATCTTACGTAAATATATGTCCAGCAATTCCCCGAATCTCCCAGTTACGAATGAGTGAAATTTGTCACATGAGTAGTGTAAGCAACTAAACCTTTTTCCGGCTGCATGTAGCATTTGTAAGGTAAGAAGGACCCTGGTAGGTGACAAAAATCTTCGAAAATGATATTTTAAGCATTCAGGGCTAATTGCAGTAAAAAAAAAGTCCTCTCGGCACGCCGGAAGGCGGAGGTAGATTTCACCGGACAAACTTGGGGATAGGCGAAAATAGGCAGAATATGCAGGTTTTCGTAGAAGGATCAGACCTCATTTATTGCGAGAAGGTATTTTATAATTGGAGCTTAATTAACTTTGTTTTTCGTCATTTTATGCTTATTTTAAACATTTTATTGTCTTATGGGAACGGTAACCTTCTTGTCATTTGGGGTCCATTTTTAGCCTACTTTTCACATTTTGCAAAAATGAGGAAAAAGTAGACTTATGAGATCGGGCAAATGTCTGTCTGTCTGTCTGTCTGTCTGTCTGGCTGTGTGTGTGTCCCCCCCTATCAACTCCTAAACGGCTGCAGCAATCGAAACAAAATTTGGTAGGAGTAAAGATCTATACCTGAATATCTCACGGCCATATTTGAAAATGATGCCAGTGCTACCAACTGCTAAAAAATCGCAATTGAAATTTGAGCTCCATGTTGGATATCTTGGAAAGTATGAATGGGAGCTATTTCAAAATTGGCACATGTACAGATCATAATATTTCAGTTTAATTTCCAGGAGGCTAAACATGGCAGTGTTGCCAAAATGATTATAAGCCTCCTGATAGGTCCAATTTTTAAATGCATAGAACTTCTATACTATCAATTGGAATTCAACCAAATTTCGTATGTTGTATGTGTACATAACCAGATATGACTGAGCGAATTCTTCAGACATACCAGGGCTGCCAACTGTTAATAAATGCTCCTAATTTATTTTATCCAAATACCAATATATCAGAAAGTATGCAAGCCGACAGCTTTAAACTATGCACACGTATAGTCCCTGACATTCTATATTAATTTGGAGTAACTTATATACGTCAGTGCTACCAACATGATTCTAAGCCTGCTGACAGGTCCAACTTTAAATACATGTAACTTCCATACTAGCATTTGGATTTCAACCAAATTTCGTATGTGCTATGTGTACCATAACAGATATGACTATGCGTATTCTAAGGAGCAACCAGTGCTGCCAACTGTTAATATGTGCTGTCCCTATTTTTGTTACCCTAATATCAATATATCAGAAAGTATGCAAGCCAATAGCTCTAAACTTTGCACACGTATAGTACCTGGCATTCTAGACGAATTTGGAGTAACTAATATGCGTCAGTGCTGCCAACATGATTCTAAGCCTGCTGATAGGTCCAATTTTAAAATGCATGTAACTTCTATACTAACTAATGGATTTCATTCAAAATTGGCACAACAATAGATCATATTATTTCAGATTAGTTCTGACCAATACATGCATGACATTGTTGCCAACATGATTTTACGCGCGCTGTTAGATCCAATGTTTAACTGCATGTAACGTCCATGCTATTCATTGGACTTCAACCAAATTTTGTATTTTGTACCTTAAGAGACGGAACTAAGAATATATTCAGTCATCAGGGCTGCCAACTGTAGTGCTCTATTAGGATACATTATGCCAGGTATACAGTATTTCGAACTAATTGGAAATTTCGATATTAGCAACTTAATTTCGTCATTATTCTAGATAGGTTCATATTCTGTAGAATAATCATTGGCATGAAAAGTAGGCTGTATAGTTCTTCACGGAACTTCTTGTTATACTTGTGGTCACACTGTCCTTATGCAAGGTTTCGACACTGATGTGTAACTATGTAACGGTCTGTTACTTCTTCACGTAAAATTATATCTCCCGCAGAGATTTTGGTTGGTTCCTCAGTTTAGGGGCTGCGACAACGCGGTCATGTAACCCCGTGTACTTAGGGATGGCTGTATTAGTCTGTAATTCAGGTAAGGACTGCAGACGGTCAATTTCAAGCAGTAGTTCCTAATTTTGCTACCAGGTACTACCGTCAATGACACCTAGCTGTGAACTTGGCTACTAGATGCCACCCCAACCAGCAACTCGTAACGAACGTTGGAACTTCCCCTCCAAAGAAAAGCATACTGAGGGATTTTAGCGCTCTTAGAAAATCCGACGACTTCGGCCGGCTTTGAAACCGCGACCTTGGGCATAGACAGTCTGCATGCTACCAGTTACGTCACCGAAGCCGCTTCCCACTTAGTCAGATGTCAAAATCAACCCCTGGCACCATCCAGCCCATGACGGGCTAAGGCCGACCAAGCGACCGCTGCCCAGCCATTTGGCCTGCAGATATTGGGGTGACGCGTGATCAGCGCGTCGGGTCCCTCGGCCGTTAATATTGGTATTCGTGATCGGGGTGCTGTCTCACTGTCAGACAGCTACTCAATTGTCCTCACGAGGCTGAGTGCACCCCGTTCCAACCCTCACGTCAGTTTTAAAATCCCTGACGGAGCCGGGGATCGAACCCGGGGACTCCTAGTGAGAGGCAGGCGCGCTACCCCAACACCACGGGGCCGGCTTAGTCAGATGGAAATACTGAATCTGATCTCGTGCAAGTGCGTTGTCATGGCAACGGCTCATCCCTCATCAATTTAGTTGTGTTGCCATGGCAACCTCTGATAGCTCTTGGCATTTTCTTATAATTCCGAAATCATTTTTCTCACCCCTTGGCGTAATGGTGGGTCATATCAAAAATTCTTTCAGACAAAAGTTTTAGGTAATTATTAGGGGAATATTGTCCATTTTGTACGGTGTTGATATTGTGCCTATTAAGAGAGATATGATTAATGTTTCCCGAAAAACCCACTTTTTTCCACCCCTTTGGTCAATGGTTGGTGCTATCAAAAAACTTATTTGACATAAATTGTTGGCACTTATCCGACACATATTATGAACTTTGAATGGATTCGATATTTTACGTATTAAGAGAGTTATAGCGAAATTTCAATTTTTCGAAAAAAAGCCCCCCATTTTCACCCCCTTCGACCGATTTTGCCCATTAACGAACTCGACTGAGATTTTATAGGGATACATATTATGTAAAAAAATCAAAGTGATTGGTGCAAAATTACGGCAGTTATCGTGTCCACAAGAAACTGATATATATATATATACAAGCTGACCCGGCAGCTGTTGTCCTGCCAATCAAAGAAAGTGTTGTAACTTTTTTTTTGGAAGTGATTTTGGATACACAATATTTTTTTCAATTTCTGTTAATTGCCTCTAAACTATCGTGAAATGAATTAACTAATCTAGAAACAATCGTGGGAGCGTGCACAACTCTCGCAATCAGATAAATGGCATATAACGCATAAGGGATTTTGTTTAAATGATTCGTGCGCTGTCACTCATTTGTTGAATCTACTCGTGCTCTACCAACTGTGAAATGGATTTACTAAGTTAGAAAGCTTCACGTAAATGTACACAACAACTCATCAAAGTTTCATCGCAATCGATGAATAGTACATGAACGCATACGGGATTTTGTTGGAACGCTTCGCGCGTCGTCACTCATTTGTTACATCTACTCGTGCGCTACCAATATTGTAAATGGATTTACCAAGTTGAACACCTTCCCTGGCGTGTACACAACAACTCATCAAAGTTTCATCGGAATCGGATGAATGACATATGAACGCATAGGGGATTTTCTTGAAACGATTCGCGTGCCGTCACTCATTTGTTGAATCTACTCATGCGCTATATATTGTAAAATAGATTTACTAAGCCTGAAACCTTCTCTGGAGTGTACTCAATGGTTCACCAAGGTTTCATCGCAAACGGATGAATGATATATGATCGCATACGGGACATTGTGGAAACGATTCGCGCGCCATTGCACATTTGTTGAATCTACTCGTGCGCTAACTATTGTAAAATGGATTTATTAAGCCAGAAACCTTCCATAGGGTGTACACAACATCTCACCCAAGTTTCATCGTAATCGGATGAATGGTATTTGAACGCATACGGGACTTTATTGAAACGCTTCGCGCGTCGTCGCTCATTTGTTGAATCTACTCGTGCGCAACCTCCTGTGAAATGGATTTACTAAGTTAGAAACCCTCACGTAAGTGTACACAACATCTCGCCCAAGTTTCATTGCAATCGGATGAATGGTATATGAACGCATACGGGACTTTGTTTAAACTTTCGCGCGTCGTCGCTCATTTGTTGAATCTACTCGTGCGCTACCTATTGTAAAATGGATTCACTAATCCAGAAGCCTCCCCTGGAGTGTACATAACATCTCACCCAAGTTTCATCGCTATCGGACGAATGGTATTTGAAAGCATACGGGACTTCGTTGAAACGCTTCGCACGTCGTCGCTCATTTGTTGAATCTACTCGTGCGCAACCTCCTGTGAAATGGATTACGAAGTTAGAAGCCTTCACTTAAGTATACAAAACAACTCATCAACGTTTCATCTCAATTGATGAATGGAATATAAACTTATACGGGATTTTGTTGAAACGCTTCACGTGTCGTCACTCATTTGTTGAATCTAGTCGTGCGCTACCTATTGTAAAATTGATTTACTAAGCCAGAAGCCTTCCCTGGAGTATACACATCATCTCACCCAAGTTTCTTCGCTATCGGACGAATGGTATTTGAACGCATACGGGACCTTTGTGAAACGCTTCGAGCGTCGTCGCTCATTTGTTGAATCTATTCGTGCGCTATCTATTGTTAAATGGATTTACTAAGCCAAACACCTTCCCTGGAACTCACTCAACATATCACCCAAGTTTCATCGCAATCGGATGAATGGTATATGAACGCATACGGGACTTTGAAACGCTCTAACGTGCAGAGACAAACAGTAGAATTCGACATCACTGCCACCTTTGGTATAGTACACAATTTTCCGCCACGGGCGGAGTGCATGGAATGGCGGTTGTTACACAGGTTGCGACCAGGTGGCTCTAACGTGCAGAGACAAACCGTCAGCTTTCACCAAGGCCAAGGCTAGTGGTTTCCATGACGACTATTTTTGACTGTATATTTTGGTTCTAAAATTGTGTGCAAATTGTGGTTCTAAAATTGTGTTCATTCAATCTACCGGGTCAGATTGTAAATCTAAACCATACATGGACCCACCCTAATATACATACCAAATTCCATCAAAATCGGTCCAGTCGTTTAGGAGGAGTTCAGTCACATACACACGTGTCGAAGAATTATATATATAAAGATATATATACATACATAAATTATATATAAACTTTTGAACTGACGGTGGTTTTGGGGTCTGGGGGATGTGAAACGCGAAGATATGTCGAAATTTTCCCGAAGTCGAAACATGGGACCCATTGCAATAGTTAGCTTTCTAATGAAATCTACCTAACAGAATACACATAAAAATGAGTATTGAATAACTCATACACCACATGATACATCGTGAGAGGACATGGCCACTTTTGCTGAGACCTCTGTAAATGTTTTCTCTTGTTGAGAGATACGCAGTCTTCATGTTGGTAGCACAGATAGATTTGCATGGACTTTCCTCCATGTAGATTTGAGTATACTTTGTTCCTGTCAGGGGAACTGGAATGTTCTAGATTTACAATTGAAGTGAGACATTTTAGTTAAAAATTAACTTAATTTTTTAAAGAACTGATTTGTTTTTTTCTTTTGTGCATATTGTATTAGGCCTACTCGAAAACTTCGGGATCAAAATACATGAAACTTTTCTTGTGTAATAATATCTCATTGAGAAATGGAAATACTTCTAGAGTTATTTTTAATTCATTTGAGGGGCTTGAGATATCCTGGTCATCAACCCCGTGCAGTTCGGAAAGTGTTGAAGCTCTCTTGCAACCTGCATTGCAGTGATGATTGTAGTTGTGTGTGTAAATGTATCCGGGACAGGGATAGGGTAGACGCTTCAGGACTTTAAGTAAGGCACTATCCCGGCAATTTCCTGTAGGGATTGTGGCAAAACCCGGGGTAAAACCACACTCTTGATATCCACTGTCAGCACCGGGATTCGAACCTACGATATCCGTACTTACCGCAGCTGCCCTCGCGACCATGGTGCTCGTTTGACGAGCCTGGCTACACCGCGGGATGGAATGCTTGTAGAATTTGGCTTGAGTAACTATAACGTCCCCCCGTCCCCCAATTGGTCGATCCTGGCTACGTAAACAGTAGCCTATTCGAATTCAAGGAGAAATCACCGGACATGTAACATAACCTATAACTCTCACATTGTAGAGAATACTTTCATCAAATTATACTACATTCCCCAAAGCTAGGAGAACGCCTAACAATCATTGTCTATTCATATCACGATACGTACTTTACAGTTTTATTTATAATGGTCAAAGACGAGAAATGAGGGCCGGCGCGATGTAAGCCTATACCAGTATAAACATAACCTTATTACTCTATTTTTAGCCTACTTTCGAATTTTGCAAAAAATTAAATTAGCCTACTTTCGATTTTTGCAAAAAATGAAAATAGACTTATGAGATCAACACAGGGCCAAAAATTGTGTGTCTGTCTGTGTGTGTGTGTGAGTGTGTGTGTGTACTCCGAATGTCTCTGTCGTCCCCCCCCCCCCCATTATCAATTCGAACACGGTGAATCCGAATTGAACGAAATTTGGTAAAGAGGTAGCACTAGCAAAGGGCACCTCTGTGTCATGTTTTATATCGCCGCCATCTTGACGTAAACGTAATGGCGGCCACCCAAATGTTCAAAGCTTAAATAAAATTACGACTAACCTATTCATCCGATCTCTACCACATTCTGCAACATTATACCTTTATATAGGAAGAATCTTTTGACTAAACTACAAGGTCCATTGCCCAATAATCTGCGGATAGCGGCCATGTTTGTGTGCAAATTATTCCCCCTATCTATTCAAACACGGTGAAGCGGAATTGAACAAAATTTGGTACAGAGGTAGCACAAGCACTAGGCATCTCAGTGGCATTCCTTATATCGCCGCCATCTTGACGTAAACGTAATGGCGGCCACCCAAATGGTCAAAGCTTAAATAAAATTACGACCAACCTATTCATCTGATCTCTACCAAATTTTTCAACGTTATACCTTTGTGTGTGTAGTATCTTTTGACCAAATTACGAGGTCATCTTCCCAATAATTCGCGAATGGCTGCCATGTTTGTGTGCAAATTATTCCCCCTATTTATTCAAACACGGTGTAACGGAATTGAACGCAATTTGGTACAGAGGTAGCACTAGAAAAGGGGACCTCAGTGTCATGTTTTATATCGCCGCCATCTTGACGTAAACGTAATGGCGGCCACCCAAATGGTCAAAGCTTAAATAAAATTACGACCAACCTATTCATCTGATCTCTAACAAATTTTGTAACATTATATCTTTATGTATGAAGAATCTTTCGACCAAACTACGAGGTCATCTGCCCAATAATTTGCGGATGGCGGTCATGTTTATGTGCAAATTGATTCCTCCTATGTATTCAAACACGGTGAAGCGGAATTGAACAAAATTTGGTACAGAGGTAGCACAAGCACTAGGCATCTCAGTGTCATTCCTTATATCGCCGCCATCTTGACGTAAACGTAATGGCGGCCACCCAAATGTTCAAACTTAAATCAAATTACGACCAACCTATTCATCTGATCTCTATCAAATTTTGCAACGTTATACCTTTGTGTGTGTAGTATCTTTTGACCAAATTACGAGGTCATCTTCCCAATAATTCGCGAATGGCAGCCATGTTTGTGTGCAAATTATTCCCCCTATTTATTCAAACACGGTGTAACGGAATTGAACGCAATTTGGTACAGAGGTAGCACTAGAAAAGGGGACCTCAGTTTCATGTTTTATATCGCCGCCATCTTGACGTAAACGTAATGGCGACCACCCAAATGGTCAAAGCTTAAATAAAATTACGACCAACCTATTCATCTGATCTCTAACAAATTTTGTAACATTATACCTTTATGTATGAAGAATCTTTTGACCAAACTACGAGGTCATCTGCCCAATAATTTGCGGATGGCGGCCATGTTTATGTGCAAATTGATTCCTCCTATGTATTCAAACACGGTGAAACGGAATTAAACGAAATTTGGTACAGAGGTAGCACTAGGAAAGGGCACCTAAGGTATAATGTTTTATATCGCCGCCATCTTGACGTATACGTAATGGCGGCCATCCAAAAGTTCAAAGCTTAAATCAAATTACGACCAACCTATTAATCTGATCTCTACCAAATTTTGTAACTTCATACATTTGTGTATGAAGAACATTTTGACCAAACTACGAGGTCATCTGCCTAATAATTTGCGGATGGCGGCCATGTATATGAGCAAATCGATTCCCCCTATCTGTTCAAACACGATGAAGCGGAATTGAACGAAATTTGGTACAGAGGTAGCACTAGCAAAGAGCACCTCAGTGTTATGTTTTATATCGCCGCCGTCTTGACGTAAACGTAATGGCGGCCACCCAAATGATAAAAGCTTAAATCAAATTACGACCAACCTAATCATTTTATCTCTACTAAATTTTGCAACATAATACCTTTATGTATGAAGAATCTTTTCACCAAACTACGAGGTCATCTGCTCAATTATTTGTGGATGGTGGCCATGTATGTGTGCCAATCGATTCCCCCTATCTATTCAAACACGGTGAAAACGAATTGATCGAAATTTGGTACAGAGGTAGCACTAGCAAAGGGCACCCCAGTGTCATGTTTTATATCGCCGCCATCTTGACAGAAACGGAATGGTGGCCACCCAAATGTTAAAAGCTTAAATCAAATTACGACCAACCTAATCATTTGATCTCTACCAAATTTTGCAACAATATACCCTTTTTGTGGGAAGCATCTTTTGACTGAACTACAAGGTCATCAGCCCAATAGTTTGCTGATAGCGGCCATGTATGAGTGCAAATCGATTAATCATATCAATTCAAACACGGTAAAACCGATTTGAATGAAATTTTGTACAGAGGTAGCACTAGAAAATGGCACCTCATATTCATGTTTAATATCCGTTTAACACGTATTTCAACAAGCTACTACAACCAACATTCAATTATTTTCCTTGACAAGGACAGAGAGTTATAACAATACCCATGCATTTAGGAGAAGGTAGGCTATATATTCTTTACTTAACATCTCGTTTTTTAAAGAATCGATACAAACGATTGGAATATTCCTATTATTAGCACAACCAAATGAAACTAGGAAATAATTTCTCCCAAAACATCGTTTTATTGGCGATGAACCGTGGATATTACACAGCAATAACAGTAGCCATTTTCAAATTGATTTTTACCGTAATCGATTGCTTTCACGACAATAATCGATGTTCGAACATATCGATTATTACTCGTAAATATCGATAATTTAGCCGAAATTTCCATTGCTAGGAGCTCTCAAATTTCAAAGTTGCAGGGCGAAAATGTAACAAAACATTATGTTTAATATTTTTCGGTAAATTGGGCACTTTTCGCATTTATCGCATTTATGGGAATAATTCGCAAGAACCCCTAGTTATCGCACTTTGTCGCACATTCAGCTTCTCAAATTCCGGGTATACATAGTCATAATAGTTACCAAATTGTTGAAAAACCGAGAAAATAGTAAATTTCGCATTTATCGCAATTGCGATTTTCCCGTATCCCTACGTATTGGTTATCGTGTTGGGATCTTGGATGGTCCTCGACATGCAGTTTCATTGGCGCCCGCAGCCCCCCCCCCCCCCGTATGGAAACCTGAAAAGTTAAGCGATATGACAATCTGACTGAGAACAAACTCGTTTTGCAAATGTGTCCATTCATTAATTTTGTGACATATAGTCTATAATAACTGTAGTACCGACAGTAGTGACTACGCTGGCTAAAGCGCAGTGTTAGGTCATGGGGCCAAGCTCTCTGCTGACTCGGTAGACGCATGGGTTCGAGCCCCACCGTCGGCCGTCCTTGAAATGGTTTTCCGTGGTTTACCGATTTTCAACACCAGACAAATGCTGGGACGGTACCTTCTGACAGGCCACGGCCGCTTCCTTCCACATCCTTCTCCAATTTCATTCACCTTAATCAATTCTATATCTCATCCCGCCGCGCATGTCACCCACGGGCGTCGAATAGAAAGACCTGCACTCGGTCTCTGAAGAGACCAAACGACAAAAAAAACTGTAGTTCAGATATGTAACGTTCGATCGGGCGCGATATTAAATATAGTGGCAGTGGGCGCATTAAGCCTGTCTGGCACACGTCCGAAGTCAGAATTTAAAAAATATTACCACAATATTTGCCGAAGAACAGTTTTGAGTGAATACACTCATCCAGTCTCTGCGTAATTCGAAATGGTGCACGATCAGGCGCAATGTGCCTGGCAGATCACTTCTGCAACAACACCAAATGTGTAGAAGGGTCTTTGAACAAACTGCCCTATATAGACTTGAATGTCATGTTGAAAGGTTCAAGTAGCTTCATCCCCGCGAATGACGAATACGAGACAAGAATTAACTCGTGTGCCTGTCAAATCAGTTGCGCCCATCGGAAGGTTAAATATCATCCTACATTTTGTGCCCGTCAGACGAGAGTTTCTGGGAGCAGCCGGTCTTAAACAGCCCTTCCAAGACCCTCCCCTGGCCAACACACAGGACTCGGGGAAAAATGTATTCGTAGGTTGGCCTAGAACGTAAAACTCTACTCGGGGCAGTCGGGAATATGAGAGTTCTATTCTTACGGCCAGCCCAGTGGAATACACCCACAGGAAACACACAAAACAACCACGAAATAATGAGGACAGGCTTAAGTTAAGATCACACTAAATTTATTTGACATATCACAGACCCCTAGCCTACTTCTGAGAGGTGAAAATCGGCTAGTCCGAATCTAAACTGCCATGAAAAGAAAGTCAAAAATAACTCCTATCTAAAGTCAATATTAAACCTCTCGAAGTCCTATTCACAAATCAGAGAATAATTCAATCACTAAGAGAGAAATACGTAACGATTCCCAAAGCAATTACATCGGAGATTTACTAATAACAATAAGGACAGGCGTAATCTACTAGCAAGAAAGATAGTTTCTTGTTTACAATGCAAAGTCAAATTTACGTTTATCAATAGCACAATAAGAATAGCTAATCAACGATGCTATTCTCTCCAACATTTAGATTTACAAGAAATTTTGCCAGCCCTATGTGATATAAAAAAATACTGACAAACGAGACGCGTTTATCCTAGGAAAGTTGGAAAAAAAGAACAAAGCTATGTACAATCTGTTGCTAATTGAATTAAGTCGAAGAAATATCAAAGCTATTTACAAAACAAATTTCACAGGCTCAGTACACTCCTACTGGTAATGCAATCGGCATACCTACCTGCACAGTTCCCTGCGGTTTCCAGAGAAATAGTCATAAGTGTAATGGGAAAACATACGTTGGCGACTGCTGCGACAGGCCGCCACTTTTATTTCACTTATCATCATAACGACCGGGTTTTCAATTTATCCCGTCATTAGATGATCGTCGTCTCAAGATCGGGGATAGTCAAAGTGTATTTACATAACGTCGAAACTCACAAACTCTAAGAAATTTTCAGAAAACAAATTTAAGATTAGCATAAATTCGTTGAGATTAAATAATTATTTAGTTTTCAGCTTAGTTCAAAATTCTGTCACTTGATTATTATTATCAATATTAATTCACTATTAATCCTCAAAGTGTCATGGTATACTTTTAGTTACCAATAAATGTGACTAGTGTAGCTCTAAATATGGGAGAAACATCTAAGAAACACTTCATATTATCAATGAATCACTGTTCACTAGCTTGATAAACACCCTGTATTCGATATCAATAACACGGACTCGTCAGTCACAATCATCTGTCAACTTGCCATAAGCGTACACAGTATAAGTACACGCCATAAGCGTACACAGTATAAGTATAATAACTTATACCCCTAAACATTCGCTCCTCTAGACACTACAATAGCATGATCCTAATTTATACGAAGATGACCCATTCGTGTACTTGAGCTCGTAATAACTGTTCGGTTTTATTTTTTATTTTTATGGCAACGTATACTTTCAATATCAAAAATTTACCATGAAAAGTAGTCGGAATATCATAATCTTCAATAATTAGCCAGTGTCTAATATATTACAGAATGCTGTCTGTACCCAAAGGATCAGTTCTCAAGCATCTGATCTAGACCTCCCTCGAACTCGTGTTCTCTAGCGTGCATAGATACACATTTCATTCATTCCGATTATGTCATCGATTGTCGAGAATAAAATAAATGAGCAAAGCCTCCTCGGCACACTGGTTATGCGTCAAACAGGTTACCAGCAGTGGTGACAGCAACAAGCGGGTTCTCAGAATGCACCACTGCCTTGTAAATTCACATACAGATTACTGCTACAAAAGGCTTGCTTCTGAAGTGATCAATACCTCGGCCTTCACACAGCCTTGAAAAACATTTGCTAACCTTCAACTGTTCGTTATTATAGAATAGTGTCCTACATTCTTATACACGCAATCTGCCGTAAAGCCACATACATTCTCGGCTCGTACTAAATACAGTATAGCAGAAAGTTATTTACAAAGCAACCTTCCTCCAGGCGCTCTTTGAAACGATACGTATGACCAGATATAATTATCAACTAAACATTAAACAATCCTACCTATCAGAATGAAGAAAAATCGAAAGTTCGTCTAAAACTTTACCACTGTTAAAATATCTAACCCTGTTACATGATAAATTGAAGCGTTGATCACTTACATGTCGTCGTTCATTACAGTTTTCGCCCGGGTCATCACGGCGATTTCATGGCCTACCTCCATTGCCATGCTTATAACTCCAGCATTTCCTGACATCAATCGCCCTCCCAGGTCATGTTTTAACGACTCCATGATCACATCTTCCATAGTAAAAGGACAATTATACATTTGGGCGGGATTTCCATAACCATGTGCTCCCATGTTGAATAATGTCATTCCTGTAGCGTTATTTTTACAGCTTAAAAGAATACTTTCACTGTATCTACAATTGTGCTGTATAAGCAAGAGTGGCCATAACACCTGTCACTGACGTTACAAATATCATTAATATGATATTTGGCAACACTGCAAACTGTTTTAGTTGCTCTCACGTTCACACCGCGGGATCATCGAACATCGCTTCAATCTGCTGTCGTATGAAATAAATATTCACTGTTCATTCTACCGATACGTTAGATAATTATTATCCGACTGTAATTAGCTGTGGAGATTTATTCTTATACACTTAGATAATAACATATTTTCACGAATAGTTAGACCACATGTCTACTAAATTACATGTCCTCATGTGCATTGTATGAAACATATTATAACTCGGCAAATACACCAAAATACTGCAGAGTACTGATTGAAATAGTTATACAGTCCACTGCTCTCACAATGATGATCAATTATACTCAACTCTTGCACGAATATAACGTGGATTATCAATTATACATCACTTATGAAAAAAAAAGTTCACCCACCATGGGAGTCTGTCAGATCGAGTGTATCACGCAAATTAATGCTGAAATATGTGTCTCACGAAGTCTCAGTGCACTGTGCACGATGTGATGAGTAATTATATCCAATTTTTACAATGATATAACGTGGATTATCAATGGTAGACTTCACGTATATATAAACACATTCACCCACCATGGGAGTCTGTCAGATCGAGTGTACCCGTATCACGCAAATTAATGCTGAAATATGTGTTTCACGAAGCCTCACTGCACTGTACACGAAGTGATGAGTAATTATATCCAATTTTCACAACGATATAACGTGGATTATCAATGGTAGACTTCACGTGTGTATAAACACATTCACCCACTATGGGGTCTGAAAGATCGAGTGTATCAGGTCGAATAAGACGGGAGTAAACTGTAACAGCTGTAGTCAAGTGTTGATCCAATTAATTCCGATCGCGTTTCTGCGATGTTATACTTTTATCAGTGCCCAAAATAATTCCACAAATTCCAAAATAAAGATGCTGGTGAATTCCAAACATTTTCAGGGTTTATAAATAATATAGGGCACACAACAAAAGTTATCCAGACACCAAAGTCAATCATAGAGTTCACATGCCATTCAGGTGCGTTCAGCGTAGTTCCAAAGTGAGTTCTTGGATACTGTCGTTACGCTGCCATCGATCTTCAGATCGAGAATGAGCAACGGGGCTCAATATCTCACTTATGCTGGTGCGCTTTCGCGTGTTGAAAAACACTTGAGTAATGTTACAAAGTCATATTGTAATTTATATGCGCATACTTTTCATTCGTGTGTATTGGGTTTACAAAGAACGGCCACCTATACTGTGTCTGTGAGGTTATAACATTATTTATTTCGTGTGCATGGTCTAGTAATGGGTTTATTTCACTTAAAGGTATCGGTAAGTAATGTAATACTTTCTTAATAATATATAATCCAAAAACGACATGGGCGCCAGCACGGTGGGAGGGCCGTCTCCCCTCCCCTGGATTTCCGAGAATGTTGATATTCGATTGTTCATTGTCACACCAGTTTACTTCATATTTGGAAGTTACTGATATTCAACTGACAACTGTTACAACAGATAATTTCTTTAATGTTCTTGACGTAATGTGTATTTACATTTAAAATGATTGTTCTAATGCTGTCATACAGTACACCACCAATGGAAACATAGCTCCAATTTTCAATATGGTTTTGCCGAGTGTTAAATACCGGTACGGTACCGTATGTTTCCCTAACACTATCATGAGTGGTGGGCACCCCACTTCGGCAGTGGCGATATGAAAGCACGTTCTGGAGATATTTTTAGACGTTGCAACACCACTAGCGGATCTTAACCCCCCCCCCCCCCAAAAAAAAAGTTTTCTTGTCTGACTAATACAACACTGGTCCCGTAAGGTCGCCCTTAAAATATTGGATTATGTACTGTTTTAGGCCCGAATGTATGGTGGGACAAATTGGACAACTGCCCAGGGTGGCATACTTTAGGGATGGTCAAATTTCTGGAAAACTGTACAAAACCGCTTGGGCTTTATACGTCAAGTTATTAAATATTAAACCCCTCACAAGAGAATATACTTTGGCAATGCAGATTATTTAAGGACATAAGAGAAAGTATCGTCCTAGTCACCTTGATGTTCTTGCTGTTGATCTGACTTGAATGTGAAATTGTACTAATGAGGAAATCCTAAACTTGTTATTTAAATATTTGGTGTTTTAGCCATTGGTTGTGTATGTCTGTTAAAATTTAATGTAAATTCCTTGTATTAGGTTTATTTCTATTTGTTGTTGTTTGAGTCTTCAGTCTTTTGGCTGGTTTGATGCAGCGCTCCGTGCTTCCCTCTCCTGATCTAAGCGTTTTATCTCTACATAGCTACCACACCCTAAATCCAACGCAATCTGTTTAACATATTCTGACCTAGGTCCACCCCCACAGTTCTTATCCTCGACCCTTCCTTCAATAATTAACTTTGCTATTCCTGGGTGTCTTAGTATGTGTCCTACCAACCTTATCTTTTCTCTTTATTAGCAGTCGCCAGAAACATATCTCCTCTCCCACTCGTCTTAATACCTTTTCATTTGTAACCCTATCTGCCCATCTGATCATCATTCGCCTGTAACACCACATTTCAAACTTTTCAATTATCCTCTTTTCTGCTGCACCAGTAGTCCAAGTTTCACTTCCATAGAGTGCCACGCATAGTTAAATACACACACAGATGAAGGAAACCTTAATAAATCAACATTTTCCTAGTCGGGGATAGCAATTTTGTTTTGTTTTCCAGAGGTGTCAGGAGCTCTAATTATGGGACGGACAGTATTATACTTTCCCCATTCTTATGCCAGTTTGTCTTCCCATGATCGTTATTCGTGCCGCGAAATTTTTGTTTTTAACAAGGTGTGCAATAGTACTGTGGCTCATTTCATGAGAACAAAGCGATTATTGCCACGAATTTACTGCAATCTACCATTGTTGTAATGTTATATAAATAAAAAATATAATAAAATAACCCCTGGCACTACTGCCTTTGAAGGGCCTAGGCCTACTAAGCGACCGCTGTCCATCCTTTTGGCCTACAGATATTAGGGTGACGCGTGATCAGCACATCGGGTCCACTCGGCCGTTAATCTTGGTTTTCGTGACCAAGGCACTGCCTCACTGACAGATAGCTACTCAATTGTCCTCACGAGGCTAAGTGCATCCCGTTTCAGCCCTCACGTCAGTTTCTAAAATCCCTGATGGAGCCGGGAATCGAACCCGGCGCCTCTAGGTGAGAGGCAGGCGTGCTAACCCAATATCACGGGGCGGTGCCGGTAGTGTTATATCGAAGCAATCTATAATAGTGAAATTGTCCTGCGATATTTGTGCCTTTATCAAAGCTACTAACATTCGCACTCTCAATCGAATGTAGACGGCAGGTCAGTCGTGACAAAATGGTGAACTCAATGGTGATACACGTCGTATTGTTGTATATGATTCTAATGGTGGCAAGGCAGCCAATTTTGGATACTCAACATGTACCGGTACTTATGAGCGTAGTAGCTTCACAGAATAAAGATTAAGCTCGACCTAAAGCTTAGCCGTAATAACCATCAATTTGAAATGGGTACGGTACGTCAATAAATACAAAATATATCCGATCACCAGTAACCATAAAATATATATCCGATTATCAGTAATCATAACTTGCATATTTAGGCCTAGTCTGTCCCTTAGCCTGACAGTTCTGGGAAATAGTATTTTAAAAGAAGAAACTTATAAATTAAGTGTATAAAAAGTACGTTTTATGATTACGGCTGCGTGAGTAGCGCCTTTCTTTTCCAGGCTCGTATGAACAATCTGGAAGACCTAAAGACCATAGATCTGCATTTTGCCCAAAATATCTCCAAAATGGACGTAAATCCATACGTGGCATGCATTGTAAAAAGGACATAATGCATTATTTTGGCCTTAAACCCATCTGTGTAGCTGAGTACCTCAATTTACGCTCCACGCTGAGGACTGGGTACTTGAATATTCGAAATTTGCTTGCCGACGCTGACAGCAGCCATCCTGTGTGTGATAATTTCAACACTACCTTCAGGAGTATGCCACGTTGGTACCATGTGTTATGTACTGGGTCACTAATCTCAAAACTACGGTACTCTAAAATAACATAGCTTATACACACTCGCATACTGACACCACACGGATTATTAGATATATTTCACTCACAGTCAAGTACAAGGGGGAAAGGTTAAAGCAGTTCCCAAATAAAGCAACAACATTAACAATAATGCCAGTTATTGATTATAACAAGGCTAATTTCCTCTCTTTAAGGGTGGCTTCGTTGGCGTAATTGGTAGCCTGCTGAGCTTCTACGCCCAAGATCGCGGGTTCAAACCCAGCCGAAGTCGTCGGTTTTTTAAGAGCATTAAGAATCCCTCAGTATGCCTTCCTTAAGAGGGGAAGTAAAGCCGGTGGTCCCATGTCATAGATTTATGGCATATTAAATAACCTTCCACTATTTACACCTGTGTGAAGCTAAATTAGGTTGGAATGTAAACATCGCTCAGGTTCCTACGTTCGTCGTCAGGAGCCGACTACGGTGGCTTCTAGCAGCCAAGTTCTGAACTAGTGGTTGTTGACGGTGGCGTTTGGCGGCAAAAGTAGGAACGACTTGAAAAATCCAAAGTCTGCAGTCCTTACTTGAATTAAGAAACAGAAACACTCACTAATACATTCATCACAATTAACACCGGTTATCAGACAGATTCTACACACACCCAAAGGACACGGGGCTACATTACCGCGTTGTCGCTGCCCCTAAACTGAGGAACCAATCAACCAAACCTCTTTAAGGGTATCTAGTCTTAACAAACATACATTTAATAAAACACGGCATAAGCTCAAAATTCAACATTATGAATAGTAACACGGGCCGTGAAAGTCTAAATGATAATATTAGAAACCTCTATGGCGAGGATATTTTATTCCTGAGGAAGAAAGACATGGTTTCTTTCGAAACGCGTCGAATTTTAATATAATAAAACACGGCATAATTCCAAAATTCAACATTACGAATAGTAACACGGGCCGTGAAAGTCTAGATGATAATATTAGAAACCTCTATGGGGAGGATATTTTATTCCTGACGAAGAAAGACATGGTTTCTATCGAAACGCGTCGAATTTTAATATAATAAAACACGGCATAAGCCCAAAATTCAACATTATGAATAGTAACACGGGCCGTGAAAGTCTTAATGATAATATTAGAAACCTCTATGGGGAGGATATTTTAATCCTGACGAAGAAAGACATGGTTTCTTTCGAAACGCATCGAATTTTAATATAATAAAACACGGCATAAGCCCAAAATTCAACATTATGAATAGTAACACGGGCCGTGAAAGTCTAAATGATAATATTAGAAACCTCTATGGGGAGGATATTTTATTCCTGAAAAGAAAGACATGGTTTCTTTCGAAACGCGTCGAATTTTAATGTAATAAAACACGGCATAAGCCCAAAATTCAACATTATGAATAATATTCATACAGTTGTAATAAAGATTGGTGAGGTCATAGTAACTAATGTTTATAAGCCTCCAGTCTCTACATGGCCACCTCGAGTTCTTCAAGTGCAAGATCACCCTGCAGTCTATATAGGTGATTTTAATAGCCATCATGAAGATTGGAAGTTTACTATTTCTGATGTCAATGGAGAAAATCGCGTGAGTTGGGCTGGGCTGAGGAACATAAAATCCATCTTGTATTCCATGCAAAAGATAGAGGTACCTTTAGATCAGCTGCATGGAAACAGGAATATAACCCGGAACTGGTGTTTGTCTCCTGTGACAACAACTACCGGCCATTGTGTACTACACGGAAAGTTCTACCAGCTTTTCCGCACAGTCAACACCGCCCAGTATATCTTGAAGTTGGAATACAAATCCCTCTTGTGACTTCATATCCTCGCCCACGCTGGAACTTCAAAAAAGCGGACTGGAAAGCTTTCTCAGAAGAATTAGATAAATATGTCCGATGGATACCTCCAACGAGTGACAATTATGGTAGATTTGTTGGAGCTGTAATTACAATAGCCAAAAAAACACATTCCAAGAGGGTTCAGGAAGGAATATATTCCTGGATGAACTGATACAAGTGAAAAGCTGTACCAAGAGTTCCTGGCAAGTGGTGAACAAGAAATTGCTGAAGAACTACTTGGTAGCCTTGATAATGCTCGGAAGGAAAAGTGGATTGAAACCGCAGAATCTATTAACTTCAGTAAATCCAGCAGAATAGCCTGGTCACTCTTGAGAAAACTTGGAGGAGGTACCCCTATCGTCCGTGGACATAAAAATTTCAATCCTAAAATGGTTGCTTCCAATATAGTTTCAATGCCTCGAACAGCTAGATACAGAAATCACACAAAATATATCAAGAAAGAATTGGCCAATCTCTAAGCCACAAGTAATTCTGGATCAGAATACACTAAACCCTTCACCATCCAGGACATTGAACCAGCGCTGAAAGATGTAAAAAGCGATAAGGCAACAGGATTTCATGGAATACATCCCGAATTATTGATAAACAGTGGAAAGCATGCTCGGCTTTGGCAATCCAAGCTAGCCTCTAACATTGTTCAGACCGGTAAACTACCTCGTTTGTTTAAATTGACGAATATCGTTGCCTTACTGAAGCTTGGGAAACCAAGTGACAGTCCAGACAGTTATAGACCTATCTCATTGTTGAGCGTATGCTATAAGTTAATTGAGAGACTAAGTTATTCTTGAACAGAATCGCGTCAAAAGTGCTTGAAGTAATTCCCATAGAACAAGCAGGATTTAGACCACAACGGAGTTGCACGGACCATGTTCTCTCCTTAACCACCTACATTGAGGCAGGGTTCCAGATTCGCCAAAAAACATAGGTAGCATTTATAGACCTTAAGGCAGCGTATGACACTGTTTGGAGAGAGGGTGTAATTTATAAATTACTTCAAGTTATCCCTTGTAAGACACTGGCTCGTCTTGTAAGGAACATGCTGAATGATAGAAGCTCCCAGATCATCATGGGCAGTGAAATTAGTAAACCAAGTAAAATTAATAATGGACTTCCTCAAGGATCGGTGCTTGCCCCACTCTTGTTCAGCCTCTATATATCAGATTTGCCCTCCACAAAATCGAGGAAGTTTGGATATGCTGACGACTGGGCAATTGCTACTAGAGATCCATGTTTCGAAAGTACAGAAGGGTCGCTAACAAATTATCTTTCTGCACTGGGAGATTATTTTCGCAAATGGAGACTTCAGCCAAGCACAACTAAGACCGAAGTTGCTTGCTTCCACCTGAACAATAAAATGGCAACAAGGGAACTTACGGTTTATTTCAATAACATCCTCCTTCCCCATAACATACATCCCAATTAAATGGGTATAACACTGGATAGAACATTGTCATTCAAAGAACACCTACGAATGACTTCTGCCGAAATGAAGACAAGAAACAACATTTTACGGAAATTATGTGGCTCCACTTGGGGTGCCAATGCAACTACTCTCTGTTGCTCAGCTCTAGGTTTAGTTTATTCTGTTGCTGAGTATTGTTCTCCTGTGTGGATAAATAGTCCGCATGTAAGATTAATAGATGTACAATTGAATAACACCATGCGCATGGTAATTGGAACAATTATGTCAACTCCTACACAATGGCTTCCTATTCTCAGCCACATCCCACCACCTCATTTGCGGCGATGCAACATTTTGATAAGAGAATATAGAAAGATCCAGACCAACAAACAACTACCTATCCATGGAGACATTGGTGATCTACATGTGAAACGATTACGTTTAAGACATCCACCTATCTGCACAGCGGAGAATCTTGCAAGTAACAAATTCAACCTGACTGAGAGATGGTCTTCTGATTGGAATTCGTTTGCCCCTCCAGAGAGTACAGTAATGCCATGCATAACTGGGCAGGTGCCAGGGTTCACTCAGCCTAGAAAGACCTGGTCAAAATTAAATAGAATCCGGACCAATCATGGTGTATGCGGAGATCTGGGTACAAGTGGAGGAAAAAATATTCATCTTGTTGCGAGTGCGGTGCTGAAAGACAGACTGTTCGGCACCTATTTCAAGAATGCCCACAAACGTCATACAGTGGTGACTTCAGAGACTTCTTCCTAGGGACACACAGGCACTTCATTACGTTTCGAAACTTGATGTCAAATTGTAAATAATTTTCATGTATGCCATACGATAAATAAATAAATAAATACATAAATATCCCAAAGTTTTCAGTTATCATATGGTCACACTCCCAGGTATATTTAGCATATCAATCATCTCTAACAATTATGGGCAGATGGCCTACTTGTTACTTCCCATAGAAAACCAAACCTATCTCAATCAGGTACGGTATCGCAGTTTAGAATGGTTCTAAACAATGACGCCGAAGATCACAAAACTATACCACTGAATGTGTCATATATATCGCCCTCTAGCAGCAAATAATTTAAAATGAACTGTTTTTCTAAAGCCGTATTTGGACATTGCCATGACCTCCATGATCGAATTTCTTTATCAGATAGGTTAAATATCGCTACCGATTTATTAGATATATGGGCTACATGAAAGTGTATTCTAATCGTAAATTGTCTGACCAAAATTGCATTTCCATGGAAATTTTACCGGTAATTATTTTACCGTGAAATATCACAGGTAACATGACGCTTCCTCGCCACGATTTTATTCACAGTAGTCTTCATTTTTGCGGAAAACAATGAACCATTTAGTAATTTGTCACCAGGGCATAAGAATATATAATGATACTAATAATCTGATTTGTGTTACAAATACATCCATAGTCTCACAGTTTTTCTTACTCCGTGCCTACGATATTTATCATCAGCGGGGCGAAGAAAGTAATGTTGCTAGCAATATCGTCACCGAGTTAATGTCTTCAATGTACCGTACCTCGTGGCAAAATATTAAGATCTGAGAATTTTTGAGTTCCATGTAGGGATTCATCTCTCTCTCTCTACATAGCTATCACACCCTACATCCGAGGCACTCTGTTTAACATATTCTAACCTTGGTCTACCCCTACAGTTCTTATTCTCGACCCTTCCTTCTATAACTAAGTTTGCTATTCCTGGGTGTCTCATTAGGCTATGTGTCTTACCAGCCTATCTCTCCTCTTCATTAGCTGTCGCCAGTATCATCTCTCCTCTCCCACTTGTCTTAATGCCCCTTCAAACGTAACCCTATCTACCCAACTGATCTTAATCATTCTCGTGTAACACCACATTTCAAACGCTTCAATTCTCCTCTTTTCTGCTGCTCCAACAGTCCAAGTTGCACTTCCATACAAAGACCTTCAAAAATGACTTCTTAACAGCGAAAAATATGTATTCGATGTCAACAAATTCAATTTCTGTGGAAATGCTTCCTTGCCAGCTCTTACCGACATTTTATAGTCTACCGTATCTTCTTTGCTTTTCCAATCACTGCATATTTTGCTTCCTAAGTAAATGAAGTCACCTAGCCTACTTCCGTTAGCTTTTCACCTGCCAATTAGACATCGATAGGGGTTTCTGGTTTGTTTCGGCTGAATTCCAATATTTTTATTTTACATTCATCAATTTCCATCATGAATTCTTTCCCCAAGACAGAGTCCATACCATTTAGAAACTCATTAAAATCCTCTGGTGTGTCGGCTATGTTGATGATGACATCAGAAAATATCAGAGTTGTAATTATTTCTCCTTCAATCTTTACTCCTAGTTTGAATTTGTCTCCAATTTCCTTCATTGCCTGTTCAATGTGCAGATTGAAAAGTAGCCTCTGGGTGCTAATTTGCAGCCTTGCCTTACACCTTTCTGAATACCAGCTTCTTTCTCATGTCCTTCCGCTCGAATAACTGCTGACTGTTTTCTGTATAGATATTAGAGCACCCTCCTATCACTGTACTTTTTAGAATCATTTTCACAATGGCATACAACTTACTCCAAACACTGTTATCAAAAGCCATGAACGTTCTCGTATCCATCCTATTCTAGCTTCCAAAGTGAGCCTAAGAATTAGTACAGCTTCCCTTGTTCCTACGTTTCTCCTGAAGCCAAACTGGTCTTCACCAATCTCCTCCTACCTGTCTTTCCATCCTCTTCTAAATTATTCTAGTCAGGATCATTGAAGCATGAGTAATCAAACTGATAGAACGATAATCTTCCCCATCTTTCAGCTCCTGTTTTCTTCGGTACGGTATAGGGATGGTAACGTTCTTCTTGAAATCAAAGGGTACGGTACCGGTACCTCAGCTGTCGCATAAATCCTACACACCAGTAGCGTAGCCAGGATCGACCAATGGGAGGGGTTATAGTTACTCGAAGCCAAATTCTGCAAGCATTTCAAACGTGCACCATGGCCGCGAGACCAGATGCAGTAAGTACGGATATCGGAGGTTCGAATCCCGGTGCTGACGGCGGTTTTTCCCCGGGTTTTCAACACTCCCTACAGGAAATTGCCGGGATAGTGTCTTACTTCAAGTCCCGGAGCGTCTACCCCGCCCTTGTCCTTGATACATTTACACGCATTACTACAGTCACCACAGCAATACAGGTTGCCAGACAACTTCAACACACACCCAACTATACGGGGATGATGACCAAGATGTCTCAAGCCCCTCAAATGAATTATTAAGAACAACTCTACAAGTATTTCCATTTCTCAATTAGATATTATTACACAAGAAAAGTTACATGTATTTTGGCCTAGAAGTTTTCGAGCACTTTAATACAATATGCACAAAAGACAACAACAACAAAAACAGTTCTTCAAAAACTGAAGTAAATTTCTGACTGAACTGGTAAATGTAGAAGATTCCTGTTCCTCTGACAGGAACAAAATAAGCTCGATATATCTGTGCCACCAACGTGAAGACTGCGTATTTATCAACAAGAGAAAACATTTATAGAACTCTCAGCAAAAGTGGGCATGTCCCCTCACGGTGTATCATGTTGATTTATGAGTTATTCAATGCTCATTTTTATGGTTATTCAGTTTTCTTCAACAAGATCCTGTGCTTTATATGGCAATTAGCCCCGAACGCCTAAAATATCAATTTCGAAGATTTTTGTCACCTCGTAACCATAAAAATGCTATATTCAGCCGGAAAATGGTTTAGTTGCTTACACTAGCGACACATTTCACTCATTTGTAACTGTAATTCGGGGAATTGCTGGACAGGCTGACGGTTATCTCATGCTCAACAAGTTTATAAAGATCCCAAAATTAGTGTTAATGTACCCATATACATTTCTAAGTCCTAATTCAAACGCGTTATTTTAATTAAAACTAGATTAATGCACATATAACTTCTCACCCGCTAAGAAAAGAAAAGAAAGCTTGTATTGTCCCGCCGGGTGGGATTAAAATTATTTGGCGCTAGCATCAGTTTGAAATAAGTTATATTTCGCGGGGGAAAGTTTAGGTTGGCTAACCTGGAAGGTCGGAGTTGTATTACCACAGACTAAAACACACAGTCTCGAAGCTCGCTGCGTTACGAAATAGCATCCTCTTGGTAGATGGAGCGACACTAGCGCTCGCGGCGGCCAGCAAGCTGGCAATTGCCTTGAGCGCGTTATCGCGGAGCTGATGATTTCACTTTTGTAGGGGTTTAATGAATTTTAACTCACCTGAGTTATTATTTCCATTGTAAACATAAGTCATTTTAAATCACAATATTGATGTACTGTACACTTTTAATTCATAGGAAAATAAAAAAAAATGCTGTGTTTTTATTAGTTCAGTCCTCTACAAGTATCCCTAGGTACAGTTGTATGACGTATTTAATGAGTCTTACGTAGAATTATTAATAGCCCATACTAGTTATAAATACATGTATTTGTCTCAATGATAGTCGCGGGCATCTCGACATATCTTTATATATATAATTCTTCGACACGTGTGTATTCATTCATTCATTCATTCATTCATTTATTTGCAATGGGGGCTGTGTTCCCGGGTGGCAAATTGGATATACATAACAAAAAAATTATTATACATAACAATTCAATACCGTAACAATTATGCAAAAATTAAACTGGAGTATTTACAAAAATAGTCTGTCTTTTCTTAAACACACCTATATGTTTGGGAAAAGGCTCTAAGACTGCGGCAGGTAGAGAGTTCCAATTATCAATGGCACGGTTTACAAAAGAATATTTACCATAATTTGTTCGCTGTGGTCGGCCCTTAACTTTGAAAGGATGATCGCTCCTACCCATGTAAGTAGGCTTTCCCAATCGTTTGCTAAGCTCACCCCATGCTGGTTGATTTGTATACGTGTTGTACATAGCGCAGAGTCTAGATTTCATCCTCCTAGCCTCCAGTGATTCCCACCCAAGTTTCTTTAACATACGGCTCACACTGCTCCTGGGATTAAAGTCACTGAGCACAAATCTAGCGGCCTTTCTTTGTACCATATCCAACTCATTGATGAGCCCTACTTGATATGGATCCCAAACCGCCGAGGCATATTCCAGAATAGGTCTTACAAGTGACAAATAGCCTAATTCTTTAGCAGAGGTACTACTTCCTTTTAATACCCTCATTACAAAGTGCAGGGATTTGTAAGCTTTTGAAACTACACATCCTACATGACTACTCCATTTCATATCATTCCTTACGTGAACGCCCAAATATTTGCAAGAATCATCTTCTACAAGTATTTCCGAGCCAATGTTATATTGAAAATCCTGCCTCCGCACTTTCCCTATTTTTAAGAGACTAAATTTTCTTGTGTTTATTTTCATTTTATTTTCAATCGCCCACTTATAGACCAGGTTCAGGTCCTCTTGAAGCACTGCATTGTCTTGTGAGTCATGTATCTTTCGATATATTACACAATCATCCGCAAACAATCGACAGTCACTGTGAATCCCATTTGGTAAGTCATTTATAAACGCCAAAAATAACAAAGTTCCGATTACGCTGCCCTGAGGGATACCCGACGTTACGGTAATTTCTTCCGAGAATATGCCTTCGACTTTCACTTTCTGGGAACGACCCGTCAAAAATTCTTGGATCCATAAAATTACTCTTCTATCAATCTTCGTCGAAGCTAATTTATGGAGTAGCATGTCATGCGGCACAACATCAAATGCCTTCGCAAAATCTATAACCACGGCGTCGACTGAAACTCCATGGTCTAACGATTCGCTAATGTCTTGAAAAAGTGATAGAATTTGACTCTCGCATGAGTAACCTTTCCGAAATCCATGTTGCCTATCATTAAACCATGATAATGTTTCCCACTGTTCACTCAAGTAGTCGCAAATGAGATGCTCCATCTGTTTACAAACGATGGACGTAAGGCTAACCGGCCTGTAGTTGCCCAATTCAAGTCTGCTCCCTCCCTTAAATATTGGCACTACCGTAGCTTTTTTCCAGTCATCTGGGATTTGCGCATTGTTTATGGACACATTAAACATCACCTCCAAGTATCGTGCCACGGCCCTACCTCCTAGTTTAAGTACTTCACTAACAATATTATCAGGACCCTTTGATTCATTGAATCGTAGTTTTTGTATTAGTTTTACAATTGCTGACTGGTTTATTTGGAACAGGGGAGCCCCTGATTCGTCGTTAAGGTCCAACACACAGCTATTGGATTTATTGAACACACTACCGTAAAAGACATTTAATTCATTAGCAATGGCCTGTTTCACAGTAATTAATTTACCGTCACCGGACATTATCATCGACAAATTATTTGAATTTCCCTTTCTTCTCCTAACATAACTGTAATTTTTTTTCCACCCATCACCTCCCGAACCAAGTAAACCTTGCATATAACTGTCATGAGCAGCCCTCTTTTTTAAGACGAGCTCTCTTGATAAGGACTTAAATTTCAACATATACTTGTCACTATCATGTCTTTTATTGTATAATTTCCTAATTTTCCGTTTTAGACTCCTAATTTCTCGTGTGTAATACTCAGGATCTGGGTTTTGTTTCAGCAATTTAAATGGGACAAATTTATCAATAGCGCTGTTTAAAATTTTCAAAAAGTTAGTCCACAGGATATTAATGTGATTTCCTTCCGATGCCCATCCTTCAAATAGCTCATTCAAATACCACCGAAACTTGCCCTGATCCGCCCTACGATACTGGAATATGATATTTTTTGCTACATCAGAGTCTAATTTTGTAATGTCACCATATCTGATGTTTAATTCAACCCCAGAATGGTCACTAATTCCTGGTACTTTCAGACAGTTAATATACAGCTCTACAGGCCTTACGAGATAAACATCTAAGGTATTATTGTCTCTAGTTGGGAAGTCAACTACTTGGGAAAATCCCCCCTCCCTTAAGAATTTATTTGCAGCGCTCTGAGCTAGACCACAGCTAGTTGACTCACCAGACCAGTCTACTTTGGGGAGGTTTAAATCTCCAGCAATTATTATGCTCTTTTTCATAGCATTACCCGTACAAGTTTTATCATACAGTATTTCGAGGAGATAAAAGTTATCTTTCGGTGCTCTATACGCCCCTATCACCTGAAGAGGGAATTTATTTCCTTTATCCGAAATTTGTACACATAACATTTCATGATCCATATCAGCCCACTTTAAGAAACTAGCTATATTTTTGCGCACACAAATAAATAGCCCACCACCTCGCTTCCCCCGATCCCTTCTGTACATTTCGTAGGTCCCTTGAATTATTTCGCTACTATTTATGTCCTCATATAACCAAGAATCAGTTGCAATGACAATGTCCGGAGAATACGTCTCTACAAGATTCCAAAATTCAATTAATTTATTTCCTAAACTCTGACAATTAACCTGCAGTAATCTTAGAGTCTTACCTCCGCAGCAAATATCTTGAAATAGCTCCTTCTGTTCCCATCGGCTGGCAACCTCTGGACCTGCTCCTCCTCACAAAAGCCGGCACGAACCGATGACCCTTTCATGTAGGCTCCCTAAGTTGAAAGCGCCCCGTCGATTTAGATGCAGCCCGTCTCGGGCGAAGTCACGGCCACCAATCCAGCAGTCAGCTTCTACGTACACTAATCCCAGTTGTGCACATACCCAGTCCATGCGGTCATTTACAGTCTTAACTCGCCTTAACGGAACATCTCCCCGCCGAACAATGCCACTCATTATAATTTTTGCATTTCTAAACTTGCTTTTAGCTTTTCTGCCTAGTTCGTAGAGCTCCCCCATGATGTAATCAGCTGTAGCCCTCTTCTTCAAATCGTTCGTCCCAACATGGGGCAACAACACTTTAACTTTGTCACAGCCCTCTACATTTGCTTCTTCCACTTGTTGGGCAAGCTGGTCAATTTTAATCCCCGGATAACACCGCACTTTCGCACATGATTTCCTCGAGATATTCGCACTCCATCGTATCATAGAATCACCCATTATGATAACGTCATCCTCAGTTTGCTCCTGCACGCCCTCTTCCACACTGATCCCAGTAGAAAGCCGTTCAGTCACATCCTTCACCGTTTCTTCTGATTCACGAAGCTTTGCTCTAATTTCCTGTATTATTTGATCCCTTGCTTTGATTTGCACCCTCAAACAGACCGGCGTATCACATACTTTACAAAACCAATTTCCGACATCACAATCCACCTTCTTGACCTTAATACAGCCGAAGTGAAACCATTTCTCACATAGTCCACACTCAACTCCATTCTTCAATGTTTTATTGCACGTCGAACACTTTAAAGCTGCCACTGGATCATTTGCCTGATTCACATTTGGAGTAACAGGCCCTGGATTCACTTCCACTCCACCAATAACTAGCAATGCAGCTATCACTAGGGCTATGAACCACAAGTTGCTAGGTCCCGTACGCACACACAGACACCGGAAATCCCGACTAACCCTCGCATACCACAGCCCGACCCTCGCCCGATAACACTCCAGAGAACAACCCATTTCAGCACACCTGAGAGCTCGGGAATAACACGACCTTTCACTTTGACTGCCAACTGATAACTCCATGTGACTGAACTCCTCCTAAACGCCTGGGCCGATTTTGATGAAATTTTGTATGAATGTTTGGGTGGGCCCATGTATGGTTTAGATTCACAATATGACCAGATAGGTGGAATTTTAGAATTTTAGAACCACAATTTACACACAAATTTAGAACCACAATAGTCATAAACAGTCGTCATGGAAACCGCTAGCCTTAGTGAAAAGTGATCTTTTGGACTGTCTGTCTCTGTACGTGGAGCCACCTGGTTGCAACCTGTGCCACTACCGCCATAACATACACTCCGCCCATGGCGGAAAGTTGTGTTTTATACCAAAGGTGGCAGTGATGTCGAATTCTCTTTGTCTCTGCATGGTAGAGCGTTTCAAAGATCCGTATGCGTTTATATACCATTCATCCGATTGCGATGAAACTTGGGTGAGATGTTGAGTGCACTCCAGGGAAGGGGTTTGGCTTAAAAAAAATCAATTTTACAATAGATAGCGCACGACTAGATTCAACAAATGAGCGATGACTCGCGAAGCGTTTCAAAAAAAATCCCGTATGCGTTCAAATACCATTCGTCCGATAGCGATGAAACTTGGGTGAGATGTTGTGTACACTCCAGGGAAGGCTTCTGGCTTAGTAAATTCATTTTACTATAGGTAGCGCACGAGTGGATTCAACAAATGAGCGACGACGCGCGAAATGTTTCAACAAAATCCCGTATAAGTTTATATACCATTCATCGATTGCGATGAAACTTTGATGAGTTGTTGTGTACACTTACGTGAAGGTTTCTAACTTAGTAAATCCATTTTACAGGAGGTTGCGCACGAGTAGATTAAACAAATGAGCGCCGACGCACGAAGCGTTTCAACAAGGTCCCGTATGCGTTCAAATACCATTCGTCCGATAGCGATGAAACTTGAGTGATATGTTGTGTGCACTCCAGGGAAGGCTTCTGGCTTAGTAAATTAATTTTACAATAAGTAGCTCACGACTAGATTCGACAAATGAGTGACGACAAGCGAAGCGTTTCAACGAAATCCCGTATAAGTTTATATACCATTCATCGATTGATATGAAACTTTGATGAGTTGTTGTGTACACTTACGTGAAGGTTTCTAACTTAGTAAATCCATTTCACAGGAGGTTGCGCACGAGTAGATTCAACAAATGAGCGGCGACGTGCGAAGCCTTTCAACAAGGTCCCGTATGCGTTCAAATACCATTCGTCCGATAGCGATGAAACTTGGGTGAGATGTTGTGTACCCTCCAGGGGAGGCTTCTGGATTAGTAAATCCATTTTACAATAGGTAGCACACGAGTAGATTCTGCAAATGAGCGACGTTGTGCAAACGTTTAAACTAAGTCCCGTATGCGTTCATATACCATTCATCCGATTGCAATGAAACTTGGGTGAGATGTTGTGTACACTTACGTGAGGGTTTCTAACATAGTAAATCCATTTCACAGGAGGTTGCGCTCGAGTAGATTCAACAAATGAGCGACGAGTCGCGAAGCGTTTCAATAAGGTCCCGTATGCGTTCAAATACCATTCGCCCGATTACGATGAAACTTGGGTGAGATGTTGTGTACATCCTACGGAAGGTTTCTGGCTTAATAAATCCATTTTACAATTAGTAGCCCACGAGTAGATTCAACAAATGAGTGACGGCACGCGAATCATTTCAACAAAGTACCATATGCGTCCATATACCATTTATCCGATTGCGATGAAACTTTGGTGAATTGTTGTGTACACTTCAGTAAAGGTTTCTGGCTCAGTAAATTCATTTTACAATAGGTAGCGCACGAGTAGATTCAACAAATGTGCGATGGCGCGCGAATCGTTTCAACATAGTCCTGTATGCGTTCATATACCTTTTATCCGATTACGATGAAACTTTGGTGAATTATTGTGTACACTCCGGGAAAGGTTTCTAGATTAGTGAATCCAGTTTTTAATAAGTAGCGCACGAGTAGATTCAACAAATGGGCGACGGCGCGTGAATCGTTTCCACAATGTCGCGTATGCGGTCATATATCATTCATCCGATTGCGATGAAACCTTGGTGAATGATTGAGTACACTCCAGAGAAGGTTTCAGGCTTAGTAAATCTATTTTACAATAGGTAGCGCGTGAGTAGATTCAACAAATTAGTTACGGCACGCGAATCGTTTTAAAAAATCCCGTATACGTTCATATGTCATTCATCCGATTCCGATGAAACTTTGATGAGTTGTTGTGTATACTTATGTGAAGCTTTCTAACTTAGTAAATCAATTTCACAGTTGGTAGAGCACGAGTAGATTCAACAAATGAGTGACAGCGCAGGAATCATTTAAACAAAATCCCGTATGCGTTTTATGCCATTTATCCAATTGCGATGAAACGTTGGAGAGTTGTTGTGCACGCTCCCACGAATGTTTCTAGATTAGTTAATTCATTTCACGATAGTTTAGAGGCAGTTAACAGAAATTGAAAAAAATATTGTGTATGTAAAAGCACTTCAAGAAACAAAGTTACAACACTTTCTTTGATTGGCAGGACAACGTCTGCCGGGTCAGCTAGTTGTATTGTAAAATAGAGTCCCTGATTATTGGATGTAACGGGTAATATAGAGAACTACTGGTTGGATTTTGATGCGGTTTTCACCACTCTGTAAGGGATTTCTCGAGGAAGGTTTGTGAATAAAAACATTCATCTGTGACCATAGGAAGACGAGCAGTAACGATTTCAGTGAATCGAGTGAAGAAAAACCTGACGTACGAGCGCCATTTAAGCTTACGCTGGATATCTATATAGGCCCACTATGAGTGTAAGACTTGGTCAGCATGAAATGTTCGACAAAAGGGCCCGCGACAGCATATCTCTATCTTTAATAAATCGCCCACTATAGGCTAGGTGATTTTAGGTTTTCATTTCTTTCAACAATCTCCATTCAGTGGAAATTTAATTTACTAGCTTCTGAGCGAGTTTACGAGGTAGTGAGTGAGTGGCCAGCATCAACTTTCGAGTCATGTCGAATTAAGACTTCAGAGAAGAGTATATTATATGTTTGGAGATTCACTACTCACCTCGGTTTTCTGAATTGCGTGTGGGACCTGCCGTCCGTACGTCTTTCAAGCTTACGCTGGGCAAACCGTTAAAGAAACCGGGCGATGTCGGGGCGGGTTACTAGTATGTGTATAATTGTAAATTGCTTTGGTATATCAAATTCTAAAGCTAGTTCTTCCGTAAAATTGAGTAATATTATAATTAATTAGAAATACACCAGTATGATTTGTGAACCGAAAAGTATAAAAAGATCTTAAGTTCTTAAATGGCTCAATTGTAAGTACTTCGTATCTTTTTGTGATTTTGAAACTTTTCATTCCTATATTTGACAATATAATACAATGTCAATTTTACAAATAATTTCAACAATAACAACAATTGTGTACCGTACCTTCAAAGCAGTCAGGTGGGACACCAGGTATTTCATAAGAGGATTAAGAAACAGTGTACCACATCTTTGTGAGCATTATCCTGACGACATAAATTGGATTATTTCAAAATGATTCGAGAATAAGTTTATATGATTGTACAAAATAGTGATTTGTATTCATTAAATCAGCTCTCTGACTATTTGAAACCCACTTTCTCCATCTGAAAATTAAAATATCGACACGTGTTTGAGATGACATCATTTAAGTTTACTTACCGTTTGTCTTAATTTTCAAAATGCATTGATATAATGTATATTTGAATTGCATCCAATGGCCATAGCAGAACATTTCAACTAAACGCTCGTAGGCTCCCCAATTTCAATTTCATGTAGCCCCAACTTTGGCTACCAGACGCCACTGTCACTGACACCCAGCGGTGAACGTTGGAACTTGATAGAGCGTTTCTAACCAAATAGCCTACATATTTTGGCTACGCACTACCATTGTAGTGGTAGGTTCTTTTACATGCTTTACTTCCCCTCCAAAGGAACGCATACTGAAGAATTTTAACGCTCTTAAAAATCCGACCACTTCGGTTGGGTTTGTACCCGCCACGGAAGCCATGCATAGACATGCGTCTGATTTATAACCGAATGGCTGCGTGGCTCAGCGGTAACGTTCTCGCCTGCTTTTGCCAAGGTTGCAGGATCTAATCCTGGCGCAGTCATCTGGCATTTGAGGGTGCGTAAATGCAAGGGTGCTGTGTCTGTAGATTTACCGGCACGTTAAAGACCTCATTCGGGGCAAAATTCTGGCACCCCGGCGTCTCTAAAAGCCTCAGTCGTCAAAAGCCAATTTCATTATTATTGATTTATAATCAGCCTAAAGAACTAGTTCCGTTGTTTGTTTGGAAAACTTTATAATACTAGCCTAAAATCCATAGCTCAAGTCTTACCTCTAAGGGTCTTTTGGAAACTCGGGTGTCGTCTTGTTATTTGAACAGTCTACATTAACAGAATGACAACCCAGTCGGTCAACACGAATCCACAATGCTCACATACAGTAAATCCAGCAACAATAACATTCACCAACACAGTGCAATCGGCGCATGATTGTTGGCTGCGTGAGAGCATTTTTGGCGCGCGGCGCGCGGCGGTAGAATAACACGAGCAAGCTTCGCGACTGTGTAGATAGACTGTGGTTATACGTTGTCATGAAGACATCTCTAGCCTCAAATATGGAGCCGGGCCGAAAGGCGACAACAGTACATCACCAAGTAGCCGGCGCGGTGGTGAAACAGACACAAATCACAACCATGCCGATTTTCCAATGGGAGGGGTTCTAACCCCCACTTGGCTACGCCACTGCTACACACTAAGTGCAATAACCTGATGAAACGATTACGGTAGCTCAGGACGGGGAAGCATGGAAATCTGCATCAAACCAGTCCGAAGACTGAAGACTCAAACAACAAACATGTAGGGATATTCGAAGTACCGTACTCTTTACAGACATGGCTTAATTTAACAATGAAGATAATTCTAACAACCTGAGTCCTGTTTGTACATGCTCGTGCCCCGTGCACATTAATTTACAATATATGATTGCAGAGGATACACAGGTTTAAATGTGTAACTAGAAACTTTACTATGACGACAATTATACAAGTTACCCAGTGATACTATTTATAAGTCGGTAAGGGCATCTTCGAGTTCGTTCCGTTCAATGTTGGTTTTGAGGGAGATATGTTGAGTTTGGCTTGAAGTGGGTTTCTTGTAACACGAGGTGGAAGTATTGTCTTGTTTTTTCTGAAACTCGTTGTATCCTGTTACTGCCAATTTCCTGGTAGGATACTCGTCGTGTGACTTGAGTTTACTTTCAGGTGATAGGTTTGTAGTGAATACATTCCGCCTGCCCTAACATATTGTACTTAGATTTGTGAGAAACCAATTATAGGACGCTTCATTTCAGTGCTGCACGAGTAACTCCTCATTCTATCGCAGTGATAGACATCCGTAGTTTACCCTAACGTAGGCTATATCTTATAAAGTCGAGCGCCATGGTGATATAAGTTTTACCGTCAACCTCTTCCACTCGCTGTGCATCTCGTTACCAGTAGCCTTATTTGAATCCTGAGTACTGAAATCACCTCATGTGTTATAGCCTATATGATAATGCTTTTCCGTGCTGGTATAAGTACGGCCTCTTATAATTCCTAAGCTCATTGCTTGTCTTCTAGATTGCTGAACATTATGGATCAACAAGTATTCATTAAGAGTGAACCAGAAGAATTGCCTAATATTGTAAGTTGTAATTATTGTGTATATCGTGTAACATAGCAATCATAGTGAAGTGCATGACAAGCAAGGTATAGTGACTAAAGTTAATACCTGCTACCAAATAGTAGGCTAAACAGGATATTTAATATTCTATTGTTACACGTAACTTACATTATGGGGTTTGAAGCCATTTTTCAGTGTTGCCTTAGTAAACGAAAGCTTTTCAGTCGGTTAACACGATTGTACCCAAATGAGATGGGCTAACCCCTAATCCTGAAAAAAGTATAGATGAGATTAATAAATACACTTGCAAGACCAGTTTCGATCGTGAAGCGATCATCATCAGATACTTACCGTACACTTAGGCTATAAAATATATGTGGGAAAATATACCTAACAATATGTACACCTCTTTACTTGCAGTGTTAGTAATGCCACTCGTCAGTATTTAGTTGTAGTCTATGTGATGTTTTGTTGAGATACTGGAAGTGGTGACTGACCTCCGGAATTTGCCTGTATGGAGTGAATATGTGGTTGTTTGAATGATCAATTCTGATTGTACTGTATTGTACAGGCTTCTTATCTGGTTAGGGTCTTGCGCGGTCCTGTTGAGAGCAGTTCACTGGGACACTAATTGCACTCGACTGACTGGAAATTCCTGTGTGTGAGGGAGGGTCTGTTATCTCGCTGGGCTGCTCCCCCTCCCCGCATTCCTAAGTGCTGTGTGCTCCTGATGCAAGTGTACAACTATAGTCTGATTTACAAAAGATGCTCGGTGAAAGCTGTCATACGCTTGATGGGTGAGGTGAGGAGTGGAGACGAGAGGGGTAACGGTCTCCATGGCAACAGTGAGCAATGTTGCAATGTATGCCGACACAGCAATAAGCACATGGTTTGACTCAGTGTGTCTTTACTCGTCACGGTCATTAGACCTCCAGTATTTGTGCCTTCCTGCAAGCCTCTTGGAATGTTATGAGTCATGATCTGCCTCAGTGGCAACGCAGCATTTCCCCAAGTGCTAACTTTGACAGCTGTCAGCGAGCTTTATTGGTGATTCAGACTATAACAAATACTGACGAGTAGCATTACTAATACTGTAACTACAGGGCGCCCGACAATGTTCTCCGTAGTAGCTATGTGCAGCTGCAAGTGTTTGCGTCATGGGTTTAGTTGGCGGCACTGTGTCCTTGGAAGGGGAACTCCCGCGTGTGGCCTGTTGACTGTCGAATCGTCAGTGTGTATTGCGATAAGCGAACGTGTATATCATCAGTGTGCATTGCAGTATGCGAGCGTTCAGATAGATTATTGGGAGAGTGCAACAGTATACAGTCGGTAATGTTTACTACTGAAGAGAGCGTTTTTTGTGGTGGAATACGTTTTTCGCGAAGGCGATCGGTTTATAGAAAATGTAAAATTAAGATTTCAGGTGCGGTTTCCTAATTCAAAGTGTCCAAACCGTGATACCGTTCGGGTTTTGACAAGTAATTTCGTGTGACTGGCTGAGTTCACGATGTACCGGGATCATGCAGGCCTACGCTTTTAACAGACGAAAAACTTGATGAAATCTCCGATATAATCCTGCGTACTCCAAGTAAATCAACACGAAAATTAGCTCAACAAACAGGAATCTCTAAGTCGACAGCACATAAAGCTGTAAGAGATACGCTTCAGTTGTTCCCTTATAAAGTTGCCGTGGTTCATGAATTTGAACAATCTGATTGCGGAAAAAGAGTGATGTACTGTGAATGGTTCCAAAGATTCATAAATCGACATGGACTTGACGTTTTAAAAATCGTTTTTTCAGATGAAGCATGGTTTCACTTATCCGGCTATGTAAATTCCCAAAATTCACGAATTTTGTCTTCAGACATTCACAATGCATTAAGGCAATTACCATTGCATTCGCAGAAAATTGGCGTATGGTTTGCCATATCACGAGCACGCGTAATAGGACCAATTTTCTTTGACTGTTCGGTGAATTCTGATATCTACGGCTCTGAGATAACTTATAAGTTTATTGCTCAGTTAAATGAAGACGAAATTGAATGCTCTTTCTTTCAACAGGACAATGCTACAGCACATACGTCCTACCAGTCACTTCACCTTTTAAATCAATTATTTGGGGATAGAATAATAACTAAAGGTCTATGGCCACCACGGTCTCCCGATTTAACCCCACCAGATTATTTGCTTTGGGGTGCGGCGAAATCTGAGGTATACAAATCTAATCCAAATACGATCGAGGAACTTTAAGTGAATATCATTAATTATATGCAGTCCATTCCGCAAGAAACTTTAGTAAATGTCTTCGACAATATGTGTAGACGTGTTGATGTCTGTCTCCGAACACAAGGACAACACTTCCAGCATCTGTTATGAATTCCTGTGGTGAGTACAAAGTTTACTGTTTGTTTGTTATGATGCAAGCGGCAGCCGTGCTACCAACGTAACTGCTGTAGGCATGTAGGTGCTGTGGAGAACATTCCCGGACTCACTGTATATAAGTGTATATATTGTATATATTTTCACCCATATTTTCACACATAAATTTTATAGCCTAAGTGTAATGGATCTGATGATGATCGCTTGACGTTCGAAACTGGTCATCCAAGTGTATTTATTAATCACATGTATTTTTTTTTCAGGATTATGGAATAACCCATCTCATTTGTGTACAATCGTGTTGACCGACTGAAAAACACCTCACTTTTCTACACGTAACTTAGTACAGTTGTTCTGTCTGTATGTTTCACGTTGGCTCATACTTGTATAATATTTTCTAGGAATCAATTGAACTGTTACCCTCTTATAATCTGCTGGATGAGTCTTCTGATGTGTATGAAGATAAGAGCTGGAGGGTCAAATTGGAACACCAACTACAGGTGATCATAGGTTCTATATATTCCCTCTTATAAATATTTCGTATTTTAGCAGCGAGTATTTTCTGACGTTATTATATTTATAATGCGGTTTCACTGGGGCCTATTGTAAGTGAAGTCTTCACCTGTGCACACAGTAGGTAAATTATTGGTAATGCAGGTTCATTGTAGCTTACTGACACTCTGGGCCCTATTGTAGGTAAAATCTACACCACATGCTGTGCAAACAGTACCTAATGGTAATGAAGATTCACTGTATTCAAATTCTTGGCCCTATTCTATGTAAAGTCTACACCTGTGCCAACCGTTGATAATTTATTGGTAATGCAGGCTCACGTTGTTGCAACCCTGGGACCTATTCTATGTGAAGTCTGCACCTGTGCAAAGAGCGAATTTATTCGTAATGCAGGTTCACTCTGTTGGCTACCAGGGTCCTATTTTCGGTGAAGTCTACACCTGTGCAAACAGTACCTAATGATAATGCAGAGTCACTGTACTGGAATTATTGGTCCTATTCTATGTGAAGAAGACACCTGTGCCAACAGTAGCTAATTTATTGCTAATCCAGGTTTGCTCTGTTGGCACCCTGGGCTCTATTGTAGGTGAAGTCTACACCTGTACAAACAATAGCTAATGGTAATGCAGACTCACTGTACTGGCACCCTTGGCCCTATTCTATGTGAAGTCTACACCACGTGCTGTGCTAACAGTAGCTAATTTATAAGTAACGCAGGTTCACTGTGCTGACACTCTGGGTTATATTATAGGTGAAGTCTACACCACTTGCTGTGCTAACAGTAACTCTTTTATTTTTAATGCAGGTTCATTGTACTGGTACTCTGGGCCCCATTGCTGGTGAAGTCTACATCACGTGTTGTGCTAACAGTAGCTCTTTTATTTGTAATGCAGGTTCGCTCTGTTGGCACCCTAGGCCCTATTGTAGGTGATGTCTACTCCTGTGCATACAGTAGCTAATGGTAATGCAGAATCACTGTACTGGCATTCTGGGCCCTATTGTAGGTGAAGTCTACACCTCATGCTGTGTTACCAGTTGCTAATTTATTGGTAATGGAGGTTCAATCTGCTGGCATATTTGTCGGAGGATGAATCACTGCTTTAGTGATAACTTTTTACATGAAACTCCAACATTTTTAACCTCAAGCAGTTAAAATGAATGTTTAACTGTTTCACATCTAAGGTGTATTTTTATAAAACCCAAATGAGAGAATGTTAGAAGATTGCTTTTTTCAGAATACCTCGTAAATGTACGAAGAGTTTAGGTCGAAACAGACATTTCTGTTTGTTGAGGTAGAGAGTCAAGGAGATCCTTTGGTATGAAAATGATACGCCGTGCTGAAACCTAGACTAGCTCGTGAGACATGTGTGTTCCAAAGCGCGTCGGATTTCAATTGTAATTCTACATTATGACATCACAAGTGTCCGAACCATCTCGTGAGGCTTGGGGCGACCTGCATTGCTATCCCAGTCTGTGAATATGATGTTGGTCCTCCTTCCACCTTGATACCTACCTCCGCAGGTAGTCATGGCTGTCAATATATTGATCCTCCCTTGACGACAGCCTTCACTGCTAGCTGTGACTGTCAATATGATAATAGTCCTCCTTCCCCCTTGATGCCTCCCTCGACAGGTAGCCATGCCTGTCAATATATTGATGGTCCACCCCTGAAGACAGACTCCACTGCAAGCTGTGACTGTCGGTATGGTGATGATTTACCCTTCATTTTCATGATAGCCTCCAATGTTGCTCATATATTTGAAGGTATGGGGTTCTTGGTTTTTATAGGAACGTTGAACGGAGAAAGAGCGATGTGTGTTGTTTTGTACTGGCATGAAGTAACCGTGGAAAACACTGTAAGAGATGATCTATGGCGGTTTGACTCAGCCTTTTAATGGACCACGGTCGTTCAGACGAGCTCTTGAACTGTTGTCTACAAAAATATTATTGATCAGTTCTCTATTTATTAACACATTGCGTACCGTAATCCTTTTGATAATTATAATGCCTCATGTATTATGTATTACAAGCGAATGTATATGAAACATGATTTCTAGTAGCTTCCACTGTTTTACAAATAAACAGTGCCGTTAAGTTACTCCCTACGTTAGGTATCCTTGAGTTTAAAAATTGTTTTAAATAGTCAATGGTTGGTAGGAGATTTCTAACACAAAAGTTATCAACGTTGCTTGTTCTTTTTAAGGTTATATTATAACTCCAGGTAACTGCATCTACGCTGGAAAGTTGCAACACACATACTCAATGCTAGTGAAAATATGATAGGCCTATGTTTTGCGAGTGCATACAAACTATAATGCTTTTTGATATAAACAGCACAATAACTACTAGAATTTTTGCCAATTTGCCATGGGAGAAAGAAAACTATGAATGGGAGGCTGAATTCCCTTCAGTATGATATTTTATTCCTTGATTTCCTTCAGTGCAGGTTTTCAAGTCATCTGTAAGATATAAGTCTACAAATGCAAAGGAACATATATGTGAAACAAGTAATTTCTTTGCAGGATGATAGAGATCATCATACGAATATTAAAATTGAGGAATCTTCTTTTCCGGAGATTGTTCCTGTTATCAAAATAAATATATCATCTTCAGAACCGAAAGAGGTAAGTATCTTCATGCCTATTTTCATGACATCTGCTTATTTTTGGGATTAAGAGTTGTTTACTCACAATTAGGAACAGGTTTGCCAAATGTTTTGTGTAGAGTGTGGTGGCTTATGGTTTGGAAACATGAACTGTCAGACAAAAGAACAAAAATATTTAGAAATTTTAGAAATATAGTTATGGAGAAGAATGGAAAAAGTGAAATGGACCGATTGAATGACAAATGAGGAGGTGCTGAGAAGGGTAGGAGAGAAGAGTAGTTTCATGAGGATGATACAGAAGAGGAAAACATCTTGGCTGGGTCACATACTACTTAAGAATTGTCTACTACAAAGAATCGTGGAAGAAAAAGTAGAAGGTAAAAGAGGGAGAGGAAGAAGAAGGTTTGGAATGTTAACGGATGTAAAGAGGGGTATAAGTTACCAGCAAATGAAAGAAGATGCTCAGGACAGAGAGAAATGGAGGACGTCCAGTTGAAACCTGTCTGCGGACAGATTTACTGAAAGAAGAAGACTCACAAATGTGTTGATGACAAGCGGAAGCGTTTGGCTGTTAGGTGGTGTTTTGTACAGCTAGCACAATCCATTTGGTTGAAAGGATGGCGATATAAATTATCTGTCCCATACGATATTTCCACCCGCAATTGCCGGCTTTGTGCGATGTTGTTCTGATCACTGATCTACTGGGGGGATGCATCTTAATTCCCATTGGCAGAAGGTATATTATGTGAAGCTAGCATACAATTGGCATAATTATGTTGTATTAGTTGCCCACTGTGGACTTGATGTGTAGGTATAGAAGTTGATTTGTATGCTACAGAGAGGTGATAATAATAATAATAATAATAATATCGTATGGCATCGGGTGCCGGGTGCAAGCTTTGTTATTTGACACCCAAAGGGTAGCTTGCATGTCGAATTTCATTGTTCCTTGAAGCACTATGAGAGTCAAGGAGTTTGATATCTAAGCTCCTCGCACACTAGGGTTTTCTAGTAGAGAAATGAGGAACTTTGTGTTGGCGGAAACTCCCAAGATTAATTTTGTTATTATGAACACGACCTACTGATATAACAGCTTAGGCTTTCACGGCCGGCGTTCATAATTAAATACAAGTTTTTCGGGCTTGTAGGCCGTGGTCCAGACAGGATATCTCCCGACGTTTCACCGGAAACTGCGTCCGGCATTATCAAGGGTTCCGCTCCTTTCCTTGGTCTGCAGTGGAATGAGGAAGAGGCTTGAAATAATGGGTAACGGCTAGTAGTGAAGTATTGTTGTTTAAATATGACTGTTGGTTGGATCTTGGCGATGAACTAACGGCTGGAAGGTAGTTTGGATCTTCAAATTAGCATGGTGAGCCGAGCGTTCTCTTCGCATTCCGGCTGGATCGTCTGATCTCACGTACATGTTGCGGGGTGCGGTGCGTGCTCCGGCTTCGGCGACCGAGCTTGTGAGGGTCGGGTGTTCCCTGCGCGACTGCCGGGCTGTAGCGGGAAGGTTCTTCAGGTTGACGTGTGAGTGATTTCTCGGCCTTGGTGTTCCTAAGAGCCGGGATCCATGTATTACGCACACGTTCAATTTCTTCCTTCCGATTGAAATTGTCGGGGTGTTTGAAGATTTCTATGGCTTCCCGTTGCAGCCTGGCGTGGTAGTGTGTGGTCGTGGAGAGTATCTCCGTGTCCCCGTACTTTACATTGTGACCGGGCAAGAGAGAATGCTCAGCGACTGACGATTTCTCAGTTTGACCCAGGCGGCTGTGTCTGTTATGTTCCTTGAGTCTGGTGGTCACGCTCCTCTTCGTCGTTCCTATGTACACCTTCCCACAGGAACACGGGATTCTGTAGACACCTGCAGTTGAGTGTGGGTGGCGCTTGTCTTTAGCGGATCGCAGCAAGTCCCGGATTTTGGCGGTGTGTTTATAAACCGTCTTCACCCCATAGGTCTTCAGTAATTTGCCTATCCTGTCCGTCACCTTCTTCACGTACGGCAGGAATGCGGTGGCCACCGGAGTTTCCTCAGAATCTTTCCTCGTGCTCCGGCGCCTGGGATGAGAGGCTCGCTCAATCTCCTTATTGCTGTATCCGTTGGCGCATAGGGCCCTCTTTATATGTTTCAGCTCTTGGTTGAGGTTGGATGGCTCACAGATTCTCCTAGCATGGTCTACCAATGTCTTAATAACTCCGTGTTTCTGTCGGGGATGGTGATTGGATGTCTTGTGTAGATACCGGTCGGTGTGTGTGGGTTTCCGGTACACGGTGTGCCCCAAGCGCAGGTCATTAGTCCTGGTGATCAGCACGTCAAGAAAGGCCAGGCAGTTGTCTTTCTCCGTCTCCATAGTAAATTATATGCTGGTGTTGAGGCTGTTCAGTTGGTCCAGGAAACGTTCCAGCTCTTCCTCTCCGTGGCTCCAGACTACGAAGGTATCGTCAACATAACGTAGCCATACTTTCGGTTTGAGGGGTGCAGTCTCGATCGCCAACTGCTCGAACTTTTCCATGTAGAAGTTCGCAATCACAGGGCTTAGTGGGCTACCCATGGCAACTCCCTCTATTTGCTCGTAGAAGTTCTCGTGCCATAGGAAGTAGCTCGTGGCGAGGCAGTGACGAAACAAGTCAGTGATGTCTTCCGTGAAGAGCTCGGCAATCTGGTTTATGGATTCTTTCATAGGCACCTTCGTGAAGAGGGATACTACGTCAAAGCTGACTAGGCGGTCTTCAGGTTCCAGACGTATGTTCTGCAATTTTTCAATAAAATGGCCTGAAACCCTGACGTAAGTCTCAGTGCTGCCGATGTGCGGTTGTAGAATGATGGAGAGATGCTTGGCGATGGTGTAGTTTGGAGAGCCGATAGCACTCACGATAGGTCTCAGTGGAATGTCAGTTTTGTGTACTTTGGGAAGACCGTACAGCCTGGGAGATAGAGCTTCACTCTTGCATGTATCCTTCTTCACGTGGTCTGGTAGTGAAGAGGCCTTGATTAACCTGTTGGTCGAAGGATACATGCAAGAGTGAAGCTCTATCTCCCAGGCTGTACGGTCATCCCAAAGTACACAAAACTGACATTCCACTGAGACCTATCGTGAGTGCTATCGGCTCTCCAAACTACACCATCGCCAAGCATCTCTCCATCATTCTACAACCGCACATCGGCAGCACTGAGACTTACGTCAGGGTTTCAGGCCATTTTATTGAAAAATTGCAGAACATACGTCTGGAACCTGAAGACCGCCTAGTCAGCTTTGACGTAGTATCCCTCTTCACGAAGGTGTCTATGAAAGAATCCATAAACCAGATTGCCGAGCTCTTCACGGAAGACATCACTGACTTGTTTCGCCACTGCCTCGCCACGAGCTACTTCCTATGGCACGAGAACTTCTACGAGCAAATAGAGGGAGTTGCCATGGGTAGCCCACTAAGCCCTGTGATTGCGAACTTCTACATGGAAAAGTTCGAGCAGTTGGCGATCGAGACTGCACCCCTCAAACCGAAAGTATGGCTACGTTATGTTGACGATACCTTCGTAGTCTGGAGCCACGGAGAGGAAGAGCTGGAACGTTTCCTGGACCAACTGAACAGCCTCAACACCAGCATATAATTTACTATGGAGACGGAGAAAGACAACTGCCTGGCCTTTCTTGACGTGCTGATCACCAGGACTAATGACCTGCGCTTGGGGCACACCGTGTACCGGAAACCCACACACACCGACCGGTATCTACACAAGACATCCAATCACCATCCCCGACAGAAACACGGAGTTATTAAGACATTGGTAGACCGTGCTAGGAGAATCTGTGAGCCATCCGACCTCAACCAAGAGCTGAAACATATAAAGAGGGCCCTATGCGCCAACGGATACAGCAATAAGGAGATTGAGCGAGCCTCTCATCCCAGGCGCCGGAGCACGAGGAAAGATTCTGAGGAAACTCCGGTGGCCACCGCATTCCTGCCGTACGTGAAGAAGGTGACGGACAGGATAGGCAAATTACTGAAGACCTATGGGGTGAAGACGGTTTATAAACACACCGCCAAAATCCGGGACTTGCTGCGATCCGCTAAAGACAAGCGCCACCCACACTCAACTGCAGGTGTCTACAGAATCCCGTGTTCCTGTGGGAAGGTGTACATAGGAACGACGAAGAGGAGCGTGACCACCAGACTCAAGGAACATAACAGACACAGCCGCCTGGGTCAAACTGAGAAATCGTCAGTCGCTGAGCATTCTCTCTTGCCCGGTCACAATGTAAAGTACGGGGACACGGAGATACTCTCCACGACCACACACTACCACGCCAGGCTGCAACGGGAAGCCATAGAAATCTTCCAACACCCCGACAATTTCAATCGGAAGGAAGAAATTGAACGTGTGCGTAATACATGGATCCCGGCTCTTAGGAACACCAAGGCCAAGAAATCACTCACACGTCAACCTGAAGAACCTTCCCGCTACAGCTCGGCAGTCGCGCAGGGAACACCCGACCCTCACAAGCTCGGTCGCCGAAGCCGGAGCACGCACCGCACCCCGCAACATGTACGTGAGATCAGACGATCCAGCCGGAATGCGAAGAGAACGCTCGGCTCTCCATGCTAATTTTAAGATCCAAACTACCTTCCAGCCGTTAGTTCATCGCCAAGATCCAACCAACAGTCATATTTAAACAACAATACTTCACTACTAGCCGTTACCCATTATTTCAAGCCTCTTCCTCATTCCACTGCAGACCAAGGAAAGGAGCGGAACCCTTGATAATGCCGGACGCAGTTTCCGGCGAAACGTCGGGAGATATCCTGTCTGGATCACGGCCTACAAGCCCGAAAAACTTGTATTTAATTACGACCTACTGAATTCAAATTGGTTCCTTGACATGCCAACATCGTATGACATGGTGTCGTAATTTTTGCCGCCTTTCAAAAATCACTTACCACGGCCAGGAGCGAAACTGCAAGCTTGGGGTTAGAAGACCGACACGTTGACCACTCACCCACCGTGGCAAGCAGAGAGGTGGTGGTCTGTGCTTTTTCTCTCGAACTTCAGTCAATTGAGACCGAGAGCTCTCCTAAACATCGCTAGAACATGTACTTGGCCTTAACCTTGAACGATTAATAAATACTTGAAGATAAGAGTTACCATAAAAGAATAATCTCGAACCTTATGAAGAAAGTAAATCCACTTATTTTACTTGTAAGTTCGTATTTAAGAAACTTTCCTTCGTACCTTATTTCTCATTTCTTTTATTTTTTAGTTGTAGTTCCCCCCCCCCCCCCTCAGTATTCCCATTTTACAGGTGAGTGGTGAAATGCGTGTGTATGTGGCTCTGGTTTTTACAGCCGTATACCCTTTTGTCCAGCCCATAGGAGGTGCTAATGAGGATTATAATATTGGAAGGAGTCGGAAGACTGTGACCCTGGGCTCTTATGAGGTACCATCCCAGCATTTACCTGGAGATGTAAAGAAACCTTCAAGGATGGAGGGGATGAAACCCACTCGTCTTCGGATACAGATCACATGACCAGGCTCCCTTAAAAGTATATTATACGTTTCATGACCTTAACTGTATCATTTTTCTCTCTAGCACTAGGATGTGATGGACAGTTTGAAAGTCATTCAGCAAATATATCATCACTCCAGATGAGCAGTGCTGTACAATTGCATGGTTTTGTCATTTGTGTAAGAGTATAAGTTGATGGCACAGAAATAATTTATGCCTTCTTATCCCCAGGTTATTAAAGAAGAAAATCTGCACGAAGAAACAGATGAAAGTGGAAATCCATTAAATGAGTAAGAGTTAAACGTACCAATAACATGTTCTCTTGCTTAACGTGTACATAACTCTTAAGTTTTGGATTTGAATCCGTTTTGTTTTCAACTTCAGACGTGTCCTTTTTGTACTTGTCTCATCATTGAAGTAGGAATTGATGCTAACGTTATACTTAGCAGCCCACATTCAGGGTTCTCACTGTCAGGAACTATTTAAGAAACGTTCTTCAGTCTGTTGTTGGGAGCTATTTCCGTCTTGTGAAATTATGGTTGGAGGATGTACATATGCCGCAGTGATAATAATGTGAATGAGTTTTGTAATGAAGTTTTCAAACCTCCCCGCTGTACCCTTAGCCCCATATGTTTCTCCTGAAACTCAAACTAAACGAGTTAATAGCTTTCTCCTCACCCACAGTTGCTGATAAAGGTTTAATACAACTAATCAAAACACTGGCAGGATTGTAGTTATTTTCTGGGTATCAACATAATAGCACATAATAATGGTATTTTCTGAGGTAAAATGTTCAAAGCTCATAAACACGTAAAATGAGACAAGGTTTAGTATTCACCATTAAATTTTGTAACTTGGGTACCTTGTTCTTCTAGACAATTACACATTGGGTAGACGGGTCGTTTGGAGAAGTACACTGTTGCACTGCACATAAAGGGAGGTAGTGCGCAGTTCGTTACTCCAGTGGGGGTCCGGGCGGGGACACCAGAGCCCGCCGATGAGCCAGCTTGGTACAAGATACGGCACTAACCTAGAAGAATTCCTGAGTTTTAATTCACTGGCCGTGAAAGCCAATATACCATCTTTTTGTCAGTTTTCATAGGGAGGTTAAGACTGCTTGAGCTCTTAGTTCTCGCAGTCAAGCAGTGAAGTTGCACTGCATATAAAGGGAGGTAGCGCGCAGTTCGTTATTCCAGTAGGGCTCCGGGTGGGAACACCAAGAGCCCGCCGATGAGCCAGCTTGGTGTCCTAGGCAAAACCTCACACAAGACACGGCACAAACCTAGAAGAATTGCTGAGATTTAATTCACTGGCCGTGAAAGCCAATATACCATCTTTTTGCAAGCCTTCATAGGGAGGTTAAGGCTGCTTGAGCTTTTAGTTCTCGCAGTCAAGCAGTGCAGTTTCACTGCATATAAAGGGAGGTAGCGCGCAGTTCGTTACTCCAGTAGGGTTCCGGGCGGGTACACCAAGAGCCCGCAGATAGCCAACATGGTGTCCTAGGCGAAACCCCACACAAGATACGGCACTAACCTAGAGGAATTGCTGAGTTTTAATTCACTGGCCGTGAAAGCCAATATGCCATCTTTTTGTAAGCCTTCATAGGGAGGTTAAGACTGCTTGAGCTTTTAGTTCTCGCAGTCAGGCAGTGCAGTTGCACTGCATATAAAGGCTGGTAGCGCGCAGTTCGTTTCTCCAGTAGGGGTCCAGGCGGGGCACCAGAGCCCGCCGATGAGCCAGCTTGGTGTCCTAGGCGAAATCTCAGACAAGACGCGGCACAAACCTAGAAGAATAGCTGAGATTTATTTCACCGGCCGTGAAAGCCAATATACCACCTTCTTGGAAGCCTTCATAGGGAGGTTAAGGCTGCTTGAGCTTTTAGTTCTCGCAGTCAAGCAGTTCTGTTGCACTGCATATAAAGGCAGGTAGCGCGCAGTTCGTTACTCCAGTGGGGGTCCGGGCGGGGACACCAAGAGCCCGCCGATGAGCCAGCTTGGTGTCCTAGGCGAAACCCCACACAAAGCACGGCACAAATCTAGAAATGCTGAGTTTTTATTCACTGGCCGTGAAAGCCAATATACCATCTTTTTGGAAGCCTTCGTAGGGAGGTTAAGGCTGCTTGAGGTTTTAGTTCTCGCAGTCAAGCAGTGCAGTGGCACTGCATATAAAAAGAGGTAGCGTGCAGCTCGTTACTCCAGTAGGGGTCCGGGTGGGGACACCAAGAGCCCGCCGATGAGCCAGTTTGGTGTCCTAGGCGAAAGCCCACACAAGACACGGCACAAATCTAGAATTGCTGAGTTATAATTCACTATGCGTGTGAGCCAATATACCACATTTTTGGAAGCCTTCATAGGGAGGTTAAGGCAGCTTGCGCTTTTAGTTCTCGCAGTCAAGCAGTGCAGTTGCACTGCATATAAAGGGAGGTAGTGCGCAGTTCGTTACTCCAGTGGGGGTCCGGGCGGGGCACCAAGAGCCCGCCGATGAGCCGGCTTGGTGTACTAGGCGACACCCCACACAAGACACGGCACTAACCTAGAAGAATTGCTGAGTTTTAATTCACTGGCCGTGAAAGCCAATATACCGTCTTTTTGTAAGCCTTCATGGGGAGGTTATGGCTGCTTGACCTTTTAGTTCTCGCAGTCAGGTAGTACAGTTGCACTGCATATAAAAGGAGGTAGCGCGCAGTTCGTTACTCCAGTAGGGGTCTTGATGGGGACACCAAGAGCCCGCCGATGAGCCAGCTTGGGGTCCTAGGCGAAACGCCACACAAGACACGGTACAAACATAGAAGAATTGCTGTGTTTTATTTCACTGGTCGTGAAATAAAATATACTATCTTTTTGTAAGCCTTCATAGGGAGGTTAAGGCTGCTTGAGCTTTTAGTTCTCGCAGTCAAGCAGTGCAGTTGCACGGCATATAAAGGGAGGTAGCGCGCAGTTCGTTACTCCAGTGGGAGTCCTGGCGAATACACCAAGAGCCCGCCGATGTGCCAGCTTGGCGTCCTAGTCGCAGCCCCACACAAGACAAGGCACAAAACTAGAAGAATTGCTGAGATTTAATTCACTGGCCGTGAAAGCTAAAATATCAACTTTTTGGAAGCCTTCATAGGGTGGTTAAGGCTGCTTGAGCGTTTAGTCCTCGCAGTCAAGCAGTGCAGCAGCACTGCATATAAGGGGAAGTAGCGCGCAGTACGTTACTCCAGTGGGGTTCCGGGCGGGGACACCAAGAGACCGCCGATGAGCCAGCATGGTGTCCTAGGCGGAAGCCCACACAAGACACGGCACAAGCCTGGAATAATCGGCCGTGAAAACCAATATACCATCTCTTGGGAAGCCTACGTATGGAGGTTAATGCTGCATGAGTTATTAGTTCTCGCAGTCAAGCAGTGCAGTTTCACTGCATATAAAGGGAGGTAGCGCGCAGTTCGTTACTCCAGTGGGGATCTGGGCGGGGACACCAAGAGCCCGCCGATGAGCCAGCTTGGTGTTCTCGGCGAAACCCCACACAGGACACGGCACAAACCTAGAAGAATTGCTGAGTTTTAATTCACTATCCGTGTGAGCCAATATACCACCTTTTTGGAAGCCTTCATAGGGAGGTTAAGGCAGCTTGCGCTTTTAGTTCTCGCAGTCAAGCAGTGCAGTTGCACTGCATATAAAGGGAGGTAGTGCGCAGTTCGTTACTCCAGTGGGGGTCCGGGCGGGGCACCAAGAGCCCGCCGATGAGCCGGCTTGGTGTACTAGGCGAAACCCCACACAAGACACGGTACAAACATAGAAGAATTGCTGTGTTTTATTTGACTGGTCGTGAAATAAAATATACCATCTTTTTGTAAGCCTTCATAGGGAGGTTAAGGCTGCTTGAGCTTTTAGTTCTCGCAGTCAAGCAGTTCTGTTGCACGACATATAAAGGGAGGTAGCGCGCAGTTCGTTACTCCAGTGGGAGTCCTGGCGAATACACCAAGAGCCCGCCGATGTGCCAGCTTGGCGTCCTAGTCGCAGCCCCACACAAGACAAGGCACAAAACTAGAAGAATTGCTGAGATTTAATTCACTGGCCGTGAAAGCTAAAATATCAACTTTTTGGAAGCCTTCATAGGGTGGTTAAGGCTGCTTGAGCGTTTAGTCCTCGCAGTCAAGCAGTGCAGTAGCACTGCATATAAAGGGAAGTAGCGCGCAGTTCGTTACTCCAGTGGGGTTCCGGGCGGGGACACCAAGAGACCGCCGGTTAGCCAGCTTGGTGTCCTAGGCGGAAGCCCACACAAGACACGGCACAAACCTGGAATAATCGGCCGTGAAAACCAATATACCATCTTTTGGGAAGCCTACGTATGGAGGTTAAGGCTGCATGAGTTATTAGTTCTCGCAGTCAAGTAGTGCAATTGCACTGCATATAAAGGGAGGTAGCGCGCAGTTCGTTACTCCAGTGGGGATCTGGGCGGGGACACCAAGAGCCCGCCGATGAGCCAGCTTGGTGTTCTCGGCGAAACCCCACACAGGACACGGCACAAACCTAGAAGAATTGCTGAGTTTTAATTCACTATCCGTGTGAGCCAATATACCACCTTTTTGGAAGCCTTCATAGGGAGGTTAAGGCAGCTTGCGCTTTTAGTTCTCGCAGTCAAGCAGTGCAGTTGCACTGCATATAAAGGGAGGTAGTGCGCAGTTCGTTACTCCAGTGGGGGTCCGGGCGGGGCACCAAGAGCCCGCCGATGAGCCGGCTTGGTGTACTAGGAGACACCCCACACAAGACACGGCACTAACCTAGAAGAATTGCTGAGTTTTAATTCACTGGCCGTGAAAGCCAATATACCGTCTTTTTGTAAGCCTTCATGGGGAGGTTATGGCTGCTTGAGCTTTTAGTTCTCGCAGTCAGGTAGTACAGTTGCACTGCATATAAAGGGAGGTAGCGCGCAGTTCGTTACTCCAGTAGGGGTCTTGGTGGGGACACCAAGAGCCCGCCGATGAGCCAGCTTGGGGTCCTAGGCGAAACGCCACACAAGACACGGTACAAACGTAGAAGAATTGCTGTGTTTTATTTCACTGGTCGTGAAATAAAATATACCATCTTTTTGTAAGCCTTCATAGGGAGGTTAAGGCTGCTTGAGCTTTTTGTTCTCGCAGTCAAGCAGTGCAGTTGCACGGCATATAAAGGGAGGTAGCGCGCAGTTCGTTACTCCAGTGGGAGTCCTGGCGAATACACCAAGAGCCCGCCGATGTGCCAGCTTGGCGTCCTAGTCGCAGCCCCACACAAGACAAGGCACAAAACTAGAAGAATTGCTGAGATTTAATTCACTGGCCGTGAAAGCCAATATACCATCTTTTTGGAAGCCTTCATAGGGAGGTTAAGGCTGCTTGAGCTTTTAGTTCTCGCAGTCAAGCAGTGCAGTTGCACTGCATATAAAGGGAAGTAGCGCACAGTTCTTAACTCCAGAGGGGGTCGGGCGGGGACAACAAGAGCCCGCCAATGAGCCAGCTTGGTGTCCTAGGCGAAACTCCTCTCAAGACACGGCACAAACCTAGAAGAATTGCTGAGTTTTAATTCACTGGCCTTCAGCCAATATACCATCTTTTTGTAAGCCTTCATAGGGTGGTTAAGGCTGCTTGAGCTTTTAGTTCTCGCAGTCAAGCACTGCAGTTGCACTGCATATAAAGGGAAGTAGCCTGCAGTTCGTTACTCCAGTGGGTTTCCGGGCGGGGACACCATGAGCTCGCCGATGAGCCAGATTGGTTTCCTAGGCCGAACCCCAAGACACGGCACAAACCTAGAAGAATTACTGAGTTTTACTAAATTAAGTGTTTGATGAACAGATTTACATTATTATTTAATATAACTTTAATTCTGAAATTGACTTCCTTATAATTTCCAATTAGGAAATATTTAATAGTTTAATTTGCCTGGTGTAAATGTCATCCTAAAATTAATTGGTGTAGTAATTTGAATTCATCCTTGAGCATCAGATTTTCACATTGAGAACAAGCTACATGATCATTTCATCTTATCACTTGAAGACGAATTTATTTTTCAAATTTCTTCATCAATTGTTACAAATCCAGGGTTTCGTTGGGAAATGCGACTAAACGCTCGTGATGAATAATAAAATGAAATAAAATACGGAGCAAAACATTTTAGAATTCGAACTTGTCTGATTGATCATTCACCTCCATATTAATATTTTAAAAAAATGTTTTTCCATGGAAAATGTAATTGTTTCAGTGATGAAATTCATGTTTCTAGTGGTCTATTCCATGATCCTCTTAGTTTGCAATCACACTGTTTCCCATCTCCCTATTTCATGGCAGTTTTATAATAAAAAACAGTTTTTTTTCCTAAGCTTTGTTTATAATATTGGAGAATGGGTCCAATTTTGTAAGTTGTGTGTGTCTGCTGGGATATTCTCGGCCGTTTCAAACTTTAAGTAGATATCTACAGGGGGCTTATTTCATAGCTCACATGAGGTACGAACAGCTCAGCACAGTCACAGGCGCGTTAGTTTTAGAGTTCTCGCGCTAAAAACAGGACACAATACGAGAAATTGGATTTTGCATATATATCATACAGAGCTCCAAACTTGCTTTTATCTAAATTATGTCCAGGGTTTCGTAGGATAACGTGACTCCGTTCATGTAAAGAGGCATGTTTCCTAGCTAAATGTGATCAAATGGGAGGCATCTTTGGTATGCTGATACTTACGATTGATCTGAATACCGAAAATAACGTAAAGGGGCCTTTTCGTTAATCGCGACAGCTTTACAGAACAGCTCTGGTTTTCAGAGCGCGGCAAAAAAGGGTATTCGTGAATATCCCATATTGTCAAGTTCTTGAGTCATGGTTTATCCTTGTCCACGGATTTAACCAAGCCGAGTTTTTCCTGGTTGGAAAGGCTTTCATGGGACACTTTACATAATATTTGGTGCAACTGAATCCCCAGCGCTTATCGTACAATTTATAGCCGCTTGGGGACATCAACGCAAACAAGAGCGATAAGTCAAGAACAATTATATCCAAATTATACCCAAGGCCTGCGCTCAAGGCTTCAGCCTTTGACTTCATTTTTTAAGCCGTTTAGAGCATAAATGTCTCTTGTCGTTATATTTTGCTGGAACAACCCTATATAACGGATTAACGTCTGTAATATTTAAAATGTCTCAGAATGCAGGCCATACAAGCCATGGACGCTAGATTTCAGAAATTGACGTGGAGCTTCTTCTTGCCGGCATCATTGTCTAAGCCCTCTTCGATCAAAATGAGTATTGCCAACGAACTTCACAGTAATACACGGGGTAATTATAAGCGACGCAAGGTCATTTCGCTTGGAGTCTAGGATCGTTGGCAGGCTGATCTCGTTAAAATGATGCGCTATGCCAAAAGTAACAGAGGTGTCAAGTATATGCGCCGCTCTAGTGACCAAGCCGTTCAATCGCATTATTCAGAGATTGAAATACCAACCCAGGCTTCTGCAAACAAATTAGGATAAAGAGTTTTTGGAAACGAGAGTGGCTCTGTTTAACAATCGAGATTCATATTTCTTAATAACGTTCTCATACTGGCATATTTGAAGAGATTTCGAGGAAAAGTATTATCTTAGCGAGCTCTTAACTTTTAACAACTTCTTACTACGTCTGGGTCGCGAGACTGAGGAGGAAGTGGCCATATGGGGAGCAGGAATAATCTTACCCATTGTAGTGGGGCTGAATTTCCGTGCGAAACTATTACAGCCTGCCAGTCCTGAAGGCTTGGTCCTGACAGCATTGAGTTTAGGGTTTTGGTTGATTATCTTGAATTACATAGTTGGCTAGAATGTGGGCTGGTCCTCAAGTCCCTGAAGAATAACAGAAGGTGAAAAGTGAAACGTAAACTTCTTAAGAGAAGCGTGTTTGGAAAAGTAGAGAGGAATATTAAGTGAAAGAGCGTGGTTCTATAAGTATTCGGGATCGTTTGCATGGACACCTTGCTGCTCTATAATCACCCAACGCTTTAATGAAGTGGCTGGTGTTCATAGAACTTTTGCTGCATAGGTTTCCAACCTGTTACTTGATTCCATATATAATAGTGCGGAGCTGATGATCAGTGTATAGTTGAACGTTTCTTGCGCACTATTGTGAGGGTGACATTGTGATAAGTGCATGGTTCTCAAAAACCTGCAATGTGTTCCCTACACAGGGTAGGCATATTCCATGAGAGGTCGCACAATGGTGCGGTATGCGAGTAGTTTGGTGAAGACATCGAGGTAGCTCCGAGTCCTCAGTAGAGGCCAGAGCTTTGCGAGATACGCTTTCGCTTGTTTGGCGCGTAGGGTTACTTCTTTGGTAAAATCAACTCCTGTATTAGCGTGGTTTCTAGGTACTTATTCGCTGACTGCCATCTGATGACTGTACCGAGAATGGTGAGGTCCTCCACTCCCGTGAATTTGCGTTCCCTTGTAAAAAGGGTAGTTACGACATTTCTTGGAACAGGGTTCGACGTTATTGAATGCGTCTTGTTGGTTTTCATCAACTCAATACTCTCTTTTGGAAGTGGTGGAGACCTTGGTATCATCGTATATTGGTGGAGTAGTGGGATGAAGACAGAGCTGCTACACTTCTTTTTGAACCCTCCTCGTATCGGCCCCGAACTTGATATTTCGCTAACCAAACATGGGATTAGAACATACAGGATGTCCTTACACTCGTAGTGATGCCCCCTACATTCCTATAGCCTCTATTTAATTAAAAGACCAAAACTAAAAGGTCATTCGCGAGTAGTGGGGTAGTGTTGGTTTCCTCAAGTCGCGCTCGTGCTTGAATATGTATGCCTATGTTGGGAAAGGGTTAGGTGGTGGGGGAGGAGTAGGGTCGAGTGAGGGGTCATTTAGATGGTATTTTTTCCGCTCTAGGTGGTGGTGAGGTTATTTTTTAAAATGGATGGAATTTGGAAAGGCCATTTGGGGTAAACATGTTGTTTTGACATTTTGGCGATGAATATTTTTTTATACGCATGCGCACTTGAGGAGTTTTGTAAGAGGGCGGGCTTTTTAAATGATGATTTATAAATGAGTGTTTTTGTTAATATGTATTGAAATAAACCCCAAAAAACTAATAGGTCATCGGCTTTTTATTATCTCGCTAACCAATAATCGGATTTAAACATATGGGGTGTCGTAGGACTCGTGGTGAAATCCCCTTTTCTATGGACGGGGTATATTCACCCCAAAATAAAAACTACCCTTACCCGGGGGATGAAATAGTAATTTATTTTTGTATGCTTACGAACTTGGCGGTTTTTGTAAGAGGGCGGGCTTTTTAAATGATGATTTATAAATGAGTGTTTTTTTAAATTGTATTGAAATAAACCCCAAAAAACTAATAGGTCATCGGCTTTTTACTATCTCGCTAACCAATAATCGGATTTAAACCTATGAGGGTTCGTAGGACTCGTGATGAACTCCCATTTTCTATGGACGGGGCATATCCACCCCAAAATAAAAACTACCCTTACCCGGGGGGAGGGGGTGGTAAATAATATTTTTTGTATGTGCGCGCACGGACGGCTTTTGTCAAAAGGACCTAACTACACGTTTGTTAATATTTTCTGAACCCCTCATGGGATTTTGCCATAGGCAGTATCCTAACCTTGTGGGTGACGCCCCGTTTTTGAATGTATGATTCGTTTTTGTCGAAAGGGCCTAACTACACTTTTGTTCATATCTCGCGAACCAATCATGCTAGGGACTTGTATGAAGGGTCCTAGCACTTGGGGTGACGTCCCCCTTTGCGGGGTGAAACTACCCCCCAAAATTGAAAGATCCATATCTTGGAAATGAAGAATCCTAAAAATAGGTGTGATAGCTTAAAAAATAGGGGATGATATGGGCTTTTACCTCGATTGGTCATTTCACCCCTAAATCAGTAAATAGTCATGTTATGGGAAAAAAGGTGTTAAACACCTAAAAATGATAAATGAACCTAAGATCTTTTGTTTTTGATGAAAAATAGCAGGGGAGTGGAAACCACCCCCAAAATTGAAAAATCCATATCTCGGAAACGAAGATTCCTAAAATTAGGAGTGATAGCTTAAAAAATAGGGGATGATATGGGCTATTACCTCGATTGGTCATTTCACCCCTAAAACAGTAAATAGTGATTTTACAGGGGGGTAAAAAGGTGTTGAACGGGTAAAAATGATAATTGAACCTAAGATCTTTTATTTTTGAAGAAAAATAGTAGGGTGTGTGAAAACAACCCGCAAATTGAAAAATCAATATCTTGAAAACGAAGAACCCTAAAATTAGGTGTGATAGCTTAAAAAATAGGTCATGACATATGCTTTTACCTGGATAGGTCATTTCACTCTTAAAACAGGGAATAGTCATGTTACAGGGGAAAAGGTTTCAAACACCAAAGAGCATAAGCGTTTTGAGAAACCATGCATTAATGGACGTGTGTATGGAGGATGATGGTTATTATTATTAGGTAATTATGGATTAATGTGTGGATAGATAACTAACCAGTGGGGAGCGTGATGGCGCAGGTGCCTAGCTGCTCGTCTTTACCCGGACGGCTGGGGTTCAAATCCCGGTGACAGCGGGGTGGAATTTTCACCTGAAAAATCACGTGGCGTCAGGAAGGGCATTCGGCCATAAATCCCCGGCCAAAACCAAAATGAGCCTGGTTGGCTCCGGCGACTCATACTAATAGGGAAAAGCCGAAGAAAAAAATGGTAACTCACCAGTAATAGTAAACATTGGTTTGAGGTGTTGAAGAAGTCAGGATGGCCAACCCTTTGCCATGGTTCACGAATGGACCCCAAAAAGTTTTACCTATCAAGACTCAGTATACCCTGTTGCAGCCTTTAGAAAAAAAATCGAACCGGGGCCTCTGTGGTGACAGTGGACTTATATTCATGATGCTTGTTAAACAAACATACGATTGCATACTACCGCTGGGTTGAATCTGCACAGACACACTGGCTTTGGTTTGCATAGTGTGCCTTGTTGATAACAGCACAGCGATCTTGTCAGCAAGTTTCATATTACTCGTCTGCTTGATAGTGGACGTGCTCTGCACCGTGTTATCATACAGGACATGACTAGATCGTTGTTAGGTTTGACAAAGGCTTAGTGAAGCTTATTGCAACCTTGAAATGAATGTTATGGTATAGTCGGGGTTGGAAGCCAAGACCTTAGGGTTGACAACCAAGTAGGTTAACCACTACACGGTGAGATGGTCAAATAATAATGTAACAGAACATATAGAAACGTTTTCTATAGTTTAACGAATTGGCTAAGAGCCATACCATGAGAGGTGTAGGTAATGGAAATTGAATCCTTAGCTGATGATTATACTACTTGTAATCTATAGCCATGCCCACGTATAAGCTATTATGTTAGAAAAAGAATTGTATGGCTTGTTTTAAACGGAGAATAATTGTGTTTACTGTGAAACACAAATCTGAATTTATAATTAGTTTATGTCCTACATGATGTTTGAACTCTTTTTTTATTTATACTTTAGACAACCGCTAACATAGTTGTCATTCAGAAGCCATGGCCGCCTCTTTTCCAATCCTACACCGTACGCTGAAGTTAAAATTAATAATGATCACGTTACAGACAGCCAGTTTCAAAGCCATGAGAACTAAGTGAACAAAGAATAAAATTCATGAGCCAGTGAGGAATTCAACATGCTGTCCTTTGGACAAAAGAGATGCGGTCTACAAACTTAACCACCAAGCTGTCCTATCGACCCTCAATGGTTTGGGTCATCGTAAAGATGAAAATTAAATCTAAGCTATAACTAAAACTAACTACACTCTTATATACTAGAAGAAGAAATGGAAAACAAAAGGGCAATAGGCCAAATAAAGGACAGAAGGAATAAAAAATGGCCCTCAACCCTCAAGCATGTGGATTGAGGGAGTTGGAAGGAAGGAGAGCCATGAATGGCAGATAAAAAGTATAATAGGAGTGGCTTTGCTCCAGAGGTAATGGATAAAACGGAGGAAAACTGGACTCAGCTCAGAAATCCCTTGGGGTCGCCAACTTTCAAACTGATCAGCCGTAAGCCCCTTGAGGGTGTAGCCATATGCAGAGTGCACCGCAAGTGGTGGGGCTATATACACCCTACCTTCTTGAGGGGGCTTGAGCAAAAGACAGGAAAAATGAAAACAAGGCTGCCTCCTCACACTAGTGGGATATCAGAAAAAATAAATAAACGAGGGCCAATGAAGTTGCAAAAGGAAGAGACTCCCTAGGGCTCGGATACCCTAATCATGTTGGGGTCGGTAGAGAACAAGAGTTGAGCAAGTGTGGTCGACAGGAAATAAGACAGAGAGGAGCCTAGCACATGTTAGTGGAAGCAATGACGGTCTCAGCTGGGACTCCGTGATCGTCAACCTACATGACACTAGATATGACGCCCAGGGGTGGAATTAAAGACCTCTTTTGTTTTATATCACTGGCTTTTAAGAACGCTAACACATGGCATGCCTTATAATGCAATACTGGTCCTAGGGTATGCAAAATTGTATTAGAAACTCAGCTAATAATAGTGTTCTTGCCCACGATTATTTTCCCAAGTATAGTACATGGGACTGATAACCATGATTTCCAAGCCCCTAAGTAAGACAAAAACAAATGATTTTCATTTTCCAGTGAGTTGGGGTGAGGTGAGGTAAGTTTTCTATACACCAAACTGATGTGGTTTCCCACTTCTACTCCAGGCAAATGCACATTTGATGTTAAGAATAGTGAAATGGTTTGCAACTGCCCAATGCTAGGACCTGACTAGTGGCTTTTAAAAAATGGAATGGAATGGAGTACACTTCCCCCCAAAACCAACAAGAGGAGTGTTCGATCCCCCACAACAACCATTCTTAAAGTCAATATAAATGACTATGCACTTCAGCTCATGACGCTCTCCTCTCTCCAATCCTACCCCTTGGTGGTGAAAGGCACACTCTAATACAACCATCATAGTGACAGGTCATCTGTTAAATACCTAACTATCCCCAGATTTACCTTAAATTTTCCTAAAATCCACTACATTTTCCGCAAATTGACCAAATGACACAACATTCCAGCAAAATTCAACAAATGACTACCAGATTTATTGAAATTCCATTGATTTACCTAAGCATGGTTTAAACTACCTCAAATTCATATAAAATTACACGAATATAGATGAAAATTCACTAAAATTTACCAAACTTACCCAAAGTGGGCTACAAACCATGAAATGTATCCATTTTTTTTGTAAATTCACTATATGTACTCGAAAATTCCATAATATTGCCTTTACAAGTATGCTTTTATTGTTGTTGTTTCGTTGACCACACTCCCTGCAGACAAATACCTCAACATGACTTTCTCCTAGACTAGGATCTCCACATTCGACATGATAGCTGAGTTTCATTTCCCATAAACTTGTCTCTGAGGTGGGTGTCAGGAAAAGGCATTCAGCTGTAAAAACCACACCCTCACATAGACTTTCATAACCTCTTACGTTGAGATTGTTAACACTAACGACATTGAATGATTGAACGGTTTCCTTTTCACAATTCCCGTCTATACTTTCCTCTTGAAGGTTGCTAAAATGCAAATAAATTTTATAAATACCTTAAGATGGTTTCATTTTTTAATGATATGGTGTTGATGTTGGATTTATACGTTAAGACTATTTTTTTAGGTCTTGACTGGCCTTGCAATTAGAAATTGACAAACCAAACATGGGTTATCTACCAGGGGAACACTTTGACCACTATGTTGGTTATTGACCAGTAAGTACAGTTCTAGTAATGAGACAGAAATCCAACACAAACAATGAGCGCGCAATGCGGTGGAGATTGGGACCACGATGTACTGTCGGTTATGTAGCTATGTGGAATGTACATCACATATGGTTTACTTGAAGGTTTGGAGGATCCATTAAAGATATTTCTACAATAAACCATTTTCAAATGGTCATTCGTTGGCGTGAAAATATTTTTTATATGGTATTTTATGTAAACAATTAAGATTTATAAAAAAAATTATACGTTTACTGTATTCTTATTTAATGTAAGCACTGAAGGCACTATCGACCAAAATACAGCACTATCTGGAATGTATATTGCATACTTGAAGGTTTGGTGATCCCATTAAAGGTATTCCTACTATAAATGATTTTTATGTTCTCGTTTTATGGCATGATTATTTAATATATGCTATTTGCTAATAGGATTTGACACTGGAATTATTTTACAAGTAGTTATTTTAATGACCAACAGAGTTTAATGTTAACAAGGCACAGCTCTATTTGAAATTTTGAATAACATGTTGCATGTTATACATCATATGCAACTACTGTAAGGCTTGTGATTTATTTAATGCCTTTAACCCTATATTAAACACTCTGTTTGCAATACTGATAACTGCAATGTTACTGAAAAAATTGAAACAAAACAAAAATCAGCATTGAAAATCCAAAATATGGATGAGCATATATATAGTGGGGAAAAGAAAAGTTTTGTAAACACTAATGACCAATAAGACTAATTAAATCAGTAACTGTCAGGGTGGCCGAGTGGTTAAGGCGTTTGACTTAAGATCAAATTTCCAATGATATAAGGAAGCAAGGGTTCGAATCCCTTCCCTGACATAACTATTGCTTGAACATGCAAGAAAACAAGAAATATACACAAACTATGTTTATCAATTTAATCCATTTTTTTTACAAGAGATAGACACACACAATACAGCTCTTTTGGTTTATCATTTCTTTTAAACATAACACTTGTTGAAAATTATTTTTTACTGGATGGGGATGTTGCTACGTTGACCCATCACACAATAATAGCAGCTTTACGAAGTTCATTTTCTATATTTAACAGCTCTTTCTCATAACCAATATGACCAACCTGTTTACAGGCATGCAAGAGCTGTAGACGTTCGACTAATATATTAGGATCGTTCCATTTGCTATTTTTTATGAATGGCTTCAGAATCTCGGGAAGCAGTTCATCATTATCACCATCATTATGATTATCATCCTCATGATTATAATCATTTTCATAATGATGATCATTATCATCGTTATCATTACCATCATAATTTCCACCTGTGTCCACAGTCTGTTCAATGGTTTGAGTTGCCTTTGATAGTGTTGAAAGCTTCTTTTTAGATGTGCTAGAATTCTTTAACATTGTTATGTTATTATTACCACTATTACCTTTCCCCACTAACTTTTTGATGGGGTATATTGTCTCTGATAGGGTTGAGGGCTTTTGAGATGTGGGTGCATGTCTGAACATGGGTTTCACAGGAGGTGTTAAAGGTTTCTCATTAAACAACTCGCTAACAGCATGAGTGCGTTGTAGTGTATTCAACTTGAGGTTAATATTATCTTGAGCAGCACTATCTTTCCCTTTGACTTGGTTTCTTGCTTTGGTTTGGGTTTTCCTTACATTAAGACTAGCGTGATTATTAAGTTTACATTCATGATTGTTTGAAGAAAGTACGTCCAATTCTTTTGTTTTAAGCATTCCTCGACACTGTTTCGATCGTTGCTTTGAACAGCGCCAAATAACAGTTCCATTTTTATTGCTTCGTTTCACAATATATGAATATCCTTTATAGTATGCATAAGGCTTACCATACCTAGTCACTGATACTTCCATATCAACTGTCAAGCACAAACTAATCTCTAGTAAAGACAATTTGATAATAACAACAATAGTTTAATGTGGGAGCATATATACATGCAAAAAGAGGGAGCAAAGGTGGGGGGTAAAAAGTGGGAGCAAAAGTGGTAGGAAATGTGGGAGAAAAAAATAACTGTGAGCAAAAAGTGGGAGCAAATATGGGATCAAATGTGGGAGCAAAGCAAATATAAAAAGTGGGAGCAAATATGCTAACAAATATGTCAACAAATATACCAGCAAAAGTAAATACACAAGTCAAGATAGATTAAAGTGCAAAGAAAATATGGAAGCAAATATGAGAGCAAAAATGGTGTTTTTCTAAAACAACTAGACATAACAAACTTAGTCATAACCTAACCTAACCTAACCTAACCAAACCTAACCAATCCTAACCTAACCTGACCTCACCTAACCTAACCTAACCTCACCTAACCTAACCTCACCTCACCTAACTTCACCTAACCTAACTTGACTGAACTTTATCTAACCTAACCCATCATAACTTCACCTAACCTAACTTTACCTAATCTAACTTCACCTAACCTAACTTTCAACTCTCAGATCAAAATTAAATTCTAGGCATAGTTGAGTAGGAACCCAAGACTTTAGGGATAACACACAAGTATACTAGCCACTACACCGCAAAATGGGCAAATTATCATGCAACACAACATAAAGTAAAAGTTTCCTGTAATGTAACTCATTGGCTGTCAACCATAGTTTGGGAAATTCAAACCCAAGACCTCAGGACTTTTGTTTTGAACATTATCAGAAATATTATTCCATTTACATTTTGCTGCTGCTTATAGTTATAAGAGTTGGCATTAATATGGGAAGCAAAAAAAAGTGGGAGCAAATTTGGGAGCCAATATGGGAGCAAATATGGGAGCCAATAAGGGGGCAAAAGTGGGAGCAAATATGGGAGCAAATGTGGGTGCCAATATGGGAGTCAATATGGAGGTAAATATGGAAGCAAATGTGTGAGCAAATCATCTCACCTCGGATATCGCCAGTGAGTACTCATATCCACCGCTAGGTAGCAGAAACATACTTTGTGTGTTGTATGTAACTATCTTACAAAGTTTGACTGCTTGCAAAACGTCCTTGTATAAGCTGTGCATATAATTTTCATATACAATTAAGACTAAGTGATCAGAACTAACATGTATAGCCTTGTCTAGGGTATATAGAGGATCCTTAGCAAGAAAGACTGACTAACCCAGGAGTGTAAAGCCTTGCCATATGCAGTAAGCATCTGTTGGCAGAAATGGTTCCTAATAATAACGGACTTAATGAATATGAAACGTGTTTTGAGTGTCGTCTTAAATCCTATTTTATACGTTGTGATACGTGTAAGGATTTAAGACGACACACAAAAGACAACACCCAAAAGACGTTTGTGTCGTCTTAAATCCTTACACGTATCACAACGTATAAAATTGGATTTAAGACGGCACTCAAAACACGTTTCATATTCATTAAGTCCGTTATTATTAGGAACCATTTCTGCCAACAGATGCTTACTGCATATGGCAAGGCTTTACACTCCTGGGTTAGTCAGTCTTTCTTGCTAAGGATCCTCTATATACCCTAGACAAGGCTATACATGTTAGTTCGGAACACTTAGACTTAATTGTATATGAAAATTATATGCACAGCTTATACAAGGACGTTTTGCATGCAGTCAAACTTTGTAAGATAGTTACATACAACACACAAAGTATGTTTCCCCTACCTAGCGGTGGATATGAGTACTCACTGGCGATATCCGAGGTGAGATGATTTGCTCACACATTTGCTTCCATATTTGCCTCCATATTGACTCCCATATTGTCTCCCACATTTGCTCCCATATTTGCTTCCACTTTTGCCCCCATATTGGCTCACATATTTGCTCCCATATTGGCTCCCATATTGGCTCCCACATTTGCTCCCACTTTTTTGCTTCCCATATTAATGCCAACTCTTATAACTATAAGCAGCAGCAAAATGTAAATGGAATAATATTTCTGATAATGTTCAAAACAAAAGTCCTGAGGTCTTGGGTTTGAATTTCCCAAACTATGGTTGACAGCCAATGAGTTACAGTACAGGAAACTTTTACTTTATGTTGTTTTGCATGATAATTTGCCCATTTTGCGGTGTAGTGGCTAGTATACTTGTGTGTTATCCCTGAAGTCTTGGGTTCCAACTCAACTATGCCTAGAATTTAATTTTGATCTGAGAGTTGAAAGTTAGGTTAGGTGAAGTTAGATTAGGTAAAGTTAGGTTAGGTGCAGTTATGATGGGTTAGGTTAGGTAAAGTTCAGTCAAGTTAGGTTAGGTGAAGTTAGGTTAGGTTAGGTTAGGTTAGGTTAGGTGAAGTTAGGTGAGGTTAGGTTAGGTGAGGTTAGGTGAGGTCAGGTGAGATTAGGTTTGGTTAGGTTTGGTTAGGTTAGCTTAGGTTATGACTAAGTTTGTTATGTCTAGTTGTTTTAGAAAAACACCATTTTTGCTCTCATATTTGCTTCCATATTTTCTTTGCACTTTAATCTATCTAGACTTGTGTATTTACTTTTGCTGGTATATTTGTTGACATATTTGTTAGCATATTTGCTCCCACTTTTTATATTTGCTTTGCTCCCACATTTGATCCCATATTTGCTCCCACTTTTTGCTCACAGTTATTTTTTTCTCCCACATTTGCTACCACTTTTGCTCCCACTTTTTACCCCCCACCTTTGCTCCCACTTTTTGCATGAATATATGCTCCCACATTAAACTATTGTTGTTATTATCAAGTTGTCTTTACTAGAGATTAGTTTGTGCTTGACAGTTGATATGAAAGTATCAGTGACTAGGTATGGTATGCCTTATGCATATTATAAAGGATATTCATATATTGTGAAACGAAGCAATAAAAATGGAACTGTTATTTGGCGCTGTTCAAAGCAACGATCGAAACAGTGTCGAGGAATGCTTAAAACAAAAGAATTGGACGTACTTTCTTCAAACAATCATGAATGTAAACTTAATAATCACGCTAGTCTAAATGTAAGGAAAACCCAAACCAAAGCAAGAAACCAAGTCGAAGAGAAAGATAGTGCTGCTCAAGATCATATTAACCTCAAGTTTAATACTCTACAACGCACACATGCTGTTAGCGAGTTGTTTAATGAGAAACCTTTAACACCTCCTGTGAAACCCATGTTCAGACATGCACCCACATCTCAAAAGCCCTCAACCCTATCAGAGACAATATACCCCATCAAAAAGTTAGTGGGGAAAGGTAATAGTGGTAATAATAACATAACAATGTTAAAGCATTCTAGCACATCTAAAAAGAAGCTTTCAACACTATCAAAGGCAACTCAAACCATTGAAAAGACTGTAGACACAGGTCGAAATTATGATGGTAATGATAACGATGATAATGATCATCATTATGAAAATGATTATAATAATGAGGATGATAATCATAATGATGGTGATAATGATGAACTGCTTCCCGAGATTCTGAAACCATTCATAAAAAATAGCAAATGGAACGATCCTAATATATTAGTCGAACGTCTACAGCTCTTGCATGCCTGTAAACAGGTTGGTCATATTGGTTATGAGAAAGAGCTATTAAATATAGAAAATGAACTTCGTAAAGCTGCTATTATTGTGTGATGGGTCAACGTAGCAACATCCCCATCCAGTAAAAAATAATTTTCAACAAGTGTTATGTTTAAAAGAAATGATAAACCAAAAGAGCTGTATTCTGTGTGTCTATCTCTTGTAAAAAAATGGATTAAATTGATAAACATAGTTTGTGTATATTTCTTGTTTTCTTGCATGTTCAAGCAATAGTTATGTCAGGGAAGGGATTCGAACCCTTGCTTCCTTATATCATTGGAAATTTGATCTTAAGTCAAACGCCTTAACCACTCGGCCACCCTGACAGTTACTGATTTAATTAGTCTTATTGGACATTAGTGTTCACAAAACTTTTCTTTTCCCCAGTATATATATGCTGAACCACTTTTTGTTTTTTCGATGCTGATTTTTGTTTTGTTTCATTTTTTTTCAGTAACATTGCAGTTATCAGTATTGCAAACAGAGTGTTTAATATAGGGTTAAAGGCATTAAATAAATCACAAGCCTTACAGTAGTTGCATATGATGTATAACATGCAACATGTTATTCAAAATTTCAAATAGAGCTGTGCCTTGTTAAAATTAAACTCTGTTGGTCATAAAAATAACTACTTGTAAAATAATTCCAGTGTCAAATCCTATTAGCAAATAGCATATATTAAATAATCATGCCATAAAACGAGAACATAAAAATCATTTATTGTAGGAATACCTTTAATGCGATCACCAAACCTTCAAGTATGTAATATACATTCCAGATAGTGCTGTATTTTGGTCGATAGTGCCTCCAGTGCTTACATTAAATAAGAATACAGTATATGTATAATATTTTTATAAATCATAATTGTTTACATAAAATACCATATAATAAATATTTTCGCGCCAACGAATGACCATTTGAAAATGGTTTATTGTAGAAATATCTGTAATGGAACCTCCAAACCTTCAAGTAAACCATATGTGATGTACATTCCACATAGCTACATAACCGACAGTACATCGTGGTACCAATCTCCACCGCATTGCGTGCTCATTGTTTGTGTTGGATTTCTGTCTCATTACTAGAACTGTACTTACTGGTCAATAACCAACATAGTGGTCAAAGTGTTCCCCTTGTAGATAACCCATGTTTGGTTTGTCAATTTCTAATTGCAAGGCCAGTCAAGACCTAACAAGAATTCGTCTTAACGTATATATCCATCATCAACACCATATCATTAAAAAAATGAAACCATCTTAAGGTATTTTTTAAATTTAATTGCATTTTAGCAACCTTCAAGAGGAAAGTATAGACAGAAATTGTGAAAAGGAAACCGTTCAATCATTCAATGTCGTTAGTGTTAACAACCTCAACGTAAGAGGTTATGAAAGTCTATGTGAGGGTGTGGTTTTTACAGTTGAATGCATTTTCCTGACACCCACCTCAGAGACAAGTTTATGGGAAATGAAACTCAGCTATCATGTCGAATGTGGAGCTCCTAGCCTAGGAGAAAGTCATGTTGAGGTATTTGTCTTCAGGGAGTGTGGTCAACGAAACAACAACAATAAAAGCATACTTGTAAAGGCAATATTATGGAATTTTCGAGTACATATAGTGAATTTACAAAAAAAATTGGATACATTTCATGGTTTGTAGCCCACTTTGGGTAAGGTTGGTAAATTTTAGTGAATTTTCATCTATATTCGTGTAATTTTATATGAATTTGAGGTAGTTTAAACCATGCTTAGGTAAATCAATGGAATTTCAATAAATCTGGTAGTCATTTGTTGAATTTTGCTGGAATGTTGTGTCATTTGGTCAATTTGCGGAAAATGTAGTGGATTTTAGGAAAATTTAAGGTAAATCTGGGGATAGTTAGGTATTTAACAGATGACCTGTCACTATGATGGTTGTATTAGAGTGTGCCTTTCACCACCAAGGGGTAGGATTGGAGAGAGGAGAGCGTCATGAGCTGAAGTGCATAGTCATTTATATTGACTTTAAGAATGGTTGTTGTGGGGGATCGAACACTCCTCTTGTTGGTTTTGGGGGGAAGTGTACTCCAATCCATTCCATTTTTTAAAAGCCACTAATCAGGTCCTAGCATTGGGCAGTTGCAAACCATTTCACTATTCTTAACATCAAATGTGCATTTGCCTGGAGTAGAAGTGGGAAACCACATCAGTTTGGTGTATAGAAAACTCACCTCACCTCACCCCCAACTCATTGGAAAATGAAAATCATTTGTTTTTGTCTTACTTAGGGGCTAGAAAATCATGGTTTTGAGTCCCATGTACTATACTTGGGAAAATAATCGTGGGCAAGCACACTATTATTAGCTGAGTTTCTAATACAATTTTGCATACCCTAGGACCAGTATTGCATTATAAGGCATGCCATGTGTTAGCGTTCTTAAAATCCAGTGATATAAAACAAAAGAGGTCTTTAATTCCACCCCTGGGCGTCATATCTAGTGTCATGTAGGTTGACGATCACGGAGTCCCAGCTGAGACCGTCATTGCTTCCACTAACATGTGCTAGGCTCCTCTCTGTCTTATTTCCTGTCGACCACACTTGCTCAACTCTTGTTCTCTACCGACCCCAACATGATTAGGGTATCCGAGCCCTAGGGAGTCTCTTCCTTTTGCAACTTCATTGGCCCTTGTTTATTTTATTTTTTGATATCCTACTAGTGTGAGGAGGCAGCCTTGTTTTTATTTTCATGTTAATTCCTGTCTTTTGCTCAAGCCCCCTCAAGAAGGTAGGGTGTATATAGCCCCACCACTTGCGGTGCACTCTGCATAAGGCTACACCCTCAAGCTGCTCACGGCTGATCAGTTTGAAAGTTGGCGACCCCAAGGGATTTCTGAGCTGAGTCCAGTTTGCCTCCTCTTTATCCATTACCTCTGGGTCAAAGCCACTCCTATTATACTTTTTTATCTGCCTTTCATGGCTCTCCTTCCTTCCAACTCCCTCAATCCACATGCTTGAGGGTTGTGGGCCATTTTTTATTCCTTCTGTCCTTTATTTGGCCTATTGCCCTTTTGTTTTCCATTTCTTCTTCTAGTATATAAGAGTGTAGTTAGTTTTAGTTATAGCTTAGATTTAATTTTCATCTTTACGATGACCCAAACCATTGAGGGTCGATAGGACAGCTTGGTGGTTAAGTTTGTAGACCGCTTCTCTTTTGTCCAAAGGACAGCATGTTGAATTCCTCACTGGCTCATGAATTTTATTCTTTGTTCACTTAGTTCTCATGGCTTTGAAACTGGCTGTCTGTAACGTGATCATTATTCATTTTAACTTCAGCGTACGGTGTAGGATTGGAAAAGAGGCGGCCATGGCTTCTGAATGACAACTATGTTAGCGGTTGTTAAAAGTATAAATAAAAAAAGAGTTCAAACATCATGTAGGACATAAACTAATTATAAATTCAGATTTGTGTTTCACAGTAAACACAATTATTCTCCGTTTAAAACAAGCCATACAATTCTTTTTCTAACATAATAGCTTATACGTGGGCATGGCTATAGATTACAAGTAGTATAATCATCAGCTAAGGATTCAATTTCCATTACCTACACCTCTCATGGTATGGCTCTTAGCCAATTCGTTAAACTATAGAAAACGTTTCTATATGTTCTGTTACATTATTATTTGACCATCTCACCGTGTAGTGGTTAACCTACTTGGTTGTCAACCCTAAGGTCTTGGCTTCCAACCCCGACTATACCATAACATTCATTTCAAGGTTGCAATAAGCTTCACTAAGCCTTTGTCAAACCTAACAACGATCTAGTCATGTCCTGTATGATAACACGGTGCAGAGCACGTCCACTATCAAGCAGACGAGTAATATGAAACTTGCTGACAAGATCGCTGTGCTGTTATCAACAAGGCACACTATGCAAACCAAAGCCAGTGTGTCTGTGCAGATTCAACCCAGCGGTAGTATGCAATCGTATGTTTGTTTAACAAGCATCATGAATATAAGTCCACTGTCACCACAGAGGCCCCGGTTCGATTTTTTTTCTAAAGGCTGCAACAGGGTATACTGAGTCTTGATAGGTAAAACTTTTTGGGGTCCATTCGTGAACCATGGCAAAGGGTTGGCCATCCTGACTTCTTCAACACCTCAAACCAATGTTTACTATTACTGGTGAGTTACCATTTTTTTCTTCGGCTTTTCCCTATTAGTATGAGTCGCCGGAGCCAACCAGGCTCATTTTGGTTTTGGCCGGGGATTTATGGCCGAATGCCCTTCCTGACGCCACGTGATTTTTCAGGTGAAAATTCCACCCCGCTGTCACCGGGATTTGAACCCCAGCCGTCCGGGTAAAGACGAGCAGCTAGGCACCTGCGCCATCACGCTCCCCACTGGTTAGTTATCTATCCACACATTAATCCATAATTACCTAATAATAATAACCATCATCCTCCATACACACGTCCATTAATGCATGGTTTCTCAAAACGCTTATGCTCTTTGGTGTTTGAAACCTTTTCCCCTGTAACATGACTATTCCCTGTTTTAAGAGTGAAATGACCTATCCAGGTAAAAGCATATGTCATGACCTATTTTTTAAGCTATCACACCTAATTTTAGGGTTCTTCGTTTTCAAGATATTGATTTTTCAATTTGCGGGTTGTTTTCACACACCCTACTATTTTTCTTCAAAAACAAAAGATCTTAGGTTCAATTATCATTTTTACCCGTTCAACACCTTTTTACCCCCCTGTAAAATCACTATTTACTGTTTTAGGGGTGAAATGACCAATCGAGGTAATAGCCCATATCATCCCCTATTTTTTAAGCTATCACACCTAATTTTAGGATTCTTCGTTTCCGAGATATGGATTTTTCAATTTTGGGTGGTAGTTTCACCCCGCAAAGGGGGACGTCACCCCAAGTGCTAGGACCGTTCATACAAGTCCCCATCATGATTGGTTCGCGAGATATGAACAAAAGTGTAGTTAGGCCCTTTCGACGAAAACGAATCATACATTCAAAAACGGGGCGTCACCCCCAGGGTTAGGATACTGCCTATGGCAAAATCCCATGAGGGGTTCAGAAAATATTAACAAACGTGTAGTTAGGTCCTTTTGACAAAAGCCGTCCGTGCGCGCACATACAAAAAATATTATTTACCGCCCCCCCCCCGGGTAAGGGTAGTTTTTATTTTGGGGTGGATATGCCCCGTCCATAGAAAAGGGGAGTTCACCACGAGTCCTACGACACCTCATAGGTTTAAATCCGATTATTGGTTAGCGAGATAGTAAAAAGCCGATGACCTATTAGTTTTTTGGTGTTTATTTCAATACATATTAAAAAAACACTCATTTATAAATCATCATTTAAAAAGCCCGCCCTCTTACAAAAACCGCCAAGTTCGTAAGCATACAAAAATAAATTACTATTTCATCCCCCGGGTAAGGGTAGTTTTTATTTTGGGGTGAATATACCCCGTCCATAGAAAAGGGGATTTCACCACGAGTCCTACGACACCCCATATGTTTAAATCCGATTATTGGTTAGCGAGATAGTAAAAAGCCGATGACCTATTAGTTTTTTGGGGTTTATTTCAATACATATTAAAAAAACACTCATTTATAAATCATCATTTAAAAAGCCCGCCCTCTTACAAAAACCGCCAAGTTCTTAAGCATACAAAAATAAATTACTATTTCATCCCCCGGGTAAGGGTAGTTTTTATTTTGGGGTGAATATACCCCGTCCATAGAAAAGGGGATTTCACCACGAGTCCTACGACACCCCATATGTTTAAATCCGATTGTTGGTTAGCGAGATAGTAAAAAGCCGATGACCTATTAGTTTTTTGGGGTTTATTTCAATACATATTAACAAAAACGCTCATTTATAAATCATCATTTAAAAAGCCCGCCCTCTTACAAAACTCCTCAAGTGCGCATGCGTATAAAAAAATATTCATCGCCAAAATGTCAAAACAACATGTTTACCCCAAATGGCCTTTCCAAATTCCATCCATTTAAAAAAATAACCTCACCACCACCTAGAGCGGAAAAAATACCATCTAAATGACCCCTCACTCGACCCTACTCCTCCCCCACCACCTAACCCTTTCCCAACATAGGCATACATATTCAAGCACGAGCGCGACTTGAGGAAACCAACACTACCCCACTACTCGCGAATGACCTTTTAGTTTTGCTCTTTTAATTAAATAAAGGGGCAATAGGAAAGTAGGGGGCGTCACTACGAGTGTTAGGACACCCTGTATGTTCTAATCCCATGTTTGGTTAGCGAGATATCAAGTTCGGGGCCGATACGAGGAGGGTTCAAAAAGAAGTGTAGCAGCCCTGTCTTCATTCCACTACTAGGTGGAGTTTCATGTCATCACTTTTTTTAGAACGTCAGAGAAGAAGTTATTGAATGGCGAGGGGAAGATAACACCGCCTTGTAGTACTCCGGCTAAAATCTTCCATATAGCGGATTGGTCCTCAGCTCCTTTTATACGTTCGAGTAGGGCCCCATTCCCAAATACTTTGCTAGCATTCTGGTGTGGTATAACTCAGTGCTCGTTCCAAATGCTGACATTCAATTCGCGACTTGAACTAGCGTGTTTTTAACGGAGTTTGCGGAATATCGCGGGTTTAAAGTTGTCTGAACTCATAAAGTTCAGTCACGACGGACCTTACCTCCCAGTCAAATCGAATGGAACATCTCGTAAGCTCAATGGTTTTTCAACTTCATATTTGCATGGATTGTCAGCAATTAATCCTGTACTGAGAGAAACCTCCCTGAACTCGAAAACAGAGGGGTAGAGACCCGAGCGAAAATAGCGAGCGGGGCAAACTGAATGATTAATTTCCGTAGTAGCTCCAGGCCTCAGAGCTCCCTAACCGCTCTACTTCCGTCGCTCAGGAAAATTGAAGAGATTCGTGTCAATGCCACCGTCAGAATGAAGCAGTCGTGTGCTGTCCTTATAAATGGAGTTCATTGCACAAGGTGTAGTGAAAAAGATGTCATGATATTAGAAAGGTGTCGAGAGATTTGAATCTTGAGCTGAAAACACCCAAAATATATACTTCCGTTGTGCAGTTCTTTTTTCATTTCGTATCACACCTTTTTCAAATTAAATTAAATTCTGTTACTAGAAGAACAATTTAATCCAAACAGGTTTAGAAAAAGTATTTTATCAAAAGGCATAGAACAAGAGTTTAGTGCTTTTCAGTCGGTCAACACGAATGTACCCAAAAGAGATGGGTTATGCCCTAATCCTGAAATAAATTACATGAGATTAATAAAACACTAGGATGACCAGTTTCGATCGTCAAGCGATCATCATCAGATCATCAGATCGAAACTGGTCATCCTAGTGTTTTATTAATCTCATGTAATTTATTTCAGGATTAGGGCATAACCCATCTCTTTTGGGTACATTCGTGTTGACCGACTGAAAAGCACTAAACTCTTGTTTACTAAGGCAACACTGAAAATATGGCTTCAAACACCACAAAAGGCATAGAGTAACTTACATTCATAATTAGGTAGGTTCTAACAAAGGATAGCTCCACTCCTCAGCACTGAAAACTATTCTAGTGTTTTGATTAAAGAAAATGAGCTCTACAGTAGTATAGCGGGACAGTAATGGTTCATTCTTGGAACATCCTAAATCAAATAACAATGTTATTGGTTTACGTCCCTTTTTACTACTACAGTTTTCCAATGCAAGATTGTGATGTACTACATGTAGTTAAGTCTATAATGTTGCAATCTGAACAGTTTATAATTGCATTCAGGAATACAAGGTTGAAACACATTAAATTAATATAAACTGTACAGATATGATTTTGAAATTATATTTTATTTCTGTAACTAACACCCTTTGACTCTTCATATTACACCTTCTTGTTTCTTTTTGTGTTAATAATGTGGCAATTCTGAAAGGGAGATTTCCCATTTCTTCAGTCTTGGTGTAGATCCTGTCATAGAGGCAGATGACATCGTCAGTGTTTCTGGATGGAGGGCAGAGAACGTATGTTTTCAAGGAGTTTAGAATATAATGGGGCTTATTAAAAGCTTCCTTGAAAAATTTCATATTGCACTCCTCACTTGCCAATGTAAAGACAGAGATTAGCCAAATTAGGTGATTAAAAGAAATTCAAAATTATGCAGTCATAACATAAGAAAAAATTGTTATATATGCTCCTCAACAAAATTTGGAACACTGGCATCGAGCATAGTCATACCATATTGTTGTTTCATTGGAAGAGTTTGGACATTGTGGTCATTTAGCCCTGTGAACTATTTCGTGTATATATAAAAACGTCTGATGGCTGTATTAGTGTGTGAATTTGTAATTCAGTTGAGGATTGGGAATGATGTGGATGAGCCCTCGAGTTAGGAACCAACCCAGCATTCGCATGGAGTCAAATTGGGAAACCAAGGAAAACCACTTTCAGAATGAATGCGGAGGGAATCGAACCCTTCTCTTCTCAGTTTTGCCTCCTGAGGCCGAGTGTACCCTGTTCCACTCTCAGACCAGAATTAAATTCCTTGGTAGAGCAGGGAATCGAATCCAGATTCTTGGGACGACAGCCAAGAATGCTAGCCACTACACCGCGAGGTATACCATATTGTTGGAGCCTAGTGCAATAGGGAACCATTACGGAATATCTCCAAACTACGCTTTATAACAGCACGTACATCTCTGAGTTGTTATATGCAGTCAATACAGTCAAATCTATACAATTGAAAATGTTATTGCGGTGTGTAGTTGGATAACAACCATACTCTAATGTAACAAGTTAAATTATGCATCCACAAGGTAAAAAGCCTGTGCAGATTCCAAATGATTATAGGTGCTCCAGTATGCCAGAGGTTCTACTGAGTGCAGGATACAGGGGAAGATTTTTTTATGTATCCCCTGTCTCTCCGTTCTATATACTAATACTGTATGCACAAAGATGAAGAGAATAGGGAACGCACAAGCCAAGCATAAAGCAGTTACACCATAGTGCAAGCACTTCTAATGACAACCATGGCATCTACGGATGTACCAGGCTTGAGATGAGACTAGTGATGCCTAGGTACAAGGCGATTCAATTGAGAATAAAATCAATTGTCAGGATAAATGTTCACCAAAGTATATTTCCCTAATATTGAATAACAGTAATCTAATCTCCGTCCTTGAGTGGCGCATCCACTAGGTTGCAGAGGGTGCATCATGTCAGAAGTAAACCATTAGGCCCACGATGCCAATGTATATAATTCTCTGCAGTTTTCAGAGTATTAATTTTCTTTCAAATTTGATGCGCTCTCATCATATTGTTGAACATGAGCGGGATGGATATAAGTTTCCATACTTCATTTAATTGGCAGTGTTAGCATTCACGATAAACATAATGGCCACAATGGGACAGCATGCACAATGTGTTGTATGTGTCGCAGGAGTTTGTACTTCCATAATTGCAAACTGGACTACTGAACATCCAACACACTGGGTTCTTATACGGTAGTGCGGATTGTTTAGAAGAGACATTCAACAATGGTGGTGCAGCCGTGGTGGACCTATTGCACGACTTGCGAATATCTTCGACTTAACATCTCTACTTATTTGTTGAGGGATACAAGTCACTGGTGTACAGACATAGATCACAGAATGAAACATGGCAACTCCAGTTGCCTTGTGACACAATCTGTCCGCTTGGTATGATCTATGCCATGTCCGCAATGAATGTATTGAAACCCGGTAGCCAGAAAGTAAGGAGTATCGTGAGCAACAAATTGATTAAACGATGTTCTGTTAACAATTAGCACGAATGATAAACGATTGCCAATTAGGCCTACAACATTTTACCTCCAAGAATAATGGTGTCTGGTAACGTTAATACGAATTGTCAACAAATTTTTAAATTATAATATTCCGGATCTCTAGGGATGATATACTCTGGGAAGATTTAACTTGAAAGGTATGCTGTTCATAAACCGGATGAAGTGTCACGTTTGGGGGCTGTAGGTATCCCTGATTTAGAGAAACACCAATGTAAGCTAACACTCAACTTCAAAACAGAAGCATTAATAGACTACATGATGCATACGTTACTTGGGGCTGTAAGAAAATAAGTAGTAATATTAAGCTACTGAAATGATCTTACATTTAGGTAAACAGATGGAGGTGACAAATGCGTTTCTCCATCACAAGTAGAATGTGGAGCTAGTTTGAAGAGATTAGGAATTCCTCATTCAACTAGATACGAACACTTATAACAAAACTCATTCACTCGCAGGAGTAACCACCTGTTATATTATGGGGAGGAATATCGAAGTTATTCGCAGGAATGGCATGAATAATACACATACTTCGCGCACACTGATGACCACAAAATGTTGCATCAAATCGCCCGACGTTAAATGCAGCTAGCATAGATACAGTAATTCATTGGTCCTTGCTATAAAAACCAACCTAATTGCCTAACCCAGTTTATTTATTTTTATTATTCCGAAATCATATAGGCTATTCTTACCTATCTTGCAATTTTATATGGGTGCTTACTGTTCAAATTTAAGAAATCACATCACATCCGTGAGAATCAAAATCCGTTTAGAAAAGAAGTTTCCGTTTTTCTTTTCACGTAGCACTCCGTCATCGACCCTCGAATGTAAAAAGGAAAACATTATGAGTAAATGTTTGAAAGGCCAAGGAAATTTTGGTTAACTTCGCAGGTTAAAGAACACTACTAACAAACAAATATATTTTATTCAACATTGCAAGTATGTTAAAAACCAATAACCGATATTGTTAAAGATAAATACTTACAATAAACATAAGCATCCCTCCTTGTACTGTCTGAAATACACAATTGATCATGTCGAAATAAGTGAAAAAAAAACGAATACCTGTTAAAGTGGCGACATCACAGAGCCTACACCGAGTGAACGAACTGAGTATCCACCTTGAAAAATGTCGCACTCTGCTCGTACACTTGCACCCGATCATATTTGGAACACCACTCACTGACGTCAATTCCGAGTGAGACTGTGCAAGAGTGTGCACTTTGGCGATTTGGCAAACAGCTAGGTCACTTCCGCATTGAGAATTTTAACATGGATTAGAGAGGACTAAGATATTTTATTTGCGTAGTTCTCGAACACAAGTTGCTCAAAAGGTTCAAGGGCTTAATTCCTTCTTGTCGGATGCAGGAGCTAGTTTCCAATTCTTTGCAGCAAATATTCTACAGTAACTTGACTGATACGGAATTTCTCCTTGAAAACGTAGTCAGTAAAATTCATTCAGATTACTTATCCCTCCAAAAACCCTTGGTGACCTCATTTGCACTGTGTCGAAATCCGTGGCTGAACAACGGGGTGGGTTTCAGGTGTTATATCCCCCCAGACAGAGACATTTGTTTGCTAGAATCCTTATATTGTCCCATCTATCCATTATCTGTATCACACAGGCATGTACATATTTGAAATGTAATCACGTTCTTTACTTGGGTAAATGCTCCAAACTTGACTCTCATTGCGACCACACCAGCATTGTAGCTAGTTATGGATCACTGTTCCTGTTTGAGTGTGCAATCGGTTTTTTTTTTCACGTTACTTTGGGCTGCTTGAAATGTGGATATCTGTGTCAATGTGTGTCCGTTTTGTTAAATATAATTCGGTACATGGGGAGTTTCTGCATTTTATTCCTATGAATGATGCAGATAAAGCCATCAAAATAAGCATATTTTGAGAGTCAACAGTAGCCTGACGGCAGTGACAACATGAAGAGCAAAACTTTGTTTTTCTCACATAATACCATTGTTATAAGCGGTCGCGTATGTACATGATGATGCCACTGCATCATTTCAGTTTTGTCATTATTAGTTTTTTATATAAAAAGATTCTTTTCAATATCTTGATTGTACTAAAAATATAGTTAGTGTTTTCATGCAAAGAAAGTCCATATTGAATTATTCATTTTTTGAATAATAATTGAAATATAATTTTGATATTGTACAACTACCTTACTGTGTGAACGAAACCCCCCAGAAAGACATCCTGCTTACGTCACTGATCTTTATCAGTCTCTATTATTGCGTGTTTTGATCGCCCCCTTCCAACGATTCTAACAACACTGTAGGCTATTAATGTAACGGGAAACTTACAAATGCGCCGCAGTACGAAAATATACTGTAGGTTATGGTAATAATGGTCATATAACACGGCGCCTGTCGTGTTTTCGAAGACGACTTGACAATTGTACAACACCGACTGACATATTCATTAGTTCATGAAGAAAAACTGGTGACATATGTGACATATTTGTCAGATTTCTACCTGTCGGCATTACTACTTTATGAAACAGATTTCTGACAGTATGTCACGGCAATTTACGAAATTGTCGTGACATATTTGTAGAATTGTCGTGCTTTGAGAAACGTAAACTTGTCGAACTATCGAATTTTCGGTCATTTTATGAGGGCTGACATATGTCGACTTGTCGAGTATTATGAAATAGGGCCCAGGTTCATAAATCAACCATTGTCATCCACTTAGATACAAAATCACAAGTAGGCAATCACTTCACTCCACGGCACAAGGTTAAAAAGTAGAACTGACTAAGTATTAATGTAGATACTACGTAATTTCAAGAACATATTTAGTGACGTATCGTGACACACGCAACGTGCATTCATACACAATAATTGTCAATAGAGGCCCAAAATTGGTATTTGCGTTTTCTTGGCACCAGTAATTATTTTGGAAGTACTGTGTACATGGTGTAAACTGATTTAATTGTAAGTACAGGTCGTGAATTTTTAAATACTACTTCGGGGGAGGAGAAATAAGCCATTGTGGTGAGGAAAGTGAAAGTTCATAATAAATCTTGCCAGTTAAGATGTGAAATGCTAGACTGGAGGCATGCAGTCGGATGCCGAAGTTGGATAAGTGTGCGCTGTGTGGTGTGGTTCTTAAAGGGTTAGCAGGTTCTGTATATTATAACAGGCCACTCTTCATGTACCATGTGATTCTTTCTATAAAGTCAAGGTAAATGCACCATCATCTCTACACAATCGGTGTAGCCCCAATTAATGCTATCCTTTGATCCGTGTGGTTTTCAATAGTTAAGTACGATAACCCCTATGCTTACACAATTATGTTGTCTGTATATTGCAACGAGGCAATATGGCTGTTATATAACAAACGATATACAATTAAGTTGTTGCACATGATTGGACAAGCCCATCGCTAGTTACTTGGTGTTCAGTGGCCCATTTCAAATAATTAGTTGTCCTTCCTTTTCAAACCTAATCCGTCATTGCAACTCGTTACAGTAAAAGCATGTGAATGACAACATTCCATTGCAATAAGTGAGAGAAATGAAAGTTGAATGCTCGTACCTAAGATATAACGCTGGACTTATTTGCCTCTACAATATTATATTGACTGCAAAAACACCACATCATTGAACTGTAGAAACGACGTCAGTTCCTCTTATTTGAGAAAAACTTGTATAGTAATGCAAGTGCTAAAAATCCTCTAGTTAACTTTTCACTAGTTAGATATCCTGAACGCAAAGGTATTATTTATTTTCTCTGGATCATCTCATATAATGAAATTAAATGCTTTTCATTCGGTCAAACGATTGTTCCGAAACTGTAATGATATTCCCTAAGACTGAAGCAAATTACTTGTGGTTAAATATTCTCATGGATAACTAGTTTCGATCATCATAAGATGCATTATATTTAGGCTTTTAAATGTATGTCTACGAATAAGTGTGTAATAAAATTATACATTTTTAGAATACTTTAGATACCGAAGGTTATTCTATAATCCTAAAATGATTGTGCTTTGTGATTTATGATATTATTCTGATTGTGTTTTTTTTTACCTAGTGGTAGCATTAGAGGTCCACCACAGAATCAACCTATCTTCCACAGATCGGAGAAAACACTCACAAGAAATTCAGTCGAAGCCCCACTCAATGAAGATAGCATCGAGAAGATAGAAATACCATATATATGCAAAATATGCGGAGGTAACTTTTTCCAAGAAAGTATTTTGAGGAAACACATGTCGATCCATAGTGGTCTTAAGCCGTACTCATGTAGCATATGCGGAGCAAATTTTGCTTCAAAATTTCTTTTGAAAAAGCACATGTTGATCCATAGTGATATTAAAGGTTATTGCTGTGATACATGCGGAAGGAAATTCACCTATAAGAAAGGCTTAAAGGAACACATATCGATCCATACAGGCCTAAAACCCTATTCATGTGCTTCATGCGGAGCAATGTTTTCATCTAAAAGCAGAGTGAAATTGCACATGTCGATCCATAGTGGTCAAAGGCCACATTCATGTAATGAATGCGGTGCTACCTTTGTTCAGAGAGCACATTTGAAGACTCATATGCTAATGCATGGTGGCCTCAAGCCCTATTCCTGTGGTACATGCGGAGCAAACTTTACTAAGAAAGGTAGTTTGAAGCTCCACACGTTGATCCATAGTGGTGTAAGGACACATTTATGTAGTACATGCGGAGTCAACTTCACTCAGAAAGTTGATTTGAAAAGACACATGTTGATCCATAGTGGTCACAAGCCACATTCATGTGATACATGCGGTGCAAAGTTTAGTTTGGAACGTTATTTGAACACGCACATGTCGGTCCATAGTGGTCTAACGTCACATGATTGCAATGTGTGCGGAGCCAACTTTGCTCATAAAGGTAGTTTGAAGCGTCACATGTTGATCCATAGTGGTCTTCGGGCGGAGCAACTTTCTCTGTGAATGTTTCTTTGAAGAGAGACCTCGTAATTCATAGTAGTCAAAAGCTATGTACCCACATTCACACAGTACATACTGTGCCCAACATATTACCCTAGTATTAGCACGGAGTGGCAATCCCGCGAGAATCCTAGCGCAAGGCACCGCTTGTTAATGCTGTGTGCGAGACGGCTAGCTTTAGTGACGTCACGCGTACCTGAATGTTAAAATACTACACATTGTTCTCTGTTACAGTACTATGGATCTTTGAGGTGATAGAAAAGTCAGAAGTTGAACTGTAACCCCATTTATTTGTGAGTTGATAGGACGTCACCATGTGGATTGATGATTTATGAAATGAGTAACTCTTATGGTTTCGCCGCAAAAGCGCGCTGCCACCGACCACGTGTTCAGCCCAAGTTTTCGGCAACTTGTCATATCGATGAGACACACACTTGCTTTTGAGTGCGCGCATGTGAAAGTACTCCGTCGTGATGAACATCCGTTAGATCCGTTCGTGATTGCGAAGGACCGTGAATGTCCAAATATCGCCATGTATCGGGAGTGAGTTGTGTTTTAGTCGATGAATGACCCTATAATTACTTATCGCCGAAGTTACCGAGCGTGATGGAAACATTAGACGGCCGAGTTTGTGTGCATAATTGTGAAAATGCTTTTGGCATGAAAACGATAGAACTAACTTTACATGCGCGCTACCTTACGACATCTTGTATGAACGGAACGTTCGAGAACAAGCGACCACTAGCCATCGTAGGAGGACTTGCTAATGCAATTTGTGATTTGAGGATGCAAATGAACTACATGAACAGCTGTGGATGCTTTTAACTTTCGGCCAATATAAGGCTTGTGAAGATTAGTTGATAGAGTCGTGTTCCAACATGAACTGTGCGTGGCGCAGAGACTTGTAATTTCCAGAATAGAATTAGGGCATTTTCCAACTTGTACTATAGGAATGTCCGTGAAAAATTTGGAGATGGAGATATTTACTGAAAATATTAAGCACTAAGCCGATGCATAGGGGAACGAGATGGAGTGATTTCCACGCCAGGATTAAGCCTCGAGTACACCATAATGACCACGTCGAGGGAGTTGAAGAAGACAGCCACCATGAGACGGGGAGGTCTCGGATTCGGTTCCTGTAAGAAATTTGGAAGAAGACTGAAGGAGATGGATTCCTGCAGCTTTGGATAAGGGAGAATATGATACTGGAAGTAGATGGGGATCTCTTCATTGGATCCGGAGATTTTTCACACCAGGAACATAGGCCTACTAAGCTTGTACCATTCTTTCCTATTTCTTCGAGTTGGTGAGCCAGAATATTTCTTCATTTTGTAGTTGAGTGGTCTGACTACTCAGTATTACTCCATATCATGGAATCGAGCTTATGTCGAACTAATATTGAACCAAAGTTGAATTAGAAGTAGAATTGAATTTAGATATGATGGTGAAGGAATTGGATTAAGCAAATTACTGGTGAATTGATTGATTGATGATGATTATTATTATTATTATTATTCTACGTCTACGAAGGAAATATGTGATGTAATATTTTTCATTGAAGGGCTATAGTATGTGGAAAGACATAACCCACATTGCCTTATTCTACGCTCCAGTAATAATATTTTGCGGATGTTCTATAAATCCATCTCAACTTCTGATGATAGGATTTTGCTACTTTGGGACATTATAACTTAATAGGAGCATGCCTATATTTTTAGTCGAATAAATGATAGTCTATTCGACTGAGTTTTCGATGGAATAGATGCCTGTAACTAATTTGATATTGAGAGCTATAGTGAAATTCAGTTTTAAATTATTGGATCTTAACTTCAGATATTGGCGGATATTATTATGATATGCTAAGTTTGATTATCAGTTTAATACTTTCATATTTTCTTCACCCGTACTCTTTGCTTTGGGAATTTGAATTATTTCAAACACGTTTTGCCATTTTTGCTTGAACGTTTATACATTTGACATTGCTAAAAGTCAGGCTTACATTATATCATAATTTATACATGCCAATTATGTGATCGAAGGGAAGCCATAATGATTATAGGGTAATAATTATACATTTTTCTGCACTTAAACGGTGAAGTTGGTGTAGTTGTTTAAAAAAGAAAAGAGATTTAAAAAAATAAAAGAGAATAATTTAAGGTGATAATTCACATAAGCTGTGAACAATTCAAGGAAATGGTTTGAGGATTACTCATGGTGTTTAATTAAAAAAAAGAGTATAATAATGAAACACTTGCTGAATATAAAAAATATATATATAATTACTTATAATAATGATTATTGGTGTTAGGTCATTCATAACAGCATGACTACGTAAAGTATAGGCAAATTATTGTAAATTAAGCATTAATATTAGCAAATAAATGATAGTCTAATCACTTGGCATTCAGTCAAGTGGACTATATTTCAAACAAACCATCGAATGGGAAGAAATAGAATCTCTTAAATGTCATATTTTATTGAAACATTAAATTTGAATTTTGTACAAAAGATAATGAGGGGTGCACATTTGTTGCACCATTATGAGTAATAAGAGTAATGAGGCTCTGAAATAACTTGTAAAATAATTTGGAAATCATAATATTTGAGACACAGGCCTGAGATGAGTGTCTGATACATTTGGAAAGCATGGATATTCTACTAATGACATTTATTATCCTATTTGGAGGAATGTAGATAAAACGTTGTATAATAATTGTAAATAGTGAATTTAATCTTGATTTAGTGGTCAATCTAGACCAATATTGCTACGGAAATTATTGCTGTTAATAATTGGTGAATGATATAGTTAAATATTGGATCTTTTCCTCATTGGTTACACTAGTTAGAATTGAGATCTACTCTATTATTCCAGGGCAAGATACATCTTTTCTATAGATGTTTCTTTCATTATAATCACAAGTGAGTGTGTTTGTGATAGACTGAAAACACCACCTGACGGACATTCAGGGTGTTTAATGGATTATATAGTCAAATATGACCGAATCTAACCTGTTTTTAATTTATTTCATTTTCTTCGAGTATCTCCTAATTTTATGTATATCAAAGGATAGGACCGAGGAGATTCGTTGACCATTTAAACCTATTTTTTTTATTTGGACTATAAATATTTTTCTTTTACATCGATCCACATGAAGCATTAATTTAGGCCGAATCTCCGGGGCAAGATAGGCTTTTGGGATTTCTATTTTTATGTGTTTTATGTGTTGGTCGATGATTTGCCCAATAAATGGATACCTATTTTATCTTATTAATTGTGCTTATCTTCTGATTTCTGTTGTGGTATTGCTTTGATTTAGATTTGGGGGTGGGTTGATTTAACCTGTTACACCTGTATCCTGTTAACCACCCCTGAGACTACTTGAGTTCTCGTATCGACCGGCATTTTTTTTTATATATTCAAACCCAGACCTCAATCATCTTTGTTCTTTATGTGATATATGTCTTGTGTTATCTGCATGAATTGCGATGATTTCGCCGGGTCATCCAATTCACTGCGGGTTAACGGAGACAATACGGAATCTACATACATGAAGAAATGTTTCGCATATTGCTGGTCAAGTGTCGTAGAGGTCTCAAACCACACGTTCGTTCCTGCGTGCGTGTATATCGGCTGTGAATACTTGCCTGTGTCAATGTGGATGGATCTGTGTGGATGTAGATACGACCTGGTGAACGTATGCAAAACCAATACATCTGAGACCGATACCAACCGGGAGAAAGTGGTGCAATGTACGGTCGTTGAAACCCTCTTGTGTACGCCCATGGGCCTATGACAGGAATACTATGCTCGAATCTGTAGTGAAATGGTATGTTGAGATTTTCGGCCAAAAATTATTTTTCGTGGACGATATCGCTTGGCTGCACAGAGTTGGCATTGTTAGTGCCTTTCTTCGGGAAAATAGTATCCACAGAATGGATTGGCCTGTCTATGCTCTCGATCTTAATTGTGTAGAGCAAGCGTGCACACTGTTTATAAATAAGTCAGTCCTCATATACTCCATGGCAATATGCAAATTTTTTGATATGTTTATTTTAAAAAGGAATTGTTTGATTAACGCATGCGGGGAGAACGTTACTACGAAAGGAACATTAAAGACACACAGGGTGATCCATCGTGCCTAGATGCCGCACACATGTTTTTCATGCGCAGTAATCTTTAAACATTTTATTTTTAAGCAACGTAGAATTAAGCTTTTACCACCTGCATGTCATGCAAAGTGAGAACAACTACCACTGTATGCCACCAACCCGTCGTCCAATCACCGAAGGCCATCAAGGCGGCATGCAACGGCGTTTTCTGCTATAGAAATCCCACCATTAGAGCTTGAGGTTAACGTCGAGAACTGTTTAGATTAGCACGACTAACAAGCGGTCGATAATGTTCTATGATAAAAGAATAATGACATATGTTTTCCTTACGGCTGAAATATGAAAATAATTAGTCTACGTTTATTGACAGAGAAATTAACAATTGATTTTTATAGATAAATGACAAAGAGCGGGATAAAAAAATGATAAGAGAAGTAATAACAGAAGAGAGACTTGGAAATTCAATAAAGGGACATGGCTTTATGAATTGCAAACAGTGTACATTCAGTAGACCAAATCATCTTTGAAAATAATTTAATATGATTATTTCCTGAGAAACAAGTTCTTAACTCTACACTAGTGCATTGTACCCGAATTACAGAAGTCTACGTAATATCATTCTTGTGTAACAACAGCGGGACGCATATTTGAAGTTTGAAGAGCGCGCTGCGTAAGCTAGTTCGCTGTGGAGATAGGAGATCTAACTAGGGAAGATACCCGTGGCGCCAACGGCAGACTCAATGAAACTTATGGATGGAAATATGAATTTTGAACATTTGAAGGTTGAAACCGACTAAGCATTACTGGCTATAGATTTTTATTGTCGCCAAAAGACGTTTCAAGCAAATCGGACAAGAAGCACGGAAGATACGAGCATTTTTATAAAACCACACTTAGTAAGGAGCCATTGAGGAGGGTAAGCCCGACCGAAGGAAGAGCGAGGCAGGCATGCGTGATGGCAAAGCCAGCAACCCGGCACGTCGATCCTGAATGATATATAAGGAAGCAGTCCTGAGCACTCAGTCAGTCAATTACTTCAGTTACAGCCGAGTTACAGTTATACTGTCCGTCTCCGTCCAGTTACTCTGACAGTCCATTATGCTGTCAGTCTATACTTCGGTCTGCGTTATAACTTAGTCCATGGGGACTATTTGGCACTTGACAACCATACTACGAAATGCAGTGGACAGGCACTTATGAAATTCACGGAATACCGGTCAGGATTTGTTTGAATAATTAGTCTACGAATCCTGGGGCCATCTGTCTGGAACAGATTGAGTAGGACAATATCCTTTCCTAGTTGTAGGAGCATTAGAGGGGCTTTTCTGCTAGTAGGTAATATAACGCGGTACTGGGGCAGGGGCTAATGCGCAACATGGCCGCCGCGCGCAACTGTCCTATGTTATTCTTATGGAGGGGTCAGTCATAGCTGGGACAGGGGCTAATGCACAAGATGGCCGCTAAGCCCTGAGACCGTGAATGACGACACAGGGAGAGGTCGGCCGTGTAGTTGCTAAATGGAATATTATATATATATAATTCGTTGAGGCCATCTAGGACCACGTTAAGTCTTGCTACACTTGACAATTTGTTTCGCCTTCCTCTGAGCCCAGAATTCCCTCATTCTCTGTGAGTGGGCCATCTTGCGCTCCGCTGTCCAAGTGGTACCTTGTCTTCTTTTCGGGTTCGATGTCTCGTCTCTGGTTAGCCCATTAGTCAGTATCTTTTTGCGGAAGAGATCTCTATTGAAGGCGTCGTCGGGTTTTAGATGCAGCATTTTGAGGTCGTCTTTGGTATTCATAAACCAGGGCATTGTGGTTTTGGGTTTGGAGTCAAAGAAATGAAAAATCTGTTTAGTCAGCCTGTTTCCGTCCATTCGTTTGAGATGACCGTAATACCGTGCCCGCCTTTGACGGATCGATTCTGAAATTTACTCTATTTCACTGTAGACTTCTTTGTTTGATTTTTTATAGTGGATACCATTCTTGTAATTTGATCCCATTATACCTCTGACGATTTTGCGCTTTTTTTCTCCAGTTCTTCAAGGAGTCCTTTATTAGCATTTAGGGATAGGGTTTCGGCTGCATACATAACTACTGGTTTCAGAACAGTTTCATAATGACGTAGTTTAGTATTTTTGGACAGGCATTTTTTGTTGTATATTGAGCGCGATGTTTGATAGGCTATTTCGAGTTTGCGTACTCGTTCCTTGAGTGCTTCTTTGTCCAGTCCACTTTTCATGATGATCTCTCCCAAGTACTTAAATTTTTCCACTCTGTTGATCTTCCCGTATTTTGTCTGCAGTTTTGCTGGGGCGTCTTTGATGTTGGTCATTACTTCTGTTTTTTCGAATGATATCTGCAAGCCCAGTTTGTTCAGCGATTTCTTTTAAAAGGTCGATTTGCATCTTAGCAGTTTCTACGTCGTTCGACAGAATGAGATGTCATCAGCGAATGCTAGACAGTCGACTATGATCCCCTTGGATTTTGCTCCCATTCTCAGAGGGCTATACTCAGTTTCTAATAATTTTGTTCGCCAGGTCCGAATGACTTTTTCGAGGACGCAGTTGAAAAGCATTGGAGAGAGCCCGTCACCTTGTCTGACTCCCGTTTTGACCTCAAAGGAATCCGACAGACATCCCAGGAACTTTACTTTGGATTTTGTTTCAGTTAGGGTGGCTCTAATTAATGCCAGCAGTTTCAGGTCAACCCCGAATTCGTTGAGGATGTTCAACAGAACTTCGCGGTCTATCGAATCGTAATACTTCTTAAAGTCCACGAAGACTGATACGTACGATTTGGACCTGAGATTGCAGTATCTAACGATTGTTTTGAGGTTGTGGATCTGTTCGGCTGTTGAACGACCCCTTCTGAATCCCCCTTGGTATTCTCCTATTTGATGCTCGACATCGGCTTCTAATCGCTCCAGGATAGCAAGTGAGAAAATTTTGTATCTTACCGGTAGGAGGGATATTCCTCTGTAGTTGTTGACGTTTTCCATGCTGCCTTTCTTGTGTAACGGATGGATCAAGGCCGTTTTCCAATCTTCTGGTAGAATTTCATTTTTCCAAATATGTTCTATTTGCTTCTGCAAGATTTCAACTGCTTCTTCGGGAGCATATTTCCAAAGTTCTGCAACTACCGAGTCTTCCCCGGGCGCTTTGTTGTTTTTTAGTCGAGCAATGTGACGCTTGATTTCGTCTTTGTTGGGTGGTCTTGATTCTGGGCATCTGCGAATGGGTTCCTCGGTCTTGATGGGATTTTTGGGTCGGTCGCAATTTAGTAAATTCTTAAAGTATTCAGCTAGGATGGTACAATTTTCTTCATTTGAGGTCGCCAGTGTACCGTCCTTTCGCTGAAAGCATAACGACGGAGGTTTATAACCCGTAAGTTTCCTTTTGAACGTTCCGTAGTACTCTCTGGTGTTGTTTCTTTTAAAGTCTTGGTCGATCTTCTCAATAAGTGACTTTTCATATTTACGTTTCTCAGCTCGGATCACTTTAGCTGTCTGGGTTCGTTGGGCTTTGTAGGTTTCCCAATCAGTTTGCGATTTTGTTGAGTAATATTGTTTCCATGCATCGAGCCTTTTCTTGAGAACTGAAACACATGTATCATTCCACCAGGAATGTTTCTTGCTTCTTTTAATTTCAGCAATTTCCTTGGCAGCCTCGATCAGGCGGTTTTTAGGTAGATTTCATTAGAAAGCTAACTATTGCAATGGGTCCCATGTTTCGACTTCCGGAAAATTTCGACATATCTTCGCGTTTCACATCCCCCAGACCCCAAAACCACCGTCAGTTCAAAAGTTTATATATAATTTATGTATGTATATATATATATATATATATGTATATATGTATATCAGTTTCTTGTGGACACGATAATTGCCGTAATTTTGCACCAATCACTTTGAATTTTTTACATAATATGTATCCCTATAAAATCTCGGTCGAGTTCGTTAATGGGCAAAATCGGTCGAAGGGGGTGAAAATGGGGGGCTTTTTTCGAAAAATTGAAATTTCGCTATAACTCTCTTAATACGTAAAATATCGAATCCATTCAAAGTTCATAATATGTGTCGGATAAGTGCCAACAATTTATGTCAAATAAGTTTTTTGATATCACCAACCATTGACCAAAGGGGTGGAAAAAAGTGGGTTTTTCGGGAAACATTAATCATATCTCTCTTAATAGGCACAATATAAAAACCGTACAAAATGGACAATATTCCCCTAATAATTACCTAAAACGTTTGTCTGAAAGAATTTTTGATATGACCCACCATTACGCCAAGGGATGCGAAAAATGATTTCGGAATTATAAGAAAATGCCAAGAGCTATCAGAGGTTGCCATGGCAACACTACTAAATTGATGAGGGATGAGCCGTTGCCATGACAACGCACTTGCACGAGATCAGATTCAGTATTTCTATCTGACTAAGCCGGCCCCGTGGTGTTGGGGTAGCGCGCATGCCTCTCACCCGGAGAACGCGGGTTCGATCCCCGGCTCCGTCAGGGATTTTAAAACTGACGTGAGGGTTGGAACGGGGTGCACTCAGCCTCGTGAGGACAATTGAGTAGCTGTCTGACAGTGAGACAGCACACCGATCACGAATACCAATATTAACGGCCGAGGGGACCCGACGCGCTGATCACGCGTCACCCCAATATCGGCAGGCCAAATGGCTGGGCAGCGGTAGCTTGGTCGGCCTTAGCCCGTCATGGGCTGGATGGTGCCAGGGGTTGACTTTGACATCTGACTAAGTGGGAAGCGGCTTCGGTGACGTAACTGGTAGCATGCAGAATGTCTATGCCCAAGGTCGCGGTTTCAAAGCCGGCCGAAGTCGTCGGATTTTCTAAGAGAGCTAAAATCCCTCAGTATGCTTTCCTTTGGAGGGGAAGTTCCAACGTTCGTTGCGAATTGCTGGTTGGGTTGGCATCTAGTAGCCAAGTTCACAGCTAGGTGTCGTTGACGGTAGTACCTGGTAGCAACATTAGGAACTACTGCTTGAAATTGACCGTCTGCAGTCCTTACCTGAATTAAGACTACTACAGCCATTACAATTCACACCGTTTATCAGACAGATTCTACACTCACCCAAAGTACACGGGGTTAGATGACCGCGTTGTCGCAGCCCCTAAACTGAGGAACCAACCAGAGGTAGATTTCATTAGAAAGCTAACTATTGCAATGGGTACCATGTTTCGACTTCCGGAAAATTTCGACATATCTTCGCGTTTCACATCCCCCAGACCCCAAAACCACCGTCAGTTCAAAAGTTTATATATAATTTATGTATGCATATGTGTATATATATATGCATATCAGTTTCTTGTGGACACGATAACTGCCGTAATTTTGCACCAATCACTTTGAATATTTTACCGAATATGTATACCTATAAAATCTCGGTCTAGTTCGTTACTGGGCTAAATCGGTCGAAGGGGTTGAAAATGGGGGGCTTTTTTTTTCGAAAAAGTGAAATATTGCTATAACTCTCTTAATATGTGAAATATCGAATCCGTTCAACGTTCATACTATGTGTCGGATAAAGCCCAAAAATTTATGTTAGAAGAGTTTTTTTATAGCACCAACCATTGACCAAAGGGGTGGGAAAAAGTGGGTTTTTCGGGAAACATTAATCATATCTCTCTTAATAGGCACAATATCAAAACCGTACAAAATGGACAATATTCCCCTAATAATTACCTAAAATTTTGTCTGAAAGAATTTTTGATATGACCCACCATTATGCCAAGGGATGAGATAAATGATTTCGGAATTATAAGAAAATGCCAAGAGCTATCAGTGGTTGCCATGGCAATACTACTAAATTGATGAGGGATGAGCCATCAGACGTTGCCAAGATAACGCACTTGCACGAGATCATATTCAGAATTCCATCTGACTAAGTGTGAAGCGGCTTCGGTGACGTAACTGGTAGCAAGCATGCTGAATGTCTATGCCCAAGGTCGCGAGTTCAAAGCCGGCCGAAGTCGTCGGATTTTCTAAGAGCGCTAAAAATCCCTCAGTATGCTTTCCTTTGGAGGGGAAGTTCCAACGTTCGTTGCGAGTTGCTGGCTGCGGTGGCGTCTAGTAGCCAAGTTCACAGGTAGGTGTCGTTGACGGTAGTACCTGGTAGCAACATTAGGAACTACTGCTTGAAATTGACCGTCTGCAGTCCTTACCTGAATTACAGACTAATACAGCCATCCCTAAGTACACGGGGTTACATGACCGCGTTGTCGCAGCCCCTAAACTGAGGAACCAACCAAAATCTCTGCGGGAGATATAATTTTGCGTGAAGAAGTAACAGACCGTTACATAGTTACACATCAGTGTCGAAACCTTGCATAAGGACAGTGTGCCATGACGTTTAGGTTCGCACACGGACAATGATAGCTCTGAAACCAAATCAGAGATGGGCAAAGCATGGGGTTGTTTCATTAATTCCATAGTATGAAAATGGACCACAAATGACAAGAAGGTTACCGTTCCCATAAGACAATAAAATGTTTAAAATAAGCATAAAATGACGAAAAACAAAGTTAATTAAGCTCCAATTATAAAATACCTTCTCGCAATAAATGAGGTCTGATCCTTCTACGAAAACCTGCATATTCTGCCTATTTTCGCCTATCCCCAAGTTTGTCCGGTGAAATCTACCTCCGCCTTCCGGCGTGCCGAGAGGACTTTTTGTGTTGTTAAAGTCACAGTCGATTGGTCGAGCCTTATCCTGGAACTCGGTTACATTCTGTTTGAGTTTATCAGTGTCGAAGCGAATAATTTGTTTGGGCGTCTTGTTGGTGTTTGAAGGGACCGGTTTGAATTTAATTATGGACATATAGTGGTCTGAAGCCACGTTTATGCCTTTTTTAACCTTAACATTCATAATCTCAGGGCTGTTTTTCCTAGAGATTGCGACGTGATCTATTTGAAACTCTCCGATGGCGTCGACAGGAGATCGCCATGTTGTCTGCTTTCTGGGAAGATGGCGAAAGTGTGTCGACATGATCTGCAAGTTATGGTTTTCGCAAATGGAGACCAATCTCTCACCATTTTGATTGGTTCTTTTGTGGGCAGGATAGTTTCCAATGATTTTTCTATACTTGTGTTCTCGACCAATATTTTTTTATTATTTGGTAATTATTGATTGATCATGTACAATCAAGACCAGCCTTATATTGTCCACCTCGTGGTGTAGCGGTTAGTAATCTTGAATGCCACCGCGGAGGCCCGGGTTCGATTCCTAGCTCTGCCAAGAAATTTAATTTCTGGTCTCACGAGTGAACCGGGGTGCACTCAGCCTTTTGAGGCAAAAGTGTGAAAAAGTGGGTATTGATACCTACCTCAGCCATTTTGATAGTAGTTTTTGTGGCTTCCCACTTAAACACCAGTCAAATACTGGGGTATATCTTAACTGAAGGCCTAGGTTGCCTCCTTTCCGATCCTTATCTGAATTACAAATACAGTGGAACGTGGCTAATTCGAACTTCTGTAATTCGAAATCTTCTTTAATTCGAATTTTTCTCTTGGTCCCTAGCATTTTATATACAATCAATGTTAAAAAATCATGGTTAATTCGAATTATATTTTGGATAATTCGAAGTTTTTGGGTGTAAAAAGCCGATCGGAAGCCAAACAGTTGGGTCAGGAATTCCCGAAAAACGACGTTGTATCATTGGCATACGGCACCTACTCGATTGTTTTGCCTACGTGACTTCAAAAATCAAGATGGTGACGACGCATCTGGCGCATCTGACGATGAACTCGAGGAGGGAGTTCCCGGAAAAACTGTTCCGAGTGCAGCCCAAGCAACAGACCACTTCACAGAGCTAAGGCCGTTTTTTTTTAAGTAGAAATGACGTAAGTGATTCTGTTTCCCGCTCTTTAAATTTGTTAGATCCTTTTGTGATGGTCGAGAGACTTAATTGCAAGAAACAGGTAAAAATCTCAAACTTTTTTGAAAAACAGTAGATTTCTCTAAGACTTAACTAGATTGCAGGATTACTACTGTCGTTAAATAGGTGAATAGTACATTTTGGTTTTATTTTATCATTTGAAACTTTTGGAGTTATTCACGATACAGTCATTATACAGCACCGTTGTCTGTTAATCTGCTTTGTTGAACGTCAATCAATATGTAAACGTAATCCTGTACATAGCATATAAGCACTTTACCTGTTAAAAACCATGTAATATTATGTTTCATAATGACTCTTGGATAAAAACCTAAAATTTGAATATTTTCTCTACCCTTTTCAAAGCAATTTTCTTAATTCGAATTTTTGGATAATTCGAATTTTTTTACTGGTCCCTTGAGGTTCGAATTATCCAAGTTCCACTGTACACACATTAATTCAGCCATTACAATAACGGAGGTTATAAAACAAATTCCACACTCAAGCAAGTACGCGGGCAATATGGCAATGATGTCACGAAGCCTCTAAAAGAATCAACAACAAAATAAGCCATTTCCAGGATGGTACTTTCTGACAGGCCACGGCTGCTTCCTTTCCAATCCCCATTTAGTTACCAATGCACACATGAATACAGCCACCACAATAGCACAGGTTATGAAACAAATTCCAGAGTCAATCAAGTACGCGGGCAATATGTCAATGATGTGACGAAGCCTCTAAAAGAATCAAGAACAAAATAAACCATTTACAGGATGGTACTTTCTGACAGGCCACGGCTGTTTCCTTTCCAATCCCCATTTAGTTACCAATGCACACATGAATACAGCCATCACAATAACACCGGTTATGAAACAAATTCCACAGTCAATCAAGTACGCGGGCAATATGACAATGATGTCACGAAGCCTCTATAAGAATCAACAACAAAATAAACCATTTCCATGATGGTACTTTCTGACAGGCCACGGCTGCTTTCTTTCCAATCCCCATTTAGTTACCAATGCACACATGAATACATGATGATGATGATAATTGTTGTTTTAAGGGGCCTAACATCGAGGTTATCGGCCCCTGACACATGAATACAGCCATCATAATAACACAGGTTATGAAACAAATTCCACAGTCAATCAAGTACGCGGGCAATGTGACAATGATGTCACGAAACCTCTGAAAGAATCAACAACAAAATAAACCATTTCCAGGGTGGTACTTTCTGACAGGCCAAGGCAGCTTCCTACCCAAATCCTACTGCAATTACATATACACACTCTAGTACAGATATCACAATAACACAGGTTATTAGACAAATTCCACACTCAACCAAGTACGCGGGGCTATATGACAATGATGCCACGAGGCCCCTAAAGAATCAACGTCAACTACAGTAATATTCATGTTCAGCTAGTAATTTTTGCTGTCACGTCTTAGACCTCGATTCAATTCATGGCTCTGCTAAGAAATTTAATTCTGGTCTCAGGACTGGAACGGTGTACACTCAGCCTTGTGAGAGAAGAGAACGGTTTGATTCCTACCTCAGACATTCTGGAAGTAGTTTTCTGTGGTTTCCCACCTTTACTCCAGGCAAAAACAAAAACAAAATACATGAACTCAACACATGAGGCTGATGACCAAGCTATTTGAAGTTCGCAATACACTTTAACGCACAGGACTAATGAGGAAATGTGTTAAAATTCACGCTGATAAATTATTATAATAAAACAGACACACACACATCCCAGATGGCCACTGTAGCGCAAGGGTTCAATCCCTCAACTCTCTACAACTTAAGTCCACGGTCGCTTTCTACAATATCCTACCTCGATTACAAGTACACACACTAGTACGGACTAAACAATGACACAAGCAATCAGACAACACACACCCAAGACAGTTTACAGGGCTACATGACCATGATGTCGCAAATCCTCTAAAAGAATCGACAACAACAACAACAATGACAGCAAATATTATTCATGAAACACTTCTTGGTGCAGTGGCTAGCTTTCTTGGGAGTCACCTATGAAGTCAGGGTTCGAATGCTGGCTCTGCTAACAATTTTAATTCTGGTCTGAGGGCTGCAACGGGGTACATTCAGCTTTATGAGGCAAAACTGACAAGATGTGGGTTCGATTTTTACCTCAGCCATTTTCGGAAAGGTATTGCATATTTTTTTTTTAACTTTTAGACCAGCCAAATGCAGGTACGGTTTGTAACTTATAGCCAAAGCTTCCACTTTACCCAATCCTACAAATACATACCTTACTACAAACACTACGATAACACAGGTTATGGCAGCAATTTTAAATTCAAATAATTTAATCACACATACTTGTATTAGGATCCTGTGTATTTTTTTACTCTAGACCTTCCGTGCTTAACACTGATGACTGCCAATAAAGAGATAGTTTGGTAGGACAAATATTAAGACACCCAGGAATAGCAAACATTGTTATGGAAGGAAGGGCTGGGGATAAGAACTGTAGGGTAGACGAAGGTTAGAATATGTTAAAAAATTGTTTTGGATGTAAGGTGTGATAGCCATATAGGGATGAAACAATTAGCTCAGGACAGGAAGGCTACGAGATCTGCATCAAACCAGTCAAAAGACTAAAGATTGAAACATCAATATAGAATTGGTAAGACTTACCTCAGTAAAATAATCCTTTGTTTATAATCTTCTTAAGATGTTTTCAAATTTCTAACAACACGCTACTCATGAAAGATATACCTCTATTTATTACATATTCAACTACAAGGGACGGACACTTAAGATGTTTACAAATTTTATAAGCCCAACTCTATGAGCCTGATGACCATGAAGTTTCCAAGTTTTCCATACACTTTACACAATATTTTCCTACGTTTCAATCACACGTGGATTAAGACCATGGTGTCTCAACCCCCCAAAAAATATGAATGATACGCTCTCAACTACACGAGGCTGATAACCATGTTGTCTCAACCACCTATCGTGAATGATACATTCTCAACTACACGTGGTTGATGACCATGGTGTCTCAAACTCCCCCAAAATGTGAATGAGAGCTCTCAACTACACGGGGCTAATAACCATGGTGTCTCAACCACCTATCGTGAATGATACACTCTCAACTACACGGGTCTGATGACCAAGGTGTCTCAACACACAGCCGTGAAAGATACTCTCTCAACTGCATGGGCTGATGATCATGGTGTCTCAACCCACTAACGTGAAAGATACACTCTCAACTACACTGGGCTGATGACTAAGGTATTCCCAAATTTTGTACACGCACTGTTAAATAAATATAATGTTCTTAACAAGAGAACGATACCTAACTGCTGGCACCCAGTGCAGTGGTCTGTTGCGAGCTAGCAGCGATGCTGAGTCACTTGATATCTAATACGTGTTTTGATAAGGCATAGAACTACTCGCAATATAAATGCTACTGTGGCGCAAAGGGTGAAATCTGTTGACTCTCTGTAAGTTTAGTGTCCATTATTGAGGCTGGTCTTGGTGTAGTGTATAGCATTCTTGGCTGTTACTGCGAGGGCCGGGTTCGATTCCTGGCTCTGCCAAGAAATTTAATTTTGGTCTACACTAGGCTTTGTAAGAAAAAACAGAGAAGAGGTTTTCCGAGGTTTCCCACTTGTACTCTAGTTGAATACCGGGATGATTCCTAATTTAAGTGTGCGCCTGCATTCTTTCCAATCCTTATCTAATTACAAATACTCACACAACTGCAGTCATCACAATACCACATGCTATCACACAAATCCTATACACCACGATGTCTAAACCCCTCAAATGAAATGCATATGTACTTCGAATTGGCAGGTGAATAGCTAAAGGAAGTAGAAAACCTTTTGCTACTTAGGAAGCAAAATAACTAGTGATGGACGAAGCAAAAAGGATATATTATGAATTGCAGCCAATGGCCATAGCCTGAGGTCTCCAAACAAGTTCAATTTTAGTTAGGTCCAACTTTGGTTACCAAATGCTAATGTCACTAACTCTAAGTGGCGAACTTTGGAACTTAATAGAGCGCTACTAATTAAACAAATATAGCCTATAAATTTCACTACACACTTTCAATTGCAGTCGTAGGTTCTTTTACGTGGAACAAATGTATGACATGGGACCTTAGGCTTTACTCCCCCCCCCCCCTCCACCGAAGGAATGCATACTAAAGGAATTAGCGCTTTTAAAAATCCGACGACTTTGGCCGGGTTTGAACCCGTTATCTTGAGCCCAGCTATTAACTACACCACCGAAGCCGCTACATTCACATAGGTAATCACGCATATTTCAGAAACATTATATACATGGGTTTAAATAGTCACAATATCGGATAAGCCCTAAAGTGTGACCCTGTGGCTAATTGGTTAGCATGGTAGACTTTGACCTTAAGGGATTTAGCTTTCACTCCTAGGATTTTAATTTGTTATGGAAATAGGAAACATAATTATGGAAAGAAAGGTTGAGGCTAAGAACTGCAGTGTAGTTCAAGGTTCGAATATGCTAAACAGATTTTCTTAGATGTAGCTTATAATAGTTTGAGCAGTGAGTAACTACCAACCTTGTGAAGAAAACTGAGACGTGATAAACTCATTTCTACCTCAGTCATTTTGTTTCATGGTTTTACCACTCTTATTTAAGGCAAATGCATGGATGATTCTTAACATAAGGTTATGACTGCCTCCTTCCCAATCCTCACTTAAGTTTAAAAATATGTACACCAATAATTATGCAGGAATCATTTATCTATTGGTTCTTCATTATTGCAGTCGTTGCTCAGAATTTGACGCACACGACTAGTTCATGTTATAACTACATAGGGTAACAAACGAAGAGGTATTAAGACTAGTGGGAGAGGAGAGATGTTTCTGGCGACTGCTAATAAAGAAAAGAGATGGGTTGGTAGGGCACATGCTAAGACACCCAGGAATAGCAAGCTTAGTTATGGAAGGAAGGGTTGAGGGCAAGAACTGTCGGCGTAGACCAAGGTTAGAATATGTTAAACAGATTGCCCCAGATGTAGGGTGTGGTAGCTTTATAGAGATGAAACGATTAGCTCAGGACAGGGAGACAGAGAGAGCAGCATTAAATCAGTCAAAAGACTGAAGACACAAACAAAAACAACAACAACAACATGTTTTTGAATTAGTCAATGTCGAAAGTTCATAATTGCGAAACACGATTTTTCATTACATATAACAAGGCTGTCTGTATACCTTATCCCAAAGCATATGAATTTACATTCAAATGTATACAACCTCATAAACTAAACTAACTTATACTTAACCTAATCAGGAAATAGTTTTTTTTTCTTTTCATTTTCATATTTCACACACATTGCAATTTGCTAATTTCCAATTTACAGTTTAAAAAATGTCAGTGTAACGTTTTTGAATTTTGTCAATATGGAATCATGGATTTTTTCAATTTTTTGTTTACACATTTGCCAATTTTACAATTTTCCATTTACAGTTTTTTAATGTCAGTTTAAGGTTTTTGAATTTCATAATATGGAAACATGGATTTTCCAATTTGTTGTTTACACATTTGTCAATTACACAATTTTCCATTTACATTTTTTTTTAAATTCAGTTTAAAATTTTTCAATTTTTATCAATGTGGAAACATGGATTTTCCAATTTTGTGTTTTACATGTTTTCATTTTTAGTCCTTGTACAAAGTTCATATTTGCATTAGGAGTGGGAGGTGGGTAGTAATTAAATATGTATAAGCAGTGTCCATACAATATTTGTTTAATTAATTCAAATAAATATACAATATTTACACATAATACATCTATATATATATATAAATGAATTGCTGTTCGTTTGTCTCGCTAAATCTCGAGAACGGCTGGACCAATTTGGCTAATTTTGGTCTTGAATTATTTGTGGAAGTCCAGAGAAGGATTAAAAGGTGAATACATATGAAAGTTGTAGCGCACGAGTAGATTCAACAAATGATTGATGGCACGCGAATCGCATAAACAAAGTCCCGTATGCGTTCATATACCATTCATCCGATTGCTATGAATCATTGGCTGTATTGTTGTGCACACTCCAGGAAAGGTGTCTGACTTAGTAAATCTTTTTTACAATAGGTAGCGCACGAGTAGATTCAACAAATGAGCGACGACGGCCAAAGCGTTTCAACAAAGTCCCGTATGCCTTCATATACTATTTATCTGATATTGATGAAACTAGGGTGAGATGTTGTGTACACCTCAGGGAAGGTTTCTGGTTTAGTAAATCGACTTAACAATAGGTAGCGCACGATTAGATTCAACAAATGAGCGACGAAGGCCGAAGCGTTTCAACAAAGTCCTATATGCATTCACATACCATTCGTCCGATAGCGATGGAACTTGGGTGAGAGGTTGTGTACACTTCAGGGAAGCTTTCTGGCTTAGTAAATCCACTTAACAATAGGTATCGTACAAGTAGATTAAACAAATGAGCGACGACGCGCGAAGTGTTTCAATATAGTTCCGTATGCGTTCATATACCATTCGTCCGATAGCGACTAAATTTCGGTGAGTTGTTTTGTACACATCAGGGAAGATTTCTGGCTTATAAATCCACTTAACAATAGGTAGTGCACGAGTAGATTCAACAAATGAGCGATGACGGGCGAAGCGTTTCAAGAAAGTCCTGTATGCGTTCACATACCATTCGTTCGATAGCGATGAAACTTGGGTGAGAGGTTGTGTACACTTCAGGCAAGGTTTCTTGCTTAGCAAATCCACATTACGATACGTAGGGCACAAGTAGATTCAACAAATGACCGACGACGCGTGAAGCGTTTCAACAAAGTCCCGTATGCGTTCATATACTATTCATCTGATAGCGATGAAACGTGGGTGAGGTGTTGTGTACACTTCATGGAAGGTTTATGGCTTAGCAAATCCATTTAACAATAGGTAGCGCACGAGTAGATTCATCAAATGTGCTACGACGGGCGAAGCGTTTCAACAAAAGTCCTGTATGCGTTCACATACCATTCGTCCGATAGCGATGAAACTTGGGTGAGAGGTTGTGTACACTACAGGCAAGGTGTCTGGCTTAGTAAATTCATGTTATCATAGGTAGCGCACGAGTAGATTCAACAAATGAATGACGACGAGCGAAGCGTTTCAAAAAAGTCCCGTCTGCCTTCATATACTATTCGCCTGATAGTGATGAAACTGGGCTGAGATGTTGTGTGCACCTCAGGGAAGGTTTCTGGTTAGTAAATCGACTCCTCAATAGGTAGGCTGAGTATATCCACTTTACAATAGGTATCGCACAAGTAGATTCAACAAATGAGCGACGGCACGCGAATCGTTAAAAGAATGTTCCGTATGCGTTGATATACCTTTCATCCGATTGCAATGAAATGTGGAAAAATGTTGTTTCCACTCCCGCAAAGATTTCTGATTTAGTAAATACAATTTACAATTGGTAGCGCACGATTAGATTCAACTAATGGGCGACAGCGCCTAAATCGTTTCAACCAAGTCCCGTATGCGTTCATATAACATTCCTCCGATTATCATAAAACTTTGGGGAGTTGAGCACAGTCCTGCGAAGGTGTATGAATTAGTAAATCCGTTTTTCAATGGGTGGCGCACAAGAAGATGAAACAAATGAGTGTCGTCGCGCGAATCGTTTAAGCAAAACACGTATGCGTTCATATGCCATTCATTCGATTGCGATGAAACTTTCATGAGTTGTTGTGTACACGCCAGGGAAGGTTTTCACTTAGTAAATCCATTTTACAGTTGGTAGCGTACGAGTATATTCAACAAATGGGTGACGGCGCTCGAATCGTTTCAACAAAGTCCCGTATGCGATCATATACCATCCATTTCATTGAGATAAAAATTCGGTGGATTGTTGAGCGTGATCCCATGACTTTTTGAGATAGTTCATCAATTTTACAATAGTTTAGAGGTGGTTGCCGGAAAAAGAGAAACAAAATTCAGAATCCAAAAGCACTTCAACATACTAAGTTACAATGCCAACACTTTCTTTGATTGGCATTGCAACGCATGCCGGGTACAGCTAGTTTGTTATAAATTGTACAGTTGGTTTTATTTAGATTATTCTATATTTATTTATTTTTAAGTATGAATACCATTTTTCCCCCATTGCATGCTAGTAGTAGGGCTAAGCCGGTCCTGGAGAGATTTCAAGGTCATCCATGGTTCCTCATTGTCACGTTCCCCCCCCCCCCAGGCGTTCCCTGGGGGCTTGGGGGAGGGTAGGGGATCGGAGGGTGGAGGGTCTGGCATGGAAGCAGACCCAGTTGTTAGCCGACCTGTGTTGGTCAGCCAACTGACTGAGCTGGCTGGTGTGCATTGCGTATATAGCGTGTGGATGGAAGTGGGGGTGGGGGCGACCGGCGAAGGTAGTCGAATGTGACCGAGTGTAACTTAGAGTAGTAGAACAATGCGATGGCTGAGGCTGTAGGTATCAATCAATAAAGACCTAATAATAATAAATATTTCATTAAGCATGGTTACGAATATGAATAATACGAATACTAAATGTTTACTAGAGATCTATGCATGGTAAAAATCGAGAGGTATATGGACTGTTGTTAACCCATGACGAGCTGTTGGGTGAGGGATTCGAACCCTCGCTTCCTGTTGAGGAAATTCGAACTTAAGTCGAACCCCTTAGACCGCTCGGCCAACCGACTGTTTGTGAGCCTCTGATATAAAAACGTGCGAGCAGCTACGCATTCTCACTGGGTGTGGACTCCTTGGCGACTAGCTACTTGTGGGGGTGCTGTTTGTGAGGCCCCCTGTGTGAACGGGATACTTATGTTCGATGCTTGTGAGACCCTGATATAATAACGTGAGAGCAACTACGCATTCTCACTGGTTGTGGGCTCCCTGGCGACTAGCTACTTGTGGGGGCGCTGTTTGTGAGGCCCCCTGTGTGAACGGGATACTTATGTTCGATGCTTGTGAGACCCTGATATAATAACGTGAGAGCAGCTACGCATTCTCACTGATTGTGGGGCTCCCTGGCGACTAGCTACTTGTGGGGGCGCTGTTTGTGAGGCCCCCTGTGTGAACGGGATACTTATGTTCGATGCTTGTGAGACCCTGATATATTAACGTGAGAGCAGCTACGCATTCTCACTGCTTGTGGGGCTCCCTGGCGACTAGCTACTTGTGGGGGCGCTGTTTGTGAGGCCCCCTGTGTGAACGGGATACTTATGTTCGATGCTTTTGAGACCCTGATATAATAACGTGAGAGCAGCTACGCATTCTCACTGGTTGTGGGGCTCCCGGGTGACTAGCTACTTGTGGGGGCGCTGTTTGTGAGGCCCCCTGTGTGAACGGGATACTTATGTTCGATGCTTGTGAGACTCTGATATAATAACACGAGAGCAGCTACGCATTCTCACTGGTTGTGGGGCTCCCTGGCGACTAGCTACTTGTGGGGGGCGCTGTTTGTGAGGCCCCCTGTGTGAACGGGATACTTATGTTCGATGCTTGTGAGACCCTGATATAATAACGTGCGAACAGCTACGCATTCTCACTGGTTGTGGGCCTCCCTGGTGACTAGCTACTTGTGGGGGCGCTGTTTGTGAGGCCCCCTGTACCATCTCAGTTCGAAAATAATTCAACATCTTCATTTAGTAACTGGAGCCTGTTACTAAATATGGGCACCACGCCCGACGCGCAAGCCTCTATATGTAAGGAGTGAAACCCGTTTGTGCTGATCATTTGCAAGTGTGGTGTACGCGTTCAAGCAACAACGTTTGGTGAGTACTATCAAATATATAACAAAACATATAATGAATTTCGTACAACATCCACATACACTAACTATTTTTACAGTACTTACAAAGAATGTCCATTAAACTATATTTTATCATATCACACAACTCAATTTGACTACAAACTTAAACATCGCGGTTATCAGTCCCATGTAGGTTAACGCGATTAATCATCTGTGTTCGGTTGTACTATGGACAACTTGGTCATCAAACCTGTATACTGGAGATGTGTGTGTGTTGTATAATCATGGGGAGGAGTAAAACATCGCGGTTATCAGTCCCATGTAGGTTAACGCGGGTAATCATCTGTGTTCGGTTGTACTATGGACAACTTGGTCATCAAACCTGTATACTGGAGATGCGTGTGTGTTGTATAATCATGGGGAGGAGTGAAACATCGCGGCTATCAGTCCCTTGTAAGTTAACGCAGTTAATCATCTGTGTTCGGTTGTACTATGGACAACATGGTCATCAAACCTGTATACTGGAGATGTGTGTGTGTTGTATAATCATGGGGAGGAGTGAAACATCGCGGTTATCAGTCCCATGTAGGTTAACGCGGTTAATCATCTGTGTTCGGTTGTACTATGGACAACTTGGTCATCAAACCTGTATACTGGAGATGTGTGTGTGTTTACACGGCCGAACTCCCCCTGGGTTCTTTGACATGTCGACATTGAATGACATGCGTGTCGTAATTTTTGCCGCCTTTCAAAAATCACTTACCACGGCTAAGAGCTAACCTGCAAGCTTGGGGTTGATATTCCGACACAATAACCACTCACCCACCGTGGCAAGCTATCAATCAATCAATAATTATCTTATAATAATAATAAATATTCCATTTGGCAACTACACGGCCGAACTCCCCTAGGTTCTTTGACATGTCCACATTGAATCACATGCGTGTCGTAATTTTTGCCGCATTTCAAAATCACTTACCACGGCTAAGAGCTAACCTGCAAGCTTGGGGTTGATAGTCTGACACAATAAACACTCACCCACCGTGGCAAGCTATCAATCAATCAATAATTATCTTATAATAATAATAAATATTCCATTTGGCAACTACACGGCCGAACTCCCCTGGGTTCTTTGACATGTCGACATTGAATCACATGCGTGTCGTAATTTTTGCCGCCTTTCAAAATCACTTACCACGGCTAAGAGCTAACCTGCAAGCTTGGGGTTGATAGTCTGACACAATAAACACTCACCCACCGTGGCAAGCTATCAATCAATCAATAATTATCTAATAATAATAAATATTCCATTTAGCAACTACACGGCCGAACTCCCCCTGTGACATCATCCACGGTCTCAGAACGTGGCGGTCATCTTGCACATTAGCCACTGCTCCAGCTCTGACTGTCCCTCCATAAGAATAACATAGAGTCGTTGCGCGAGGCGGCCATCTTGCACATTAGCTCCTGCGCCAGCTTCGGCCTATTATACCTACCATCTAAACATCTAGTAAGGAAATAGCAAGGGTTGATGATTATATAGGACTTGAAAATAATTAAATAAATAAATAAATAAATAAATAAATAAAACAAAAGGACAAAACATACTAGTTCTTTATTTACAATATATGACATACACATAGACATGTTTTGATTCACAGATATTAGCGAACACATGAACAACAAAACTTTATTGGTTTACTCATTAAGGGCGTAATGGCCCCATGGCAAGCTTGTGAGGTGATCATTTACCCATGAACGTTTAACATCAAACAAAAGCAACGAGCGTCTCATTTGCTCGACAAGAAACACTTCATGGGTACGGGACGTTAGACGTGCCTGTTTTACATACTGTTCAGTGGGATTATATAATGCCTCACGATAACGAGCCATGAATAACGTTCGGATGACACTGGAGCGGACCCCCTTGGCTCGACTGACATGTCTTGAACTGTCGCAAGTATAGCAGTACATTTTTGATGTTAGGCCTAAAAATTCTGTAATCACATCGACGCCACATTCATCCTTCATGAGCCCCATAACTTTATTGTTTTGAGGTAACAAGCCAAAGATGTTACCATCAGGAAAAGAGGACGTATCGAAATGCTCAGGATGGTCACGCATCACCTGATAAACGTCTGTTGCTTTAACCTGGTATACGTAACTGTCTGTATCCATGTGAACAAGATCAACACCCTTAAAATAGCGACGAGCAAACCCATAATGAAAGTCATACATGGTTAATTTTGAAAACTCCAAAATAGTCATCCCTAAATAAATAGGTTTATTGTAAAGAACTTCAACTTTCCTAATTCGACGGTAACCAATGCGTCAGTAATAATTTTCATGGTTTTAAAATGGGGCTTGGCAACATATTTCCGAGCTCCATACCTACCTTCCCACGAATTAACTAAATGGATGGACCGGTGTTTGCGTACATTTTTCCGTATGCTGCATTATTCATCAATTTTAAAAAATTAATTTCAAAAGGTAGGGTAGCACGCTGCCGATGGTGAGTATTCAGGTCCACGTAAGGCTTCAAACACGCCTTTTGTGCAAACGATACAATACGATGGATCTTACTCAACACAAGTCCATACGTAAGGCATTGTAAAAGTACTTGGATGTGAATCACATACCTTGATTTAGGAAGAAGCGTTCCCAGTAACTTTGGATGTTTTGAGCTCGAATTTGGAGGAATCCTACGCTCGACACAGAACGGTAAATCAGCGTGATCGTCATGCACATGTGCAGGGTATTGTATATCCACTTCCAGGACAAAGCCAATTTCTTTTTGACGAGCAGCGGTGTACACGTCAAAGCGTTCGATTTCCTTGTTACTGAGTCAGACAAAATCTTTATACGGGAGCGGTTGATTCATAGCATAGCGGTATAAATTATTCACATCGTAGTGTGTTAAATAGGAAATGGGCTGCTGTGCATTATACGTTGACATGTAAGGATGATTGGCACGGACATGTCTCTGAACAAGGGAAACAAATCCTCCACGAATACCCTTTTCAAAAAATAATAACATGTCAATATTGAGACCGTCGGTGGAGCTGTCAGGATAGCCAACAACCGCAATGACTTCCCTAACATCTCATCTGTCGGACCTATCTGCCGTGAGGATCAGGTGAACTTCCAAATAGGCCAAAGCGGCACGAGAATCTGTAGTCCACAGGGATCGTGGTACATGGTGACGATGGTCATAGACTGCCTATGGAAAGGTTCACCTTAAAAACTAGACTGAGAAAATAAACATCCAGACTTATGTAAGACACCGTGAAAATTTATTGTTAAAATTCACAAGCCCCTAGCCTAGTTCGGAGGGTTATTCAATCGGCTAATCCGCAAGCTAATAAATAATCAAAAATAAAGAGCAGATCCCTACCTGAGAAGTTACGGAAAACCCTCGCGAAAGATCTATCTCACAATAACAAAGCAACAACAGCAACACTAAGAAAATGGTACGACGCAAATCCCTAGGTCAAGTTACAAGATTAAGCTAATATCAGAATTTACATTTAACAGGGTAGCAAAACAAATCTAAGTTAGGTTGATACCATCTCCACATTTACATTTAACGTTAATTCATCTAGCTAAATCCTATCAGTTAATAACAAAATTTACGGAGATGACGTCCGTAACAGAAAACAATTACATTCAAAGCTAAGTGAACAGCCATGTAAAAAAACATCTATTATTCTTAGGAGCTAAGTGCTAACAGCACACAAGAAGGTATTATGTAGGATTCATACACTTTTACATCATAAATAATTAATAAGAGACAACAGTTTTATTGAAATGCCTGCCTGCACCTTGGTTTACTCTTTGTAAGCCATAGTCATCTAATGTGTGTAGTTACGGTGACGACTGCGTAGTTAAGACTACGTCTAACATCGCATGGCCTGCGCTCCACAAGCTACGAACTCAAGGTTCGAGCAAGCTTCAGGTCGCTACAAAAGTGTCAGCTGTTCTAAGTCATTTCCTCAAAAGGAAATACCTTCATTAGCACGGCCTTGTCAGCAGGTTCCAAATGCAAAAGAACAAGGTTAGATAGAAAAAATTTGTTAGTTAGCTTTTGTTTTACCAAAATTATGCGTTTTATTATTAAGATGTCGGTTTAGGTTATGGCGAATAATACTGACAATAACCTGGGAACGGAGTGTCTCCACTGAGATCAATCTCCACCAAAAGCCTCGACTGAAAAGTCGGAATACAATCAACGAGCAATAACAACTCGGACACACAATAACACAAGTTACCAGCGGCGCGCAGCTCGCGTTCAATAACTCTGGGATGGGCCTGCACACTCAGTAACCCTCCATAACATCTGGTCAACGGGAACAATCCCGGACAAGGTACACACAAATACCTTCATACAATAAATACCTCCTTTAACAGGGCGGCCTACAACGTACTATAGAAACCAGACATAACTGTACACGTCAAACGACGGTACACGCAAAAGTGCGTTTAACTAACAAAAAACAATCTATAAAACATGTGATCAGATACAAGAATGGACACTGGGTTCCATGAGCTATATTGCAATGAAAGGAAGAGCGAATACAACAAGTATCCTGTCCTCTGTCAAACTATGTCTGCCTCATAATACAAGCGTGCTCTCAAGGGCACTGGGTCACAAACCAGTTTGTGTCGCTGCAGGCTACAACATACCTGCGCTGTCTGACACAACACACACTAACTATCAAGGCCGGCGATTTAAGCAAAATAAAAAACTGTACAACTGGCCTCATCATAAAACCTTTACCATAGGTTATAAACCTCGAAGAATACGTGTATAAAAACACGCTATAAATCTGAATACAATAATATGATTCCGTCTTTCACACCAAAGACATCTAAATGGTAGCAATGTCACATTGCTGGAGCACTTTGCTCACAAAGATATAATACTTCAATAGTTACTTGTATAACTTCAAATAAATACGTGTATTCACATGACACTAACAAAATAATAATTGTGACGCAGATTCCACACTCCTGGATCTGCTTAATGATACGTTGGGAACTGGGTTCGATGCTAGACAACGAAACATCCCTTCTACTTATTAGGTCCACACTTGACCAGATGGCTTCTGAGCAACATCTCAAATGAAATATAATGCAGTTACAAAACTGGTTATTACAGTCGATTACCTAAATGATACGACTTCTCTAACGAAGTCAGGGGTGTAACAAAGACTGGTTGCAAAAAATGCAGTTAAAGAAATATAACCATGGCATCTGATTGCCATAACTAAAGTCAGCAAAAACTTGAAAAATCACCCCAGATAGGGTTAAACAAAGTAGCCTCAAATGCCTACGGTCACGTTTAGCAAAAGATAGGCATTGACGTTCTACGACGTCCATCAAGCTGCACCAGGTTTGACCAAAATTTCTGACCCAAGGGTGACTCACTCTAACTGAAATAAATGACATCTAATTAGACTAATTACATTCCCTACCTATAAAAATGGCTGTCACTGAGTTCGGTTGGTTCACAAACTACATTAAACCTACTATACCACCCGAAACTAGAACAAGAAAGGGTGTACAAAAACTCACGAAATGGAGGAGCTCTCACTCAGCCCTCTGTTCAACGACAAGGGTTGAACAAATTCACCTCTGGCTTTCCGGAACGGCATCGTCCTCATCAGGACTCCCATCTGGATTCTCCCAAAGGCCAGGGTTCGATCTATCCCCGTAGTCGACTTCGTGAATGTACTGGACATGCCAAGGAATGGCATCCTGGGTTCCTTCCTCCTCGTTCGCTGTTCTGGAAGCTTCACCATCATGCTGGTTCCATCAGATACATCACCCTCATACCATAGCGGTATTAGCCCATGATCTCGGTCTCGAACATGGTGTAGAATAAGTTAATCACGTGGTTGATGGAATAAATCGAGTAGTAGTTCATTCTTTCACTTCAAAAATCACAATGTTCGTAGTAAATGTTACATGCTTTAATACAATTGATAACACAGCCTTTACTTCGCAGATATTGAATTAATACGTGATCAAGCACTGTTCTGTGGTTCTTCACGTGTACTGACGCCACTTTTTACATCACGTGGCATCCGTGAAATGTGCGTCGTTTTGTAATTGAAAAATTCACTGTGGCAATTCAAATATATAGTACTTTCATAATCACAATTGTTTAAAATAATTACAACACGTTTACCTCTATATTTTTCACCAGGCTCTCGGCCCTCCACAAACACGTGGGTATAAAAATGTGGTGTTACGGTAATGTTATAAAATTCACTATACTTGCCAATTATTTCACAATATGATTCCTGTTGTTCACTGTGCATCAATAAACAGTGATTTGTAGAATATTCGTGCACGATGGCACCTGATAATAACTTCCACGCTGAAACAGCAGATATTTTTCACGTCTGACACGACGGCTATAACTTCACGCCAACACAGGGCGGATTTTCCAGACGTAGTGCAAATAATTCGCTATACAATTCTTACTTATCACTCGTATCGTAACTTATCTGTGCTCGATGACACCTGATAACAATTTCCACGCTATAAAGCGGATATTTTCTGCGTCTAACAAGACGGATGCAATTTCACGCCTACACGGGGCGGATTCTCCAGACGTAGTGCAAATAATTCACTATACAATTCTTACTTATCACTCGTATCGTAACTTATCTCTGCTCGATGGCACCTAATAACAATTTCCACGCTAAACAGTGGATATTTTCTACGTCTAACACGACGGATGTAACTTCACGCCTACACAGGGCGGATTCTCCAGGCGTAGTGCAAATAATTACTTATCACTCGTATTGTAACGTATTCGTGCTCGATGTCACCTGATAACAATTTCCACGCTATAAAGCGGATATTTTCTACGTCTAACAAGACGGATGTAACTTCACGCCTACACGGGGCGGATTCTCCAGACGTAGTGCAAGGCACTGAGTTCCTCGAGGAAGTAGGTCGTCAAACCAAAGTCGTTGAGCGACTACTTACATTCCTGTTTGCGTATCTGCAAGGGTATTACCTTAACTTAAGCGAAAATAACATTCTCCAAAATGTTTTAATAATGCTGAATGACGAAATGGAATATTTTGAGTCTTGTGGAAAGATAAAATTGATTAATAAGACCTCAGATAAATAATTATAGACTTCACCAAAGTCAAAAGTGCGATTCTCCGCTACTTCAAAGAGTATAGCATGAGCTCTCAGCTCCACGTGGCTTTCTGGGTGTGTTCAAAGGTACTATATCCCATCATAAATGTGCTGTCCTAAAAATATCACATGAACCTTAGCTCAGCGGGTTCATCTGCCTCTCCGTCGTTTCAAATAAAATGTTGGGACGACATTTTTATTTGACTTAAAGTTCATTCATAAGTGATATTTTTTTAGATTAGCTGCATTGAAGGTTCCAATGCGCTCTCCTGTCCTTATGTCTTCAATCGCATAACTTCCATTGTTCAAAGGCTGTCGGATACGACTAGGGCCATAATATAAAGACAGAAATGTCCCATATATGCGGTCTATAGGACTTGAAATTCCGGGTCTCCTTATAAGGACAAGGTCTCCCGCGACTAGTGGTTCTCTGAATCTCTGGCGTCTAGTTCTTCTCAAGCGTTTGGCAGCTTGTCTGTCCAAAGTGTCCCTTGCAGCTAAAAGTCTGCTGGCATGTGATGGTTGTAAACAAGGTGGATTTACAATCACACGATTCCATATTCTCATTGGCATCTGGTTCAAATGCAAAACCATAGGTATTTGACCAGTGCTCTCATGGACTGTTGAATTAATACATTTTGCCATAATAACTAGGACTTCGGTCCATCGCCAGTGTTCTTCCTGACAATATAATCGACAGAATTTTGCGATAATAGACATTACGCATTCTGCTGGGTTGCTCTCTGGATGGCGAATAAATGATAAAACATGACCTATTTCCAACTCGTTCATAGCATTGGCAAATTCTGCGGAGGTGTACTGTGATCCGAGATCAGTCAACAGGAATTGTGGCTTTCCTGCCTCCGGTATCACTTGTCGTCTAATCCTCTGAATAATCTGATGTGTGGTGGCTTTCTGAATCGGATGAAGCATCGTATATTTCGTGAACACGTCATTAGTTACAACGATGAAGCGATTCCCACGACGGGCCTTAGGTATTGGGCCATAAAGGTCCTGTGCGTATAACTCTCTAGGTTGAGTTGGGAGTATTGGCTTAGGTGGTTCCTTCAACAAGTGTGACGTGTACTTAGTAGTGGAGTAAGGCGGTTTCTGCCCCACTTCAAAACCCCCCTTGCTCTACTACTAAGCCTCAGCCATGTTAAATATCTCTTGAACGCATGGTCCGATTTTGACAAATGAGGTATTGTTGGACTCGGGCTGACGTCCTCTTTGCTATGGACCACTCATTATATTTTTCAAAATTTTTTTGAAAATTTTTGTTTTCGAAAATAGGCGATAGTTTGAAAACCAAACAGGATAGAACGTTGTGCCATGGCTCAAACGAACAGTCTTTATGACCTTTATTTTTTGTAATAAAAAATTTTTATTTTTTATATTTTTTTGAAAACACTCGAATTTTGAAAATCCTATATTTTGGAAACTAGGAACTCTACAAAAAAAATTGTTTAACGTAAATCAATGGTCCCTACCCCCTCTACCCCCAAAATAAATTTAAAGTCTCTAGAATGAAAACCTGCAGTAGTGTGGTAAGGACAGAGCTGCTTATAAAAGCAAGTGGTGAGCCCCTGCGACCTTGGAATGGAAGGAGCTATGCTAGGAGGGCGTGCTTGGATTCGTTTTTTTCGTCTCGTCGTGCTCTTTACGGGAATGTCGGTGTCGAAAAGGTGAAAATCTGGAAACACAGTCTTTTTGGGGTAAAAACGTGATTTTAGACTTTTTGCTATATCTCGCGAACCAATCATGCTATAGGCATGTTCGACAGGTCCAAGGACTCGGGGTGACGTCCTCTCTGCTATGGACCACTCGTTATAATTTTTAATAAAATTGGAAACTCGATTTTGGGGTAAACACGTGTTTTTGTGATTTTGCCGATATCTCGTGAACCAATCATGCTAGAGGTGTGTTCGACGGGTCCAAGTACTCGGGCTGACGTCCTCTTTGCTATGGACTACTCATTGTAATTTTAAAAAAATTGGGAAACGCGATTTTGGGGGTAAAAACGTGATTTTAGACTTTTTGCTATATCTCACGAACCAATAACGCTAGAGGCATGTACGATGGGTCCAAGGACTCGGGGTAACGTCCTCTCTGCTATGGACTACTCGTTGTAATTTTAAAAAATTTGGGAAACTCGATTTTGGGGTAAACACGTGTTTTTGTGATTTTGCCGATATCTCACGAAGCAATAACGCTAGAGGCATGTACGATGGGTCCAAGGATTCGGGAAGACGTCCTCTTTGCTATGGACCACTCGTTGTAATTTTAAAAAAATTGGGAAACGCGATTTTGGGGTTAACACGTGTTTTTTATGATTTTTGCCGATATGTCACGAACCAATAACGCTAGAGACGTGTACGAGGTGTCCTAGGACTCGGGCTAACGCCCCCTTTCAAATGTGGTAGATATTTTTTTTCAAAAAATAATTCACATGGGTCTAACGCCATACATGTTGAAAAAACGTTTTCTTTTTCTTTACCTGTTTATAATGTTTATAAAGCGTGGTGGTTGAGAGAGACGATACGGCTGGGTGTGTGTGTGTGTGTGTGTGTCGCTGACCACGGTGGCTGTGTTCAATAGATCAATCGCTATTTCGACGGGTCGGTTTATGACAGAGCGAGGGTGCGTTTTTTTTCACACATTTTACCTTTAACGTGTAAACGGTGATGAGAACTAGGTTCTATGTTGGTCGAAGCGAGTAGAGAAAACAAACTTACAGGAGGTGAATATCAATTGAGCTTATTGGAAGGCGTTGATCTGACTTGACAACAAGTGACGCTTGAAGGTGAAATAATCTGACCATCGTGGTGGCAGGGAAGTGCGAAAGGCGTGCACACATGTGAAACCACAGGCACGCTAAACCAGTGACATCCTGTTTTGCTTCGTACGTGACAAAATGCAAGTCCATGTGACATTTGATCTACCGCAGGTGTTCGTCTGAGACGTTAGCTGTCCACGTGCGCGATAACTGTTAACAAGTGACATCCTGTTTTGCTTCGTACGTGACAAAATGCAAGTTCATGTGAAATTTGATTCGCCACAGGTGTTCGCCTGGGACGTTAGCTGTCCACGTGACCGATAACAGAATGTTCAAAGCGTAGGAAAAAATGATTATACATGCAATGTAGCATATATAAAGACATGTCGTTATCATTTCCACGCTCACTTAGGTGACTACCTTTGAACACACTGCGTTTATCAGTTTTGGTGTTGGTGGAAAATACTTAACCTTGTTGTGGGGTAGGTATATATTTATTCATTTATATATTTATTGATTTTATATAAATACATGTAATTATTTATTGATTAGATAATTAATGATTTTATTTATTTATTTGTTTGCAGATAACGTGTATAGCCTACCTGTCGTGTGTCTGTGGGAAATATATTAAAGAAAGAGAAAGACAGACAACTAGAAAAGAAAACCATTTCCATACTAGCCCACGAGACGGGAATATAGAAAAGCATTACACGTCAAGGTGAGATTTGTTTTTTTAAATATATAACCTGTTTGATTTTGTTTTGTTTATGAAATGCATAAACTATATGGAATGGATATACTTATGGTGGTTTATTTTATTTCTTTTTAGAGTGTTGGAAAACGCTTGACCTCTGTGAATAACCAGGAACGTGTGTGTTTTTTGGATTATTGTCAGACAGTCTACATTTCTAAACTCAGGTGAGTGTGTTCTTTCAAAATAATGTCTTTTACTGCTGCGGATACGTTAACTTGGGAAACCCTAAACAGTTGTTTCAAATCGCGTGTGTGCTCTGGCCGCATAGTGAATGTTAGAAAAAGTTCGATTCCCAAAGAATTTTTAGAATCTTGTTTTGAAATTTTTAAAATTGAAATTTGTACAGCGCAAAGGTTGCATACGGCTTTAAAGGTGAATACAGAACTAGTGTGCGATTTCGTATATAAAAAGAAGGATGTAGAGCATAAAGAGACATTCTATATTTGCAGTAAAATGCAAGAGCTATTCATAGCCCATAATTTGGAACAGTGGTATGAAACCCACGTGGTGAATGCCTTGCTGTCAAAATTTGATAAACTGCAACAAGGACCGAGTGGTCTAGCCTTAGACAAAATTCATTATTTACAAATCAACATTTGTCATTTCAACCCGTTGAATGCTGGGTCTAGCTATATTAAAACACCTCTAGCAATAGCTTCGAAAAAGGCTGTGGTGAATATTGAGAACCATGACAATGATTGCTTTCTGTGGGCTGTGGCTGCGTACTTGCAGCCAGCTCAAGATCGTCATGTTAACAGACCAGGAATGTACAAGGCCAAGTTTGTTGAATTGAAACATACTTTAAATTTAACTCGAGTGACGTTCCCTATGGACTTAACCGAGATCCATAGGTTTGAACGAGACAACCAGGACTTTTCGTTCATGGTGTATGGCCTTGACGGTGATGAGATTGTGGGTCCTCTTTATGCCACAAAAGAACCGAAACGACATCACATTCATCTTTTATATTTATCTGTAGGAGAAGTGAATCACTATTGCCTCATTAAAAGCCTGAGTAGATTGCTAAGCAGTCAAATGTCAAAGGACAAGCGTCCAAAACATATTTGTGATCGATGCTTGCAATATTTTAAAACCCCTACGCTTTTGGAACGTCATAGGGTAGATTGTGTTACTCAGGAAGCGGTGAGATTGATATTGCCACAAGGGGACAAGGCTGTGTTAAAGTTTAAGGACATTCACAAGCGTGACACTGTCCCCTATGTGGTGTATGCAGATTTCGAAGCACTCACCACACCCATGGCGGGATGTGAACCAGATCCCACCATCAGCTCAACCACACCCATTCAAAAACATGAACCCTTTGCCATAGGATTTAATGTGGTGTGTGCCTATGACCCCACACAATCCGTTTACAAATACCGCGAGGGGCCAGATTGTGCTAAATGGTTCTTGGATGAACTTGTCAAGTTGGCCGACCATGTACAGGAATTACTGGACCACCCAGTACCCATGAGCCTATCTCCAGAACAACAGCAGCAGTATGAGCATGCCATGACATGCCATATCTGCGAAAAGCCTATTTTAAGTGGAGAGGAAAAAGTCAGAGACCACTCGCATTTTACAGGGGAGTTTCGTGGAGCTGCGCATAGTAAATGCAACTTAAACTTTCCAGCTCCTCGTTTCATCGCTGTCTTTTTCCACAATCTGGCGAATTATGACATTCAGTTTTTGATTCGTGAATTGGGCCATGTCAACAAGGGCTCGTTTACCATTATTCCCCAAAACCATGAGCGTTTTACGGCCCTGGCATGGTGGTTGGGCGACTTTAGCATTCGATTTTTGGATTCCTTTAAGTTTATGGCATCCTCGCTAGACAGCCTTGTGAATGGCTTGAATGAGGAGGAATTAAAAAATACTAGAATGCATTTTAATGATCCTAAGCAATTTCAATTGTGCATTCGGAAAGGTATATTCCCGTATGATTTCTGCAACAGCTGGGACGTGTTAAAGCAAAGAAAACTCCCTCCACAAGAGAAATTTTACTCGAAACTAACACGCAGTACCGTTTCCGATGAAGACTATGCACATGCATGTCAAGTTTGGCGAGTGTTTGGCATCAAGACGCTAAGTGAATATGCTTTGCATTACCTAAAACTGGATGTATTGCTGCTCACTGATGTGTTTGAAAAATTCCGTAACTTGTGTCAACACATTTACGGTCTTGACCCGGCTCACTATTACACGAGTCCTGGACTCTCGTTTGATGCCGCTTTGAAATACACTCAAGTGGAATTGGATTTACTCACTGACGTAGACATGGTTCTATTTTTTGAAAAGGGCATTCGTGGCGGCTTTGTGTCGCTTAACCAACGCCATGCTGAAGCGAACAATGTCTACATGCCTGATTATTCACCAGACAAACCAGAATCGTACTTAATGTACTATGACGTGAATAATTTGTACGGTTACGCCATGAGTCAGCCTTTGCCCTATGGGAAGTTTGCTTGGCTGACAGAGAAACAAGTGTCAGAATTTGATGTGAACATGGCTAGCCAAGAAACAGGCCGTGGATATGTGCTAGAAGTGGATATTGAATATCCCTCATCCTTGTATGATGAACATGCCGATTTCCCATTCTGCCTTGAGCAAATGGTTCCCCCTGACAGTAAAGTGAAAATTGAAAAACTCATGGGCACACTTTACAACAAAAATCGGTATGTGGTACATATCCAAATGTTGGTGCAATGCCTCGCCCAAGGCTTGGTGTTGAAGAAAATCCACAGGGGTATTTCTTTTGCTCAAAAAGCATGGCTTGAGCCGTACATGCGACTCAACACAGAGCACCGACAAATGGCAACACAGCAGTTTGAAATTAATTTTTTTAAATTAATGAACAACTGCATCTATGGCAAGTCCATGGAGAATGTCCGCAAATACCGTGACATTAAATTGGTAAATGTCTGGGAGGGGCGGTGGGGTGCCCGGAGGTACATTGCCAAGCCAAATTTCAAATCGATCAAAATTATCGATGAGGATTTGGCTACTATTGAAATGAGTAAGACCAGCGTGACCATGGATAAGCCCATTTACTTGGGTCAAGTCATTTTAGACTTTTCTAAATCGGTCATGTATCGATTCCACTATGAGTTTGCGAAACGCCATTTTGAGGACGTCTCTCTTTTGTATATGGACACGGACTCATTCATTTACCACATTCGCCACTGCAACCCCTATGACGTCATGAGGCAACATAGTGACTGGTTCGACACCTCTTGCTATAGTGCTGACAACGTGTTTCAGCTGCCCATAAAGAACAAGAAGGAAATGGGCGTTTTAAAAGATGAATGCGGTGATTCCATTATGACGGAATTCGTAGGTTTGGCTTCAAAAATGTATGCTTACCGCACACTCGACTGTAAGGAAGCCAAGAGAGCAAAAGGTGTAGGTAGGGCAGTGGTAAAATCGCTACGTGTAGACGATTACTTAGCGGTTTTACGCACTGGCAAAGCTATGTCTCATACACAGTGCAGGATACAATCCAGCAACCATCATTTGTATCTTGTGGAACAGAGAAAACGCACCCTCGCCTCCATGGATAACAAGCGTGTGTGGGCTGATGACCTGCTCACTAGCCTGCCCTGGGGTTATGATCGCAACGAGGAGGAGGTGTGATTTCACTGTTTAATCGTTTATGGGGCATGGCTTTTTGTAACTTGTAGATTTAGAATTTTGTAAATATTGGTTTCTGTCATTGTAAATAGTAGATTTTGTAAATAGTGACAATTCACTTGGACCTTTTGCTCTTTAAAAAGTTGTGTGCAACCTTATTTTTTAAAATTTTTTTGATTGGTAAATAGTGTGATTCTTTTAACGCTGTACAAAGTTGAGTTTTTTTGTAAATATGAAATAAGTAAGATTTTTAGTAACTTTAATAACTAGTATTTAATTATTTTTCGTAATGTAAATGATAAACTAAAAAGTTCTTTTGGAATGAGTGTGCATGTCGAGAATGTGCTTTTGGGAATAAATAAAGTGGTTGTGTTTGTTCCCAAAGACAGGTGTGAATGTATGAGTGGAGAGAGAAAACTGGTGTGTATGATTGACCAGAGCAAACACGATGAGGTAGAGTGGGTGGGTGGGGTGGGGGTAAATGGTCACTTATATATTCATTTTGTTTTAAATAGTTTCGTTTTTTCATTGAAATGTGACAGTCAAAAGACATTATTTTTGTAAAAACAGTCTTACCTGCAGTAGTCGTAGACCTCGACGTTTCTCCAAACACACATCAACACATTGCAGTATTATCAAGGTCAAGCACTCGCATCAACATCATTGTCAAATCTCAACTTTCGACATACACCAAATGGAAAAAATATGAAAACAGCAAAATGGAAATTCCATGTTTCCATATCACCAAAACAGCAAAACTTAAAACGGACATTTTTAAAAACTGGAAATGGCCATGTGTGAAATTTGAAAATTCAAAAACTTCAAACGGACATTGTTTAAAATGTGTCATCAGCAAAATGGAAAAATCCATATCATCAAAAACGTTAAACTTGAAACGAACGTTTTCAAAAACTGTAAATTGCAAAATGATAAATGACAGTGTGTGGAATTCATCATGTGTGAAATGTGTAAAATGAAAAAATCAGCCATCAACATCACGATTTCTTAAAATTAAAAATAACAAAACATCGTGCTCTGGAAAACTTTTGTTTTTATTTCATAGTCATAGTGAATTGACAAAAGAAAAATAGAATACAAACAAATCCCAATTCCTCACTCCTCAATGTTTATGTCCATGCATCATCAACTTTCCTTTCATAGCACTCATGACAATTAGGGCTGCCATCCTTTCACCTACTGAGGCATCACTGGATGTGAAACGTTGTTTAGCTTTCTTCAATAACAATTTATCTGCCACATGTCTTAAACCAGAATGACTATGGCGATAAGAAAGGTCATGTTCCTTGCATGCTTGATCCAAAAGATTAATGGGTACATCACCACGTTGTAAACGTTTTTCGAGACGAGTTCCAGGGCCGCAAAAACGATAACCTGGAAGATGGATTTCGTAAGGTAAGTATTGAATCACTTTGTCAATGACGCCATTGCCAGTACAGGTCTGGCATATCCTTTTCCATCGATGGTAAAAAGGTTTGGTCTTCCTCCTCCTCTGTGGACGATGTTTGTGTTTGTTGTTGTTGTTGTTGCTTTTTCTCGCCATGACACTCGTGGAATGATTCAACAAAGTCTTTACACGGACTTTTATGACCGTGATACAGTTTCACTAGCTGGCAAGTCGCACACTGACGCATAGACGGTATTTTTGCCATGGCCACTTGCTTATGGTGATCGTAATCCGTACAGGGTTGCAATTCACTCAACACAGGGTCTTGAGTCCATGATTTTGGTACATGTTGCCAGATTTCTTTGACCGCGTTGGCGGCCACATAATAAATGAACGACTTGGGCAGTGCCAAGAGTTCCTCTTTGGTAAAACTGTCTAGTTTCTTTTTGCACACAAAGAACTTGCCGATGGCTTTGTCCGTAGCATTGCCTTTCTCCATGGTATCACGTGCTGTAGATGTTTACACGTCGCTAGTAGAAATCTCACTGACGTCATTCACAGGTAAATCTTGAGTTATAATTTTGTTCAACAACTCCCAGCAGGCATGAGTGGTTAACCAATGAAAGAGATGCCACGCATGCGATAGGGCTGTATGGGTAATGTTGCCACAGGAACAAGTATCCATGAGCGTTTGCAGGGAGGGGCAGCCCAACTCCATGAGGTCGATACATTGACAGTAAGACGCCAAAAATGGTTGCAACCATTGATGTTTTTCATTACCTTTCACAAATACCACATTGGCCGAGGACAAGTGTGCTTTCATGACCACGTCCAAATATTTATAGGAAATGGTTCCCTGATTCCAGTCTAGTTGCCTATGATTTTCAATCCACTGGGTTTGTTTACGGTCTTTTTCACACAACAAATCAAAAGCATGGGGTGGTTTAAATAGCAAATGCGTAGCTTGCGATATCCAAAACGTGGTACAATCGATTATGGCCACTTGTTTAAATATAAATTTGTTGTCACCAATTTTAAACCCTTGGCAATCCACAATGAGTGTGCGCAACATGTTGACGCTTGCCTGGACCAAGTTCAACTGACGACTGACTGACGATCACGTGTGATCATGGCATGGACTTACCTGCCATGCTAGTTTCAAAAAAGAAGGTTAGGGTAGGACAGGGGGACATGCAAAAATAAGAATTTAAGAATTACATCATTTTATTATCATAACACGTCTTACAGGCTTTTCTCATTTTAGGATAAGGACGATAGCAACTGATACAACAAAATAGTCTCTTGTGTTTGTAACGTCCATAACACCGATGATGTCCCAATGTCTCTAAACTAGGCGTTTTTGATGGTGATCTGCTCACCGAAGCACCATGGATACCATACGGCCCACATGTATCATAACTTGTATTTTTTTCATCACCCAGAGACACAAGTGAGGGATAGCTTGAATGACAGGGTATATTTCCCACTTTCATTCTGCACAGGTAGGGGCAGGTGGGTGACCAGCGCTGATGTTCCTGCATGGGTTCATCGCCCTCCTGCCATTGGTCTATGATGATGGGACAAAAGGCACATTTCACTTCATCTCTTGTTTTTAAATAGTAGAATCCAGCAGCCGCCAAGGCTTGAGGGTTTATGAAAGGCACTGGCCATGTGGCAAAAGTCTTGAAACGTTGTTCCTCAGAGTTTAAATTCATGGATGTAACGTCTCTTGAGGCTTTAAAGCAAGACATGACTGAGCGACTTAACGTGGGTTGAGCTGTTATTTATACACTCGTCACTTGGTTGGACAGTGGATAATAGTTGACTTGTTTGTGATGAATAATCAGACAGTAGGCTGTCGTATTGGCTGGTACATTGTCATGCGTTTCAAAATCTAGTCGAATGTCGATATTGGATGGCTTGACAGACTCTTCCAGGTAAGAACAGTCAAAAACAATCAGTGGTGCTCTTGCCTTAAACGCTTGGGGTAGTAGCATGGGACCGTTCTCTTTTTGATAATACGACCATCGAAATTTAGAAAACAAGTCGTACAGGGGGCCAAACTTATTTTTTGAAAAATCCAAATCCAGTCCTTCATAGGGAAACACAGCTCCGTTGAGGAAAAGACGTGCATTTCTCAATTGCAGGTGATCAAATTGCGTGGCATCTTTGGTTTGTTGATACTTGCGATTCGTTTGAAAACCCACGATCAGGTAGAGAGGTCTCTCTGTATAGCGAGCTGTTTTTACAGACCAACTGTGTGTGTTGGTGGTGGGCAATAGCGGATACTCATGGAGTGCCCAGCTTCTAAATTCCATGGGTAGAGGCATATCTCTCTTTACCATTTTGAGTATGTCCAGTTTTTTGCTATCGTTAAGGGTCACATGAGGCACTTTCCATAGCAAGCGTTGTAGTTGAATTTTTGAATCGATGGGGGCATTGTCGGCCCCCTTGAGTGCATTGTTATCACTCCTGTCTCTCACTAGATAAAGCACTTGCCTTGCGTTAACCACAATGCGTTGGTGATCTTCGGCAAAGCCTAGAACCAGTTTAAGAGGTAAATATCCAGTAAAGGTCCCATCGGTGTGTACCATCCAGTCATTGGTCGAGTCAGGGCACCAAGCTGCCATGCAAAGTGTTTTACCTTCTTCCTCACTATAAGAGGGGTATAGTTTCATGACACTGGAAATACCCACATTTCGAGTGCTATCCACCACGATATCGTTAATGACATAACGTACTTCAGAAAACAGAAAGGCTAAACCATGGTTGGCCAACTTGGATGTAGTGGGTGTAGAGCCATCGGCTTTGGTGAGCCGACCTTCAATCTGAATAACACTTTCATGCGGTAGGGTGTAAATATCTTGGTTGTTGATAACAAATTGAATTTCATCATTGTTATTGAGTCCAGGTGTTTGAGCTTGATAGGAATGGAGATCAATTCTTACCACTCCTGGTTGCTCCTCGATGTGGTTCGCTATCTCTAGGATAGAATTCATTATAAGGGTTGACGTGGTAACCCAAATGCTGTAAAATCTGCTTGCCTTGAGATGTTAACGTGTATTCACGTGGCAAACAACTAACACCATTCCTAGACGGTGTTTGTTGCTTTATACACAAACTTCATAGTGGCTTTAGCACCAACTTGTAAGTCACTGGTGTGGTAGAATCTAGATCAATGAGTTGTTGATCTCTATTGATCAGTCTTAATGTTATATTACTAATACTATCAACAGCCACAACATGAAAAAGCACCACTGGAGGGTTTTCACGAATAATATACCCATTGGGCGATGTCACAATAAAGTCATAAAGCGAATGCGATGGTTCTTGATTGGTGTACACTTGGCTAATAATATTACACGTCGCCGACACATGATGGTCCTCAATGAATTTCACTTCATGGTCCGATTCATGTTTTTTGTTGGGCTCCAACACACGTGGTTTAAATCCGAGTAATGGGCCAATGGAATCGGGGTGTGTTTTAAAGTCAATGTTGAAGGTAGAGAAAATACTGCAGCGATGAGTGTTAGTATTGCCTACAAGTTCAAACTTGTGCGTTCCGTCGAGAAATGACTTTAAACCATACTGATTGATCAACACCACATAAATGTGTTCATAAATATCATCGATCGTGTATCCACCAGAGTTCAGGGTGAGCACAGAATCATCATAGTAAAACTTGTTGTTCACATTTTCACGTATGTTTGTATATTCGATTGTACGTTTCAAGAGAAACAAGTCCTAAACCATAGGGTTTTTCACTCAATTCGATAGGCGGGTAAAAGTCTAGGCTGACTTCAGGTCCACGTCCATGCACTGTAAACGTTTTACTTTCTACCGACATACTGGTGGCGTTTTTGCTTATGCTGCGTCTTATATAAAAAAATTAAACACAAACGTCCACACTGTTGGCTGTTAAACGTTTGCTCACGTTTCACATTATAATATATCTTGATCCTGTTTCCAAAATAGGTCACTAGTTCCATGGGCGGGGGCAAATTCCCAAAACTGTCAAAGTACCATACCGTGGATCCCTCTTTGACATAAGCTACATAATGCGTTCCTGGTCCTCGGTGATCATCCAAATTGACAACAGCACATTCCTGTTTCCAGGGTCGTGGGGGTAATTGGTTTCGCATAAACACACCTCGAAAATGAGAAAGCTTTAGTTGTTTAGCATAGCTTTCCACTTGTTGATGTGTCAGGGCATGTCTCGCTATGGCTGAGGTTAAATTTTTTTTTTTTTAATATTTCGAAATGGTGAAATCCCAAATCCTTGTTGATAAAAGGCTGGCTTTAAATTGGCATTTCTAGCCCCCATGGCAATCGCTTCCATCGTTTCATTGTGTCGCTGACTTTCTTTGAGTTGTTGCTTGCCCTGCTGCGCGGCTTTAATGGTTTTCGCCACTGCACTGGCACCGCCCAAAAGTGAGCCCAGAGCAGCCAAACCAGCAAATAATGCAGGTAAAAATCCCGCTCGTTTGGGAACGGGAATCACTCGCCCTTGGTTTGAAACCTGTCGCCGACGTTTTGGAATAACCTGTCTCTGTGCTGCTCGAAGGGCTTTCCTTATGGTCAATACATTATTTTTTCTTTTTTTCTTTCGCAAGGGCTTGTCCTCGAATGTTGTAAGCCCTGGCTTTGCCAAGGACAAAGTCCTTTTTTTAGTCTTTCTCACTGCATACCTTTGTTTCACCATGATGATAATGACCCACAACCTTTCACAAGAAAGTTTAAATCACAACTAACGTCAGATGGTTATTTCATGGCTGTATATTCCAATTCCACATAAAGTGGGAAGTCGTTTATGGTTTTTCCCGCTTGCTTTTCATCCCATGTCAACATGAGATAAAAGGATAATTCGTCACCTGCATTGACCATTTCATGGTTATGAAGCAACATCCTATGACCATTTATCTTTATTTGTAAATGGTTCTCATCAGGTATGGCATATTTGATGTGAATGGTTTCCATCATAGTGTAATCGATAGTGGCTTAAACCCGAAGCAAGCGCATAGGTCAAGTGCTGATCATGGACTAGCGGTAAATGGTTTCTGTCATTCACAGGTTTTTCATTTGTCAGATACACTAAAAACACAGATGGGATAAAATTTATAAAGCCTTTTCATTTCATGGGTCACGTAACGCTTGGTACAAACATCGTCTTCGTCTTGTGGGTCTTCCACGTGAATAATCCGATGGTGATTAGCGCTATAGCCATTCACCATAAGCTGGGGCACTTTGTCATAAAACTCATACACTTTGTTATCCACATACTTTTTCGTAGTAACATCTGTAGACACTTGAGGATGTTTTACATGGGTTAACCGCTTTCCCTTAAAGTCATAATCTCCCTGTTTTGTGCGTGGCACTACTGACCTATCCACATAGTGTTTATTAGCAGGATCTGTTTCCTGTTTAGGATCATGTATGGGGACAGGCCTAGCTTTGGCCATCAACGCACGTCCAAAGACATCCATCGTCAACCTGTAGTACCAGTCTACTGTTTCTATGACAAGGCTCGGTGTCCTGTATATAGACAGCCTGCTAGCCTTTCTAAGCCTTAGTTGAAATGAAGATTATTAAGCAGCAAGAGTCATTCCCCGTGGGGGGACATGGTTTCCCATCTCTGTCCCACATCACGTGAACAACGCCATGGTTCACTGTTTCCATCTTCCATTCGCTGCATCATTGTGGGGCCTTCCGGCTGTGGAAAGACTAATCTTTTGCTAACGCTCATTACAGCGCCCAATGGTCTGCGTTTTCAAAATATTTATATTTTTGCAAAATCTCTCTACCAACCCCTCTACGTGTTTCTGGATCAAGTCATGTCTGGATTACAAAAAGAGAATATGGGTTATTTTACATTTTCCATGCAAGAAAATGTGATTTCACCGGATGAGGTAAAGCCTGATTCACTCATGATTTTCGATGATGTATCCACTGAACGTCAAGGCATCATTCAAAGCTATTTCAGCATGGGGTCGACACAAACATATCGATTGCTTCTATCTTGGGCAAACGTATTCTAAAATGTCCAAACAGTTGATTCGTGACAATGCCAATGTCATTGTTTTATTTCGTCAGGACGAGAGGAACAGTCGTCACATTTATAATGAACATGTGAATCCGGATATGACCTTTCAAATGTTTACAGAATTGTGTGCCAAGTGCTGGAACACTCAACGTCATGCCTGTTTAGTGATTGACAAACAAAGTGAACTCAACCAAGGACGGTATCGCTTAGGGTTTGATCATTTTATTGCTATTTAAGGCCCTGTCTCATTCCCCATCAAGTCATTTGTCAAGACACCATGGCGTTAGCAGAGAGTCAATTGAAAAAGCATATTATTAGAGCAAAAAATACTATTCGCCAAAAGTTTCGTCAATTGAAACAATCACGTGCCAATCATGCTTTGTTTATTCAGCAACATTTAGCACCTCCACTAAAAGCCATGTTGAAACCCTCTTTCAAGCCATCTGAAACGCTACCCACCGTTTCACAAGCCACGCAGACGCTGCACGAGGACCCTGAGGAAGAGGATGTGGAAGATTTGACTAGTGATAGTGAAGTTGAGAATGAGGAGGAACAAGTGTTTACGCCTCAAAAAAAGGCCGCACCCCTTGCAGAGTTTTTTGAGAAAAAAGAAATCCTTGGCCATGGTCGAAACACCTTGCCCTTCCAGAGCGTCTCCGTTTTCACAACTCTTGGCCACCCCTCAACATAAAGCTCAACTGAAAACCATTTTAATAAAATATTATGGATCAACATTGGAACCCTATTTCACCGATCTATTTATTGGAAACACAGATACCACGTATGGTGTTCGCTATGAGGATGATAGTTTTAAAATTGGCGATTCATCCATTAAATTTGCTCGTACTAAAGCTGTCATTAAAAACATCAACTATAAATTAACGCCAGGACTGTTAAAGCTGCTCTTTTCTCGGACCCCCTCTTCCCATGATTATACGTCAGAGGACCTTGACAAATATAAATCCATTTTATTGGATACCCATGCTCACAAAAGACAGTATGATCCCACGCAACAAGTGAATGCCAATATATCTCAAAAATATAAAACCATCATTGCAAAAATGTTTCCCACCAGTCAAAGTACTCGTCGTAAAGTGTCCGCTTCGGGGAGTGACTTTTAAACCATTAAAACCCCTTGTGGATGTTACCTACTGGCACAATCCCAATAAGCTCGTCCAGCGGCTACAGTTGTTGCATGCTTCACGTCAAGCTGGCCATACCGGTCACGATTGGGAAATTCAAGAAATTGAACAAGAACTTCGAAATGCCAAAATTATTGTTTAAGCCCTCACCCATTAAAATGGGTATTGCTCACGAGTTGCATCGCCCAGCTAGGCGTCACTATCCGCGA